>OY728145.1:1453220493-1455739679 GCA_963277665.1 Viscum album
TATCACATAAACTTTCATTACATTTTACAAAACCGAGGATCTTTAAGGTTTAGTGTCTTGGAAACCAGGAACTTAAAACACGAAACAATAAAAAAAAACATTCTTCTTAAACACTTGAAAGGATTCTCCTTATGTTCATCCTAGGTTCATTACTGCATCTCAGAACCTGGGGACATACATCAAAGGAAAGGGTGAGCAAAAGGCCCAGTAAGGAAAACAAGAGAAACATTTTACATGTGAACTTGAGATACTTCAATAAGGTCATGAAAAGAACATTAAGTCATGAGAAAGAAATCATGAGATATATCATAACAAAAGTAACATTTTTCATAACACGAAGATGTGACTACATCATTTAACATAGACAATCATGAACATATCACCAAGGTCCATCCCCAAGGTGTCATTTGAAAATTACCAAGGTTATTCACCAAGGTATCGTGAAAATTGTAATCTCTAGTGGTTACATCATTACCCAATGCATTGGAGCGCTATCAGGGCGCACCCTTAAATTTGCCTTTATTATCATGTGATCCACATATATCATCATCAAAAATTTCATAAATAACCCACATAGCATAAAATAAATGGGTTTCATTTCATAATCATAACGTTTTAAAAACTGCTTTAAAGACATGATCTTTACGTCACTTTAAACCCACGAAAAGGGAAAGCAGGTTTCATGTTTGTAAATCCCAGAATTTAAAATAGAACATTTTGATATATATGTGAATACCCCTGTAGAAATAAGATCTTTGAGTATTCACTTAATAACATAAAATAATTTTGAGAAAAGAGAGGGGCATTTTGAGACGAAAATTCTGCAGCATAACGGCTATGTTTCGGGGTTTTAGAAAACATTGAAAAGAGAGGGGACATGGGTCACCCACTCATAAATGATCCATAAAATAGTAGGGGGTAGAATAAGAAGGATATATGGACATGGTAATGAAATTTGAAGGACATACGATTTGAAATGAAAAACATGGAAGGAAGACAAAAATTAGATTTCTGTTATGAAAATTCGGCAGCCTAACGGCGTCACTTAAACTTCAATAAAAATGAATTGACAAGATCAGATAGGGTCTCTCATTATATGATCATAATATATCATTATGATATATTTATAGATAATACACCAACATAATAAAAGGAACTTGAAAGAATTGACATGAAAGTAGAACTTCAGAATGAGAAGGGTGAAGAACCACTTAAAAATTCGGCAGCCTAACGGCGTCACTTAAAACTTCAAAATACTGAATTGAAGAGATCAAATGAGGTCTCTCGTAATTAGATCATAGAAGATCAGTATGATAAATATAGAGATCATACCACAACATAATAAAAGGAACTTGAAATAATTGACATGAAAGTAGAACTTCAAAACAAGAAGGGTGAAGAACCACTTAAAAATTCGGCAGCCTAACGGTGCCACTTAAAACTTCAAAATACTGAATTGAAGAGATCAAATGGGGTCTCTCATAATATGGTCATAAAAGATCAGTATGATAGATATATATATCATACCCCAACATAACAAAAAGGAACTTGAAATAATTGACATGAAAGTAGAACTTCAAAATGAGAATGGTGAAGGACCACTTAAACATTCGGCAGCCTATTGCGCCACTTAAAACTTCAAAATACTGAATTGAAGAGATCAAATGGGTCTCTCATCATATGATCATAAAAGATCAGTATTATAAATTCATAGATCATACCCCAAAATAATAAAAAGGAACATGAAATAATTTACATGAAAATAGATCTTGAAAAATGAGAAGGGAGAAAGAATCCGTTACAAAAATTTCGGCAGCCTAACGGCGCCACTTAAAACTTCATAAAACGAAATAATGAGAGTAAGAGGGGATCTCTCATTATATGAACATAAAAAGGGCAGTAAGAGGAGTATAAAAGAACATCCTCCAACATAAGAAAATGGAGCATAAAAGGAATGACATAAAAGAGATCACTTGAAAAGAAAGAGAGGGGTCGGATCCCTTACCTTAAAATGTAACTCTTAAACCTCAAAGGATGGGACCTTGAGGGATTGGGGGCACCTTGGGAGGACTCCTTGGGAGGTAATGAGACCAGAACTTCGTTGGGGAAGAGTGGGGAGTCGAATGGATGAGAGGAGGGCTTGGTATTTATAGGGAAAGTGAGGGGACAAGGCATTAATGGCCAAGGGACACCTCAAAAGTGGTTTTCTCAAAAGCATGGGCCCTCCCATGGTACTTCCCATAAAGTTAGGCCATATGGGGACCCCCACACAATAATTCATCACCCTTGGCTGGCCAACCCTTAAAAAAATCTCATGACATCATCATGACATAGTTATGATGTCATTAAACATACCGAAACCCTAAAACTGTATTTTCACTATTCACTGAAAATTCAACTTTCTCAGAAAGATCCCAAAATTTCACCTTAATCAAATATCAATGCTCTGATTTCAAAAATTAACTCCATTTTATAAAAATAATTTTCTAAATATTTTTAATTTATTTTTAAAAAAAATACACTATTCACCAAAAATTCATTTTTTCAGAAAAAAACCACAAAATTTACCATAACATAATATCGGTGCTCTGAGTCAAAAATGAAATTCATTTTATAAAAATAATTTTCTAAATATTTTTAATTTAATTTTTAATTAAAAAACACTATTAACCCGAAAAAACTAATACTTGAATAATAATTTATGAAACCGTTATTTAACCATTTTATTGAATCACATTACTTAATCAAGGTGCCTAGATTATTTTAAAACTTTATTTAAGTGAGATTACTAATCCATTTGGTCATATTACTAATCCTAATCATAAAATCACTATTCATAATTTACTATTCATCAAAAATCAAGTTGATCTTATTAGACTCCAAATTTTGTACTGAACATAATTGTAGAAGACCATTTTTTGAAAATCATTACACATTTTTAATTATTTAAGGTTTACATAAACATTTTTTAAATATCCTTTTTCTAAAATTCATCAAAAATATGCATACTATATTTATCCGGTCATTTGAAAATTCATAAACTTCATCATAAGAAGAAATCCCAATTTTTATTTAAAATAAAGGATTACACAAGGAAGTTACAGTCTCCTTACATAGCCCCTTATCACACCAGCATAGGACCTAAGTGTAAGGTGTGCTAAGGTGAGAGAGTCTGAGGGAGGCTCAGCCAACATTGCCCGAGTAGTAATTTCTATCATTTTGAACTTCTCACGAAGGCGATTCCGTTCTAGCTTCACATGATGAATTTCGGCTTGGGTTTGGTCCAGAGCAAATCCCAATGGTGCTACCTCCTTCCCAAGTTCTGTTAGATGGGCTTCGATCGGTCCAAGACTACTAGGTGAGGCCATCGAATCTTCTTTCTATAATAATTAACCAAGATTACTTGTATTTAGAGACAATAATCAAAACATTTTGTTCACAGCAGTCATATTGACCGATGGTCATATAACAGTCAGAACCCAATGGTCTTATTTTAATTATAATCATGTTTATCAAATAAAACATTTTTGTTGAGCATAAAAATAAAATAAAATAACACATGAAATTAGGAAACAAGATTTATTCAAAATTTCTGGCCGTTACAATCTTCCCCCCTTAAGAAATTGGGTCCTCGCAATTTTAAAAATTGGGTTTTGAAATTTCATTGAAAGTCCCACATCAGAAAAAGAGTCTGTGACACCATTACTTTAAAATAAAGAAAAGGAAGTACAAAGGCCACTCGAGTTTACTCATACTAGGATTCCATGTAGGAAACATGGACATGGAGGAGAAATCAAAGGGTCACATCCTAAAGGAGAGTGATAGAAAACACGATTAGGAGGAAGTTAACCACAAGAAAATCCCAAAATTATGATGTGTGCAAGCGTTCTTTGATTACCTAGTAGGAAACATAAACCAACAACGTTTTTGTTTTACGTTCCTTTTCATAACTTTGAGGAATTCATTTAGAACATAGAACAAAAACATAAGGAATTATATCTACCTTCATGTAGAGTTTCATCCTTTAATAAGTTTCTACCCAAAACTAATCTTTTCTCTAAACTATAAGCATTCAAAACTACTTGGTCTCATCAAAACACAAGAATCATCTTCTAGAGAATCACATAATCCACAAAAGATTAACTATATATTTCTTTAATCTTTAAACATTATCCCAAAAACCGAAAGGGTAAGGTAAAACAACTCTTCAAAAAGAAAGAATCCCATAGGAATGAAAACTACTTTTAAATCTTCTAATTTCCATGGTACTACCCAAAGTTCATCATAGTCCATTCCATAAATAACGGTCCTTAAAATTCCTCAAAATAAACATAACTAAGATTGAAACCCAAATACAAGAAGGATTTGATAACATAGTCTTCCAAAATAAACTTCATTGTTCATCTCCAAACAACATCAACCACTCCTAACATCTTATAACAAAAGTATCTAACCTAAACATATTTAACCCAAGATAGGTTAATCATTCCCATAAATAACCTAAATTACTATAAGTCCACCTTAAATTCATCGATTCTTCAAATATAAGTCAACCTTACTCCTCAATGAAAATACCATTGTAATCTATTTACCTCGATCATATAGGGTCCCCAAAATAGTGAACGTCTTCCAAAATAAAAATCATATTTTAATCCCCTAATCATCTCTGTCATATTAATACGGTAATCGTAGCATTTCCTATCACATTGGTTGTTGAGACATGTTCTTCCATTTCCCGCCATTAACTAAGAAAAGAAACTATAATTAGGGGCTTAAATACTTAGCCAATAATCATGAAAAGAAACATAAAGCATATAAGGATAACTTGTAGTTGAAAAGTATACCCTAACTTGTGATCCCCTAGGTTCCCATCTAGGTTATCCATGATCATATATTCTTATGTGAATCTTTATTTTATTTTATCTTTGTTCCTTTAACAATGGTTCATACTAAGCTTATGAATTTACCAAAGCATATCCCCCGGGAGTGTCGTAACCAAGAGTGCAGCAAGGCCCGTTGTCGTGTACCAGTTCCCGTTCGAGTCTAGCTCAAAGCGGTGTTTTCGGGTTTTACCCCTATGTACATATGTGCCAGAGCCACCTCTACCTGCTCGTATCCAGACAAGGATGTATTTTCTTGGCAACCCCTTACTCAATACTCACCAAAATACCAGGAAGATTTCCTATATTTTAACTTTTCTATAGGCTTCTTCCTAAAGTTTTCATATCCTAATTTCCACAAATAACTAAACCATCCTTTGATACCAAATATAGCATCCCGCCTTTTTATCACATAAACTTTCATTACATTTTACAAAACCGAGGATCTTTAAGGTTTAGTGTCTTGGAAACCATGAACTTAAAACATGAAACAACAAAAAAAAAACATTCTTCTTAAACACTTGAAAGGATTCTCCTTATGTTCATCCTAGGTTCATTACTGCATCTCAGAACCTGGGGACATACATCAAAGGAAAGGGTGAGCAAAAGGCCCAGTAAGGAAAACAAGAGAAACATTTTACATGTGAACTTGAGATACTTCAATAAGGTCATGAAAAGAACATTAAGGAATGAGAATGAAATCATGAGATATATCATAATAAAAGTAACATTTTTCATAACACGAAGATGTGACTACATCATTTAACATAGACAATCATGAACATATCACCAAGGTACATCCCCAAGGTTTCATTTGAAAATTACCAAGGTTATTCACCAAGGTATCGTGAAAATTGTAATCTCTAGTGGTTACATCATTATCCAATGCATTGGAGCGCTATCAGGGCGCACCCTTAAATTTGCCTTTATTATCATGTGATATACATATATCATCATCAAAAATTTCATAAATAACCCACATAGCATAAAATAAATGGGTTTCATTTCATAATCAAAACGTTTTAAAAACTGTTTTAAAGACATGATCTTTACGTCACTTTAAACCCACGAAAAGGGAAAGCAGGTTTCATGTATGTAAATCCCAGAATTTAAAATAGACATTTTGGTATATATGTGAATAACCCTGTAGAAATAAGATCTTTTAGTATTCACTTAATAACATAAAATAATTTTGAGAAAAGAGAGAGGCATTTTGAGACGAAAATTCGGCAGCATAACGGCTATGTTTCGGGGTTTTAGAAAACATTGAAAAGAGAGGGGAAATGGGTCACCCACTCATAAATGATACATAAAACAGTAGGGGGATAGAATAAGAAGGATATATGGACATGGTAATGAAATTTTAAGGACATACCATGTGAAATGAAAAACATGGAAGGAAGACAAAAATTAGATTTCTGTTATGAAAATTCGGCAGCCTAACGGCGTCACTTAAACTTCAATAAAAATGAATTAACAAGATCTGATAGGGCCTCTCATTATATGATCATAATAGATCAGTATGATAGATTTATAGATCATACACCAACATAATAAAATGAACTTGAAATAATTGACATGAAAGTAGAACTTCAAAATGAGAAGGGTGAAGAACCACTTAAAAATTCGGCAGCCTAACGGCGTCACTTAAAACTTCAAAATACTGAATTGAAGAGATCAAATGAGGTATCTCATCATTAGATCATAAAATATCAGTATGATAAATATATATATCATCCCCAACATAATAAAAGGAACTTGAAATAATTGACATGAAAGTAGAACTTCAAAACAAGAAGGGTGAAGAACCACTTAAAAATTCGGTAGCCTAACGGTGCCACTTAAAACTTCAAAATACTGAATTGAAGAGATCAAATGGGGTATCTCATAATATGGTCATAAAAGATAAGTATGATAGATATAGATATCATACCCCAACATAACAAAAAGGAACTTGAAAGAATTGACATGAAAGTAGAACTTCAAAATGAGAATGGTGAAGGACCACTTAAAAATTCGGCAGCCTAACGGCGCCACTTAAAACTTCAAAATACTGAATTGAAGAGATCAAATGGGGTCTCTCATCATATGATCATAAAATATCAGTATGATAAATTTAGAGATCATACCCCAACATAATAAAAAGGAACATGAAATACTTTACATGAAAATAGATCTTGAAAAATGAGAAGGGAGAAAGAATCCGTTACAAAAATTTCGGCAGCCTAACGGCGCCACTTAAAATTTCATAAAACGAAATAATGAGAGTAAGAGGGGATCTCTCATTATATGAACATAAAAAGGGAAGTAATAGGAGTATAAAAGAACATCCTCCAACATAAGAACATGGAGCATAAAAGGAATGACATAAAAGAGATCACTTGAAAAGAAAGAGAGGGGTCGAATCCCTTACCTTAAAATGTAACTCTTAAACCTCAAAGGATGGGACCTTGAGGGCTTGGGGGCACCTTGGGAGGACTCCTTGGGAGGTAATGAGACTAGAACTTCGTTGGGGAAGAGTGGGGAGTCGAATGGATGAGAGGAGGGCTTGGTATTTATAGGGAAAGTGAGGGGACAAGGCATTAATGGTCAAGGGACACCTCAAAAGTGGTTTTCTCAAAAGCATGGGCCCTCCCATGGTACTTCCCATAAAGTTAGGCCACATGGGGACCCCCACACAGTAATTCATCACCCTTGGCTGGCCAACCCTTAAAAAAATCTCATGACATCATCATGACACAGTTATGATGTCATTAAACATACCGAAACCCTAAAACTGTATTTTCACTATTCACTGAAAATTCAACTTTCTCAGAAAGATCCCAAAATTTCACCTTAATCAAATATCAATGCTCTGATTTCAAAAATGAACTCCATTTTATAAAAATAATTTTCTAAATATTTTTAATTTATTTTTAAAAAAAATACACTATTCACCAAAAATTCATTTTTTCAGAAAAAACCACAAAATTTACCATAACATAATATCGGTGCTCTGAGTCAAAAATGAAATTCATTTTATAAAAATATTTTTCTAAATATTTTTAATTTAATTTTTAATTAAAAAACACTATTAACCCGAAAAAACTAATACTTGAATAATAATTTATGAAACCGTTATTTAACCATTTTATTGAATCACATTACTTAATCAAGGTGCCTAGATTATTTTAAAACTTTCTTTAAGTGAGATTACTAATCCATTTGGTCATATTACTAATCCTAATCATAAAATCACTATTCATAATTTACTATTCATCAAAAATAAAGTTTATCTTATTAGACTCCAAATTTTGTACTGAACATAATTGTAGAAGACCATTTTTTGAAAATCATTACACATTTTTAATTATTTAAGGTTTACATAAACATTTTTTAAATATCCTTTTTCTAAAATTCATCAAAAATATGCATACTATATTTATCCAGTCATTTGAAAATTCATAAACTTCATCATAAGAAGAAATCCCAATTTTTATTTAAAACAAAGGATTACACAAGGCAGTTACGTCTCCTTACATAGCCCCTTATCACACCAGCATAGGACCTAAGTGTAAGGTGTGCTAAGGTGAGAGAGTCTGAGGGAGGCTCAGCCAACATTGCCCGAGTAGTAATTTCTATCAGTTTGAACTTCTCGCGAAGGCGATTCCGTTCTAGCTTCACATGATGAAGTTCGGATTGGGTTTGGTCCAGAGCAAATCCCAATGGTGCTACCTCCTTCCCAAGTTCTGTTAGATGGGCTTCGATCGATCCAAGACTACTAGGTGAGGCCATCGAATCTTCTTTCTATAATAATTAACCAAGATTACTTGTATTTAGAGACAATAATCAAAACATTTTGTTCACAACAGTCATATTGACCGATGGTCATATAACAGTCAGAACCCAATGGTCTTATTTTAATTATAATCATGTTTATCAAATAAAACATTTTTGTTGAGTATAAAAATAAAATAAAATAACACATGAAATTAGGAAACAAGATTTATTCAAAATTTCGGGCCGTTACAGTGACGCGGCAGACCCACAGTGGGGAGCGCCTTGGTGACACATCAGACCCATGGTACACGACAGGAGGAGTACCTCAGCAGTCCAAGGTTAGTGGGAAGTTACTTGGGGTCACGATAGGCCCACTATACTCGATAGAGGAGGACTTCTCTAGCAGTCGAGGTTTCAAAAATGTGACTGGGGATGTTACTTGATACTACCCCTAAAATAAAATCCTGGTTTGAGCTGAGTCAGTTTTTCTATGTTTTCCAAATGATTGAGATGGATTACTTGATAACTTAGGTATATGTATGGGAATATACCTAAGTAGGGTAATATGTTGATTTCATACTTTGTGGTTTATCCTTGGTGGATTTTGTGAGACCTTGAGGGTCTTGGGGTCCGTACTGAGTATTGTTATACTCCCCCCTACACGGGATATGCCCGCACCTTGTTGTGTTGGATGCAGATGATGGACAACGCTGATTGAGGCTGAGAGTACCAGGACATGACTATGCAGGGATGTGGACTATAAGAAGATTAGGTACACAGAAGAGACAAATGGGCGTGGAGTGCTGAGGAGGCGATCTATACCAACCCTTCAGGTAGAAACCTGCAGGACAACCTAGTAGCTGTCTTTCTTCTTCTTTAGTTTATTGCATTTCAGTTGTAATTGTACTTTCAAATTGGGCTTGTATTCTAGCCCCTTTTTACTTACTGTACTCACTTGTTTACTATACATTTTTATTTTGTTCATATTTTTCTGTATGCCTAATTACGTGAGTTTTCATGTTATAAAGGCAATGCCTTCCCAGTTTTAGGGAATACAACTTTGGTGCTAGTCACCAGCCGCTAGCCTATGGAAGGCAGGCTTGGGGTAGTCACGGCACGAGCCCCGAGGGATGGGTCGTGACATTTTGGTATTAGAGGAGTCATTTCTACCATTGAACATAGGACTCTGATCTTTTCTATGAAGAAATAGTGTTAAGTGTAATGAGTACAGTTTTTAGTTCAGGGAGCCCAGTTTTGGTGTGGCGGCTAATGTATCCATACACCAGGACCCTGAATTCTAATTTCCGACTTAGTGTAAGAAAACACTGATTGCCTGTGTGTTTTTGTTGTGATTTCTTAAGTCATCTCACCAGGTCAGCTCACCAGGTATAAACTTTTGACCATGGAATGCCTGTTTCTTTTCAAGATGCCACCACGCAGACAGCTAGTTAGAGTTCTGAGATTTGTGCACATGGATAGCCCACCGAGTGACGAGGCCTCAGTGCAGGGCCCTCTTCCAGTAGAGGCACCAATGGAGGCACCATCTATACCATTACCCATTGGTCCACCGATGCCACCAGCCCCAACAGTAGAGGGTGCACACCGCTTGAGAACATTGCACAAGTTACAATGCCAGAGGCCACCCTAGTTCAGGGGAGATATGGACCCACCGGCAGCTGAGGATTGGATGGCGGCTATGGTGAGAGTCTTCCGACTCATAGGGACACTAACAGATCTCATGGTGCTTCTTGCTGCCAGCCTTCTATAGGCAGCAAAAGGCAGATAGTGTAGCTTGATGTTCTAGGTTCACGATGCGGTGACACTTCTCTAGGTAGACTTCGAGAGCCTATTTTGGGCAGAGTTTGTTCCAGCGAATCTTCGCATAGTGCACATTCAAGAGCTACTTCATCTATAGAAGGGCATCATGATTGTGTCTTAGTACTCATTGAGGTTCATTAACCTCTCACGTTACTCCACCTATATGGTGCGGGACCCATTCCTCAGGGCCCGGACCTTCGAGCAGGGACTCAGGCGGGAGATTAGAGCTCTGATGATCTAACTCAGCATCCCGATGTAGGCGGGGGTGTTAGAGTGTGCCATTTTAGTGAAGAGTTTGCTTGCTAAGCAGTCACCAGCAGCAAGACCCACCACCAGACGTCATGTAGTGGAGTCTTCTGCAACTGGCAGTAGACATATGTCGTAGAGGTCCAAGAGGACCAAACCTACCGGTGGACGACTGCATGATTCATATTCAGTTGTGTGGGTAACCTGAGGTAGAGACATTCATGCCTGGAACGGGCGGTGTTACTCATGCAGCGGGCATGGTCACATGGCCCGTGACTATCCAACCCACTGTGAGGATGGTTAGAAGACGGTCGATGGACCGCCCAGGTAGAGACAAATATTCGATCATGGTGGTCCTCAGGGTGCAGGCGGACATGGAAGAGGATCTGGTCATGCAGATGGCGGTGAGTGACATTTCGAGATGTTAGCACCACCACCGCTAGGAGGTCCACCCCGACCACAGGGAGCAGGTGGACAGGGGAGAGCTCAGCTCAAGGAATTTAAGGCCTATGATCACGACACTCCAGAGATGATACGAGGTATGATCTGTGTCTACTCTACCTTAGCTATAGTACTTATAGACACGGGTTCCAGTCATACTATTATTTACACTTCCCTCGTTCGGAGATTAGAGATTCTGATGGATTCATTGGCTCGATCCTTACACCTAGAGACTCCTACAGGAGTGGATTTAATGTTTATGCACTGGTGTCGGTAGTGTGAGCTTACTCTAGGAGGTCAGAGCTTCGGCTGGGATCTCCTAGTAGCAGCGTCGAGGACTTATGACATCATCTTGGGTATGGACTGGTTATCTATAGTGCATGCTCAGATAGACTATATTAGGCACAAAGTACGGTGTGTCCACACAGATGGGACTAGTTTTACCTTTACCGACATGAAGGGGGGCTTTGCAGTGCAGGATGGACTTACACAGAGGAGGGTGCATCTGATTACTCATCAGTTGGCTAGCCTTACCCTTGGAGCTGTTGATGATGAGAGTCTGAGTTATCCTATAGTGGTGGACCAGTACGCAGATGTCTTCCCTGATGATGTTCCAGGTCTACCTCCTCACAGAGAGGTGGACTTTTACATTGACTTGTACCTCGGGATGACACTGATATCTACACCAACATATTTCATGGCTCCTGTGGATCTTTGTGAGCTGAGGGTACAATTGGAGGATTTTCTAGGGAATGGATTCATCTAACCCAGTGTTTCTCCATGGGAAGCCCTGATTTTGTTCGCCAAGAAGGTAGATGGTAGCTTGAGACTTTGTGTCGACTATCGGCACCAGAACCAGGTGACCAGGAAGAACAAGTACCCACTCCCAAGGATTGACAAACTCTTTGATCAGATAAAGGGGGAACGGTGGTTCTCGAAGATAGACCTCAGATTAGGCTATCACCAGCTCAGAGTGGGAGACAAGAATGTGCAGAAGATATCTTTCAAGTGTCAGTACGACCACTACGAGTTCTTGGTTATTCTATTTTTCGTAACCAAAACTCCAGAAGTGTTTATGGGACTCCTGAATAGGATCTTTCATCCATACCTTGATCGATTTTTAGTGGTCTACATCAACAACATTCTGATCTACTCGACTACTAAGAAGGAGAATGCCTATCATTTGCGTGTAGTACTTGATACACTCTGAGAGCACCAGTTTTATAGAAAGCTCTTGAAGTGCCAATTCTAGATCCAAGAGGTTCACTTTCTAGGACATGTAATATTGGAGGATGGAGTTGTAGTGGATCCAGTGAAGGTTGAGGTGGTACTTTCTTGGGAGCCACCCAGGAGTGTGATGAAGTTACGAAGTTTCCTGGGTTTGGCTGGATATTACCGGAGGTTTGTGCTAGACTTATACAGAGTTGCAGCACCACTATCAGCCTTGACGGAGAAGGGGAAACCCTTCATGTGGTCGGAGAGATACCAATAGAGCTTTCAAGAGATGAGTCATAGGCTGACTAGTTCCCCCATATTGAGGCTTCCAGAGGAGGGCATAGGGTACGTAGGTTACTGTGACGCATTAGGGGTTGGGCTCAGATGTTTCCTCATGCAGGAGCGAGTAGGGATAGCATATGGTTCTTGGTAGCTAAGACATCATGAGACAAACTATGCCACCCATGATCTAGAGTTAGCAGCGGTGGTCATTTCCTTGAAGATGTGGCGGTACTATCTTATGGTAGAACATTTTATAGTGTACACTAATCACAAGAGTCTCAGGTATATCTTCTCCTAGAAGGACCTGAACCTTAGAAATCAATGTTGGCTTGAGTTCCTCCAGGACTATGACTTCGAGATAGTCTATACTCTTGGGAAGGGGAGCATTGTTGCAGATGCACTCAGCAGGAGGTCTGGTATTCAGCTTCTAGGCGAGGCAACGGAGTAGCTGTCCGCTCTGCAGATACCCTTTGTGGTTCGAGACGGAGCAGCCTTTCTACAGTCTCTTACAATCACTCCCCCACTTCTTCAGCGAGTCAAGGAGGCACAACATGGGGACACTAACTATGAGACCCGATGTGCTCAGATATTCACATGACATACACCTGATAGATTTTATGAAGGTGGGGAGCACGTCATCCTCTTCATAGGACATACCATTGTACCAGTGTCACTTCCGGAGGATGTGTTGAGGGAGTTACACACATCCCCTCTAGTGGTACATCCAGGAGTGGTAAAGATGTACCAGGATCTTCAAAGATAGCATTGGTGGCCGTGAATGAAGAAAGAAGTCACAGAGTTTGTCTCTCGATGCCTCACTTGTTAGCAAGTGAAGGCAGAGTATCAGGTACCCGCAGGCTTGGTTAAGCCTTTAGACATCCCAGAGTGGAAGTGGGATGGGGTATCCATATACATCGTAAAAGTACATCAATGTACATCCAGGGGACGTGACTCGATTTGGGTGATAATCGACCGACTCACCCAGTCGACCAACTTCCTACCGATTAGAGAGCAGGGTTCAGTAGAGAGCTTGAGATGCCTATATGTGCATGATTTTGTGCGGCTATATAGAGTACCCTCGACGATTGTCTCCTATCGTGATACATGATTTTCTTACCGGCTATGGAATGGGTTGCAGGAGGCTTTCGGGATGCAACTTCATTTGCGCACTGCCTTCCATCCTCAGACGGATGGCCAGACTGAGCGGACCATTCAGACCCTCGAGGACATGATGCATGCTTGTTTCCTTAACTCTGGTCACAGTTGGGAGGATCACTTACCTTTGGTGGAGGTTTCATATAACAACAGCTATCACTCTACCATAGGGATGGAACCTTTTGAGGAGTTGTATGGGCGACCATGCAGATCACCTTTATGCTAGACTGGTCCAGGGGAGTCAGCACTCGTGGGACCAGAGATGGTTTAGGCTACCATGGAGAAGGTGCAGATCATCCAGGAATGGATGAAGACTGCACAGAGCAGGAATAAGTTGTATGCCAACAGGAGAGGGAGACCTCTGGAGTTCGAGGATGGCGACCACCTCTTTCTATGGGTCTCACCTCGATGAGGTTTGTGGATATTTGGCCGAGGCGGCAAGTTATCTCCAAGGTTCAACAGACCTTTTTAGGTCCACAGTAGAGTTGGCAAGGTGGATTATCACTTATCTCTTCCTCCTCAGTTTCACCGGATGCATGGAATCTTCCACATATCTCAGCTGAGAAGATACATGCATGACCCTTCTCATATCATCGACCATGGGGAGTTGGACGTCGATGATGGGGAGACTTTTACAGAGGTTTGAGTAGATATTGAGGATCTATAAGAGCGGATCCTTCATGGACAGTTGATACCTCTGGTGCGTGTTCACTGGTAGTACAGGAACATCTAGGAGAGAACATTGGAGCAGGAGGCCCAGATGCATGCTCAGTACCCCCTCTTGTTTACCTAGTTTGAGTTGTGGCTTATGGGGATGTAGAGCACTAAGGTGGGGAGAATTTAAAGACCCATAATTTCCACTTAATTTTTTTAAATATATGGGAATTTTATAAGTTCGTGAAAATGGACACCATGTGATTCAGAGGCCCGGAGTGCCCAGAATGAATTTCTGATCTTCTGTTTGGGTACGTTCAGTAAACATGCAAGTGGGTTTTTCTAACTTTTGAACCGGTGCTTAGAGTAGAAATATGAGGGCACTGTTGAACTCACAGCGCCAGTTTTCTCTTAAGGATACTTTCACCTTGATGGTAGATGGTCGAGGTTGAAAGTTAGTTTTTGGGTTTTTTGTGAAAGTATAAAAAAACTAAATGAGTGTGACACTTTATTTTTATTTGCAACACCCAATTAGGTGTTTGGAGGTGGGGTCCACCAAATCTAAACCTCCTTGTGGATTTCTGGAAGTGGGGAACACCAGACCTTAACATCCCATGAGTGGTTATGGTGGTGGGGACCACCAGACCCTAACCTCCCATGAGAGGTTATGGTGGTGGAGACCACCCGAGGCCTAAACCTCTCAACTCCCATCTTAATGAGGGAGAAACCTCTCAACTCCCTAATTAATATGGAGGAGCCTCTTGAGCTCCCTATAAATTAATTATTCCAACACACCACCATTATTTGTTCCAACGTTAATTAATTGGCTTGACCCCTTTTTAAATTAAGTAATAGTGTCGTTGGAATTTAGGAAGGTTCTTAATAAATGAACCGTCCTAAATTCCACGATCGTTACACACCTCCCCCCTCTCCTATATATATGGAGCTTGGGAGGAGGATTTGGGATGGCTTCACCAAGTGACGAAGCACTGGTAAAGTGACACGATGCCCAACACTTGGAGGATTACTCTCTCCAACGAAAAATGCTCCACCATTGAATAACACTGACCTACTTCGACCTTCTTCCTCATGACTTCCTCCGAAGTGGGACATCTTCATATATGGAGAATCAATGACCGTACTACCTTCTTGCGCCAATGCCAGCAAGCGAACGAGGTAGGGGTTTAATTTTTTGTATGATTATATTCCCAAGTTCTTCCTTTCTTTTAAAACGAAGAACTCTAATGTCTTATTTTGCGGGAGGGGAACAATCATTGTGGGAGGTTTTCATTTTATTCACTCTTGATTATGATGAGTTTTTTTCTACCACCCAAATGCATAGAGTGCGGTCCAAACTAACATGGACCAACCCCCACTGTTTCTCTTCTTTGTGCTGATCTTTGGAATGAAGGAAGGCAGTGATGACGACGAAGGAGACAAAGGCAACGATGCTGCCACCCGCGGCCACCACAACCTGTGCCGCCCCCGTGGCACTCCAGCCTCCCTACCGAACTGGCCTCACGCCCTCACCGCACGGCGCCACCCAGGGCCGCATTGGCCATGCGCCTCGACTCGCGCCTCCCGCCGGTCGCGCCGGCCGTGGGCCTAGCCTCCCCAGTCGTGCCACTCACTGGCCGCGCTGCCCTCAGTCCTCTGAGCTGCCCTGGCACACGCCTCCAACGGCCCTCCGAGCCGCCCTGGCTCATGCCCCCCGCAGCCCTTTGAGCCACACTGCGGCCTCGGGCCCTTGTGGCACCCTCTACGGTCGAGCCACCGTCGCATCTCTCTGTGACCCCTCATGGCTTACTGGGCCGAACCCAGTGGGTCAGGCCGATCCCAATGGGCCGGGTCGATCCGACCGGGTCGGACCGGACCCGGGCCCACTACGAACCATTTATGCTCTTTTGGCCATATCATTGGCACCAGACATTCGTTTGACGAACCATCAATGGCGTTTGAAATCATGGAGCAAGATGGTCCCTTTGAGTATACCCTACTAGATTTTTGGGTATAGTTGAGGTATGGTCGGGTTGGATCGAGCATGAATCCAACCGGGCCCCCAAGACTAAAATGCTAATAACTCACAGATCGGGCATCTGATTGACGTGTCGTCTGTTTCTTTGAGACCCCTATGAAATTGTGGTCCTTTTAGATACTTTTCATTGGACTTTGTGATAGTTGGAGTATCGACAAGTAGCTCGTGGAGCAGATCCTCCCAGAGGTGAGCGAGCATAGTGTGAAGACCTATTAGTGGGATGAGACATGACGACTGCTGACCATTTCGACTCCGAGTGACTCGACTAGCCCAGTGGGGATCGCCTTGGTGTCATGGAATACCCATAGTGGGGAGAGCCTTGGTGTTTTGGTAGACCCACGGTACTTGACAGGAGAAGTATCTCAGCAGGCTACGAGTGGGTGCACTTGGTGATGCGGTCGAACCATAGTGGGGAGCGCCTTGGTGACGCAGAAGACCCATAGTACTTGACAGGGGGAGTAACTCAGTAGTCCAAGGTTAGTGGGAAGCGCCTTGGTGTCATGGAATGCCCACTTTATTCGATAGAGGAGGAGTTATCCAGTAGCCGAGGTTTCGAAAATGTGACTAGGGATTTTACTTGATACTACCCCTAGAATAAAATCCTAGTTTGAGCTGAGTTCAATTTTCTCTATTTTCCTCATGATTGAGATGGATTACTTGATAACTTAAGTATATGTATGGGCATATACCTAAGTAGGGTTATCAGTTGATTTCATACTTTGTAGTTTATCCTTGGTGGATTTTGTGAGACCTTTAGGGTCTTGGGGTCCCTACTGAGTATCATTATACTCACCCCTACATGGTTTATGCTCACACCTTGTTGTATTGGATGCAGACGATGGACAGCGCTGACTGAGGATGAGAGTACCAGGACTGGATGGTGCCTGAAGGTGGATGATACGGCCAGTCGGTACATAGAGGAGACGGACAAACGTGGAGTGCTGAGGAGGTGATCTATACTTACCCTTCAAGTAGGAACCCGTAGGATGACCCAGTAGCTGTCTTTCTCTTTCTTCGGTTGTATTAAATTTCAGTTGTACTTGTACTTTCCAGTTGGGATTTTATTCTGTCCCCTTTTTACATACTGTAATCACTTGTTTAATATATATTTTTCTTGTGTTTGTGTCTTACTGTGTGCTTGTGTTCATGAGTTTGTAGGTTATAAAGGCAATGCCTTCCCAGTTTTAGGGAATACGCCTTTGGTGCTAGTCACCAGCCCCTAGACTATGGAGGGAGGGCTTGGGGTAGTCACGTCATGGGCCCTGGGGGATGAGTCATGAAAACATATATATGGATTTATTTCATTCTCAGTTTATTATTTTATGGAATGTATTTATGTTTCATACCTTTCTATATTAATTATGCCTTATCTAGTTGTGAAAATGGAATGTGAGTTCTATTATTTTCCTTTAAAGATTGATATATTCATTATTTATTTCATTTTATATAACCTTTCTGAGAATTTCATCTCACCCTTATTATGTTTCTTTCCCCAGGTTATGAAGAAGAGAACTTTAAATAAGCTTTCAGGGATGCTGTTTTTTCCGTTTACTCTATAGCGTGTTTTATTTTTTCCCAATATATTATGGGTATCTTGTATGCAATATTTATTTCTGAGGATTCCATATTAATCGGTTCTTTGGGATTTTATTCCTTCTAATATTGTCATGGTAGTAAAATAATGCATCGACCCTAGGATTCTGGGGGTAAGAGAGTTACAACCTAACAGTTAAAATTAAAGCATGTATATAAATAACAATATTGGAAAAATTATATATAATTGTTTTATATAAAAAAATAACATTGTTAATAATGTACTAAATTCTCAGTAAATTCATTATATTCTTTGAAAAATTCTTTTTTCTCCAAAAAAAATGATTTGTATTTATTTTTGTGAACATATAAAAAATTAATTTTTGACAAATTTATAAACCTTGTTTGATAAAATGAGATTTAGGTTTTTTTTAAAAAATTTAAAATTATCTTATAATTTTTTTCGGGGAATTTTCTAAAAATATTAAATTTTTATTGAATAGTGAAAAATAGTGGGATTATTTGGAAATTGCCTTTTCCTTTACAGAATTTATAATTTTTCATCTTTATTTTAAATGGTTTAAATAGTATAATTAGATAAATTATATTATAATTAATTCAGTATAGGACATTTTAATCAATTTTGTATTGACTTTCGATAAAAATGTTTTTAAGCTTTAAGAAATTTTCTCTTTTGTAAATTTTTTTTCCATCACACATGCGAGATTAATTTTAAATTAATTTATTCCACTTATGTGAATAGAATTTCAAAAAATGGATTCCATATTTAGAATAATAATAATTAATATTATATAATAATTTCAACTTATTTTTCATTCAAATTGAATTGTAAAAATAGTAAAAATAATAATTATCATAGTTAAGGCTAAAATAGGTTGACTGGGGGAGTTAAAGTAGACATATAAGGGGTAAAATGACCTAAAAACATGTAAAAAAACAAATTTTATTGACACATATCAACCTTATAAACTATTATATTTGATAATGACCTATTTTTTAGCCTTGTGGCATCTGAAAAACATGGGTACACTTTATTCTTATCAAACATTCCGTGTGAGTCCTCTCCCCCACTTATAAATGGTCACCCCTCTTCTCTCCTCTCCCCTTTACACTTCAAAACCCTTTGGTTTGAAAAATAAATAATAAAATATATTTCATACATACCCCCCCCCCCACATCCTATAGTCCTTTTTTTTGTTAGGAAATTGTCCTAAGTTGGATCTAAAAATAAACCTAAAGAGTTTCTCTGAAAAAGAGGTAAAATTCTTAAACTTATGTTTTATTTTTATTTATTCTCCCATATAATAAAAATATTATTGAAATATTATAATAAAATAAAAATATATATCCAACTAAATGATATTTTATTATTTTAAGAAAATTACCTACATCAATCTCATCTTCCATCAAATGGGAAACAAAATCGTTGATCGTGTGTATGGCGGACTACCGCCTCACAAACCGATGGTATTCGTTTTCCATCATCACCTCTCACATATGGATATAGTGATGTATTTAATGTTTATATATGATATTTATGATTTATTATACTTATTTAATTATTGTATTACATATACCTTATCAATTTCTATTCCATGGGAATATGATAACATTGCTCCTATGTACAGAGGACTACCGCCTCACGAAATGATGTGATTCATTTTTCACTTACACATTAATTGGAAGTTAATGAGGGTATATTTAATTAATATATGTGATATATATGACTTAAAATTTATTTTTATAGGTAATATATTATTTACCTTCATTTTATTTCATATTTTTTAGAAAATAGATATAGTGTTCATGCGTGCGTACGACCTTCCATCTCCATAAATAGTGTCACTCATTTTCTATCTAAAACATTAATGGATTACTATAAATAATTATATAATGAATATATATTATATTTATATCATTTTTAAAATTATTTAGATGATTTAACAATGATCAAAATAAATATTTTTAATATATCAAACCAAAACATACATGAAAATGAAGTAGTTATTAACTATAATGTGATTTTAACAAGGAATTATTAATAAATGGGTAATAAAAGGTCATATTTAAATAATATATGTTATGATTAATATTATTATTGTTAAATAATATATGTAGAATAAAATTATATTTATTATATAGGTGTTTCAAACATGTTCGATGGAAGTAGAAACCTAGGGTGTGGGATTTTTGTCTCACTTTTATTTCTTCGTGAAACATTCCTTATACATCACATGTTTCCATTATTGGTGTATATATTTCCCATGAATGAATTTTATTATCTTTATCATTATAATTATGTGAAATAAATATCCATATAATGTTATTTATTTCATAGGTCTTACGATTCAAATGAAACCAAAGTGGTAATGGTTTTAGGTAAAAATCTCGTTGTTTATCAGGGATCTTTATGATATAGTTTCTGATGATGATATATTATGATATATCACTCAATAAACTCGTGTGTTTTAAAATAATATATTTATTTATTTAGAGTACTTATTTTCCTTTCATTTTCCTCTCTTTTTTTACTCAAGACACCAAAATAATGTTTTTAGGAAAAATTGATTTTATTTCTCTCTTCTATCGAGATTTATTTTTCTTCCATGTCAATGTTTTATAAATATGTTTTAATGAATGTTTTTACTATTATATTTTTATTTTTTAAAATAAATTATTTCCCATTATTTAATTTAAAAATACATAGTTTAATTTGAATCTTGATGTCGTTTTACAAACAAGTCCCTTTTGGATTTTACTGAAAAAGTGAAAGGAACCTTCATTTTATCTTGTACAACATGAATGGTATTTACCAGCATTAAGAGTATTTAATGTTTTAATGAACACATTAAATATTAATAATTTTATTTTCAAATAAAAATATCTCTTTAAAATTTTCAAGTTATGTTATATTTTAAAGAATTGAATTTAAAATGGAAAAGATATTTTAATCAAAAAATGTTTTAATGATATTTTAATAGATTTTCTATTCATCAACAATAACAAACTTTGGTGTTACCTATTTTTTATTTTGGGATACTATCCAATGATACCATCCTTATTATTTCTCTATATATTTTATGTTTATGAGTAAAATATGTTTATGAAACTCTTCCCTTTTCTATGGGTTATGGTATGTTGAATTGATGTGATGATTATGAAACCAATTACCTTTCTATGGTGTATGATATGTTGAAATTTTTATGAAACACATTTCCATTATATGGGTTATTATATGATTAAATTTTAATTATAACGATTTCCTTTTGATGTGTTATGTTGTGATTGAATTTTTATAAAACCCATTTCCCTTCCATAGGTTATAAAGTTATGATGTTTTTATGATTATATGGGACCCAAATGTATTGATTATATGGTGGGTGGGACCTATATCTTTCTCCAATTAATTATTTAATGATTAACCTTTTATGAGATCAAAGATTACAAGGGAGTTTATCCCAATTGTAAAATTGGGCACATAGGAGGATATCCCAAGACTAAAAGAGGGTACACAAGAGGTTATTCGAAGCCCGATGTAAGTACATGGGTGGTTATACCAAGCTTAACATTCTATTAAAGTCTGGGTGGATAAATTTTGAATACAATTTTCAATTCTTATGTATATTATACAAATATACATCTTATTACAATGTTATGAACTCATGTCTCATATTCTTTTATTTATTTATGATTTATGTCTTATAAACTTCCATGATTTATTTTGTGAATCTAATTTTTTATCTATGATATGTAGAGTATGGTTTATAAAATGTTATTCTCATGTCATCTTACTCTTATTTTCATGTTATATTTATATCTAACTTGATAACCCATAATGAGAATTTGATCTCACACTTAGATTTTTTTCCCATACTATGAAGAAAGGTATTATGTATGACATTTCTTAGAATGGTGATAGTTATGAAGGACTTATAAAGAGATGATGTATCTTACTAATGTAAATGTTTTTTATTTTTCATATTTTCCAAATAAACTAGACATAAAAGATTCTAGAATGTATCATTAGGTATTTAATGAATATACATCTATTAAGATATAATATTTATGCATGATAAGTTTGAGTATTTATATTTGGTATCAAAGAATTTTTTAGTCTAACTTTGTAAACTAGGATGAGAAAACCTTAGATATATCCCTAGGGATATGTATAAGTATAATTATAAGTATAATTATACATATAAGTAAATATCCAATAATATTGTTGTCAGAAAGAGTGAGTGGTTTCCAAGAAATTACATCCATGTATGGATACTACAAGTGGACATGGTTCTAGAAAAGATATACATACTGGTAATAACTCTTAAATTGGATCATCAGGGTTGACTTGAGAATTACCTAGTATAAAAAAATCGGGTCATACTATGCAACCAGTTCGACACTCATGGTGGATATGATTTGGAAATTCACAATCTCTTTATGAATCATTATAATGGATTTAAATAATGACCATGAACAACCTTGGTTAATCCAAAGTTTTCATAGATTTAAAATAATGTGTCATGATTTAGAAATCCTATAAGTGATTTTTCATGATCATATGGTTTACCTCTATGATTATTGTTACTTAGACTATGATTTTTGGTTTTAGTAAATGGACAAATCCTCAAGAAACCATGTTAATACTGAATGAAATAGAAAATGAAATTATTTTCCTCTTTAAAAAACAAATATTATGAGTGATAGAAAAAAATATTATTTTTATGCTCAAAAAACATTCTCAAGATATTAATCATGTTGCACTTCCAAAAAAGTAAATAAGGGAAAAATATTCTATTCAGTCCTTCATAAAGATACATCCACCATATTTTAGTGGTTCAATTAATCCACTAGTTTCTAAGTAATGGATTAGTACAATTGAAAATATATTTTCCATTCTCAGGTGATTTTGTTATGGAAAATAGATTTTTTCTATATATCATTTGGAATTCAAAGTGGATCATTGTGGAATCTTATAAACAATATGCTTCAACAAGATTAAATCGGATCCATTGAGTTGGAAGAGTTTTATGGATTATATTAAAATAAGTAATTTCCTTGTATTTGTCATACCAAAATGCATAAGGAATTCCTTGATCTAAAATAGAAGGATGATTAATATATTAGAACCTATGTGGAAAATTTTACAACACTTTTCAGGTATTCTTTTTATATTATCTTCCAACTTGAAAGTAAGGTTGATCAATTATTCAGTGACTTAAAACCATGTTTCATAAAGAATTTATCCATAAGGGAATTCATTATCTATAAATAAATCATTTTATGTGTTATAAATATGGAAATTGATATTGTATCTTCCCATTAATATTATGTTTTAGATAAAAAAAGATATATGGAATACAAATGAAATTTTAAAAACCATGAAGAGAATAAGATGATCTTTCCTACATGATCTAAGTGTGGATGAAAACATAGAGTAAGTTTTCTTAAGGGGACTTCTAAATGTTTTAAATGTGGAAATTAAGTACATAATTAGATAAATACCAAATTTATGGGAAGAATTTAGGTAAAAATATTAATAAAGAGAAATATATACAGAATAAACCTCCCATACATTAGTGTATCAAATTCAAGGAGTTTGGGAACTATCCTAACAAGTTCTCAATTTTTAAGGTTAATAATGATGATAGACATTAGAAACCTCTTAATCTGAGAGTTAATGGAAAATCACATGTGTTTACTATTTCTAAAGAGAGTTATGATAATTAAATGGAGAAAGGTAAACTTATCATCTAATCTAGAATTGATAATGTCTTAGTTGACTCTGGATCTACCAACTCTTTTATATATACTGAATTTTATAAGGGTATCAATATTCCACCCTAATTATTAGTTTTTGAATTAGTATTTGAAACCCCTAATTGTATGATGATTACATATCAAATCAATTATTCTTCTCTAGTTTTAGTTTCAAAAAATATGCTTTCTACAAACCTCTTTATTCTTCCTCTAATTGAATTTATTGTTATATTAGGAATGTATTGGATTTATCTATATAAATTACAAATTAATTAAAAAGTAAGTTAAGTAGCATTTGATATTCCAAACAAACCAATTATCATCAATTAGTGTGATAATAAGAATTAATTTCTGATAGAGATCAGATCCATTGTATGGGTCTTGATTCCAATTAAAAAAGGGCATTTATCTTAGATGGATAGGTAGAAACTCAACATTAATGATAATACTATTATTTGAGAGTTTGTTCATCTCTCTCCCAAAGATCTCCCTAGTATTCCACTAAAACATGAAGTTGAGTTCTCAATAAAATTCATACCTAGTAACACACATATTTCAAATACCCCTATAGAATGGACCTGATTGAGTTATAGGAATTGAATAAGAAACTCCATGAGTACCATTAAAAGGGATTCATTCAGAAAGTGTGTCACCTTGTGGTACACCATTTTATTTTTTCAAAAATAAATATAGATCAATGGGAATTTTTATTGATTATTTGGATATTAACATGATCAAAATCCAGAATAAGTATCCTATATCAAATATTTAGGACTTTTTGTTTAAATAAGTAGAGCTCAGTACTATTCTGAGATTAAACTTCATTATGGATATCATTGATTGATGGTCAAGAAGGTTGATATACCTTAGATAGAATTTTCTACAAGGTATAGACAGAATGAGTATATAGTGATTCCATTTTTTCTTAATAATGCACCATCTATCTTCATTGATTTGATAAATCGAGTCTTTATAGATTACCTTGATCATTTTTGGTAGTATATATAAAATATATTATCATTTATTCAAAGAGAAATAAATAATATGAATATCACATGATAATTACACTTAATAACACAAGGAAGGATACAATGTATGAAAAATTTACAAATTATGTATTTTTGTTGTAAATATTATAATTTTTGGTTCATAGAATCTGGAGAGAGTAAGTACTTGTACACCTATAAAAGACTTAGGCGATTGAACATTGTTCTAGACCAACCATGGTGATTGAGATATGTAGTTTTCTTGGATTTGATGGATATCAACAACAGTTTATGGA
Source organism: Viscum album (assembly GCA_963277665.1). Classification (NCBI taxonomy): domain Eukaryota; kingdom Viridiplantae; phylum Streptophyta; class Magnoliopsida; order Santalales; family Viscaceae; genus Viscum; species Viscum album. The sequence continues at coordinate 1,453,245,572 of OY728145.1, forward strand.
GAACTTTTCATGGATATATAATCCACTCACCAAGTTAACTCATAAGGGATCCATTTTTCTCTAGAAATATGAATGTGAGGTAAATTTTAAGTAATTAATGAAAAGATTATTTTTTGAACTTTTTCTTATATTACCATTCAGTGAAGAAGGTTTTTCAGTATATAGTAATGCATCCAAGAATGGATTAGGATGTTTTCTCATAAAAAATTACATGGTTATAGATTATGCCTCACAAAAACTCAAGAATAACGATCAAAATTACCAAACACATGATTTGGAGTTAGCTTCGGTAATTATTTCATTAAAGATATTGAGGTATTATCTTTAAGGAGAAAAGTTTGATATACATACAGTCCAAAAAAGTTTAAAGTATATATTAAAATAAATGAAATTAAACATGTTCTAGATAAGATGGTTATAGATTATTATGTAATATTATTCCTCGATACATTTCAACCCTGAGAAATAGAATAAGATGGATTCTACTTTGAGTCAAAAGGATCGTGCTAGCTTATCCATGACGAGGATCACAAAATATCCAATATATAGGGATGGAAAATGATGGATCTCTAAATCCTGAAGGAATGGGAGAATATTATATTTCTCAAACAAGTGTTCACCAATCTATATAAGTAAAGATTAATGATGTTTAGAAGGAAGATGTGGAGCTACAGAAGATGGTGAGAAATGTTCATGATTTTATCCTTGATTCTGCTAGAATGATAAGATTAAAGAGTTTTCTATGTGTTCTATAGATACCTTATTTGAAGAAGGAACTATTATAAGAGGCTCATAGTTATTTAATCTCAATTCATCTTGGATGTAAAAAGATGTATAGGGATTTGAAAGTGTATTTATGGTGGGATGGAAGTAAGAGAGATGTCGAAGAGTGTGTATCTCGATACATTGTATTTCAGAAATTTTGGGTTGTGGGAAAAAAATCTAATGGGATGTCACAACCATTACACATACCATAATGGAAATGGGAAACACATACCTATGTATTTTTTCATTGGACTCCTCAAAATATATAAAGTGAATAATGTAATATGGATTGTAGTCAATATCTGTACAAAGTCAGCACACTTCATCGATATTAGAGAATATTTATCTATAGATCATATTTCGAATATATACATTAAGGAATAGTAAATGTTTCAAGGAGTAACAAATTATAATTATCTGGTTAGTATTCAATGTTTACCTCAAAATTCTAGATAAGTATTTAGAATGATCTTGATATAGATTTTAGTTTCAACACTACGTATCATCCTCAGATAGATGGTCAGTATGAGAGAATAATTAAAACCATATAAAATATGTTTATATATTTTTCTATGGTTATTAAAGGTTTTTGATATCATAACCTTCTTATAGTTGAGTTTTCATAAGACAATATCTTTCTCTCGAGTATTTAGATGGATATTTATGAATACCTCTATAGAAATAAGTGTTTAACTCCAACATATTGACATGAAGTTAAATAAAAAAACATATTGGGATCAAATCTAGATAAATAAATAGTAGATAATGTTATATCCATTCATCAACTCATAAGGGATATTCAAAGTTGGTAGAAAATTTATACTAACAATTTCTATCGTAATATAGAATTTGAAGTTGGTGATATGGTGTTTCGAATATTTTCTCAATTAAAGAAGGTATTGAGATTTAGAAAGATGTGAAAACTGGGCCCAAGGTTTATTGGGACATTTAAAATTATTGATTATGTCAGGACAATAGCTTATCATTTGATGCTTCCACTAAACCTTTGTGAGGATCATGATGTGCTCCATGTATCTCTCACAAGGAAGTACATAACTTGTCCATCACATATATTGAACTCATAGGTCATACCACTAGATCATGATATTTATTAGGATGAACAATATGAGTGGATTCTGGATTATAGAGATTATGTTCTATGAAACAAGATCACTCACCTGGTCAATGTTTTGTGGTGAAATCACTATTTTGTAGAAGCTTTGTGGGAACTTGAGGATATGGTGGGCCAGAAGTATCATCATTTTTTCATTCAAAGTGATGAATTTAAAAGGTGAAATTCATTTTAAGGGGGGTATAATGTGACACCTCATTAATTGTTTTTGATAAAATATATTTTTTCGATTTCCTTTATTACGTGTTATGCTATTTTATATTAAATCACGGAAAACTATTAATATTATTGTTTAAACAAGACCATTTTTACATAGTCATAAAAATTGGTAGACTTTATAGGAATAACCCAAATTTTAAAATTAAGTATTATGGTTTTATATAAAGATATTATATTGATAAAAACTATTTACGTTTTAGTAATGTCTTCATATGATTCATAAAATACTTTTTTTCTCAAAAAATTGTTTCATATTTCTTTTTATGACAAAAATAATAAAATTAATTTTTGAAGATATTAGAAAATTTATTTTACAAAATTATATTTTTTTTTGGAATCATTTAGTCAAAATTATCTTATGATGAATTTTCGATATTTTTTTGAAAGGATTAATTTTTTGATGAATAGTGAAAAATACTGGGTTTTATTGAAGAATGAATTTTCATTTTAAGAATTTATAAGGATATATTTTATCTAAAAATTATTTAAAAAATATAATTTTCTAAATTAAATTCTAATGAATCCAATATAGGTCATTATAATCTATCTCATTTTAAATTTTTATATAAATTATTTTTAAACATTGGAATATTTTATCTTAAGAAAACAGGTCTTTCGTCACGCCTTTTGGTTTAATTGAAAATTAAAATTTTAAACCTATATTGATTGTATTTGTAAAAATTAATTCCATATTTGGAATAATATTGATTAATATTATATAAAAAGATTAACATAATTTTTTTTAAAAATGAATTGTAAAAATACTAAAAATTAATTACTGTGGTTAAGGTTAAAACTTGTTTTCAAAGGGGTTAAACTAAAAATATAATGGGTAAAATGACCTTAAATTTTGTACCACACCCATTTTATGGAAATATTTATACATTATAACCTCTAATGTAGCGCCCTGACCCCAGAACCTTGGAGTCGTTATCTGCTACTAATTACATCGTCATGATTAAATGGAATTAAACCTCGAAGGACCGAAGTAATAATGAATCAATGTGAGATGGGGATTCCATACTGTGAGTTTACTTTTAGGTGAGAATCCTTTAAAATTATATATAATAAAAATATGTTAATTTTATACTTTCATGATAACCTTTTTAATGTTTATTATTACTTTTATTTCACTTATTATCATGTTTTATAAATCTACTTAAACAATTATGTTTACATCGGGTTTTCTTACCAAATTAGGTTCGTGTGTCAAAAATCACTTTAGTAAGTCAATTATGGTAAAAAAAATTATTATATAAATATTTAAAAAATAATTATAATGACATAATTATCATATTTAAATGTTATTTATACATTTAAAACCATTCATGAATGATTGTTATGAAAAATGAACCGACATTACAATCATGGAGACGGTAGGTCCTACGTACGCATGAGTAATGTTGTAATTTTTCAATGTTCATTTTGGAAATATGGTAAGTAAAATTATATCATTCCATAATGATAATTATCTTTTAAATACCATTTAATTTATTCATATATACTAATATATATAATTCCTGGGATGTAAAATGAATCACACCATGTTGGGTAGGCGGTAGTCCCCGCATCCACGAATGACATTATCTCTTTTATAATGTGTGAAACGTGTAATAAATAAAGAGATATATAATATTTATAGAAATATTATTGTGTCATTAAAATCATATATATATTTCATTTATGTTATATATGTTTGATTATAACCATCTTTTATACTCTCCATGTATAGCATGAAATGAAAATTAATATATCCATAGATATGTCGACGGAAAATCACATGGATGAATAAGAAATGAAAAAAAAATAAAGTAAATTATTTATTATTGGATTCCATGTTTCCTAGGTATATGGTACCTTTACCTAAATGACCTTTCGCAAGACGTTTTAAAAAATGTAAAGTAAAAACCCATCTAAACATTCTAGCCAAATGACTAGGCCAATGATATTATCGATGCATAAAGGTCATATCTATATCCAGTCCCCACCCATGTTGTACCAATAAAAAATTCATCATTTATTTAATAATATATTTAACAATTTTTATTTTCAAATTACCTAATGGAGTATGAGATATGGATTTATCAATATTTACCCAACTAATAAAATAACTTTTGTAGTAGAAATCATATGTAAGAAGGTATAAGGTTTAGGAAATAGTAATATTCATGATATTAGAATATGGATATTAATATAAACTTACAATGAATAAATATTAAAAAGAAGTTATTTTCTCAATATAAGTTCACGAATCACAAAAGAATATGGGATTATAAATATAATCATTAAGAATATTTTAAGGAGAATTATCTTTAAACATTCTAGAGTGTTCCATAAAAATTGAAACATTTAAATAATAATTATCATGAAGGAATGAAATTAAATTAAATTTTAAAATACATTTAATATAAGAGTATTAATGATATAATATAACAAAATGGCCAGTAAGTACAACACCAAAAATATGTAAGTTGTGATCAGGACATTTATCTCACGAATGTAAAATGTGAGACGGGGATTCCTTACCTTGAGTTTCATTTTTGGTGAGAGTCCATTAAGTTTTTGTATAATAAAATTATGTTAATTTTATAATTTATTGATAACAGTTTTTATGTTTATTATTAATTTTATTTCACTTATTATCATGTTGTATAAATCTACTTATGTTATTATATTAAATCAGGTGTTTTTACCAAATTCGGTTCGTATGTCAAAAATGAATTTAGTAAGTAAATTATGGTCAAAATGGTTATTATATAAACATATAAAAAATAATAATAATTAAATAAGTATCATATTTAAATGTTAATTATACATTTAAAACCAATCATGAATGATTGTTATGAAAATTGAACCATCATTACAATCATGGAGATGGTAGTTCATACGTACACATGAGTAATGTTATCATTTTTCAATGATCATTTTGAAAAGATGGTAAGTAACATTTTATCATTCCATAATGATCATTATATATTAAATAACATTAAATTTAGTCGTATATACTGATATATATAATTCTTGAAATGTAAAATGTATCACATCATGTCGGGTAGGCGGTAGTCCACGCGTCCACGAACGACATTATGACTTTTGTAATGTGTGAAATATGTAATAAATAAAGAGATATATATTATTTATATACAGATAATTATTTCATTAAAATAATATATGTTTCATTTATTTTATATATATATTTATTACAACAATAATTTATACGTTCCAAGTATAGCATAAACGGATCACAACCCATTAAGGGGGCGGTAGTCCACAATTCCTCAAACAATGTTATCAATTATACACAAAGTAGAAAGTATAAAGGTGTGTGTTGTAAAATAATTAAATAATAATAAATAAATAATATATACCATATATAACATATAAAAAAATATTTCTTATCATAATTTCCACCATGAGAGGCGATAAAGGAATACTGAAAAACCATCATTTCATGAGGCACCAGTTCTCCGTATATAAAAACAATGTGTTTGTTAACCATTAGATGGATGTGTGTGTTATTTTAGGTCAAAAAAGTATCATAAAAACATCTTATTATATTTTGGATATATTTTTTTATAAAATAAAATAATAATAAGATTTTAGGGGTTTTATAATGGAAATTAAACTAAAAATGAGAGAAGATGTTACCTCTTAATCGGGTAACTTCTTTTGGATTATACCGAAATTCTTCTTTTGAAGCTATTATTCCCAAATTGTGGATTATAGGTATATTTTAGGGGTTTTGGAAGTCTATTTGGGAATATATTGGCCTAACATAAGAGTCTTTATAGGTGTGAATAAGTGGGAGAGGTGGTGGCCTTTTATAGAAGGGGAGGAGTGACACTATTGTAAATATTTGAAGATAGAATTCCACCAGAATTTTTCATGTTTAAATTGGGTCAAATAATGGTCCATTTTTATCCAATAGAGTATATAATAAAAATACTTCTATAAAATAACTATTTTAATAGTTTATAGTTCGTTTTGGTCCATAATTTTATGGTTTAGTCACCTATTAAGCATAATTTTACCATAATAGATGTAATTAATTTAAATTACTTTCACTAGTATTTTTGGTCAAAAAAAGTTGGTAATATTAGAAATTATAAATTATTCTAATTTTGAATATGTATTCCATTTTCCCAAATTCAAATCCTGGAAGTGGAAATAATTGATTTAAATTTAATCCCACAGATGAGATGACAATGCGGGTTTTTAAGGTAAAACATCCAAAATATTGCTATGTTTTATTAGTAAATTTCAATATGAAATTGATTATATAAACTAAATTTATTTGTTTTATAAAAATAATATCTAATTAAACACTAAAACTAATATAAAACAAAATTTAATCATATAAATAAATTAGAATAAAATATTTTTTTTGCAATAAAATTCAGTATTTTTTAACTATTCCGTAAATAATGAAACATTTCAAAAAAATATACAAAATTAACCCAAACTTAATTATTTTGTTTCTATTTCAAATATGATGTTTATTTTAACATATTAAATCAATTAATGTTTCAAAATTAATAATTAAAATTTGTTCTATAATTAAAGGAAGTAAAAATTCATTTATAAAAAATATAGATTTTTATCTATGAAGTTGGGTTTTTTTTATATTATTCATATCAAAACTAATGGATGAATATAAAAAATATTTTATTGAATATATATAAAATATTTATTTCATTATAATAATTAAAAAAAATTAATTAATTATGTTTTTTAATACAAAACTTCTTTGGAATCATAGAAAAAATAATATTTCTTTTTATATCCAATTGGTTCCAATATTCATTTCAAGTTAATTTGTAACCACTAAATTTATTCAATAGTATTTAAACCATATTTTTTATAATATATTTAATACTATTCATAACTGTTATAAAAATTTCTAGGTTATATCATATTAAATAACAATTCATTTATATTTGGTGAAACATGCACTTGTGAAACTTACTCTTGTGTGTAATGCAACCTATCGAGGAAGTTCACTCTTGTGTGTGATGCAAGATAACTCAATTTTGTATGCATTAAACTCCATATAATATATCCTATTTATGTAATATATTAAATATATTTTAAGGTATCAGGTTATTATATCCCTTTTACACATGGTATTGCGTTTCAAACATGCTACAGAGTAGAGATTGCTCTTTTAGAATTTTCAGGGTGTTACATTCTCCTCACCTTAATTAAATTGCATCCTAAAAATTTAAAATCAATATTAGTAAAATATTATTTGATATTTACTACATTGAAATCCTAAATCATGAGAAGGGATCATAAAACATCCTTTAGAAAAAATTGAATTGGAAGTATAAAGGTCACATGGAGTACCATGTAACTAGGTCTCTGAGTAGAAGAACATTAGTGGATAGTAGAGATACATTCTTAGATTAAAAATGTAAATATTTATAGGTATTGAATGAGATTATCAATAAAAAACAAGTGAATGATTAATAGAATTTTGAGGGCCTCAAAGCTATAAATCTACGATGTTTTAAGAGACCACAGGTTCAATAGAATTTAAGGTATTCGGAAAAACAAATTTGTTTGAACAATTTATTGTTGTTGAGAAATTATTTTACTCACTATGAATATTATTAAACATTATTAATTGATAGGTTTCAATTTCATGTTAACAATCCTATCTTTTGGATGTACTTCAATCCAATTCTAACTAATCCCTTTACTCATAGAAATTAATTACCAATAATGATTTTTTTTATGATTGAAGCATTGAAATAAAATTTAAAAGGGTTATAAGGCCTATATAAAAGATTGAAAAGTATATCTATCTGTCTCTAACAATCTTCCAAAACCAATACAGTTAATATAATAATATCAAATCCTAAAAATCGATACTAATGGTTTATCGTTAACATTTTTTGATCAAATTGATTAATAAAAAACATTGAAAATTTAACGTGGATATTATGTAGGTTAGTGGTTGGCATGAAACCCTTATCATTAGTTAGACATGGTTTTGAGACCCATGACCTTTCCAAAATTAATAGGTTGTCCCTAGGTATACATTTAATTATTTTTATAAAAATATATTAATATAATTTACAAAATAAAACTAACAAACATCCTAAAAATTTATTTATTAAATAGTCTCTTAACTAAGATTTTTAATACAATACCAATACATCATACTTCCACCATAAATTTCCTATATACATACTTCCATGATCTATGTTTTATCCAATTAAAAGTGGTAATTGACTTAGGTAATGCTTAGGTTCCCCAAATTTTAGGGAACAATCCACAAATGTATTCTTAGGAAGTGTTTCATTTCCTTCAATCACACACTTCATTTGTTCTCAGCAATCATTTTTTTTATGTACTTATTTCTAACACACACAAAATTTCCTTATTCTATTGATACACTTTATAGGGTTTTTGATTTTACACTTCTCACATGTCGGAAATCAATCCTTCTTTTCTCTATGGTCTCCACCACTTGATTTATTATAAAAATCCATCCTTCTCTTCCTTGGTGAGTTTGATTGTTAGTAAAGGTATATATTTTTTATTTTATTTTTGGAAAACTAGTTTGGAATAAATATAATATCCTTAACTCCTATCAACACCCCACTTGGATTCACATTTTCCCCACATTTTTCTTCATGTTCGACATTAAATTGAATCCTTTAGGTTCTAACCATTGACTAAAACCAAAAACAATAGTATTAGAAACATTAGTCATTGTGAGAAAATTATATCATCGTTTATATGATATCTGAATCATGACACATTATTTTTAAATTTAAAACACCTTATATTTGACCTTGATCATTAGTTTTCACTATCCATTCAAATTTATTATAATGGTTTTTAAAGAAAACATGGATTATCCTAAGAATATCCCAAAGGAGTTTCAAACCAGGTGCGTAGTAAGGCCCATTTTCATATACCAGGTTACCATGAATCAGGATTGGAACAACTTGTCAGATTTATTACTCTAAGGTATATCTGTTCTAGAACCACATACACTTTTAGTATCCATACAGAGATATATTTCTTTGAAATACCACATAATATATACCTTAACAAAATTCTATATTGTTTTTTTATACTTATCCTAAAATTTAACCTTAGGGTTATGTTCTCTATTCTAGGATTTCCTAAAACTACTTCTGAATGTTTCTACTAAAATTCATCTAATACCAACTATAGCGCCCTGACCCCAAAAACCAGGTGCTGGTGTTTGCTTCTAAATACATTGGCAAATTATAAGGAATTAATCCCTGATGGACTGAATAGTTTAGTAGTTTTGGTAAACAAGATACATTAATGAGTCTTTTTTTACAAAATAATACAATAATTACAAAATAGTTTTATTTCTTTTTTCAATAAAAAAACATTGAGGATAACTTTATTCCATTTAGTAAATCCATGCATTCCTTTCTTAATACACTTCTAGGATTCGTCTGATATAAACATAATAAGGGTGAGATCAAATGATCAGTAAGGGAAAGTAAAGTATAGCTGGAGAAAAAATGAATCAATGAGAATAATAATTATGGGAAGGTAACAAATTAAAACACATTCCATTCAAATAACTAGATAAGTAAAAATAAACATGGCAAGGTAATATACTATAAAACATGTAATTTCATAAATGAACTGAAAATGAATGTATCCATAGATATGTTTATGAAAATTCTCGTGGATGAATAATAAATGAAAATAAATGATAGAAATGCTTGATTTTTGGATTCCATGTTTCTTAGGTATGTGTTACCTTTACTATCAAGACCTTTCACAAGACGGTTTACAGTATAAAGGGTAAAAACCTATCTAAGGTGTCTAACCAAATGAATCATCCCATGAGACTACCGATGAATCAAGGGGATATTTATAACTAGTCCCCACCCATTTCATACAAGTCCAAAACATTCATCATGTATCAAATAATTTATTTAACAGTGTTCCTGATCAATTATACATATTGAGTATGAGATACGAATTTATCAATATTTACCCAAATAATCAAATAACATTCAAAGTAGACAACATATGGAAAATTTTATATGGTTTAGAAAATAACAATATACATTATATAAGAATATGGATATTCAATTAAATTTACAATGAATAATTATTACAATAAATTGATTGTTTCAAGATAATGGTAACAATCACAAAATTATATGATATTGAAAAGATAATCAATTAGAATATTTTTAAGGATAATTATCCTTAAACATTACAGAGTGTCTCATACCACTTGAAACAATTAAATCATAATCCTTGTGAAGGAATAAAATTGAATAAAATATTTAAATACCTTTGAGATAAATTATTAATGATATAATATAACAAAATGGGTAGTATTTACACCACAAAAAATATGTAAGTGGTGAACATTACATTTGTCTCACTGATATAAAACATGAAATAAGGATTACATACCTTGAGTAAACTTTTAGGTGAGGATCCTTTGAAATCCTATATAATAAACTTATATTAATTTTCTAATTACCTGAGAACCTTTTAATTTTTATTAATTTCATTTCACTTATTATCATGTTGTATATATATACTTAAACAATTATGTTTACATCGGGTGGTTTTACCAAATTCGGTTTGTGTGTCAAAAACGTCTTTAGTTTGTCAATTATGTTCAATGTGGTTATTATATAAACAAATATAGAATAATAATATGGAAATAAACACAAATTATAATTTTAAAAGCATTAATTAATGATGGTAATGAAAAATGAACCAAATTTACAATCATGGAGACGGTAGGCCATACGTACGCAAGAGTAACATTGCCGTTTTTCAACGATCATTTTTAAAACAAGTTAAGAAAAATTATATCTTTCCATAATGATAAATATATTTTATATAAAATTTTAGTTAGTCATATATACTCATATATATAATTCTTATGATGTAAAATGAATCACATCATGTTGAGAAGGTGGTATTCCACACGTTCATGAACGATGTTATCACTTTTATAATGTGTGAAAAGTGTAAAAATGAAAGTGATATATTATATTTCCATAAATATAATTATGTAATTAATATTATATATATTTCATTTATGTTATATATATTTTCATTAAAATATTCCTTTATATTTTCCAAGTATATCATGAATGGATCACATCACTTTGAGGGGGCGGTGGTCTGTACTTCCTCAAATGATGTTATCGTTTTTCCACAAAGTTGAAAGTATAAGGGTTTGTGTTATAAAATAATTAAAGAATCATAAAGAAATAATATATAAAACATATAACATATATAAATATAGTGTCCATAATAATGTCCACTATGAGAGGCAGTAATGGAAGAATGAGAAATCATCGTTTCTTGAGGCAGTAGTTCGTCGTATAGAGAATTGGTATGTTTGTTACCCATTAGATTGATGTGTGTGTGAGTGTAAGTCAAAAAATTATCATAAAAAATAATATTATATTTATTATTCTATTTTTTATATACAATAATAAAATAATAATATTTTAGTGGTTGGATAATGAAAATGAAACTAAAAAGCATGATAGAATATGTTACCTCTTAATCGGGTAACTTCTTTTGGTTTATACTAAAAGGCTTCTAGGGAAGGGTTTATATCCAAATGGAGGATTCAAGGTCAAGGTGAGTGATTTTTTGGTACTATTTGTGAAAATTTTGGCTAATCTATTGAGGAATGAGAGAAGTTAAGAAGTGGGAGAGGTTGTGTCCTTTAATAGTGGGGGAGTGGCACTCTTGTAAATATTTGTAGAGAGAATTCCATCCATGTTTACCATGTTTCAATTGGATAAAATAATGTTCCAATTTAGTGAAAAGGTATGATAGGGTATAAATATGGCCATAATATTTATCTTCGATAATTTTATATGTAATTTTGGACCATAATGTTATAATTTATTCACTTATTAAGCTTAATTTAACTTTAATCGTTGTAATTAATTTTAATTATATTCAGTTATATTTATTTATCAGGGAAAAATTTGTTACTATTAATCATTATAAATTTTTATTATACCAAATATTGAATACATTTTCTAAATCCCAATCATATAAGTGGTAGTAATTGATTTAAATGTAATCCTGCAGACGGGATAGCAATGCGTCTTTTTAAGGTAAAAACCTCCAAAAGGTTGCTATGTTTTAATAGTCAATTTCAAAGTGAAATTGATTATAATAACATAAATTGGGTTAATTAATAAAAATATTATATATTTAAACTTTAAAACCAATATATAACTTAATTTTACCTTGTAAATAAATTATAATAAAAATTATTTTTGAAATAAAATTCAGTATTTTTAACTATTCACTAAAAAATGAAACGTTTCCAAAAAATATGAAAAATTCAACCTAATATAATTATTATGTTTATATTTAAAATATGGAATTTATTTTGATATATTATAATAATTAAAGTGTAAAAATTAATATATAAAATGAGTTCTTCATTAAAAGGTGGTAAAATTTATTTTATAAGAATATAGGTTTTTATGTGTGAGGTTGGGTTTGTTTTAATATTATGCATAAAAACCTAATGGATGAATGTAAAAAATATTTTATTGAATATATAAAATATATATTTCATTAAAATCATTCGATAATTATAATTAATTATTTTTGTTAAGTCAAAACTTATTTGGAAGCATAAAAATAATATTATTTCTTATTATATCCAATAGGTTCCTATATTCATTTCAAATTAATTTATAAACAATGATTTTATTCTATATTTTTTCTACCATATTTTCATAATATATTTGATAATATTCATATATTCTTTAATAATTTCTATTTTATATCATATTAAATAATAATAAATTATTATCTGGTGAAACGTTCTCTTGCTTATAATGCAAGCTATCGAGGAAGGTTACTCTTGCGTTTCATACAAGCTAAATCAGTTTTGTATGAATTAAAAACCATAGAATATATCATATTTTTTTAATATAGTCAATATATTTTAAGGTATCAGGTCATTATATGCCTTTTACACTTTTTTTGTTTCATAAAGCAATTTAGTAAAGTTTACACTTTTTGAATTTTTAGGGTGTTACATATAAGGTTCAATAATGACCTATTTTGTAGCCATTTGGAATGTCAAAAACATGGGTAAACCTTATTATTTTAAAAAAATTCATTTATTTCCCCCAACAAATTATAAAAGGCAACCCCATCTCCTCTCCTACTCACACTTCAAAAACTCTTTAGTTCAACCAATACCTAATGAAATATCTTCCCTAATTTCCTCCCCCATCCTAAAAACCTTAGTTTGATGTCAAACTTGTGTTTTTATTTTATTTATTTTTCTACTTCAATATGATCTTATTAAACTATGATATATAATTAAAAATTATCTACCATATAATGTGTAACACCCCAAGCTTCCACGGTATGTTTCCCTTTGAATAATACAATAGCTTATGTTGTACGCAACTTCGAGTTCAAACACACTACAACCAATCAAAGTAGTCATTATGAATAGTACTACCAACTTTTTAAAATTTTATAAATTTTTTCATTCAAATTTGAATTCATTTTTAGATTCAGAATATCAAAATTAGCTTAGGGTAAATTTTTGGTATTTTTCTGAAAACATTCAATTTTTGATTAATAGCGAAAAACACTACGTTATTGTTTAAAACTGACTTTTTCTTTAAATAATTATTTATTTTATTAAAATTTATTTTAGGTATAAATAGATTCATAATACCTATATAATTTCAATTTAATTCATTGGAGTCATTTTATAATAAGTTTAGATATATAAATATTTATGGACCTTTTTACCTTCTTTAACCACATCTTAGGAGCATTTACAAATTTGCATAAAACATAATTTTACCTCTTTTGTGAGTTGAATTTCAAAAATCCCAAAGACACAATTGATATTAGTAAGTAAAATGTGGTTAACTAAGATGAAAATAATTTTTATTGAATAGTAACTTTTGACTTTTATTTACCATGGTTAAAAGTAAATAGGGTAATTAAGGGTAAAATTGATATTATAATTAACCTAACACATGTCTTAATTCTATTGGATAAGTGTAATTCGACCAAAAACAACCTTAGGAATAAAATATAATCCCCTTTGGTCCACTTGTATTAGATTAGGACATTTATTGTTATTTTATTTAAAGAATAGTTAAAAGATTTAAATTCAAAGTTTAACAGCTAAACCATTTTTAATATAGGGTTATACATAAGATAAATTCGACTATAAATATCAATTATAAAGATAAATATTTCATCACCTCTTTCAAGTTTTTTTCTTCTTCCACTTCCTCTTTATTTGTTGTTTCCATTATAGAATAATAACTCAATTATCTTCTATATATTGTAATGTTATTATAAAAATGGTACAACCATATTCATTATTCTATCCATCATATGAATGACAAAGTCACCATATGTGTGTACGTACGGCTTGTCGTCTCCACGTCGTGGTGTAGTTTATTATTCAAACACTTCATTATTTGGATGGGTATAATAATGATGTATAATTGATATAAATAATAAATATAACATGTTAGTTATTCTGTATATATGATATAACATTTAATTATATACGATTTCACCTTCAATTGAATGATATTGTCACTCGTGCGTACGTACAGATTACTATCTCCATGAACGCGATGAGATTCATTCTCCATCGTAATAATTCAAGAATAATTTTCATTTGATGATTAAAAATAATGTTTAAGAATATAATATCATTCTGGATATGAATCAAATAAATCCTATCCATAATAATCATGGCTTACATAACAAAACATATATAAAGGAATATGAATTAGTTAACACCCTAAACGACGATAATACTAAAATATTATTAGCAATGTAATATTAGAATATCATATATGATATCATATTTATGTATATGGTTCTTGTATAATTTAATAACAATGATTTAACTATTATACAAGAGGTTAACATATCCTCGACCAAAGAGAAATACAAGGTAAGGGTTAATTCTAAAATATCTTTACTTATCCAAGTTTGTTAATATGTAAGAATCTACTGGGACCTCTTTATCATCCACACCCATGTTTTCTTAAAAATATAATTCAAAACATTTTTAATATTTAATATACTATGGGTTAATCTAATTTATACCCTTATTTTACCATATATGTTTTGAAAGTGATCTTTCCATCATTTTCCAAACAACGTACTTTATGACCATTTCAACAAAATTAAGGTAAGAATTTTTTTTAACTTATACAATGGGTGCGGCTATTTTCTGCCATTATATCATCATCGAAGATTCCCATACAAGCTTATAAGAATATTTTTAAAATAAATGTTTTCAATTATAATTATGTGACTTTTAATTGATTTAGAAATATAAAGAGGTATTTATTTCAAATAGTATTTATTAAATCTATGTCAGCATCCTTTGATGAATTTTAAACATGTTTGAAGTTGATTTATTAGGATACAAATCTTCCATATTGTATTGAAGGTTTTGTGATATTTTTTACTGTGAATGTGTTATTTTTTATACCATTAATGGATTATGGATAAAGTATTGACATTTTGTATGCTAGTTTTAATATGAATGATTATGTTATGTTTAAACCTTTTCATATGAGGAATGCATTGGACTAAGTAAGTGACGGGTGGATCCCAATATAGCTTCTAGATGCATCGGTAGGTCTCATGAGACAAACTAGTGTCTTGGAACAATTCCTTCACAAAATATTATTTGTAGTCTTGGCACAAGTCCATGACTATGTGGTTATGAAGTCTGTCATTATGCATTCCATCATTATGAAAGTGGTTATTGATATTGCATGTGATTATTATACTATTAGAATATCCATGTGAATAAATAAATAGAATTATTTTATTGTATATTTTCTATATTATACTAAAGTTTAAGTTTAAAAAGATTTTGTTTTAGTCTTATATATTTCCATAAATGTTAATACTTATTTATGAATGTTTCTCTTATATTCGTATCCTTACTGAGCATCTGAGCTCACCCCTTTCTGTGTTTTCTTTTTCCCAGGATAAGAAGAAGTATTTTTTGGTTGACCTACAGGGATAGGCTAAGGATATAAGTGTGTTCAATGGGGAAAACAATTTGTTGACGTTTTTATTCCATGATGTAATGTAAAACATATGATTGTATCTAGTACTTCCAAGGCTATTAAATTGATCTGAAATTCGGGACATCATTCCTTGTATCATGCCAATGTTATGTAATAATGCAATGGCTCTGGGTAACTCAGGTCGGGGCATTATATAATGAGATTTTATTATGTTAATCTCATGAAATATATGTATATATTCTTCCATAAAATGCTAAATTAAATTGGTGATCTTGTGTACAGAGAACTACCACCTCACAAACCGATGTTATTTTTTTTCATCACCATATCCCATGGATATATATAATGATGAACTTTATGTTTATATAGGATATTCATGATATTATTATACTTCTATAATTATAATATCACATATACCTTCTTAAATTCCATATTGTGGGGATATGATAACGTTTCTCAAGTGTACATTGGACTACCACCTCGCAAAGCAATGTGATTCATTTTTCACATACAGTTTACTTAAAAGGTAATAAGGGTAAATTTAATGAATATATGTGATATATATGACATAAAAATGATTTTTATAGTTAATATATTAATTACCTTCCTTTTTTCATCCTCCAATAAAATTAAAATAGTGTTCATGTGTACATATGGCCTATCATCTCCATGAACGGTGTAATTCATTTTATATACATAATTTTAATGGATTACTCTAAATTAATATGTAATGAATATATATTATATCTATATTATGGATAAAAAAGTTATATTATGTAATCATGATAAAAATTAATGTTCCAAAGATCCCAAACAAAAACATACATGAAAAATGAAGTAGTTATTAATTGAAAACATTATTTTAATAAAGAATTGTTAATAAACAATAACACCCTAAAAATTCTAAAAGAGTAACTTTTATCTGATAGCATATATAACACGCAACACCAATTGTAGAAATTAATGTAACCTCTCAAAAATGTATGATATTTTTACTATTTTACACAATTCAATAGCATGTAAATAATTAAATACCGTGTTATCTTGTGTCATATGCAACAATGAGTCTCTTCGATAGCTTACATTACACACAAGATCAAGTTTTACCGAACAACAGTACATTTATAAAAATATTAGTATTTAATATAATCAGACATAAAATAGTATTTAAATTAGAGTTAATGAATAGTGTTAAATATCTTATAAATATATATGGTTTATAAAAATATAAAATGGATTTATAGGTTACCAATTAGTTTGAAATGAATTTAAAAACCAAGTCAATATAAAGGATGTGTTTTTCTCACAAAGGTGTTTTATTCTTAAAAATTAAATTAATCACTATTTTTGAATCATATTAATAAAATATATATATTATATATTGAGTAAAATATTTTTTATATTCATCCATATGATTTTATAGGAATTAGATAACTACAAACCCAATTTTACACATAATAACTTATTTTTTGTAAAGGTAGTTTTTCCACCTTTTAATTGTGAACCTATTTTAAATATAAATTTTGACAGTTTTATAAATTTAATATGACAAAAAAACTTCATTTTTGAATTATAAATTTAAAAATTAGGCTAGGGTTAATTCTAGGTATTTTTATATTATGTTTTATTTTTTAATGAATTGTGAAAAAATAATGAAATTTAATTGAAAATTGGTT
The DNA here is from genome assembly GCA_963277665.1 of Viscum album. NCBI lineage: Eukaryota > Viridiplantae > Streptophyta > Magnoliopsida > Santalales > Viscaceae > Viscum > Viscum album. Next base: position 1,453,263,421 of record OY728145.1, read on the forward strand.
TTTTATCTAAAAAATTTATATGGAGAAATTATATTATAAATTTATGTTAAATTAAAATTTGATCAATTATAAAAAAAATATATCCAATTTATTCCATTTTAATCAATTTCACTTTGAAATTGGACATAAAAACTTAGCAAAATTTTGATCATTTTCACTTTAAAAACCTACGTTGTCTTCCCATCTCCAGGATTAATTTGAAATTTATTTCTTACACTTATGTGATTGGAATTTGAAAAAATGGATTCAATATTTGAAATCATAATAATTTATAATTTTTAATAATTTCAAATTAGTTTTTATCAAAAATATTAGTGAAAGTAATTAAAATTAATTATAGCGATTAAGAGAAATTTTATCTTAATAAGGGATTAAACATTAATCATAAGGGTAAAATGACCTATAAACTTGTAAAAAAATATATTATATACCTATATTTAGATACTATATTCTATTTTATTTAATTTTTTTCAATATGTGAGCTAATTTACATGGAAAAATCATGGTTGGAATTCCCTACTTTAAAAATTTACAAGAATATCACTCCCCCCCACACACACTATAAAAGGCACTAACATATCCCACTTATTCACACCTATGAAGACCTTTGGATCACCCAAAATATGCCCAAATAATCTACAAAAATCCCTTACCTAATCCTAGAATCCTCAATTTTAGCAAAATTATATCCAAGAAAGTTTGTTGGTTTAAACCAAAATGAGTTACCCAAATAAGATATAACATTCTTCAACGATCACTTTTGTTTCATTTTCTTATCCACCCCTTCAATCATTATTATATAATTATCATATAATAACATTAGTGTCCTCAATATAATTATTTTTTGTTATGAAAATAGTTTTACCTATAAATTCACACACATTAATGAAATGAGATACACAATCATTATTCATGTGTACGGTAGACTACCGCCTCTAAAACAGTTGTTCTTTATTTTTCCATTTACCACCATTAATGATTGAAAATAATGATATATTTATAGTTAATATTTGAAATATATGATATTTATAATTTTTTTATACTTATGGAATTTTTATAAAATGCATACCCTTATGCATTTTATTTTGTGACAATACGATAACTTCGTTTGTGGACCTGTGGACTACAACCTCCTCAGAGAGATGTGATTCATACATGCTATACATGGGGTGTATAAAAAATGATTTTAATTAAAATATGTTATATATATTACACAATTAATATACTGGACGTATAATTTACATATATACTATTTATTTTTCATTCTTTTAATATGACAAGAAAATGGAAATAGCGTTCATGCGCACATACTACATACCATCTCTATGAACGATGCAATTCATTTTCTATATCCAAATATTATGGATTATTATAAATAAATATAAAATTAATATTATATGATAATTACATGATTATTTACATTCTTTATATGATTAAATCATGATCTACGTAATAAGAATGAAAATAATATTTCAAAATATACTTGAAAAACTAGGCAATCACTACTACAAATATGGCTTTTATCAGTGCTAAAAATGGCTATTAACAGTGCTAGAAAAAGCGCTATTAATGCCGGAAAAGATAAAGGGGAGGGTCCCCTTTATCAGCGCTCCAAAACGTGCTGATAAAGACCCCTTTTATCAGTGCTAAAAAAAGCGCTGATAAAAGGGGTCTTTTATCAGCGCTAAAACGAAGCGCTGATTAAAGGGCCTTTTATCAGCACTTTCCTTTTAGCGCTGATAAAATACCACTTTTATCAGCGCTTTTTTTTAGCACTGATAAAAATAAAAAAAATAATGCCAATCTCGGGGGGGGGCTTTTTACAGCGCTTGATCCCCCCTTTATCAGTGCTTTCCCGCTCCTCCAGCGCCCGCCCGTACTGCCTACACCCTTTATCAGCGTTAACCCTTTAAATAAACCTTGCGCACACACCCGTGACTCCACCCGGATTTGATCTCGAGACCTCCCCCCTGCGCACCCAAAGCCTTTTCCACTACCCTATATTGATTTGTTCTCTTATTCATGATATATCTATTTATTTATATATATATTTAGTTATTTTTATTCGTATAGTAATATATATTTATATTAATATATATAGTTGTATTAATATATATATATAGTTATATTAATATATATATATATAGTTATATTAATATATAAATATAGTTATATTAATATATATATATAGTTATATAAATATATGTATAGTTATATTAATATATAGTAGTTACATAAATATTCATATATTGGTATTTTAAATAAAATGGATATTAGTTATTATTTAGATAAAGTAAATATATTTTATATGTAAATATGTTTAATTATTTATTTAAAAAATTTAATTTTTAGGTGTGAATATATAAAAAATTTGTACATATAGTTATATATTTGATTATAAATAGTAGGGAATTATAAAAAAGGATGAAATTTCAAAGACATAATATCAATATAAATGTAATACCTTGGAATAAATTCAGTCCCCACCCAAAAAAGCCAATAATACCCCCTTAAACGAGGCTGAAAATCCACAAAATGTTAAAACATCTGGGTCCCCCGACTAAAAACTCAGCTTTGGAGGCCTTCTGGGCCTCTTTTGGCCTCAAAAAACGCTTGACCAAGGTCCCCCCAAGTCATAACGACGTAGATCTCGTCGCAGGATTCGATTTGATATGTGGTAGAGCTCAAATAGACACCCGGATCAAAATTTATGGCCGTTTGAAGTTCGAGTTGCGTTTTCAACATATTTTGGATCTTTTTTTAATTTTTTTTTATTTTTTTAGTCTTCAAATTGTTATTAAATGACTATTACTCCATAATAATTAGCAAATTATTAATTAAAAAAAATTAAATTTTTTAAGAAGCCATTTTCCCTAAATATCTTATATATTAAGTATAATAAGTGTAAATGTACATTTATACTTATCTAAAATATATTTAAAAATTATATATTATATTTATATCAATATACCTATATAACTATATTTATATATTAAAAAAAATTAAATTTTTTTTGAAGTTGACCCTTTATCAACACTTTTAAAAAAAAGCACTGATAAAGCCCCCCCCCCCCCCCCTTTATCAGTGCTACAAAACAAGCACTGATAAAGGGGGTCCATTTATCAGCGCTAAAAAAAGCACTGATAAAGGGGGGCCTTTATCAGCGCTCAAAAAAGTGCTAATAAAGGGGTACTTTTATCAGCACTTTTTTAGAACTGATAAAGGCACCCTTTATCTTCACTTTTTTGATCACTGATAAAGCCCCCCCCCCCCCTTTATCAGTGCTTTTTCATTAGCGTTGATAAAGGGGTGGCGCTGGCCTTGCCCAGTTTTGTGGTAGTGAATTAACACTCAAAATAGTGAAAATAATGAAATATTATTAACAAACCGGTAATAAGATATTATAATAAGATAATATATGATATTATAAATATTATTACTTTTTTGTTATAAGTTACTAAGATGTTTAAAACACTTATACATGAGTTTAGAGGATTTTCACCCAAAAGGAAATGCAATGTAGGGGATTTCATCTCAATTTATATTCTATTGAGACCTATTTGTTAATATACACCAATTCACTTTAATGAGGTGTATATAATGCCCCCTTTTCAATTAATATCGTGATTCAATCATAATTCATTGTATTTAATTTTTCAATTTGAACTATCTTATCTAAGTCGTTTTGACGTGAAAATTACCAAGTGCTGAAATTTCTCTTTTCAATATCACTTTATTTTGTGATTGTTAACTGTTTTTTTAAAACATTAATCCTTTATGATCATTTTTATTGTAAATTACATTTCAAATATCCATATTCATATGCAATGGATATCATTATTGCATAAACTATATACCATTTTTACATATGTTGTTCACTTTAAAAATCATTTAAAATTTTGATAAATCTGTATATTTTACTCAATAAAAATATTTTATGATAAGGCATGTTTTTAATTAATTGAATCAATTATTAGATATAAGAATAATGCTTTATAATTTCATTATATGGTTTTGGTGTTGTTTAATGCAATCCCCTTAATATATTGATAGTGTCATAAGAAAACAAATTAGCCAAATTAGAGTAATTTAAACTATCTTGAGAATAAATCTTGACATTTAATGTATCATGTTTTTGGAAAACATGACATCCAATAATTAAGAATTGAATGTATTTATAAATTCTGTTATTATTATTATCCATGATATTTTTTCTTTGACATTATCTATAGATAAATTTCAATATTAGTTTATTTATTAAATGGTATGTGTCTCAATTATCAACCGTGCCATATTGATGATGACTTATCCAAATATTTTTATGGCATGGATTTTTAGTTATTTACATTTACATGCTGATTATGATCATCGATTCATTATTTATTCCATTTTAGTTACCATTACTGAGAATTTTATTGCACCCTTTTTTTCCTTTCCCTGGGATATGAAGAAGAAATATTTGAATGAGATTTCACAGAAGTAGTTCATTTCATTTAATTATGTATCACGTTTTATATTCTAGTTACTAATATAATATGGGTGTTATATACGATATATGGTTTTCCAAAATAGCTAAATTTATCACTACTCTAGGATTTGATTCCTTGTAATCATTCCAATGTAATAAAGTAATGTATCGGCTCTAGGATTCTTGGGTCGAGGCATTACAGTTGGTGTTAAAAATTGTTTAGAAGCAACCACAGAAACTATATTTAGAAAAATATAGATTATGGAAAATAACTCTAAGATATAATTTGATGATAAACATAAAAGAACATCCTAAAATATTGGTAAGGTAAGGATTATTTGGGTTTTCCTAGTAATAAATCCTTCTATTAATAATACAAGTGTACATGGTTCTGGCATAGATGTACTTAGGTTTAACAACTCCAAAAAGGTGTGTCGGGTCTGACTTGAGTGTAACCTAGTACACGAAAATGATCCTTATTACACACTTATTTTGACACTCCTATGGGATATTCTTTAGATAATTCAAAATTTAATTACAAACCATTTTTAAGGATTATAAAGTAAATATATCCCCAAAAGAAACCATATTTATTATTATTATATTAGTTGTGGATTTTTTTCCATTTTTGATAAGTGCTTCACTATTTTTGGTATTATAAATTATGTTTCAAAATGATAGGATTTAATCTAGTAAATTACTTTTTTAGAAATGGAACCTGGAAGAAATAATGGTACCAATACTCGTGGATAATATAGATGTTTCCCTATTGAGAAATGTAAGATTGATCATATTAGAACTGATAAAGTTATAGATATATTAAGTGAGCTTAATCAGGTTCTTATACATAACCTTTCTCAGATGGAGAAACCCATTCCACGATGAGATTCTCCAATGTTGAATATCTTTATTTGACAAAGGCTCCCATTATAAATTGTGTATACTGACCCAATGATAGCTAAGTAATGGATTATGTTTTTGGATAGGATATTTATGGCATGGTAATTTGGTGAAAAGAATAAGGTTACACTAATAGTGTATTATCTAAAATTAGATAAATATCAATTGTTGTTGTTGATCCAGAATACTATAAAGGAAGAGGAAATAGTAGTCAAGGAATGAAAAATTTTTAAGGATGCATTATTTAAAAAATATCTCTCTCATGATTAAAAAACTTAGATGAAGAGAAATTTCCTTATTTTAAAGAAAACATAAGAAGAAAGTGTTGTGGAGTATGAAGATAACACTATAAGGTTTGATAGTAATGATATGGATTTTATAAATTACATGGAATGCAAGATTAACCATTTCATTGAAGGACATAAGCCAAGTCTCTAAAGGGAGATTCTTCCTCAAAACATTACTTCATATGATGAAATTGTTTTATTTGATATCAAGAAAAAGAAATAATTATATAAGACATGTGGATTTAAAGGGAATAAATAGAAGAAGATTACAGAAGACAGAAAAAAAGGGAGAAGGGAATGATTTATTTTCACACATGTGATAACTCTGGAAATATTCAACATTACAAATGATAGAAAGTATTGGGATTTTGTTATAAGTTTTAAGAAAAGGGAGACCCGGAAAAATAATGGAAAGGGAATATGGAAAATACTATTATTCAGTGTTACATCTACAAGGATATGGCACAATATTCCAATGAATACCCCATGCATGAAGGGGATATACCACATAAGAGGCCAAGGGGAGAAGTCCAATATTATGTTATAGATACGGTTGAAGTAGAATGATTACTAATAATTTATATTCGGATCCATTAAATGTGTTGTAAGAGTATTCTGTTGATGAAGTTATGAAATATATGAGGATTTTACTACATTAATTTTTCATTAAATATTTCATATCATATGTTGAATTGTACCAAAAAAAGATAATTGGTGGCAAGTTAAACATTTTGGAAAACAAGTGGTTGAGGGAAAAACAAGCCTCAATATGTTTCTAATGTTGAGATAATGTTGATTGATAAGGATAGAGTAAATTGGATACTACTAACTACAGTTTAAATGATTCTAAAGTGTTAGATCATAATATTTTGAAGGGTTAACCATTTATGAAATGGTTTAATTTCATCTTTGGATCAGGTTTTAGAGGATAATGTATTACTTCACTATATGATGAAACATATGCTAAGGAATGATATATAAATGGTTCAGGATACAACTAATGGATAAGATTGTGTTTATGAAATAGAAATATATACTTACTTATATTATTAGAGAGTAAAATAATTCCTCAACTCTAGGAAAAATTCCCTTGAAACCGAAATATTTTCCTATTATCATCATTTTTTATGTTATCAATGACCTTTTTCATAACTGTGGTTTAAGGCTTTATGGTCATCAACTTTTAGATGAAGAAGATTTCTATCACTCTCCATCAGAACATGATAGTTATATTTCTCTTCCATTTCTATGTTTTCACTAATGTTCTTCTATTTGAAAGCCTGGTTTTGTGATGACCATTGAAATTTCTATTCTCTATTATTAATAATATGTGGTATTAACCCTATTTAAAATGTAGGATTTTCAATAATGGTATTTAAAAATTTCAAACCCTCTCTTACCAAGGTCCAGTTTAAATTGTGAGGATAATATTAAATTAGGGTTTTGATAATGTAACACCCCAAAAAATCTAAAAGATTAACTTTTATTCGATTGATTTTATGACATGCAAAAACAATCATAGAAAGGAATATAAACTATTGAGAATTTATTATATATTTATTATTTCTAATCAATTATATATCTTTAAATTAATCTAATACTGATTTATCTTATGTCACGCCCAACAAGGAGTCTCTTCAATTGATTACATTACATACAAGACCGAGTTTTACTGAACAAAAGTATATTATTAAAATATTATTATTTTTTATAATAAGATATAACCTCGTTTTTAAATTAGTGGTTATGATTAGTATTTACTAACTTATAAAAATATATGGTTTACAAAAATATGGAGTGGAATTAAAATCTACATCATTTTTAACATAGTTTTATTAATTTTTTAATGATTTAATTAATTAATTTTTCACTTTTATCTAACAAATATACTTTTATAATTTTATAATAAATTTTGTTATTTAATAATTTTTCATAATTAATTTTATACATTTATCCTTTAAAATTATTAGTTTAATCTTACTTTATTTTTTGGTTACTTATTTTTCATTTTTACTTCTTAAGTATTGTTTTGGAATGTCAATTTTATTATTTTTTATTCTTAATCAATTTATCAATTTATCTTAATTAACTAAATATTTAAATTATAATTTAGTATTTTAAATTTTTTCTCTTGAAATAAATTAACTTTAATAATTTATTTTATTTTAATAGTCAATACATTTTTAAAATTCAATATTTTAACTCATTATATTAATTTAATTTCAATAACATTAATTAGATTATTATTTACATTAACTTTTAATTTTTAGTTTTATGTTATTTAATAAGTTAATTAATCAATTGTTTTGATTTTTATTAATTTATTTTTTAATTTATTTTTCATTTATTTATTTTATTTTATTTTATTTTTATTTTATTGTTAATTAATTTTTTCTAAGTTCCACCATCATCGATTTCTTTAGTTTGTCAAATTTTTACTTGAATGTTTCAGTGGAAATTCATTACTCCCCGTCATCCCCTTTGCCATTTATTCCAAGTTGCCATTGGGTTATCCAAATGATGATTCTTTATTATAACTATCAACTTTCCTCCATCATCCCACTCATTGTTCCGCACTACAACAGTGATTCCTTGAGTCCCCATTGCAACCCCACACCGCCAACCCTTCTTCTCAGTGGGACACTGCTATAACAAGCACTGCACTCCCAACATGTAATGTTGTCTTATTGATACATCAATACAACTTCCACATCCACTTAAGATTATATTTCCATGATCCTTAGACATCATTCCAAATCTGACACACCGTTGCTCCATGCCTTCACACTACTGAGCTCATCCTTGCAGGTCACATCGTTAGTGTCGAACTCCTCCTTCACGCTGCCAGTGATCATCAGATAACTCTTTTGTGTGAGACATTATCACTATTGGAACAATTTTCCTCACTATCATTTTCAGACCACCACACATTCAATTGAAGCAACCAAGTTCTCAACATCAAAATATTACTATATTTAAACACATCACTACAAGAAGGGTAGGACAGAAGATCTCGATTTCATCATCTACCTAGTCATCGTCGCGAAGCCAAGTCCACTATAGGAGGAGCATCACTGTAGATCTGATAAAGCCAACACCATACCATCCCCACTAAAATAATATGGAGAAACTGAATACCCCCATTTCACGTACTTGAATAACTACGAGTCATTCATCACTGATGGTGAAGCCTACTAGAAACCCCTCTTTGATGCTATAAGGAGGAGCCCCCAATGCAAATCTGAATCCAAGATTGAATGATCCACCATACTTGAGTGAGGTAAGTGAGCCAGTGATGTGGATGGTTGAAGATGGTCGCCACCACTAGGAGAGTTCCTTTACCATCATGGTGGAGAGTAGCTGGGAGGAGGAGCTATGGCTGAAGTGTGGCTCGTAGAGGAAGCTGAAGTCCCCCCCCCCCTTTGGCACTATTAACTAGGGAGTAAAGTAGAAAGAAAAAAATACATATTTAGAAAACAAATATTAACTAATAAAACATAATAATAATACTAATAATTTAATAATAATAGTTATAATAAAAAAATAAATTAAATTAAATAATTTAAATAATAATTTGATAAATTTCGATATTAATTAAATAATTAATTGAGTTTTTAATTGAAATAACATAAGGACTTATTACTCATTATTTTTCATTGAATTTTATTTAATGATTCATTCTAATCCAAGAATCTCATCCAGGTTCATGAATAATAAAGGATTGGATGTTTTTAATGTCACGACGCATCCCCTGGGAACCGTGTCCTGACTAAACCAAGCCCACATTCCATAGGCCAGGGTTTGGAAACTATCACCTGAAATACATATATATAAAACGGGAATTAATTGCCTTTAAACCAGTACAAACACACATCCCAAGAAAACAACATGATAAATCCACGAAGTAAAACTGTAGTAGTAAAATTGTGTATTGAATGTAAGTGGCCAGAATAGAATCTCAACTAAAAATACAATACAACAGAAAACAGAAAATAGATCATGAGATTGTCCAACAAGGTTCCTACTTGAAGGGTAGGTATATTTTGTATCCACATCTCTCCACATCAGCCAGTAACCTTCGTGTACCTCCTGGTCGTGGCTCCTATAGTCGCAGTTGAGCTGATCATCATCTGCACAAAACATAACAAGGTGCAGGCGTAGCCCGTGCAAGGGTGAGTATAACAATACACATTAGGGACCCTGAGAACCTTGAAGGTCTCTCAGATTTCTAGAAATGGAAAAAACAAAGCATGATCTCAATCACAACGCACAAAGTAAAAGACTCAGCTCACACCAGGTTTACAACTTAGATTTCATGAATAAAGATAATTAGCCCTAAGCAATATCATATTATTCTGTTAGGAAGTTTCCTCAATTGAACCACGAGAGACTTGATCCATTGTCTATCCACACAGGGTCATATATCGCTCATCCATGACGGGCCTCTCTGAGGATGGTCCTTATTGGGTCGTGCACTGGTGATCCACATAGGGTTGCTAGAATTCTGATCCACACAGGGTCGCAATGATGCTGATCCACACTAGGTCACTAAATGTTGATCCACACAGGTTTGTTATGATGATGATCCCCACAAGGTCACTAGATGCTGATCCGCACAAGTTCTCTATGATTTTGATCCACACAGGGTCTCTAGATGTTGATCTACACAGGGTCGCTACTCAGATGATAGCCAGCCACATGATTCCTCGTACCCAGTGCGCTTGAGTTCCATAGTATCTTATCCTATGGATATATTTCGTTCCTAAACTACTACGAATATCCATAAATAAGTAACCCAAAGTATCATCATGTCGTAAGGGTTTGAACGCAGCAGACGGTGCGTCAATTGGACTCTCGGTCTATGAGTTAAATACATTTTAGTGCTGAGGGCCCAGTTGGATTCGTGTACGATCCAACCCGGCCGTACTCCAACTTTCTCAAAAACTCAATTGAAGTATCTCAAAAGAACCATCTCACTTGTAACACCCCGACCCTAGATACCCAGAGTCGGTGCATTATTACATAACATTGGCATGATCACAAGAATGATCAAGTGTCGAAAGACCGATTAGTTTAGTAGTCTTGGAAACACTAGATATATTCATAAAGTTTATATTACAAAAATAAGTGAAAAACTACAACAACATATTGTCTTCATATCCCCTCATACTATCCCAGCAAGTCATTCATAAAATACTTCTTCAAATCCTGGGAAAAATAAAACATTGAAAGGGGTGAGCTCAGATTCTCAGTAAGGATAACAATATAGCGGAAACTTTCATAAATAAACATAAAAATTTAAGGCAATGTATAACTAAAACAAAAGCCTTTTAAACTTTAACTTCGGCATAATATGGAAAGGATAAAATGAAATAATTCCATTTACTTATTCACATGGATATTCTACAAGTTGAATAATCACATGAAATTATTAATAACCACTTTCATAATGACAGAATGCATAATGCCAGACTATCATAACCACGTAGCCAAGGCCTCGTGCCAAGACTACAAATAAGATTTTGTCAAGGCCTCATGTCAAGACACTAGTTTGTCTCATGAGACCTACTAATGTATCAAGGAGCTATAGCAGGCTCCACCCGTCACTTACTAAGTCCAATGCATTCCTCATATGAAAAGTTTAAAACATAACATAAACATTCGTATTAAAACTAGCATAAGAAATGTCAATACTTATCCACAAACCATGAATGGTATAAAAATTTCACATCCACAGTCAAACATAACTCATTCGATACAATATGGGAGATTTTATTGTATCATATTAACCTCAATCGAGAATAATGAAGGATATTGACATAGATGAAAATAATCATCAAAACTATTTGAGAGAAATATCCCCCTTTTTCTTGAAATCATTTAAAAGTCACACTATTTGTCAAGAATCCATTTAAAGATAGATTTTTGAATAAAAGTCTCCCATACCACTTTGAAACTTTTAAAAGGAGTTTTAATTTTAAAACATTAATTTCCATATAAATAAATCCTTAAAACCATTTTTAAAACATGGACATTAATGATAAAGATTTAGAAGAATAAGTCTTTAAAACATTTAAAAATAGTATTTTAGTTAGAGTTTATAACCAAAAGAGAGACACTTGAATACAAATAATTGAGGTAATAAAAACTTTTTAATATCATGAGAATAAAGGTATTCATGATATACTATGTCAAAGTACATTATATACACCATATAAAAGTGATTTGGTGTATAACAACAAAGAAGTCTCAATGGAGTGTAAATTGAGATGAATTATCTTATAAAGACCATATCCTTAGTTTAAGGATAAATCAATTACATAATTATGTGTGAAAAATATAAATACACTCAATATTATTATATATTTAGTGTAAATCAATCAGATTACATTCACACGTATTCTTGTAAAAACAACACCAATGAATTGGATGTTTAACTTAACAAATCGAGATTGAGTAAAAATTACTCTTATCAAGATCATACCGATGACCTGATAATTTATCAATGGAGTAATTATGTGTATAAAAAGTATATCCACAGAAAGGGGAGTGGAATTTATGACATAATCAAATGAATAGTGATTCAACACATAATCTTGGAGTAAAATAATCAATGAAGTATGAGTAAAGCCGAATGAGTGGAAATTGAAATTTCAAATTCCCTTATTGATTTGGTAACATACAAAACATACACCCATGAAATAAGGATCATACAATGATGATTTAAATATACATTAATTAAATTATACTACACAATGAATACAAACATGGGAAATACACACACCACATGTAATAAATAAATGGTGAACAATGGAATTCTCACGGAATTAAAAGTGAGCTAAGAAACCCCTTACTTTTTAATTTTTCCTCAGTCGACGGTAGGTTAACCTCCAGTATAATGGTGAAATAATTGTTATTAAATTATAAAAGAATCATTTACATTAATATGATATCATATATGATCTTTTAACATTTATTTGTTAATAATATCTTAGTATTATCGTCATTTCGGGTGTTAACTTACTCGTTTTCCTTTATATTCTTTGTTACGTAAGTCGTGTTTGTTATGGATAGGTTGTATATTATTCATATCCAGAATTATATCAAGTCCTTAAACATTATTTTTAATCATAAAATGATAATTATACTTCAAGGGATATGATGGAGAATGAATCTCATCGCGTTCGTGGAGACGGTAGTCCGTACGTACACACGAGCGACAATATCATTATTTTGATGTTAAAATAATATATAATTGGATGGTATATCATATAGACAGAATAATTATCATGTTATATTTATTATTTACATGAATTACACATAATTATTATACCCATCAAAATAATAATTTATTGAATGACAATTACACCACGACGTGGAGACGGTAAGTCGTACGTATGCACGTATGGTGACATGCCATTCAAAGGATGGATAGAATACTGAATATGGTTGTACCATATTTATAATAACATCATATTATATAGGAGATACTGGATTTATTATTTTATAATATAAATAACAAATAAAGTAGAAGTTTAAGAAGAAAGGAACTTGAAAGAGGGTGGTGAAAACATTACCTCTTCTTCGGGTTCTTCCTTTTGATTTGATCAAAATGGCTCCATAGGTTGGCTTTCTGATCAAAATAAGGCCTCTAGGTTGTAGTGAGGGAAGTTGAGAGAGTATTTGGGTAGGGTTTGGCAGAACCAAAAGGCTTTGAAGGTGTGAATTAATGAGAAGGGGGTGCCCTTTTATAAGAGGGGTGAGGGGCACCTTTGGAAAATCAAGAAATATTATTTTATAATAAATTAATATTCGGTTTCTAATGGATCAAAATTTGATTATTTAAATGTTAAGGTGGGTATGGGTCGAAAACCACTCAACCAATAGAATTTAGATAGGTTTGGGTCATTATATTAACCTTATCTTTTAGTTTTAACTCTTAGTTAATTAGTTTGACACTTACCATGTCACTTTGTATTTTTCTATTATATAGTTAATAAACTTACTATATACCTCCAACAGACCCCCAAGTGGTCCATTAATGATACACCTATCATGATATAAGTATCTTTGTTGAACCTTAGATTTTTAGGAATTGAATATCAATTAAAAATATAATATTTGTTTTAAAAACTCTTTTATGTCAATTTTGAAACTATTTAGAAAATTGAATTTTGTGAAAATCATAAAAGAATGATTACTTCGAAAAAAGTTAATTAAATCCTTCCTACCATGTCATATTATCCTATAAAATTAGTTTAATTCATAAAAAGTCTCAAATTATATTTATTTGGGTATTTATAATATCAATTATTTTAATTTTTCACTATTATGGTAATTACTACATCGTTTTTGTGTAATATATAAATTAAATTATTTATTGTATAAAAATTATAAATAAAATATCATTATGTAGGAAATAGTTTTAAATTTATAATGAATATTTACAATCGAATTTATCTTATGTATAACCCTATATTAAAAATGTTTTAGTAAATAAACATTGATTTTAACTCTTTTAACTCTTCTTTGAATTAAATAATAATAAATGTCCTAATCTAATACAAGTGGACCAAAATGATAATCGTTTACTACTAAGGTTTTTTTTGGTCGAGATACACTTGTCCAATAGAATTAGGACATGTGTTAGGGTAATATTAATATCATTTTTACCCGTAATTATCCTATTTACTTTTAACCGTGGTAAATAAAAGTAAAAAGTTACTATTCACCAAAAATTATTTTCATCTCATTGAACCACATTTTACTCCTTGATATTAATCCTGTCTCTCGGATTTTCGAAATTCCACTCACAGAAGCAGTAAAATTAAGTTTTACGAAAAATTTAGTTTTTTAACTACCACTTAGTGGTTTCACTATTCATCAAAAAATGAAAGTTTCCATAAAAATACCAAAAATTAGGCTTAACCTATATTTGATATTATGAATTGAAAAATGATGTCTATTTTACCAAATTCAAAACATATCAGTTGCATTAATTAATTTAAAAATTAATTCTCGTCGTCAAAACAAATAGCGTTTTTTAAGAGATAATAACTATCAAAAGATTGACACTTGTTTATGTCTGGTTTAAATGTGAAATTACATACAATGACCAACATTGTATTAAATGGTAAAAATATATTGTAAATATACTTTAAAACTACTCAAATTAATAATTTATCACTATTAATTATTTTGATTTAAAAAAGTTGTTTTTAATTAAAATTTAGTAATTTTCACTCTTCATCAAAATATGAAATTTATCCGAAAAGTACCAAAATTTCATCCTAAGCTAATTTCGATATTACGAATCCAAAAATGAAGTCCATTTCGAAATATAAAATTTATAAAATTTCAAAAAGTAGGTATTACTATTCATAACGGCTAGTTTGATTGGTTGTGGTGTGTCAGAACCTCGAAGTTGCGTACAATGCACGTCATTGCATTATTCAAAGGAAAACGTGTCTTGGAAGCTTGTAGTGTTACATTCTCCCATCCTTCAATAAATTGCATCCTCGCAATTTTTTTAAAATTGGGCTTTAGAATATAATGGAAAGTCCCACATCGGAAAAAGAGTCAATAAAACTATCACTTTAAAATAAAGGAAGAGAGGTATAAAGGTCACCCAAGATAACCCATACTAGGATTACATGTAGGAAAACATGGATATGAATGATAAACTAAGTTTTAAGTTATGATGGAGAGGGATAGAAAACATGATCAGGAGAAAGTTAACAATAAGAAAATCACAAACTTGTGTTGGGACAAACAGTCATTAGTCTCCCAGTAGGAAAAGTAAACGGACAACATTTTTTTGTTTTAAGTTACATTACATAAGGACGAGGAATTCATTTATGATATTGACTAAGAATATAAAGAGATATACTTACTTTTTAAGTAGAGTTTCATTCTTTAATAAATTTTTACCACTAACTCTTTTTTTTTTGAACAATGAGTATTCAAGAATACTTGGTCACAATGGAAGAGCTAGAATAAACTTCTGTAGAAGTACATGATCCACATAGGATAAACTATATATTTACCTTGTCTTTAGAGATTAATAAAAACCAAAATTGTAAGTATAATATCTGATGATCCCCCAAATGGATATTCCATTAGAAAAAAAACACTAATCTTAATTTCTAAAATTAAACCATCAATACCCCAAAGTTAAATAAATACCATTCAATAATAAATTATCCTTAAAATCCTTCAATATAATCCAAACTAATATTGAAACCCAAAACTTATAAGAATGTAGTCTTCCACGTTAAATTATATCTCCAAATGACATTAATTACTCTTAAAGTCACATACTTAAAAGTAATTAACCTAATCATTTCCATAAATAACCCAAATCACTATAAATCCACAATAAAAACATAGATAAAAATCCCCCATTACTCCTCAAATGAAATCCCATATTATTCTATTTTCCTTGGGCATATAGTGTTCACAACAAAGTGAACAACTTCCAAAATAACATTTATCACTTAATCACCAAATCATTTTCCTATACTAAGGGTATTCATTTGATAAGACATAAGATCCCAAATAAAATTATTATTGATCAATAAAATCATTTAACTAAAAAATAATAGTCACACTAACCAGGGACTTCACGTAGTCCAGTGGTAGGTGATAAATCCCAATCGCACTTTGGTTATGGGATCGATTCCCATAGCTTTGTCTGACGCGACGGGTTGTCACACGGTCTGTGTGTTGTCATTTTTCAAAAACTATATTTTATAACATTTCCAAAATGTGATAAATTCCTCAAAATAACCATAACATAATTTAACCACAAATCTTATCTCATACATTTCATTTTCATCCCAAAATATAATAACTTATAATTTCCTCAAACCCAATGATCATATAAAACCAAATGGTTATTTATAACTATATCCACAAGAGAAAAGATAATTCTTTCTCAAATATTATTCTCACATGGAAAACTGAAGAGTTAAAAATACAAGAGAAAATTATTCCAAAGTAAACCCATCAACAAGGAGCACTAATACTTTTTAAACATTTCTCCAACCATTTAATTCCACATAGCTTCTTCTTTGTCCAAGAAAATATCCTATAGAATAGGGAATTCACTCAAGTAATGGCAAGGTCCACTACATTTACGGCAAATGACTGTAAATGGATTCTTGGGACCATTTTTATCTTCTTCCATAGTACTCTTCATTTTTCTTCGGCAATTCTTCACTTTATGTCCTTCATTCCTGCACGTAAAGCATTTCTTTGTCCCATTGAGACACTTTCCTGGGTGTCTCCTTCCACATTTCCTGCATGATGGAAATTGAGGATTCCTTTCTCTATGGTCTCCACTACTAGAGCTCTTATCATTCATCACCTTTCTCTTCTTTGTTGAGTCCGGGAATTGGTTACTATATATATTTTTTATCATATTTTTGGGAAATTGATTTGGCATAAATACGATTTCTTTTACGGCTATCAACATTCCATTTTTTTGCTCATTGCCACCACTGTTCCCACCTTGTACATCATTCTCAAAGTCACTATGACTTCTTTGGAATCCAGCCATTGACTAAAACCAGAAAGCATTGTGTGAGTAACAGTAGTCATAAAATCATTTAGAGATTAACAGGTCACCATATTCTCAATTTGAAACACATTAGGATTAACCAAGGTCATTTACTCTCATCTTATATATATAATACTTCAAATCGGTTTGTAAAGAAAATGTAAATTATCCTAAGCATATCCCCTGGGAGTGTCATAACAAAGAGTGCAGCAAGGATCGTTGTCGTGCACCAGTTCCCGTTCGAGTCTAGCTCAAAGCGGTGTTTTTAGGTTTTACCCCTACGTACATCTGTTCCAGAGCCGCCTCTACCTGCTCGTATCCAAATAGGGATTTATTGCTCGGAAAACTCACAAAATCTCTACAATACCAAAATTCTAGGAAGTTCTTCTATACTAATCCTAAAAGTTTATCTTAGGTCTACGTGATCTAATCAGAGTTTATCTAAATCTTGATTCCAAGGTTTGTACTAAACTTACTATGATACCAACTGTAATGCTTCGACCCTAGATACCCAGATTCGGTGCATTATTACATAACATTGGCATGATCACAAGAAAGATCAAGTCTCGAAAGACCTGTTAGTTTAGTAGCCTTGGAAACACTAGATATATTCATAAAGTTCACATTACATCAATAAGTGAAAAACTACAACAACATATTTTCTTCATATCCCCTCATACTATCCCTGCAGGTCATTCATAAAATACTTCTTCACATCCTAGGAAAAATAAAACATTGAAATGGGTGAGCTCAGATGCTCAGTAAGGATAACAATATAGCAGAAACTTTCATAAATAAACATAAAAATTTAAGGCAATGTATAACTAAAACAAATGCCTTTTAAACTTGAACTTCAGCATAATATGGCAAGGATAAAATGAAATAATGCCATTTACTTATTCACATGGATATTCTACAAGTCGAATAATCACATGAAAATATTAATAACCACTTTCATAATGACGGAATGCATAATGCCAGACTATCATAACCACGTAGCCAAGGCCTCGTGCCAAGACTACAAATAAGATTCTGTCAAGGCCTCGTGCCAAGACACTAGTTTGTCTCATGGGACCTACCGATGCATCGAAGATCTATAGCGGGCTCCACCCATCACTTACTAAGTCCAATGCATTCCTCATATGAAAAGTTTAAAACATAACATAAACATTCGTATTAAAAATAGCATACAAAATGTCAATACTTATCCACAAACCATGAATGGTATAAAAATAGCACATCCACAGTCAAACATAACTCATTCAATACAATATGGGAGATTTTATTGTATCATATTAACCTCAATCGAGAATAATGAAGGATATTGACATATATGAAAATAATCATCAAAACTATTTGAGAGAAATATCCCCTTTTTTCTTGAAATCATTTAAAAGTCACACTATTTGTCAAGAAGTCATTTAAAAATAGATTTTTGAATCAAAGTGTCCCATACCACTTTGAAACTTTTAAAAGGAGTTTTAATTTTAAAACTTTAATTTCCATATAAATAAATCCTTAAAACCATTTTTAAAACATGGACATTAATGATAAAGATTTAGAAGAATAAGTCTTTAAAACATTTAAAAATGGTATTTTAGTTAGAGTTTCTAACCAAAAGAGAGACACTTGAATACAAATAATTCAGGTAATAAAAACATTGTAATATCATGAGAATAAAGTGATTCATGATATACTATGTCAAAGTACATTATATACACCTGATAAAAGTGATTTGGTGTATAACAACAAAGAAGTCTCAATGGAATGTAAATTGAGATGAATTCTCTTATAAAGACCATATCCTTAGGTTAAAAATAAATAAATGACATAATTATGTGTGACAAATATAAATACACTAAATATGATTGGATATTTAGTGTAAATCAATCATATGACATTCACACATATTCTTGTAAAAACAACACCAATGAATTGGATGTTTAACTCAACAAATCGAGATTGAGTAAAAATTACTCATATCAAGTTCATACCGATGACCTGATAATTTATCAATGGAGTGATTATGTGTATCAAAAGTATATCCACAGAAAGGGGAGTGTAATTTATGACATAATCAAATGAACAGTGATTCTACAAATAATCTTGGAGTAAAATAATCAATGAAGTATGCATAAAGTCGAATGAGAGGAAATTGAAATTTCAAATTCCCTTATTGATTTGGTAACATAAAAAACATACACCCATGAAAGAAGGATCATACAATGATGATGTAAATAAACATGAATTAAATTATATTACACAATGAATACAAACATGGGAAGTACACACACCACATGTAATAAATAAGTGGTGAACAATGGAATTCTCACGGAATTAAAAGTGAGATAAGAAACCCCTTACTTTGTACTTTTTCCTTGGTCGATGGTAGGTTAACCTCCTGTATAATGGTGAAATAATTGTTATTTAATTATAAAAGAATCATTTACATTAACATGATATCATATATGATCTTTTAACATTGATTTGTTAATAATATCTTAGTATTATCGTCATTTCGGGTGTTAACTTACTCGTTTTCCTTTATATTCTTTATTACGTAAGCCATGTTTGTTATGGATAGGTTGTATCTTATTCATATCCAGAATTATATCAAGTCCTTAAACATTATTTTTAATCATCAAATGAGAATTATACTTGAATGGATATGATGGAGAATGAATCTCATCGCGTTCGTGGAGATGGTAGTCCGTACGTACACACGAGCGACAATATCATTCTTTTGATGTTAAAATAATATATAATTGGATGGTATATAATATAGACAGAATAATTATCATGTTATATTTATTATTTAGATGAATTAACCATCATTATTATACCCATCCAGATAATAATTTATTGAATGACAATTACACCACGAGGTGGAGATAGTAAGTCGTACGTACGCACGTATGGTGACATGCCATTCAAAGGATGGATAGAATACTGAATATGGTTGCATAATATTTATAATAACATCACAGTATATAGGAGATACTGGATTTATTATTTTATAATAGAAATAAAAAATAAATTAGATGTTGAATAAGAAAGGAACTTGAAAGAGGGTGGTGAAAACATTACCACTTCTTCGAGTTCTTCCTTTTGATTTGATTAAAAGGGATCCTTAGGTTGGCTTTTTGATCAAACTAAGGCCTCTAGGTTGTATTGAGGGAATTTGAGAGAGTATTTGGGCAGGTTTTGGCCGAACCAAAAGGCTTTGAAGATGTGAATTAATGAGAAGGGTGAGTGCCCTTTTATAAGAGGGGTGAGGGGCACCTTTGGAAAATCTAGAAATATTATTTTATAATAAATTCATATTCGGTTTCTAATGGATCCAAAGTAGATTATTTAAAGTTTAAGGTGGGTATGGGTCTGAGAACACTCAACCAATAGAATTTAGATAGGTTTGCGTCATTATATTAACATTATCTTTTAGTTTTAACTCTTAGTTAATTAGTTTGACACTTACCATGTCACATTGTATTTTTATATTATAGAGTTAATTAAATTACTATATACCTACAAGCGACCCAAAGTGGTTCATTAATGATACACCTATCATGATATAAGTCGCTTGGACAAACCTTAGATTTTTAGGAATTGAATATCAATTAATAATATAATATTTGTTTTAAAAACTCTTTTATGTCAATTTTGAAACTATTTGGAAAATTGATTTTTGTGAAAATCATAACAGAATTATTACTTCTAAAAAAGTTAATTAAATCCTTCCTACCATGTCATATTATCCTATAAAATTAGTTTAATTCATAAAAAGTCTCAAATTATATTTATTTGGGTATTTATAATATCAATTATTTTAATTTTTCACTATTATGGTAATTACTGTATCATCTTTGTGTCATAAATAAATTAAATTATTTATTGTCTAAAAATTATACATAAAATATAATTATATATAAAATATTTTTAGATTTCTAATGAATATTTACAATCGAATTTATCTTATGTATAACCCTATATTAAAAATGTTTTAGTAAATAAACTTTGATTTTAACTCTTTTAACTCTTCTTTGAATTAAATAATAATAAATGTCCTAATCTAATATAAGTGGACCTAAATGATAATATTTTACTCCTAAGGTTGTTTTTGGTCGAGATACACTTGTAAAATATAATTAGGACATGTGTTAGGGTAATATTAATATCATTTTTACCCTTAATTACCCTATTTACTTTTAACCGTGGTAAATAAAAGTAAAAAGTTACTATTCACCAAAAATTATTTTAATCTAATTGAACCACATTTTACTCCTTGATATTAACTGTGTCTCTAGGATTTTTGAAATTCCACTCACAGAAGCGGTAAAATTAAGTTTTATGAAAAATTCAGTTTTTTAACTACCACTTAATGGTTTCAATATTCATCAAAAAATGAAAGTTTCCAGAAAAATACCAAAAATTAGGCCTAACCTATATTTTATATAATGAATTCAAAAATGATTTCTATTTTACCAAATTCAAAACATATTAGTTGCATTAATTAATTTAAAAATTAATTCCCGTTGTCAAAACAAATAGCGTGTTTTTAAGAGATAATAACTATCAAAAGATTGACACTTGTTTATGTCTGGTTTAAATGTGAAATTACATCCAATGACCAACATTGTATTAAATGGTAAAAATATATTCTAAATATACTTTAAAACCACTCAAATTAATAATTTATCACTATTAATTATTTCTATTAAAAAAGTTTTTTTTAATTAAAATTTAGTAATTTTCACTCTTCATCAAAATATGAAAGTTATCCGAAAAGCACCGAAATTTCATCCTAAGCTAATTTTGATATTAAGAATCCGAAAATGAAGTCCATTTCAAAAGATAAAATTTATAAAATTTCAAAAAGTAGGTATTACTATTCATAACGGCTAGTTTGATTGGTTGTGGTGTGTTAGAATTTTGAAGTTGCGTACAATACACGCCATTGGATTATTCAAAGGGAAATGTACCGTGGAAGCTTGGGGTGTTACATCACTTCAAGGATCCCATCATCGTATAAGGTTTGTAAAACTGAGTCATGGACCATCCCTACCCTCCTTGGATGGGCTTGGCCATGGTGGGCTTGGTCGGCTGGGCCACGGACCAGCCCGGCCTGCCGGGCGACGCGACCTGGTGCGCTAGCACAGATCCCCAACCGAGTGGAAGCCCAAATCCCCAAATGGCTCAAAGATCCATTCGGATCTTCAATAATTGGTTCCACCACGTGGCCCGCGGGACTCGTGGGGCGTGGGTCCCCCCTCTTCCACGACTTCGATGTCACGGAACATTCACTGTTGTGCGTTATGGTGTGCTGCCTCTCTAACATGGTCAGCCGAGTGATGGCCGACCCTTTGGGTCCCCGGCGGTGCCAAGAGGCCCCCCCTTCTTCCCCGGTCAGTGAGTGCCAGTCGCTACGTAAACCACTAGTGTCGATCACCGGTGCCACACCGACAGATCTTCCACAGGCCACCAGGTGAGATTTGGTGGTCTATTTTCCCCTCTGCTCGCACTTACGGGCCTCTAGGGATGCCACCATCACTGCTCAGATCTCAGATTCAGGGTTTTACCGAGTTTGAAATTTTTCCCTTAAATAGTGCGAGAAGAACAAAGCGGGGGAGCTTCCTAGACTTGTTCGTTTGTCTCATGCCCTCTGTGTTAGCATCGTAACAAGTGGGTAAAAAATATTCATCTTCAACTCAAAGAATTAAACCATGAAAAATCCCTTTACCTTGATCATGTTGGGGTCGTCGCGGTGTCATGACAATTTTATTTATAGAAGTCAAAGAATGATAGATCAAGCATATAGGTTTATGACACTGCCATTAAACTTGCTTGATGAGATATTGAGATAAAGAAATTAAATTACATGTTAAGCATTTGTATGAGGTGACACGTCAATGCAGCATCAAATTCTTTTTCTTGGGTGCCTTGACCCATTGCTAGAAAGTAGTCCTGGACTTTAGGCAATCCTGCCTAATGCCAACGGGAAAACGGCCTAGAGGGTCACACACTAAGTGTATCCAAGTATCTCATGTAGAATAAAGATTATTCTCATACGTGGTTTAATAATTATTCAAGGAAGCCTATATAATTTTAATAATGGAGGAATAATAAAATGAAAACAAGATATACATTTTGTGTATTAATGATTACACCCCATGTAGTTTTCATTTAGGAAAGGAAATTAAAAACAAGTACATGTCGTGTATTAATGATTACACGCCATGTAGTTTTTTATGAAAAACAAGTACATGTTATGTATTAATGATTACACGCCGTGTAGTTTTTCCAGTTGGGATTTTGAGGATATAATATTGTTTTATTAAATGATATTTATTATAATGAGTGTGGGTGCCTGTCAGGGAATTAATTATTCGAAATGGGTTTTTCAATAAGTGTTAATGAAATAAATAAAACGCCTAACGCATTTATTTATTTTCATAAATCTATAACCTATAACCCGATTATAATTTTCATCACAACCCTAACACTTTTCCCCAATCGTTGTGTACAACAATTCTAGAGAATTCTCTCAAGAACAAAAGAACTCATTCCTCCAAGAACACTCTCAAGACCGAGAGAGATCCTCCTCCATCGGATCAAGGAGATCTAAAGTGGACAACACAAGCAAAGGTTTCTCCACGCTAGAACCCAGAAAATCCTTTGGTGACGTCCTAAGATACGTGGTGAATGTGTGTATCACTACTAGTGGAAGTCTATCCTTTGCTTCTACGACACAATAATTAATCACATCAGAACGTGATCATAAATTTCAATGAAGAAAGAATGCCAAAAATCCACTTCTTGTCATTTAATTAAATTAATTATAATCAACCTGTGATGATCTACTTTTGTGGTTCTGGGACTCTTCTTCTTCTTTCTCTATTTCTGTGATTCGATCCATTGAGTCTTGCATTTATTGTCGTATTGATCTTGGATTGATCATTTCTAATGACAAAAATCCAAGTGGGAACATCCACCCACAAGCTTCCGCTGCACCTGAAACCTTCAAATGCTATCAAAGCGAGGTTACAACACTGATTATAGTTATTTAATTTTTGTTAATAATTTATGCATTTATATTTTATTCAATTTGAGATAAATCTTTCTATTAACTGAATGAATGATATCTGTTCTTCCTCTTTCGTTTCTCGATTCACATCACAAAAATGACCTTTTAATTTTAATTTTGATTAAAATAAAAATTAGGAACTCATCTGGAGGAGTCTCTATTTCTATCTGTATAACACAAGAATACACGGCTTGTAGTGAAAACTACACGCTGTGTACTTAGGTTCAACGAACCGGTACTGGTCCGCCAAACCACACCGTGTGAATTGAAAATGCCTAATTATTTATTACCCTGTGTTGACCAGAACTGAACGGCACGTGGAAACTGGAATACATGGCGTGTATGTTGGATCAACACGTCGTGTAGTCCAATCCGGCTAAGACAAAATTGTGTACAAGGAGAACCATGTACCGCGTACACGGGGTTACCAGGCCGGTAACCGCCTAATAAGGAAGTACACACCGTGTTAGATTAATCTACACGTCGTGTACTCCAAAATTTCCAAAGTATAGAAAAACATGCCAAACCCCCTAGTGTGTACTTTATATAAAGGGTGAAAACAAATACACACCGTGTAAACATAACCTACATGCCGTATACTTTCCAAAATGTAATTTCACCCGGTTTCCTCCAAAGTACAAAGACTTGTACAAGGAATATGGATGATAAGGATCTGAATGAAATTTATGAAGGAATTTATGATAAAGAATTAATTAATTATAAGATCATAATTAATTGAATTCAAGTGTGACTTATCTTAAATAAAAGAATGATTAAAAAATTTGAATACTAAATATGCGTAATTGTCATTGCATGCTATAGATGATCACGAGCTAGACGAAAGACCCTTTGTGTGTGTATGGTTTCTTTAAAATTTATTTAATTTAAATTCATTGGCCTATGAGCCTTTTTCTAATAAAATGTAGGGTCTGCATGCCCATGGTTTCATTAATGTAAACCCCATGTAATGGAGGATCTCCCAAGCCAGAGGAGATGGTTCAAAATCTGAAGCTGAGGTGAAACCAACCCAAGAAGATACAAAGGTGGATAGGTGGGAGCTGTAAAACACGAACCATCAGGTTCAATGTGTTCTTCCCTAGGCCAGGGTCATCTTATCAAAACTTCTAGATAATCTAAAAAATAGAAGCTCATGATCATGCCATCTTATTTTATTTTTGTCTGATTGCATGGTTTATTTATTATGTATGTGTTGTTGCGATTACATAATTAATGAAATAATCAAGCATGAAAAGATAGAATAAAATTAAAACCGGACTATTCGTAATCATTATTAGAACATGGATAATCACTTAAGAAATCATCACTTAATATTAACAAGCATGTGATAATGATAAATTACGCATAAAGGATTAAAATCCCTCAAATACCATATTAAGTCAGACCAAGACTTCCATTACTTGATTAAGGGAAAGACTCAATACTATGTGTTTGGCCAACCCTTGTTGAGACACTTACTTTTTTAAAAGAAGCTCTTATGAAATTTTTGGGTTGACTTAAACATTTTACATCAAGAGGAGTATCCCTTGCTTGACTTGTTATAAAATGGTGGAAAGTCTAGAGAAGATCCAAGTCAGGATTTCAGGATTGGGGAGTCCTCTCAACAGATCAAGGAACTGTAAGCTCACATTTGGCAAAGACCTGCCTACCTAAATACCTTCTAATAGCTTGACCAACCCTTGATGGGGTTATGTGAAGGGGAATATGGACCCTTGACACTATAATGTCAAAGCAACTGGAAATTACATGTTCCATGGTGAGGGCTATTGGGACTTGATAAAATTGTGGGAGACTTAATAAAATTTATTATAAAATCTAATCAAGAAAGTACTGATAAATCTACTTTTTTAAATTGTATAATCAATATAACGAACTCGTAAACCACATTTTCTCTGTGAT
Organism: Viscum album; assembly: GCA_963277665.1. Taxonomy (NCBI): domain Eukaryota; kingdom Viridiplantae; phylum Streptophyta; class Magnoliopsida; order Santalales; family Viscaceae; genus Viscum; species Viscum album. The sequence goes on from OY728145.1 coordinate 1,453,289,634, forward strand.
CAATTCTGGAGAAAGACAATATCCTCACCAGCAGTAACTTTCAATAATGGCTTAGGCGCCTTCGGGTTATCCTACGCCATGAACGAAAGTTTTATGTGATGGAGTCCTCACATTTCTTGATTCTCCTGCCCAAGGGGATATTGATGAAGATTTCCTAGTCTATGATCAACATTTGAGTGATACACTTGACGTTCAATTTTTGATGCTATCATCGAAATCTAGTGAGCTCATGAAGTCTCATGAATACATGGAATCCTATAGAATGCTCGAGCACATCTGTGGTCTATACCAGGAGATATCTAGACAAGAAAGGTTTGAAATCTTCAAGGCTCTATTTTAGAGCATGCTTGGATAAGGTTCCCCAGTTGGGCCTCAAGTAGTCAATATCATTGGCTACATTGAGCGCTTGGAGGTTTTTGTGTTTAAACTCCCTGAATAACTGGGTACCAATCTCATTCTATCATCACTCCCCCAGAGCTACTCTAAAATTGTTGTAAATTTCAAAATGAACAACATAGAGAAGTCTCTATCTGATCTTCTTATCCTAATTCTCCAAGTGGACAATGATATGAAGCGTGAAAAGCCTTCTATCCTTGTGGTGAATAAAAGGAAAGGGAAGGTGAAGATATTTAATCCCAATGCTTCTTCAAGGCCTTCCAAGAAAAGGAAGATCAAAGCATATGAAAGAGAACATGAGGTTGTTTGTTTCACATGTGGCAAGAAAGGCCACTGGATGAAAAACTGCACCCAGCCAAGGAAGCAAGGGGAAGCTTTAGGTGCATTTGTTATTGAATGAAATATATTTATTTCTAGAAATTTGGTATTAGATATAGATTCTAGTGCTCAAATATGTATCGAAATATAGGAACCAAGTAGATTCAGAAAGATTCACCAAGGTGAGGTGGATCTACAAGTAGCCAACGGAGCCAGACTCGTTGTTGTAGCTGTCGGAGACTACCACCTCGCATTGCCTATTGGGATGGTCTTGGAATTAAAAGGATTTTATTATGTACCCTCTGAAACCAAAAACATTATTTCGGTATTCAGATTAGATATTAATGGATTCATTTTCATATTTGGAAATGAATGTTGCTACTTTTATAAATATAAAATTTGTTTTGGTATGGCACATTTATATAACAGCTTTCATCTGTTAGACTACACAAACCAAGTAATGGCAATCGATGATAAAGTTAATTTGCATGACTCATACCACACCAAAATTTGGCATCACTGGCAAGGTCATGTCAATGAGAAACATTTGAAAAAATTATGTCAAGATGTGTATTTAGATTATTTTGAAATAAAACCACTTGGTGTATATCATGCGTGTCTACAAGGAAAAATGGCCATAGTCCCATTTAGTGGGAAAGATGAAAGAGATAAAGATATTCTAATATTAGTTTACACATGTGTGTGGACCATTTCTAGTTGAAGCAAGGGGTGTGTTCTTGTACTTCATAACTTTTACTGATGATTTTAGTATATATGGATATATTTAATTAATGAGGTATAAGTCAGATTCTTTTGATCGGTTCAAAGAATACATGAATGAAGTTGAGAACCATCATGGTACGAAGATTAAGAAACTCCGCTCAGACAGAGGAGGAGAATATCTTAATCAGGAATTCATTGATTTCTTACGGGAGTTTGGGATTCTATCTCAACTCACTCGTCCTTACATGCCTCAGTAGAATGGTTTAAGTGAAAAGAGGAACCTCACCCTGTTGGACATGGTGAGATAATTGATAAGTCATGCGAGTCTTACATTATCCTTTTGGGGATATGCATTACAAACAGAAGCACACATACTAAACCAAGTACCAACTAAATTGATAAATGATATTCCATATGATTTATGGAGTGGACACAAATCCATGTTATCGAATTTATATGTGTGGGGTAGCAAAGAATTTGTTAAGGCCTCTTCAGGTAAAAAACTTGCACTCTGAGGCACAAAGTGTATCTTTATTGGATATCCCAAAGAAACAAGGAGATATTACATATACAACCCCTCAGATAAAAAGGTTACAATGGAAAGACATGCCATGTTCCTTGAGAGGGAGTGCATCTCCAAAAGGGATAGTGGGAGCAAGATATACATCGATGAAATTGAGGCTCAAGATACATATGAGTTGGTATAAGAACAGATTCCACATAGCCTCGTGGAAGAACAATCTGTTCCGGAGACACAAGAACTTCGTAGGATTATGAGAGAGGTGAGAGAACTAGAACGATATTGTTTTCTTGTCACTGAGGATGGTGACTCATTATTGGTTGAAAATGATGATCCTCTAACCTACAAGGAAGCAGTTGAAGGCACAGACGTTGCCAAGTCCCAAGAAGCCATGAATTTTGAAATGGATTCCATGAACCAAAACCAAGTCTGGATTTTGGTAGATCCTCTAGTTGATATAAATCCTATTGGTAAGAAATTGGTATTCAAGAAGAAACTGGACACGGAGGGGCAAGTCATCACTTATAAGACATGACTAGTTGCAAAAGTTTTTAGACAGCATCAAGGAATTGACTATGATGAAACCTTTTCACCGGTTGCAATACTGAAATCAATCAGAATCTTATTGTCCATTTCTGCTTACCATTACTATGAAATTTGGTAAATGGATGTCAAAATAGAATTCCTTAACGGGAACCTCTAGGAAGATGTCTATATGACACAACCTGAAGGTTTTGTTACTCCAAAGGATGCCAACAAGGTATGCAAGTTTCAAAACTCCATTTATGGATTAAAGCAAGCATCAAGGTCATGGAATGTTCATTTTGATGAAGCAATAACGGAATTGGATTTGTTAAGAATGAATGTGAGCCTTGTGTCTACAAAAGGTTTGGTGGAAGTGTAGTCATTTTCATAATAGTATATGTTGATGACATATTACTAATTGGAAACGAATTACCTGTATTACAGTCAGTTAAGGCATGGTTGGATAAATGCTTCTCTATGAAATACTTGGGTGAGGAAGCATATATTCTTGTTATCAAGATCCATCGTGATAGATCCAAGAGAATGTTGGGCCTACGTCAAAGTACATACATTGACAAGATACTGAAGAGATTCATTATGGAAGAGTCCAAGAGGGTATTGTTGCCAATGTCACATGGCATTCATCTTTCCAAGAAAATGTGTCCTAAGACACATGAGGAAAGAAATAAAATGGAAAGGATCCCTTACCCATACTCGATTGGGTCAGTCATGTATGTTATGCTATGTATAAGGCTAGATGTTGCTTATGCATTAAGTGTGGTAGGCAGATATCAGGCTGATCCAGGAGACCACCATTGGATGGCAGTTAAGACTATCCTTAAGTATTTGAGGAGTACTAAGGATATGTTCCTGGTTTATAGAGGAGACAAGAAACTAAGTCATCAGAGGACATGTAGATGCTAGTTTACACACTGATCAATATGACATGAAGTCGCAGACTAGGTACATCTTCAGTTTGAATGGAGGTGTAGTGAACTGGAAGAGCTCAAAGCAAGGTGTGCTCGCAGATTCTACAGGAGATTCCGAGTATATCTCAACTTCTGAGGCAGCTAAAGAAGTAGTATGGATGTGAAGCTTAGTCTAAGAGATAAATGTAGTACCTATAAGTAAAGATCCTATCAGACTATATTATGATAATTCTGCAGCGGTGGCACTTACAAAAGAGCCCAGGTCACATCAGCGGACAAAGAACATACTTTTGAAGTATCATCTATTAAGGGATTTTTCTCAGAGAGGTGAAGTTGCAGTGTGCAGTATTTCCATGGAAGAAAATGTGGCAGAACCCTTGACTAAATCCTTGACTCAGCAGAAACATGATCATCATTTGAGGTCTAGTGGATTAAAAGTTGTAGGTAGTTGGCTCTAGTCCAAGTGGGAGTTTTTTAGAGTTGGTGTCCTAAGAACCAACTATTTGTACTTTGATTAAGTGAATGTACACTTTTTATATATTGTTCATTGTTCTTCATGACTATAATATAATAATGTCCTGGAATATTTGTTTCATTAATAAGGTCCTGGAAGATCCCCGCTATGATGATAACCATGAAATGCTATAAAAATACTCTTAAATGACGTTCTACGGTTGGATGAAATACTACGATAGGGCACATAGTATACAGACTGTCATGTGCGAGTACTCGTAAGAAGATGAGACTCTCTCTCATGGAGTTCACACTTGGTAATCTCCAAGATGAGATATTATGAGAACAGAACCTCCAGTAGTAATTCTGCTTGTGTTGGTGTCATCATACATTGCTATCTACGAGCGTGTGTAATGGTCCTTAGACTAGAAGATTATCATTAACTCATGCCATGAATTGAGAACTTAAATTTACTGGCAAAAACCTTCACTAAGATAGTTGGTGGGAAGTAGGGTACGTTGGGTTCATCACAAATGACATGTTGTTAATGTATAAGTCGAGGAAGGATTTGCCCCTTTTATATTTATGGAAGTAGATATCTCAGGCCCTTTGATTTAAATAGAACTGTCGCACAAATTCAATGGCCATGGTGTCATGACGAGTTTATTTATGGATGTCAAAGAATGACAGACCAAACATATAAGGTTAGGACACTACCATGAAACCTACTTGATGAGATATTGAGACAAAGGGATTAAATTACATGGTAAGCATTCGTATGAGGTGACATGTCAATGCGGTGTCAACTTATTTCTCTTGGGTTCCTTGACCCATTGCTAGACAGTAATCTTGGACTTTAGGCATGCCCGCCTAATGCCAATGAGAAAGAGTTCTAGAGGGTCACACACTATGTGTATCCAAGTATCTCAAGTAGAATAACGATTATTCACATACGTGGTTTAATAATTATTCAAGTAATCCTAAATTTTTTTAATGATGGAAGAAGAATAAAATGAAAACAATATATACATGTCATGTATTAATGATTACATGTTGTGTAGTTTTCATTTTGGAAAGGAAATGAAAAACAAGTACATGTCGTGTATTAATGATTACACGCCATGTAGTTTTTTATAAAAAACAAGTACACGCCATGTATTAATGATTACATGCCATTTAGTTTTTTCAGTCGGGATTTGGAGGATATAATATTGTTTTATTAAATGATATTTTTTATAATCAGCATGGACACATGTCAATTAATTAATTATTTGGCATGGGGTTTTCAATAAGAGTTAATGAAATAAATAAAACACGCAACGCGTTTATTTATTGTCATAAATCTCTAACCTCAAACCCAATTATAAATATCCTCAAAACCCTGAAACTTTTCCCCAATCATTGTGCACAACTATTCTGGAGAATTCCCTCAAGACCAAAAGACCTCATTCCTCTAATAATTCTCTCAAGACAGAGAGAGATCCTCCTCCATCGGATCAAGATGATCTAAATCAGACAACACAAGCAAAGTTTTCTCCATGCTAGCACCCAGAGAATCCTTTGGTGATGTCCAGAGATACGTGGTGCACGTGTGGATCACCGCTAGAGGAAGTATATCCTTGGATTATGCAATGCAATGAAGAATCACATTGGAACATGATAAGAAATATCAACGAAGAAATAATTCAAAAAAAGGTACTTCTTGTAGATTAATTAAAATAATTATAATCAACCTGTGACAATCCACTTTTGTGGTTCTGGGACTATTCTTTATCTTTGTCTATTTATTTGATTCGATCCATGGAGTCTGGTATTTATCATCGTATTAATCCCAGATTGATCATTGTTAGTGACAAAAATCCAAGTGGGAACATCCATCCACGAGCTTCCACTACGCCCAGAACCTTCACATTCAAACGCTGGAGAAAAATAAAATAACAATTACATTTTATTATATTATTCTTTTAAAAGTCCGAAGATTTATCTTTTTCTCCTGACCTACTGTGGTAGAAGTGAATCCTCCCTTAAGAGAATCTTGAAACTGTTTATTCAACCGTGTCCTCGGATTTCAATTTCAAGCACTTGTTCAAAGGTTAAAAAATGTTGCTGGCACATTTTCTGAACGTACCTTAAAAAAATTTCAAAATTCTGTTCTGGGTGAAACAGGCCTCAAAATCACGCACCGTTAATTTTCAGAGACTCGTAATAATCCCAAATAATTTAAAATATATATATGGATTTCCTGGTCTTTAAATTCTCCCCACCTTAGGGATTTTCATCCGCAAATTCTATAACAAAACTAAGGGAACAAATGGGGATACTGAGCACGTATTTGATTCTCCCGCTCCCATGTTCTCTCTCAGAGGTTCCTGTGTTGCCAATCAACACGCGCCAGAGGAATCGTCCGCCTATGAAAGAACATCTCATGTAGATCCTCTATCTCCATAGGAAACTCTACAAATGTTGTCCCATCATTAATTTCTAGCTCGCCCCAGTCGATAATGTGCGATGGATCATGCACTTATCTCCCCAACTGCGGCACGTGGAATACATTTTGCACCTAGTGCATCTATGGGGGAAGAGCAAGATGGTACGCCACCTCACCTACTCTGTTGAGGATCTGGAAGGGTCTGATGAACCTTAGAGATATCTTGTTGTGTAACACCCCAAGATACTGTTGTATGCTTCTCTTTGAAAAATACAATAGTGTGTGTTGTACACAACTTCGAGTTCTAACACACACCACAACCAATCAAACTAGCTATTATGAATAGTAATGCCCACTTTTTGAAATTTTATAAATTTTATCTTTCAAAATGGACTTAATTTTTGGATTCGGAATATTGAAATTATCTTAGGGTGAATTTTGGTATTTTTCAGAAAACTTTCAATTTTTGATGAATAGTGAAAAACACTGAGTTATAGTTTAAAAATGAAATTTTATTTAAATAATTATTTATTTTATTTAAATTTATTTTAGGTAAAAATAGATACATAATACCTATATATGTTCAATGTAATTCATTGGAGTCAGTTTATAATAATTTTAGATATATAAAAATTATATTGAACTTTTCACTGTCTTTTACCCACCTCCTAGGAGATTTTGCAAATTCACATAAAACATAATTTTACCGCTTCTAGGAGTGTAATTTCAAAAATATTAGAGACACGGTTGATATCAGTAAGTAAAATGTGGTTCAATAAGATAAAAATATTTTTTGGTGAATAGTAACTTTTTACTTTTATTTACCACGGTTAAAAGTAAATAGGGTAATTAAGGGTAAAATTGATATTATTATTACCCTAACACATGTCCTAATTCTATTGGATAAGTATAATTCGACCAAAAACAACCTTAGGAAAAAATATGAACCTCTTTGGTCCACTGGGAATAGATTAGGACATTTATTATTATTTAATTCAAAGAAGAGTTAAAAGAGGTAAAATCCAAGTTTAATAACTAAAACATTTTTAATATAGGGTTATACATAAGATAAATTCGACTATAAATATTAATTAGAAATAAAAAAATATTTCCTAAGTAATGGTATTTTATTTATATTTTTTAGACGTAAAATAAGTTAATTTATTTATGACACAATGATGATACAGTAATTACCTAATTAATGAAATATTTAAATAATTGATATTATAAATATCCAAATAAATGTAATTTGAGACTTTTTCTGAATTAAACTAATTTTCTAAGTTAATATGACATATTAGGGTTGGTTAGATAAATGGTTTTTGAAGTAATAATGGTGTTATGAATTTATCAAAAACAAAATACCAAATAGTGTCAAAATTGATATAAAAGTGATTTTAAAACAAATATTATATTATTAATTGATATTTTCTTCCTAAAAATCTAAGGTTTGGCCAAAAGACTTATATAATTATTGGTGTATCATTAATGAACCACTTCGGGTTCTCATGTCTTGTTATAGTAATTTTATTAACCATATAATATAAAAATTCAAAGAGACATGGTAAATGTCCAAATATTTAACTAAGAGTTAAATATAAATGATAAGGTTAATATGGTGAACCAAACCTTTATAAACCCTATTGGTTGAAAGGATTTATACTCATCCCTATCCTAGCCTCGAAATAAGTTTCTTTGGATCCATTATAAACTGAATATGAATTTATTATAAAATAATATTTTACGTTTTTCATATGGTGCCCATCACCCCTCTTATAAAAGGGAACTTCCCCTTCTCTCAAATTCACACCTTAAATGCCTTTTGGATCATCCAAACCCTGCCCAAATATCCTCTCAACTTCCCACAATTTATCCTAGAGGACTTACTTTAGTCAGAAAGCCAACTTAAGGACCCCTTTTGATCAAATCAAAAGCAAGAACCAGAAGAAGAGATAAATATTTCATCACCACTTTCAAGTTCTTTTCTTCTTCCACTTCTTCTTTCTTTGTTATTTCCATTCTAAAATAATAACTCCAGTATATTAAATATACTTTGATGTTATTATGAATATGGTACAACTATATTAATTATTCTATCCATCCTTTGAATGACATGTCACCATACCTGCGTACGTACAGATTACCGTCTTCATGTCGTGGTGTAATTGTAATTCAATACATTATTATTTGGATGGGTATAATAATGATGTGTAATTGTTTTAAATAATAAATATAACATGATTATTATTCTTTATATATGATATAACATCCAATTATATATTATTTTAAGAATGATATTGTCACTCGTGCATACGTACGGATTACCGTCTCCACGAACGTGATGAGATTCATTCCCCATCATATACATTCAAGACTAATTTTCATTTTATAATTAAAAATAATGTTTAAATACATATTATAATTCTTTATATGAATAAGATACATCCCATCCATAAAAAATATGACTCATATAACAAATAATATAAAGTAAAACGAATCAGTTAACACCCGAAACGATGATAATACTAAGATATTTTTAACAAAGCAATGTTAAAAGATCATATATGATATCATATTATTGTATATGATTCTTTTATAATTTAGTAACAAGTATTTCACCATTATACAGTAGGTTAAACAACCCTCAACCAAGAAAAATAACAAGTTAAGGGTTAATTTCACAATCTCTTCATTATCCGAGGTTGTTTTTACGTAAGTATCAACTGGGACCTCTTTATCATCAACATCCATGTTTCTTAAAAATGTATTTCAAAACATTCTTACTATTTTATAGACTATGGGTTAAAGTAATTTATAACCTTGTTTTACTTTTTATAATATATTTATAAATGAATATTTCCGTCGTTTTTCAAACAAGGTCCTTTATAACCTTTTTGACAAAATTAAGGTAAGAATATCTTTTTTTAACTTATATGGAAGGTGCGGCTATTTTCTGCTGTTATAACATCGTCGAATCTTCCACTACAGGATTATAAGAATATTTTCAAATAAAAATGTTTTATTTTATAATTACATGACTTTTAAATGATTTCAAAATAGATATAGATATTTCTCTAAAAAGGTTTTGAATTCATCTATGTCCAAATCCATTGATGCATTTTATGTTTGTCTGAAGTTGATTTATTAAGATACAAAACTTCCATATTGTATTGAAGTTTTTGTGATATGTTTGACTATGGATATTTTATTTCATACCATTCATGGTTTATGGATAAAGTATTGACATTTTGTATGCAAGTTTTAATACAAATGTTTATGTTATGTTTACAAATGTTCATATGAGGAATGCATTGGACTTAGTAAGTGACGGGTGGAGCCCGCTATAGCTTCTCGATGCATTTGTAGGTCTTATGAGAAAAACTTGTGTCTTGGCACAAGGCCTTGAAAAAATATTATTTGTAGTCTTGGCACAATTCCTTGACTATGTGGTTATGAAATTCTGGCATTATGCATTCCATCATTATGAAAGTGGTTATTGATATTGCATTTTATTATTAGACTAGTAGAATATCCATGTGAATAAGTAAATGGAATTATTTCATTTTATTTTTTCCATATTATGCTAAAGTTCAAGTTTAAAAGTCTTTTGTTTTAGTTATACATTGCCTTAAATGTTTATGCTTATTTATGAAAGTTTCCACAATATTGTTATCCTTACTGAGAATCTGAGTTCACCCCTTTCTATGTTTTATTTTTCCCAGGATGTGAAGAAGTATTTTATGACTAACCTACAGGGATAGTCTGAGGGGATATGAGTGTGGACTATGGAGACTATGTTGTTGTAGTTTTTCATTTTATAATGTAATGTAAGATTTATGAATGTATCTAGTGTTTCTAAGGCTACTAAACTAATCGGTCTTTCGAGACATGATCTTTTGTGATCATGAGAGTGTAATATAACAGTTCACTGACTCTAGGTAACTTGGGTTGGGGAGTTACATGTCACCCCGACCAAACCTCTGTAATCCTCGTCGGGGTGAGACTCGTAGGAAGGCATGGTCTCCCTCCTCAAACTCCAAGGGTCTCTGTCTCTTGTCATCATAAGACTTCTACTGGCTCTGTGTTGTCTTCCTTTTCCCCTTGATGATATTCACCTTCTATGTGGTAGACTGTACCAACTCTAGACCAATATGTGAGGACTCCCCTAGGTTGGTACAACAAAGGGGTGATCTGTATGGTTTCCTATAAAATGCCTCAAACGAAGCCATGCCGATGGTGGAGTGGTAAATGTTTTTATATTCAAACTCCACCAAGGGAATGTGGTCCTCCCAACTGTAGCCAAAATCGAGGAAACAAGCACAAAGAATTTCCTCAAGTTTCTGTATAGCCTGCTCTATCTGAATATGAGTCTGAAGATGGATGGGGGTGCTCAAGCGTAACTGAGTCCTAAATGCCTCATGTAATCCCTTTCACAAGAAGGATGTAAAATGTGTGTCGTGATCTGAGATGATCATCAATGGCACTCTATGAAGTCACACAATCTCTTGTACATAGAGAAATCCCAAGCTCTCTATTGATCCCTACTATCAAATGTGTAGGAAGTGTGCTGACATGGTGAGTCGGTCAATGATCACCCAGATAGAAATGTGTTTCCTCAACGTACGTGTTAGGCCTGTCAAGATTTCCATAAAGATACCATCCCAATTTCACTCTGGTGCCTCAAGTGGTTGCGCTATGCTCACTGGTACCTAATTCTCAACCTTCAATTGCTGACAAGTGAGGCATCAAGATAAAAACTTTGCCACTAATTTTTCATCCATGTCCACCAGTACTGACGCCGAAGGTCTTGGTACATTTTTGCAACTCCAGGATGTACCACCAAAGGGAATGTGTGAAACTCCCACAACACCTCCTCTCGAAGCGTCACTGGTATCATTGTGTATCCTCGGAAGATGATGATGTGCTCCCCAACTTCAGAGAATCCATTAGGATCCTGTCCTAAGGATATCTAAGCACGTCGGGCCTCATAGTATTCATCCCCAAGTTGTGCCTCCCGAACACACAAAATAAGTGGGGGAGTGACAGTCATAGACTAGCGATAAGATTCTCCATCACTATCTATGATGGATAACTACAATGCTTCTAGATTCTCTATCTCCTCACTCAGCAACTATAAAACAGACCTCCTGTTGTGTAAATATACTACTATGTTCCCCTTCCTAGGAGTTTAAACTATCTCAAAGTCAAAGTCCCAGAGGAACTCCAACCATCTCTGTTGTCTCAGGTTCAGTTCCTTCTATGAGAAGATATACCTAAGACTCTTGTGATCAGAGTAAATAGTAAATCGTTCACCAATCAAGTAGTGTTGTCACATCTTCAGAGAAAATACCACTGCTTCTAATGCCGGTTCATGGGCAGCATAGTTCTTCTCATTCTATCTCAAATGTTGTGAGCCGTAGGAGATCACTGCTCACTCCTGCATTAGGACACAACCAACTCTAGTCCCTGATTCATCGCAGTAGACTACATACTCAACGCCCTCTTCTAGTAGCCTCAAGATGAGTGAACTCGTCAGTCTCTACCTCAACTGCTGAAAACTTAACTGGTATCTCTCCATCCACACAAAGGGTTGTCCCTTCTTTTTCAAAGCTTCCATGGGATCCGAAACTCTAGAAAAGTCTGGTACAAATCTCTGGTAGTACCCAGGCAATCCCAAGAAACTCTACACCTCAGTCACACTCTTGGGTGGTTCCCAAGAAGTAGATTACTCTATATTCACTAGATCCACTGAAACTCCATCCCCTGAGATAGCATGCCCTAGGAAGTGGAAATATTGTATCCAGAACTGTAACTTTGAGAGCTTTCCAAAAATTTGGTGCTCTTAGAGTGTATCCCAAACTATCTGTAGGTGTGTGGCATGCTCCTCCTCCGACACCGAGTATATAAAAATGTTGTGAATGAATCCCACTACATAGCGATCAAGGTAAGGCTTGAAGATCATGTTCATGAGCCCCATGATCACTGTTGGTACATTGGTTACGGTTAATGTAATTAAGAAGAACTCCTAGTGGTCATACCAACATCAGTAGGTTGTCTTTGGTATGTCCTCATTTCGTACCCTGAGTTGATGATAGCATGATCTGAGGTCTATCTTTTAATACCATCGAGCTCACTTTAATTGGTCGAAATGATCATCAATCCTCGTGACTAGATACATGTTCTTCCTAGTCACCTAGTTCAGGCATTGATAGTCCACGAAAAGTCTTAGACTTCCATATTCCTTCTTGGTGAAAAAAATCGAGGATACCCATGGAGAAACACTACATGTTCTGAACCCCTTCCCCTGCAAGTCCTCTAACTGTACCTGTAACTCATGAAGATACATGGGATCCATCCGATATAATGGTGTAGATATCGGTTTTGTCCCGGGGTACAGGTAGATGTAGAATTATACCTCTCGGCGAGGAGATAATCCTGTAACATCATCAGGAAAGACATTAGCATTCTGGTCCACCACTAAAGGATAACTCAGACTCCTCACATCAACAGATCTGAGGGTAAGGCTAGACAACTGATGATTCATCGGTTGCACCCACCTCTATGTATGTCCATATTGTGCTACAAAGGTTCCCTTTTCACTAGATAAGGAAAACATGTTCCCATCCCCAAGGACACAACTCACATTGTGCCTAAAATAGTTAATCTGAACATGGACTGCGGATAGCCAGTACATACCCAAAATGACATCTTAAGGCCTCAATGCTGCTACTAGGAGATCCCAGCTGAATATATCTCCTCTTAGACAGATCTCACACTATCTGCACCAGTTAGTAATCATCAAATCTTCTCCCGTAGGAGTATCTAATGGTAAGGATCGAGCCAATGGCTTCATCAGAATCTCCAAACTCCGAATGAGTGTTGAGGAAATTAAATGAGTTACTGGAACATGTGTCTATAAGTACTGCATCTAGAGTGTAATATACATTGATCATACCTATAGACATCTTCGGATCGTCGTGGTCATAGGCCTCGGCTTCCAGTAGCTATTCTCACCCATGTAAACCTACTCCCTATGGTCAGGGTGGACCACCTGGGGGTGGTGGTGGTAGATCCTCAAAACGTATTCCACTACCAACTGCATGACCTTCCCCTATTCCATGTCCTCCGCACTACGAACCTCCTTGCTCGAATCTCTACCTCTACCTCAGTGGTCCCTCAACTGTCTGTTGATTATCAGTATGGTGGGCTGCGAAATTGTGGGCCATGTGGCCCTTCCCACCGTACGTGAAGCACAACCAGCTTCCCAGCAGACCCCCTCTGCCTTGAGATCCCCGTACCTCCAACCCTACATCTTGGTGTCATCCACTGGAGGGTCTGGCCTGCTTTGACCTTTGCATCATTTTCCTACTACCTCTTCTAGATGACTCGGCCGCCTGTCATTTGGTGGTGGCCCTCACCATTAGTGCCTGATAAGCTAAAAGTCTCTCCACCAATAATTATCACTTGAGCACTCCAACCTATGTCAGAATATTGAGATATATTATTGATGTTGTGATCTCCCACCAGAGACCCTTCTCAAAGGCATGGTCTCTAAATAAAGGATATTGTACCATGTCGGTGGAGTAGTTCTAGAGGTCAGTGAATCTCACCGAGTACTACACTACAGTCAGGCTACCCTGCTATAATTGTAGGGGCTCCTGAATACACACAGAGCGTAGTGTCGCTGGAACGAACTCTGCCCTAAAGATGGTCTCAATGTCCAACCAGGAAGTAATCTCCTCTTCATGAGACTGGAGCGTCAAGCTCCACCATCTCCCTATTGTACCTTGGAAAAGGCTAGAATCTAGGATAACCATCCTCTATCCTAGTGTCCTAACTTGGTGGAAAACTCTAGCCACAACCTCCAGCTAGTCCTCAGATTCCTGGGGATCTATATCACCTCGAAACCTAAGAGGCCTCTATCGGTGGAACTCGTAAAACATGCTCAGTCAGCGTTCACTTTCTGTTAGTGGGGCTGGTGGAAATAGCTACCCAACTGGTGGTGGTGCTACTGGTGCACCACCCGAAGGTGCTATCGTTGTAAGAGGGCCCTGCCCTAAAGCCTCATCGCTCAGTTGTCCATCATCGTGAACTCTCTCTGAAATCCTGGCTGGCTTTCTACATGGAATCATCCAGGAAAAGAATAGGTGTGCAATGGTTAATAAGTTATACCTTGTGAGATGACTCAAAAGAGATCAAAAGAAAAACATTTACAAACCACATGCAATCTGTGTTTTTGTGCACCAATTCGTAAATCAGAATTCAGGGTCCTAGTGTATGGATATGTCGGCTTCTGCACCGGCATTGGAATTCCAGAACAGAAAACCACACTTGAGGAATTTAACACTATTTCTCCTTTGGAATGATCATATTCCTAGTTTTTCGGTAGAACCGACTCCTCTAATACCACTTTGTCACACCCCGTCCCCTGGGCCCCGTGTCCTGACTACCCCAAACCGGCCTCCCATTGGCCAGGGGTTGGTGACTAGAACCGGAAAGGCGTATCCCAAAAACGGGAAGGCATTTCCTTTAAAACTGTATAAACACATATCCCAAGAACACAAAAAAATGTATCCACGAAGTAAAAACTCTAGTAGTAATTGTGTGTACTGAAATTAAAGAGGTTAGAATACAAGCCCAACTGAAATATACAATACAACCGAAAATAGAAAATAACCCCTGAGATCATCCACCAAGGTTCCTACCTGAAAGGTAGGTACAACTCATCTCCACAGCTCTCCACATCATCCAGCCACTTTTATGTACCACATGGTCTAGGATTTTATAGTCTCAATAGAGTTACTCTTTGTCTGCACAAGACACAACAAGTTGTGGGCATAGCCCATGCAGGGGAGTGTATAACAATACTCAGTAGGGACCCTGAGACCCCCTAAGGCCTCTCAGATTTCAAAAAAGGAAAACCACAAAGCATGATCTCATTCACAACACACAAATCAAAAGACTCAGTACAAACCAGGTTTACAGCTCAGAGTTCACGAAAAAAATGATTATCCCTAAGATATATCATTTTATTCTGTTAGGAATTTTTCACAACTGAACCATGAGGGAGTTGTTCTATTGTCAATCCACACATGTTTGTATATCACTGATCCACCATGGGCCTATATAAGGATAGTCCTCCCCAAGTCGGGCACTTCTGATCCACACAAGGTCGCTAGAATGCTGATCCACATAGGGTCACTATGATGCTGATCAACACAGGGTCGCTAGATGCTGATCCACACAAGGTCACTATGATGCAGATCCACACAGGGCCATTAGATGCTGCTCCATATAGGTTCATTATAATGCTGATCCACACAGGGTCATTAGATGTTGATCAACACAGGGTCATTATGATGCTGATCCACAGAGGGTATCTAGATGCCGATCCACACAGGGTCGCTACATAGATGGAAACCGGCCATAGGATTCCCCACACCCAGTGTTCTTGAGTTTAGTAGTATCTGATCCTCTGGATATCGTTATTTCCTCAACCACTAAAAAGTTCCATAAATGAGTAACCCAAAATATCTTCATGTCATAAGGGTTCCAATGCAATAGACGGAGCGTCAATCGGATGCCCGGTCTGTGAGTTATAGGCATTTTAGTGGTGAGGGTCTGGTTGGATATGTGTACGATCCAACCCGGTTGTACTCCAATATTCAGAAAAACTCATTTGGAGTATCTAAAAATGATTGTTTCACTCCAAGGATACCATATCCATAGACGGTTTGTAAAATAGACTTCTGGTTCATAAGATATGGCTCTTTAAGAGAAACAGGGCCCGAAAGGGTCTGGGTCCGGTCTGACCCGATCAGATGGACCCGACCTGGTTTGGGCTTCTTGACAATGTTCGGCCCAACCAACCTAGCCCTGGTCCAACCCGGACCGACCTGAACTAGACTGGGCCAAGATGTTGTGCAGCTCGGCCCACGGGGCCACGGAACGGCGCGGCCCACCGGGCGGCGTGGCCAAGTGTGCTGGCACGGCTCGCTAGCCGGGTGTCCACCCAGCTCCCTGAACGGCTCAAAGAGTCATTCAACTCTTAAATCAGAGGTGCCACGTGGTCTGCGGGACTTGTGAGGTGTTTTTCACCCCTCTGTTGTGGATTTTATGTCACGGTCTCTTCACCGCGTCAAGCCGCCTTGCCAACGCGGATCACCGAGTGGTGGCCGCCCCTTCGGGTCCGTTGTGGAACCAAGCAACGCTTCCCTCTTCCATGGCCAGCGAGCGCCATCCACTGCCTTCACCGCCGACACGGGTCACTGGTACCGTGCTAGAGGATCTTTTTCGGGCAACCGGGTGAGATCTGGTGGTCCATTTTCCCCTCTACTCGCGCCTACGGGTCTCCCGGGATGTCTTCGTCATAGCGCAGCTCTCGGATTCAAGGTTCTACCGAGTTCGAAATTCATCCCCTTAAGAGCACAACAATAATGAAGTGGTTTAGGGTCCAGGCAATGTTCATTTGTCCTACACCCTCTTCATTACCCTTGAAACAAGTGGGTAACAAATTATTCATCTTCAACTCAATGAATTAAACCATGAAAAATCCATCTACCTTGATCATGTTGGGGTCGTCGGAGTGGTGGAAGGAGAATCCGCACTTTAATAAAGCTTCCAACATTAATTGTTCCTGATTTGATCCCTCCGACATTGCTATCCAATCTTGTGTTCCTCATCATTGGAAGATGTCGCAACACTTTGTTAGAGCTTCCTCTCTTCCGTGCCAAAAGCCCATGCCCAAACTTCAATTAAATGGACCGAAGAGAAAAACTGAGTTGCACAACATTTATGCAGTTTATTTATAAACTTCCTTTACTATTCCAACATTGAGGTTACAAAAACAAAGAGTCAAGCCATTAAAGGTATTGACAACACACCAGTCCCGCTTCCACCATTCAACCGCTAGTGAAAAATAAAATATCAATTACATGTTATTATATTATTCTTTTAAAAGTCCAAAAAATTATCTTTTTATCCCGACCTCCTTCTATCGAAGTGAAGCCTCTCTTAAGAAAATAGTGGTGCTGCGAATTCAACGATATCCTCAGACATAAATTACAAGCACTGGTTTAAATGTTAGAAATTCCACCCACACGTTTACTGAATATACCTTAAAAAAATTTCAAATTTCTATTACGATCACACTTGGCTTTGGAATCAAGCACGGTCAATTTTCGCATACTCGTAAAAATTCCAAATTATTTAAAAAAATTACATGGAATTTTATGTTCTTTAATGTTTAAAGAGTTCTGCTCGAGTCACAAGGAATAAAGCAGATGAAGACACATGTACATTGGAAAAAGAAGAACCTACCTATGTCGGTGGAAACAGTGGGTGACAAACTGGAAGATGACTATCAAATTTTTAAATTCATGCAGTAGTGGTGGATTCATCTATCTTTCATTTATGACATTGATTCAAGAAACGATCAAGAGACTTCCAGGAGACCCACTGAATCGCAATTGGAGACAACGAGAGAGCAGTAATGACTCTTCCATGAGATTTCATAGGAACAGAGCCCCGAAGATCTAGAAGAGCAGCAATAGAAGGGGAGTTCTTCCATCCTCTTTTATTTAGTTTGTAAATTTTTCATTGAATTTTTTCAATGCATAATATGAAAATGATGTTAGGATAAAATCATAGCTTTGGTAATTTTTTGTTCTAATAGTTTTAATTATTTTCCTATTCACATTTTATTCAAATGTTTTTAGAATTGATCAGCGAGATGAAATTGGAAATCAAATGATTTATTCCCACCACTAACATTAAAATTTCAATTCCATGATCATTTGGTGAGTTTGATATTGTATAAAATTTTTATAATATGTTAATTCAAAAAAACATTAGAGAATTCAGCGAGATTGTTTTTGTTGAATTTTTCAAATTTTGTTTTCAATTAAATCATTTTGGGAGTGTAGAACTCTAAGAATGTTTAATATACATAACATATCTCATGGAGAGGAATATATATCCTATATATTTAATGGTTATGTCTTCATTTACAATAATGTGAATAGGAATCCATATTAAACTGGTATGATTGATTTTTTGTAAGAAAATCTTTTCACTTTTCATATTTCATCATTTATCCTCTCTGTTGCTCACTACTTATTCATATTTCTCTTATTTAATCATATCTTTTGAACAAAAATATAAAAAAATCAATGTGACTCGTTACTACTTAACATAAAAAAAATAAAAAATAAAAAATACCCACTTCTTACAATAGTGGGTTTTTGTTTTGAAAAACTTGGTCACTCTACCTTCCCTATGGGTTCGGCCCTTCATAATAAAATACTTAACAAGTAAGAAAAAATAATGTTTTAAACATTGCAACATATTAAACAACATGTGGGTAATGTTTTTACACCATTATCGGGGTGGTCTTCATGCAACCACTTTACAAATTTAAAAAAAATTCATTAAAAATTAGATATAAAAAAATTTCTAAACAAATTAAAAAATATGAAAACTATTTAATTAAATTATTCTGTCATTACTATTTGATTTTTTTTATTTTTTTCATTTTTATGTTATGTTCAATTTTCATTCACGGTGTGCTTCCTCGTATAATTTTTTTGTGATTAGTGTTCTCTATTATCACATTTTTTTTATGAGCACAAGGTCATATTCAGATAGATTAGAGCCTTTGAGACCTGAAATTGAAAAATACTCAACTTCTCTAAAAAAGAAAAAGGAAATTAAAATAGAGAATTTAGGAGAGAGGGTTCCTATTGTTGAAAATAATCAACAAAATTTTAAACATAAACTCTTATAAGTGATAGAGAGGCCCAATATGAGGGAGTTCCATCTCCCTCAAGTTTCAAGAAATCCATCTTCCATTAGATTATCTCTTAGATCCAGAAACTATGAATAGAAATAGTCCCATCTTTCACTTCTTCCAGCAATCAATAGACTATCTAAAGAGTACTCTTTATCCTTAATTAGAGGTTAATAAAACACTATTTAACAATTAACACTCTTATGAGTCACTGAGAAAGAGCATAGAATAATATTATTTCCCTTTTTCTTTAAATGGAATTTTGAGAATTTATACTTGAGTGTAGATGAACGTATTTTTGAAAATTGGGACAGGGTATCTAATTATTTCATTATGAATATTTATCCCCAAACACTAAAATTATAACAAAAAAATAAAATCACAAGTTTCTTGTAAGAGGACAAAGAAGCCTTTCATGAGGTTTGGGACAGATTTTTGGACCTTCTTAGACAGTGTCTCCATCATTAATTTACATCCCATATTCTCATGGACACCTTCTATGAAGGTTTTTCCTCCTCTTATCAAAACCTTATTGATAAATCTTTAGGGTTGAATTACAATTATAATACTAATGATGATTTGAGAAAAAAAATTAACAACCTTTCCTTAAACTCTCATCATAAAAATTCAACAAGAAAAAGAGTGAACAGAAATGCATACACTGGTTCTGGAACAATAATGCACACTCAACCTGCTGAAATAAATAACCAACTCTAAACCTTAATAAATAAAAATTATAAAAAAATAAAAATAAAATGGGAATTCAAAATAAAAATAAATCTCTTATGGAATAATTCTCTAAATGTGGGATGTTTGGTCACACTAAAAATTTATGTCCCAACTTTGACCTACCAACCCAATAAGAAGATTTAATCTTTGTTAACTATAGTCCTAGGATTCCTTCCAAGGATGATCCATTTTCAAAAAACTATAATCAAGGATATAGGAACCATCCCGACTTCTCCTATAAAGAACAAATAATTATAAAGCAACCCACATCCCCTGGTTACCAAAACCAACCTAGATAATAGTTTCAGAACCAAGAGATGGTAGAATCATCTAATTCACAAGGAAATTTTAACGTTAAATTATTTTCAAAACTGAATACAATTTTAAAAAGAATGGAATCTCAAGATGAAAAAATCAATGCTCAAATGAATAAAAAATAATCCCAATATGAATCTGATAAAATCCAAAATTATGATAAAATGAAAAATATAGAATAATAACTATGCCATCTAGCTAGAGACATGACCACTAGGGATAATGGTTGACTACCTAGTACAACTAAAATCAACCCTAGGGAGTATTTCATGGTTTTAATGTCAAGATGTTGGATTTATACACAAACTGTAGCTAAAAAAGATTTTTAAAATGCCCAAACTGAAAAACTGTATGAGTTTGGATAGAAAAAACTACTTGAAACAGAATATGGAAATCAATAGAAAAGTGATGAAAATGATGAAAATATGAATTTTTTCCCTGTAAATGAAATTTGATATTTTTTAAAAAATAATAAGATTAAAGTGAAGGAAAAGTTTGTTGATGAGATGAGGGAAATACCTAATTTTCTTAGGAATTTTTCCCCACCCATACCTTTCCCGAAAAAATTCAAACATAAAATTAATAACAAGGATGAACTTCTTTAGTTCCTTAGTCTTTTGGCCAAAATTCAAGTGAATATCTCATTCATCCAAGCATTAATCCAAATTCCATATTACTTTAATTCTCTCAAAAATATTTTATCAAAAAAAACATGAAGAATATGCCTTATAAAGCCTCACTAAAGAGTTTAGTGTTGTACTCCAAAAGAAAATTCCACCTCATATAAAAGACCAAGGTAGCTTTGTCAAACACTAAACTTTAAGAAATTCTAATCAAATCAACTACCTTTTTTTACTTAGGTTCTAGTATCAACCTTCTATTATACTCACTATTCTAATAGTTGATATTGGGTGATATTAAATCGACCACAGTCATCCTACAGTTGGTTGATCGTCATTCACACATCATGTGGGAAGGGTTGATGACTTACTGGTAGGTTTATGAATGTTTTTTATGCCTCTAGGTTTCATTTTTCTAGATATGGAGTTTGACCAAGAGGTTCCCATCATTCTGGGTAGGCCCTTCTTAGCCACTAGTGGAGCAGCCATTGATTTGTCAAGGGTTATCTGATCTTTAAAATTGGAGAAAAATAAGAAGAGTTCAATGTCTTCAAGAGTGTCAAAGGAACAACATTTTTTGAAAAATGTTCTACGGAATAGTCCTTGGATGATGAAAACTATTTTGAGAATTTCTAATAATATGAAAATCAAACCTTTTCCAAAGAAATAAATTTGGAAGTTGAAAATTATCTTTCATATAATTTTGAAGCTTCTCAAACTGAGAATCTGAAATATTTTCTAGAACTAGAAAACTTTACAGTTTCTACTTCTGTTGGAGAAGTATCTTCTTCTTTTTAACTTAAAGAATTATTGAGAGAACTTGAGGGTGACTCCACTTTCAGAAGCACTAATTAACATTTTTTTTAGTATAAGGAGAGTTGATAAAACAATATGATTACTTTTTTTATTAATATGTTGAATTCTAATCTAGAGAGTTATGATAGTGAACTTTCCACCTTGGTCAATAGTGAGGGAAACATTAAATTTGGTCATGAAAATGAAATTGTGTCCACTTTTCAAACTCTATATAAGATAAATATTGAATATATTAGTTATCCTAGTCCCAAGATCCTTCCTTCTAGTTTAGAACCACCAAATCATGAGTTAAATCCACTTCCTGATCATTTGAAATATTCATTTCTAGGAGGGAATTAAACACTTACAATCATCATTTCTTCTCAACTGTAAAATAACTAAGGGGAAATACGATTGAGTGTTTTGAAAAAACATAAATATTCCATATTATTTTACCATATATTATATCAAATGGATTATCCCTTCATTTTTCATGCACAATATACATATGTAAGTAATCACAAACCTAATGTTGAGTTCCAAAGGAGAATAAATCCAAACATAAAATGGTCATTAGAGATTAATTTATCAAACTTATGGACATTGGTATCACCTATCAAATATCTAACATTACTTGGGTCAATCTGGTTCAAGTAGTCCCTAATAAAGGAGGCTTCATTGTGGTCATAAATGAGAAAAATATATAAATTCATGTATAAAATGTCAAAAAATGGAGAGTCTGTATAGACTATAGAAAAATAAATTCATTCACTAGGAAGGACCATTTTCTAATGCCCTTCCTTGATGAAATTCTTGAGAGGCTTACTGGGAATAGGTTCTTCTATTTTATTGATTGGTACTCTGGTTAAAACTAGATTTCAATAGCACCATAGGATTAGAAGAAAACAATATTCACTTTCCTCTTTGGGAAATTTTCCTAACCTTGGATTCCATTTGGTTTATTTGGATCCCCTTATACCTTTCAATTTTACATGATCACTATCTTTTCTGACATGATTGAGAGGATCATAGAGGTTTTCATGGGAAATTTCTCCATAGTTCGTAGCACCTTTGAAACTTGATTAAGAAATTTAGAGTTATTGTTGGACAGGTACATAGAGTCCCACTTTGTTCTCAACTAGGAAAAATGGGAATTCATGGTCACTGAATGGATAGTTTTGGGACATAAGGTGTCCGAGAGGGGTTTGAATGTTTACACTTATCAAAAATAAGTAATTCCAAAACTGCCACATCCATAGAATGTTAAGGGTGTTAGAGGTTTCTTATGGTATTCCGGTTTTTACCAAAGGTTTATCAATTATTTTAAAAAAATAAAAAATCCCTTGTATTACTTTATTTTTAAGTATTCCCCATTCCCCTTTCATAAAAAATATTTGAAATCATATACTTTTCTTAATGAAAAACTCACAACATAACCTATCATCAATGAACCCAATTAGAAATTACCTTTTTATTTAATGTGTGATGCTAGTGATATGGATTTTGGTATTGTCTTAGGAAAGAGGAGGGATAATAAGCTATATGTGGTATATTATTCTAGTAGACTACTATATGAGGCATAAAGAAACTATACTACTACTGAAAAGGTAGTTGTTTGTAGTGTTATTTTCTTTAGATAAATTTATGTAGTATTTTATGTTTCAAAAGTCATCATATTCACTAACTATTTTTCCATAAAATATTTCTCTCAAAGAAGGAGAAAAAACCTAGACTTAATAGGTGGATGATTTTTCACAAGAGTTTTACTTAGATATTGGAGAGAAGCAGGGAGTTGAAAATTTAGTTGTAGACCACCATTCTAGGCTTCCTCGTAAACATTATGAAGATCCAAGGGAGATTAACTCTTTATCTCTTAATGATAAATTTCTCACTATTTTGATAAGACAATCTGCATAGTTTGTAGACTATGAAAATTTCTTTTCCGCTAGCATTATTCACATATATTTGTCAAATAAGAAAATGAAGAAATAAATTTTCAATCTCAAGTATTACCTTTGGGATGATCTTATTCTTCTTAGAAGATGTGGATATGGGATTCTTATATGGTGTGTTATGGAAGAAGGGATGATACCTATACTGTATAGTTTCTACTCCTCACCTTGGGTAGGACATCATGGGGGAGAGAGGACATCTTAGAAAGTTCATTAAGTTGGATTTTATTTTCCCACCTTATTCAATGATACTAGGAGCTATTTTTTTGGATTCCATAGATTTCAGAGGTTAGGAAATTTTGGGAGTAAGTAGTAGTTACCTCATAAATGTATTTTAGAAGTTGAAATTTTTGATGTTTTGGGGTTTAAATTTCATGGTACCATTTCCATCATCTCATGGGAATGAGTATATTTTAGTGGTTGTTGACTATGTTCTTATATGGGCTAATGTAGTAGCTCTTCCCAACATGCAAGAAAATAGTGCAATATAATTTGTTAAAAAGAACATTTTTTCTAGATTTGGATTTCTAAAGGCCTTTATAAATGATAATGGAACACAATTTAAAAATTAAAAATTTAAAGATTTATTGGAAAATTATGGATGCACTCATAGGAATGGTACTGGCTACCATCCACATTCAAGTGGAGATGTAGAATTTTATAAGAGGGAGATGGAACATATTTTAGAGAAAACTATCTCAAATTATAGGAATTAATGTATTATTATGTTAGATGAATCTTAGTGGGACTATATAATTTATTTCAACTCCCCAAAAGGTATGCCTCAATAACGAATGTTATTTATGTAATGATTTCATTTTCCTATGGATTTGATATACAAGTCATATTGGGTAGTTAAGGATTTTAATTTTTATTTTAATATTTTTTGAGAAATGGTATTTATTGAGTTGAGAGAAATTTATGAAATTATGAGAGAGTCATATAGAGAACTCTATGATATATAAAGAGAGGACCAAAAATATTAATGGACCTTTAATCCAAAATAACATTTTAAACATGGACAGAAGTTTATTGTCACAAATTTAATAATTAAAATCTTTCATGAAAAACTAAAATCTATGAGGAATAGACCAATCATTGTTGTTAGAGTGATTAAAAATTGTGTTGTATAGATTTTTTAAGAAGAAAAAGAGACAACACTTATTAACGATCAAATAATTAAACTGTATTTTAAAAGAAAAATAAAGGGATTGGCATTATTAAATGAGCTAGAAAGATGAACTTAAATAAATTTCAATTAATGAATTAAAACATAGTGCATTAAAGGATTAAAACCATGGTCTTTGTTTATTTTTACTTTTTTTTTTGTTTTGTCTTGAGTAAAGTGATGCCATGCTCTATTTTTTGTTCTTTATATGTTAGATATGTGTCCTTGGTCTTTTGGGATCTTATTCACAAAATAAAGACTATACTTCTATTGGTGTCACTGTAGGAGTAAAACTCCCCCATGATCTCAAATCACGTCAAGCTACTTGAGAACGTTTCAATAATTTAGGCATGACCCTGCTAATTTTTTATTTTATTTTTCTTCTCCACAATACTTTTAAAAAATATTTATATTCTCTATTATGTCAGATTTCCTCAGTTCAATGATGTGTCCATTACTCACTATTACACTAGAGTCGTCGTCTCACTACTGGTGGTGATTCACCTCAATGGTGACTAACTGGTATATTGCTAGCGGTGAGTCATTAATCTTCTACAGGTGATGGAATTATTTTTTCTACATGTTCTTATTTGCTGGAAAATTTTTCTACATGGCTTTATTCACTTTTAACTCTCTTCATTATGTGGAATAATGTATGGGGGGAATTTCCATGGCTGGTTGTTTCTAGGTAAGGTTTTTAGTTTTAATTTTTCTTCTCTTTTGAAAATCTAATTGAAAAAAATCTGTGAAACATGCTCACACCCTATTCACTCTAAAATCACATGTTTTACATCTTATTATTTTGAACTTAATTGAAAATTTATCTTCACCAGTTTAAATGATTGTTTTGTAGTTTCTTTTAACGTGTGTTCTGGTTAAGAATCACTACTTCTATGTGGGTTCCATTAGATTTATTTATGGAACCAGAAACATCAAGCAGCTTTTATCTAAAAGGGTCCTGCTTTCCAAAGTCAGGAGTTCATTAAGTTTGAACTTACGATACTTAAGAACATGGATTGGTCTAGAGGGTGGGAGGTCAGAATCATCACACCCATTTGGGGGGAATTATTGTCTACTCTGGGACTCTTTTGTAGATTTGAGATATTTTCATGAATCCTTATTAATTCACCATGTATAACATAGGTTTCCCATGGAATTTTCACCCAATTATTAGCATATATGAAATTTATAATCATCCGTATGTGTTAATGGTTCATCATTAATGGATACATCCATATGTATTGGAGGTTCTCCATCAATGGTATCCTCTCATATATTATTTACAGATTCTTTTAATCATCGTTATGATGATATTGGTTTTTTAGCTACTCAGGGGAGCACTCTAGAATTTATCGTCATTTAGTGAGATGAATGTTTGTTTTGATTTTACGATCATACCCATAAATGGGCTACCAACGTATAATTGTGAAAGGGATTATAACCCTCATAGTTCAGTGATTCTAATAGGAGACTATAGTTCATTCCAGTGAGTGTTTGTTCAAATTATGTAATCATCACGAATCTCTAAGCCCTTGTGAGTCATTATCAGTTTGATAAAAAAGAGGATGTGAAACATTCAACAAATTCACCCACACTTTTTCTCCTCCATTGGTGGAATGAGACGCACCTATGGTGGAGAGGGTGGAAAAGGGATAGGTGGTTGGGGAAGAGGGCGAGGTGACGAGCCTTCCCTCTATTATATTGACATTGGACAAGAGTCTAATGAAAGGAAGGAGTGCAGGTGAAGGAAGTATAGATGAGAAAGACTAAAACCTCCTACTTGAAAGGTTAGGGGCTTACACCTGGATTGTTGCCCTATTGTATCTCCCGAGGGAAGGTGACTTCTCATTTTCTTGTATATAAAAGTAGTTATGAATTGTACCTTCCCTACTAGAGACAAGAGGTTCTAGGTTTTAGAGATGAGAAGGGGAGGTCAAAACCCAAACCCTAATCCTCTAAACCAGGAACTTCACAACATTGTTCTCGGGAGAAAGGTCCATGTGAATGTGGATATAAAAACCCACACACACTCCATGAATCCTAACCCCATTGTAAAACAAATGTGGGAAATCTCTGACTGCGGATATACAAACCAAAATACGAGACGCGTTGATGTGCCTTTCCCAAAGGTTGGATAAGTCATGAGGTTTTGGGTCCAAGATTGGAGATCTAGGCATCTCTATGTATCTCATGTTGATGAGAATCAAGCCACATGTAGTTCTTGAAATGAGTTCCCTATGCCGATTTGATTCAGACATAGGGAGAAATGGAACTCGTGTGCCACTAAGGATTAGAAATGATATAAGTGATGCTTGCATATGGAAGCTATTATTATCAAAGAAGGAAGACGTTAACCATAAAGTTTAATGTCATGAAATTATGAAAAATTATATCATGTAGTTTAACGTTATGCGACAAGGAAAAAGATTATACACATTTTAACATCATGCAGCAAGGAAGAAGATCACTGTTATGCAGTTTAATGTCTTAAAAATAGGACTTTGTGTTGTGCAATTTGGAGTCATGTAGAGAGGACATGATTTTTTCAGTTTATAAAAAGTACTTCTTCAAGAATATCTCATTGGTTGGAGTTTTAATAATCTCTCCATCCACTGAGATTAGGGAATAAGCTCTATTTGAGTAGCCTTATGTATGAAATAAGGTCTTTACCACTTTGGATCCAGCTTTGGAGGATTATTTTCTAGTATCATTGGAGTTCAGAGGACCAATACCAATTATCCATGATGAAATGAGTAAAGGCAAACATTCTTGTCAAAAAACATGAGTTATTATATTTAGATAGTCTTCTAAATGATGGAATGTATGCATTTTATTTTCATTTGATTATTCCAGCTCATCGAATAGTTTCTAAGACTTTTCATCTGTAGAAAACTGATCATAGATTTCCACTTGGAGTGAAGGCAATTGAATTTCAATTATAAAAACTACTACTATGTCGTACACTAATGATTATGGAGTTTCCTGAGTGGCAGTACGTATAGTAGTCTGATAAGACCATAAAGGGTGCAAAATTTTATCAGACCAATATTTCTTATATTTATCCATGATCTTTTGGAGTATATTTGATAGGGTCTTATTGAACACCTCTATCTGTCCATTGGCCGCTTAATGATAGTGATTTGAATGGTTGGATTTCATATTGTGCTCCTGATATAACTTTCTTAACTAAATAGAATAGAAATTGGTGTTTTTGTCTATCAATATAGTATGAGGGACACCATATATGGTGATAATGTTAGTTTTGAAAAAACTAACAATGCTTTTGGAACTGACTTCTTGAAGAGGTATTTCCTCATCCTCTTTGGAGAATAAATTAGTAGCATTAAGAATATACTTGAACTGTTTATCTGTAGTTCTAGGACAATGTCCTACTACATCCATTCCCCTTGTGGAAAATGTCTAAGAGTATTTATCTATACGTAACAACTCTAGAGTTTGATGAATGAAGTTGGAATGCACATGAAAGGGATGAAATTTTATGGTTAACTATGTGCAATCCAACATCATTGAAGGCCAAAAGTATCCAATTCTTCAGATTTGATCAGAAATCTTATGCCCAGACTATTGATCACCACAAGCTTTTGTATGTACTTATTTCTTGATAGTGGTAGTTTCTTCTCTGTCAATACACCTGAAGAGGATTCTATCAAAACGTTGATTGTAGAGGATCTTCCGGTGATATAAACTGTCATAAAGAGTAAAATTGGCCACTCGTTGTCAGATCTATTCGTTTTCATCTCAATCTAGTGTATGTACTCCATTTTGAAGGTTTTCCATGATGGGTTTCATCCATCCCATGGTATGACCATATGGATCAAAAATAGGTCTAATTTCATTACTTTCATCCATTATAGTTTGAACAAAAGGTGAATCCACATAAGGATGTAAAATACTAATGATTTTCTCATCCCGATTTGGATCTTCCAGGGTTGTGGCTACATTAGCCAGTGCATCGTCTTAGTCATTTTGTGATCGCGGGACATAAGATAATGTTGACTCTAAGGGAAATTCATCCATTAACCCTCTAAAGAAATCACAAAAATAGATTAACTCTTCATTTCTGATAGCATAATCCTCGTTTATTTTTTTAATTACCAACGCTAAATAACCTTTCACTTTTAGGTGGCGCACTTGTACCTGGAGCGCAAATTCTAGGCTTGGGACGTGAGATTGATACTCTGCCTCATTGTTGGTACTGCCTTCTGACAATAGGATGGAATATGGAAACACTACCTTTTCTGAGGAGATAAGTACAATACCTAACCAAACTTTACTGAGTTTAGGATTTTTCATTCTCTTCCTAGTTTGACTTTTGGAGGTGCCATCAGAGTACATTTCCCATGTTTGGGGATTATCATGAATATAAAATACCTTTTTATCAGGAAGTTCAGTATTCAATGATGTATCTTCTACAGATGGATGTTCACCAAGGAAGTCTGCCAAGGCTTGGCCTTTTATTACCTTTGGAGGCACAAACCGTATATCAAACATTTGGAAAATAACCACCCACCATGCCAAACGTCCTGTAATCATAGGATGACTTAGGATAAATTTTAGCAGGTTATTGGGAGATACTAGGTGGACCTCATGATATTGTAGCTAGTGAATGAATTTCTGAACTGAAAATATTAATACCATGCATCACATATCGATACATGAATATCAAGTCTATATGTCAAGCATAGTTCTACTGAGATAGTAAAGGCTATTTTCATTCCCAACATCATTTTTTTGGGAAAGGAAGGCACCCAATGATCACTCAAAAGTTGTCACATAGATAATAAATGTCTTTCCTTTAACAGGTGTCATTAATACCAGTAGACTAATTATATATTTCATGAGGGTATCAAATTCCTATTGGTAGTATTCATTCCATTGATAGATGACTCCCTTCATCATTCATCTGGTGAAGGTTTAACACATTCCAGCCAAATTGCCAATAAAGCACCGAATATAGGCCATGTTTCCTTGAATTCCTATTAATTGTTTACAATACTGAGGAGGTAAAATTCCAAGGATTTCTTTTGTCTTCTCAAGATCATATTTAATGCCATGATGGAATATAATGAAACCAAGGAATTTTCCTAAGGTTACCCTGAAAGCACATTTCAAGGGATTCATCTTCAAACTATATTGCCAAATTTTATTGAATATGATCTCTAAATTAGACAATTTATTAGGGAGTTGTATGGATTTAACCACTATATCATCCATATAACATTCAACAAATTGTTCCCAGAAGGGTTTAAAGATATGGTGCATTGCACGTTGAAACATTGCACCTGTATTCTTTAAGCCAAAGGGGATTACCCAATAGAAAAACACACCATGAGGGGCCCTAAAGGATATATATTCTTCATCCTATGATTCCATTCAGATTTTATTATACACATAGTATCCATCCATGAAGTAAAGAGCTTCATAGCCAGCTGATGCATCAATTAAAATCTCTACGATTGGAATTGAAAAGTCATCTTTTGGGCAATACCGGTTAAGATCTATGAAATCAATACAAAATCTAATTTTACCATTATTATTTTTTACTAGGACAATGTTATCCATCCACATGGGATACTGAGCCTATATGAAAAATTTATCCTTGATAATATTATCGACTTCAACTTCAATTTCAGTGGCATGAGTCGGGTGTGTTCTTCTTGCTTGATACTTGAATCCCTGATGTTCTTCTGGAAAACCAAAATGATGAGTGGCTAAATCAAGAGTAAGGCCTGGAATTTCTTTATATTTCCATGAAAATATATCTCAATGTTGCTTTATAAATAATGTATACACATCTTTCCCTTCAGAAGTCATGGACACACTAATTAGATTTGGGCATAGATCTTCTTCAATACCCAGATTTATTTCTCTGAGCTTATCCAAAATGGTGGAGACACCTTCCTCAAATGCTAGAGGAGCATCCCATAGATCTTCTTCTTCTTCTTCTTCCTTACGCGTTACTTCTTTTTTTTTCTACATGCATAGTATGTGATGAATTAAAACATTCAGATCTAGGGTCGGAGTCAATATTTGAACATCCTGAAGAAGAAGAAACCATTTCTGACCCTACTAATAATGAAGGATCTTCCAAGAGTATGGAAGAGGATATGATGGGTTGGGAGTCAACATCATTGTCTTCCTCTAATATTTCTACAACTTCTTATATCATGATTGATAAAGAAGATACTTTCTGTAGTTCAATGGATTAAATGAAGACATCTCCATTTAATCTTTCACCACCGCTTCATAAATCAAAAATTGCTCCCATGATTTTTGGTTCCATTATCGTAATTGATATTATGGAAGTTACTGGATGAGTTCTTGGATTTGTTTTTATCCTTTATATTTGATTGATAGGTAACACATAATATATACTCAAGTGTTTGAATGGGTTAGCCGAGATCTTTTCTAGGAGATTTGGAGAAATGATTTTGGTTACCTATTTTGTCATGGACCTCATTCCCTTTGTGTGATAAAATTATCCCTCAATATACTAATATTCACATGTTTTGAACAGATCCTTGTCACCATACAATTCCCCAATTTGACAATTGAAGTAGTACTTGAGACATTGGTGATATGAAGAAGGAATAGATACATGTTGATGTAAGCATGGACTTCCAACCAGAATGTTGAAGGTTGTGTCCTGATGGACAACCATGAAATTTGAATTAGACACAAGATCTCCAAATTGAGTTCAAAGTGTAATCTTTCCCAAATGTTGTTGCTCATTCTTGTTATAACCGTGCAACATTACTGTGGAAGGAGATAAGTCAGATACAGTGAGGCAAATCGATTAAGTGTATGAATAGGACTGATGTTGACACCTGATCTATTATCAATGAATTCTCAACAGATCTCTATATCATTAACCCTCCTAGATAGATACAAGGGATGAATGTGTCCATGTAAAACATAAAATTCATCTTCATCCAAAAAAGATATATCTTCAAGACATTCTACAGGATCATTCTCTATATGGTAAACCATATCAGTAGAAACATCAGTTTCACACTTGTGAGGACTTAACAAAGCCTCAATAAGTGCTTCTTGAATATCTTTTGATAGATTCAAGGCATCCAAAATCTAAAACTTGGCCAGTAATTTGGATAGATGTTTCAAAACATCATACTTTTGGTCCAGAGGTATATATTTTAGCGAATGGATATTTGTTTTTATAGGTTCCTTGGAAGTTGATTCTCCTGATATAGATTTACCCTATGTCGGGGTAAAAGCTGAAAATACTTTTTCTTTTGTTAGATGATAAAGACTAGGTCTATTTTCTCTCTACAAAAAAGATAGTGTAACCTATAATAATTCCTCAAAAATAATCATGTCAAGACTGATCCTATCACGTGCGAGAGAACCTCATTGTTCTTGTTGAGCCCACTGAAGGGCTCTCCCATGAATTTCTGCTGCATATACGGTTCAAGCATGGGCAGAGTTAAAATAGTGGCTTATAGAATTCACATGTCTTACCCTATATCCTCGAACTTGGATTCTTCCACTAGTTCCCAAATTAGGCACAGGGAACTCATCCTCATTGTAACTAGAATCATTATTAGCATAGGGATCCGTTAAGTGGATAACTTCTACAAAACCAAAGATCAATTCTTCATCTGATGATGATTTTTCTTGATAGACTGGTTTTGGTTGTGCCATTTAGTGGGGAAGTTTCTGTGCTTTTGAAATAGATGGCATGAAATCTACCAGAGGTAATGACAAATTTTTCCTTGACATGATCTTTTCCTCTTTTGAATTCTCTTTTTTCCTTCTGATTATGTCGCTTCATTGAGGATTGAACTTTAGAAGAATAATCTTTTGATGAAGGTGAGTTTTCTATGGCATATGTTATAGAAGACACAATCAGATATTTTATCTCTCTTTGTATAATTTCATGAGTTTGTTTGATCATTTTCATGACCATCCAATCATATTATTTCTGCATATGTTTACTTTTAACTTCCTTCCATTTAGCTTCTTCCTTTGGATCATTAGTAGTAACACATTCTACTTGGGTTGAGGAAATTTTCAGTTTCACTTGTCCAGAGTCTACATTTTTTGCAGGAGGTATTTGAAAACAACACACTCTGGAATGGGATGCCCTAACATCTTGTGAAAGGGAATATAATTTGGAAGATCTTCATATCCTTCTTTGTGAGGTTTCTTTATCCTTGGAAACTGAACCAAATTATTTTCCATAGCTGTGATAAATTAACTGGGAACCTGTTCATTCTGAAAAGAATAAACATTGTTCTTTAACTTCTCAAATTTTCTCCACCTTTTATATTTTTGATCATCTTAATGTGGCGGTCGTTTCTACTGATTCTCGGGAGGTGGAGCCCTTCGATATGATGAAGGTTTTGAAGTGGAAGCAGGTGCATGTGCTTGCTTGAGTGTGAATATAGCAGCCTCTTCTTTCCCCATTCTCTTTCCTAGAGCTAATGGATTTACATGAGATTTAGATTTAGTTTCCACAATGTAATCCTCCACCTATTGGGAAATTTAAGCAAGGTCTTGAAACCCTCATTAATATTTCACAGGGATCGGTGTTATGAGTAATTCATCACGCAGATTTTCTACAAAAATTGGAAGAAATGCTTCTTGAGGTAGTTCCATATTTAATGAATATTTTAATCCTTTCCATGGAGCAATAAAATCTGAAACATTTTCATTTTCCATTTGTTTTCAATTTTTAAGATCAAAAACTATTGTCTTTGGTAGCATTGAGATGAATTGGAGAAGGAATATCTAACATATATCTTCTTATCCAGTAATTGATTGAGACTGGAAACTTATATCCCAGACAAAAGCTAGTCCCTTTAATGATTTCACAAAGAATCTGAGCTTTACTACTTCTTGTTGTTGAGGATTCCCCATCATTATATCGTAATGAGATAAAAAAATTGTTAAGTGTTCTTTAGGATCTCCCAAACCATTATAGATTGGGAATTTAGTATTTTTTAAGTTTGGTGGGGAAGGGATCAGATCCACCCATTCAGGGTAAGCTCTCTTTTCCGACTTCACTAGCACACACCATTCTTCCATAACTTTCAATTGAGTTGTTAATGCCTCAATTGTGTTCATAATCATTTTGGGAATATCTAGATGAGCTAGGACCTATACAAGTAACATAGCTGGAGCTTAAACTGGTGCAACAACCAGAAAAACCACTCATAGTGGTGATGCTAGTATTTGTCTTGGATAACCCATGGGGATAGTCCTATAAGTATTTGTTTGATCCTTACCTGGATATGTACCCAATCGAGGGAATTCATTATCCACATCTGTAGTTGAAACAAACCCTCTTTTTGGAGGAGTTCCTATAAGATGTTCAATATGAGGATCTTCTTGGGGGTATGTCTGGAAGAAATGATACTTTGAAGTTACTTGTTATTGAGTCTTTTTAACTCCATCATCTCCTCCTCTTTCTGGGAAAATATAACATCAAGAAAAATAGATTGCCCTTCTCTTGTGGAAAAGTGAGATGTGATCTGACCTTTACCTTTCCCCTTGTTAGATGCTTTTCAAAAGGGTGGGAGTTAGTTACTTGAGGGGATACCAATATTTTGGGTAAGCCTCTAATTTTGGGCACACACACCTCCTTCATTTTCCTCAGTGTGTACCGCGTTATGGAGAAGAACTTCATCTTATAATTCCCCTAAATGGATTCATTATCTGGAGGATCTTCTGTAATGATATTAATGAAATTTACTAATGTATAATTCATTAACGGAATTTTGACAGTATCATTGAAAGATCATCCCATTATTTATCTTCTATGTGACTCTATATTCATATATAGTGAATTCTTAGGAACTTTTTGATGGACAGTATCCCAAAGTGAATCCTTGGATAGTTCATTTGGGAGTTTACGATGTGGATTCATCCCTAATCGGGATAAAACCGACTTATGTTGAGGAGGGGATTTTAGATGTGAAAAAAACCCCAACCGTACATGCTGGGGCTATTCCTATTCTTCTTCTTCAATCCTTCCTACTTTTTTATTGAATTAAAAGGTTGAATTAAACAAGCCCCCAACCCTATAGGTTGGGGTGGCTCTTAAACTATGATAGCTGAGATTCACACAACTTCTCTTCTAATTATGTGGATTTTGGTTCATATATTGGTTGGGTGCATTATCCGACAACCACTCAAATCACCTATTTTATAATATCACTATGCTATTTCATACATTTGTGTTATCTATTGAATGAAATCCTCTTAGCGGGAGTCCTACATATTGTTCTCAAATTCATGATGCAAAAGTATCTCAAGAGCTTTCTTTCTTTGGGCCTAACTCTAATTAGATCTAGTTGAGGCATGTTCTCGACCGTAACTCTAATTACCCAAAAAACTATTGATTGTATCCAAATGTGGGAAATAACATCTCATGAGACCACTTTTGGCGGGATTTGATAATTTTGGAGTGTAGTGAAATGCAATGCTCTGTGTTCACCCCATACTCTGATGTGAACACCAGATAGGGTATCCGAAATTAACCGGCACAACCTCTTTAATGCATCGAGTAATTTACTAAATATTCATGATACATTTGATGGGTCATTAATGGAATATTTATGAATGTATAAATTTATGTATTTCCTTTATTTAATATTTAGTTTCCCTTATCCATGTGATTTATATGTTGAAATTTTCCATGTATTTTCATTAAACTAAATTTGTTTTTTGAATAGAATGTGTTTTGAATTTCCAATCTTCTATATTGATTATTCCTTATTTACTCATGACAGCTTCCGTTTTATTTAACCCTTACTGAGAATCTGATGTCACTCCATGTTTTTTTCCAGGATATGAAGATGGTTATTTTGAATGGTTTCATGGATGAAAAATTGTTTCTTATGACACAGTTTTATATGTCAAGTGTAATATGGGAATTAATTATGTATCTAGTTTTAAACGACTACTAAACTAATCAATATTGTATCATGGATTCCCCTTTATATTGTTCTAATATAATAAAGTAAAAACCATCTCTAGGTTATTGGTGTTGGTTTGTTTCATTAGTGACCATGATCGACCATACCTTCTTTGGTCGGTTCATAAATGTCTCTGATGAAGTCATAATGCCAATTACAACCATAATAATGACATGTGGGTCTTTCACTCCAGTATACATGTAATAACCTAGCAGCCAAATCCTCCATGGTATACTGATAATGACTCGGGTGGCCTGATCCACCCTGGTATATATTATAACGACCTAGGGGCCTGATCCTCCATTATATATATAATACAAACCTTGTGAAATCTCTGTCCTAGAATAATAAACTAGGGATTGATTCATCCTAGTATATAATGGTTCTTGATAGTAGATCCCCTGCAATGTGGAAGACTCGACCACACCCATTAAACACCCCACAATCCCCCGATAGATATCACATAGTAAGAACTATACTTTATAGGAATTGATATAATATAGACTCAAAATATATGGTATCCCAACCAGTAATATCACATACCTCCCTACATGGGTAGTTTTATTTATTATCAAAATCCACCCTCTTAGGGGAGTTTTCAATATCAAAAAATTTAAACACTTCCCCAATGGTGCATTCAATCTTTATCATAAAATTTCTCCAATATAATTTTCAAAAATGTGTTATAAACCATCCTTCATGAGTGGATAATCTAAAAAATATATGGAATAGGTAATAAACAAGTTTTGGATTCATGCATCACCCACCTCCACCACAACAGACTCTATGGTTCAAATTTAGACATGTGTTTTAAGTTGGCACAAATAGTTATCTTTATCAGTCACATGATACACCCTATTAGGGTAATCCAATAATTGTGGTACCATTCATGGTCCACTATGTCATTTGATAAAGATGGTGCCCTATATAAGGTCCTCATTCTCAAACTAGTTACAAAGTTTATCACCTGATATTCGAAGGATGTCATGCTCTTTGACAGTATCATTATCATATCACATCCTCTTAGGCCACAAGGGTAAGACTTACTAGATATAGTCTAGTGAGATGGATTACAACCCTTTTCATGGTCCAAGGTTATTTTGGTTGGTCCACTCACTTAACCCGTTTATCCTATCCATGGTCTAACCACATAAGAAAACACATCTAAATGGAAAGGATCGCCCACCCCATAACCAAGCTCACTGAGCCTAATGTATCTATGGTATCTCAAGGGTCACATTACATCCCATTTGGTGTGATCGACATCAACTCGTCACTTTCCTCTAGGATAATGTTCTATGGGACCTATATGAATCTTCTATTATCCTTACTCATGCTTTCCATCTAGGTTGATTCACAAATCTATAAGGATGTTTCCAAGGGTACTTACCCGAGGAACATAAAGTCATAATCACTCTAGTCACACCCCAAAAGGGGTCTAGACGTCATATTGAATCATGATAATTGTCATGACATTATCCATTAGTGGTTGAGGCAAGTAAGATAGTGCTCAATGTACATCATGGATCTTGGAACCTTGATCGTTCCATGATACTTCATATATATTTAACAATTTAAACGTATATTTTGTGATTTTATTAAAGTTTAGAAATTAAAATTTTAAATAGGGGTTCTATCATCCTTATTAGAGAGCCCTAATATCCACATTCACCAAAATAGAAGCATAAATATATTGGGTACTTATGAGGACCACATGCATTATCCTGAAGATAAATCAACTTAATTACATAGCCTAGCATCTTCTACCCAATATCATACATTACTATGAAATTCATACCCAAGTCCTAGATCCTTTACTAGTCCAAGACACTTCCAAAAAAATTAATTTCAAAAATTATAATTAATTAACATCATATATTAAAATAGGTATAATTCCTATTAACTCGCAAGCAATGAACAATCATCGTTCAGTGGGGTTCACAGAATCCTCGACATACCCTTGAACTGGAACTAATCTAAAACCCAAAAAATAATATTTACATAATTATTTTAATTTAATTTTAAATAAAAACTTGAGAAAAATTCATTGTATAATGTACCTTAATCAAATCAACAAGCGGTGTCATGCATATGGCGTTTTGGGATGTCTCCTTCCAAGGTAGAACGAAATACTTATCGTGCTCTTTCAATTCCAATATGCTTTAGTGGAATTGATTTTAAATACAAATAAAGATAAAAATAAATTTTTGGAATCTGAGGTAATAAGGATCGGATATCCTTGAGGTTAGAACTCACCTCAAATCATTAAAGAACACCAATTAAACTCCCCAAAAAGTGGGGAAACAAGGTGGTGGGGGTTCTCAACCCCCTGCTTCATGGAAAAAAATAGAGCAAGGGGATCCCAATTTTAAAAATATATTGGGTTAGAATGGTAATTATACCCCTAAAGAACTCTAATCATCTAGAAATTGGCCAACTTCAGTCAGTCAAGCTACTAGCTAGCCCACCAGCAAGTCGTTTGTTTCACTAGTTTTCCAGTTTTAGCGCCAACTACCCCGAGAATCCTTCAATGATATCATGAAACCCCAAAAACCCAATTAGACTTCATTATTTATAAAAAATAAATCACTTAATGAATTTAAACTGACATAATTTTGTTCTAAAACTCGGTTCTCATACCAAACCATCTACCAAATGAAAATTCAAAAATTCCTCCAAACTCCCTGGCCCATTCATACGCACAAGGAATTAAAAACTATCAAATATAACACTTATCATCCCTAATAAATACTGGTGTTCATATAGAAAAACATCCCAACCTGACTAGGTCATCAATTAATCATTAAAAGAATATTATCCATCCTTGAATTCTTAATGCACCTCTAAAGCACAACTCCAAACATAAGGTCCTTATACTGTGAAAAATTGATCCATCTCCAAAATACATTAAAAACACCATGAGGGGATTTACATGATCTAATATACCCTAATACATGATACATTCATCATCCAATATAACATCAATCATAAGGTTCTCCCACCATATACCTTGGATTATAGGGGCCAATTTCGATTCACAATGCCTCCTATTATTAGAATTTCATATTGAAACATGCTTATTGTATCATAAAGATGTAATTGGTAGGATTTTAAATCCATGAAAAAAATAGAAAATGGAGAACGCCCTTCCATATTTCTTCACTACACCACTCATTGAGAAAAATCTCACATGTTTGTTACCAAAACACATGTGTCTCTCCTCTGGATCCACTCTCAACATACAATCAATACCTAATAAGGACCAATTTCCTAGATAATCCATTCCACTACACCCAAATCCAATTATGATGTCTCCACTTCCATGAGGGTACATTCTAAATCCTCATCCAAAATCCTAGGTCACCATGCTTGAATGTTCCACATTAAATTCCATCAGTCCTTAGTTCACACACAATCACTCAATGATTCAAAATTCAATGGAACCTTGAGTACCTAGAGCATGTTTCTCAATCCCATTCAAATTAAATGGGTGTAATTTATTGTACTACCCAATTTTAAAACCCTAATCACACTCCCGTGAGTCTTATCACATCAAAACTAGGCTCATGTACCTAAACCCCAGACAATTCCCATGATATGTCAAGATCATCAAAATAAAAAAAAACCATAGTGATCATTTCCATCAAACCCTATATCCATCACAGTCCATGGAAAAATGATTGAACACCCACCATACAAGGAGTAATTCCAAAATAAAAATAATTCATACAAGTTCTAACGCTACTCCACTCATAAATTCATCCAAAATCAATAGGTCCGGGCATCTCATTCATCCTACCCTAAGAACCCACCTCAACACTGAAAAACATCATCACTCAATGTTATCGTCATCCCAAACCATCATATTCATCATCATAATTGTACCATATACTTAATTACACTAAATTTTCACAAGCTTCATAGCCCAAGGAACCTACCCAAGCTTCCAACCTCTAATTTACTCACATAACATGGATAACATCTCTGACTAGTTACCCTCATGTATCACATGTCACACACTCACCAAAATCTTGAGTCATGTCTCAAATTCCCCAAGGGTATATCACTTATCCCATATATCAAGTCTCACATAGGTCATTATCCATGGAGATTCATCCATGCACCCATCTAAAATATCCCAACACTCCCATGATAATACCACTCTAGGGACTCATGTATACATATAAATGACATCACATTACAAAATCACCCACCCACTAGGGCACTAATTCTCACCCTAATAGGGAGCTTATTCTCACCGTTCCTCCTCACGCATGACTGATATTTCAAGAATTAGATTCTCATAATCCATTACATCCATAACCAATGATAGAATTCTAGATTATCTGAAGAAGGTAATTAGAATCACATGGTTCAGTTAAGTATAATGACATTACAATATCTATGGGAAAACTCCATATTGGTTGTTACTAAAACATTATGTACCTAAACCTCAAAAATAATGACCCATAAGTGGTTTAACATATGGAAATACAATTATATCATTGACCTACTAGGTTCATTACACCTCCCATGAACCAGGGACTACATAATTGTCCTCATAATCAAGTATCTCACCATATATCTTCATGACCTTCAATCAAGAATGATAAATATATAAACAATGTGGCCTAGTTGAGTATAATTCGACAAATAACTTATATGGGAAAAAATCATATGAGATATTGTTGAGACTTTTAAAAATTGAAAAACTATCATTAGTGACGATAATCACACCATCATTCGTATATGACACGTGAATCCAATGTTTCGAGTCATGATTCATAAGATGCCTATCCCCTCTACAGGGAAAGAGAAAAATCGAAAATAAACCATAAACCACAAAAATCATGTTCATCACACGAAGTGAAAATAATATAACTCCAAAAACGAACAACAAAAATAGAAGTCTCAAGACTTTGGTAATATGGAATTATTACCAAATAAGGTTTTCATGATGCACCATCTAATATCCATCATAGGCTCTGACACATTCCTATATCACCTGACTGTCATATACCAAAAATTAAGATAAATAACAAACCTATGATACCACATTGTAATGTCTTGGTCTAGCTGATTATGAATAGTAACTAAACTGATGGTGCTATGGGACCTCAGGTGCGCCTCCCTGTATACTATAGGATACAAACAATTAGAAAGGGTCTAAGATAATACCATGGGGAGATTATAGCACCATATAAGTGTGACTAATAACAATAAAATAATAAATAATCATACACATCATAGTATTCATAGATAACAAGTAAACTAAATCTGATGTAAACAATTTAATATACCATACACACCAAGCCTGCTCGCACGATCGTTCGGACCAGCCCACTCACGTGTTATATTTTCTTGAAAAAAATTGAATAACATTTTAATTTATTCTCAGATTATAAATATAAGGGAACCATTGAGTTCAGAACAATGACTTCACTCTAGGAGCGACATAAATTTTTTTGGTGTGGGTTTTATGCAGAAAAATTCATGTAGGGAATAACCATAAATAAAATAATTTAACAATAAATTTTTTTATTTATACAATGCCTCTTTATTCTTTAAATATGCAGTTATATAATTTCATCAAGGTTGTACACTCAATCCCTAGAGATTCATACAACCGTTAGTGATCTTTTCCGTCGATCGATGACGGATCT
Organism: Viscum album; assembly: GCA_963277665.1. Taxonomy (NCBI): domain Eukaryota; kingdom Viridiplantae; phylum Streptophyta; class Magnoliopsida; order Santalales; family Viscaceae; genus Viscum; species Viscum album. The sequence goes on from OY728145.1 coordinate 1,453,330,916, forward strand.
ATGTTTGGATCATGGATCATCACGCCAATAGAGTGGGAGGATCTCATCAACAGTAGAAACTAAACCATTTTCATCAAATATTGATAAAAAATATAGGTAGGGTGTTTTGTCTTATGATTTCCCTCTCGTTCTTAATCTCAAATGAATGTGGATCAATTCAACCAACAAGAATTGATATGCAGATCTTCCGTTGAATTAAAATGATAGAATTGTATTTGTTCATTAGATAAATCCAATTCATTTATTGTACTAATGGAAACAAATCGAGGATGACATGAACAAAGTCCAAGGTTCATTCCTCAGGGTTTCCCATTGTACTTTTCTTCCTATGTTATTTTCATTATTCACTATTGAATCCCCATAGTCATGGAATGAAATTTTCGGGTGGATCCAAATGTGATCAGACCCCCATATTGAAGGCAAAAATGACAAAAAAAGGTTGTTTCTGTGTAGATTGGGACCCGAGGAACTTGGATTTGAACCCATTTTGAATTTTGGGCATCAGAGGAGGGTTTGTAGCTTGAAATAGAGGACGCAGAGGCCTATGCATGGGATGTGGTGGGAGGTTGCATGGATAGGAGGATGTTGGGAAACTGCAGGGGATGCATCTAGGTGGGACACATGCGGTGGCCTAGGAGGACCATGCATGAGAAGGCTATTCCAAATGATCATACAAGTTGACCAGGTGGGTCAGGTCGAGCGAGAAAGGATGAGCATGTTGAACCCAGGTCGAACCCATGATGACCATGTCGGATTCGGGCCATGGTCAACCGTGGTGGTCAACTGTGAGCCAGGACAACTCCTGCTACCATAGGCACATATTATATTGGGGTAGTCGACTATAGAGGTCGGTACAAGGGAGGTTAGTCTAAGAGGTTGATCAATATGGTATACCATGGCAGTCAGTGGACAGACTATACGGTCATTCCACGGGACTAGTGACCCCCTTTAAAACATCAAACAATTATATCTTCTAATTGGAGTGTCCAAGTGGAAATACGTCTATAGCATTAAAACTCTAATGTTGAGGAGATAATTTTAGATACCAATGGTGGGATGTTAGTTTGGACTATTATAGTTTAGGTGTGTCCCCTTATTCATTCCTCGAGGGTTCAGTACGGTATTACGTCCACATCATTGGATTATAATCCCCTCAAGAGGATGAGTCTTGAATGGAGTATGGTATCCCTCCACGAGACTTGAGTACCATCCTCTATAATGCCTATTGGGGTTGTGGAATTGGTGTAACCTCAAAAATTAGGGTTTTAGTCCTCCATCTAGCGGGCTGCATTGGTTTCGTATGTGGTGTCCCCCAGTCAGTTTTGGGTGTGATCCCCTACCTAGTGGGTTGATCCATATTTTGTATGTTGTATCCCCTGGTTATTTTTGGGCATATTACATGCCATCTATTTGTTGGTTCTGAGTGTGATCCATTGTTTACCCTATTAAGTTATGACCATGACCCCCACTCTGTGTATCATAGTCTTCCTTGACCAATACGTTGTCATTTGTGTACGACCCAAATGTGCTAGACCACTTTGTGAGTGTCTCCGATTATATCAGGGATTCTGTAGTGAGTTCTATTAGGAATGAGTCTGCTCTGAGTAGAATCTTCTAGCTGGTAATTGGTTATGGTTTACCTCAATATTTTTTGTCTTAGATTAAGTATATTTGTTTATTATTGTTATATGTGGTGTAGAAATATATCTGTGTAGAGATGGATGTACTTTTATTTTTGGTATTGTTTTGTGGTATTTATTTTTGGAATTCTTTTTTGGTTTTGGGGTGTCCTATTGATTATTGTTATAATCACCCATGCATGGGATTTTCCCACATGTGTCATGCCTTGTGTAGATGATTATCCTTTTGATATAGTCCTTGGTGGACCAGGACCAACCAGTGCTTAGCGAGGTGGACATACCGAGGTCTTTTCCTACGATTCAGATAGTAGTTACAGTACCTCCTATACATTCATGAGGTATTTTTTCTATATACTCTTTTTGGTTGGATTTCATTCTATACATGTTTGCTTTTTAGTACATTCACTATTGCACTCTGTTGTGGGATCTATAGTGTATGAATGCTTTGTTTACTTAGCTATTTTTAGATTTCAGCATTTTGAATGCTTAGTTATGTGTGTGTGTGTAAAGTTATATAAGAAATTCATCCCATGTTAGTGATATTCCTACTCAGTGCAAGTCACCATCCCTTATCCTATTGGAGGCGGGCCTGGGGAGTTGTAGCATGTGCCCCACTAGGATGGGTCCTGATAGAGTGGTATCATAGGCATTGTTGGATGATGTTTTGAGGTAGTTCCATACATCCCATTTGGCGGTACATCCTAGTGTGGAAAAGATGTACCATGACCAGTGACATCAGTTTTGGTGTCCATGGATGAATAATAATGTGGTGGAGTTCATTTCTCGATGTCTTACATGTCAGAAAGTAGAGGTCGAGTACTAGGTTCCATTGGGTTTAGCTCAACCCATTGAGGTGACAAAATGGAAGTGGGAGGTGATATCGATTATAATGACCCAAGGTTGAAGTACATGGACATTTCATTACTTTTTCATAATACCTAATACATGACACAAAAAGAAACCCAAAGATTTTATTAGTTTTTTGTATTTGATAATGGGGAACAAAATATTCTAACATGGTGAAAGGTCTTAAACATCTCCCATAATGTTCTTTCCCTTTTTTTCCAACCTAAAACCATTCTTTATATTCTAGGGAAAATAAAACATAAAAAAGGTGAGATAAAATTCTTAGTAGGGGTAAATATAGAGAACATAATACAAATGATAAACTTTTGAACGTAAAAACATGAACATAATTTTTAAACATCAAAATCGTGAATCGTGAAATAAATCTTTGTAGTACTTAAGGAAATGATCATAATGAAAATTTAACCATGATTGAATAACATTGGAATAAAAAATTTAATTATGGAAAACTAATAATCACATAATATTATTTCTATAGTACGAAATGCATTGTTGTCAATACCATCATAGTAGACAAATTCTAATACTGAACTAGGAATACTTTCCCTTCCAGCCATGTATTACTGAACCGGATTTACTTTCCATTCCATTCATGTTTATATCACGAGATATAAATATTTACCCAGTGCATTGGAGTGAGATATACCTCCCACCCATCTCATAGTGAAACCATTCTAACATGTGCCACAAAAACATAAAAACATTCACCATAGAAAAACCCCTGAAATAAAACAGGTTTCTTAAACATTATTCCATCATAACTTAATTGATATAAAATATCATTTCATAATTAACAAAATAAAATCATATTAATTATTGGTATAGAAAAATAACCCTATTTAAGAGTGTCATATTAGATATAAAATAAATTTGATAAAACACTTGAACTTAACTCCTGATGAAAATATCCTTTCTTATTCAAAAATGATTTATTTTCTAAAAAGGATGCACAACTTTAAAATAAAATAATTTCATATAAATTAAAATTAAAACATGTATAGGAATCTTCTTTTAAATAATGTGTTATGAATATATAAAAATTTATTCATGCAGTATAAGTTAAAAAACATTCTCCTTATACTTTTTCCAAATAAGTCAAAAAGTAACTTGCATGGTAAAAAAATGAAGGATTCCTTCCATACCATGTAGTAAAAGTCAAAATGGTGAAGATGAATTTAAACATAAAACGAATAATAAAAACACTTTATGTAAGTATATTTATAAAACATGGACATGGATGATAAATATACCCCCAGTAAATACTTACGTATAAACAATCTCAGATAAAAATGGGATTGAAAAATTATCCCTTACCTTTTACTTTTCATTTATAGAGGGTGTGGATATGGAATATATAATGGTTGAATAATGTTATTAAATTATAAAAGGACCATATCCTTATTTATTATATCATATATGATCCTATTATATCACTTTGTTTATAGTGTTTCAATATTACCATTATTTCGAGTGTTAAATGCTTCATTTTCCCATTACTATTTTGCCAGGTAAGTCATGTTTGTTATAAATTGGATATAAATTTTTCATGAAATTATTTTCAGAATTATTATTTTTCCTCATCATATAAATTTTACAATTATTCTTGAATTGAAAATGTGGAGAGATAATCTCACCGCGTCTTGGAGACGGCTGGTCCTACGTACGCACGAGCAAGGGTATCATTCTCTTGGTGGTTAAATGGTACGTAATTGGATGTTATAATAATTATAAATAATCATTATGATGTTATATTAAATATTAAAATTTAGTATACTCATCATTATACTCATCCTAATAAATTATTTTTGAATAACAAATTACACCACGGTGTGGAGACGGTAAGCCGTACGCACGCACTCATGGTGATATAATTATTCATAGGATGGATAAATGGATGTATAATGTTGTAACATAATTATAATAACATATCAGAATGAATAATATACTAGATTTATTACATTAGTATGTAATCAACATAGAAACAGGACGTAGAAGAAGAAAATAAATTGAATTGAATTGGTAAAGAAATTACCTCTTCTTCATTGAACTTCCTTTAGATCTATTCTTAGGGACACTAGGGATGGGCATTTTGTAAATCCAGGACCTCCAAAAGTTATATAATAATGATGATAGGATAATTGGGCAGGGTTTTCTTGAGATAAAAGGCTCAAGGTGTTGTGTGGAAATGTGGTAGAAGATTCTATTTTATAAGAGGAGGAGGGGCATTTTAGGAAGGAATTGAAATATTATTTTATTATAAAATTATTTTTGGTTTCAAAAGATCCAAAACTCATTTAATTATAATATAATATTATAATTTTTATATATAATCTCATCCAATAAGTTTTAGATAGGTTTAGGTCTCAAATTTAACCTTATCATTTTTCTTTAACCGGAAACTAATTTAACTCTTACCATGTCTTCTTGTATATTTATACAATATGGTAAATATATTTACTAAAAAATTACAATATAACCTCAAGAGTTTCATTAATGAAATTTTAAATTTTATCTAAGTCATTTTTTCTGAATCTTAGATTTTTAGGACAACTATATCATTTAATTAAATAGTATTTGTTTTAATAACTCATTTATGTCAATTATTATACTATTCATATCATGACTTTTTTAAAATACATAAAAACATTATTCTTTAAAAAACTTATTTAATTAAAATATAAAAAGTCATAATAGTCCATAAAATTAGTTTATGGTATAAAAAATTTTAAAATAAATTTATTTTTGAATTTATAATCTCATTTATTTAAATAAATCATTAATAAGGTAATCACTACAGCATCATTGTCTCATAAATAAATATATTTATTTGGTGGATAAAATTTAAAAATAAAATAAAATTAAGTAGGAAATATTTTTATCTTCAAATGACTATTTATATTCAATTTTATCTTATTTATAACCTCATATTAAAATTGTTTTATTAAGAATACCCATGTTTATGTCATATTTCTCTTTACATTAAATTAATTCTTATAAAGTGTCATTTTCACATCGAAGTGGTTTCATGGGGTCCCAAAATAGACCCAAGGATTCCCATGGATGAAAATACATCATCCAATGGGATTAGGACATGTGTTAAGCAATTTTAGTATTATTATAATATTTTTTACCCTTATTTACCAGATTTATCCTTTAACCTTATTAAATAAAATAATTACTGAAGTTACTATTCATAATGTCCAAAATTAAAAGGTACCTATTAAAAAAATTGAAACCCTGTAATTCCATATTTGGAATACATTTTTCCAAATTCAAAACACAATATTTTCATTAATTAATTTAAAATTAATTCCCGTTATCAAAATTGGAAAGCAGATTTTTAAGAAGTAATAACCATCAAAAGATTAAGATGTGTTTATATTCAATTTCAATGGGAAATTACTTACAATTAACAACATTGGATTAGGTTATAAAAAAAATCTACTTAAAAATTAAAACCAATTAAAAAGATAATCTAATTATATAAATAAATTACATGAAAATGCAGTTTTGAATTAAAATGTATTATTTTTCAATATTCATTAAAATTTGAATTTTATCATAAAAATACCAAAAAATACACATAATTTAATTTTTGTGTCCCTATTCCTAATAATAAGTTTATATTGTCAAATATAATATTTAAATATGTTAAAAACTAGATTTAAAATGGGTATGTCATCAAAAGGCCGCAAAATTGCATTTTTTGAAAAATACTTCTTTATCCAAAGAAAAAATGAACCTTTTCTAATATCATGTCGATAATATTAAAAATATGGTTAATAAAATTCTTAAAAGCTAATTTATATCTCACTAAATTATAATATTTATTAATATATATATATTTAGTGAAACTCTATATCATATACAACATAAGATATCGAGGAAGGTCGCTCTTGTGTGTAACACAAGCCAAGCCTGTGTTGCGTGTAGTGTAAGATTACTTTGGTATTTTTTAAAACATAATCCAAACATATTTCATTTATAAATTGAAAAAAATATATACTCAGTGTTTCGTGAAATGAATTCTATAAAATGAACTTGAAATTTGGTGCAACACAACCCAGGAATAGTGTTTCGTATACTAAAAACTAATACAGTGTTGCGTATTACACAATATAATATTGGTGTAGTGCACAACACAAGACATAAAAGTGATTAAAAGAATATATCTCATAAAATCTCATGGTGTTACATTCAACCCCACACCCCCCTTAAAATGAATTTCGGCCTCAAAATTCGTCAGGTGTTGTAAATGGTTTTCTACTTGAATGTTTCTTTTATGGAAACCCTCATCATAAAAAAGGGATACTAAAACTTCATTCTAAAAAGGAAAGTTAGAAACATAACAGTTACCCAAAGTAACTCATCATTGGGGTTACATATAGGATAACATAGGTGTGAAGTTAAAACATTGATATGGAAGATAAATCTAACCACCAAGTTCTGATGGATAGTGATAGAGAATAAGGTGTGGAGAATGTTAACTACCAGAAATCCATAAATTAGTGATGATTTTATGGACTATACGATTCATCAAATAAGAAATTACTAAGAAAACATTTTTTTTCAAGATCTTTTCCCTAAAGTTGATGAATTTTCATGATAATAAATAGTTACTTTATTTTGGTACAATATAACTATTGTTGGTGCCTTGAACAATTTCCACTTTACCTATTTTTTAAATATATGAAGTTAAATTTTTTATTATTGAAATTTTAGAAGACCACACAATAAAATGATAGGTCATTCCATATGTCTCAAGTCAACCAATATGTGTAATTCCACCAATAGTGAGATTAATCATATATGGTACCAAAAATTGACTTATACATCATCTATCATACCGCTTAAATAAAATAAAACTAATTTATACTAACTAGGGACTTCCCATAGGCCAGTGGTAGGTGATAAAGGACTATCACACTTCGGTTGTGGGTTTGGTTCTCGCAGCCTTGTTTGTCATGACGGGTTGTCTCCCGTCCTGTGGGTTTCCCTTTTTATCAAACTATACTATTATAACATTACAGAAATAAGATTAAAAAAATGTTTTAGCCATAAACAATACTATCTAATGTCTAACTTAATCCATTATAACCTTTAGTATTATCCAAAATACTTCTATCCAAACTCACATTACAAAAATAACAATTACAAGAAAGGTTATATAACAAGCATGTGAATACCTTTATTTATCCCCCATAAATCATAAGATATATATTTTTGGTCAAAATACAAACAAATTAATGACTTCATCATCCATTCTCTGAATCATGGTAAAAAACCTTAATTACTATATATATTTATTGAAAACATGCATGTTTTATTTTTCCTTTTTTTATATATTCTTTATGTCCAAAAAATTTGTATACATCATCCACGATAGCATTACCCGCATTTCAATTACTCCATAATTTGTTCCCAAGAAACTATTATCATACAATTTACTTATTCAAATCGAACATATATTTATCCAAACATCATTATCTAAAATTAAGGGACATATTAAGGGTTATCTTCCCCTTAATCATGTGTTATAAAAATATATCACCTTACCCTTAAATCACATTTTTGTCTCTATAGAACTATTCAACATATCCTTTCCAATTCTTAATTAAATACTTATACTAAAAAAATTATATTTCATGATTCATATAACATTATCATTGAAATCCAAAACATATACACCTAAATCAGCAATCTTCATTCTTAAACCATTACTCGGTATCCATCATCTTCATATTTCTTAATATATAAATTAGATCTTAAGTTATCTCAAAATCAATATTCTTAGGTTTAATGTAAACAATAATTTAAAAATATCACATACCTTTCACATGACGTTTATAATATATTTATCTTCAATAGTATGACCAATACTCATACCATATTCATGATTCTCTTCACGTAGTAAAACTATCATCATTATTCCCATAATTTCCACTTTTTAAAGATTCAATGGTTAACTATGTTCTATGCAGTTCTAATTATTAACTAAGACCAAAAATAAATGTGTTAGAAATATGTATCAGAGATTAAAAACACATAAGTAATGAAAATTAATTATACTATTTCAATATATTATATATTATGTTTAATCCTAGGTTATTCATGATTATCACAAAAAATCTAGGATTGTAACTTATACTGGACCTATCCTTAAGAAATCCCTAGGAATATACTTAAAAATATCTCCAGGGATCTCACTAAAGTTTTCTCATCAAAATTTATAAAGGTTAAATAAACCTTTACTCTGATACCAACCCTAATTACCCAAGCTTGATGTACCTGTACATTATAATACATTTTCATAATACATAATACATGAAATGAAAAGACACTCAAAGACCGTATTAGTTTAGTGTATTTGGAAACATGGAACAAAATCTTCTAACATGGGGAAAGATCTTCAAAATCTCCCATAAATATATTCCCCTTTCATTTTAATACCTAAAACAATTATTTATATCATGGGGAAAATAAAACATAAAAAGGGTGAGATCAAATGATCTGTTGGGGTAAACATGGAGAATATAAAACAAACAATAAACATTTGAATGTAAAAACATGAACTTAAAGTTTAAACATCAAAATCATGAGTCATGAAATTAATAATGGTAGTACATAAGGCTTAGATAATAAAGGAAAATTAACCTTGATAGAATATCATTGGCATAAAACATGCAATGGTGGAAATATAATAAGCACATAACATGATTTTGATAGTAGCCAATGCATCGCTTCTAAGACCATTATAGTGGAAAAAGTCTGTTACTGAACCGGGTTTACATGTCATTCCTGCCATGTATTACTGAACTATATTTACTTACCATTCTAGTCATTTCAATCTCATTAGATATAAATATTTATCCAATTAATTGGAGTGAGATATAGGTCCCACCCATTTTACAATTAAACAATTTTTACATATTTTACAAAAATAGAAAAATATTCACCATAGCATAACCCATAATATAAAATTGGTTTCTTAAACACCATTACATCATAACAAAATCCATATTAAATATAATTCAATCATTAACACAATAAAATCATATTAATAATAGGGATAGAAACATAACCCTATTTAATAGTGTCATCTTAGATGGAAAATAATTTTGATAAAACACTTGAACTTAACTCCTGGGGAAAATATCCTTTCTTATTCAAAAACATTTTCATTTCTCAAAATGTTGTGAAATTTTAAAAGAAAATAATTTAATTAAAAAAACATGAAAACGTGTAGAGGAATCTTCATGTAAATAAGGTGTTATTAAGTTGTAAAAATCCGTTTATTCCGTATAAGTTAAATAAAACATTCTTCTCTTACTTTTATCGAAAAAGTCAAAAAATACCTCGTATGGTAAAAAAGAATGATTCCTTGCATACCATGTAAAAAAATTAAAAATGGTGAAATTTAATTTAAACATTCATAAAATAATAGAAAAATATTTATGAGAATATTTCTAAAAAACATGGACATGGATGAAAAATATACCACCAATAAATATTTACGTATAAACAAACTCAGATAAAAATGAGATTGAAAAATAATCCCTTACCTTGTACATTTTGTATGTAGAGGGTGTTCTCACCTCCTACATAAAGGTTAAATAATTTTACTAAATTATACCAATACCATATCCATATTTAAGAAATAATATATGATCATATTATATCATTTTGTTAATATTATTTCAATATTACTGTTATTTCAAGTGTTAACTGCTTCATTTTCCAATTCCTATTTTTCAATGTAAGTCATGTTTGTTATTCATAGGATTTATTTTCTTCATGGAATTAAGTTCATAATTATTATTTTCACTCATCATATTAATTTTATAATAATTCATTAATTGTTAATGTAGAGAACGAATCTCACCCCGTCGTGGAGACGGTAGGCCGTATGTACGCACAAGCGACAATATCATTCTCTTGATGGTTAAATGGTATGTAATTGGATGGTATATTAATTATAAAGAATAATTATAATTTTATATTCATTATTTAAATCCATTATACTCATCATTATATTCATTATAATAATGTATTTGTGAATAAAAAATTACACCATGGCGTGGAGATGGTAAGTTGTACGTACACATGCATGGGGATATTGTTATTAGAAGGATTGATAAAAAGATGTATATGGTTGTATAATATTTATAATAATATCTTAGAATTTATAACATACTATATTTATTACTTTATTATGGAATCAACATAAAAACAGGATATAGAAGAAGAAAATAAATTGAAGTGAATTGGTAAAGCAATTACCTCTTCTTCATTGGACTTCCTTTGGATCTCTTCTCAGGGACACTAGGGATGACATTTTAGGAAAATGAGGAACTATATAATTTAAATAATAAATTTTATAGAGTAATTGTTCAGGGTTTTGATGAGCTAGAATGCTCAAGGTGGTGTGAGTAAATGAGGTAGGAGATCCTTTTTTATAAGAGAGGAGGAGGGGAACTTTAGGAAGATATTGAAATATTATTTTATTATAAAATGAATTTATATTTAAAAAGGTCCAAAAATCATTTAATTATAATATAATATTATAATAATTCGAAATACCCTCATAAAATATGTTTTAGACAAATTTACGTTTCAAATTCAGCCTTATATTTTAGCTTTCACCCTTAGTCAACTAATTTAACTCTTACCATGTCTTCTTGTTTATTCATAATATATGGTTAATATAGTTACTATAAAATGACAATAGAACCTAGAGTTGTTCATTAATATCCTTATAAAAATTATCTCAGAAATTTGTTTGAATCATATATTTTTAATACTATTATATCATTTAATAAAATAGTATTTGTTTTAAAAACTCATTTATGTCAGTTTTTTTACTATTCATCTCATGACTTTTTAAAAATCCGTAACAACTTTATTCATTCGAAGAAACTTCATTAATTCAAAGATAACAAGTCATAAGCATTGGTGAAATTATTTTATGACATAAAAATATTCAAAATAAATTTTTTTAATAGTTATAAGCTCATTTATTTTAATCATTCTTTAATAAGGTAGTCACTACATCATCATTATGTCATAAATAAGATTATTTATTTGGTGTCTAAAAATTGTAAATAAAATTCGATGATGTAAGAAATATTTTTATCTTCCCAATGAATATTTATATTTGAATTCAACTTATTTATAACCCCATATTAAAATTGTTTTACTATGAAAATACAAGTTTATGTCATATTTATGTTTCCATTAAATTAATTCTTATAAAATGTCATTTTCACATCCATGTGGTTCCATGGGGTCCCAAAATCGGTCCTAGTATGACCATGGTTTGAAATATCTCATCCAATAGGATTAGGACATGTTTTAGGTTAGTTTAATGTTATTATAATATTATTTTTTACCCTTATGTACCTTATTTACCCTTTAACCATGGTAAATAAAATAATTACTAAAGTTACTATTCATAATGTCCCAAGGTACCTATTTACAAAATTTGAACCCTATGATTCCAAATATGGAATCCATTTTTCAAAATACAAGTCATATAATTTTTAGTAATTAATTTAAAATTAAATCCCATTGTCATAACTAGAAACTGGGATTTTAAGAAGTAATAACTAACAAAATATTGAGATGTATTTATGTCCAATTTCAATGAGAAATTACTTCCAATAAAGAAAATTGGATTAAATGGTAAAAAAATCCAATTACACTATAAAACTAATTGAAAATATAATCTAACTATATAAATTAAATATATGAAAATGCATTTTTGAATTAAAATGCAGTATTTCTTATTATTCATTAAAATATGAATTTTATCAAAAATACCAAAAATTCAACATAAGAAAAAAAATTGTCCTGCTTCCAAATAAGAGGTTTATTTTGTCAAATATATTATATTAAAGTGTTAAAAACTAGATTTAAAATGGGTGTTCCATCAAAAGGCAGCAAAAACTGCATTTTTTTAAAATACTACTTTTATCTGAAGAAAAAATGAACTTGTTCTTATATCATGTCTATAAAATTTAAAATATTGTTAATAATATTCATAATAGATAGTTTATATCCCATTGAATAATAATATTTTAATAATATATCATTTCTTAGTAAAACTCGGTATCACCTACAACACAAGCTATCAAGAAAGATCACTCTTGCGTGTAACACAAGTCAAGTCAGTATTGCGTGTAGAGCTATATTACTTTGGTGTTTTGTAAAACTTAATAAAAACATATTTAATTCATAAATTGAAAAAAAAATATTCTCATTGTTGTGCGAAATAAATTCAATCAAGTGAACTTGAAATTGTGTGAAACATAAGCCAATATTAGTGTTCTGTATACTACAAGATAATACAATGTTGCGTATAGCGCAAGCTAATCTTGGTGTAGCATACAACAGAATACATAAAAGAGATTAAAATAATCTATCTTATAAAATCTTAGGGTGTTACATTCTACCCCCCTTAAAATTAATTTATCCCCTGAATTTCATCGGGATTATAAATGGTTTTCTACTTGAAATATTCTTTTATGGAAACACATATCATTAAAGGGATACTAAAACTTCATTTTAAAATGGAAATTTGGAAACATTATGGTTACCCAAAGTGACTCATCACTAGGTTTATACATAAGATAACATGGGTGGGATGTTAAAACATGGTTATGGAAGAGAAATCTGGCCATCAAGTTCTGATGGATAGTGATAGAGGATAAGGTTTGGAGAAATTTAACTACCATAAATCCATAAATCTGTGATGATTTAAGGATCATATGATTCATAGGATAAGATGGTACTAATATAACATTTTTGGTTTTCAAAATCCTTTCCTTAAAGATGAATAATTGTTCATGAGAATAAATACTTACTTTATTTTGGTACAATCTCACCATTGTTCATGCTAATAACAATTTCCACTTCACCTCTTATTTAAAGAAATGAAGTTAAATTGATCATTCTTGAAGTTTTTGTAGATCATGCGATAGAATTATAGGTCATTTCATCTGTCAAAATTAATAAAATATGCATAAGTCCACTTATAATGAGATTAATGGTATATGGATCCAAAAATGGACTTTAACTTCATCAATAATACTGCTTAAATAAAATAAAACTAATTTATACTAACTAGGGACTTCTCGTTGGCCAGTGGTAGGTAATAAAGGCATATAGCACTTCGGTTGGGGGTTCGATTCCCGCAGACTTTTCCGACATGATGGGTTGTCTCCCATCCTACATGTTGTCCTTTTTCTAAAAATATACTATTATAACATTCCATAAATAATATTGAAAAAATATTTTATCCTTAAAAAATAAAATCTGAGGTCTGAATTAATCTATTCTAACCTTTAGTATTTTCCAAAATTCATCTATCCAAACTCACATTACAAAAAAAACAATTACAATAAAGGTCATCTAATAATAATGTGAATACCTTCACTTATCCCCCATAAATAATAAGATATATATTGTTTGTCATAATCAAAAAATTTAATGACTTCATCATGTATTCTGTTTAATCACTATAATAACCTAAATTACCATATCTTCTTATTGAAAACATGCATGTTTCCTTGTTCCAGAATTTATTGGATATATTCCATAAGTCCCAAAAAGTTGTATACTTCATCCATGATAGAATAACCCACTTTTCAATAACTTCATAATTAGTTCCCAAGAAACTAGTATCATCCAATTTACTTATTCAAATCTGACATATCTTTATCCAAACATAATTATCTAAACATAAAGGCCATATTAAGAGTTATCTTCCCCTTAATCAAGTGGTCTCTTAATATATCACCTTACCCTTAAATCACATTTCTGTCTCCATAGAACTATTCAACATGTTCTTTCCAATCTTTAATTAAATACTTGTACTGAAAAAATTATATATTTCATTATTCATATAACATAATCTTTGAAATCCTAAATATATACACCTCAATCATACCACTTTATTCTTAAACCATTACTTAGGATCCATTATCTTAGTGTTTCCTAAAATATGAATCAGGTATTAATTTTTCTAAAACTCATGATTCATAGGTTTAATGTAAAAAATACTTTAAGAAAATCACAAACCTTTCACATGTCATTTATAATCTATTTATCTTAAAAAGTATGACCAATACTCATACGATCTTCATGATTCTCTTCATATAGGAAATCTATCTTAATTATTCCCATAATTTCCACATTTTAAACATTCAATGGTTAACTATGTTCTATGTAGTTATGGTTATTTACTAAGACCAGAAAGAAAATTTTTATAAATACAAATAGATGATTAAAACACATAAGTAACGAAAATTACTTATAATTTTTCAATCTATGATATCAAAGGTTTATTACTAGCTTATTCATGATTATCCCAAAAACACTAATATTGAAACTTATTCTTGACCTATACTTAGGAAATCCCTAGACATGTCCTTAAAAATACTTCTAGGGATATCACTTATGTTTTATCATCCTATTTTCTAATGGTAAACTTAACCTTTCTCTGATACCAACCCTAATGACCCAAGCTTGACGTACATGTACATTAAATTACCTTTGTGAAATCCTTAATAAATGGCATAAAAATATTCCCAAAGACTATATTAGTTTAGTTTATTTGGAAACAAGGAACAAAATATTTTAACTTGGTGAAAGATATTCAACATATTTCATAATGATTTTCACCTTTATTTTTCATACCTAAAACCTTTATTTATATTGTGGGGAAAATGAAACATAAAAAGGGTGAGCTCAAAATATTATTAGGGGTAAAAATGGAGAACATAAAACAAACCATAAACACTTTAATGTAAAAACATGTACATAATTTTTAAACATCAAAATACTGAGTCATGAAATAAATCATGGGAGTACTTAAGGCATATATCATAAAGGAAGATTAACAAAGATAAAATAGAATTGGAATAAAACCTATCATTGTGGAAAACTAATAAGCACATAATATGATTTCCATGGTAGACAAGGCATTGCTTCCAAGACCATCATAGTAGACAAAGTCCATTAATGAACCAGGTTTACATGCCATTCCAACTGTGTATTACTGAATCAGATTTACTAGATGTTCCATTAATGTCTATCTCGTGAGATTTAAGTCTTTTCACAATGTATTGGTGGGATATATAGTTCCCACCCATCTCATAATGAAACCATTATTACATGTTCCACAAATACCTAAAAACATTCACCATAACATAACCCATGAAATAAAATGGTGTTCTTAAACATCATTTCATCATAACCTAATACATATAAAAGATCATTCCATCATTAACACAATAAAATAATATTAATTATAGGGATATAAAAATAAACCTATTTAATAGTGTTATCTTAGAAGGAAAATAATTTTGATAAAACACATGAACTTAACTCCTGGGGAAAATATCCTAACTTCTTCAAAAACATTTTCTTTTCTCAAAATGACAAGAAATTTTAAAAGAATAGAATCTAGTTTAAAATAAAATTTTAAAATTTTAGAGAAATCTTCATGGAACTAATTCATTATGATGATGTAAAAAACTTTTCATTCATTATATGTTAAAAAAACATTCTCCTTATACTTTTTTCAGAAAAGTAAAAAGCACCTCATATGGTAAAAAAAAATATTCCTTCCATACCATGTAGTAAAAGTAAAAATGGTGAAAATGAATTTAAACATAAATATAAGAATAAAAAAATTATGGGAATATTTTTTCAGAATATGGGCATGAATAATAAATATACCCTCAATAAATACTTATGTATAAACAATATCAGATAAAAATGAGATTGTAAAATTATACATTACCTTGTACTTTTAATTAGTATATGGTGTGGTCACCTTATTTATGATGGTTAAATCATGTTATTAAATTATACAATTACTATATCCATATTTATGATATCATATATAATCATATTATATCATTTTGTTAATAGTATTACAATACTACCATTATTTAGGGTGTTAATTGCTTCCTTTTCTCATTCATGTTTTACCATGTAAGTCATGTACATTATGCATAGGATGTATTTTATTAATTAAATTAAGTTCATAATTAATATTTTCACTCATCATATAAATTTTATAATCATTCTTTAATTCTTAATGTGAAGAAGGAATCTCACAGTGTCATGGAGACGGTAGGTCGTACATACGAATGAGCGATGATATCATTATCTTGATGGTAAAATGGTATGTAATTGGATTGTATATTAATTATACTGAATAATTATCATTTTATATTCATTATTTAAATCCATTATACTCATAACTATACCCATCCTAATAGAGTATTTTTAGAATAACAAATTACACCATGATGTGGAGACAGTAAGTTGTGCGTATGCACGTATGGTGATATTGTTATTCATAGGATGGATAAAAGGAGGTATAAGTTTGTCCCATAAATATAATAAATTCTCATGATGTATAATATACTGGATATATTATTTTATTATGGAATCAACATAGAAACAGTTAGTATACGAAGAAATGAAATTTAATATAATTATTAGAGCATTAACTCTTCTTCGTTGGACTTCCTTTGGATCTCTTATTAGGGAAACTAGGGATGGACTTTTAGGAATCCCAAGACCTCCATAAGTTAAATAAGAATTTTTATAGGAGAATTGTGCAATTTTTTGTCGAGATAGAAGGCTCAAGGTGGTGTGAGGAAATGTGGGAGGAGATACCTTTTATAAGAGATGAGGAGGGGCACTTTAAGAAGGAATTGAAATATTATTTTATTATAAAATGAATTTCGGTTTCAAAAGTTCAAAAACTCATTTAATTCAAATATAATATTTTGATTTTTCTAATTAATATAATCCAATAAGTTTTATACAAGTTTATGTCTCAAATTTAACCTTATCTTTTAGCTTTAACCTTTAGTTAACTAATTTAACTCTTACCTTGTTTTGTTGTATATTCATACTATATGGTTAATATAATTACTATAACATGTAACCAAAATAAGTTCATTAATGACATTTTAATCATTATCTATGTCATTTGGAATAATATTAGATTATTATAACTATAATATCATTTAATAAAATATTTATTTTAATCACATTTATGTCAATTTTTATACTATTCTTATCATGACTTTTTAAAAATCCATAACAACTTGATTCTTTCTAAAAAAACACCATTAATTACAATATAACAAGTCATACTCATACATTAAATTCTTTAATGCACAAAACATTTCAAAATAAATTTATATTAATATTTATAATCACGTTTATTTAAATCAATCATTAATAAGGTAATCACTACATCATCTTTGTGTCATACATAAATTTATTAAATTTTGTGTCTAAAAATTATAAATAACATAAAATGTTGTAGGAAATATTTTTATCTTTATAATAAGAATTTATAATATAATTTATATTATGTAAAACCTCATATAAAATTTTTTTTATTAACAAAATACATTTTTATGTCATATTTCTCTTTATTTTAAATTAATTCTTATAAAATGTCATTTTCAAATTAAAGTGGTTCCATAGAGTCCCCAAATCAACCCAAATATTCCCATGGTCTGAAATATCTCATCCAATAGTATTAAAAAATGTGTTAGGGTAGTTTAATATTATTATAATATTATTTTTTACCCTTGTTTACCAGATTTACCCTTTAACCATGGTAAATAAAATAATTACTGTAGTTATTATTCATAATGTCTAAAAATAAAAGGTAACTATTTACAAAATTTGAACATACTGATTCCAATTATAGAATCCATTTTCCAAATTCAAAACAAAGAATTTTCAGTAATTAATTTAAAATTAATTCCCGTTATCAAAACTAAAGAGCGGGTTTTTAAGAAATAATAACTATCAAATGATTGAGATGTGTTTATGTCCAATTTCAATGGGAAATTACATCCAATAACCCAAATTGGATTAAATAATAAAAACAAATAATCTAATTAATATTTAAAAGAAATTAAAAATATAATCTAACTATATAAATATATTAGATAAAAAGGCAGTTTTAAATTAAAATGCAGTATTTTTAACTATTAATTAAAATACAAATTTTATCAGAAAAATAGAAAAAAATCAACATAAGTAAATTTTTATATCCCTATTCAAAATAAGTAGTTTATTTTGTCAAATATAATATATAATAGTGTTAAAACTATATTTAAAATGGGTGTGCCATCAAAAGGCGACAAAACTACATTTTTTGAAAAATACTTCTTTTATCTGAAGAAAAAATGAAAATATTCTTGTATTATGTCTATAAAATTAAAAATATGCTTAATAATATTCCTAATGGATAGTTTATATCCCATTAAATAATAATATTTTAATAATATATCGTTGTTTAGTGAAACTAAATATCACGTACAACCCAAGCTATCGAGGAAGGTCACTGCTGCGTGTAACCAAAGCCAAGTCAATGTAACATTTAGTGAAATCTTCCTTTGATGTTACGTAAAACATAATAAAAAATTTGTTCATTTATAAAATGAAAAAAATATATACTCATTATTGAGGGAAATTAACTCTATCAAAATAACTTGAAATTGTGTGCAACACAATCCAATATTAGTGTTGCGTATACTGTAATCTAATACGATGTTGCGTATAGAACAAGCGAATCTTGGTGTAGTGTACAAAACAAGACATCAATGAGATTTAACGAATCTATCTGATAAAATCTTTTTGGGTTACAGCGAAGAACTTAATGACGGGTTTACAATATATGTATAGGGTACACAATTCCATATGGGTGATCATTGACCGACTCTCCATGTCGGCCCACTTCCTAGATATCTGAGAGAAGAGTTTAGTATAGATCATGGGACGCCTCTATGTGGAGGATATAGTTCGACTCCATTAAGTCTCATCGATGATAGTTTCACATCATTATTCTTACTTTATATCTCGGTTGTGAAAGGTATTTTAGGAGGCATTTGGTACATAGTTATGTTTGAGCATAGCATTTCACCCCCATACTGACAACCAAACTAAGCAGACCATACAGGTTCTAAAGGATATGTTGTGAGATTGCATGTTGTATTTTTTGAGGAGTTTGGAGGATCATCAACCAGTGGTGGTGTTTGTGTACAACAACAGCTACCATTCTAGATTTGGTATGGCACCATTCAAGGCCTTGTATGGGTGACCCTGTAGGTCACCACATTGTTGGACTGACCTAGGAGAGTCGAAACTCATGGGCTCAGAGTTTATGTGAGCTACTATAGAGAAGGTGTAGATCATCCAGGAGAAAATTAAGACTGTACATATCCATAAAAATTCTTCTACTAATAGGCGATGCAAGACATTGAAGTTTTAGGAAAGAGACTTTTTTCTCCTCTACGTCTCACCTCTATGTAGATTATTAATATTTGGTTGCAATGAAAAGCTATCACTAAAGTTCATCATCCCGTTCCAAATACAATGTATATTTGGAGAGGTGGCATACCTCTTAGCTCTACCTCCACAGT
This sequence comes from Viscum album, assembly GCA_963277665.1. Lineage (NCBI taxonomy): Eukaryota > Viridiplantae > Streptophyta > Magnoliopsida > Santalales > Viscaceae > Viscum > Viscum album. The sequence goes on from OY728145.1 coordinate 1,453,350,888, forward strand.
TAGAATAGTTACACGATGTATTCCATGTGTCTCAACTAATGAGGTACGTGCATAACCCATCGCATATCATTTATTGGGGAAAGATGGAAATTGAGGATGGAACGACCTTTGTTGAGTACCCGGTGGAGATCGGGGATAAGAATGAGAGGATCCTTCGAGGGTGATTGATTCCCTTAGTGCATGTCTAGTGGTACCACGGGAATCTCTATGAGATAACATGGGATTGGGAGGCTCTAATTCATGATCAGTACACTCATCTTCTTGAGTAACCCTTGTTTTAGATTTCGTGGGACTTAAATCCCCAAGGTGGGGATAATTTAACCTATCATATTTTCTGTGTTTTATTTTTAAATATTTTATGGATTGATTTAGAGAAAAAGTATTGAGATAGTGTGTGATTCTGAAGCATGGTATTTTAGGAAAAATTATTTGAAAAGCATTAAACTTTTAATAGCATGCGCAAAATGGTTTCCTAAAAAAGTGGAATAAATTTTAATTGGGTGCATAGATATGAAATTTGATGTCACTATTGTGTTTAGAATAGTTATTTTACCCTTTGCGCGATATAAATTTTTTCAGCACGGGCGGTCTGTAGAAGAAGTCACGGAGGGAGTAACCTTAGATAAAATAATTTAATAATAAATTATTTTATTGTCATAGTGTATGTTTCTCTATTAAATGTGTGGTTATAGGATTTCCTTATGATTGGCTTCTCAAACCCTGGAGATCTAGACAACCATTTGAGAGATTTTCTGGTGAATGATGATGGATTAGAGTTCGGATCGTGGATCATTGCGCCCATAGAGTTGGATGATCTCATCGAAGATGGAAACAAAACCATTCTTTTTCAACAATCGGTCCAAACTCCAGGTAGGATGTGTTGACTTATTATTTTTATCCCATTCTAAATCTAGAATTAACATAGATAAATTAAATGAACAATAATTGATATGTGCATCGTCGGTAGAATGAAATTTATGGAATTGTTTCGGTTCATTAGTTAAATCCTCTTTGTTCATAATTCCAATATAAAAAATTGAGGATGACATGATCAAAAGCCTAGTTTCCTTAATCAGGGTTTCTCTTTATTTTTTTTCTTCCTTTGTTCTTCATTATATTCTCCGTTGAATTGCTATTGTCACAGATCGACATTTTCGGGTGGCTTCGAACTCAATCGGACCACAGAATGGAGGAAAACTGACAACTAAGGCTGAGTATGTATCGATAGGGGCCTAAGGATCTTAGATATGCGACCATTTTGAATTTTGGAATCATAGGTGGGTTTTTGGATCATGGAAGAGGAGGTGGCGGTGGCTGGTGCAGGTGGAGGCTGGTACTGTGGGAGACGACTACCATGTGGGATGCTACAACGACATGTGGGAGCTGTTGGGGCTTGTGTAAGCGAACCGTAGTGAATTCCATGTAAGACACGGTCAGTGGCCAGGTGTATTAGAGTCTATAGCACCAAGTGGGAGGCATCACCATGATAGATGCAGGGGACATGACTAGGAGGGCCACATGCTTCGGTCCAGGCGGCCCATGTGTGAACGGGCCAGGCTGAATGAGCATGTGAGCAGGCCAGGTAGGTCGGGCTGAGCGATCCAAGCTAGGTGGGGCAGGCCAAGTGGGTCAGACCTGGTTGGACCTAAGGAAAATGATCTGAAGAATGGCCATAGTGGCCCGTGGCGGTCAACCATGAGCAATGACAGTTCTAGCCACCACATCATTGTAGTACTTGGGGGAAGTCGACCATGGTGGCCATGGTAGGTGGACTGACCGTGGCAGTCGGTCTACAGGTGGTCAGTTTGGGTGTTTGAACCTTTTATAGAGTATGGAATCCATCCTCGAGACTAGAGAGAGATCCTATATCATCCATCATGAAGTTGTGGAATTTACGTAACCTTCGATAGCATGGTGTTGGTCCACCATCTAGTGGTAAGCATCAGTATGGTTTGTGGAATCCCTTGGTTAGTTCTGGGAGTGATCCCCTACATAGAAGGTTTTTCTAGATTGGGAATGTGGTATACCCTGATCAGTTTTGGGTGTCATATGTGGAATCCCCTTTTCAGTTCTGGTTGAAATCCATGGTTTCCCACAAATCAGTTATGTCCATGAACCCCTCTCTTTTTATCATTATCTTCCTTGACCAATACGTTCTCATTTGTGTAGGGACCAAATGTGATATACCCCTTCAGGAGTTTCTCTAATGATATCATGGATTGAAGAGTGAGTTCTCCCAGAATGAGTGTGCTTCAAGAAGAATCCAATGGATGCTAATTTTTTGTGTCTTACCATAATACTATGTTTCTTGGATTGAGTATATCTGGATATTTTTGTTATATGTATTGTAGGCATATTCCTGTGTATAGATGACTGTTATTTAGATTTTTGTATTCTTTTGTGGTATTTATTTTTGTTTTTAGAATTTCCTACTGGGTATTTTTATACTCACACCTTTAAGGTCTTTTAATGCATGTGTCATGTCTTGTGAAGATGATCGACCTTTTAATAGAATCCTCAGTAGACTCGGACCAGGCGGTTCTTTGCGAGGTGGACAAACTGAGGTGTATACCTGGGGTTCAAAAGGTAGTATCAGTACCTTATTTACATTCATTTTGGACTTATTTTATAGACTACTTTTGGTCGTCTTGTATTATGTTCCTATTTACTTTCTAGTACATTCATTATCGCCCTATGTTGTGGGATCTATAGTGTATGCATGCACTATTTATTAAGTGGTTTTTACATTTTAGTGTTTTGTGGACTTGGAGATGTGTGTGTGTATACATGTACAAAGGCAATTCCTCCAATGTTAGCGATATACTGACTTGGTGATAGTCACCATCCCCTGGCATATTGGAGGGAGACATGGGGAGTCACAACACAGGCCCCACTAGAACAGGTCCTGACATGAATATAAATAACTAATAAAACACACCACTGATCCTTTGGTCCATGATCATGATTGACTATACATGATTTGGCTTGTGTCGAAGTGTATTTGGGAACATATTGATGTATTTTACAATAATAATAATGACCATAGGTTATTTCATCCTAGTATAAAGGTAACAATAAGGGGGGCCTAACTCACCTCGATATATAGATAAGGACCTGAGATCCTGATCCACCCTAGTATATAGTATAAAAACCTAGGATCCTGATCCAGCCTTGTATATAGTATAACAACCCTAAGACCTGATCCTCCTTATTATATTGTATAATGACATTGGTAATTATCCATCCCAAAATAAAAACCTAGGGAATTCTTCATCTTAGTATAAAATGGTTCCAAGAAGAAGAGTCTCTATATTATGGAAGACTTAAACATGCCCACCAAAGACTCCACAAGCCCCTGGAAGATAACCTAAGTAAATACATATCCTCTCCCATGAATCAATATTATCTAGACTCCAAATATATGGAATCCCATCAAGAAGTATCATATACCCCTAAATTAGGAGATTTTTTTATCATAAACCTCCCTCCTATGGGATTTGTCCATATCAAACAATATAAACGCCACCTTTAGGGAATTTTCCATTTCGAACAAGAAAATTCCCCCAATTAGTTTTATTTATGATTCATAACACAACATACTAATTCTTGTAATCCATAAAACATATGGAATAAGTAAAAAAATAAGGGTCAGTACACGCCTCATCGGCCTCTACAACTATAGCCTCCATGGCTCACACCAAGACTCATGTTATAAGGTGAAACCCAAAGTGTAACACCCCAAATTTTTATGATTAATTTTATTTGAAATAAATTTAAACTTATTTGATAGATCATGTTACATACAACACTGATTTTATCTTGTGTTACACGTCACATTGTGTTTTAACAAGCCATTACAAATTATTAATATTATAATTTAAAAAATATTGTTTTTTCCCGGTTGTTAAACTCGAAAGAATGAATTGTAATAAATAAATTTAATATATTATTTATAATGGTTTTATATAAATAAAAAAAATTATAAAAAGTACATAATCTTTTTAAAAATTAATTATATGTTCAGAAAATATTATTTTCGCAAAAAAATATTTTTATTGCATTTTCTGAAAATTAAATAAATTTAATTAAAAACAAATTCATAAAATTTATGTGAATAAATAAAATTTATTATTAAAATCTATATGTCAAAATTTTCTTATAGTAATGTTTTTATAATTTCCTAAAAAGTTAACCTTTCAGTGGATAGTGAACAAAAACTGGAATTTATTATGAATATCATTTTAATTTACAGCTTTTAGAATTTTAAAATTTATTTTAATAAGTTTTTAAAATTAAAATTAGTTTAATTATATATTTTTTAATCCATTTTAACTCATTTTAATCAATTCCATATTGAATTTGGATGTTTAAACTTTCTATATTTATGAAAATTTTCTCTTTGGAAAACAACTTTCTCATCGCATCTACAGGTTTAATTTTAAATTAAATAATACCAAATATGTCGATTGAATTTGAAAAATGGATAAAATATTTTCAATAATACTAATTTATATTTTATAATAAGTTCAAATTAATTTTTTACATCTATAAATACTAAATCCAAGTAAAATTAATTATTGTGGTTAAGGTGAAGATGGGTTTACCAAGGGTTAAACTAGAATGATAAAGGGTTAAATGACCTATAAAATTTTCCACAACCAATTTTAAGGCCATATTGCAACCTAAAATCTTATATGATAAAGAATGGTATATTTAATATCCTGTTTTAATGAGAAAAACGTGGTCACAACTTTTTTTTCAAAAATTCCATGTGTTTGATCACCCCCACTTATAAAATGATACCTATTATCATCACCTATTAACACTTCTAAAACCCTTTATTTCATCCAACACCTACCCAAATATCTCACATAAATACCTAACCACATCTTATTGTACTTTTTGAGATTATAAATCTATTCTAGTAAGTCTTTAGTTTAAACCTAAGAGGTTTTCTGAAGAATAGGTGATATTTTAAGCTATGTGTTTTAATTATACTTATTTCTATAAATCCTTAAAATATTCTTCAATTATGATAATGTAAAAACAATATTATCTAATGTCACGACCCGACCTCGGGGCCCGTGCCGTGACTACCCCAAGCCCGCCTTCCATAGGCCAGGGGCTGGCGACTAGCACCAAGGCGTAGAATCCCAGTAAACAGGGAAGGCATTGCCTTTATAAGTATCAACCACACAGAGTCAGCAAGCGGAAAGTAAAGTGCAGAAAAGTAAAGGGGCCGGAAATACAAGCCCAACTGTAAAGTACAACTGAAAAGGTAAAGTACAGCAACTGAAGAAAAGACGGCGGCCTCGTGTCGTCCACTGGCAATCCCACCTGAAGGGTGGGTACAGATAGCCTCCAGGCTCCTCGGGTCCCACGTCCGCTCCGAGCACGTCCCGCCCAGTGGTCCACCTCCAGGTACCGTCCTGCTCCACGCCCCAACCGTGATCAGCGCTGTTCGTCGTCTGCAACCAACACAACAAGGTGCGGGCATAGCCCGTGCAGGGGTGAGTACAAGCTACTCAGTAAGGACCCCGAGACCCCCGAAGGTCTCCCGAAATCCACAAAGGATATATCACAAAAGAAAGATGCAATCACGAAGTAACATCTGACTCGACTTAGGTATATGCCCATACATATACCTAAGTCCCCAATTCTAGCTCTGCTCACGAGCTCAAGAACAACTCAATCCACAAAGGAAAGCAAGACTCAAATCCACAAGGAGAGTATACAGTAAATCCACATAGGATAGTTCAACACAATCCACAAAGGAGAGTAACATAAGATTCAGCTCAACCAGGTATACTTTTTCAGATGACGTCAAAGATGATCACTGATCCATCTAAGTCGTCGGACCCACGAAGGATCGATAGGTACTAACCCCCGCAAAAGACCCACACAGGATCGGGCTCACACAGAACCTGTAGGCAGTGGCTCACACAGAACCGGTAGTAAGGACCCACATAGGATCGGGCTCACACAGAACCTGTAGGCAGAGGCTCACACAGAACCGGTAGCACTGATCCACGTAGGATCGCTGAGTGCAGTAGTCGACGCAGTCCACTGAGGATCTCTGCACAGTCGTCGCCGCAGTCCACGAAGGATCTCTGCTCTGCCGTCGTCGCAGTCCACGGAGGATCTCTGCTCTGCCGTCGTCGCAGTCCACGGAGGATCTCTGCTCTGCCGTCGTCGCAGTCCACGGAGGATCTCTGCTCTGTCGTCGAAGTCACAGCCAGCGCTAGGGTTCCCGCACATAGCGAGCTCGTTTAGGAAGGTCCGCTCCACGAGCCGAGAGTCTGATACATCAACTGACACGTAGTCCGAAGTTGATGTATCCAAAAGTTCCGTATCGACAACAGGATCTCAACGCAACAGACGGCGCGTCAATCGGACGCCCGGTCTGAGAGTTATTGACATTTTCGTCCCAGGGGCCCGGTTGGTTTTTAGGGCAAAACCAACCCGACCGTACTCCGCCTGTATCCGATCCTCGGGCGGAGTATGCCAAAAGTTCCGTCTCACTTAGAGGAATCTACCACAGCTGACGGTACGTCGATCAGACGTCCGTAGCTCACGTTATGAGCGTTTCCGCTCCGAGGGCCCGGTTGGTTTCGTGTACGAACCAACCCGGCCGAACCCAAAGTCTTCCGAAACCTTGAGTATAATATACCGAAACGACCGTCTCGATCCAAGGATCGCGTAGCCGCTGACGGTTCGTCAATCGGAGGTCCCAGGCCCAAGATATGGGCGAAAGACCGAAGAGGGCCCGAAACGGGGGTTCTGGGCCCGGGGCGACCCGGCCCGAACCCCCCCTGGGGTCGGCCGCGCCGGGTCGGCCGAACCGGGTCGGCCCAACCCGGCCCGACCCGGCTCGGCCGGGTCCGGTCCGGCCTGGGCGCGGCCCGGCCGACCGGACCGGCCGGCTCGGCCTCGGCCGAGCGGCTGAGTGAGCCGCCGCGGGTCAAACCCGCGGCTTTGGAGAAACGCGGCCCGCGCGGGCCGCGTGCTGGATGGCCGGACCGCGGACGCGGTCCGGCGGTTCGCCGCCGCCGCGGCTCGGCCGCGGCGGACTCCTCCGGCGGCGCGCCGGGCGCCGCCGCCTCCTTCCGCGGGCCGCCGGAGTTGCTCCGGTGGCCCGTTTTGCCTCCCGTCTGCGCCGATGCTCCTCCCGGGGGCCGATCTTCACTGCGGGATCAACGGATCGCCCCTGCCGCGCGGTTCATCGTCGTCCGCCATATCCGCACAACAAAAGAGATCGGCGGAGGGTTGCCGGGTCTTGTTCGTTAGACCCGCACCCTCCGCGTTAGTCATAATCAACGGGAGGAAAGGCTACAACAATTTTTAATCAAAGATAAAAATTGTTCACTCCTTTTCTTTTAAACGGCATTTCAATTTTTAATTAATTGAAATTATTCATGCCGGTTCTTTATTTAAAAGAAATAAGAACACGGGAATGAATCATCAAGGAAATAAACCCCTACCTTGTCGTCGTCGTCGGACGAGAGGTCGTCGCGGAATCGCTCGTCGCGGAAGAAGGGGGGATCGTTGCGTCGTCGCGGTATCCGGCGTCGCGTCGCCAAACTCCGGATCAAGAACAAACGGATTTAATTAATTAAATCCGTTGCCATGAAATTAAGAAGGGAGAATTTAGAAGTTTCGATTCTCACCTTTAACCGCCAATCGCAGGTTCGCCGCGGAAGAAGAGGCACCGAAGAAGAAGAAGAAGAAGAAGGTCGCGGAAAAGCTGTTGACGTCGCGGATCGTGCGTCGTCGGATTCCGGTTCCGGCGTTCTTCGCGTTCTTCGCGTTCTTCGCGTTCTTCGCGTTCTTCGCGGAGAGGGTGGAGGCTCAGAGGAATTGCACAACGATAGCAATCCTCCAAAATAGACAAGTTTGTCTATTTTATTATTTTGCCAACAAACGTAAAACGCATAAGTAACGACCCAATTAATTCACGAAGAAACAGTCCATTTAATTCACGAAATAAACCGCCCAATTAAATGGTCTGTTAAGAATTAAAGAAAACGCGTCGGTTGACTTTTCAGTTACTTTGACGGGTTTTCGCGGGTGCGTTACTTAGCGAAAGAAACGGCGGGGCTCGTGCGGGCCCTGCCTCACAAATATCCTACCAAGAGGGTAGGATATTTCTGGATAGCATCCTATCCAGTTCAACTCAGTTCAAGCCGTCTTTAAGTGGCTTCAAGTGGCTTCCAAGCAGCTTAAGTGAAATAGAATAAAGTTGTCGCACAAACTTTATTTTATTTCTGACTTAAAGCCGCAAAATTTAAAAACCACGTCTGAGCAAACGCAACTCCGGAAGAGGCGTTTCTAACAAATACCGGCGCTGCGATTTCATCGGTGCCCTCAGAATTTGATTCCGGGCACCGGTTCAAAAGATAGAAAAACCCGCTCGTCCGTTCACTGAACGTACCCGAGCCAAACTTCGGAAATTGATTCCGGGCACACCGGGCCTCGGAATCAGGTGCCGTCTGAAGCTGCGCTCTTGTAAAATTCCAAAGAAAATTAAGAAAAAAATTTCCTTGAAATTTGCGGGTCTTTACATTACTCCCACCTCAGGGCTTTACGTCCCCGTAAAGATACATCAAAAACTAGGGGAACAAATGGGGGTACTGAGCACGCATCTGAGCCTCCCGCTCCCAAGTGCTCTCCTGGAGGTTCCCGTGCTGCCATCTGACGCGCACAAGAGGAATCGACCGCCCACGTAGGACCCGCTCCTTTCGATCCTCGATCTCCACTGGGACCTCCGCAAAAGTCGCCCCATCGTCCACGTCCAGCTCCCCAAAGTCGATGATGTGCGTCGGGTCGTGCACGTATCTCCTCAGCTGAGACACGTGGAAGACGTCGTGCACCCGATGCAACTGAGGTCGTAGAGCCAGGCGATAAGCCACCTCTCCTATCCTGCTGAGGACCTGGAAAGGCCCGATGAAGCGTGGAGACAACTTGCCGCCTCGGCCAAATCTCCGTAAACCACGTCGAGGTGAGACACGCAAAAAGACGTGGTCGCCATCCTCGAACTCCAGTGGCCTCCGCCTCTTGTCAGCATATGACTTCTGCCGGCTCTGAGCTGTCCTCATCCTCTCCTGGATGATCTGGACCTTCTCTGTCGTGGCTCGGACCATCTCTGGTCCCACGAGTGCTGACTCCCCAGGGTCTGTCCAGCACAACGGTGATCTGCAGGGTCTGCCGTACAACGCCTCGTATGGTGCCATCCCGATGGTGGAGTGGTAGCTGTTGTTGTACGCGAACTCCACAAAGGGTAGGTGGTCCTCCCAGCTGCGACCAAAGTCGAGAACACATGCACGGAGCATGTCCTCGAGTGTCTGTATGGTCCTCTCCGTCTGACCATCCGTCTGAGGGTGGAAGGCTGTGCTCAGATGGAGCCGCGTCCCGAACGCCTCCTGCAACCCCTTCCAAAGCCGGGAAGTGAAACGAGCATCTCGATCGGAGACGATAGACGATGGCACACCGTGAAGCCGTACGATCTCCTGGACGTAAAGACGTCCCAAGCTCTCCACTGAGCCCTGCTCTCTGATGGGTAAGAAGTGTGCCGACTTGGTGAGTCGGTCGACAATCACCCAAATGGAGTCGTGACCTCTGGAAGTGCGTGGAAGTCCAGTCACGAAGTCCATAGATATGCCATCCCACTTCCACTCCGGGACCTCCAAGGGCTGTACCAAGCCTGCTGGTACCTGATGCTCTGCCTTCACCTGCTGGCAGGTGAGGCATCGTGAAACGAACTCTGCCACAGCTTTCTTCATGCCCGGCCACCAGTGTTGTCGCCTGAGATCCTGGTACATCTTCGCCACTCCAGGATGTACCGCCAAGGGAGAAGTGTGAAACTCTCTCAGCACCTCCTCTCGCAAAGCGACTGGTACGAAGGTACGTCCTCTGAAAAGGATGACGTGCTCTGCTCCAAGGGTGAAGCCATCAGGCGCCTGACCTGAGGATATCAGTGCACGCCGGGTCTCACAGTCAGCGTCCCCACGCTGAGCCTCTCTGACCCGCTGTAGAAGTGGAGGAGAGACTGTGAGATACTGAAGAAAGGCTGCTCCGTCTCTATCCACGAAGGATATCTGTAAGGAGGCCAGCTGCTCCGTCGCCTCCTCAAGTAGCTGAATGCCCGTCCTCCTGCTGAGGGCATCGGCTACCACGTTCCCCTTCCCAGGAGTATAGACTATCTCAAAGTCATAGTCCTGGAGGAACTCAAGCCATCTCTGTTGTCTCAGGTTCAGGTCCTGTGAAGCGCTCGCCCATCAGATAGTGCCGCCAAGTCTTCAGAGCGAAGACCACTGCTGCCAACTCCAGGTCATGAGTGGCGTAGTTCTGCTCATGCGGCCTCAACTGACGTGATCCGTAGGCGATCACAGCCCGCTCCTGCATCAGGACGCACCCGAGTCCAGTCCCTGATGCATCGCAGTAAACTACGTACCCAACTCCCTCCTCAGGCAACCTCAAGATAGGTGCGTTGTTCAATCTCTGTCTCAGCTCCTGGAAGCTCTGCTAACATCTGTCTGACCACACGAAGGGTTTCCCCTTCTTCGTCAAAGCTGAGAGTGGTGCCGCAACTCTGGAGAAGTCCGGCACAAATCTCCGATAGTATCCGGCTAGGCCCAAGAAGCTCCGCACCTCCGTCACGCTCTTGGGTGGCTCCCAAGCTAGCACTGCCTCGATCTTCGCGGGGTCCACTGCAACTCCCGCCTCAGAAATGACGTGCCCCAAGAAATGGACCTCACGTAACCAGAACTGGCACTTTGAGAGCTTGCCATAAAGCTGGTGCTCTCGGAGTGCGTCTAGCACAACTCGCAGGTGGTAGGCATGCTCCTCCTCAGTCGTCGAGTATACCAAAATGTTGTCAATGAAGACCACGACAAATCGGTCGAGGTATGGCTGGAAGATCCTGTTCATGAGGCTCATGAACACTGCTGGAGCATTGGTTACGCCGAACGGCATAACCAAGAACTCATAATGGCCATACCGACACCTGAAGGCCGTCTTCTGCACGTCCTCGTCTCGAACTCTGAGCTGATGATAGCCTGACCGGAGGTCTATCTTCGAGAACCACCGCGCTCCCTTGAGCTGATCGAAGAGGTCATCAATCCGTGGCAGCGGATACTTGTTCCTCACTGTCACCTGGTTCAGGCGACGATAGTCGACACACAGTCGCAAGCTCCCGTCCGCCTTCTTGGTGAACAATATCGGGGAAGCCCAGGGTGAAACACTGGGTCGGATAAACCCCTTGCTTTGCAAGTCCTCCAACTGTACCCGCAGCTCTCGAAGCTCGGCGGGGGCCATCCGATATGCTGGAGTAGATATCGGGGCTGTCCCGGGGTACAAGTCGATGTAAAAGTCTACCTCTCTACGAGGAGGTAGCCCTGGAATGTCGTCGGGAAAGACGTCCACGTACTGGTCCACCACTGCAGGAAAAGCCGGACTCCGCACGTCCACTGCTCCCAGGATGAGGCTAGCCAACTGATGAGAGATAGGCTGCACTCTCCTCCGCGGAAGTCCATCCTGTGCTGCAAAGGTTCCCTTCTCGCCGGTGAAGGTAAACCTGCTCCCGTCGGTGCGAACACATCGCACCTTGCGCCTAAAACAGTCGATCTGGGCATGAACCGTGGATAGCCAATCCATGCCCAAGATGACGTCGTAAGGCCTCGACGCCGCTACAAGGAGATCCCAGCCGAAGCTCTCGCCTCCTAGAGTAAGCTCACACTGCCGGCACCAGTGCGTAATCGTCGAGTCTGCTCCCGTAGGAGTCTCTAGCCGTAAGGATCGAGCCAACGGCTCAGTCGGAATCTCCGAGCTCCGAACAAGGGCAGAGGCTATGAAAGAGTGACTCGCTCCGGTGTCTATAAGTACTGCAGAAAGGGTGGAATAGACACAGATCGTACCTCGAATCATCTCTGGCAAGTCGGGGTCGTAGGCCTCCACTGCCTGGAGCTGGGCCTGTCTCTGCCCGCCAGCTCCCTGTGGTCTAGGTGGCCCTCCTGGTGGTGGTGGGGGTAGAGCCTGGAAGCGTCGCCCACCACCCGCTGCTCGGCCAGCTCCTCTGCCTCGTCCGCCTCCTCCCTGCGGACCGCCACGGTCGACCCTCTGCCTCTGCCTGGGTGGCCCCTCCACCGTCTGCTGCTCCTCTGGTTGGCGAGTCGGGCAGTCACGAGCCATGTGACCCTGCCCGCCGCAGGTGTAGCACAGCCTGCCTCTCGGAAGGCTGGCACTCCGCTGTGTGCCCTGCACTGCTGAGCCAGTGTCCCGGGGTCGCCTGCCGGAAGGTCTGGTCCGCCTGGAACCCTGGGTCATCCGTCGGCTACCCGCTGCCGAAGACTCAGCTACCTGTCGCCCTGCGCTAGGTCTCGCCACTGAAGAAGGCTCTGCCAGGAAGCTCTCGATCAGGAGGGCTCGCTCCAGCACTCCCGCCTGGGTCGGAATGCTGAGGGAGATCAGCGACGCCCGAATCTCCTGTCGCAAGCCCTGCTCGAAGGTCCGGGCCCGGAAGAAGGGGTCCCGTACCATGTCGGTCGAGTAGCGAGATAGGTCCGTGAACCTCGCCGCGTACTGAGCGACCGTCATGCTACCCTGGCGCAGCTGGAGAAGCTCCTGGATGCGCACCGCTCGGAGGGTGGTCGGGACGAACTCAGAGCGGAAGAGGCTCTCGAAGTCCGCCCAGAGCAGGGATGCCTCATCGTGAACCTGGAGCATCAGGCTCCACCATCGTCCTGCCGCCGCCTGCAGGAGGCTCGCTGCGAGAATCACCATGAGATCCGCTGGTGTCCTCACTAGCCGAAAGATCCGTACCACCGCCTCTAGCCAGTCCTCGGCGGCCTGGGGGTCCGCCTCACCGCGAAACCTGGGCGGTCGCTGGCTCTGAAACTCATGCAGTGCCCTGAGGCGACGTGCATCGTCAGCGTCTGGTACTGGAAGCATCGGTGGCTCGGCGGGTAAGGCTACCGCCGGTGCCACTGCTGGCAAAGGGCCCTGCACCGAGGCCTCGTCGCTCGGTGGGCTGTCGTCGCGCCCTACACTCGGAACCCTAGCTGGCAGTCGTCGCGGGGCCATCCTGAAAAGGAGAACAAGAGCACCACAGTCAGAATAGTATACCTGGTGAGCTGGCACAAGTAATCGCAAGGAAAACTTGAGACTTTCATAAAGCAGATCAGTATACCCGGTGAGCTGACACAAGTAATCACAAAGAAAACTTGAAACACACACGCAATCAATGTTTTCATGCATTAAGTCGGAAATCAGGAGTCAGGGTCCTGGTGTACGGATACGTCGGCCGCCGCACCAACACTGGGCTCCCTGAACTGATAACCACACTCAATACACTAAACACTATTGCTTCACAAAGAAAGAAAGGACGATCAGAGTCTGCGGTAGTACCGACCACCTCTGATACCAATTTGTCACGACCCGACCTCGGGGCCCGTGCCGTGACTACCCCAAGCCCGCCTTCCATAGGCCAGGGGCTGGCGACTAGCACCAAGGCGTAGAATCCCAGTAAACAGGGAAGGCATTGCCTTTATAAGTATCAACCACACAGAGTCAGCAAGCGGAAAGTAAAGTGCAGAAAAGTAAAGGGGCCGGAAATACAAGCCCAACTGTAAAGTACAACTGAAAAGGTAAAGTACAGCAACTGAAGAAAAGACGGCGGCCTCGTGTCGTCCACTGGCAATCCCACCTGAAGGGTGGGTACAGATAGCCTCCAGGCTCCTCGGGTCCCACGTCCGCTCCGAGCACGTCCCGCCCAGTGGTCCACCTCCAGGTACCGTCCTGCTCCACGCCCCAACCGTGATCAGCGCTGTTCGTCGTCTGCAACCAACACAACAAGGTGCGGGCATAGCCCGTGCAGGGGTGAGTACAAGCTACTCAGTAAGGACCCCGAGACCCCCGAAGGTCTCCCGAAATCCACAAAGGATATATCACAAAAGAAAGATGCAATCACGAAGTAACATCTGACTCGACTTAGGTATATGCCCATACATATACCTAAGTCCCCAATTCTAGCTCTGCTCACGAGCTCAAGAACAACTCAATCCACAAAGGAAAGCAAGACTCAAATCCACAAGGAGAGTATACAGTAAATCCACATAGGATAGTTCAACACAATCCACAAAGGAGATTAACATAAGATTCAGCTCAACCAGGTATACTTTTTCAGATGACGTCAAAGATGATCACTGATCCATCTAAGTCGTCGGACCCACGAAGGATCGATAGGTACTAACCCCCGCAAAAGACCCACACAGGATCGGGCTCACACAGAACCTGTAGGCAGTGGCTCACACAGAACCGGTAGTAAGGACCCACATAGGATCGGGCTCACACAGAACCTGTAGGCAGAGGCTCACACAGAACCGGTAGCACTGATCCACGTAGGATCGCTGAGTGCAGTAGTCGACGCAGTCCACTGAGGATCTCTGCACAGTCGTCGCCGCAGTCCACGAAGGATCTCTGCTCTGCCGTCGTCGCAGTCCACGGAGGATCTCTGCTCTGCCGTCGTCGCAGTCCACGGAGGATCTCTGCTCTGCCGTCGTCGCAGTCCACGGAGGATCTCTGCTCTGTCGTCGAAGTCACAGCCAGCGCTAGGGTTCCCGCACATAGCGAGCTCGTTTAGGAGGGTCCGCTCCACGAGCCGAGAGGCTGATACATCAACTGACACGTAGTCCGAAGTTGATGTATCCAAAAGTTCCGTATCGACAACAGGATCTCAACGCAACAGACGGCGCGTCAATCGGACGCCCGGTCTGAGAGTTATTGACATTTTCGTCCCAGGGGCCCGGTTGGTTTTTAGGGCAAAACCAACCCGACCGTACTCCGCCTGTATCCGATCCTCGGGCGGAGTATGCCAAAAGTTCCGTCTCACTTAGAGGAATCTACCACAGCTGACGGTACGTCGATCGGACGTCCGTAGCTCACGTTATGAGCGTTTCCGCTCCGAGGGCCCGGTTGGTTTCGTGTACGAACCAACCCGGCCGAACCCAAAGTCTTCCGAAACCTTGAGTATAATATACCGAAACGACCGTCTCGATCCAAGGATCGCGTAGCCGCTGACGGTTCGTCAATCGGAGGTCCCTGGCCCAAGATATGGGCGAAAGACCGAAGAGGGCCCGAAACGGGGGTTCTGGGCCCGGGGCGACCCGGGCCGAACCCCCCCTGGGGTCGGCCGAACCGGGTCGGCCCGACCCGGCCCGACCCGGCTAGGCCGGGTCCGGTCCGGCCTGGGCGCGGCCCGGCCGACCGGACCGGCCGGCTCGGCCTCGGCCGAGCGGCTGAGTGAGCCGCCGCGGGTCAAACCCGCGGCTTTGGAGAAACGCGGCCCGCGCGGGCCGCGTGCTGGATGGCCGGACCGCGGACGCGGTCCGGCGGTTCGCCGCCGCCGCGGCTCGGCCGTGGCGGACTCCTCCGGCGGCGCGCCGGGCGCCGCCGCCTCCTTCCGCGGGCCGCCGGAGTTGCTCCGGTGGCCCGTTTTGCCTCCCGTCTGCGCCGATGCTCCTCCCGGGGGCCGATCTTCACTGCGGGATCAACGGATCACCCCTGCCGCGCGGTTCATCGTCGTCCGCCATATCCGCACAACAAAAGAGATCGGCGGAGGGTTGCCGGGTCTTGTTCGTTAGACCCGCACCCTCCGCGTTAGTCATAATCAACGGGAGGAAAGGCTACAACAATTTTTAATCAAAGATAAAAATTGTTCACTCCTTTTCTTTTAAACGGCATTTCAATTTTTAATTAATTGAAATTATTCATGCCGGTTCTTTATTTAAAAGAAATAAGAACACGGGAATGAATCATCAAGGAAATAAACCCCTACCTTGTCGTCGTCGTCGGACGAGAGGTCGTCGCGGAATCGCTCGTCGCGGAAGAAGGGGGGATCGTTGCGTCGTCGCGGTATCCGGCGTCGCGTCGCCAAACTCCGGATCAAGAACAAACGGATTTAATTAATTAAATCCGTTGCCATGAAATTAAGAAGGGAGAATTTAGAAGTTTCGATTCTCACCTTTAACCGCCGATCGCAGGTTCGCCGCGGAAGAAGAGGCACCGAAGAAGAAGAAGAAGAAGAAGGTCGCGGAAAAGCTGTTGACGTCGCGGATCGTGCGTCGTCGGATTCCGGTTCCGGCGTTCTTCGCGTTCTTCGCGTTCTTCGCGTTCTTCGCGTTCTTCGCGGAGAGGGTGGAGGCTCAGAGGAATTGCACAACGATAGCAATCCTCCAAAATAGACAAGTTTGTCTATTTTATTATTTTGCCAACAAACGTAAAACGCATAAGTAACGACCCAATTAATTCACGAAGAAACAGTCCATTTAATTCACGAAATAAACCGCCCAATTAAATGGTCTGTTAAGAATTAAAGAAAACGCGTCGGTTGACTTTTCAGTTACTTTGACGGGTTTTCGCGGGTGCGTTACTTAGCGAAAGAAACGGCGGGGCTCGTGCGGGCCCTGCCTCACAAATATCCTACCAAGAGGGTAGGATATTTCTGGATAGCATCCTATCCAGTTCAACTCAGTTCAAGCCGTCTTTAAGTGGCTTCAAGTGGCTTCCAAGCAGCTTAAGTGAAATAGAATAAAGTTGTCGCACAAACTTTATTTTATTTCTGACTTAAAGCCGCAAAATTTAAAAACCACGTCTGAGCAAACGCAACTCCGGAAGAGGCGTTTCTAAGAAAATACCGGCGCTGCGATTTCATCGGTGCCCTCAGAATTTGATTCCGGGCACCGGTTCAAAAGATAGAAAAACCCGCTCGTCCGTTCACTGAACGTACCCGAGCCAAACTTCGGAAATTGATTCCGGGCACACCGGGCCTCGGAATCAGGTGCCGTCTGAAGCTGCGCTCTTGTAAAATTCCAAAGAAAATTAAGAAAAAAATTTCCTTGAAATTTGCGGGTCTTTACATCTAACATATATTAATATTTTTATTATATTAATTTAATAACTTATATCCATCTCTTCTTCAATAAAATGGTAAACGAAAATGTTGATCATCTGCATCACGAACTACCACCTCCCAAATGATGGTATTCATTTTCCATCACCACCTATCGTAGATGAATATAATGATGGATTTAATATTTAGATATTATATTTATTATATTATTATACCTATGGAATTATAATACCACATGTAACATCTTACCTTACAACTCTTTAGAAATAATAATGTTTCTCATGTGTACGGAGGACTACCACCTCACAAACCGATGTAATGTGTTTTTCTTTTTTTTACTTGGATGGAAAAAAGGACATATTAAATGAATATATATGATAATAATAAAATAATTATACTTATTTAATTTTTATTTCAAATATAAATTCTTAATTTCCATTCCATGGGGGATATGATAATGTCACCAATGTGTACGAAATACTACCGCCTCATGAAGCAATGTGATTCATTTTTCACTAACACTTTTAATGGAAGATAATTAGTGTAAATTTAATGAATATATGTGATATAAATTAAATTAAAATTATTATTTATTGTAAATATATTATTTACCTTTATTTTAATTCATCCTTGGAGAAAATGGAAATAATGTTCATGTGTACGTACGACATACCATCTCCATGAATGGTGTATTTCATTTTCTATCTCTAAATTTTATGGATTACTATAAATATATATATAATTAATATATATTATATTTATATCATTTTTAAATTTATATATATTATTTATACACAATAAAAGTAAAATTATAAAATATTTCATACTAAAACATTATTGAAAAACAAAATAATTATTACCTAAAACGTGATTTTAACCAGAAATGGTTGATAAATGGGTAATAAAAAGTTATAAGTAAATAATATATGGTATGATAAATATGATTATTATTCTATAATTTATTTATAATAAACTTATTTTTATTATTTATGAGGTTCCAAAATCTATGAAGTAAGTTGAGGCATAAGGTAATGGATTTTTGTCTCAATTTGCCTTCTTCGAGACATATGTTGTCTTATACACCTATCCCATTTTATGATGTGTATATACATAAACTTTTACAATTAATATCATGATATTAGTTATTATAATGGTATTTTGTGATTCCATTAAGGTTATTATTTCATTGTTTTTTTTATTCAATGTTACTGAAGTGGTAAGGAATTTATGAAACAATCTCATCATTTATCAGGATTATTAATATTTATGATTTCGATGATTAAATATTAAATCCATATCTCAATAAACATATGAATATTTGACTACTAGGGTTATTTATTTAGAATAAAACTTTCCATTCATTTTCCTCTCTTGATGTACTCATGATTCCAAAAATATTTTCTTAAATAAAAAAACATTATTTCACTCTTCAGTCGAATATTTTTTTCTTCAATTTCCTCATTTTCTAAAAATGTTTTCAAAACTGTTTTAATGTTACTCTATGATTGTTTAAATTCATTTTTACCTCTTTTTAACTTTTTTACAAAAAAAAATAAATGGAATCTCCATTTAGTTTCAAATATAATGCTAGTTTGGCTTTTTCTGAAAATGTGAAAGGAATATTTGTTTTAACGTGTAAGGAATAAATGGAAATTCACAGCATCATGAATAATTATGTAATGACCCAAACCTATTTACCTAGTATCATTGAATTATTACATATCATTTTCACAATCACAAGGGATAAAATACCAAAATACCGATCACTTTAGTATTATTGGAAACAAAATCATACATAAGTTCAACATTACAACTTGAAAAGAAATACACCACTAATTTATTAGATTAAAAACATCCAAGACTCCTAGATTATGCCTGCATGTCACTCATAACTAACTTCTTCATATCCTTCAAAAATTAAACATAAGAAAAGGGTTAGCTCAAATTCTCGGTAAGGGTAAGCAATATAGAAGAAGATAACATAAACATTAGTCATGGTGATTAATTGAAAACACATGCCTTTACAAATAATAAACATGAACACTTTATGGAAGGAATATGAGTTGAGTAAATAATTCCATAATAAAAAATAGTCATGGTTATTCTACTAGTCTAATAACCACATGAACCATCAATAATATTTTCATAATTAGGGAATGTATAATGTCGGACATTTTGAAACATCTTGTCAAGGCCTCGGCCGGGATGTCTAATTTTGAGTTAGGCCTCGGCCAAAACCATATATCAAACTGGGAATGGCCTCGGCTAATTCCACGTCTACATGTCTCATTAGACCTATCGATGTACCAAGGAGATATAGTCAGCTCCAACCATCACTTACTAAGTCCAATACATTCCTCATATGAAAAGGTTGAAATATAACATAAGCATTCATATTAAAACTAGCATATGAAATGTCAATACACTAACAATAAACCATGAACAGTATAAAAATAACACATACACAGTCAAATATATCCCAAAACCTTCAATACAATATGGAATATTTTTATCATAATAAATCAACTTCAAACAAGTGTAAAATTTATAAAAGGATATTGACATAGATGAAATCAAAACTATTTGAGAGAAATATCTCTTTCTATTTGAAATCATTTAAGAGTCACATAATTATAAAAGAAAACATTTACTTTGAAAATATTCTTATAAATTTGTAAGTGAAACTTTTATGATGTTATAATGGCAGAAAATAGCTGCACCCATCGTATAAGTTAAAAAACATTCTTACCTTAATTTTGTCTAAAAGGACATAAAGTACCTTTTTTGGAAAATGACGAAAAGATTACTTTAAAAACATATAAGTTAAAATAAGGGTAAAAATGACTTTAATCCATAGTAAAGTAAATATTAAAAATGTTTTGAAATAAATTTTTAAGAAAACACGGATGTGAATGATAAAGAGCTCACAGTAGATACTTTCTCTTTATTATTACAAAAGGCAAGGGCCAGGAAACAATGCGGGTGATGGCCCAGCCCACGAGTGGTTACGTGGTCAGGCATGCAGTGGCCCGAAAATCCCCTACCTTCCCCAGGCCCACCCAAGGGGTGAAGCCCAGTTCCCCAACGGGGGCCGGCGCTGCGTAAACGCTTGGGTAACCGGCGTGCAATCGTGCACCGCGTGTGGTGAACATGCTTTTTATAGCATACCCCCTGACAGGGTTCGAACCCCCGACCTCCCCTGAGGGGAGCGGAGCCTTCGACCACTCCACCATGCCCACGGGGGCAAGAGCTCACAGTAGATACTTTCGTAAAACAACCTCAGATAATAAATAGATTGTGAAATTAACCATTACCTAGTAAATTTCCTTGGTAGATGGTACTTTAACCTCCATTATAATAGTTAAATAATTTTTATTAAATTATACAATAAACATATACATAAATATTATATCATATATGATCTTCAAATATTTCATTGTTAATAATATTTTAGTATTATCATCATTTTTGGTGTCAACTGATTCGTTTTCCATTATATGTTTTGTTACATAAGCCTTGTTTATTATTGAGAGGATGTATTTTATTCATATCCATAATTATATTATGTTCTTAAACATTATTTTTAATCATCAAAATAAAATTATTCTTCAATGGTTACGATGGGAAATGAATGTCATCGCGTTGGTGGAGATGGTAATCCGTACATACGTACGAGCAATAATATAATTCTTTTGATATTAAAATCGTATATAAATAGATGGTATATCATATATATAGAATCATTAACATGTTATATTTATTATTTACATCAATTATACATCATTTTTATACCCATCCAAAAAATAATGTATTGAATAACAACTAGACCACGACGTGGAGACGGTAAGCCGTACATACGCACGTATGGTGACTTTGTCATTCATATGATGGATAGAATAATGAATATGGTTGTACCATTTTTATAATAACATCACAGTATATAGAATATACTGGAGTTATTATTTTATAATGGAAACAACAAAGAAATATAAAGTGGAAGAAGAAAATAACTTGAATGAGGGTGGTGAAATTATTACCTCTTCTTCGGGTGTTTCCTTTTGAGTTGATCGAAAGGGATCCTTAGGTTGGATTTATGAAAAAATTAAGGACTCTAGGTTGATTTGAGGGATGTTGGGAGGATATTTCAGCATGGGATGGCCGAACCAAATGGATTTGGAAGTGTGAATTTGAGAGAAGTTGAAGTGCCCTTTTATAGGAAATGTGAGGGTCACTTTAGGAAAATCTTGAAATATTATTTTATAATAAAATAAATTTCGGTTTCTAATGGATCCAAAATAATTTATTTCTAGGATAAGGTGGATATGGGTCGAAAACCTCTCAACCAATAGGTTTTAGATAGGTTTAGGTTACCATATTAATCTTATCATTTAGATTTAACTCTTAGTTAAATAGTTTGACATTTACCATGTCTCTTTGTATTTTTATATTATATGGTTCATAAAAATACTATAAAAAGCCAAGATAACACAAAGTGGTTCATTATTAATATATATAACCTTATCTATGTCCTTTGGACAAACCTTATATTTTTAGGAATATTATATCAATTAATAATATTATATTTGTTTAAAAAACTCAATTATGTTAATTTTGACACTATTTAGTATATAGTTTTTTTGAAAATCATAAAAGCATAATTACTTATAAAAAATATTTAATCAACCCTACCATGTCATATTAACCTATAAAATTAGTGTAATTCATCTAAAGACTCAAATTAAATTTATTTGGATATTTATAATATCAATTATTTTAATCTTTTATTAATAAGGTAATTACTTCATCATCATTGTATCATAAATAAATTTAATTATTTAATGTCTAAAAATTATAAATAAATTACCATTATGTAGGAAATATATTTATCTTTATAATGAGTATTTATAGTACAATTTAAATTATGTATGACCTTATATTTAAAATGGTTAAGTTATTAGACTTTGAATTTAACATTTTTAACTCTTTCTTAAATAAAATAATAATAAAAGTCCTAATCTAATACAAGTGGACCAAAGGGGATAATATTTTATTCATAAGGTTTTTTTGGTCGAATTACACGTATCTAATAGAATTAGGGAATGTGTTTATGGTAATTATGAAAACATTTTTACCCTTAATTACCATATTTACTTTTAACTGTTGTAAATAAAAGTCAAAAGTTACTATTCACCAAAAAAATTATCTTATTGAACCAAATTTTATGTACTGATATCAACAGTGTCTCTCAGATTTTTTAAATTCAACTCATAGAAGTGGTAAAATTATGTTTTATGCAAATTTGAAAATTCTCCTAGAAGGTGGGTAAAAGACGGTAAAAAGTTTAATAAAATTTTATATATCTAAACTTATTATAAAATGACTCCAATGAATTACATTGATCTTATATAGGTATTATGTATCTATTTTGACCAAAAATAAATTTAAATAAAATTAATAATTATTTGAATAAAAATTCAGTTTAAAACAATAACGTAGAGTTTTTCACTATTTATAAAAAATTGAATGTTTTCAGAAAAGTAACAAAAATTCCCCCTAAGCTAATTTCGATACTCTGAATCCTAAATTGAATTCCATTTTGAAAAATAAAATTTATAAAATTTCAAAACGTGGATATTACTATTCATAACAGCTAGTTTGATTGGTCGTGGTGTGTTAAAACTCTATGTTGCGTACAATGCAAGCTATTTCATTATTCAAAGGAAACGTACTGTAGAAGGTTGGGGTGTTACATTCTCCCCTCCTTAAAATAATTTCATCCTCTAAATTTCAAGAATATTACTATATAAAAATATTTGAGTGGTTCTTCATCATAAGTTCTTCGGGTTCCCACATTTCCTCTTTCATCTTATAGTTTATCCATAGAACATTCACCAGAAGAGTCGTCCAGTTTCTCAACACATGTTCTCTAGTATCAAGAATTCTATAGGATCTTCACAATAAGATAGATTGGGTTTCAGTTCTATTTCTTCAAAGATGAGAACATGTATTGGTTCAGGCATGTATTTTCTCAATAGAGATACGTGGAACACATCATGAACTTTGGAGAGAGTAAGTGGCATTGCCAAACGGTATGTTATAGCCCCAATTCGTTCTAGAATTTCGAAAGGTCTGATGTACCTGGGACATAATTTACCCTTCTTACTAAATCGTATAACTCCCTTCTATGGAGATACCTTCAAGAAAACATGATCTCCTACGTGAAATTAGAAATCCCTCTTTCAGTTATCAGTATAGGTCTTTTGCCTACTTTGAGATGCATTTATGTGGGTTTGGATAACCTTCACATTTTCCATCATTTCCTTAACATTTTCTGGTCCTACGAGTTTTCTTTCACCAACATCATACCCAAAAGAGGTTTTGAGACATCTCATTTCATAAAACTCTTTATACGGTGCAATCTGAATACTTGAATGGAATCTATTATTATAAGAAAATTCTACCAGAGGTAAATATTGATCCCACATACCTTGAAAGTCAAGTGGGAAAGATCTCAACATGTCTTATAAGGTTTGAATAGTCCATTCTGATGTCCATCAGTTTGAGGGTGGTAGGAAGTGCTCAAACGAAGTTCAGTTTCCAGGGATTTCTGAAGAATTTTCCAGAATCTTGATGTAAAATGGTGATCAAAGTTATAAACAATCGATAGGGGTACTCCATGAAGTCTTACAACTTCATTAATATATATTTTTTCTAGATTTTCAAGTGGTAAATATTCTATTATAGCAAGAAAATGTGTTCACTTGGTAAGATGATCAATAATTATCCATATTGAATCATTCCTTCTAGGAGTCTTTGGTAGCCCCATAACAAAGTCCATCATAATATTATACCATTTCCACTGAGGTATGGGAAGAGGTTACTTGACTCTTCCAGGATGTTGCCTTTCAGCTTTCAGTTGTTGAAAAACCATACATCTTGACACATAATCTGAAATCTATCTCTTCATGTTGTCCCACCAAAAATGTTCCTTCAAATATCTATACATCTTAGTGATACCAGGGTGTATAGAGAAATTGGAGCTATGAGCATCATCCAACAATTCTCTTTTTAGATCAGGTATGTCAGGAACACAAAGTCTCTTCCCAAATTTCAAAATCCCATCTTCATATATGAATTCGATCAATCTCCCATCATTCACAACTTTAATTTTATTTTTAAACTCCTCATCATCAGCCTGAGAACCTTTAATCCTTTCTAAGAAAGATGGTTTAGAAACCATTTGAAAATGTATCAATGTTTCACCTTCCATGATTATTCCCATATCCATTTTTACTAGATCCATGTACATAGGATCCCTTTCAACTCTCATCTTATTCATAACTCCATGATCCTTTCTACTCAAATAATCCACCACCTTATTTTCCTTCCTTGGGTGGTAGTGTATAATGCAATCATAATCTTTGTGTAGTTCAATCGATCGCATTTGCCTCATGTTGAATTCCTTCTATGAGAAAATATACTTCAAACTCTTGTGATCAGTATATATCTCACATTTTCACCATAGAGATAGTGTCTCTATATATTCAAAGAAATGATTACAGCTACTAACTCAAGATCATGAGTAGGATAGTTTTTTTCATGAATTTTTAGCTATCATGATTTATAGTCAATAACTCTATCATTCTGCATAAGGACACAACAAATTCCTTTCTTTAATGCATAACTATAAATAACAAAACCATCATTCCCCAATGGTAGATTCAATATAAGAGTGTTGACTAATCTTCTATTTAGTTATTCAAAACATTGTACACAGTATTTTTTCCAAACAAATTTAACCCCTTTACGTGTGAGCTTGGTTAATGGGTTAGCCAACTAGAAAAAATTATGGACAAAACTTCGATAATAACCTGCCAAACCAATAAAACTGTGTACCTCAGTTATACTCATTGGTGCTATCCATTCTTGGATTTCCTTGGTCTTTGAAAGATCAACAGAGATTCCATCCTTACAGAGAATATGTCCAAGAAAATAAATCTCTTAAAGCAA
The DNA here is from genome assembly GCA_963277665.1 of Viscum album. Lineage (NCBI taxonomy): Eukaryota > Viridiplantae > Streptophyta > Magnoliopsida > Santalales > Viscaceae > Viscum > Viscum album. Next base: position 1,453,375,801 of record OY728145.1, read on the forward strand.
GAATTCACACTTGATAAACTTCCCATATTTTTCATTTATTCTAAGAGTATTTAGGATAATTCTCAAGTGATTTTCCTGATCTTAGTAGATTTCTGAGTATACAAAGATATCATCAATAAATACTACTACAAAGTCAACAAGATATTCTTTGAAAACTTTATTCATTAGATCCATGAAAATAGAGGGTGCATTATTTAGTCCAAAAGGCATTACTGTAAACTCGTAATGCTTGTACCTCATTCAAAATGATGTTTTTGGAATGTCTTCCTTCTTTACAAACAACATATGATATCCAGATTGAAGGTCAATCTTTGAAAAATATTGAGCTCTGTGAAGTTGGTCAAATAAATAATCAATGCGAGGTAGGGGATACTTGTTCTTTATTATTATAGAATTGATCTCCCAATAGTCAATACACAACCGCATAGATCCATCTTTCTTCTTGACAAAAGGATAGGGGCTCCCCATGGAGAAACACAAGGGAAAATAAATCCTTTATTACTCAATTTCTCGTGTTGTTTCTTTAGCTCCACTAATTCCACAACGGCCATTCTATAAGGAGTATTAGATATGGGCATTAAATAGGGAATTAAATCAATGGAAAACTAAATTTCTCATTATGGTGGATGTCTAGGAAAATCCACTGGAAACACATCAACATATTCTTGCACAATAGGTACTTCCTCTATTTTAACATTCTTTTCCTCACCCATAGTTATTTCATTCTCTTACTCCCCAATAATTGAATTTAGTAGAGCTACCAGGGGTGGATCTAGATAAGAACCAGGTGGTGACATTTCTGAAATAAAGATAAGGTACTCCTTATCATCATCAAAAATTGGAACCTCCTTCTTCTTACAATAAATCTTCACATCATGGTCCAAAATCTAATCGTTACCGAGGATTATATCAAATTCAATCATGGGTATGATGATGAGATCAGAAGATAAATAATGTTTATATGCCTTAATAGGGACTGACTCATAACTTTTTTGCAATGATACTTCCCTTATGAGATTTTAATGACAACTCCCTTCTTAAATAAAATTGTAAATATTTAATTTTCTTAGCAAACTAGGAAGATATGAAAAAATGAAACGATCCAGAATCAAATAAAGCATTTTCTAAACTTGAGGAAACCATTAAATTACCCGCCACTACATCTTTCCAAGCATCAACCTCAGCAGTAGTGATTGTATAAGCATGGCCTTGATCCCTTGACCATTTCTAAGGTATGTTTCCCTGATTATTAGGACATTAATTTTCATAATGTCCCATCTCCCTGCAATTATAACATTGAATATTTATAGCTTCTTTATTTCCCGTACAATCACCCATAAGATTGAATTTATGTCCAAATTTGTAGTATAATCATTTTACTTTTAGGTAGGAACCAGGGTGCTTCCTTCCAAAATTATCACAGGGTGGAAATTCAACTCTTCCCTTCTTCCCTGTTTCCTTATTTCCTTTCCCAGAGTGTTCACTAGATCTCTTATTCTCTTGATTTTCTTTAAATTGATAAGACTTAGAGAATTACTTTTTAGTCTTGATATCACATGAGACAATATATTCATATGATGAGAAGGATTGTGAGACTAATGCTCATTAGAGAAATGGGTTTAACCCATCAAAGAATCGATCAATCTTACTCCTTGGGTTATATATATAATATGTTGTATGCCTTGCTAACCTTGTAAAGTTATCTTCATATTTTACGACATTCTCATCCTCCTTTTGTCTCAGACTCAGAAATTTTCTTTCCATATATTCCCGATGGTCATGAGGAATTTATTTTTCTATGAAAAGATCTTTAAACTCCCTCAATTCCATACATGATACTTCTTCATCTTCCTTTGCGTTTTTAATTAATGACCACCACTGATCTGCATCTCCTGTGAGGCGATAAACTTCCATGAAAACTCTTTCTCTTTCCCTACACCCCAAAGCATGAAATATTTTCTCTAATGAACTTATCCATTTCTCAGCTACAAATGGATTTGTAGACCCATTGAATTTTGGTGTTTGTTGCCTTGTGAAGCGGTATAACATTGATCCTCTAAGTTGTGGATGAGGATGCTCCATACAGGTAAGGTTATTATTCATAACCTGAGTGAGTTGTCCCAGTATGGTGATAAGCTGATCAGCACCAGTTGCATTTCCAACTCCACTATAATAATCTTGAGTAGGAGGGAAATCCCTACATAGATTACGTGGGTTGATATGATTTCCATTCCTTCCACTAAGCGTCATTTCTAAACAATGGCATACACTAGATTAGTTTATGAATCTCAATACATAATTCCAAACTTGTAAAATAGTTATCATAAATTGAACCGTTTATGGATATAATCCACAATCATAAAAAAAAATTCTTTGAGAATGTATATACTCATTAATCCTTTATAATGGTTTGTAAATTAAATGAAAATTATCCTAAGCATATCCCATGGGAGTGTCGTAACCAAAAGTGCAGCAAGGCTCTTTTTCGTGCATAAGTTCCCATTCGAGTCTAGCTCAAAGCGGTGTTTTTTGGGTTTTAACCCTAGGTACATTTTTGCTAGAGCCACCTCTACCTGCTCATATCCAGACAGGGATGTATTGCTGGGAAAAGTCATAAAATCTATACAGTTCCAAAATTCTATGAGGTTCTTCTATACTAATCCTCAAAGTCTATCATAGGGTAGTGTTCTCTGACCAGAGTTTTTCTAAATCTAGTTTCCAAAGTTTTTACTAAACCTCCATCCAATACCAATTGTAACACCCCAACCCCAGTTTCCTAGAGTCGGTACATTATTACATAGCATTAGCATGATCACAAGGGATCAAATCCCGAAATACCGATCAATTTTGTATTATTGGAAACAAGATACATTCATAAGTTCAACATTACAACTTGAAAAGAAATACAACACTAATTTACTCCATTAGAAACATCCAATCCTCCTAGATTATTCTTGTAGGTCACTCATAACTAACTTCTTCATATCTTGGGAAAATGAATCATAATAAAGGGGTGATCTCAAATGCTCAATAAGGGTAAGCAATACAGCAGAAGATAACATAAACATTAGGCATGGTGAATAATTGAAAACACATGCCTTTACAAATAACAAACATTAAAACTTTATGGAAGTAATATGAGAAGATTAAATAATTCCATAATAAAACATAGTCAAGGGTATTCTACTAGTCGAATAACCACATGAACCATCAATAATATTTTCATAATGTGGGAATGAATAATGTCGGACATTCTGAAATATCTTTTAAAGGCCTCTGCCAAGACGTCTAAAAATGATTAAGGCCTCGACCAAAACCATATATCAAATTGGGAAAAGCCTTGGACAATTAAACGTCTAATTGTATCATGAGACCTACCGATTCACCAAGGAGCTATAGCGGGCTCCACTCATCACTTACTAAGTCCAATACATTCCTCATATGAAAAGGTTGAAATATAACATAAAAATTGTATTAAAACTAGCATACAAAATGTCAATAATTTAACCATAAAACATAAATGGTATAAAAATAACACATGCATAGTCAAATATATCATAAAACCTTCAATAAAATATGGAAGATTTGTATCATAATAAATTAACTTCAAATAAGTGTAAAATTTGTCAAAGGATGTTGACATAGATGAAATCAAAACTATTTGAGAGAAATATCTTTTTATATTTTAAAAACATTTAAGAGTCACATAATTATAAAAGAAAACATTTATTTGGAAAATATTCTTATAAACATGTAAGGTAAACTTTGAGGATGTTATAATGGCAGAAAATAGCCGCACCCACCGTATAAGTTAAAAAACATTCTTACCTTAATTTTTTCAAAAAGATCATAAAGTACATGGTGATGTTTTCCCACATCCATTATGGTATGGGTAATGTTTGTAGTATCCATTTTGTCATTTTCCTCTTGTCCTTAACTTGATGATATAATAAACACTAAGATACAAACTCTACTGTATCTCTATTTATGAAATCCCAATATAAATAAGTTAAAAAACATTCTTACCTTAATTTTTTCAAAAAGATCATAAAGTACCTTGTTTGGAAAATGATGGAAAGATTCTTTTCAAAACATATAAGTTAAAATTAGGGTATAAATTACTTTAAATCATAGTATAGTAAATATTAAAAATGATTTGAAATACATTTTTAAGAAAACACGAATGTGAATGATAAAGAGTTTCTAGTAAATACTTACATAAAACAATCTCGGATAATAAAGAGATTGTGAAATTAACCCTTAACTTGTACTTTTCCTGGATCGAGGGTACGTTAACATCCTTTATAATAGTTAAATTTTTGTTATTAAATTATACAAGAACCATATACATAAATATTATATCATATATGATCTTCTAATATTTTTTTTTTAATAATATTTTAGTATTATCGTCGTTTTTGGTGTTAACTGATTCGTTTTCCTTTATATGTTTTGTTACATAACTCGTGTTTATTATGGATAGGATGTATTTGATTAATATAAAGAATGATATTAAGTTCTTAAAAATTATTTTTAATCATCAAATTAAAATTATTATCGAATGGTTACAATGGTCAAATGAATCACATCACGTTCGTGGAGACGGTAATCCGTACGTACGCACGAGCAATAATATCATTTTTTATATTAAAATCATATGTAAAAAGATGGTATATACTATATAAATAATAATTAACATGTTTTATTTATTATTAACATCAATTATACATCATTATTATACCCATAAAAAAAGTAATGTGTTGAATAACAACTATACCACGACGTGGAGATGGTAAGTCGTACGTACGCACGTATGGTGACTTTTCCATTCATATGATGGATAGAATAATGAATATGGTTGTACCATTTTTATAATAACATCACAGTATATAAAATATACTGGATTTATTATTTTAGAATGAAAAAAACAAATAAAGATGAAGTGGAAGAAGAAAATAACTTGAAAGAGGGTGGTGAAATTATTTCCTGTTCTTCGGGTGTTTCCTTTTGAGTTGATCAAAATGGCTCCTCAAGTTGGATTTATGATAAAATTAAGGACTCTAGGTTGATTTGAGGAAAGTTTGGAGGATATTTGGGCAGTTTTTGGCTGAGCCAAATGGCTTTGGAGGTATGAATTTGAGAGAAGGGGAAGTGCCCTTTTATAAGAGAGATGAGGGTCACTTTAGGAAAATATTGAAAGATTATTTTATAATAAAATCATTTTCGGTTTCTAATGGATCTAAAATAATTTATCTAGAGTATAAGGTGTGTATGGGTAAAAAACCTCTCAAAAAATAGATTTTAGATAGGTTTAGGTCACCATATTAATCTTATATTTTAGATTTAACTCTTTGTTAAATAGTTGGACATTTACCATGTCTCTTTTTATTTTTATATTATATGGTTAATAAACATACAATATCATGACAAGAGAACCCCAATTGGTTAATTATTAATATATATAACCTTATCTATGTCCTTTGGCCAAACCTTAGATATTTAGGAAATATTATATCGATTAATAATATAGTATTGTTTCTTAAAAACTCAATTATGTCAATTTTGACACTATTTAGTATTTGGTTTTTTTGAAACTCATAACAGCATGATTACATAGAAAAAAAATTTAATCAGCCCAAAGATTTCATATTAACCTATAAAATTAGTGTAATTCATCAAAATTCCTAAATATCATTTTCCTCTTGTCCTTAACTTGATGATATAATAAACACTAAGATACAAACTCTACTGTATCTCTATTCATGAAATCCCAATATAAATACTCTTTCCAATCAATATATGCCTTTGTACTCTCATAATTAATAGATAATGAAGAATGTTGAGATTATTCTAATAGATCCTTATTCAAATTAGATACGAATGGAACACATATATAGTTCCTGAACTTTATCATTCTATCACAACCAAGGTTAAACTCAAGAAAATTCACACATTCTTCTGCATCTCTACATCTTACTTCTATTCCTATTTAATCATCACATGGATTTCTGGTTGAAAACTAATTTGATAAAGATAATATTTTTCTCCTTCATTCAATATCTTTATATCCATCCTTTTAAAATTATTAAATATCATATCTTTACTAATCCTCATCATGGATAAGCTAGCATGATCCTTTCGAATCAAAGCATAGGCCACCTTGTTCTCCTTCCTTGGGTGGTGTGGTATTGAGAAGTCATAATATTTGATCAACTCAAACCATATTCTTGGAGGAATATTAAAATGCATATATTTGAATATATTCTTTAATCTTATGTGGTCATTATATATTCACGACATTCTCCATAACGACAATACTTAAATATCATTAATGAAAAAGGTACCACAACTAACTCAAAATCATGAGTTGGGTAGTTTTTATCATGGAAAGTTAATTGGAATGAATCATAAGATATCACCATAACATTTTTATGAGAACTCATACTAATACATTTTTTTATGAATCATTATATATTGAAAACCCTTCTCCACTACTAGGCAGTGTAAGGAAAGTTTCACTGAACAATATTCTCTTCAACTCCTTGAAATTATCCTTACATTTATCCTTCTAGTGTAACATGAAAACTTTTTGATTTAACATGGTGAGTGCATCATATAGTAATGAAATATTCTCCAAAAATATTTTATAGTATCCTGCAATGCTAAGAAAGTTACAAATATTAGTCAGTGTGGTTGGTCTTGGCTAATGTTCAATAACATATATCCTTGAAGTATCTACCAAAATACCTTCACCTGAGATTATATGTCCCAATAATAAAATATTATAAATCCAAAATTCACACTTTTAAAATTTTTCATATATATTTTTACTCCTTAGAGTCCTCATAACAATCCATAAATGATCTTTATTCTCTTCCTTTCTCATTGAGTATATAAGAATATTATCTATAATGACTACTAAAAACCGATAAATGTAATCTATAAAGACTATATTATTTATATACATGAAGTTAGTAGGGTAATTTTGAGGACCAAATGGAATATCTATAAATTCATATTGTCCATACCGTATATAGAAGACTTTATTTTGAATGACTTCACTTTTGAACCTCAATTGATAGTACCCATATTGAGATCAATCTTGGAAAATTATTGAGCTCCTTATAATTGATCAAAAAAATCATCAATATGGGGTATAGGGTACTTAATCATCATAGTGATATCATTATGTTCTTGATAATCAATTAAAAGATATGTTGAACCATATTACTTTTTAACAAAGAAAACATGCACACTCCATGATGATTCAATAGGGTGTATAAATCCTTTATCAATATTCTCCTAGAACTACTACGTAAATTCATACAAATAAATATGGTCCATTCTAAATGGATTCTTCGAAATAGGTGCATCACCCAGTATGAGTTCTATTCTGAACTCATCTTTACAACTCAAAGGAAGACCTGGAAATTCCTCTAGAATGACATAAAAACTCCCAAACAATATGAATTTATTTTATGTTGAGTTTCTCCCCAATCATATAAGATATATTACCTTCATATATATAAATTAAAAACCACAAGTTCGATGTAGTTTCCATTAAAATATTATACTTTTCCTCATTATTATAATTGATGATAGGTTCATTCAAAATATGAAATGTGACATCCTTTCCTCAACAATTGATATGTGATCTGTATAATGAAATAAAATCCATGACTAGAATCACCTAAAATTAAACTAAAGGGAGAATCATAGGATTTTAAAGAAGCAATTTCCCACAAACTTCAATTATATAGGTACTATAGACTTATGATGTGACCATTGTACCATTAAAAGTTTTCAAAAGTAACTCAATATCTAATCATTGATTTGGTATTTCAATAAGATTCGAAAATTACTTAGATAAAAAAGAGTGGGTAGATCCATAGTCAAATAATACATTATCTATTCTATAGTGTATGATAAGTGTACCATTCACCAAATCATTCACATAACCCAGTTCTGCAGTCATGATCTAATGATATTTCTCTTTGTATCTGGGCTTAGAATGTTGTTGATAATGATCATAAAATACCTTAATATTAGAGAACTGGTAGGCATAATTCCCATACTCCTTTAATTTAAATCATTAGATCATGGATAGTGCATTAGTTGTAATCCTTTTATACTCCATTAAATTAATACGACCATTAACTTCATTTCAACATTCTTGTTATTTATGACCCAACATTCCATATTTAGAGAACCTTCCAATTTTATTCAATCAATTCCCTTGATACATCTTCCCATATTTCCAGCATGAATATGGCTAGAATTTCATTCCACCATGTGATTTATTTGAGATTTCATGAGGCGAAATCTTATTTTTTTTCTTATCAAATCCATGGGAAATTTTGGAATATCATATTTATATTTTTTAAATTCAATGCACAATGAATTATTTCTTCCTAGATATTAAATTCTCTTATATAAAATTCCTTTAGAGTAATTGGATTTAATCCACCAAAGAATCAATAATTTTTTCTTTCTAGACAGATGATTAAACATAAATCATACCTTTCAATCCTTGTAAAATTATCTTCATAAGTATGAATAGATTCATCATACTTCAGATTAAGATCAAGGAATTCCTTCTCTATCCTTATACATATAATACAAGGGAAGTAAATTCTGAAATATATCCCCTAAACTCATCCCATTAAATGTGGTTAATTTCTTCCACTTAACTTGTATTCTTATTTATGTTCCACAATTGGTCTACTTCACCTTCCAAATGGTATACAAATAAGACTAGATTTTTGTGTTCTGATCACTGTAGAATATAAAATATATTTTCAATGGTGCTAATTTATCACCCATCTACTAGTGGATCTGAAGACCCACTAAAGGATAGTGGATGTTGTCTCATGAAATATTCAATATAACATTGTTCCCTACTTTGATCGATTAGAAGATCAAAAAATTTCATGTCATGAGAATTGTTTTTGATCATTACAATAAGGTTATACATCTTAGCTCCCATAACATTTTATTGATAAAGTGGGAAATAATTTCATTGTCCCTTACATTCATCATTAAAATGGTTCCTTCAAGTTCCATACATTGACTAAAACCAATAATAATAATGTGAGCAACACTAATCATAGTGGAAAACCACATAATCATAAAAAATATTATATGATATCTAAATTTAGAAACCTTATTTTCAATTTATGAAACCTTAGGTTTAACCTAGGTCATCCATGATCATCATCTATTCAAATAATTTATAATGGACTATAAAGAAAATGTCGATTAACCAAATCATGAAAATTGGGACTATCAAACCAGGTGCACATTAAAGCCCTTTTTAATATACCTAGTATCCTTGAGTCAATACCAACACATGATTTTAAGACTTATTAAGACTTGGTACCACTATGCTAGAACCACATCCCCTTGTAATATCTATACAGGGACGTAATTTATTTGAAATCATTCACTCTGTCTTTTACCAAAATTCTAGAACATTTTCCAATATATTTACATCCTTAGGAATATCCTTATTCAAATCACTAGACACATCCATAGAAATTTCCCTAGGGATATCACTACTATTTATAATTCCTATTTTACAAAGGTTAAAAAAACCTCATTTGATACCAACTATATGGGCCCAGACTTTTCATTCATAAATATCAAATCTTTTTATATGAATATTTAATAAATATCATAAACACATGCCCAAGGACCATAATAGTTTAGTGTATTTATAGAATAGAAGAATAATATTCTTATTTCATAAAATATTTTCAATATAACCAAAAAATATATCTACTCATAAGGTGATCCTATTAGGATTACCCTACATAAACCTTTCTTCATAACCTGGGGAAGGAAACAAAGAAAGCATGAGATCATATGCTCAATAAGGGTAATCAATGGAGATATCAATCTATGATCATATGAAATAATAATATTAGAATAAGGTATTTTGATAATATAAAACCTTATGAATTTCATAACCAACTAATCATATATCATAAACATGATTCATGGAATAAAATTTTATCATTTTAGAAAATATGATACATAAAAGTGATAAATCATTATAAATCAGTCATAAACTATAGTTTCATGTCATAAAAGTGTGGAACCATAATAAATATAGTAAACCAATTCATATTTCAAGGTTAACTACCAAGACCATCAATATAGTGGTTTAGGACGTATCACGTGTTTTCGATTATGGATCAGGACACACATGTTTCCCACAACGGATTGGGACTTACATATTTCCCATAGTAGATCAACCCCATCAACTTGTTTCCCATTATTATCTCATGATATATAAAGATTCACCCAATGAATTTTAGGTATATATTTTCCCAACATGTCTCATAATAAAAAACATAATTATGTGTTCCACAATATCATAAAACATTAATCATATGATCACATCATAACCTGTGTAAAGAAAAAGACTTTCTAAAATATTTTAGCAATTAACCATAGCATAACCCAAGAAAAATAAATGTGTTTCATAAACCTTAAAATTATTTATCAATATAAATACTAATTATGGTATGATCAAATATTATCCCCAAATAATCATATGTAACTTCAAAGGATGTGATCTTTTATAGAAAATTATTTTGAAAGATCCGTCATCACATTTATTGAGGATAATATCCTTGACACTTTGAAAAAAACGAAAAATTCAAAAAATATATGGGAAGTAACATTATTTGAAAATAAAATTTTAAATTTATAAATTATGCTTTAAAAAAATGAGTGGTCATGATGGTATGAAATTTCATTTATTTTATATATATTAAAATAATTATTTCTTTTACATTTTAGGTAAAATCCGTATGAGATTTGTTTTGAAAAATGAAATGCATATTTCCTTTAACAAATTTTGTAAAAAGGGAAAAAGGTAAAATTTAATTTAAATGTTTTTATAGGAACATTAAAAAAATTAATCATTTTTTTAAAACAAGGATACGGAAGAAAATATGGTTTTCTACCTAATAGAAAAACAATTTTAATTTTCTTTAAAAAAATTCTTTTCAAATAATGAAAACATAAAGAGAGGAAAACCAAGTAAAAATTCAATTTTCAAGAAACAAAAATAGTATAATAAATTTCATGATTTTCTTAATAGATAGATCGTAATATTTCATCATCATAAGAATAAATATAAATAATACCGATAAATGATAAGATTGTATCATCAAACCCTTACCACTTTGGTAACAATGAATCATAATACCTATGAAAGAATAAAATAAAATGAAATATAAAATATCATGATAATTATTAATTTCTTGATATTACATTCTAAAGGTTATGTATATATACCTCATTAAAGAAGATAGGATCATAATACGACATATGTCTTAAGGAAGGAAAATGATAGAAATGTACTTTACCTTAAGTCTCAACATCCTTAGTACATGTTTAAAAATATTATATAATGAATATAAGTTTTTTATAAAAATTTTATAGAACCATAATAATATTTATAAAACCATATATTGTTTTTTTATGACTTTGTATTACAAGTTTATAAATAATTCTATTCTAAAATCAGGTTTCGAGTAAAAACTACTTCTTTTTTCATGTATGTTTTCATATGATATTTTTGATTATTTTACCTTAATCGTGGTTACATAATCTCTATAATGTTAACTGATATTTAAATACAAAATAAAATTTTAATATATTTATTAGTATTAATCAATAAAACTTATAGATTGAAAATGAAATACACCATTCTTGGAGATGGTGGGTCGTACATATGCATGAATATTGGTTCCATTTTCTCGATAGTTGAAATGAAAGATAGTTAAATAATATATAAACATTATATTATCATTTTCATGTCATATATTTAAAATATATTCATTAAATTTACTATAATTACCTTCCATTCAAATCGATAGTGAAAAAACAATCACATCACTTCACGAGGAAATAGTCTACCTAACACACAAACGATGTTATCGTATCACCCAAGAAATGAAAATTAATAAAAAAACATATGATATAATAATTAAATAAGTATAATTATAATAAAAATATATTATATATTTATGTAATCTATTCGTATTATAATCTAATAAAAAATAAATCAAAACACATCACTTCAGTTTGTGAGGTGGTTTGTCGTCATACAGAAGAGCAAAAATATTATTTTCCAAAGGGTTAGGAGGTAAGAATGTATATGAGTATTTATATTTCCATAATTATAGTAATATAGTAAATATAATATATTAAAATTAAATCTACCATTATAACTATTTATGATAAGTGGTGATGGAAAATGAATAACATCGGCTCGTGAGGCGGTAGTCCACCATACACACGATCGACGATTTCATTAACAATTTGATGGAATAGGATATGGATATAAGTAATGAAATTAACATAATAAAATAGAAATATAATTTATATGGCTTTTTTATATTATATCATCATAATTTAATTATATTTGAAGGAGTTATAAGAATAAGTAAAAAAATACAATGTTTAAAACTTTACCTATTCTTCAGACAACCTCATTTGTTTTAACCAAAAGCCTTCATATATTGGAAAATGATCTCAATAAAGAATATAGGATGTTTTTAGGTATGTAAAAAATAAATTTATTAATGTATTTTCTGAATTTAATGGTTTTGGAATTTTGAATAGGATAAGAGAGGGGATGTCCTTTTATAAGTTGGGAGAGGACATGTAAGTAATTTTTGAAAAGAAAAAGGTGTAACCATATTTTTATCATTTAAAAAGGATAAAAAATGTACCATTATAAATACTAGATTTTATAATATCTAAATTTTTCACAAATGGGTTCTGGAAAATTTTCTAGGTCATTTTACCTTATATTTATTTAGTTTAACCCCCGGTAAACCAATTTCCACCATAACCACGGTAATTAATTTCTACTACTTGTGCTATTAATAATGGTTAAAATTTAATAATATTATATTATAAAATATAAATTATTTTGATTCCAAATTTGGAAACCATTTTTCTAAATTCAATAAATATATGTGGTGGAACTTATTTAAAAATTATACTTGTAAATGTGATTACAAATATGTTTTCTAAAGAGAAAACATTCATAAATATGGATAGTTTTAAAATCCAAATACAATATATAATTTATTCCAATGAACTAAATTGTATGATAAATATAAAATTGAACTAATTTTAATTTTAAAATCATATTAATAAAAATTTTATGTTTTTTAAATATGTAAATGAAAGGACAATTCTTAATAAAAACCATTATTTTTCACTATTTACTGAAAAATTTATCTTCTCAGAAAATTCTCAACAATTCCCTCCAATATGATTTTTACAATTACATTTAAAACATTTTTTTATTTTATGAAATAAATTTTCATAAATTGGAAAAAAAATTATTATTTTATTTGTTCAAAAAATGATATAAAATCATTTTTTGAGAAAATAGTATTTTTGAAGCATAGAAAGACTTTTATAAAAAATAAGTATTGTATATAAATATGTTTTATTTATATAAAACCATTGTAATTAATATTTAAAAATTATTTAATACTATTAATATAGTTATGTTTATTAGCTAGGTTAAAATGGTCATGTTTAAATAATAATATTAATAATATACCATAGTTTGTTATAACTCGGTGTCACGTGTAATATAAGCTAAAATTTGTGTTGATTGTAACACTATATATCGAAGGAATTTAATTTATTTGAATAAATTAAAATTCAAAAAAAATAGGGTGTTACACACATTCATATTTAATAGTCACGAGAAGCATCCTCTTGGGGTCCCACAGTCATTAGGGTGCCTTTCACAGCCCCCTAGGTCATTTCAAGAATTTGGAACCCAATATGGGGTTCTTGGTCACAAACTATCCCCATGGATCATCACATGATGCTCAGTGGATGTCATTATCCTTAGAAGTATCATAAACACATTACAAACTCATGGTACATAAGGGTAATCTTTTCCATCTAAGGTTTAGGGTGATGGATTATAACCCATCTCAAGGTATAAGGTCAGATGGTTTAGTCCGCTCACTCAACCCATTCATCTTGGGCATGGTCAAACCACCTATGAAATTACATCTCAATGGAAATGATTTCTTGTACCATAACCAAGTTCATTAAGACTAATGGATCTAAGGTATCTCAAGTGTAAGAACCTGAATCTTATTTTCATGTATGGATCTTGATTTCAGCCTATTTTTGAGGAAAAAAGAGGAAAAGTTGTTTTTCTGAGTACATGTCATGTACTTCCATGTACATGCCATGTACCCAGTTTCTACATACAGTCACATACTTGTTGTGTAACATCCAATTACATGATTGTGGGGTGACCTGGAATACCACTTAAGGCAGGGTCCGGTTAAGGCTACTACACATCATGTAGTTTTAAATAACACACCATGCAGTTTTATTTTTATTAGACATAATGGAGTGGGGTCGAGTATCATATCCAGAACTATCTTTTTATGGCTGTGTTTTGTACAGGAGTTCTGTGGAATGACCAACGAACTCTGAACCCCTCTGATTCTCTGTATGATCACTGATTGTAACATAGTCGGGTGCGATGGAATCCCACCGGTGAGTTCTTAAAACCCCTAGAGACTTTATTCTTGATTCTGTATCTCGATTGAGTTATTCAAGGTTAGTTTTTTTCACCTTTTTTATATATACTCTGATATATACTGATTCAAGGGACACTATTCAATAATATAGATCATACGACGTTGTGGTTACTGGTTGGTGCCTTTTGTTGCTTGTCTTTGTATTATATATTCTAAAAGTGCTGCATTCCCACATATTGGTATTGCTTAATTTGGAATTGAACCTTGTTATTACCTACTATGGTTCGATTGATTGATAAAGGGTTGTTTCTTATGCGTAAGGTTTGATACCTTGTTTATGGGACACCCCACAGGTGAATTTCCTCCTTGATTTATAGTTTATGGCTATTTGGTCTGGAATTCCTATTAGGCTTGCCTTGTTTTCATTGCCTTGTTTTGTTAGGATGAAGTTACTGATTATATGAGTGTCTGTGATATGCATAGTGAATGTTGACCAAGTGGATTGGATTGTGATATCTTCCCAAAGGGGTTGGACCATGATAGCTATCCGGTTGGCCATTTATAATTGATTGATGATTGGTTAGACCAAAGGGGTTAGACCATGAGAGCAACCTAGGTGGTATTTTAAAATTGATTGATTCAATATTAGACCAAAGGGGTTAGACTATTAGAGTATCCTAGGTGGTCGTTTATATTTGATTAATTTAATCTTAGACTAAAGGGGTTAGACCATGAGATCTTCCCAAGTGGTTGTTTATAATTGATTGATGCAATGTTAGACCAAAGGGTTAGACTGTGAGAGCTTCCCTAGTGTTCGTTTATATTTTATTAAGGTAATATTATACACAAGAGTTTAGTCCATGAGAGCTTTCCCAAGTGGTTATTTATAATCGTTTGATGCTATGTTGAACTAAAGGGGTTAGACTGTGAGATCCTTCCTAAAGGGTCTTTTGTGAATAGTTGAATGATTTTGATGAGCCTTCCTAGATAAATCACAAGCATGGACTTAGTCTTACATGATTATTAAATGCTCTTATGCAACATCTGTTTTGGTTACATTACACAGGGGATACAAAGATTAGTCTAGATCCCCAGGTTACATGATTCAAAAGATGAATAATAAATGATAAATGAATGTAATTGAAAATTATAGGATTTTTTACTTTTGAGTACCTCTTAGTTTATTTCTTCATTATTGTATATTACCTGTTATATATATATATATATTCATTGATAGTTAGGCAGATATCTTTTGGTGGTTTCCTATTGGGATTCGTCACACACCCTGTTTAGGTCATGATTTTGGACCCAAATAGATTATATAGTTGCATGTATAGATAATGGAAAGCACACTTCTTTATTAGGTACTTGACTATTGTTGGAGTTGGAGAGCATGGGACCAAGATAACTCTTGCGATGTTGTTGGAGTTTATTTGTTTCTTTTGTACTTTGGTTTCTATATTGCTTTCCAGCAATATTAATTATTTGGATGTTTTCTCATATACATATGGCATGAATCATATATATATATATATATATATATATATATATATCAGATTCTGTTGGATTATCTATTCAGTATTCCACTATTTATTCTTGTTTTGGAATTTTTTCTTTCGCTATTGTTTACTATCTATTTTTTATCGTGTATTATCTACCAATGTGGGCATAGATTCCCCAATATCACACCTTGGACCTCACTGCTAGTCGGTAACCTCTGGCATTTAGGAAAACACAAATGAGGTTATGTGACCAACTGGGTTCGGGGAACCTTTGGGCGGTACTCGGATCTGGGATTCTAAATCAAGTGTCATATTTTTTCATATTTGGGTTGACCAGTAAAAACTCATCACCTTCCTTAAGGTGAATGATCTACAATGCTTATAAGAAGGTTCTCTAAGTCTTACTTGGATCAACTACTTTGGTATATTCACACCGCTATAAGGATGTGGTCAAGGGTGTCAATCCTAGGGAGGATAATTCACAAAAACGATGGTCACACACCTCAAGGGGCCTGTAATGCATAGGGAATCATGAAAATGGTCATGAACTCATCCACAGTGGCCAATAAAGTAAGCTAGTTATCATGTTCTATCATGTCCCTTGACATATTTCTTTTTCCATGATACATTATATACATTTAACAATTTACATGTAAATTTAACCATTTGATATAAGTTTTCCAATTCAGATATTAAATAGGGGATTAATCACCCATAGTGTAAGGACTAAACATCCACATGCCCAATAACAGAATCCTAAATCCATAAGAAATGTACCAGGACATCCTACCTTAAAACAAAGATAAATACAACTAACTCCACAGCTTGATAGTCGTTTCCCCATATCATCTATGCTTATGAAATTTCATACCCAGGTCCTAGGTATTTTCTTATTCTAAGAAACCCCATAACATTAATTAAAATAATTAAAATTAATAAACCATTTATATTAAAATAGGTATAATTCACATTAACACAATGACATCCAAAGATCATTGAATACTCAAGTAGTGGTGAGCCAACCATCCCAGAAACGTCCCTAAACCTACACTATGAAAAATCCCCCACATAAACCACAATTTAAATCATTTAATTAAATAAATTTTAAATAAAACAATTTAAAAATTCACAGTGCAACATACCTTCATCGAATAAAAAAGCAAGAACATGTGTCTGGCATTTTGGTTCATCCTCTTCCTATGAATAATTGAAACTATATCATGCTCATCCATTTTCAACATGATCTAATGGAATCATCTTCAAAACCTTTTATGAAGAAGAATAAATTATAGGATGTGGTGGTAAGGGACAATGGATATAATTTTGGTTGGAACTCACATAAAATCACTGAAAAACACCAAAGAAAACACCATAAATGTGGGAGAATTAAAGAGGAATAGGGGACTTGGATTCCCTAGTTCATGCAGAAAAAAAATAGGGGAATGGGATCCCCTTTTAAAAACATGATGGGTATTAATGGTAATTATTCCCTCTTAAAAACTCCCATTATGTAGATGGCTTGGTCCACCTGCTTGCCAGTGGCCTACTATATCCCCAGCTACCCCAAGCTACCTATGTCACTTTCTCAAACCTCTCCAACACATATTGGCCTCAATTCCCCATCCAAAATACATAACTTAAGGTTTTTAATCATTAATAATTTCATTTTGAAACTCATTTCTCAAACTATACCATCCACCATATGAAAATTCTAAAATTACTCCAAATTTCATGACCCGTCCATACACTCTAGCTATTATAGAAGTGATTATGGTTATATATGTTCACTATAATTATGAATCGACCTGATTTTGGTAAGCTATGTTAACAATAAATTTTCATGGATGTGATTATGGTTAGTTATATTCCCAAGATCTAGCCATTTATGTGATTTCGATTAGATATGTTAACCATAATTACATGTTAATGTGATTGCAGTAAGATATATTCACAAGAATTATGTGTGGAAATGATGGTGGTTAGATATTTTCACAATAATTGTATTTGGATGTGATTTTGGTTAGTTATGTTCACAATAATTGAGTGTGGATTTTATTATTATTAATTAATTCTACAAGAATTCCCATGCTCATGATTATGGATTGTTATGGTCACAATGTTATAATTTTTTAGGCATATGTTTATGCATTGAAAATATGGTCATCAGAAATATGGCCATTGGATATATGGTCATCACCTATGAATGTATCAAACATGTATACTGAATGTTTTTAAATTGTAGTAACAAATTTAAAATAACATAATCATAGAATTATAGAAAAATATAATATTAAATTAAAACCTTTTATTATATATATCTGTGTGTATATATATATATCTATGTGTGTGAA
Organism: Viscum album; assembly: GCA_963277665.1. Taxonomy (NCBI): domain Eukaryota; kingdom Viridiplantae; phylum Streptophyta; class Magnoliopsida; order Santalales; family Viscaceae; genus Viscum; species Viscum album. The sequence continues at coordinate 1,453,394,200 of OY728145.1, forward strand.
AGAAATTATTATTATTATTAGTACTCGTTTTAAAATAATTATTTTATTTATTTTTAAAATTGATTTAAATATTTTTAATTCAAATTTTAAATAAAATTCAACTAATTTTTATTAAATAAGTAATCAATATTAATGAATTAGGAATAAAATCATTTTGTGATGAAAGTCATTTTCTTAAAAGAATTATAATTTTTCTATATATTTTTTATTTTTGAACTAATTGATCACTACTAAAAATGTGGAATATATTAATAATATATATATATATATTAATTATTTTTCATGGAAATATTTTCGCTTTGTATGGTATATAAATAAATTATTTTTATTATTTAAAAATAAATTTTTCTCTAAAAATTATTTTTATGCATTATTTGTGCTTATATTTAAAAAATTATCAAATCTATAAATTTAGTATAATAATATGGTTTTAATATTTTTTTCAAAATATTCAAAATTTGATAATAATTTTATTTTAAATTTTAACATAAAATTAACTTACCAATGTGAATATTAGTTACTATATTAAAAAAGAAATTTTTTTGAATTGTTTTAATAAATGTCATGTAATTATAAAATAAATTAAATAGATCAATTATATATGAATATAATCTTATTTTAAAACATAAAAGTATACTAATTATCAGTAAATTAATAATAGATAAGAAATATGAATAAAAACACTTAAGGTATAAAAAGACATTTTAATATAAATTATTTTTTATATATCATATATTTTACTTTATAACATAGTTTATCATATTTAAAAATTTAATTATATTTCATGGATTCTAAATTTAGAATCAAAAAATTCAAATTTGGTAAGAATAATCATATTATATTTCTATTGAAAAATTAATTACCTGGGATAATATTTAATCAAAGTTAATAAGTTAGAAGAGAGGAAACTTTATATGGCCCGAATTTTTCTAAATTAACTTAACACTAAGACCTTATAGAAGTCATTTTTTAGGTTTTATTTTTATAATAAAAATTTCACCAACCATTCCTCACATAACTCACCAAACTGTCATTTGATTCCATATTTTCCCCTCACCTAACTATAGTTTCCATTCAAATTTCCCTCTTTTTAACATATAAATGGACCTCACATACACCCACTTAAATCCATAATTATCCATATAATTTCCATCAAAAAAATTGAAAATTTAACCTCTTCTATAATCCTATTACAAATTTGTATGCCCTTATTTTGAATAAATATTCCTATGTCCCTTTTTTGAAGAGTCCCTTAAAGAGAATATTCAAGTCGACAATGTGAGTATTATCTACTCCTTAATAATTTATTCTCTATATTTATTCTAAAAACATAATATAAACAAAAAAATATAATGATTTAAGTATCATTCATATATTTATATATTATTATATTAATTTAATAACCAGTTTCTACTTTCCCCCATTTAGTTGAAAAATGAAAATGTTGTTCGTGTTACGTGTGAACTACCTCCTCCATGAACAATGTATTTTATTTTTCATCATCGCATTTCATAAATGGATTTAAAATTTTATTTTATGAATAAAATAATACATTTATGATATGCTTAAGTTTGTTGAAATATTAATTAGGCATTGTATTAATAATATCAACAATAAGAGATATTTTCAAATTTAACCTCTTAAAACAATAATATCAATCGGAAAAATTATTTCTTATTTGTAACTAATAGTTTTTTATTTATATTATTCATCCACATATTCAAAATTAAAATCAATTTATTTATTAACATCTAAATAATATCATTATACTTATTTAATAATATTATTATAAATAAATCATTTAATAACCATATTTATACATTGACTAAATCATGTTCATATTTAGGTTAGTTTAACTATAACGCCCTGACCCTAGTTACCCAGAGTCAGTGCATTATTACATAAAATTGGCATGATCACAAAATATCAAGTCTAGAAATACTGATTTGTTTAGTAGCCTTGGAAGTACAAGATACATTCATATGTTTTACATTACATTGTAAAATGAAATACTACAACAACATTGTCCCTATAGACCACACTTATATCTCTTAGACTATCCCTGTAGGTCATTCATAATATACTTCTTCACATCCTGTAAAAAATAAAACATGTAAAGGGGTGAGCTTAGATGCTCAGAAAGGATAAAAATATAGTGGAAACTTTCATAAATAAGCTTAAACATTTTAAGGCAACGTATAAGACTAAAACATAATCCTTTTAAACATAAAATTCAGCATAATATGGAAAATATAAATCAAATAATTTAATTTACTTATACACATGGATATTCTACTAGTATAATAATCACATGCAACATCAATATCCACTTTCATAATGATTGAATGAAAAATTCCAGACTTTCATAACCACATAGTCAAGGAATTGTGCCAAGACTACAAATAAAATTTTGTCAAGTCCTTGTGCCAAGACACTAGTTTGTCTCATGAGACCTACTGATGCATCGAGGAGCTATAGAAGGATCCACCTGTCACTTACTATGTCCAATGCATTCCTCATATGAAAAGGTTTAAACATAACATAAACATTCATATTAAAACTAGCATACGAAATGTCAATAATTTATCCATAAACCATGAATTGTATAAAAATAACACATCCACAGTCAAACATATCACAAAAAAATCAATACAATATGGAAGTTTTGCATCATAATAAATCAACTTCAAATAAGCTTAAAATCAATCAAAGGATGTTGACATAGATGAAATCAAAACTTTTTTGAGAGAAATATCTCTTTATATTTTGAAATCATTTAAAAATCATATAATTGTAAAAAAAATTATTTTGAAAATATTCTTATAATATTTTAAGGGAATCTTAGATGATTTAATAACGGTGGAAAATAGTTTCACCCACCGTATAAGTTAAAAAACATTCTTACCTTAATTTTTTCGAAAAGGTCATAAAGTACCTTATTTGGAAAATGACAGAAAGTTTCCTTTAAAAAACATATAAGGTCAAATAATGGTATAAATGACTTTAACTCATTGTCTATTAAATAGAAAAATGTTTTGAAATACATTTTTGAGAAATACGGATGTGGATGGTAAAGAGGACCCAGTAGATACTCACGTATAAAACAACCACAGATAATGAAGAGATTGTAGAATTAACACTTACCTTATAATTTTCCTTGTTCGAGGGTAGGTTAACCTCATGTATAATAGTGAAATAATTGTTATTAAATTATACAAGAACCATATACATTAATATGAGAGGAGGACATGATAAAAGAACACAAAGGAACCTATCCTTTGTTCCGAGGAGGACATGGTATAAGAATTTCTATATGTTGACATTCCACAGGAAGAGGATGATATGATGGGAAGAGCTGTAAGAGTGTAGGTCAACAACGAGCAAGCTAAGTGGATTTACAAACAAGATTTGATCTTAATGAGAGGCTTCAATGATCAGAAAATCAGCAAAGAAGAATATATCTGAACATGGGACAAAATGGCGGACCGTTTGGAAGATGTTATTGGGGAAGATCCTGATGCTAAGGTATGTCTAATGAATTGGAATCTTTACAGGGAGTAAAGCAAAAATAGGTTAAGTCTATGTTTTGGTAACTTTTCCTTTTCTTATGAGGCTTCGCCCCCGGACTGATTCGGGATGTGTAGTCTGGACATCTTTGTTGGGATAGAGCACTCTGCCATCACCTTTGCAGGCCATTTGGGATATGGCTGATTTGGAGGGATGGAAACATCGGGAGGGACCATGCTTGCATGGGATCACTGAGTGTCCCGCATAGGGATGGTGGTTGTTGTTGTTGCTTGAATGAGGTAGATCCTGTCTCTTTCTTCTTCTTTTTTTGTTAGGGGTTGTTTGGGTGTTTTTCTGGACCCTATAGTTTCTCACTTTTCCCACACAAGTGTTTTCTTTAATAAAAAATAATTTTCAAGTCAATATTATATCATATATGATCTTCTAATATTGCTTTGTTAATGATATTTCAGCAGTATCATCGTTTCAGATGTTAACTAATTCATTTTCCTTTATATGCTTTATTATGTAAGTAATGTTTGGTATGGATAGGATGTATCTTATTCATATTATGAATGATATTATGTCTTTAAACATTACTTTTAATTATCAAATTAAAATTAGTCTTGAATGGATACGATGGGGAATGAATCTCATCGTGTTAGTGGAGACGGTAATACGTACGTATGCACGAGCGATAATATCATTTTTTTTATATTAAAATTGTATATAATTGGATGTTATATCATATATAAATAATAATTAACATGTTATATTTTTTATTTACTTCAATTATACATCATTATTATAACCATCCAAACAGTGAAGTGTTGAATGACAAACTACATCACGACGTGTAGACGGTATGTCGTACGTACGCATGTATGGTGACTTTTTCATTTATAGGATGGATAGAATAATGAATATGGTTGTACCATTTGTATAATAACATCACATTATATAAAAGATACTGGATATATTATTTTAGAATGGAAACAACAAATAAAGAGTAAGTGGAAGAAGAAAAGAACTTGAAAGAGGTGATGAAATATTTACCTCTTCTTCGGGTTCTTACTTTTGATTTGATCAAAAGGGATCCTTATGTTGGATTTCTGACTAAAGGAATGCCTCTAGGATTAATGTAGGATATTTGGGAGGATATTTTGGTAGGTTTTAGTCGATCCAAATGGCTTTGGAGGTGTGAATATGATAGAAGGGGAAGTGACCTTTTATAAGAGGGGTGATGGGAAAATTAGGAAAAGATTGAAATAATATTTTATAATAAATTCATATTCGGTTTATAATGGATTAAAAATGATTTATTTAGATGATATGGTGGGTATGGGTCTAAATCCTCTCAACCAATGGGTTTTAGACTGGTTTAAGTCACCATATTAACCTTATCATTAAGATTTAACTCTTAGTTAAATAGTTTGACATTTATCATGTCTCTTTGTATTTTTATATTATATGGTTAATAAACATACTATAAACTTCCAAGAGAACCTAAAGTGGTTCATTAATGACATATATAATATTATTTAATCCCTTTTTCCATGCATTAAATTTTTAGGAATATAATATCAATTAACAATATAATATTTGTTTTTAAAACTCTTTTATGTCAATTTTGACACTATTTGGTATTTTGTATTTGTTAAATTTATAACAGAATTATTACTTATAAAAAATAATTTAATCAACCGTAAAATGTCATATTAACCTATAAAATTAGTTTAATTCATTAAAAGTCTCAAATTACAGTTATTTGGATATTTATAATATAAATTATTTCAATCTTTCATTAATAAGGTAATTACTAGATCATCATTGTGTCATAAATAAATTTAATTATTTAATGTCTAAAAATTATAAATAAACTACCATTATGTAGGAAATTTTTTTATCTTTCTAATGAATATTTATAGTCAAATTTATCTTATGTATAACCCTATATTAAAAAATTTTAATTATTAAACTTAGAATTTAAAACTTTTAACTCTTCTTTAAATAAAATAATAATAAATGTCCTAATCTAATGAAAGTGGACCTAAAGGATCATAATTTATTACTAAGGTTGGTTTTGGTTTAAATAAACTTATCCAATAGAATTAGGACATGTGTTAGGGTAATAATAATATCATTTTTACCTTTAATTTCCCTATTTACTTTTAACCATGGTAAATAAAAGTCAAAAGTTACTATTCACCAAAATTTATTTTCATCTCATTGAACCACATTTTACTTACTGATATCATCTGCATCTCTCAGATTTTTGAAATTTAACTCACAGAAGGGATAAAATTAAGTTTTATGCAAATTTTCAAAAGCTCCTAGGTGGTGGTAAAAGACAGTAAAAAGATCAATAAAATTTTATATATATAATTTTATTATAAAAAACTCCAATGAATTACATTGAAATTATATTGGTATTATGTATCTATTTTGACTTAAAATAAATTTAAATTAAATAAATAATGATTTAAATAAAAAGTCAGTTTTAACCAATAACACAGTGTTTTTCACTATTCATCAAAAATCGATAGTTTTAAGAAAAATACAAAAAAATCACCCTAAGATAATTTTGATATTATGAATCCAAAAATGAAGTCCATTTTGAAAGTTAAAATTTATAAAATTTCAAAAATTGGGTATTACTATTCATAATGGCTACTTTGATTGGTTGCGGTGTGTTAAAATCTCAAAGTTGCGTACAATGGAAACTGTTGCATTATTCAAAAGGAAACATACTGTTGATGCTTGGGGTGTTTCATTCTCCCCTGCTTCAAATAATTTCATCCTCAAAATTTCTAAAATACTACCGCCTAAAAAGATTTGGTTGTTTCTGCATCATAAGTTCCTCAGGTTCCCACGTTTCCTCTTCCATCGTATAGTTTCTCCATAGGAATTTTACCAGATGAGTTGTGCGGTTTCTCAACATTTGTTCTATTGTATCAAGAATCTTGATAGGTTCTTCGTAATAAGACAGATCGGGTTCCAGTTCTAATTCCTCATAGGTGAGTACATGCATTGGGTCAGGCATGTATTTTCTCAATAGTGATGTGTGTAACACATCATGAACTTTGGAGAGACTTGGCGGCATTTCCTAATGGAAAGCTACAGCCCCAATTCTTTCTTGAATTTCGAAAGGTTTGATGTACCTAGGACTCAATTTAACTTCTTACTGAATCGTATAACTCCCTTCCATGGAGATACCTTCAAGAAAACATGATCTCCTACCTGAAATTCCAAATAATTTATTTGGTTATCTACATAGATCTTCTGCCTACTTTGTTTTTCTTTGATAAGGGTTTCGATAACCATCACCTTTTCCATAGTTTCCTCAACAAGTTCTAGTCCAACGATTTTTCTTTCACCAACAACATTCTAACACGTTGTTGTGCGAAATCTCTTTCCATATAACGCTTCATATGGTTCCATCTGAATACTTTAATGGAAGCTATTGTTATAGTAAAATTATACTAGAGGTAAATATTGATCCCATATACCTTGAAAGTCAAGTGATCAAGATCTAAACATGTCTTCTGTGGTTTGAATAGTCCGTTCTGATTGTCCATCACTTTGAGGATTATAGGTAGTGCTCAAACGAAGTTCAGTATCTAGGGATTTCTGAAGACTTTTCCATAATCTTGATGTAAAACGGGGATCTCGGTCAGAAACAATCGATAAGGGTACTCCATGAAGTCTTATAACTTCATTAATATATAGTCTTACTAGACGTTCAAGTGGTAAATCTTATCTTATAGAAATAAAATGTGCTGACTTGGTAAGACGATCAACAATGACTCATATTGCTTCATTTCATCTAGGAGTCTTTGGTAACCCCATGAAAAATTCCATTGTGATATCATCCCACTTCCACTCAGGTATGGGAAGAGGTTGCATGACTCCTCTAGGATGTTGTCTTCCATCTTTCACTTTTTGGAAAACCATACATCTCTACACAAAATTAGAAATATCTCTCTTCATGTTGTCCCACCAAAAATGTTCCTTAAAATCTCTATACATCTTGGTGATACCAAGATGTATGGAGAAATTGGAGCTACGGGCATCATCCAACAATTCCCTTATCAGATCAGGTATATTAGGAACACAAAGTCTCTTTCCAAATTTCAAAATTTCATCTTCATATATAAAGTCACTCAATCTCCCATCGTTCACAGCTTTAATTTTCTTTTGAAACTCCTCATCATCAGCCTGAGAAATTTTTATCCTTTCTAGTAAATATTGTTTGGAAACCATTTTAAAAAGTATCAATGTTTCACCTTCCTTGATTATTCCCATATCCATATTTACTAGATACATGAAAATAGGATCTCTTTCAACTCTCATCTTGTTCAAAACTCCATGATCCTTTCTACTCAAAGCATCTTCCACCTTATTTGCCTTCCCCGAGTGGTAGTGTATTGTGCAATCATAATCCTTGAGTAGTTCAATCCATCTCCTCTTCCTCGTGTTGAGTTCTTTCTATGAGAAAATATACTTCAAACTCTTGTGATCGGTATATATCTCACATTTTTCACCAGAGATATAATGCCTCCATATCTTCAATGAAAAGATTATAGCTTCTAACTCAAGATCATGAGTAGTATTGTTTTTCTCATGAATTTTTAGCTGTCGTGATACATAGGAAATAACCCTATCATTCTACATAAGGAAACAACCAAGTCCTTTCTTTGATGAATCACTATAACTAACAAACCCATCATTCCCCGATGGTAGAGTCAAGATTGGAGTAGTGACTAATCTTCTCTTCAATTCATCAAAACATTCTTCACACTCTTTTTTCCAAACAAATTTAACCCCTTTACGTGTGAGCTTGGATAATGGGTTAGCCAATCGGGCAAAATTCTGGACGAAACATCAATAATAACCTGCAAAACCAATAAAATTGTGTACCTCAGTTATACTTTTCAGTGCTGGACATTCATGGATTTCTATCGTCTTAGAAAGATCAATAGAGATTCCATACTTAGAGACAATATGGACACAAAAAGAAATATCCTAAAGCCATAATTTGAACTTGCTAAACTTCCTGTATAATTCATTTCTTCTTAGGGTTTTTAGAATGGTGCCCAAGTGATTTTCATGATCTTCATTTCTTTTGGAGTATACCGGGATATCATCAATAAATACCACTACAAATTCATCAAGATATTCCTTGAAAACTATGTTGATAAGATTCATTAAAATAGAGGGATCATTAGTCAGCCCAAAAGTCATTACTGTAAACTCGTAATGCCCATACCTAGTTCAAAATGTTGTTTTCAGAATTTCTTCCTTCTTTACACACAACTGATTATATCAAGATCAAAGTTCAATCTTTGAACAATATTGAGCTCCATGAAGTTGTTCGAATAAATCATCAATGCGAGGTAGGGGATACTTGTTCTTTATTTTTATAGCATTGATCCCACTTTATTCAATTCACAGCCTCATAGACATGTCTTTCTTATTAACAAAAAGGATAGGGGCTCCCCATGGAGAAACATTAGGGCGAATAAATCCCTTATTACTCAATTCCTCTAGTTTTTTCTTCAGTTCCACTAATTCCACTGTGGTCATTCTATTAGGGGTCTTCGATATGGGCCTTGAACTAGGAATTAAGTCAATGGAAAACTCAATTTCTCATTTTGGAGGATGTCCAGGTAAATCATCTGGAAACACATCAAAATATTCTTTCACAATAGGTGCATCCTCTATTTGAACATTCCTTTCCTCACCCACATTTATTTCATTCTCTTCCTCCCCAATAATTGAATTTAGTTGAGCTGTGGGGGGTGGGTCTAGATAAGTATCAGATGGTGATGTTTCTTCTCTAAAGATAAGATACCCCTTATCATTATCGAAAATTTTATCCTCCTTATTCTTACAATAAATTTTCACATCATGGTCTGAAATCCAATCCATATCGAGGATTATATCAAATTAAAACATGGGTATGACGATTAGATTAGAAAATAAATAGTGTTTATATGCCTTAATGGGAACTGATTCACAGAACTTTGTTGCAATGATACTTCCATTAGGAGTTTTGACTGACAACTCCCTTGTTAAATCAAATTAGAAATATCTAAATTTCTTATAAAATAGGGAAGATATGAAACAATGCGATTATCCAGAATCAAATAAAGCATTAGATAAACTTGGGGAAACCATTAAATTACCTGCCACCACGTATTTCAGAGTTTCTACCTCAGCAGTAGTGATAGCATAATTTTGGACTTGATCCCTTAGCCTTTTCTGAGGTATGTTTCCTTTGCGCTTAGGACATTCATTTGCATAATGCCACCTTTCTCAAAAATTGTAGCATTCAACATTGAAATCCTCTTTCTTCCCCTTTCAATCACGAGTTTGGTGGCCTTTTTCACCACACTTGTAACAGAATCCCATTCCCTTCAGGAAAGTACAGGGGTGTTTCTTCCCACATTTACTGTAGGATGGATATTCAACTTTTCCCTTCTTCCCCTTATTTCCATTTCTAGAGTGTTCAGTTGATCTCGTATTCTATTTCTTTGCTTTAAAGGCTTAAGACTTAGAGAATTTCTTTTCTATATTGATATCACATGAGACAATATCTTCGTATGACAAGAAGGATTGTGAGACAAATGCTCGATGGATAAATGGTTTTAACCCATCAAAGAAACGATCAATCTTACTCCTTGGGTTATGTATATAATCTACTGCATGCCTTGCTATCATTGTAAAGTTAGCCTCATACTTTGTGACATTCTCATCCTCTTTTAGCCTCAGACTTATAAATTTCCTTTCCATATCTGCTCGATGCTCACATGGAAAGTATTTTTCTAATAAAATCTCTTTAAACTCCATCTATTCCATACTTGATAATTTTTCATCTTCCTTTGTGTTTTGAATTAATGACCACCATTGATCAGCATCTCCCGTGAGGTGATAAACTGCCATGACAATTTTTTCCCTTTCGATACTCCCCAAAGCATGAAATATTTTTCTCTAAGGAACTTATCCATTGCTAAGATACCAATGGATTTGTACTCCCATTTAATGTTGGTGGTTTTTTCCTCATAAATAGATCTAACATTCATCCTCTACGTTTTGGATCAGGGTGCTCCATACTGGTAATGTTATTATTCATTACCTAAGTGGGTTTTCCCAATATAGTGATAAGCTGATCAACACCAGTTTCATTACCTACTCCACTATAATTATCTTGACTAGGAGGGAAATATATAAATATATTACAAGAGTTGATATGGTTACCATTCCTTCTACCTAGATCCATTTCTAAATAATGGCATACACTAGATTAGTTTATGAATCGAAATACATAATTCCTAACTTATAAAACACTAAACATAAATTGAGAAGTTTATGGATATAATACATAATCATAAAAAAAAATTCTTTGAGGAGGTATATACTCATAAATCCTTCATAATGGTTTATAAAGAAAATGAAAATTATCCTAAGCATATTTCTCTGGAGTGTCATAACCAAGAGTAGAGCAAGGCCCATTGTTGTGCACCAGTTCCTGTTCGAGTCTAGATCAAAGCGGTGTTTTCATGGTTTACCCCTTGGTACATCTGTTCCAGAGCTGCCTTTACCTACTCGTATTTATACAGGGATTTATTTCTTGGAAAACTCACAAAATCTCTATAGTACCAAAATTCTAGGAAGTTCTTCCATACTAATCCTCAAAATCTATCTTGGGGTAATGTGCTCAAATCAGAGTTCATCTAAATCAAGTTTCCAAGGATTGTACTAAACTTCCTCTGATACCAACTGTAACACCCTGAACATAGTTACCAGAGTCAGTGCATTATTACATAACATTGGCATGATCACAAAATATCATGTCTCTAAAGACCGATTAGTTTATTAGCCTTGGAAATACTAGATACATTCATAAGTTTTACATTACATTGTAAAATGAAAGACTACAACAACATTGTCTCCATAGAACACACTCATATCCCTTACACTATCCCTATAGGTCAGTCATAATATACTTCTTCACATCCTGGGAGAAATAAAACATAGAAATGGCTGAGCTCAGATGCTCAGAAAGGATACCAATAAAGTGGAAACGTTCATAAATAAGCTTAAACATTTTAAGGCAATGTATAAGACTAAATCATAAGCCTTTTAAACATAAACTTCAGCATAATATGGAAAATATAAATAAAATAATTCCATTTACTTATTCACATGGATATTCTACTAGTCGAATAATCACATGCAACAACAATAGTAACTTTCATAATGATGGAATGCATAATGCAAAACTTTCATAACCTCATAGTCAAGGCCTTGTGCTAAGAATACAAATAAGATTTTGTCAAGGCCTTGTTCCAAGACACTAGTTTGTCTCATGAGACCTACCGATGCATCAAGGAGCAATAGTGGGCTCCACTCGTCACTTTCTAAGTCCAATTCATTCCCCATATGAAAAGGTTTAAACATAACATAAATATTCATATTAAAACTAGCATACAAAATGTCAATAATTTATACATAAACCATGAATGGTGTAAAAATAACACATCCACAATCAAACATATCACAAAACCTTTCAATACAATATGGAAGTTTTACATCATAATAAATCAACTTCAAAAAGCTGAAAATCCATCAAAGGATGTTGACATAGATGAAATCAAAACTTTTTTGAGTGAAATATCTCTTTCTATTTTTAAATCATTTAAAATTCATATAATTATAAAAAAAATATTTTGAAAATATTCTTATAATCTTGTAAGAGAAGCTTTGATGATTTCATAATGGTAGAAAATAGCTGCACCTGCCGTATAAGTTAAAAAACATACTAACCATAATTTTGTCGAAAAGGTCATAAAGTACCCTGTTTGGAAAATAACGGAAAGATTCTTTTCAAAAACATATAAGGTCAAATAAGGGTATAAATTAATTTAACCCATTTTTTATTAAATTGTAAAAATGTTTTGAAATACAATTTTAAGAAACACGGATATGTATGATAAAGAGATCCTAGTAGATACTCACGTATAAAACAACCTTTGATAATGAAGAGATTGTAGAATTAATCATTACCTTGTACTTTTCCTCGGTGGAGGGTAGGTTAAACTCCTGTATAATGGTGAAATCATTGTTATTAAATTACAAAATAACCATATACATTAATATAATATCATATATGATCTTCTAATATTGCTTTGTTAATGATATTTCAGCAGTATCATCGTTCTGTTTGTTAACTGATTCATTTTCCTTTATATGATTTGTTACGTAATTAATGTTTGGAATGGATATGATGTATCTTATTCATATTCAAAATGATATTAATTCTTTAAATATTATTTTTATTCATCAAATGAAAATTAGTCTTGAATGGATACGATGGGGAATGAATCCCATCACGTTGGTGAAGACGGTAATCCGTACATACGCACGAGCGACGATATCATTTTTTTGATATTAAAATAGTATATAAATGGATGATATATCATGTATAAAGAATAATTTACATGTTATATTTATTATTTAAATCAATTATACATCATTATTATACCCTTCTAAATAGTTAAGTGTTGAATGACAAACTACACCATGACGTGGAGACGGTAAACCGTACGTAAGCACGTATGGTGACATTGTCATTTATAGGATGGATAGAATAACGAATATGGTTATACCATTTTTATAATAACATCACAGTATATATAAGATACTGGAGTTATTATTTTAGAATGTAAACAATAAATAAAGAGGAAGTAGAAGAAGAAAATAACGTGAAAGAGGTGATGAAATATTTACCTCTTCTTCGGGTTCTTCCTTTTGATTTGATAAAAAGGGATACTTTTGTTGGATTTATGACTAAATTAAGGCCTTTAGGATTAAGTGAGGATAGTTGGGAGGATATTTGGGCAGGGTTTGGACAAGAAAAATTTCTTTTGAGGTGTGAAAATTAGAGAAGGGGAAGTGCACTTTCATAAGAGGGGTGAGGGGCACCTTAGGAAAAGATTGAAATAATATTAGAAAATAAATTCAAATTCAGTTTATAATGGATCCAAAATGATTTATTTCAAAGATAAGGTGGGTATGGGTTGATATCATCTCAAAAAGTGGGTTTTAGAAAGGTTTAAGTCATCATATTAGCATTATCATTTAGATTAACTCTTAGTTAAATAGTTTGACATTTACCATGTCTCCTTATATTTTTATATTATATGGTTAATGAACTTACTATAAACTTCCAAACGAAAATAAAGTGGTTCATTAATGACATATATAATATTATTTAATCCCTTTTCCTGAACCTTATAATTTTAGGAATAGAATATCAATTAATAATATAATATTTGTTTTTAAAACACTTTTATGTCAATTTTGACACTATTTGGTATTTTATTTTTGTTAAATTCATAACTGCATTATTACTTCAAAAAAAATTAATTTAATCAACCCTTAAATTTAATATTAATATATAAAATTAGTGTAATTAATTTAAAGTCTCAAATAAAATTTATTTTAATATTTATAATATCAATTATTTCAATCTTTCATTAATAATGTAATTAATGCATCATCATTGTGTCAAAAATAAATTTAATTATATAATTTATAAAAATTATAAATAAAATACCCAACATAGAAAATATTTTTATCTTTCTAATTAATATTTATAGTCGAATTTATCTTATGTATAACCCTATATTAAAAATTGTTTAGTTATTAAACATTGAATTTAACACTTTTAACTCTTCTTTAAATAAAATAATAATAAATTTCCTAATCTAGTAAAAGTGGACCTAAAGGATAGAATTTTATTCCTAAGGTTGTTTTTGGTCGAAATATAATTATACAATAGAATTAGGAATTGTTTTAGGGTAATAATAATATCATTTTTACCTTTAATTACCCTATTTACTTTTAACTGTGGTAAATAAAAGTCAAAAAGTTACTATTCAAAAAAAATATTTTCATCTCATTTAACCGCATTTTACTTACTAATATCAACTGTGTCTCTCGGTTTTTTGAAATTAAACTCACATAAATGGTAAAATTATGTTTTATTCAAATTTGCAAAAGCTCCTTGGTGGTGGGTAAAAGACGGAAAAAAGTTTAATAAAATTTTATAGATCTAATTGTATTATACAAATGACTCCAATGAATTGCATTGAACAAATATTGGTATTATGTATCTATTTTGACTTAAAATAAATTTAAATAAAATAAATAATGATTTAAATAAAAAGTCAGTTTTAACCAATAACGCAGTGTTTTTCACTATTCATCAAAAATTGAATGTTTTAAAAAAAATCACCCTAAGCTAACTTTGATATTATGAATCCAAAAATGAAGTCCATTTTGAAATATAAAATTTATAAAATTTCAAAAAGTTGGTATTACTATTCATAATGGCTACTTTGATTGGTCGTGGTGTGTTAGAATCTCGAAGTTGCATACGATGCAAGCTATTACATTATTCAAAGGGAAACGTACCATGGAAGCTTGGGGTGTTACATTATCCCCTACTAATAATTTCATCCTAAAAATTTCTAGAATACTATTGAATAAAAAGATTTATATGGTTCTTCATGATAAATTCCTCGGGTTCCCATGTTACCTCTTCCATCTTATAGTTTCTCCATAGGACTTTTACCAGACGAGTTGTCTGGTTTCTCAACACTTGTTCTCTGGTATCAAGAATATTCACAAGATATTCTTAATAAGACAGATCGTGTTCCTGTTCTAATTCCTCAAAGGTTAGTACATTCATTGGGTCAAGCATGTATTTTCTTAATAGTGATACGTGGAACACATCATGAATTTTGGAGAGACTCGGCGGTATTGCCAAACGGTAAGATACAACCCCAATTCATTCTTGAATTTCGAAAGGTCTGATGTACATGGGACTCAATTTTCCCTTCTTACCGAATCTTATAACTCCCTTCCATGGAGATACCTTCAAGAAAACACGATCTCCTACCTGAAATTACAAATCCTTTCTTAGGTTATCTGCATAGCTCTTCTGCCTACTTTGTGCTGCTTTGATATGGGTTTGGATAACCTTCACCATTTCCATCATTTCCTCAACAAGTTCTGGGCCAATGAGTTTTATTTCACTAGCATCATTCCAACACGTTGGTGTGCGAAATCTCTTTCCATATAACGTTTTATATGGTGCCATCTGAATACTTGAATGGAAGATATTATTATAGTAAAATTCTACCAAAGGTAAATATTGATCCCACATACCTTGAAAGTCAAGTGATCATGATCTCAACATGTCTTCTAAGGTTTTAATAGTCCATTATGATTGTCCATCTATTTGAGGGTGGTAGGTAGTGCTCAAACAAAGTTTAGTATCCTGGGCTTTCTAAAGAATTTTCCATAATCTTGATGTAAAATGGGGATCAATGTCAGAAAAAATCAATAAGGGTACTCCATGAAGTCTTAAAACATCATTAATATATAATCTTACTATACTTTCAAGTGGTAAATCTTATCTTATAGAAATAAAATGTGTTGACTTGGTAAGACGATCAACAATGACCCATATTGTGGCATTTCTTCTAGGAGTCTTTGGTAGCCCCATGACAAAGTCCATTGTAATATCATCCCATTTCCACTCAGGTATGGGAAGAGGTTGCATGACACCTGTAGGATGTTTTCTTCCAGTTTTCACTTGTTTTAGAACCATACATCTTGGCACAAAATTAGAAATCTCTCTCTTCATGTTATCCCACCAAAAATGTTCCTTCAAATCATCATACATCTTGGTGCTACCAGGGTGTATAAGGTCATTGGAGCTATGGACATCATCCAACAATTCCCTTTTCAGGTCAGGTATATGAGGAACACAAAGTATATTTCCAAATTTCAAAATTCCATCTTTATATATGAAGTCACTCAATCTCCCATCATTCACAGTTTTAATTTTCTTTTGAAACTCCTCATCATCATCCTGAGAACATTTTATCCTTTATAGTAAAGATGG
The DNA here is from genome assembly GCA_963277665.1 of Viscum album. Lineage (NCBI taxonomy): Eukaryota > Viridiplantae > Streptophyta > Magnoliopsida > Santalales > Viscaceae > Viscum > Viscum album. Next base: position 1,453,410,686 of record OY728145.1, read on the forward strand.
TTTAGAAACCATTTGAAAAAAAATTATCGATGTATCACCTTCCATGATTATTCCCATATCCATCTTTACTAGATCCATGACAATATGATCTCTTTAAACTCTCATCTTGTTCAAAACTCCATGATCCTTTCTGCTCAAAGCATCAGCCACCTTATTTTCCTTCCCCGGGTGGTAGTGTATTATGCAATCATAATCCTTGAGTAGTTCAAGCCATCTTATTTTCCTCATGTTAAGTTATTTCTGTGAGAAAATATACATAAAACCATTGTGATCGGTATATATATCACATTTTTTACCATAGAGATGATGTATCCATATCTTCAAATCAAAGATTACAAATGCTAACTCAAGATCATGAGTAGGATAGTTTTTCTCATGAATTTTTATCTGTCGTTATGCATAGGCAATTACCCTATCATTCTGCATAAGGACACAACCAAGTCCTTTATTTGATGCATCACTATAAATAACAAACCCTTTATTCCCCGATGGTAGATTCAAGATCGTAGAATTGACTAATATTATCTTAAATTCTTAAAAACATTCTTCACACTCTTTTGTCCAAAAAAAATTAAGCCCTTTATGTGTGAGCTTGGATAATGGGTTACCCAATCGGGAAAAATTCTAGACGAAACGTCGATAATAACCTGCTATACCAATAAAACTATGTACCTCAGTTATATATGTCAATGCTGGCCATTCTTGAATTTCTATCATCTTAGAAGGATCAACGAAGATTACATCCTTAGATACAATATGGCCATGAAAAGAAATCTCCAGAAGACCGAATTCACACATGCTAAACTTCCCGTATAATCCATTTCTTCTGAGGGTTTTCAGAATGGTGCATCAGTGATTTTCATTCTCTTCATAGCTTTTAGAGTATAGCAGAATATCATCAATAAATACCACTACAAATTAATAAAGATATTCCTTGAAAACTATGTTCATCAAATCCATAAAAACAGAAAGTGCATTAGTCATTCCAAAAAGAATTACTGTAAACTCGTAATGCTCGTACCTGGTTTGAAATTCCATTTTCGGAATGTATTCCTCTTTATATGCAACTGATGATATCCAGATCAAAGTTCAATCTTTGAAAAATATTGAGCTCCATGAAGTTGGTCGAATAAATCATCAATACAAGGTAGGGGATACTTGTTATTTATTATTATATCATCGATCTCCCTGTAGTCATTTCACAACCTCATAGACCAGTCTTTATTCTTAACAAAAATGATAGGGGATCCCCATGGAGAAACACTAGGGAAATTAAATCCCTTATTAATAAATTCCTCTATTTATTTATTCAGTTACACTAATTCCATAGTGGGCATTCTATAAGGGGTCTTCGATATGGGCCTTGAACCAAGAATTAAGTAAATGGAAAATTCAATTTCTCGTTATGGAGGATGTCCAGATAAATCCTCTAGAAACACATCAACATATTTTTGCACAATAGGTACATCCTCTATTTGATCATTCCTTTCCTCACCCATAGTTATTTCATTCTCTTCCTCCCTAATAATTGAACTTAGTTGAGCTACTGGGGTTAGATATAGATAAGAATCAGATGTGGATGTTTCTTCTCTAAAGATAAGGTACTCCATATCATCATCGAAAATTGTAAACTTCTTCTTCTTACAATAAATTTTCACATCATGGTGTGAAATCCAATCCATACCGAGGATTATATCAAATTCAATCATCGGTATGACGATGAGATCAGCAGATAAATAACGTTTATATGCCTTAATGGGAACTGATTCACAAAACATTGTTGCAATGATACTTCTGTTAGGAGTTTTGAATGACAAATCCCTTGTTAAATCAAATTGGAAATATCTAATTTTCTTAGAAAACAGGGAATATATGAAATAATGTTTTGATCCAAAATCAAATAAAGCATTGTCTAAACTTGAGGAAACCATTAAATTACCTACCACCACATCTTTCAGAGTTTCAACCTCAGAAGTAGTGATAGCATAATTTTGGATTTGATCCCTTAGAATTTTCTAAGGTATTTTTCCTTAGATATTAGGACATTCATTTTCATAATGCCCCCTTTCACTAAAATTGTAGCATTCAACCTTGACAACATCTTTCTTCCCCTTACAATCATGACTTTGGTGGCCTTTTTCACCACACTTGTAACAGACTCTCATTCCCTTCAGAAAAGTACCAGGGAGTTTCTTCCCACATTTATTTCAGGATGGATATTAAAATTTTCCCTTCTTCCCCTTATTTCCATTTCTAGAGTGTTCGTTAGATCTCTTCTTCCCTTTCTTTTCTTTAAAGTCGTAAGACTTAGAGAATTTATTTTCTGTCTTGATAGCACATGAGACAATATCTTCGTATGAAGAGAAGGATTGTGATACTAATGCTCGATGGAGAAATGGTTTTATCCTATAAAAGAAATGATCAATCTTACTCCTTGGGTTATGTATATAATCTGTTACATGCCTTTCTAACCTTGTAAAGTTAGCCTCATACTTTGAGACATTTTCATTCTCTTTTTTCCTCAGAATTAAAAAATTTTCTTTCCATATATGCTCGATGGTCACGAGGAAAGTATTTTTATAATAAAATATCTTTAAACTCCCTCCATTCCATACTTGATACTTCTCCATCTTCCTTTCTGTTTTGAATTAATTACCCCCATTGATCAGCATCTCCCGTGAGGTGATAAACTACCATGACAACTTTTCCCATTTCACTACTCCCCAAAGCATAAAATATTTTCTCTAAGGAACTTATCCATTTCTCATCAACCAATGGATTTGTACTCCCATTGAATATTGGTGGTTTTTTTCCTCATGAAGCGATCTAACATTGTTCCTCCACATTGTGGATCAGGGTGCTCTATACAGGTAAGGTTATTATTCATAACCTGAGTGAGTTTTCCATGTATAGTGATAAGATGATCACTACCAGTTGCATTACCATCTCCACTATAATTATCTTGATTAGGAAGACAATCCCTAAATATATTATGTGCATTTATACGGTTTCCATTCCTTCCACTAGGCTCTATTTCTAATAAATATCATACACTAGATTAGTTTATGAATCACAATACATAATTCCAAACTTGTAAAACACTTAACATAAATTGAGAAGTTTATGGATATAATCTATAATCATAAAAATGTTTTCTTTGAGGAGGTATATAATCATAAATCCTTCATAATTTTTTGTAAAGAAAATTAGAATTATCTTAAGCATATCTTCCGGGAGTGTCGTAACCAAGAGTGCAGCAAGGCTCGTCATCATGCACCAGTTCTCATTCGAGTCTAGCTCAAAGCGGTGTTTTCGGGTTTTACCCCTAGGTACATCTGTGCCAGAGTCGCCTCTACCCGCTCGTATCTAGACAAGGATGTATTGATTTTAAAACTCACAAAATTTCTACAGTACCAAAATTCTAGGAAGTTCTTCTATACTAATCCTCAAAATCTATCTTAGGGTGATGTGCTCTAATTAGAGTTTTTCTAAATCTGGTTTCTAATGTTTGTACTAAAATTCCTCTAATACTAACTGTAACGCCTCAACCCAAGTTACCCAGAGTCAGTCCATTATTACATAACATTGGAATGATCACAAAAGATCAAGTTTCAAAAGACCAATTAGTTTAGTAGCTTTGGAAATACTAGATATATTTATAAGTTTTACATTACATTGTAAAATGAAAGACTACAAAAACATTGTCTCCATAGACCACACTCATATACCTTAGACTATTCCTATTGGTCAGTAATAATATACTTCTTCTCATCCTGGGAAAAATAAAACATAGAAATGGTTGAGCTCAGATGCTCAGTAATGATAACAATATAGAAGAAACTTTCATAAATAAGCTTAATCATTTTAAGGCAATGTATAAGAATAAAACATAAGCCTTTTAAACCTAAACTTTAGCATAATATGGAAAATATAAATCAAATAATTCCATTTACTTATTCACATGGATATTCAACTTGTTTAATAATCACATGCAACATCAATATCCACTTTCATAATGATGGAATTCATAATGTCAGAATTTTATAACCACATAGTCAAGGCCTTGTTCCAAAACTAAAAATAATATTTTGTTAAAGACTTGTTCCAAGACACTAGTTTGTCTCATGAGACCTATCGACACATCAAGGTGTTATAGTGGGCTCCACCCATCACTTACTAAGTCCAATGCATTCCTCATATGAAAAGGTTTAAACATAACATAAACATTCGTATTAAAACTAGCATATGAATTTTCATTACATTATCCATAAACCATGAATGGTGAAAAAATAAAACATCCAAAGTCAAACATATCACAAAACCTTCAATACAATATGGATGTTTTGCATCATAATAAATCAACTTCAAATAATCTTAAAATCCATCAATGGATGTTGACATAGATGAAATCAAAACTTTTTTTAGAGAAATATATCTTTCTATTTTGAAATCATTTAAAATTCATATAATTATAAAAGAAGATTTATTTTGAAAATATTCTTATAACCATTTAAGGGAATCTTTGACGATGATATAACGGTGGAAAAAAGCTACACCCACCGTATAAGTTTAAAAAAACATTCTTACCTTAATTTTGTCGAAAAGGTCATAAACTACCTTGTTTGGAAATCGACGAAAAGATTCCTTTCAAAAACATATAAGGTCAAATAAGGGTATAAATTACTTTAACCCATTTTCTATTAAATAGTAAAAATGTTTTGAAATACATTTTTAAGAAACATCGATGTGGATGATAAAGAGGTCCCAGTAGATACTCACTTATAAAACAACCTCGGATAATGAAGAGATTGTAGAATTAACTGTTACCTTGTACTTTTTCTTGGTAGAGGGTAGGTTAAACTCATATATAATGATGAAATCATTGTTATTAAATTATAAAATAACTATATACATTAATATGATATCATATATGATCTTCTAATATTTCTTTGTTAATGATATTTCAGTAGTATCATCGTTTCAGGTGTTAACTGATCAGTTTTCATTTATATACTTTGTTACGTAAGTAATGTTTGGTATGTATAGGATGTATCTTATTTATATGGAGAATGATATTAAGTATTTAAACATTATTTTTAATCATCAAATGAAAATTATTCTTGAATGGATACGATGGGGAATGAATCTCATCGCGTTCGTGGAGATGGTAATCCGTACGCACGCACGAGCGACAATATCATTATTTTGATATTAAAATAGTATATAATTGGATGGTATATCATATATACAGAATAATTAACATGTTATATTTATTATTTACATCAATTATACATCATTATTATACCCATCCAAACAGTGAAGTGTTGAATGACAAACAACACCACGACGTGGAGACGGTTAGTCGTACGTACGCACGTATGGTGACTTCGTCATTTATAGGATGGATAGAATAATGAATATGGTTGTATCATTTTTATAATAACATCACAGTATATAGAAGATACTGGTTTTATTATTTTATAATGGAAAAAAATAAGAAAGAGTAAGTGGAAAAAGAAAAGAACTTGAAAGAGGTGATGAAATATTTACCTCTTCTTCGGGTTCTTCCTTTTGATTTGATCAAAAGGGATCCTTATGTTGACTTTATGAATAAATTAAGGCCTCTAGGATTAATGGAGGATATTTGGGCAGATTCTGTCTGATCCAAATGGATTTGGATGTGTGAATTTGAGATAAGGGGAAGTGCCCTTTTATAAGAGGGGTGAGGGGCACCTTAGGAAATGATTGAAATAATATTTTATAATAAATTCATATTCGGTTTATAATGGATCCAAAATAATTTATTTCATGGATAATGTGTGGATGGGTTTAAATAATCTCAACCAATGGGTTTTAGACAGGTTTAGGTCACCATATTAACTTTATCATTTAGATTTAACTTTTAGTTAAATAGTTTGACATTTACCATGTCTCTTTGTATTTTTATATTATATGGTTAATAAACTTAATATAAACTTCCAAGATACCCTAAAGTAGTTCATTAATTACTTATATAATATTATTTAATCCCTTTGGTAGAACTTTATATTTTTTGGAATAAAATATAAATTAATAATATAATATAAGTTTTAAAAACTTTTTTATGTCAAATTTTACACTATTTGGTATTTTGTTTTTTTTAATTCATAAAAGCATTATTACTTCAAAAAAATGAATTTAATCAACCCTAAAATGTCTTATTTACCTAGAAATTTAGTGTAATTCCTTAAAAGTCTCAAATTACATTTATTTGGATATTTATAATATCAATTATTTCAATATTTCATTAATAAGGTAATTACTGCATCATGATTGTGTCATGATTAAATTTAATTATTTAATGTCTAAAAATTATAAATAAAATTCCATTACGTAGGAAATTGTATTATATTTCTAATTATTATTTATAGTTGAATTTATATTATGTATAACCCTATATTAAAAATGGTTTAGTTATTAAACTTAGAATTTAACACTTTGAACTCTTCTTTAAATAAAATAATAATAAATGTCCTAATCTTTACCAAGTGGACCTAAAGGATCATATATTTTTTCTAATGTTGTTTTTTTTAAATATGCTTATCTAGTAGAATTAGTACATGTGTTAGGGTAATAATAATATCATTTTTACCTTTAATTAGCCTATTTAATTTTAATCGTGGTAAATTAAAGTCAAAAGTTACTATTCACCAAAAATTATTTTCATCTCATTGAACCACATTTTACTTATTGATATCAACTGTGTCTCTCAGATTTTTTAAATTCAACTCAAAGAAGCAGTAATATTATGTTTTATGTAAATTTGCAAAAGCTCTTAGAATTTGGGAAAAAGACGGTAAAAAGTTCAATAAAATTTTATATATCTAATTTTATTATAAAAATTTCTCCAATGAATTACAATGAACTAATATTGGTATTATTTATCTAATTTGACTTAAAATAAATTTAAATAAAATAAATAATTATTTAAATAAAAATTTGGTTTTAACCAATAACGCAGTGTTTTTCACTATTCATGAAAAAATGAAAAGTTTTCAGAAAAATACCAAAATTTCAACCTAAGCTAATTTAGATATTCTGAATAAAAAAATGAATTCCATTTTGAACGATAAAATTTATAAAATTTCAAAAAGTTGGTATTACTATTCATAATGGACAGTTTGATTGGTCGCGGTGTGTTAGAATCTCGAAGTTGTGTACGATGCAAGCTATTGCATTATTCAAAGGGAAATGTACCGTGGAAGCTTGGGGTATTACATTAACCACATATATCCATAATAATATAAATTTATACCATTAATGAATATTGAAACTAAATTACTTGAAATATTTTATATTAATGAATAAAGATATTTTTTCCGTTTTTTAGAATGTTTCTATTAATATTTAAAATAATTATTAATATTCCACCTTTAGTTCATTAAAAATTATCAAAACAATCACATCACTGATTTCATCTTCATGAATCATTACAAAAAAATATCGTGGGATTAAATTATAAATTTACAAATTATTAGGGCACATATATAATGTTACTATAAATAATATATGAATAATGAAAATGATATCAAATTATGTTCATCGACATTGACATTACAAAGTATATGTGAAACGACCAAAATCACAAACATTCGATGATGAACATAAATAATAAATAACTAATAAATTTATAATTAATTGTTATAATTATTGTTTATAAGGATTAATAGATACAAATAATATTCTAAAACAATTTATTAATATGTTTATTAACATTATACAGGAAGATAAATAAATTTTATGGAAGTATTGAGTAAATGTAAAGGTTCCATCTAAATTTACCTTCATTGAGGAATTATTTCCTATTATACAACTATTATTATTTTATATGGTGTACTAACTAACCAATTTGACCCTATTTGTATCCTAAAATTTTTATTTATGGAATTTAAAGGACTTTTCAATAATCCTTCCTTCATTTTTTTGATTTAATTATTACTAAATTCATAAGGGTTTTGACGACTCAACCTCCTTCTCATTGAGTCAAAGTTTTTCTCTCACAAATACGAGCCTCCCAGTTTCTTATATTTTTTTATTTATTTATATATATGGTTATTTCATTTTTTTATATAGGTAATATTCATTTTTAAATAAAAAATATTCTTCTTTAGTCGCATTGTTTCATCATTAAAATATGGTGTTGATAGGAATAATTTTTATCCTTTTTAATAGTTATTTCTCTTATATTTCCATAGTATTTATTTTCTTAAATGTTTTTATTTATTATTTTGAATACCAAAAATATATTATCTCATGTGACCATCATATTTATATTTACCTATTTTCTAAAAATGATTCTCTATTGGTCATTTAAACAATATGGTTTTCAGAAAAGATAATTTAAAATATTATAATGGAATTTATTTTCATCTTTGTATCTATTATTATTTACTCCACCTTTGTTTATTTAAAATTTATTTCTTTTTAAGTTTATATTATTGTAATTTCTTTATAAATAATTTTTTAAATTTTATTCCTACAACCATCTAAAAAAATGACTGTTGAAAGTGGGTTGTAACTTCATATTTTTATGATAATGTAAAAACTGTTTTTATTAAATCTATTTTTTATGATTTCAAGTCAAATTCCATCCATATATCCAATAGATCTATGAAAAATGGAGTTATTCTTTATGAATCACCCACTAATTATTATTATTAAATAATCCATTTGGGTGATTAAATTTTTTATATTAGGTAATCTAATTCTTGATGTTATTTTATATGATACCATTTTAAAATATTATAATTCTCATTTTATTCCATGATTTTTTCAAGAAATGTTGATTGATTTCTTATGTAAAAATTATGGATGATTATTATGTAATTATTGGAATCATATATCGATAAAAAATTAATGGTTGAGTTTTTATATCTCATGAGATGAGTATGAAGTGTGTACAATATTATTTTGATAAAAACATAAAGAGTGGGCATTATGGTTATGTTCAAAACATGATGTGTGGAAATTATTGTTATGTTAACAAAAATATTTTTGTAAATGATTTTTATGTTCATAATATTATGAATGGAAATTATTTTTATTCTCACAATATGATTTATGGACATTATTTTTATTCCCATAACTTTATGCATGGACTTATTTAAAAATTAACTTAGTTCATGATGTTATGATTCCAATGTTTATACTTATGCCACATTTATATATTATATACCTATGTTATGGTAATTGGATCATGATTCCACAATCTTATGTAATGGTATATGTTTGATCAATTTATTTTTCATTACCTTTTTTCGTGACTTATGGAAAATGATTATTGTTTGATCACCCTTTTTATCAGATATTTACCCCATGCTCATGTTCAACATATGATTATGATCAAAATCATTTTGAATCATTGAGAATATTTTAACTTACTGAACATTTGATCTAAACCCTAATTATGATTTCCTTTTCCCTAGGAAATTATATATTTTATATAGTATAAAAAGAACTCATATATAGAAATTTTATGTGATATATTGAAGCAGTTATAGGAAATAAGATCTTTATGTTGCATATCGTTAAAGACACTGAAACTTTGGGCTCTGGGAATGTGTGATACTAATGAGATATAATTTTTAAATTATGAAAATGTGGTGAAATATATACAAGTTTATTTTGTGTCATGTCACTTGGTATCAAATCCTGTATATAATTTATGTTTTTTTAGCACCGGACCCAAGAAGGAGGGTTGGGGTGTCTATATTGGTATCAAGAAGGGTTTAGTTATTTTAGCGGAATATGTTAGTTACTTTTTGGGATTATTATGAGAATAAATTAGTAAGAACCTTATGGTTAAGTGTATATAAATGAAAATATGCTACATTTTTGTTAAAATAAAGAGTGTGTAGTTTCCTATAAGTGAAATCTCTATCTGGATATAAACATGTGGATATAGGAAATGGAATGAAATCACCACGGGAAAAAAAATCTCAAAAACAAATTATTGGTTATTAACTTGATTTTCACTCATATTAGAATAATTGGGACTAATTTCATACTTGGTTTGACACTCCTGGGAGATAATAATTCATGATTCACTTGCTCATTATAAACTATTATTAAGGATTTAAATGGAAGATTATGATATAATATATAAGTTATATGCTTAGAAAACCTAGTAAAATACTATAGATAACCTCGATTGATACCTACAGACTAATATTTTAGGGTATACTTGTTATTTATGAGTTTCTTATTCTAATTTTATATTTTACATTTATAAATTATTAATTTAAATATTTTGGTATCTTAACTTTCCTTTATTTAATTTAATGGTTAGAGAATAGAGGAACCAAGTTGACAATTAGTTTCATGAACAATGCATTGATTTTCCTAATGAAACACAAAACAAGATTTATGTTAGAGTGAGAAATATTGTGGTTATTTATAACTCTGATGTTATGATTATCCATTTGAACCTAATTGAATTTAAAAACACATAAAGTAAGAGAATAATGGATTTTTATAGATGTCAAAGTGATAAATATAATGGAGGAAGTCATATTCAATTTCTAATTTTTCAAAAATGTATTAAGAAGAACCTAGGAGATTCCTTGAAAGGAACCAAAAAATGTTTCAAGTGTGGATGGGTTTTATATCAGGATAATGAAAATCGAATAAGGATACGTTGGAAGAATGATAAAATAGATGATTATATGGTCCTGATTAATGATTTACCAAAACTCCAATTATTTAAACATATGGAATTTGGTAATTATATAAATTGATTCTATACCCCAAGGTCTAATAAGGATAATAGACCCTAAAAACCTCTATGACCGTGATAAAAATGAATATCCTATGTTATGATCACTACTTAAGTGGATCGTGCTAATTAAGTTACACTTATCCTTCACCCTAAATTTTCAGATTTCTTATTAATTTTTTTTCTTACTACTCTAGTATATAATGGAATTATTTTAAGACAATAAAATCACCACCCAAATTATTTGATATAAAATTATCATAGAAAACAACTAATTATATGATTATTATATACCAAGTTTTTGTTTTTGTGAATAAACTTCATAAAAATCTTATTATTCTTACTTTAGTGGAATTTTATGTTTTTTGGTGATATATTATTTCACATTAAATAGATCCCACATCTATTTTAATAATATGGAAGTCACATTTCATATCTCAAATAATCCTTTGATCTTCTATCAGTGCATGGATGAATATGAACTCTATAAGAAATTAATTCTATTATATGTGTCTTAATAACTAATCATGAGGGGTATTTAGATCAAATAATTAGAGAAAAATAAATATTTGGAATATTTGTATTTTTAGGGAAAAGATAAATTACATAGTCTTACCTATTATAGTGTGATTTATATTATATCTTATAGATATCCTTATCAATTTTCACTTAGTGGGTGATGATTAAAATTGTTTGGACATGATTTTTTAAGGGGGAGATGTAACACCCCAAGTTATAGAAACCATTATATTTCCTTAAAATATATATCTATAATTCTTAATAATGTTTTTATATTAGTTCAAATGGGTAAAAAATTATTAATAAATGATTCATACAGGATATGAGTCAAACTAAAAATAATTTATTCATTCATAATACAATAAATTTTCATGAATCCATGTATTTCAAACAATGGATTTTTATATATCATGGATGATTACATCCATCAAAATTGTATCAAATAAAATGGGATAAAAAATTGAAAATAATAATATCTTTAGAACTTGGAGATCCCTGAGATCATCTCCACCATTGAGAATAACTATTAGTAACACTAAAGGTACAATAAGAAATAACAACATTAAAGGATAAAGAATTTCATGAAACATAAAATTGATGGGAACGATAAGTGTGATTTAATAGGTAATAATGGAATGAATTGTAGAAGTTTATTAGGATAATATATCGATTATATAGGGGTATATAGTCCTTGTAAAAGTGGTCGTTGGAAATATGGTCCTTCAAAATCTGGTCATTGAATATATGGTTGTTGGTTATGAAAGTATCAAATAGGTATTTTGAATGTGTATATATTTTTTTAACAAATTTAATATAATATAATTATATAATGAAATAAAATGATAATATTTAATTAATTTATTTCATTAATATATATATATATATAATATATATTATTATTATAATTAATATTTTTTAAAGAATTATTTGATGTATTTATAAAATTCAAGGAAATATTTTCAATTTAAATGAATAAATTTTTTTAAATAATTCTAATAATACATGTAATCAACCATAATGAAATGGGAATAAAATAATTTAGTGTTCAAATGACTTTTTTATAGAATTACACATTTTCTATATATTATGTATTTTCATGACAATTGATCAATACTGAATAATTTTTAATATATTAATAATATATATTAGATAAATAAATTAATTTTCATCTAAATATTTTCCCATAGAAAGGAATATCAATAAATTATTTGTATGTTAAAAAATACATTTTTTTAGAAATAGTTTTTATATGTAATGTTCACGTATATTAAAGTTAATTTTTATCAACTATATAAATTTAGTATAATAAATGGTTTTCATACAATTAATAAAAAAATAATTTTTTTAATAATTCTATTTTCATTTCAAACATTTTTTTACCAAAGTAAATATCAGATACCATTGTAAAACAGTTATTTTTCAAAAAAATGTTTTTATAAAAATTGTGTAATTTCTATATAAATAAATTAAATTGAAAATTTTGAATTTTGAATTTTGAATAAAAAATAATTTTTAAACATATATAAAAATTACTAAAACTCAATTAATTAGTAATTTATAAGAAATTATAATAAAAATAATGAATGTATAAGAAAATATTTTTCTACAAAAAATGTGTTCTTCTCGATATTATGTATTAAATTAAAAATTAATCTTCATATATTTAAAAATTGAATTATATTAAATTATGCATGAATTAAAAATCATCAAATACAAATTTGGTAAAAAGGTTAAACTTATGTTTTTAGTAAAATAATAATTACCATGGTAATTATTTAATCAAGGTTAATAAGGGTAAAAAGAGATAAACTGATGTGGATCGAATTTTTCTAAATTAACTTGACTCCTAACCCTCTAGAAGTTATTTTTAAGCAGTAAATTAATTCATATATCTATCACTAACCTTTAATCACCTAACACACCCAACTCCAATATGATTCCATCTTTACCCCTCGCTTAACATTAGTTTCCAAGTAAATGTCCCTCTTTTTCACCTATAAAAGAGCTCAATTATAACCACATCCACACATAGTTATCCTACAAATTCCCATAGATATAATGCACATTTTACCACTCTTGGAAACCTATTAATCATTTTTCATCTCTTGGTTACAAGAAAGAGTCCCAATTCCTCTATTTTGAAGAAGTCTTTCAAGAGAATATCCAAGTCCTTAATGTGACTATTATCCACTCCTAAACATTTTCATAACAATCCTTCACATCTATCATACTATAACCATAATTATATATTTAAATAAGTATAATTTTTATACTAAAACATTATTATATTAATTTAATAATTGTTTTATTCCTTCCTCCCATCCATTTAAAAAATGAAAACATCCCTCATGTTATGTGCCTCCTACCACCCCTGTAACATCCCATTACATAATTTCAGGTATGAACCCTATTTTTTTATTGGTTCCCATTATGTTTATTTTTATCTATAGTTATTTTCATTATTTTTTGTCTATACATATTTTTAAATTGTTTTTCAACTTTTTAGGGCTTTTATAGGAGTGTAAGAGAGTGTCTTGATTCTTGTTTTAATGGACGAGAAGTGGCCAAAGCTTTTATCATGTAAATGGAATAATATTATAGCTTGAAAAGACCCAGGAAGAACACAAACTTTCTGGTAAAGGAAACAAGCCATATTTTAGGAGGATTAAAGTTGATAAATTTTATATAAACTCTACTGGATTGTGAGATAGGAATTCTGCCTATCCCACCAGCCTGTTTGTGGGGCTTCCAGTGGCCTTATTATTCTGCCATGAGCCACCAACTAGCTTGGTACACTGACAGGGTCGTTAATCAGTAGGGTTATATAATTAATTTTCTTTGTTTTAATATATATTTTATAACATATCCTTCTCCCAAGAATTTTATTTGACGTAAACACATTGTAGTCTCTCGAGAGATGATTTTGATGCTCCTGAAATTTTTTATTCATGAATAAATGTGTCAGTAGGTGATTTGGATCATTTATGGTAAGTTTGATCTTTTTGGAACATGAATTACCATTTCCTCCTCTCTCTACTTATTTAATAGAGGTCGATACTCATTTTATTATAGGATCTAGATCTTGAAATAATGAATTGTGACTCTAGTATTCTTCTTTGAGCATTCTAGTTGTCGACTATTTAATGGTGGGTCTTGTGAGAGTGAATTTTAATCTTGATTGAGGTAGGTGGATTCATAAGATAAACATTATCAATTGAAACTAATGACAATTTTTTAATTTAAATTTTTTTTCCAATTGATTTATAAATACTTAATTGAGTATCTTGATAAACTATTTGAAATGGAATGGTGTGTGTGATGAAATCCCTTGACAATGGTTATTGAAAATTAAGTATTTTTTTCTAGAAAATTGATCTACATTTTAAATTAATTATTTAAATTTTAATTTTTATGAGATGAAAATGTGTAATTTTTTATGATTTTAAATGATATGATTTTATATATAAGTCTTGTGTTTTTTGAAAAAAAAACATTTGAAGTTGGTTTTTTGAAATGAATGGTATGCTTTAAAACTTAAACTTGGGATCAGTCAAAATGATTATTTGAAATTCTTGAGATTTATATAGATGAATGATATCCCCATATATGTTTGATTTACCTTGAAAAACAATAGAACATGGTAAGTTATGATGAAGGTGATGCAATCTAGATAAAATAATATATATAAATGGATTGATGTTGAAAATTAAATAAATCTATCTTGAGGGAGGGGAGTTTATTTTTTGGGATTCTCTCCTACTCCCCCTTGTAATGGGATCTATGGAGTGTGTACACAAATAGATCCATATTTCATTGATATTATACAAAACCTTATGACATAACTAACTTACCACATGTATTATTACTAGGTTTATATAATTGAAAGTGTTTGTACTTGAAAATTATTTCGTGAATTGATTTACTCATGTCTGTTTTTTAATTTATTGTTTATTCATTATAGTTTTAATAAAGATTTTTATATCTTCCTAATTATATGGAAATGAATATTGAAACCTATTTTATATTATCTATAGAAATGGTTTATAAATCATGTTTTTATATAAACTATGAAATAATTTAAATGAAATGATTTATTTATAATTGATCAAAACTTCTTTATTTTTCATAGATTAGTTATGTAATACTTGGTGTGATCATAGTAGGATTTATTGCTCACACCCTATTATTTCCTTCAACTGTTTATATATTTTATTATTTCAATTCCAGGAAAAGCGGAATCACCACATAGAGGTGGGGGTGTACTTGATTAAAGGGGCCTTGGGAATTGGAAGTGACCAGTGGAACATGTTATCCACTTGTTATATTTGGTTCTGACTATAACATCATAGTGGTTTTATCTAATGAATTTTGTTGAATTTTTGATTTGATACTTGTATCTATCTTTTTGGGGTACTTTTTTCTCTTGATGAGTGTTTGGAATGTCGAATGTTTAGTGGTTAATATCTATTTCTTTGCATTTTTGAGTTACTCTTATGGTGAAATAATTACATCTTAATTATTTTGATTCCCACATGAAAGTTTCTAGACCATGAGGATCTATAATACCCTCCAATACATGTCCAAAATATTTATAGTATCATTTAGGAGGGTTATCTAGGACGTTTCCGGAAAAATTGGTAGCAAATGTGTTCATGCCTCTTCATAGATCTTGGCATGATGTTTGGGATGTTTTGGTATATAGGATATAGGATTTTTGTTACATAAGGGGTATTTTATTAGTGAGTCATCAGGGGTTTCTACATAAAACCCTATAATATTTTTCTCCTAAACAATATATGCATGTGGACAAACTGATCACATAAGTTGAATTTATTTACTTTAAATAAGTATTTTTTAGTATGATATTGATTTATATACTAATAATTGCATATTATAGTTCTTACCAAGCTATAGGAAGTAGGTACACTTCCACTCTAAATACTTTATAAATATACACCACTACTCAACTACTTTTTATGTTTCTTATGACAACTAAAAGAACTCTTGTACTTTAGGTATGTAATGACCTCTCAAAACACCTTTGGAAATTATCTTAACTAAATTTTATAATTTTCCACTTTTGAGAAGGTATAAAATTTTAAAAATATCACTTGATTTTATCACAATAACCTTTAAACCTTTTTTAAAATTCCTAGATTTGGATTCCACTTCTTTTATTAAGTAATGAGTGAAGATAAGTAAATGAGTTAATTTATGGATGTATTCCATTATGGTCATTAATTATTTTTTCTCTCTATAAAGTTTTGAGTCTTTAAATAATTTAAGGTTTTAAGGTAATTATTTTTGAAAAATAAATCTTGAAAACTCTTCTATGTAAGGCCATGATACTTCTTAGCCTCGTTCTTGACTTCCCACCATCTATGAGATTCCCCTTTATATATAAAAGTGTATAACAAAACATGATGCTAATATAGAGTCCTAATAATCTCAAATATTCAATGATATGGAAAATATCCTCCTCATATTCATGATAAGATACATTACCATGAATGTTTAGAGGATAGTGAAACTAAAAATCCTTCACAACATCAGTTTTCACAGGTTCCCACTATGGTTTTACCTTCCTTGTATCCTAGAGCAGGTGAGAAGCCACTTCCAAGACATATCAATTAGTATAATGTTAGGTAGGTTGTTCATTACAATTTAAACCTTCATTTATAATAGGAGGTGGTCTCTTAGGTTTCATATACTACATTATTTCATTTATTCACATTAAGATATAAATCTAAGGATAGTTATGTAAAAATTCAGAATAATATAGTAATCATCAATTCATAAACTCATCCTATATCTCATATTTTTTTATAATGTATTTCATGTTTTAAAACATAGTTTATAGAACTCTAAAAAATAACTCTATAATATAAACTTAAAGGTCTAACTAACAATAATAAAAAACCGAGTTTCTAATTCAAATGAAAGAGTTATTGATTTATATTAACTTGGACATCACTAATAAATTGGAAATGTCATTTATTTATCACTCAGGTTTTAATTGATATAAAATTCTAGTTAAATTAAATAATAAAGTAAGAAAATATAGTCAAGAATAGAATATTAAATATCATTCATACATGTTCCTACCAAAAAATACTTACTCATAATTCATTAGACTTAAAAAAATGAATGAATCCAAAAAACCCCAGAATATCCTTGGTATATAAAGATTCAGCCATAATTATATAGGAAAAACATGTTTATATGTTACTTAATAATTCATGTCAATATTATATATTATAAACTCTATAACCCCATGGATATAATTGTGATTTGATACTATTTTATAACAAACCTTACCCTAATGCCTAAAAAATACCCAAATTAGGCCACCATAATACCCTAGGCCCACCTTAAGATCCTTACTAGTTGGTATAAATATCAAGGGATGGTGAAAATAAATTGTCAGATCGATTTCCCTCTTTTAAATTAAACTATGTTATCATTGGATAATACCATAAATTCTTCATAACCATTCCATGCGTAGGATAAATGAAAACATAAACATGTTCATTAAGGATATCAATATTCCATGGATCCTTATAATTACTAGATATTAGTATATATAATAATCTATAATTAAATAAAACTCCATGAAAATGTAGTTTAAAAACATCCATATGTAAAATATATCAAATATAACAATATATAATTGACATATACAAGAACCAAGTGGAATAAATAGACACTAAAGTATGCAAAGGGAAACCTCATGTGTGAGTTATCTCATATAGAAGAACCAAGAATAGATCAATATGAACCTACCTAAATTATCCATCAAAAGATCTAAAATTATCTAACATGACTCCATATTGTATGTGATAGGTACTCTCATTCTTTAGTTTCTTTCCCTTTCCTAGATCACATACAAAAAAGACTGCATATGTCCCCAGAGGACATGTGTAGGGTATAAGTACATAATACTCAATATGTGATCACCACCTAGCCTAAAACTATTTGTAATAAATCCATGTTCATATATTATAATTACAAGGAAGGTAAACAAAAAACAATTTAATAAATATTCTTCTTATATAAATGTAAAATTTAATTAATAACCACTTACCACTATGTCAAATTCCATATGATCTATGATTTGTGGTGAAATAACCCTACCTTATTTAAGCATGAATCATAATCAAAAGAAATGATAAGAAGTATTTAGGGTTTCAAATTCAAGACCCACTGAAAAATGAATGGTGTATTCATTTTCAGGGCACCTTAAATTCCATCCATTCAAGAAAAGAGAAATGGGTATACAAAGTCATGGAACCAAGAAATTCTCCCATATTTGACAACATGTTTTTCAATATCTTTCATGATTTTTTACAAAATTTCTAACAATAATATACCAATGTATATATTCTCATTAATAGTCAAATAGTATGTTTGAATATGTAAACAACACTAAACATGAACCTATATAACACAATTCACTAAAAATTTCTTATAGTAAATATTTTATAAGCTCATATATGTGTGAAACATAATATAGATAGTAGAAAATTAAAACCATCAAGCTAACCATGTGTAACCATTAATATAAAAACAAAAAATTCGTGTTTAATAGACCAACCATGTATAAATCGTGGCATGGAGGAAAATAAATCATACAAGTTACTATACATAGTTCACATGAGAAAATTAGATTTCATATTTAATAAATTATTTAATAAAATTATTTTTATGTGAAATGATTTATTTTAGATTCATTTCACTCATCCTCATGCTTCTACTGAAACATGAACTATGAATATATAGAATTTGGGAGGGTTCTCCTACTAAAACTTATTCTTAACCTTAATATACAATCCAACTAAAGAGGGGATTCCACCACACCATAATTAAACTAACTTAATATAGAAGATTTTAGTAATTTAGTCATTTAAGTAGAGAATAAAATTTAAAATGGTAAATGATGGTATTTACATTGATTCAAGGATAGTAAAAATCTATGATTTCTTATGTGTAAGAACATAAAATGAAATATATATATATATCTATAAGACCTAGAGAAGAATTTTTTAATATTAAACCCAATAGCATGGAGAAAATAAAAAAAAGGAGACTAGTGGATTCCATGACTTTCCAAATATGAGATCCTATATTAACATGGAATTAATATTGAAAATATTCATGGAGGGTTCCACTTTAGATAGAAATTGGTTTGACAAAGATTGAATAAAATTATACAGATATTAAATTAATAAAAAATAGTAATTCAAGGGTTTATGGATTTTATTTTTAACATTAAATGACCCATTTACACTCCACTTTTAAAAATGACTCCAAATTCTAATGAGTACCTAGTACAAAGCCAATGATTAGATGGTGTCTTTACTAGAATCAACTATAGCACACCAACTACCACCATGTACATAGTACCCCTGTAATGGATATTTTATGATCCTATTACACCTCATCTACCTTTTTTCCCACTTCCAATATCATTTCATATAAAGGTTTATAGGGAGATTGAAGATCCTTTAATGGTTGGGGGAAGTTAATGATTGTTTGAGTTTAGATAATCCTCTCATGAAGTGAATTAAAAATTTCAGGTGTGATTTTATCTCAATCAAGATATGGATAAAATGGAATTGTTCCTATACTGAGAGTTAGAATACTCTCACAAATACCATCCCATCCTATGTCCTGGTGTTTAGGTAAACTTTATATTAGAGGAATGTTATGGATAGTTTCTTAAGGACATTACTTCGTGGTTCTAGAAGTAATTTTTTGTTTTATTTATTTCAATTATTATCATGAATGGGTTAGAGGCTCTTTGTACCTGAGTGAAGATGAAAAATAATTGAGTTTTACAAAGTCAGAGTGCATCACATCATGAACGGAAAGGCTTCAACATGATGGGAGTGTTGTTGATGAAGAGTTTAAATTTGATATAATATCTTACACCATATCTCAAATAATTTACCATGAAGGATTTAAGATAGAGTATATCCATGTCATAGCCAGATATGTTACACTATGAAGGATGTATCTGAGGGATTAGAGGGAGATGATTACCCTATGAAGCCTAACCCATGTAAAAACATTGTTGTGTGGGTTTGGGATCCAAATATTTTTATACAACAACACAATATCTCATTCTGAAAAGGATTTTTTCATGCCATAGTAGATATTCTATGATATTTCACTACCTCGCTAAAATATGAAGTCAAAGTGATCATATTGTAAGCACTATATCCATGTCGCGACATGTATTTCACAGATAAAAGTATATATGATTATATATGGTTCTCATTTCGTAATTTTTTTCTTCATTTTATAATAAGGTTTAGGGGTCCTCTAGATTTAGTTTTCATACATTTTAGATATTTCCATCATTTATTGAGGGATGTAGCCACTATGTAATGCATGTGTGATCTTTATATAGAAGGGATTCTCACCCAAACCAAATCATTGGTGACTGTGATGAATCCTTGAGTTATATTACCATTCATTCCAAGGATAATTCCAATGAGGGTTTAATATATATTTGGGGAGAAGAATATGGTTTCAAATGAGTTCTGAATTTTGGAGGCACTTGAGGTCAGGTAAGCAAAGATCAGTCAACTTGTTAAAACGTTTAATTCATTATTATACATGGGAGATCAGTCCTATTTCAATACTCATTTCCTTATTCTTATTGATAATAAAATTAGAATGTGGGTAGAGAGATAAAAACCATTTCACACTAGGGATTATCCACCTGATAAAAAAATACGGTGAACCAAATATTCACCAATATGTCACATGTGTTATTTCATACTCTTTATCTCATCATTATGTCATCAACATATTGATTCATTCTAGAATAACTGTCATGGGAAATCTAGTGATGTGGTGTTCTAATCTCAGTCGTGAGAATTAGTTGGTACCAGGGAATGTTTTTTACAAGGATTACTCTTATTGATCATCTAATATCTTTCATTTAATTTTATACTATGAAATAGTTTTGTAAAGTTGGAATCAAACCATATTGTTCTTGTGGTATTTATCATTGTAGGACTGATTCATTTACCTTGGATATTATATTTTTAACTTCTTATACCATTTATTTATAATATTTATGGATTTTATGAACAATTTAAACCATAAATGAGTTCCTATGTTTGATGTGAATGGATTCCATCTATGGAGAGAGCGGGTGGTTTTATATCTTCTATCACTAGGACTGGACATTATTAACATCACTAAGTATAATGAAAATATTCCAAAAGTTGGGAAAATTTATACTCTATCAAACATGAAGAGTATTATGTTGATAGTAGATAATGAAATGTGTTACTTTCACACCTATTATTGAATGATATTATTTGAGTTATATTGGTGGATAGTTAATGGAATACAGAGGAAACTTTATAGAAACCCAGACATAGAAAAAGGGTAAAGGGGTCTTGGTTACAAATATTTTAGGCTCAATATAAAGATATTTTAATTGGATGAGATGAAATGGTGGATTAGTTATTCATTTGAGTGAACATAGTAGTAAGCTTGATTTAATGAAATGGAGAAATTAATTAATATTTTGCAATGGTGAAGAAATTAAAGAGAATACTCCTTGATAAATTCAAAGTGAATATTTATATCCTAGAGGAAGAATACATGGATGAGTGAACCATTGATAAAATAAAAAATGTTCTAATTTATTATGAGATGTGAGAGGACTATACATAAGTAAAAAATAAAAATATGAGAAATATATGATTCTTAAATCAAAAAAGGTATGAAAATATTGGAGAAAAATAAGACTCATGAGGATGAATATAACTATGAAGATGTTTCAATGGATTTTGAGGAATTCATATTCTTATTTACTAAGTACATGTAATGAGGAAAAGGTAAATAAAAATTTAAAGTTCCATTTATGTGATTTAATTATGGAAATATTGGATAATTACAATCATGTTTACTTGCAAATAAAAAAGAACATGAGGATGAGGATCAATCACAAAGATCATGATGAAAGATAAACATGGTGGATATTGGTCTAAATAGAGGAAACTCACCCAACGGAAAAGAAAAATCTAATACAATAAAAAAAATAAAAACTATTTATCAAAACATGAGGCTATATATTTGTATGAGGAAAGTTAAAGAGAGAAATAGGACTCATAGGATAAAGGGTTGATGGATTTTTTCTCTAAATAAAATCATACCAAAGATAAATCAATTGGAGAATAATAAGGGAGAAGTAAAGAGGAACAGATAAGTGATAAAGAAACAAGAATAGAGTTTCAATTAATGATATAATTATTGGTAATATTTAAGGGAAACTAAAAATTTGTGAGAGAAAATTAATCATTGAAATCTAGGAATGTTTCATTAAGGAAATATATTAATGATTCAAAAGCTAAATATAATGTTGATATGCATGTGAAATTTACATAAAAGGTGGAAGATCTCAATGAAATACTTGTAACTTGGGATAATATTTTTAATATTGATATGGATAATATTATCTATAAGAATGAGGAAGTAATATATATTGAATCACATATGATTTACATTAAAAATTTCTTAAGGATCACTCACCATGTTTTTCAAAATTCTTTTAATGAAATGAGTGAAAGCTCCAAATTAGCAGATATGGATACTAAAGCTACTAATAAAAATAATTATTGTATTATTGTATGATATAATGTTTTTTTATTCACCTTATCTTAAAATAAATTTGGTATTATTAATAAAAATGTAAAAATAATATTATAGCATTACCCAAGAAAGTGAACATATCCAATGATTATTCTATTAGTGGTTCTAAAAGTTCCAAAATCAATGTGTCATGGGATAATAGTAATACTAAGCCTAAGACTAAGGGAAATGTTAGGCTAAATGAAAAAATACTAAATAATAATTAAATGGGAAGAAAGAAATGTATTTTGAACTAGAAGTATCAACAATGATAATATTTTGAAAAATATATCTATTATTTATGCAGATTTTTATTTGAAGTAAGATGTTAGTGTTGTGGAATCTATAAGAACAAAGCAATGAGTGGTCATATATTTTTTATATCCCTTAATTTAATGTAAGACATAAATATGGGGGTTTTAATTGAAGTTCTTAGAGTCCATCTGAGACAACATACAAAAGATAAGGAATAATTATATAATACTTATGATTCTCTTGAGAAAACTTATGGGAGGTGTGATCAATCTTGACACACCGCAAAAAAGTGTCTTAAAATTATACTAGATTAGTTCAATAAAAATGATAATTGAAAATATATTAAGATAAGGAATAATAAACAACATGTCATGGTGGTTGAGGTTACTTATAGAGATAGAAATTGACTGAATCCTTAGATACATGATAGTGGTTTATCATCATACCTGACCAAAAATGAGAATATTCTGATATACATTAAATGGTATGATGGGGTGGTTTTTAATTTTAGAATCTATGAGTCATTAAATTTCAAAATAATTATATTCACTAATATTGGTAAGAATAAATCATGTGATGTTATCTTGTCAATGGGATAAAACAAAATCTCTTGAGTGTTTCTCTGTATTGTGAAAATGAAAATGAGGTGATGTTTTCCAAGGAAGGAAGAATCATATGGAAGTCAACATATAGCACAATTATAATAAGGGATAGTAAAAAAGTGATAATATTTTTAAAATTTTAATGATAATGAAATATGGTTTATGAGCATGAAAGAGCTAATTAATCATTGGAATAAGAAATGTATCCATTTTGAGGAAACGTAGATCGATGATTATATCAAACAATAATCTATAAGGAAACTACCAAAGCTACATCATGAAAGGAATGAAACTATTTATACTTGTCACAATGTTAAGATGGTGAATAATAGTCACTATATTTTGGACATCAGGACCAAGAAACCTATTTAGTTCATGTACTCAGATGTGTGCAAACTTGAAATTGACCAATAATGTGTGTTATTTCATGAACATTGTTAATTATTTCACTCATATGAAATGTTAATATTTTTATTTGAATAAATAACAATATCCTTATACATTCAAAACTTTTGGATAATTTTTTAGAATCAAATTGGGTATGTTATCCAAATATTTGTTTCAGATAATTGATCCAAATAAAAAAATGAAAACATTGAGGCATATCTTAAGAAGCATGGTATAATACTTGAATATAGAGCTCTATATTCACTCCAAAAAAATATATTAGTGGATCATAATAACCAAATATTGGTGTACATGGAAATAAACAATTTAATATCATAGGGAATATCAAAATTATTTAATATAGAAGACAAAAAAACATGTGCCAACATTCTTAATTAGTGCATACTTTGATAGGGTTTAATCAACATTCCTTATGAGTAATGGTTTGACAAGAATACAAGATCAAGAAGATTCAAGGTATTCAACAACCCCTATTATATAAAGATAAAAGGTAAATATTTAGGAAAGTATGATGAGAGAGCCAATGAAGGCATATTTCATATAAATACACCCTGTGAAAGGTGTTACAAGTGTTATAAAAATGATATGAGAAAACTATTGATTGGTTTATTATAATTTAATTTTAAAATCGAGATACTTCTAAACATTATTTCTTATTAATTATTAAGTTAATGAATATCTTAGAGAAAATTTTGGAGATCATAGGATTAATCAAGATGTAAAATAATATTTTTAAAGCTCTCATGACATTTAATAAATATCGAGTGATGAGGAAAGCTCCATCAAAGGTGAAAATAATTCATAAAGACTAAAGAGAATTTATTAGCTAAGAAAATCCGTATATATAGAAAAAATATTTTTAAAACCCTAATAAGTTTGATAAATTCAAATATTACTATATTTCATTTAAATGTTAAACCATAGATTATTAAATAATCATTGTAACATTAGGATTGGGAAGAAACACTGGAAGAATAGATAAATTAAATTTAGAAGAATATCACATGGGAATTGGTGTCACATACCAAAGACAATAATGTGATTAGGATGTAGTGGTATTTCAGGTTTAATCTTAATGATAAAGGAGAAGTTTTACCTTACAAATATCATCCCATTTTTTAATATGTACCCTCATTATTAATGTTATTTATTTTGATGAGTATTTTTCTTTAGTTACAAGACATTAAATAATAAGGTTCATTATTTAAATTGTTTCTCAAATAATTTATAATATTTTTTAAATGTATATAATGTTATCATTTTTTAATGGATAAATTGAGGAAGAGGTCTATATTGAAAATCCATAAGGGTTTATCCTTGATGGTGATGGTTCTTTAGTTTACAAGTTAAAGTATGATTTATATGGTCTCAAATAAGCACCTCAAGCATAATATGAACAACGTTTTAAAGAGTATGCTATTTAGTAAAGGAAATAAATATTCTAACCTCTATATAAAGAGATATGACACAAATTTAATCATGTTGATTGTGTATATTTTTTACATATTATTTACCAAAAAGAGATAAGAAACTAGTGAGGGAATTTCTTCCCAAATGAGGATATGTTTTTATATATCAATGATTAGTGATATGACATTATTATTGGGATTCTAAGTTAAAAAAATAAGGATCTATATTTCTATTATAATAAAATTAGTCTTAAAATTTATTAAAAAATTTATCATGGAATAGTAGAGTGTGATCTCTTCTCATATTTTACATTGTACTAACATGGACATTGATGATGATGGAAGGATTGTGGATCAAATATAACTCTATAGGATTATTATTAGCCTTCTTTATTTTATGGTGTCTATACTAAACATCATATTTTCAATTATAACTTATTCACTATTCTAAAGAAACCTAAATTATTTTCATCATGTAGTGGTGAAAATAATTATGCTATATCAAAGAAACTATACATTTTGGTTCAAGGTAAGATAAAAAAAATCATTTTAACTGTATGGTTATTGTGATTATAATTGAGTTAGAGATATAAGAGATCAGAAGTCTACTTATAGAGGTGAAATATTTATTTGGAGAATATGTATATCATTACACTCTAATAAATAAAATTTATCACATTGATAAAAAAGAATGTTTAATATGTTTGAACAACTAAATCCATGATATAAATTATGGGAATGAATACATATCTCAAATATGTGAGGTTAAATGTCTCATACCCATAGATGATTGGGTGTGACAATAAAATTATAATCATCTTTTGAAAGAACCCAATGAAACATTCAATTTATAATCATGTTGTAATTAAGTACCACTTCATCAAGGAGAATTTAGATATTTATAACTTTTTAGTGGAATATGTTTCAACCATGGAGAAATTTTTCAATATCTTGATAAATCTTCTAATAAAGGATTCCTTCCAACACTTATTATTAATAGTGAATTATCTTCTAAAATCCCTATAATTTTTCTTAGTTATTTTCTCTATTTCATTCCTTAAAATTTTTACAAAGAAGGATAATACAAAAGGATCACCTTTTATAATGGGGGAAAGACTCTAATATCTTTTTATAGGTGATGATCATGGGTGATAATTTAGGTGTTGGTAGTAGAAGAAAAATCTTGGAGAGATCATCTGTTAATTCACATGTTTCAAACAATTTTGATGGGGGATATAAAAGGTCCCTAGGGAGATATAAGTGTCTTTAATGATTGGGGTTAGTTGATAAGTGTTTATGTTTGGAGAAGTATCTCATAAATTTAATTTATAAAAGGGGTTATGTGTTAATCTCAATAGATACATGGTCTAAATGGAATTTGTTTACACCAAGATTTTATATACTATCTTAAACACCATTAAATCATATAGTGTGGAATATAGATAAATTTCATATTAAATGAATGGTATGGATAGTTTCCTAAACAAATTCATTCATAAAATATAATTTTCTGGTGGTGATGGTTCGGTATCCAGATATTTTATTAGATTATTTCTCCAGGATACCACCAAGAAGATATAGAGAATTTTCCATTAACCTCATGTCTCAAACAAGACCTATATTTTCTACTTTATATCATATTGAAATCAAATTATTAAAGGAGATAAAAGATTAAATAGAAGATTTTTAGATGAATGGACTCATTCAATAGAGTTATTCTCCTTGGAAAATGTTGGTTTTATTTTTTAAGAAATTCAGTGTTAGTTTTCATTTATCTATTAATTATTATAATATAAACAAGTTAATGCTTAGGAATAAATTTTTATAACTTGAATTGATGATATTATTGACTAAATTAATGGATTTTATAGCAACCCACACATGGAATATATAGATATCACATATTAATATGTGAATAATCATTACACAAAATACTGATCCATGCTATAATTTTTTAGGTCTAGTGCATTTGAAAACATGGATACATAAAAACCCAGTTCATTATAGAACTATATCATCTCCCTCTAGTCTCTTAAAAACTATCACCCTTCTTAGAAATATCATACATAATACCTTTATTCAAAACTTGGGGATAGTAAACATATTAATGGGTGATTTGAGATGCTTAGTAAGGGTAAAAAGGGATATTTCAATGTAACATGATTAGAAGGGTTTAAGAACTTGAGAATACCATTTGTGAACTATACCGTCCATATCATGGATTATAAAATTGAGTTACAGAATTAATATTGGAAGATAAAAAGACAATAATCATAATGTAATCAAATAACATGATCTATGAGAGCATAAAATTGGGATAATAAATGGATTTATAGCATACAGAGAAGCTTATAAAATAATATGTCAAGGCTACCCACCAAGATATCCATAACAAATTAGTCTTGGCATAACAAACTGTGTACCAAATTCAATATTGGTATAACCTCATTTTTACACTATTTTGGTCTTGGGATAACCTCACATGGGTCCTCTTCCGAGCTTGGGATAACCGCTCATGTACCCTCTTTCAGGATTGGGATAACCTCCCTTAATTTCATCTTTCTGGAATAGGATAACCACCTACGTACCCTTTGATATCATAGAACATTAATAATTACCCTATTAATTTGATGGAGTTATAAGTCCCACCTATCAAATAATCCATACATTTGTGTTTTATAAGATCATAAAGTAGTTATCTTATCATAAACTATGAAAAGAAAATGGTTTTCCAAAATTTCATCATAGCATATACCATGGGAAAGAAATGGGTTTCCGAATCATTTTTTATCATAAACATAAATCGTCTAGATAGAAAATAAGTATGGTATCATTAGTTCATATCCCCAGTAAATCAAAATTAATATAACAGGATTTGATATCATATAAGAAATTATTTTGAAATATCACATGGAACGTTTCTTGAAAAAAATAACTTTTCCAATTTGAAAACACTTAATTAAAATATTAACATTTCCTAAATATTAAATAAAACATTTTATTTTCAAATTACATTGGAAATTTTTAAAGGAATGTGTAAATCCTTGAGAGTTCATGAAAAAAAATATTTTTCATGTCATACATGTTTAAATGAAGATTCCTTTTAAATTTTTTGTAAAAATTAAAAATAATATTTCTTTTAAACATTTATTTAAAATATAGGTAAAACATTCTTTAAAAAATATGTGTAGAACTGTAAAGTATTTATTTAAATTGTTTTTAGAAATCATGTACATATAAGAATATTTATTTTCATCCCAAGAGATAAATAATTTATATTTTTCTTAAAATCATTCTTTCTGTCTCTTGAGTACTTAAAGAGAGGAAAATGAAACAGAAACATTTATTATCAAAAAATAGCTAGCTGAAAAGAAAATATATGTGTTTATTGAGAGATAGATGATAATATTTTATCATATAAATCATAATTATAAATAATCATGACTAACAATGATATAGTAATAAAAACCCATTACCACTTTGATAATATTTGATTAAAAATCCCCATGAACGAAAGAAACGTATATGGACATATAAATTAATATAATTTTAATAATAATTATTATAAAATACATTAATGGTAATAATATAAACCACATAAAAGAAATAATTTGTCAATATGGAATTTGTCCCATGGAAATAAAATTGTGATTAAAATTGTTATAACTCAAGTATCAACATTATTTAAACATGTTCAAAACTCCTATATAATAAATATAGGTTTATTATAAGTCTATTATAGAATAATAATTATATATATCATTCCATATATGATTTAATTATTATTTTCTATTACTCTTTTATTAATAATTTCCTTGATAAAATCATGTTTCATCAAATAACTACTTTATTTTTTCATGTATGTTTTATTCTAGTAATCTTGGTCCTTTTACTTTGATCATGGTTACATCATATCTATAATGTTAAAAATAATATAAAAATAATATATGTTAATTATATATTGAAAAGACCATGTGGATGGTTGATGAGTATGGTTGTGTTTGTTTTCAATATATAATAAAGAATTACATGTCAATGTATGTTTAAGTCCTCTATGATTAGTTATGGAATGATTTGAAGAAGGATAGGGATGATTACTTGAGAATTATTATATACTCATTTGTTGTCATTCACCAAGATAATTCTCCATGATAGATGTGATTATGCTTGGGTAATTGTTATGGATTCATTTAATTGGATGTCACACTCCTATGTTGTCAACTGTGCTGATTGTTAAACTATTATTAAGTTCAAATACATGCCCTTATTTAATTATGAGATTTCATATTGTCTTTAGAATTTTAAAAGGTAAATACCAAGAAAATATTCATTTTCATGACACAATTACTGGTGAAATAATAATTGAAGATGTCCATTAATTTTGTTTCAATGCATGTGGAAGTGAAGAGATGTCCATGTAATTGAAACATTATTGAATGGTGATTTGAAGATGGTGTTAAAAAATAATTGGAGTTTCTATGCAAGAAGGAATTATATAAATCCATGAAATATTAATATTCTTGCACAAGGATCTTGATATTGATTAAGTCCTTACAAATAAAAAAATAGATTAAAAATATGGAGAGAAGTAATATAATGAATCTTGTCATTTTGGAGGTGGATTTTAAGAAGGCCTAAGATTGGAATTTAATTCATAATACTTAGATTTGTTATAAGTATTATGGTATCCCTTAACAAAAAATATTGGGTCAACCATGGTGACCACTCAGGCCAACTCCACCCCACACATATGGTAGTTCAACCTCAATCAGATGTGGTATTTGGTTCAAGAAACCACTAATGGTGGTAACATGCTAGAATAAGCCCTTATAATTCCTGAAGGCATGCATAGAAACATGATAGGTGGAACCACCAAGCAGTTTGGAACTAAGATGGGAGATAACCAATGCAGTGAGGTACGGGGGGGTATATTTATATCTAGATAAATTCATGGATTGATTGTTATATTAGAGAGGATCTACATGGTGGTTTTGATGTGGGATGACAAGAAGTGGGGAACTATTATTATGAAATTTAATAGTCTGACAGAACAATGATTGTTTGATCTAGGAGATGTCATCTATCCAATCTCACATGCCCCACCATTTTAAATCTCCACCATTCTATGTACCATAACCATGAGTTTAAATAATCATGGATTTATTTATTCTCATAACCATTTGATGACAATATTGTTCACCGAAACTCAGACAGAAACACTATTATCGATTCTTGACACATTTTCTAATCATTCCAATGGGATAAGGTGTTTAGTGTTGAATAAATTCGAACTGATGCCAGAAATATTCATCTTGGATTCACGATATTAATTTAAGTTCATGTTTCGTATGATGAAAACAAAGTTCAAAGGTCAATGATATTGATGGATTCCTATGAATTTCAAAGAGGAGATGCATGCTCATGAGGATTTCATCGCAAAGGAAAAATAATATCTCATGAAAACAAGAAACCATAAAAATAGTAATGTAATTTAATATCAATAACGACTCGAATATTTGATGATATTCCATGACAAGACACAATAATCAGACCATTAAAGAATCCATGGCACAATAATGAAATCATATTTTTTAACTCGCCTTAATTCTCATAGATGAGCCGATTGAAATTTTCTACAAATATAGAGGCACCGATATGAGGTTCACTTCTGCTTATTGAAAAATATCTCATTTCTCCCTAAAACCGAGTACCACAAAACTTTTGTTTCGTGAAGAGGAAAACGATTAGTGA
Source organism: Viscum album (assembly GCA_963277665.1). Classification (NCBI taxonomy): domain Eukaryota; kingdom Viridiplantae; phylum Streptophyta; class Magnoliopsida; order Santalales; family Viscaceae; genus Viscum; species Viscum album. The sequence goes on from OY728145.1 coordinate 1,453,442,035, forward strand.
GGACTTATGGCTATTATAATAAGGTAAGATCTTATAGGTTCTTGACTGATGATTTTCACACTCGTTGTACTTCAGGAAGAAAAAAGTTCCATGAAGAAAAAGGGACAACACAAATTAATCTACATGGATTTCTAAAATACCCTCATGTTTACACCTCATATTTTGTGGTAATAATATATAGAAACCACATACTTAACCATTCTAGTTTTTTTGAATATTTTTATATACATCCCACACATTTGGTTTGAGTAATTTTGAGAGACTAATTTTTCATAAGGAATAAAGTGGTAGTGTGTGTGTATAACTATTTGTGTGAAGCACCAATAACCCACGTAGACTATTACATAAATAAGGCTTTGATATTTTCATGCATGCATTCATTCATACTCATACACATGTACATAATTAATTGTTAATGATCGGTGTGTGTGCAAAGAAATAAAAGGAGAGGATAGTGGATAATGTATGCATAAAGAAATATAGACAAACACATAACAATAAAAAAAACATAAATGAAGGTGTTAGGTTTATTTGTTCCATGAAACACATGTATTAAGTTGAATTGATTTGAAGGAGTGCATGTTTTGTTCTTTCAAATAATATTTAAGAAGAGTTTGTGCACCACATGCATGAATAATTGAGGATCGTAACATCATCACTAAAGGATCATTTACCTAATCATTTTATAGAGAGAGGAAGAAGTCCACCAAAAGTGGATAAAGTAGAGAGTTGAAGTGAAATTTTTATATTCTACTTATTAAAGAGTATACGGTTGAATTATATATTATCTTGTTTATTCAGTAGTAAATGAATACATTCAAAAAAGGAAAAATATTATTCAATTTATAAAAAGAAATCCATTGTAGCAAAGAGATATTGTTCAGTGTGTTTATTGAATATATTTAAAAAACGTGTGGTTATATTATAAAAAATGTTTTTGAAGACTGGCAGAGCCAATATAAAGAACACAAATGACTAAGGAAGACTGTTTACATCCTGCATGAACATTGTACAACAATTATAGGTGTTTGTAATCACTAAAAAATAATAATTATAAGAGGATATGTGAATCAACCATAGGTTGATCATGTAAAAGAGTATGAATTTGTACCAAACCTTGTAAAAAACTTTTTCTGGTGTTTTTTTATTTATTATCAACACTTCATGTGCATGTTATTGTTAGTCGCACAAAACATATTTTTTCCTCTTAATTGAGATAGATGTTTAACTGTAGAGGGATTAATAGAAAGAATATAAAATTTGCTATAAGTTGGGTACACTGATTCACCCCCCCACCCACCCCCTCAGTATCCTGTATGAACAATTTGGGATATACAAATATATATTTATATATATATTTATATTTCTATTATCTCATAAAATTTAGATATAGAAAATTAATTACACCACATAGAGAGATGGTGGGTCATTCGTATGTAGAGATATTGTTTCCATTTTCATTAAGGATAGAAAGAAAAAAAGTTAAATATTATTTCAAATTTAAATATTCATTTTTATATAATATATATCATATATTTTCATAAAATATTTCCTTATTACCATACATTTTAATGTTAAATGAAAAACATATCACATCACTTTGTGGAGGCGGTAGTCCACACTTACAAACGAGTGACGTTATCATTTATCAATAGATTAGAATGTAAGAAGTTAAATGTGATATTATAATAAAATAATTATAATTATGTCATAAATATAAATGAAATATTTTAAATATAACATTATATTTTTCCAGGAGAGGTGGTGATGGAAAAGTAATTACATCAGTTCACAAGGCGGTAGTCCTCTATACACACGATCGATGATTTCTTTTTCCATTTGATTGAAGAGGAAATAGATATAGGTTATTAAATTAACATAATAACATATCATTATAATATAGATACTAGTGTTTTTATATTATCATATTTTAAGAATATATTACGTATGTGGAAGAAGAAATAATATAAAAATGTTCGGTTAAGAACGACACCTCTTCTTTAGACAACCTCCTTTTTTTCACCAAAATCCTTCTTTGGAGGGGTATTAATATAAATAAGGAATCTATGACATGGGTATGTAAGTAAAGAATATATTTGGGTAGGTATTTTTTAAAAATAAAAGTCTTTTTAAATGTGTAGAGGATAGAGTATGGGGTGACCTTTTATATGTGGTGGAGATGACACACTTAGAATTTTTTAACATAAAAATTTATACCCAAGTTTTAAATATGACACACAAGTCTCAAAAAGGATAATTATTGAACATTATATTATATAAGGTAGTAATATTTCCATCTAGATTTATTAGAAAAAAAAATTAGCTTATTTTAACCCTTACCGTTTTAGTTTAACCTATGATAAACATGTTTTAACCATAACCACTTTAATTAATTTTTACTGTTTTTATTATTAATTACGAACAAAAATAAATTTGAACATGTTATATAATATTAATTATTATAAATAATAATATTGAATCCATTTTTTCTATATTAAATTCATATATATTGAATAATTTAATTTAAAATAAAACCCACAGACGTGATGAAAAAAAGGAATTTCCAATGAAAATGTTTTCATAAGTATTGAATGTTTTACTATCAAAATTTATTATGAAACCAATTCTAATAACCTAAATTTAATTGATAATGATAAAACTGAACTAATTTAACTTTTAAATTCATATTAATAAAATATAAATTGTGCATAATTTAAATAAACAGGTAGTTTTTAATTAAAAATAGAATTTCTAGTATTTATTAAAAATAAGTAAACTTTTCAGAAAAAACTGAAAAAAGAACTCTACGATAAGTTGTACATGTTGATTCCAAAATTTAGGTTCATTTTTTCCTTTAATATTTCTATATTTTTTTAAAATATTATTTGATTATAAAAATAAATAAAATCCATTTTTGTGTAAAATATATTTTCGAATCATATAAAGACATTACCAAAAATTATGTTCTTATTTATAAATATATTTTATTTATCTAAAAAATCCTAGTTATTTTTTAAAAAAAAATTAAACGTTTTAAAACCACCATGTTTAACATTTATATAATAACAATACTATTTAAATGATAATTTTAATAATATTTAATATTTCATTAAAACACGGTATTTATTATAACACAAGATATCGAAGAAATTAAATTTATTTTAAAAAAATATATTTCATAAAATCTTAGGGAGTTAAATTATACCCCCTCTAAAAATTAATTTATTCCTTGAAATCCCTCCCTTAAAATTTATTTTCCCATGAAATTCCAAAACTCTGATATAATCAATTGGGGATACTTATGCCTTATCATATCCTCAGGTTCCCACGTAACTTCATAATGTTGGTGGTTTTTTCACAAAACATTACCTAGGTGACTCGGCTTGTTTCATATAAATTTTATTTATAATCTAGAATATTTATATTTTTTCTTTATATGAATGATCATGATTCATTGTTATAAACTATAAGTTTTTAAAATGTGAAGTATCACGTATGTACTTCACTAGGAGAGATACATGTAACACATCTTGGACTTGAGAGAGGTTCTGTAGAAGTGCCAAGCAATAAGAAACTATCCCTACTCGATCAAGAATTGTTAAGGGGCCAATATACCTAGGTTTAATCTTTAATTTCTTAATAATATCATAACTTTATTCATTGTAGAAATTAAAATAATCACCTTCTCAATAAATACAAACTCTAAATCATGTTGATGATTGTCAACATAACTTTTCTACTCACTCTGAGCGACCCTTATGTGTTTCTAAATGGCTCTAACCTTCTCTTAAATTTTCTTAGCTAGCACAAGTCCTAATATATTTCATTATCTAACTTTATCCCAACACATTAGAGTCCCACACTTCTTTCCATAGAGGGATTCATAAGGATCTATTTTTATTCTTTAGTGAAATATCTTGTTGTACGAAAAATAAAATAGAGGAAGGTATTGATCCAAAAAACCTTTTTGAATATATAAAAAAGTTACCTCAACCTATCCTGTATGTTTTGAATGATTCCCTAAAATTAACCATCTATATGATGATTATACACTATGCTAAAACTCAACTCTGTATCAAGATCTTGTTAAAAAAAATCAATAACTTTGAGGTAAACCTTCAATCATGATCAGATACAATAGAAAGTGGCAATCCATGCAACCTCACCACTTCATTAATGTATATCCTGGAAATATGATCTAAGAATAAATATTCTCTAATATCGATGAAGTCTAATCAATTCATAATATGATTGAAAAAAACCCATAATTAATTTTTCCCCTTATAAGTTTTGGGGAGTAAGATGACAAAATCCATGGTGATGTTTTCCCATTTCCATTTTGGTATGGATAATAGTTGTGATATAACCTTAGACTTTTTTCTCTCAATCTTAACATAGATATATATCATGAATCAGCTAAAAAATATTAAATATCTCTCTTCATGTCATCCATCCAAAAATACTACTTTATATCTCTATAAATCTATGTTATTTAAGGATGAATAGAGAATAAAAAATGATGAGATTCCTTTAAGTTATCCTTATTCGAATTGGGTGTAGACAGAACACATACATGGTTCCCAAAGCATATAATTTCATCACAATCAATGTTAAATTCATGAACATTTATTATATTATACTATAGTTTAGTATCTACCTTATTCTCCTCTTTAATCTATACTTGGATATATGGTTTAACAATTATTTGAGAAAGATAATATACCTCATCTTCTTTAAATATTTCCAAATCCATTGAAAATCATGAAATATTGTATCTTTTTCATCTTCATCATGGATAATCTAACATGATATTTTTGACTCAATGAATCAACAACCTTGTTTTCTTTTCCTGGGTGGTAATGTATTGAGACTTCATAATCATTAATCAACTCAACCATATAATATGATTCATATTCAACTCCTTCTATGTGAATATATACTTTAAATTTTTTGGATCAGTATATATATCACTCCTTTCCCCATAAAGAAAATGCCTCCATATCATTAATGAAAAAAAATATCCCAGTTAACTATAAATCCTGAGTTGGGTAATTTTTTTCATAAGCCGTTAATTTTCATAAGTAAAAAATCTATCACCATGCCATTCTACATGAGAATTAGTCAGATTCCCTAATTAGATTCATCAATATAGATTAATAACCCTTCTCTATTATAGGGTAATGTAAGCACATGTGAACTGACTAACCTTCTCTTTAGTTCCTTGAATTTTTTCTCACATTCATATTTCCAAAGTAACGTATATCTCTTATTAGTTAACATGGTGAGTAGATTAGATAGTCATGATAAATTCTCCTCAAACCATCAATAATATCTATCCAAACCAAGAAAACATTGGATCTTAGTCATAGTGGTTGGTCTAGTCTAACATTAAATCACATCGGTATATCCATAGACATAACCTCTCTTGAGATTATAGGACCCAAAATGACACCTTTTAGATAAACAATTCATAGTAAATTTTTCATAGAACTTATCTTTTATTAGGGTCTTTAGTACATTTCATAAGTATTCATCATGCACTTCCATTCAATTTATATATATAACAATATCATCTATAAATACTGCCACAAAATGATCAAGGTAATATAAAAAGACATTATTCATTAAATTCATAAAGATAGTGGGGTAATTAGTAAGACAAAATTTATTCATTATATATTTATAGTGTCTATACCATCCTTATAAATTAATATGAGAATTATTTAATGAAATATAATCCATGTATAATATAACATTAATTACAAAATTAAAAATATTTTTATAAGGAAAATTGTTACAAACATCAACATGATATTGTCCCTTCTGTAGTCTACAAGTTATCCTTTATAAGAAGTAACTGACTTGGATAATTCCTAGGTTCCCCACATTTTTGAAATCATATTACTTGAAAATTAATTTCTCTATTACCTTTATTTAAACATAGAAAAAATATTCCCCTCCATTTTAGTTAATATTATAGGTTCATATTCCCACAGTCTTGATAAGATGGAAATTGAACTTTCTTAACTTCATGATCATTTCCACCTAAACTTCTATAAATGTCAATTTTCCTCTTATATGACTAGTTAATAACCTCAAAAAATTTTGTTTTGTGAATCATATATCATGATAGATGATTATGAATAATCACAATATCATTCTCTCAAGTCATAATAGAAATTGGTTTATTATAATCACCATATTATCCATAACACTCATTATTAAATTAGATTCCTCGTGGTTTCATCCATTGAATGAAACCAAAAATCATAGTGTGAGCAACAAAAATCATAGTGGGAAACCACGAAATCATGGAAAGTTATTTATATGTTCTCTAAATAAAGACACCAACTTTTAAATATATGAAACATTAAGTTTAACCCAGGTAATTCATGGTCATAATCTATTCAAATACATCATTATGGTTCATAATGATTTTGTGAATTTAAAAAACATATCCCCTAGGAGTTTCAATGTAGATGTGAAGAAAGGCCCATTGTTGTACACCCAGTGAAAATCGAATCAAAGCCTAATACATCCTTTTTTGAGTTATTATCCTGTGGTACAACTATTAAAGATCCACATCCACTTGTATCCAGAAAGTGATGTTTTTCTAGAAAAACCATGCTCGTTTATTCACCATAACATAGGATGGTCTCTTATATATAGTATTATCCTAAGGATTATTATGAATGTTTTCTCATTGTAGTTTCCAAATGTTAACTACACCTTTTCTTTGATACTGATTATAGAAACCCACAAATTGAATATATAGATATCACATCTGATTAGATGAAGATTCATTACATAATATAAAAATCCATTATATAATCATTTAGTCCAATTTCTTTAATAAACATGGATACATAAACAACAAGTTCATAGGTGAAATAAATCATCTCCCATTAATTTCTTCATAACCTGAAACCTTCTTAGACATATCCTATATAATACCTTTCAAAATAAACTAGGTAAAGGAAACATATTAAAGGGTGATCTCAGATGCTTTGTAAGGTCAACAGCAGAGATATTAACATAATATAAGCATAAGGGTATGAGAACATAAGAATAACATTTGAAAACCATGCCTTGTATATCATAGATTACAAACCCGAGTCATAGAATAAAGTTTGGTGGTCCATTAGGCATGAATCATACTAGAATAAAAGAACATGATCTATGAGAGCATAAAATAAGAATAAGACATATATTTTTGGCATATTCATAATCATAAGACATAATATTTCAAGGTTACCCACCAATACATTCATAACATGTTAGTCTTAGGTTAACCATCTATATACCTACTTTGGGATTGAGATAAACTATTGTGTACCAAATTTTGGTCTTGGGATAACCTCATGTGTACCCTATTTCTAGATTGGGATACCCCCCCCCCCTCATGTACCCTCTTTAAGGATTGGGATAACCATATTTTCACACCCATTAAGGCTTGTGATAACATCCAATGTTCCCTCTTCAAGTATTTTGATAACCTCCCTTGCACCCTTTGAGATTAAAGAACATAAATCATTAACCAATTAATTATAGGGAAATATAAATCCCAACCATAACATATTCAATGCATTTTTTTTCCTAATATCATAAAACATTCATCATATCATAACCCATGAAAAGGAAATGAGTTTCATAAATATTTCATCGTAGCATATCCCATGGAAAATAAATTGTTTCCATATACATTTGTTATCATAGCCATAAATTATCTAGAGAAATAATAAGAATGGTATAATTAGATCATATCCCCTGTAATGATGAATTAACATGAAAGGATATTATGTTATAGGGAAAATGATTTATAATGATCACTTGGAAAATTTCTTTCGGAAAAAACCTTTACCCTTTGAAAATGCTTATTTAAAATAAAAAAATTATCAAATATTATATATAAATTTTACTAGGAAAATAAAAATTCAAACCTAAAATTCCTTAAATCATTAATAGTACATGATAGTATAAAATACCATTTATCTTTTATATATTAAAAATAACATTCCTTTTACATTTTCATTAAAACTAAAAAGAAAATAGTTTTTAAAACAATAATAAGATTACTTTTAAACCATTTTGTAAAATTTAAAACCTAGGTAAAATGTTATTTAAAAAATAATTTCATAATTATAAAATATTTCAATAAAATATTTTTATAAAACATATACACGGAAGGAAAATTATTTTCATATGGAGGGAGAAATAAAGATTTTTTTAAAATAAATCTTTCGATTACTTTAGTATATAAAGAAAAAAAACAAAATGGAAACATACATTATACAAAAATAACTATATGAGAATAAAATATATGATTTTCTAGAGAGATATATCATATTATTTCATCATTAAAATAATAATTGTAAACAATCCCGATGAACAATGATATTGTAATATAAATCCTTTACCAGTTTTGTAATATTTAAATTGTAATCCCCATGAAAAAATTACCATATATGGCTATTTATACCCAAATAGTTTTCATAATTAGTATCAAAAAATATATTCATGGGTATAATATACACCAAATCAAATAAATATGTGGGGAATATGACATGTGTCCTATGGAAATAAAAGTGATATGAAAATCCCATTACCTTAAGCCTTGGATTTCATTAAACAAATTAAAAATTCATGTATAATAAATATATATTTGTTATAAATATATATAGAAACATTGTAATATATATCATACCAAATATTATTTACTTTTAAACTTTTATTATCCATTTATTAACAATTTCCTTGTTAAAATCACATTTCAGGTAATAACTGCTTCATTTTTCATGTATGTTTTGGTCTGGTATTTTTTATCATATTACATTGATCATGGTTAAATCATATTAAGAATTTTAAACATGATATAAATTTAAAATATATTCATTATATATGTATTTAGATTAATCCATTAAAGTTATAGATAGAAAATTAATTACATTATTCATGGATATGGTAAGTCATACACACACATAAACACTATTTTCATTTTTATGATGGATGGAAAAAGAAGTTAAATATTAATTAAACATTAAAAAATCTTTTTTATATCACATATATATAATATATTCATTAAATATTTCCTTATTAACATCTATGTCAAAATTAAATGAAAAATGTGTCAAATTTCTTTGAAGTGGCAGAAGTTCACACGTATGCACAAGCGATGTTGGCCTTTTCAATAAATTAGAAGGTAAAAAAGGAACATGTGATATTATAGTTTCATAAGTACTGTTATTTTATAAATATCATATAAATATGACAAGTCTTATTTCTATCCCTAAGAATTTGGGATGGAAAACAAATTACATCTGTTGGTGAGGTGATTGTCCTCCGTACACACGATCGACAATTTCATTTCCCATTTGATGGAACAATAGACAGATATAGGTTATTAAATTAGAGTAATAAAATATTATTATAATGTAGATACATATTTTATTATATTATCATATTTTGAGAAAAAATATAAGGAGTTGGAAGAAAAAAAAATAAAAATACTTGGTTAAGAACGACACCTCTTTATTGGACAATCGTTAGCACCAAAATCCTTTATAGAATGGTTTACTAACAAAAATAAACCCTCTAATAAATGGGTTTGTAATTGAAGAATAAATTTGGGGAGGTATTTTATGAATCAATATTCGTTGGGAGTATGAATAGTATATTATAGGTGGTTCTCTTTTATTAGTGGGGGAGAGTACATACTTGGAATTATTAAAAATAAAATATTATAACCACATTTTAAAAATGACACAAGGATCCACAATGGATAATTATCAAACCTTATATGATATAAGGTAAAATTAAATCCATAAAGTAGTATTGAGACACGTTTTTAGGTTATTTAAAACTTTTTATATTTAGTTTAACCCCCAGTAATCCCGTTTAAAATATAACCATGGTAATTAATTTCTACTGTTTTACTATTCATTATGAAAAAAATTAAGTTAAAATAATTATATAATATTAATTATTCTGATTCCAAATATGGAATTCATTTTTTAGATTCAATCCATATAAGTGGTATAATTTAATTTAAATTAAACCTGCACACCTGATGAAAAAAAACGGTTTTCCAATGAAAATGATTCCATATGTATAAAAAGATTTAATTTCATAATTCAATTTGAAATGGATTAAAATGACCAAAATTGGATTAATTATGATATGATTTATCTAATTTAAAATTTAAAATTATCTTAAGTCTAAATTTAACTTGTAAATATTTTAAATTAAAGGATAGTTTACAAAAAAATATTATTTTGACTATTTATTAAAAAATTAAACTTCTCAAAAAAATCACCAAAATACAACAAAAGATAATTTTGACATATTAATTAAAAAATTAATGGAATTATTTAAAATAAGTTTTATAAAATTGGAAAAATATTAATTTTATTATTTGTTCACAAAAATCAATAAAGATCATTTTTTTTAGAAAAATTATTTTTCAAAGCATATAGACTTTTGAAAAAATTAAGTAATTATTTATAAATTTATTTTATTTATCTTAAACAGTCATACTTATTTTAAAAATTTTGATTATTTATTTTCATACCACCATGTTCAATGACTATTTTATAATGATATTGTTTAAATAATAATATTAATAATATATCATGGTTCTTTAAACTTGATGTTTCATGTAACGCATGCTATCAAAGAAATTAAATTTATTTGGAAAAATATATATTTCATATAATATTTTACTCTTACAAAATTTTTTGGACTTCTATGATCAAAATTTTGTTTTAATATCATAATTTAAGGGTAAAGGAAATGGATATTTTGAAAGATATATTTCAATGTTGAAATATAAATTAAGAGGTTTTGGTCATGGGTTTTAGAGTTTCCCATAAACCTATGGTGTTTATGAAATTAATGGAATAGATATTCTATAAATTTTCAATAAATTTTTGGTAATATTTTAAAATGATATTTAGATATAATCAAGCATTAAAAAAATATTTGGAATCACTTAATCTTTTTTATAAACTTTACATGCACATAATTTGTCTTCTATGTTTTTGAAATGAAACATTTGGATTCAAGAAGTGAAATTTCTATGACACATTGTTTCTAAAAAAGTAATTGTATCTGATTTTAAGAAATTGAAAATGGTATTATCTTGGGAAAGGCCCGGGAACGTATTTTAAATATGAATCATCATTAAATTGGATGGATATTACCAAAAATACCTACCATATTTTTTAAAATTAGAATAATTCATGACATTATTGACTCAAAAAAGAATAATTTTTATTGGAATATTAATCTTCTTGAATCATATGATAAATTAAAGAATATTATTAGGTTATCTCTAGTTTTTAATATTTATGAATTAATAGTTGGTAATTGCGTTCACTATAATGAATCTGGTCTGGGATTAAGATGTGTTGTGACATAAGGAGGAAAGGTCATGGTGTATGAATTTATAAAATTGAGACCTCATGAAAATAATTACCCAATTAATTCTATAGAGTTAGATATTTTTGTTCAAACATTTATTACTTAGAATAATTGCCTTTTTTGTGATAATTTTATAGTGTATACATATCATAAGGGTTTGCAGAATATTTTTTCATGTAATGATATCAATTTTAGATAATTTATCCACGTATAGTATCTTAAACCTTTGACTTTAAGATTATGTACACTCTTGGGGAAGTAAATGAGATGAAAAATTCCTTGAGTGGAAAGACTCTAACCCAAGAAGTGATGGAAGATATGAATTAGTGGCAGTAGATGAGGTTGTTATCAAACAACACATCGATGCATAAGAAATGAAGGATAGTGAATTACTCTCCATTATTAATGTAATATTAATATAGATGGACTATGTGAAATAAAAAGATTTTGTGGAATGAATTATATAATGGGGAAGTCCATTAATAGAGAAACTATTTAATTTAATTTAGTGCTCCATATTATTGGATGGGTGTCGGTTACTGTTGATTTAAGTGATGATGTTTTTAAAAAATTAACCATTTCAGTTTTTCAGTGCATCCCTAATCTACCCAAATGTATTATGATATTAGAATTAAATTATGGTGGTTTGGAGATAATAATAAAATTATAGAATTTTTTCATGATGCTTAAGTTCTCAATAGTTAAATCTATAGAATCAGTGAATATAAGGGTTAATATACCCATTACACATTAAAACAGGGAAATGGAAGGATGTTTTAATGGATTTTATGATTTGGTTACCATGGTCACCACATAAGCATGATGGTGTCTAGGCAGTGGTTCATCAACTCATGAAATCAATGCATTTATTACGTATTGAAGATAAAAAATTATATGATAAACACATTAAGCTTTATGCGAAGAGAGTTCTTAGAAATTAAAATGTTACAATATCTATTATATAGAACCCGGATCTATGGTTTAAATCTAGTTTTTGGAAGTGACTCCAAAATGATATAGGGATATAGTTTAGGATGATTATTACTTTCTAAATATATAAAAATTGAAAAATATAATGATTTTTTAAAAATCGATATGATATGATCCAATCATGGTTACTAAAATATGAAATTATTGGTAAGATCATTTGTCATTGGTGATGATTGTTCAAAACAACCATTATCAATTGAAAATCCTTATGAAACCATTTGAAGTGTTATATGGTGGAAAATTTAATTAACATTATATTATATCAATACTAGTGAAAAGAGTCGTATGGGACATATTTTGGTTCAAGTGATAACATACCATGTTAAATTATTTCATAAACACATATTTTTAATTTGGATTTAGTATAAGTCTTATTCCCATCATTGATGATGACCCCTAAAATTTAATGTTGGGGATTGGGTGTTTTTTGAAAGTGTTTATGAGGTTGGGATATTATAGGTTAGGAAAAAATTGAAAATTAATTTCATAGTATGTGGGTCCATTTGAGATAATAGAAAAAATTATTGAAGTGATGAAGTGGCTTACCAATTGGTATTTAAACAATATTATACATAACTTAATAATGTGTTCCATGTTTCTAAATATAGTATGTATTTACTTGATGACACTCATGTATTGAATTATAAAATGTCTGAGTTAAAAATTGATGTGACTTATGTAGAAGTCTGATTTTAATTATGGGCCTAATAGAAAATATTATCAATAGATAAAAAAATCCTTAGGTGACAGTTTTATTGAAACATGTATCGATTCAAGAGGAAACTTAGGAAAGAGAAACTGGTATGGGAATGAGTAACCAGATCCTTTCAGTGATGATGTCGTTTAGTGAATTTTTGGGGATGAATGGTCCCATGGTGGACAGAAATGTAAAAACTATATATTTTAGTTTATTTAATGATGTGGATAATCACTTTAGTTATTAATTGGTGTATGATTAATATAGATATATGATAAAATTTTATTATTTAATTATGTGCTGTTACTTTTTTTAACATGCGATTATTGGGAATTTAGATAATTATATGAACTAAATAATTAATTAATTTTTAATTAAATATGAGTTTTTGAATTGACCTAAATGGATGAGAAATTAATATGAATAAATATGTTATAATTAGAAGATTATATATAGAGTTGGTTATGTGATTTTGAATTATCCCACGGTGGAATTTTACTGGGTGGAACCATGGATTTGTTTACAAGGTAAATGCAACATAAATAGATAATTAACCATGAGTTATTGAGGGGAGAGGGGGAGATTAATTTAGAGTAATTATTATAAAGGTATTATGGAAAAGGTTGTTAACATGGGAGAAAATTATAATCAATATAAAATTATTTAAATTTAAAATGGAGAATATTGGCTCATTTAAAGGAAGTTTTATATGGAGGGTTTATGGTAGTTATGAGTATAATGTTGTACCCCTCTCTCTTGGATTTTAATGATCACAATCACTCTTATTTTGTTCTAACTTGTTTTCAAGTGTTTTTGTTGATAGGCAAAAGGTTTCCAAGGAGTTGGGCCAAGAAGGACTGAAAGTAGACTCTCTGAGTCTACCGGCCAACTGGTGGATTCCCACCGGCCAGCCGGTGGTCTCTGGCAGTAGCAATGGTTTCTGTCCAGAGCCACCGGTCAGCTGGTGTGAGCTCCCTGGCTAGTCGGTATTGTCACCCTCCAGCCGGTGGCTGACCACCGGCCAGCCGGTAGAACCTGGGCAGAGAGCTTGCTCTCTGTCTGGAGCACCGGCCAGCCGGTGGCTCAGGACCGGCCAGCCAGTGGACCACCGGCCAGCTGGTGAGACACCACCGGCCAGCCGGTGTGCCCAGTCAAACTAGCCGTTGGGCTTTGACCAGACTTGTACTTTTGACTCCCAACGGCTCTGAAGGCCTCTCCAACGGCTTCGAAGACCCCCAACGGCCATTTGGGTCTTCCTCTCATATAAAAAGAGGACTAGGAAGCCCCGGAAAAATATAGTAGCCCACGGGAACATTTTTCGATCATTTGGCGAACCTCCGGCGCATTCCTTCAAGGATCCCCACCTGCTCCAACTCAATTCAACAACCAAGGAGCACCACCATAGAAGCTTGGGAGCGCTCTTCATCATCACCAATCAATCCATTGGCGCCCAAGACTTCTCCTCTTTACGGTTTTTATTGTTTTATCATTTTGAGCATTATTTTGAGTTTGTGCATACAAACCCTTCCTTCTCTCATCCTCCCTTTGTTTGGGTTTTCACACCACCTTCAAGGTGTGAAGAGGTTAGTCAAGCCTTCCCTGTAAAAGGCTTGAGTCATAGGTGCGCTAGACTTCACCTGTAAGAAGGCTAGTGGGTTTCTTGCTACAACCAATAAAAAGCAAGCTGTAATAGGTTTCTAGGCTGCCTTAAAGTCTAGTGGGTTTTTTGCTACAACCATTAAAAATCAAGTTGTCGTATAAATCTCTCAACGGTTGAGTTGGGAGCGAGATGTAGGCTTGGGATTTAGGCCGAACTCCGTTATCAATTTTGTGTCTTGCCTCTTTTATTTCTGCTGCGCTTTAACTTTTTCTTAAATTGTTAAACTTTTTTAAAAAGGAAATTCACCCCCCCTCTTGCCATCACTCTCCGTCCCAACAATTGGTATCAGAGGGAGTGTTTGTGTAATACCTTAACCGGTTTCAAATTCAAGATCCATTGTGATGGCTTCATCTTCTTTCGCCCCCGAAGGTTATTCATTGGGACGTGCTCCTTTTTTTTACGGAACCGACTATACCTATTGGAAAACCCGCATGTCTACTTTTCTTAGAAGTATAGGTTATCCTATTTTTAGAATTGTCATGAATGGTTACTCTCTCTCTTCTCCCGATGAATCCAAATGGACTCAAGATGATATTAAAAATTTCGAGCTTGATGGAAAATCCATGAACGCTCTTCATTGCGGCCTTGATCGTAATGAATTCAATCGAGTTTCCACATGCACTTCATCTCATGAAATCTGGAAACTTTTGGAGGTTACCCATGAGGGGACCAACAAAGTTAAGGATACTCGATTGGATATGTACCGTCAAGATTTTGAGTCTTTTACCATGCATCCATCTGAAAATATTACTAATATGTTTACTCGCTTTACTGATGTTTGTAATGGGAGAAAGTCTCTTGGAGATGATGTTTCTGCAGAGATGATGGTCAAGAAGATCCTTTGGATCTTACCAAGTTCATGGGCACCGAAAGTCACGGCAATTCAAGAAGCGAAGAATTTAAAAGAAATGTCGGTCGAAGAGCTCATCGGATCCCTCATGACCTACGAGATCACCATGAGGAGGCAAGCTGAAAAGGAAGGCAAACTCATCGAAACTCCAAAGAACATCGCCTTCAAAGTTCAAAAAGAAGAAAGCTCCTCCTCCTCATCTTCTTCCTCTTCAAGCGGCGATTCAGAAATCGAGAACCTTGCCCGCAATATGCACAAATTCATGAAGAAGAACAAAAAGAAGAAATCTCACAAGGCTCGAAAGGAAGAACTCGACGAAAAATCCGAGCCCGAGGTAATATGCTATGGGTGCGGCAAGAAAGGCCATTATAAGCCCGATTGCCCACTCCACAAGACAAGGGCCAAGCAAAAGGAAAAGAAAAAGGCATTCAAGGCCACTTGGAGTGATAGCTCCTCATCCTCCTCCTCCTCAAAAGACAACGGTAAAAAATTTATAATGGAATTTCATGAGGTAACCTCTTCCGACTCCTCTTCCTCTTGTTCTTCCAATTCATTCAATCATTTATCTTACGAGGATCTCCAACATGCGAGAGATCAATTGGAGGAAGGTTTTCACGAACTTTCTTCCAAATTTATTTCTTTAAAAAAGAAATTCAAAATTCTTTCTTCCGAAAAGGATCAACTTCTCAAAGAGAAGGAAGACTTGTCCCTCAAGATCCAAAACCTTCCTGATGTTGATTCTATGGAATCAACAATCAAGGATTTAAGGAAATCCCTAGCTAAGTTCACCGAAGGTGAACATAACCTTTCGAAGCTCCTTGGTTCCCAATGCATATCTAGAACCACCCAAGGGATTGGCTATTCCAAGCAATCTTCCTCTTCCCATGCTCCTACTATTTTTGTAAGGGGGAGCTCCCAATATAAATTTTGCAACTATTGAAAAAAGATAGGGCACTTAATTTACGAATGCGACTGCAAAAATGCCCGGTATGGAAGGCCCAAAACCATTTCCTTTAACGATGAATTTCATAGGAGAAGACCCGCCACAAGACAAGTTTGGATTGAAAAATCCCTTTTAGCGAGTCTCTCCGGACCAAAATTTGTCTCGGTTCTAAAATCCTCTCCCCGGTGATTTGTTGTTTTTATTTAGGGGGAGTTAGGATCGTTTAAGCCTTTTTGCATTTTTCTTTCAAAACATTCAATTCAAAACATTCAATTCAAAACATTAAATTCAAAACTTTCAATTTAAAACTTTCAATTCAAATTTCAAAAATTTCAATTGGTTTAAAAACTCTATCTTGTTTTTCAATCCTTTCCTTCAATCAAATTTTATGCCCCGTGCTATTTTGATAATCACAAAGGGGGAGATTTCCTTGGTTGATTGGGGGAGAAATATTTCTCTCATACTTTTCTTTACTTTTCAATTTATCCTTTAAAGCATGCCTTTCATTTCAGTCTTTTTCATTGCTTGTTTTGGTGATTGTGATCATCAAAATAGGGGGAGATTGTTGTGCCCCTCTCTCTTGGATTTTAATGATCACAATCACTCTTATTTAGTTCTAACTTGTTTTCAAGTGTTTTTGTTGATAGACAAAAGGTTGCCAAGGAGTTGGGCAAAGAAGGACTGAAAGTAGACTCTCTGAGTCTACCGGCCAACCGGTGGATTCCCACCGGCCAGCCGGTGGTCTCTGGCAGTAGCAATGGTTTCTGTCCAGAGCCACCGGTCAGCTGGTGTGAGCTCCCCGGCTAGTCGGTATTGTCACCCGCCAGCCGGTGGCTGACCACCGGCCAGCCGGTAGAACCTGGGCAGAGAGCTTGCTCTCTGTCTGGAGCACCGGCCAGCCGGTGGCTCAGGACCGGCCAGCCGGTGGACCACCGGCCAGCTGGTGAGACACCACCGGCCAGCCGGTGTGCCCAGTCAAACTAGCCGTTGGGCTTTGACCAGACTTGTACTTTTGACTCCCAACGGCTCTGAAGGCCTCTCCAACGGCTTCGAAGACCCCCAACGGCCATTTGGGTGTTCCTCTCCTATAAAAAGAGGACTAGGAAGCCCTGGAAAAATATAGTAGCCCACGGGAACATTTTTCGATCATTTGGCGAACCTCCGGCGCATTCCTTCAAGGATCCCCACCTGCTCCAACTCAATTCAACAACCAAGGAGCACCACCATAGAAGCTTGGGAGCGCTCTTCATCATCACCAATCAATCCATTGGTGCCCAAGACTTCTCCTCTTTACGGTTTTTATTGTTTTATCATTTTGAGCATTATTTTGAGTTTGTGCATACAAACCCTTCCTTCTCTCATCCTCCCTTTGTTTGGGTTTTCACACCACCTTCAAGGTGTGAAGAGGTTAGTCAAGCCTTCCCTGTAAAAGGCTTGAGTCATAGGTGAGCTAGACTTCACCTGTAAGAAGGCTAGTGGGTTTCTTGCTACAACCAATAAAAAGCAAGCTGTAATAGGTTTCTAGGCTGCCTTAAAGTCTAGTGGGTTTTTTGCTACAACCATTAAAAAGCAAGTTGTCGTATAAATCTCTCAACGGTTGAGTTGGGAGCGAGATGTAGGCTTGGGATTTAGGCCGAACTCCGTTATCAATTTTGTGTCTTGCCTCTTTTATTTCCGCTGCGCTTTAACTTTTTCTTAAATTGTTAAACTTTTTTAAAAAGGAAATTCACCCCCCTCTTGCCATCACTCTCCGTCCCAACATATAATAGTGTATTGACATATTATTTTATTTTCTATCTCTATAAATTTTTCACTTGTGAGGGTGGAATTTTTGATATAAGGTTAAATAAAAGGTGATCACGGGTCATAGATTCATTAAAACTTTGAAGTATAACAAATATTCAAATCTACACATTTTATTTAATTTATTTATAGTATTTATTGACATGTCCATACAATAGAATACTTAATATTTATGTTATCATAATTTAGGCATTAAAATGATGGTTGTATGACATTTTACAAATGATATTCCAAAATAGACATAGGGGTTGTGCCAATTTCATGAAACTTTCTCCTCCAACTCTTCTTCTTCTAAACCTAAAAAACTATGATGTATAATGGGGTATGAAAAGTTACATATGGGTTATGAAACTTACTGAGGTCATACAGACTTATAATGATTGTCATGGGGTCACTACATAAAGGTGTGAGATCATTCCAAATATACAAAATTCATTAAAAAATTCTTCAGTTAGAGGTTTATGAACATTGTTTCATCAATTGAGATTTAAAGAGGATTTTGATGATGGCGATTTCTGATTTTCCATGAAAAGATCATTGATTTTGGTACTTTTATATACTTTGAGAAATATAAACTCAGTAAGTGGATTTAATACTTTCTCCAAGATGAGATAACCCATTTATTCTTTATTGATTGATTATTATATTGAAATTATTTTTAACTACCTGAACTAAATATTTCATTGGCCATATTTCATGTTCCACATGCCCTTGTGCATTCCTCGGTCCCTGGAATAAGGTTGTTAACTGTTACAAATATGGTAGAAGGACCAATTTGGCCTATGAAAATATTGTCTTTTTGTTAGATTCAATGGATCATCTGTAATGTACATAATAATGAATTCCATGATCATTTCTTTGAATAATATTGAAAAATGTTTTCTCAAAACAAATAGAGAATATTTTTAGGTTAATTTATAATAACTTAACTATAGGAAGATAATATTTAGCATCAGTTTTTTAAGGTTTAACATTGGTTTTTCAAAACCATAGACAAAAGTGGTCCCGGGAAACATTTCACAGCAACTGTTTAATATTTTTTAATTTTATTATTTTTTTAAATTCAATATTTTCATATTATTTACTTACTTATTATTTACATATTTATCCTATCATGAGTGCCATGCGGAAATTCAGTTTATATATTTATTTGGTACGATTTGAACTTTTGACCTCTTGGTTATTCTGTAAAGACTTTACCACTCCGCTAAACTCTTCATGTCATGAGTAAATATAATTTAATATACTTATATATATAAAGATATATATATATATACATAAATACTAATATTAAATAATAAAACTAATAAATGAGTAAATAATACATACATAAATAATAATTAATAATTGAAAACTAATAAATAAATTGTAAATAAATAAATAATAAAAAAATAATAAATAATAAATTTGAAATCAATATATGATAAATAAATAATAATTAATAATTAATAATTAAATAAATAATAAATTAAAAATAAATTAAAAATAAATAATAAATCAATATATGATAAGTAAATAATAAATTTATAAATGATAAATTTATAATAAATAATATATAATATGAAATAATATATAAAAATATTAATTAAGTAATAAAAAATTTAATATTAAATTAATAATAAATAAATATATAATAAATAAATAAAAATTAATTAATTAATTAATTATCATTTATTAATTAATAATTAATGAATAATTAATGAATTTATAATAAATAAAAATTAATAAATGTAATTACACATGAATTTATTTCAAAATAGTTTTATATATCATATAAAAATATGCAAATATTAATAAATTCACATAAATGTATATAAATACAACCATGGAGACACACACACATTGACTAAAAGAATACATATGAATATATATATATATATATCAATATAATATATATAAATATGTATAAATGAAGATAAATTTCTATAAATATTTTTTTTTTCAAAGGGTGGTGTTCTGGTCAAAGACCAAAACACAAACTTTATTATAAAAGTAAGAACAGGAAAGGATTACATGAGTCTAAAGTAAGGAAATTTTTTAACATCCCTAACATAAAGAGAGACTAAATCCGGAGGAAGGTCATCCCTCCAGGAGACCTCGTGATTAACTCCCATATTGGCAAGTCAATCAGCAAGCGTGTTTTCTTCCCATTAGGTATTGGTGACAATGAAGTTGAGTTCTGATAGTTAGTGCAAACAGTCCATCCAACGGGGAGTGAGAGTCCAAGATAGTTGAATGACGCCATTCCAAATGTCTTGGAATATAGTAGTTGAGTTGCTCTCGATCTAGATGTTGTTCCAGTTATGCATCTTGGAAAAAGAAGTAGCATGAAACACACTCATCGTCTCAGCTTTTAGTGAAGAAGCGAAGCCACAGGATCCATAGAAGCAGCCAAGAACCTGGTCCAGATGGTTTCTGAAGATGGAACCACATCCTGCGGGGCCTGGGTTTCCTTTAGAAGACCTATCAATGTTTATTTTAATCCAACATGGAGGTGAAGCTTTCCAAAAGACTTCCATGGTGTATTTAGGTCAGGGATACCTTCCATATACACCGATGCACCTGAGAATACTAACATCTCTAACCAAGTTGTTGCAATAATCCTTCGGAAGCAGAGCATCCTCCCGTATAGAAATGTGAATTCTCATTTTACCTGTATTAACCTTAAAAGTTTTATTGGTATAAATATAGTCATTTCTTACATACCAGATCACATGTAGGAGCTCTGCTACAGCTGAAATAAAAAGATTCTTGATTTGCTGGGAGTCAAATAAGTCCACACACCACTACAACTGAGATGTTATAGAGCTACAAGGCAACCATATTCACTCAAAAATATCAAAAATGTAATTCCAAAGGGAAGATGTCGTATCACAAGAAAGTATGAGGTGATTAATATCTTCAAGATGCTGATTACACAAGCGACATTTGGAACAGAGATTAATCTCTAAAGATTGTTAACAGATATCAGTGGGAAGCCTACCATGAGCAATACGCCAAATGATAGTGAATCTCGAGGGCTTTAACTAAGCATTATTAAAAAAAATTAACCATCTTAAATTATTATCAGAATTGTTGAATAAATGGTTATAGTAGTTTTTTGAATCAAGCATACCATTATGATCAGGTTCCCAAATTAGAATATCATCGTTAGTAATGAAGGGATAATTGTTCACAACATTCCTTATATTGTCGGGTAATCAATTATTTTTCATTTGTAAAATGTTCTTGATGGTATCATTAGTATGTTCCGGAAGTTGAGTGTTAGGTTCCAAGGAGAAGAGTGGTGTACCAGTCTATTTATCAAGCTAAAAATTTAAATTAAAATCTTTTCTAGCCATCCATCTAGAGTTAGTCATAATAGAAATGAATGTATTCCTGATGGAGGGCCAGATAGAGGAGGTAAAATAATTATGATTTTTATTTCTTAATTTATCAAGGAAGTGAGACCTAAGAAACTATATGGAAGGATAATTTTTGTGAATGAGGTTCCAAGTGATCTTATCTTGAAGGGATTCATTAAAATTATTGAGGTTTTTTATGAAAATGACTCCTTTATCAATAGGTTTGCAACAAGAGGACCAAGGAATAGTAACCAGTTTTCTCTCAAGAGTGCTCCATGTCCAGAAAATGTTTTTAATGGAAAAATTAATGCATTTCAGGAGACCAGCCGGCCATTTATAGATCATCATAGAATAAACTTGTTTGGAGAAAATGGTAGATTTGACAAGGAAAATTCTTTCTTCCATGAAGAGGTTTTTACCTTTCCAAGAGGAGAGTTGTCGAACAGTTTGGTCGATGATGGGAGAGAAATAGGTAGCCTTAGGCCTACCCCAAAATATAGGGACACTTAAATAAGTGAAGGGTAGATAACCCTCCTTGATCCCCAAAGCACTGATAATGTTTCTTTTTCTGCTAGGGGGATATCCTTTTCCAAAGTAAATAAAATATTTATGCCAACTAACATGCTGAACAGACACCTCTTCATAGTGATTGAGAATTCTTTTAAGTTTATTAATATTTCTTTTGTCCCCCTGAAGAAACAAAGTAATGTCATCAGCATATAGAAGATGTGAGGGGGAATTCAAGTTTCTGGAAGCATTGATCGGTTTGATCTTACCTTGTTCCATAGACTGAGTGAGTTATCTACTCAAATAGTCTTCAGTAATTAAGAAGAGAATAAAAGAGAGGGGGTATCCTTGCCTGACCCCCTTAGAACATTTGAAATATCCTCTAGGGGAACCATTTATTAGAATGGAAATATGAGATGATTTAAAAAGAGTTTTAATTTTGTTTATAAATGTGTCATTAAAACCGAAGTGCATAATGACCTTAAATAAAAAGTTCCAATCTATGGTTTTAAATGACTTTGTAATGTCAAGATTAATGGAAACATTCCCACCTCTATTTTTTCTATTTAAAAGGTTGGTGGATTCAGAGGCATGGAAAATATAGTCCTGTATTGATCTTCCTTTTATAAAACCAAATTGATTCCAGGAGACAGTTCTATTGCTAATGGAAGAGATTCTATTAACAATAATTTTATTGACAATTTTGAAAAGAGAATTTATGAGAGAAATAGGTCTGAAGAGATTTATTTCATCAGCATTCTCCATTTTAGGAAAAAGGGTGAGAAATTGGGAGTTTAAACCATGTGGGAGAAGGAATTTAGAAAAGAAAGTTTTAACCATGCGACATACATTGTAATGAATAATATCCCAATGCTTTTGGTAAAACCCATTATTGAAACCATCAGGTCTAAGATCACTGTCAGGGTTGAGGCTAAAGATAGTGTCTTTGATTTCCTAATCCAAAGGGATTCTATTAAGTAAAGAGTTGTCATCTCCAGACACCATAGTTTGAATGAAATCATGTAGAAGATCCTTATCAATTCTAGGACCATTGAAGATATCAAAGAATTAGGAGACCAAAAAATTGGTAATACCTTCATCAGTGTCAATAAGATGCCCCTCATCTCTAATATAGGAAAGATGCCTAAAAACCTTTCTATCTCTTTGAAGTGAGTTATAGAACTTAGTGTTCCTATCTCCATCATGGAGCCATTTGGTTTTAAAAAATTGTTTTTTTAGGTTATCCTTAAAGTTAAGTAACATGACCAGCTTAGAAGATACGTTGATTTCATGTTGGGAATTGTTGGTGAAGTTTGAGAAGGTATTTTTATTTTGAACTTGTGCGAGCTCATTCTCCAGAAGGGTAATTTCATTTTCTATTTATTTAGATTTATTTTGACACCAATTATTTAAGCCTTTCTTGATATTTTTAAATTTCTATGGACAAACAAATGGGTCTTTATGATCATACATATTAGTCCACCAGTTTTTGATAATGTTCACACAGTTAGGATCAGAGGAATAGGCATTTTTATATCTAAAAGTAATCCTAGGCTTGATGAGATTATGGGAAAAATTAACCAATATAGGGTAGTGATCAGAGGCAACTTTTGGAAGGGTGATGCATGAAATGTTATCCCATTTATCCAGGGATTGATCATTAGTGAAATCCCTATCAAGATTACTGGAAATGACCCTATTATAATGATGTCTATACCATGTAAATTTGGATCTAGTTAAATTTACCTCAATAAGATTATTAGATTCAATGAATATTTTAAATTATCTAGAGGAAATAGTGGAGTGAGAAGGGCCCAATTTCTCACTAGGGGATAAAATGGCATTGAAGTCCCCAACTATGAACCGAGGATTTTGAATAGTGATACTAAGTTGAGTGAGCTCATTCCAGAGGGGCCTCCTATCTTGATATATATTATTAGCATAGACGAAAGTAGTAAAAATATGATTATGTTCAAATATGAAATCATAAGTAAATCTTTGATTCTTGATAGTATGAATGTTCACATTTTTCATGGAAGAATGAGCAAACATCCAGAGAGTTTTGACATTCTTACCATTATTACAAGCTCCTAGAAATGAATAACCAAAAGTACATAGATACAGGAATTTAGATGCATAATTATTTTTTGGTTCAACAATGGCAAAAAAATTAGGACGATGAGTAATAAGAAATCTTTTTAAGAAATTAAAGGTGTCAGGGTTCACAATTCCCTGATAATTCCAGAAAAACAAATTCATTTGCACCTATTTTTAGGGGGGTTGTCCCCTTTCTTTTTTCACCCAGTTTCCATTTCTCTGGTTATAATTTGAGAAGTATTGTCTTGATTAGTGCTACCTTGGTTCACTAAATATATTTACATATAATTAAATTTAATTAAATAAATGTAAACACACACTTATATTACATAAATATATATAAATGTACACACATATATAATTTTATATTTATATATATATGTATAAACAAAAGTAAATATAAATATCTATTTATATATATACCCATATAATAAATAAAAATTTATAAACAAAAATACATATAAATATTTATAAATGTATATAAATATAGACAAATGTTCATAAATACATATAAATATCCATGAATAAATACAATTATATATAGTTTTAAATATATATTTAAAAATATATATAAATTATAAAGAAATATTCATAATTATATAGAAATTTATACAAATATATATATATAGATAATAAATCACTAAAAGAGGGAAAGGCACAACAATTTCAACCCCATAAAATCAATAGGAATGTAAATCCATGGAATAAAAGTATATATGACCCAACATGCATATAAATAAACTCATTAACAAAGATAAAATCACATAAAATGTTCAAAAATCATGGTATTAAAAAACACTATTTTAGAGTACTTTTTGGCTTGTTTTGACCTCTAAAAAATATCTAGATCCCTTATAGAAATGCAATATAGATCTCAATGAAGTATTGGATTTGAAATGTGGTAGATCCCAAATAGACACCCATATCAAAAGTTATCGTGATTTTTAGTTGAAGATTAATTTTCAAATTCTATTAAAATAGTGATATCTTTTATTGTATTAGTTTTTAACAAATTATTATCTAAATAGATTGTATTTCATTTCATATGCTTCAATTTGAATGCTTGTAGAGCTAAAATGGACACCTATATAAAAATTTATGGTCATTTGATTCTGATGTCGAATTTTCCACTTATCCTAGAATTTATTTAAGTCACAAAAACTAATAATAAAAAATTATATGTAATTAATAATTATTAAATAATAATTAATTATGATTTTTAATAGTAAATAATAAATTATAATTATTAATAATAACAAATTATTAATTGGATGAAGAAGTTGGAGAGGTGGCAATCATATACTCTTAATGATCCTTTTACCCTAATTTATCCAAGAACCATAAATCTTCACTCGTTTGATCTGAATCATCACACGATTCTGATGAATTCATCCACATTATAGAGAAATATAGATTGAGATAATTATTATTTGAAGTGTCTCTCAACCTTCTATGGATTATCAGGGGGTTCCTTCTCCCCTATCACAAACCTTGATTTGCACTATATTATCAGAAATGGATGTAATTATCATGTTTTTGGCCTCAGATGATGCTATTTTAAATCATACAGATCAATTTAAACATTAAAAAATCGCTTGTATTTCTTTAATAAAAGTTATGGAACCCTAGAAACATATTGATTTATTTTTTTCTTTAGTTGATATTTGGGAATTTATGAACATCAAATGCATTTCCCTTGGCTATTGATTCTTCAACATACTATTCCCTTCTATGGAGCTAAAAAGTCTGGCATGGAGTATTGGATCGATTAATCTTAGGCTAGGAACACACCATATTCATGAATGGAAATTAATATTCAACCTGTATGACTTCAAGGATACTTTTGCATAGGTATGGATCAAAATACATGGTCTTAATTGGGACTTATTTCATATTGAGATCTTTTATGGTATATCCTCTTCGATTGGAATCCTAATAAGGATGGACTATGCTACTGATTCAGTTAGTTATGGTCATTATACATGAGTTTTGGTGAAGGTTGATTTATATTCCACAATAATAGATAGGGTGGTTCTAGCCACACCATAGTATGAGATATTTCTTAGGATTGAATATGAGAAAATACCTCCTTTTACGTGTATTATCAAATTTTAGGACATAAAAATGATACATGTATAAGAGATTTAGTTTGTTTTAATTGTTAGACCAAAGTATATGATATACAACATTGTTAGAGGAAGCTTAATCTCGAGAAACCTACCCTTAAAAAAGAGGATTCTTTTAAAACAGTAAACACATGTTTTTTTTCAGATTCAAGGTAATGGTGTCAAACCTACTAAGGTATCTCATATGATTGATGTTGAAGACCCCTCCATAAAAGATAGGCTCATTGCTCATGAAGTTTCTGATCTTGTATCCCTTGTTCAAATGATTGGCAACCCTCAATTATCCTAGGAAAATATTACTGATGAAAGAAAATTTGAACTTTATGGAAACATTTTTAATGATGTTTTAAATGTGATCTCCTTTAAATATGTGTTATCTAGGGGTATATCAGGTGAGGAAGATGTGGAATAATACTATAGTCAGGAGATCAAGGAAAATTCTTATCAGGTGAAAGCTGACTTCAAATTGTGGAAAGAGTAGATTATGGTGAATGAAAAAAATTATAAAGGGTAAGAAAAATAATGATATTATGTTATCAAGTAAGACAAAGCCCAAAAGGATTGTTTAAACCCCATACATATCTTCTCTTGAGAATGTCAATGAGAGGGACTCTATTCACTCCCTTTCTTCAAATAACTTTGTTTGATATATTGGATATGTGGACAATGCACAAATTTCAGAATCCACTTCGTCTTCTTCACCACTCTTGGATGATGCCTCAATTAAAAACATAAAATATACATCTATTGATGCTTAAATTAGTGTAAATATGCACCAATCTGATATTGTATTGCATTTCAAGCCTTTTCATGTGAAGAACATGCATCTTACTCATGTGAAGCACATGACTCCTACTTATGTGAAGGACCTAAATCCTATTATAACTATGATTCAATAATGTTTGGGTATGGATAATGTGACCAAGTCACCTGGTCAATCTTCAAATGGGTTGTTTAAACATCATACATATCTTCTCTTGAGAATGTCAATGAGAGGGCCTCTATTCACTCCTTTTCTTCAAATAACTCTGTTTGATATATTGGATATGTGGACAAGGCACAAATTTCGGAATCCACTTCGTCTCCTTCACCACTCTTGGAGGATGCCTCAATTAAAAACATAAAATATACATCTATTGATGCTTACATTAGTGTAAATATGCACCAATATGATATTGTATTGCATTTCAAGCATTTTCATGTGAAAGACATGCATCTTACTCATGTGAAGCACATGCCTCCTACTTATGTGAAGGACCTACCTCCTATTATAACTATGATTCAATAATTTTCGGGTACGGATAATGTGACCAAGTCACCTGGTCACTCCTCTTGTGATATGGAGACACCTTCACTACTTTCTGCAACTTCTAGGGGGAAAGTAAAAGTTTTTAGGGATAGATTTAATTCCATTAGATCTCATTTGGTATTTGGTCATGCTTTAAGTAGTGTCAAACCCTTTTTTAGTGATGATACAAAAGTTACACAGATCCCTATTTTTAATTCTATTGGTGATAATCAACATTCTACTCCATGTATGTTATCATATACTCAAGTCATTCATGGACATCCTGGTACTCATCTCTAGGCAGTGAAGTTTGATGAATCTAAGACACGGGCACCCATTTTTCCACTAAGAAGTAACTCTTCTAAAAATATAAAGGGTAAGGTAAATAAGAATGTGAGTACTCAAAATTCCTTTTATATAATTGCTTCATTTAGTAGTGATGATGATGAAAAAAAAGTGATTGAAAATTTGGAGCTGATGTCATGAAGCATGATGTTGTTATTGAACACTCTGATGATGGTGATAGTCCATGGATGTGGGTCAATACTTGGAGGAGGAGATGACATCCTCATACTATGGGCAGATGCCTCACTCATCACTGCATGATCACTTGCTCTAGAATGGGTTGATGAATTTACTGGGTTTTTTTTGACCTATGTGGTTTTGTATATTCCTCTGATCTTTCACAATCCAATTTAAATTTCAATAAAGATTCCTTTGAACATCAACCTTCAAAAAAATAAAAAAAAATATTGATAAATTATTATCTAATATTTTTTGAATTTTTTATATTCGGTTTTTAAAAAACCAAAGCTAATGATAATAGAAAAAAACATGAATTGAGAAGTGATTTTTTAAAAAAATTAGACTGATATAATTCATGTGGAATTTAGCGATGGTTTTAAAAATAGTTTCTAAATGATAATTTTTTCGTAGGGATTTAAAATACATGAATAATTTTTACCATGGTATTGAGTTCTTTATTCACTAATGGTGTTGAGTGCTCGAACCCGACCAGTGTATAATCATAGCACTGTGAGGACCCAATGTTGAGACCCTCTATCAGAGATACACACTTGGTCCTTTGATCTCTAGAAAATGTTGATCAAACATTAGCAACTAGAATGGTTGATTGACCATCTTGTGTTGTTCGTCTTGATCCCTTCACTTTCCATCGATCTTGAAGAATTCTCTGATTTTATTCTTGGTTTTGAGAGGAAGATATGAGAAGTAAAAATAGAGGAATGTTGTAAATAATGATTAAACTATTTTGAAATGATATAGGAGTCTATTTATATACCCAGGGAAAGGGTTTAACATTTAACTAATTCATAAATTCCATTAATAATATATTAAACCCATAATAAACCTCGTTCTATGTAATATAATAATGTTTTTATTTTATTTAATGGCTTGGGTCAACCTGCACAATGATATATATTATTTTACAACATAGTAAATAAATATTTGTCAGAAAAAAATCTGGTTCGCTTATCCTCTTTGATATTTATTTAATTATTGAATAAATAATTAAATAAATAAAATTAATTTAATAAATAAGTAAATAAAAATTTTATTTAGATTCTAGAAAATAATTTTTTTAAAATATTCACATTAAATAAATTATTTATTTAATAAATAAATAATTTAATATTATCATGTGAATAACAATGGATAAATAAATATTATATATTCACATAATTAAATAATTAATTTATGAATATATATTTATTTAATATATGTGATCGATTAATAAAACTTGGATATATATTACTTCATGGTATAAGAATAATATTTATTCCAATTGTTAAATATAAATAATATTTAACTATAAATAATGGAAACGGTTTGTCTGTGCCCCTCTAGGCCTCTTCCTATATGGAATTTGGCCTAATTGCCTAAAACCCATGATTACTATCTTGTAATGGGTCAATTCACCCTTCAAGGAAACATATTTTTTTGAATAAAAAAACCACATATGAATTGTCACTATGTAATATAAACACATTTCCATGATATCTCATCAAGAAGGTTGCAAAGTCATTTCTTCAACGTATATGCTTGATACATCTTTCTATGACTATCTAATAGCACTCGTCGATACACCATAACCACAGAGTTAAACATGACGGTTCCATTTCAATCAAAAGGCTAAGATATCCACTTTTATTAACATGGAAGGAAAAATCCTTTCTCCAGTCGTTCATTAATAACATATCATTTATGTGGGGCCGAACATACCCAACTTCATCATGATCATATTTCATCATGGTTTATGATAGTACATCAAAGTAAGCAATTCATGAAATATATTAATAGTAATATTTAATTCTTAGGATAATTACACACACTCAAAGAAAGGAATATCTAATGACATATAAACATATGTATTTTTTCAAGCAGTTTTGTTCCCATAATCTTTCATATTGGAAATTACCAAGTGAGAAAATAATGAGATGAAGTCTTATATTTCTATGAGTTCCTGCACTCGATGGACAATATAGAATGTTCACCATTAAATAATGTTATCCAAACGTAGAACAATATTTAGGAATATCATCATAGCATATCAAGGTTTTCATCATAGTGTGGAATTGTTATGACCTTTCTCAATGTGATAGATACTCTGGGAAATTCTTACGTAAATTAATTCAAAACAATAAATAATATATAATAATATATTTTAGTAATATTCACTTCTTTGAATAGACACGCAATCTAAAATATAAAGACTTGGTTATAGGAAACCAACTCCAATAGGCTCCCACTTGGACTCAACCAAACTTCTAATGGATTTCAGATCACTAGTTATCACATGAAGATCATATTTTGGTTGATTTAAGGCTTTAGATAAGGGGTTTTTCATTTTTTCTTCTATTGAAACTCTAATCACTATGATTTTAGATATCTAATAAAAATACATTAATAGATGACATATAAAAAGTATGTTCTTCACCAACTGATGTGACCTTGACTCATTTGGAAGATCCACCACATTAATATTATCAAAATAGAGTTTTATAGGGTCTTTATTACTAGTAACCACATCAAACTCTTAGAAAAAATTTCATATCCAAACCACTTCTTTAGCTAAATTAGAAAATGTATTGTACTCAAACTCCACTGTATAATTGGTGAGAATGGATTATATTGATCTCTTCCTACTCACAACACCTCCATTAAGAGTGAATATGTATCTTATCTCTGATATTATAGTATCTTGATCTATTTGGAAACTAGAATATTCATATTCTATGATAACTAGCTCCTCATCTCTTCCATAGAATATGAAAATATCCTTAGTATTCCTTACTTACATAATGATAGTAATGACTTCCATCTAATGGTAGTCACCTAGGTTATCTTGATATATTCTTATCATGTTGAATTAATAGATGATATCTAGACTTATACATAGTATATCATACATGATTGGCCCAACTTCTGATGTGTATAGAGCCATTTCCATCAACTTTCTCTTCTATTGTTTCTGAGGATATTTTTTTATGGAAATATAAATGTCATGTGACACTAGAAACAAAATTATATTGTATTTTTTCATTCTAAATATATTCATTATGTTATCAATTTATTCACTTTAACATAGACCAAGTGTCCACTTTCATATATCTTAATGTATTTGGATCCTAAGAATATATATTGATTCACAAAATTCATTCATGGAGAAGCAATTATTTAACAGGGAATTCACAAAATGTATGACTGGTATGTCATTTCCAATAATTTTTATATCCACTATATGAACTATCAAAACAATGACCATGCTCCCATAAAAATTATGATAGATACAAGGATCACATTAATTATTTATGAAACCAAATTATTTTATATTATCATTAAATTGAATATTCCCTGACTCAAATGCATAATTTAATCCATAAATGGATCTTTATAACTCTAATACCTTTTTGTAATCCATTTGTATCACAAAACCTCTTGGTTTAATCGTATAGACATCCTTCTTGAAGGTTCCTATTAATGAAATTTTTTTGACATCCATTTGCCTAATCACATAGTAATGGTAATCAGTTATGGTAAGTATAATTTTGATGGAATTAAGCATATAAATTGGTGAAAATATTTATTTCTATTATTTTCCTTAATGTTGTTTAAAACCATTCACAACCAGTCTATCTTTATAGGTACTGAATTGACCATACAAGACATATTTCTTCATGAATACACCTTTATAACCAAGAGGATTTACATCCACTAGATGGTCTTCCAAAAAACATACTTAGTTTCAATATATGGAATGAATTTAATAATTCATGGATTCTTTCCATATGGATTTTTATGTGCCACTTACTATTTCTTTATAGGTTACAGGATAATTATTATCAACTAACAATGAGTCACCATATTCAGTTACTAGAAAACTATATCGTTCTTGTTCTCTAAAATCAATGTTTCTCCTACTTAGTACTTGTGTATTTATAACATAATCTTCTATAGGGCTTTTTGGAATATATTTTTTGTGATAATCTTGTGTATATTTATCCATGAATCCATTTATGTTAGTCTCACTCACAGTATCTTTTTGGAGATGTGATCCCCTTTAAGAATGGTAACATGTCTATGAACCACAACATTCTTATAAGTTGGTTTGTATGGGTAATATTATTTAGTTTAGTTTGGATGCCCTATAAAGACACACATAGTGCCTCAAGGTGTAATTTTTTTTCATTAAATAGACTTAACAAACTTTCCTCAACCCTACACTCATATATGAAATAACATGGGTTTATTTCCATACCAATGTTGATAGGTAATTTCAGTTGCTACATTAGTGGGATCTTGGTTTAGTACATATATTATTGGATGAAATATATATATCCCAAAAAATATAATGAAAGAGTCACATGAATCATAATTGATCATAACAATTATAATAGATTTTGGTGCCCCCTTTCGCTTACTCCTTTCCATTTTTGTGTATGTGAAATAGTGATTTGATATTGAATCTCAAACCCCATAAATAATCAATGATGTCTTGATTAAGGTATTCTATATTATAGTCTGAGATGAGTTTCTTAATCTTCTTACCAAGTTAATTCTCAACCTTATTCTTATATTTCATGAATATTTCAAGGTAATGTAACTCATAACTAATTAATTAGACATATTCATATCTACTAAAGTCATGAATAAAAGCTATGAAGTATGAGCACCCTCTCCTAGATTCAACTGGAAATAGTCCACACACATCAGTATGAACCAACTTAACAAGATCTATAGTCATTTCAAATTTTCCACTAAATAAGTATTTAATCAATTTTCCTTGAAAATATATTTTCTATACACCAAGTGGTTTTAGTTCAAATGAATCTAAATATCCATCTTAGTATAATATGGTCAAAAAAATACGTTTACATGACTTTTTAAATGATTCTTTAGTTGGGTGTGCAATGTGTCATGTGAAATACTTTCATTATTAATTTCTATTACTTGTTTCATGTAATCCAACATAATAATAATGTTATTTAAAAGTGACTTATGATATTATATGATATCTTTATAGGAGTAGAAGCATTTATTACAAAATTTGAAAATAAATCCATTTGTATCAATTAGGGACACAATAATATTGTTTTTAGATAATGATATCACATAATAACAATATTTCAAAACAAAGATCATTCTAATCAACAACATTAGGTGTTATAATCCAATAGCAACAACAAAAAATTTAGAATAATTGGATACTATTAGATCCACATCACCATGGTAAATCTTCGAGAACCTAATTTATCCCTATATTTGAATAAATATGTGAGAACCACATGTTTTATCTAATACCCAATTTGTAGTAATATATTTATTTCACTTGATCCTAGATTCACCTAATGCTTCCCCATGATTATTTTCTTGGGTGAAATTATTATTCTAGTGGACCTTATTTCAACATGATAAATAGATAACATCATATTCACTTTATTTCCCCTTAATAATCTTATTATTATAAGGGTGTTTTTAATAATCTTTTGAAATGGATTTAGTCTTGGAGCTCTTCTCATAGCCTTTCATTATATTTAACATAATGACAGAAGGATTTTCATACTTATAATCCTTGTAAACATGAGAAAATAGAGTGAGGATATCAAGGTGAGACTATATATTTTATCTTAATATAATTTTCAGAAAAAATAGACGAGCACTAAAGGAGTGATGAAATAATGAGCTTGTTGGGAAATTTATCAGGTAGCTTAAACCTTAGAATCTATAGGTGCTCAATGTAACTAATAATTTTTACTATATGATGCCCAAATGGTTCACCTCATCCAAGTTTTCTCTTGAAGAATACCTTCAAGATCTCATTACATTCCTATATAGATCTCTTTTGGTATATATCATAGATATTTTGGAGCATGATATAGGAATCCATGTTCTCATGAGATTTCCTGAGTTATATAGACAAGGATGAATGTAAAAAACATTGAACATATAGAAAAACATTCAGGTGTTTTTCATAGACATAAAACTCCTCAATACTCATCTCTTTAAAAGTTAGATCCTATATTGGGATTTATATCATGTTAGGGAATCTATTAATATCATAAAATAAATCATAAGTTTCTAAACTATTCCTATAATTTACTATCAGTTAGAATTTAGTCTTTCTATATAATTAATTATAGGGATAATGTGGCTGAAAAACTTTTTATTATTCTATGACAATATAAAATAATATTATTAGTACATCACATGATTAGAAATTTCTATGAGACACAATAATTATAATTTTATTAAGACTCCAACTATATTTTCAAGTCTCAATGGTCCTCACCAATGAACTTGGAATGTCTATTTTGGACTGGTTGAGTACAAGATACTAAGGAGGAATAAAGTTATAAAGGCCAAGAAAATACCATATTAAAAGATTCTCCCCCTAAAAACTCAATAAATTCATTCTTTAAAAATATGTGACACTGGATCCTCGATCTCCCTTATAAGTTAGGTGTTCTACAACCTTGTTTCCCCCTCTCCAAATGTAGAGAAAACAAATATTTTTGTGGAAGAGACCTCAATAGTTTCTATTAATGGAAGAAATAGACCATGGAATTGTTCCTATTTCATTTATGGAATTATGTAAAGCAATAGAGTCTGTTTTGACCTCAGTCAATTATATATTCCTCTGGAGGCATAGGTTTAAACCTGTGATAATATCCTCTTCCTCAGCTTGGATGGAGCACCCATCGCTAAAATATGTTGTAAAGGCCAGAATAATAGTACCTCTAGAATCTTGAACTACCCCCTCCATGTATGCCTCTAACAATTCAAGAACCGTCTATGTATAATCTGATCCCTAAGAGGGGAAGAGACCATTGAACCCAACATCCTTGGGGGTCCACATGAATAGTGTTCTCAGGAGATATGAACACTTGCAATGACCTGATAATCGAATAAAAATAAAAGTTCTTGAGGATTCCAACCATGTCAATGATCATGATTCTTGTTCTGGATATGATAGAATTCCCCTTAGGATTATCATCCATATAGTAGGCTTAATTTCATGCATGCCAACGGCACCCATAACCTACATTCAACACCATAACTCATGTTGTTTTTTTGGGTCTCGTAACTCCCACACCATGGAACCATCGTTCTAGGAATGAGATGCTGATATATCCTTGGGAGGAGAAAGAAGTGAAATATTCAAAAAAGATCCAAATTTTTATTTCCCAGTCTCCTTCAAAAACAGATGGTTCAAACTCTCCTTGCAGTATGATATGCAATACACACACCTGGAGCGAAGGAAATTTCCCATTCTTTTAATGACTTAATCAGTGGGCATGAATTGGATCCAAATTCTCCATATCATGAAGTTATATTTTGTGGGAATTATATTACCCCACAGAAACACATTCCAATAGTCAAAATTAGCTCGGTTGATCATCTCCCATTGAAAATATTTCATAGGGAATGTCCTAGTAGAGGAGGCTGGAAAAACACATCTATCTAGCTCAAAGTTCATTTGAATGAGGTAAAGAGTTTAAAGATGGTATTTATTCATAATAGCCTTTGTAAATGACAAGTACATTTTAGCATCCCTAAAGGAAATTTTAGGAACTAGACATCCTGGGAAACCAATAGATGAACCTACCAAATTATGGTTCAAAATTGAATCTCACCTTTCCCCACAATCCAGCGAGTAAGAGGTTACAGGTACGAAATGTGGAGAAGGATAATTGACCATAATAAAGAAGAGTTACCATCTTGAACCTATGAATCCCCTCTCCTTTTCTAAGATATTACCTTTCCCCAAAGGGTGTTCTCATTAAGATCCTCCCATGCCATCTTAGCATGCATTCCATGGAGAGTTTTAGATATATTTTTCACATTGATACCTCCTTCTTGGATTCGCCTTTCCATCCTAGACTAGGAGACCCAATGTTTTTTTCCTTCCGAGAAGAAAATAAAAAAACTATTGACCATAAGGAGAAAAATCCATAAGTTGGTCTAGGCTTGAGTTATAGCATTCCACTTATGTCCTTTATATCTCTTAGGTATGGTATTGAATCATCTTTATCCTGAATTAACTCCATTCACATGATATATCCATCCATACAATTCATTGACATCATATGCAGGTGAAGGTTACTATACAGGGGTTTACATAAAAGAAACATTTTGTATGTTGGAATATTTATAATAATGATGGAATTATTACTCATAGGTCATCATTTTAATTTAATAATAAAAATTCCAAAAAAAACACATACCATTACAAAATTTTAAGGAAACCACACATAAACATAGGTTAGTCTAAGATCATGATCATACACTTGTGTAATGAATAAAAATTTGATATAATTTTCTATCATTCATTTCAATTAATTATTTTATTAATATAAAACTTCTGTGAATTATTTTGAATAATTATCTGATTAATCAAATAATTCATTTTATTTTAATATTCATCAATATATTCTCGATATAACTATCTGTGGTGGTTTTAAATAAAATTAAATTAATTAATTTTATCTAATATTTAATAAAATAATTACACAACATGTAATTGGATGAAACTTGCTGAGAACATGTTTGAACTACTCGGTATGTATTAATATTGTATATAGTATACAAATGTTTTATACACTACATCTATTTTTGCATAGATTCATGGTATTTATGAGTCAATAAATGACACACAAAACACATTTTAATTAACATAATGTGTACTGGTATTAATGTTCAAGTATCATTTGGCATATTATGATTATGCATGGTATTTAGATCAAAATTTTATGTATTAATTAATTAATAATTTAATATCATATAAAACATATTGTATGTAATATATGATTCAATAAATGGAACATGAAAAAAATGATATGGTTTATGGATTAATACACTATTTTTAAAAAAATCATAAATAAGTTCTACACATAGTGTGTACACCCATCTACACATCATGTATTTCACTCATTGTATATACGTGATGCATGTATAAGGACTGGTCATGTATTTCTAAATAGACATTTTCAAGGTACACTATGTGTATAGCTGGTACACATTGTGTAACCTTCTTGTTTTATGGTTGTTATTCCTTGTACATCATGTAATCTAATACATTATGTGTATTTGACCACAGACTACATGGAATCTAACCCGGTTACATAATGTGTAGTCGGACATGTTGTCTGTTAGCCTATTCTAGTCAATACACAAAGTGTATTTAGTACATGATTGTGTCATTATTTCATGATGTCCCATGAAACACATGATCCATCCTAGTGTAATGTACTAGTATACACAATGTGTACCTTTAAAAACACATCTTATACTCCAATAAAATCTAGACAGAATAACTAGCACCAATGGATTGGTTCTTTCAATTTTCTTCATTAATTATTTACTGGATTTTGGTTATAAGATTTATAAATGAATAGGGGAAGAAGTGATCTGGAAAATATTAATATAAGAATGAATTTATTGAAATGAAAACTGACTTTTAAACACTTGAATAATCAATAATCAATAAATAATTATAAATTGAACATGACTACTCTGATACCACTTAGTGGTTCCGAACATGGTGGAAGAACCAATTAGGCGTATGGAAAACTCGATTTATTTCGAATTCAATTGATCATCCTAAATGTGCATGACATTGAATGCCATAACCAATGAAAATTTCTATAATGAATATTGAAAAATATTTTTTTTAGAACACATAGTGGATCTTTTCACATTAATTTATAATGAATTTAAAACAAAAGAATAAGATTTACCACATTCTTGAGTCACCGAGACCCAAAGGAGAACCCCACTAGTAGTGATTCACACATGATCCTTTAATATTTGGACAACACTAATGAAATGTCAGGTGATAGTATGACTGATTGGTCATCTTGCAGTGTTTTCCTTGATAACTTTATGTTTCATTGAGGTTAATAGAATCTATCTTATTTTTATTGTTCTTTAGAGGATGATATAATGGGAAGGAAATATAGTGGAATATTGTACATAAGATTAACCTCTTCCAAAATGACATAGTAGTTTATTTATAGACATAGGGTTAGGGTTTCATA
This sequence comes from Viscum album, assembly GCA_963277665.1. Classification (NCBI taxonomy): domain Eukaryota; kingdom Viridiplantae; phylum Streptophyta; class Magnoliopsida; order Santalales; family Viscaceae; genus Viscum; species Viscum album. Next base: position 1,453,480,314 of record OY728145.1, read on the forward strand.
TTTAATTAATTTAAAAAATGTTCATAATAATATATTAAACGCATAAATAACCTCATGTCATATATTATAATAATATATTTATTTTATTTCTTAGAATGCTCTAACCCACACAAGGATAATATTATTTTCCAATATGATAAATAAATATTAAATACCCAAAAATATAGTCCACTTATCATCAACATTTGTTGAATTCTTGAATAAATATTTGAATTAATATTTTTAATTAAATAAATAAATAAATAAGAGAATCTATTCAAAATCTACTGAATAAATATTTTTTTAATATTTATGTTAAAACAATATTTATTTATTACCGTGTGGATAACAAGAGATATGTAAATATTATATTTTTATCTAATTAAATAATTACTTTTTGAATAAATGTTTATTTTTAATTTTCAATTTATCAACAAAACATGAATAAATATTAGTTATCAGTCAAGAGAAAATTATTTATTCCAATTTTTAAATATAAATAATACTCAATTGAGATCAATGAAAACACTTTTTGTGTTCTCCTTTGGGCCTCTCCCTAAGTGGTATAAGGAATAATTGATTAATTTCGAAGATTAAAATCTAGTAATGGGTCAAGGAACCCACAGTGGGATAAGATATTTTTCAATGATAGCAACCACATATGAATGATCTTAGTGTAAGATAATACATTTGTCATGATATCGCAATAACTAGGCTGGACACCTGTGTCATCGACCTATATTCTTGATACGTCTTTATTTCATTATCTAAAATGAACTTTTCAATACACCATGGACATGGAATTTAATATGACAATTCTATTTCAATAAAATGTATAAGATGTTAACTTCTATTAATATATAAGAGGGAAATACTTTCTCAACTTATTCATTAATAACACATCATTCATGATGCAACCAGTATACCCAACTTCATCACAATCGTATGTCATTACAGATTATGGAAATACATCAATGTGTGTGAGTCATGAAATATATTGACACTAATATTAAATTATAAAGATCATTACACTTTCTCACTGATAGTAAAATCTAATGAAACATAAACATGTGGATTTCCTATAATCGGATATGTTCTCATTATCTTTCATAGATTTCTATGTATATACATCATGAGAAGAAGTCTTGTCTATTTATGATTACTCACACCATGCAAAAACAATTATGTGTTTCCTATCATAGAATGTTATCTAACCATAGAAAAATATTTAAGAATATATTCATATAATTTCAAGGTTCTCATCATAGTAGGGAACTATTATAAACTTTCACAATGCAACAAATACTCTAGAACATTATTAAATTAATGTCATGCAGAACAATTAATAATATGTAATAAAATATTTTATTAATATTCACTTCTTTGAATATAAATGAAATATAAATTACAAACATTTCGTTTAATGACACCAACTCGAACAATTATTCCAAATATATACAGGTCATGAAAAATTCCTTTATTTTGATGGTTATGACCTTTGGTTCATGAATTGAGATTTATAAAGAATTTTTATGTTATGAATCAAATATTAACATTGAATGTTTTATAGAATTGGTTTTTTTAGTGTTTTATAAATAATATATTGTCTGGTGACATTAAATTTTTCTCTATGATTGGATAATCTATTTATGCTTTGTTGACTGATTATGTTCTTGGAATAATTTCACAATGACCTGAACCAGATTTTTTGTCAGCCCAATTTGGGTTTCTATATGCATTAGTCATATTCTATTGTCCATGAGGTTTTGTGACTAGAACCAATGGTCTAATTTATTCATTAGGAAATGATTTAACCTCTTATCAAAAAAATTTAGTCAATACTACATTTTATCAAATATCCATCATGAATCATCTGTATATTAGACACCCCAAAATTAGAAACATATTCATCAGTGGGTTCCCTACGTACCTATATAAACATATAAAATAGATTTATCTCTATATATACTAATATAACATAGTAATAGTGCATATAATAATAATTCATGAAATGGACCCTTTATAATATAAAATTGAAACAAAATGGTAATATTCCATTGACACTTCTTACAAGTGATTTCCACCCTTACCCCACAACTAGGTGGAGTCCTATTCCACTAAAATAATATCCTTTCAACCCATAAATATCCTAGGTATTGTTTTTATAAACCTACATTTTCCAACAATTCCATATATGAAACTGTATGCACACCGAGCTGCACATTTTAGGTATGAGTACAAAGGCTCAATAGGTACCACCAAGAGAATAGAATTTACATAAATGAAAAACTAAGATAATTCATGTGTGTGTGTGTTAGAAATTTACATATATATTATACTCAAAATAATTCACCAAGTATCTCATGATAGAGACCAATATGATTAAAATTCATAGAATAACAGTACAATCCTCTCGCAGCCTAGGAGGAGAAATACCAACAATACTTTACCACAAATATTATAACCCCAAGAGGATCCACTCTTACTTAAAGACTAATATCAAAATCCCATATGAATAATTGAACATCCTCTATATGAGGAAAATAACCACACACACACACATTCACTAATTTAATGTAGGGAAAATATATATATATATATATATATATCCATATCCTCTCATAAGAGGGAAAGTATCCATATACATATAAAAATTATTTCATAATAGGGGAACAATAACCATGTATATAAACATCCACTACAGAAGGAAAATAATTTTTTTTAGAAGATACATTTCACCTCATCCAAGGATCATGAAACCTCCCTAATCTATTTCTAAAATTTCCAAGAAGGGTAATAACCTCATGCAGGTATACAATAACTTCTATGGGTATAAACAATAATAATGTTGAATAACATATTCTCACATGATCATTTAATAATAGGTTAAGATCATTTTGAATAAAAAAATTATTTTTCATACTGTAGATAAACCAATAATATAAAAATATATACATGTTAAATAATTATATAGGATATGAGTATCTATCAACTCAAATGTTACACCCCAACTTGAAACATTAGTTTAAGAGGGACCTGAGTGTCACTTACCATAGGTGACACCCCTATACCCTAGAGGATGGTAATAAATTCTAAGGTAATAACTAAACCGTGCAGGGTGATTTTCTCTTACATGCATAGCACTTACAATAAAAAAATAAATATAACAAGATAAACATGATGAATGATAAAAAACAATATAAATCTAACAACATCATAAACCAATGTCAAAATTATAGTCATAATACTAAAAAATATGCTAGAATTTGACATCAAGGAATGACCCAAAGACACCAAGATGAACTAAGAACCAGTGTGGAACCAAAAAACACTCCACAAAATGACACATCCAAACTCCAAATCTAAAAAAATAAACTATAGAATTATAGTTCTCCATTGGTAAAGTATGAAACATGTCCCTTACCTATATCATGGAAAAATATATATATAAGGACCGAAATTTATATGCAGAGGGTGGTTATATTGACTTAATAGGAAATCCCAAGGTCTTACCACACATGCAACTAGGATATGAACATGTTAGATAACATTTAATATAAATCATGAGATAACAATATAAAAAAATTGTGAAAGATATACATATACATAAGATGTGATAAAAATCACACCGTGAAGGTCTTCCATGATATAAAGGCTAACCATGTAATTCATACACCCAATGAATTCCATGTCACATTAGGCCCCCTAAACAATCTATTCCCTAGATCAGTACCCATCCCTAGGGACCCAAGCCATCACTTGGCTGTAAAATCCTTTGAGTAAAAATTAACCATACAACCAATTCTTACGTGATGAGGCCCTTTCTATTCACATAATAAACTCATTCACACATTTACATTCTATGTTATCACACCCAAAATAGTTTTTGAAATCAATTTATAATTATATAAATTTATCAAACATGTTGTGGGTGAATCCCACAACCCATTGTTTCAAAAACTATTAAAACTAAGTTAATTATCATTCATTTTTCATCCATAATCAAAAGAAATTTATACTTTAAAATAAATCATTAAAATTCTAAGAAAATTTTTGAGGTAGAGAACCACATAGCTCAAAATTATTTATTCTAAAGAATCATTCCATGGGTCATAGATCTGGTCTTCCCTTTTCAATCCTTTAACCTAAAGAGGACCCAAAATCTCTTATAGATCATCATATCTCAATATCCCCAACCCATGGATCAATCTATGAAAGTGTAGGATGGAATTTCTCCCAAAAATTCCTATATATAACCTACCAAATATAGGAATGAGGGATATAAAAATAGTATCTATGGGGTATATAAATTATAAACTATATAGGCATGACCATATTCGCAGCATGACATAGGAATTCATGCTGTGAAACATTAAGATGTGAAACTAGACTTAAAAACATGGTGTCGTGACTATAATTCATAAAAACCATTCAATATATGAATTTAATACCATAATATTTTAGAATAGATTTCTCTTTATTAAACTTGATGTCTTTGATAACTTTCTTTACACACAACATTGAACATAAACGCACCATGATTGAAATATTTTATTATATATTACATAGATTTTTGATTGGTCAGTATGAATAGAAAAATACAAATTATAAAATACATGAATAAAATATTTTATTAATATAAATTTATTGAACAATTTTTATAAAAATGAGTACTCAATTTTAAATGTTATGAATAAAATCATTTAATATTAAAGCATATATTTTTCAAGATATTGTATTTTAATATACATTATGAACACTAATTAACTCTAATTTTGTTAAAATATATTTACAATAAATTATTAATAATTAATACATTGGTTATCAATTTGATGAAAATAATGAAAAAGTCATTTGAAGGTAAAAAAGATACAATTTTTAGAAAACTGGTTTCAAGTGAATAATCTATTTATATTTTTATAAATTAAAATAATATGTATATATGAATGATTTTAATAAATTTAGTATATTATATATTTAATGAAATAAATTCAAATTCAAATAATTATTATTATAAGGAAAATATTTATACTATGTTCTTTTTATACTTTTAAATGATTTTTCTAAAAAAATTGTTTATGTTTCTTTTATGGGTTTATTTTTAAATTAAGTTTTCCTTATTAAATGAATTTGATTTGATAAAATTGTTACCATATTTTAAATAATATTGTCAAAAAAAAATTAAATAGTTGAATTTTATTTTCGGTCATAATGAATAGTTACCGTAGTAAATCTTTGCCACCATAGTAAGGGTAAAAATGAATAAATGGGGGGTTAAACATAGAGATAATGCATAAAATATCTCTAAAACATTGATAAATGTTACTATTGAAGTTTTTTTAGAAGAAAAATTATCTTATATTAAAATTTTCATTTCCTTGGTTCCATTTTCACTTGAATATGACTTTAATATATTTTAATTTTTTATGTATTTCTAATTTTTTCCACCCACCTAGCTTATAAAAGGTAACCTCCTCTCTTCACATATTCAAAAACATTAAGAACACTAAATTAGAAAATACGTTCTCTAATACCTTACCAAAATATTTAACAATGTCCTAGAGCTTTTTTTCTTCCCATAAGTCCAAACCAAGAATATTTAGGGTGTGATCCAAAGGACATTTCCTAAAGAAGAGGTAATTACCCTTACTGTTCTATTTCAAGTTTCTTTATTCTTCAACCTCATGAAAATTTTATATGATAATAATAACACAAAAAATAAGAATAATTATAGTGATAAAATTTTTCTATGTTAATGGTACATCTTTTTTATATCGTATTCCCTTCATATGAGAAATGAACAACATCGTTCATCCGTATATGTTGACTAACACCTCCACAAAGCGATGTGTTTTGTTTTTCATTTCCACTTCGCATAGATGGTAATAAGGAAAAGTGTAATGAATATATATGAAATATATGATATAATAATTATTCTTAAATGTTTATTTATTATTTAAATTTATTTCTTTCCATTAGTGGAAAAGTGAAAACATCGCAAGTGTGTACATGCGAACTACTGCATCCACAAAGTGATGTAATTCATTTATCATAACATAATTATATGAATAAATATAAAAGTGAATATTATTATTAAATATGATACTTATAACATGATTGATATTTTTTATATGAGAAAACCACTAACAATGTGCAGGGTCTGGAATTGTCAAACCGAAACATGCATTGAAAATAGAATAGTTTTCACCCCAAATACGATTTTAATGAAGAAATTTTAATTGGTGGGTAATTAGAAATTATAATTAAATGATATATGGTGTTATAAGTGTGAATATTGTTCTTTTATATATTTATAATAATTAAAAATTGATTATATATGAGGATAAGATAATGTATGAAGAAATTGAGGACCTGAAGTAAGGGTTTATGATGCAATGCCATTTTTAATTGAGATTTTTTATGCTTGAATCTCATTTGGGGGAATTATATGATATTTATCACTTAAAAATAATAAATACTATTATAATATGTTAATTTATGCTTTTTCATGTTTTAATTTTATTCTCCTCTCTTTGGAACTTAGAAGAATCAAGAAAATTCTTTTAAGAAAAGATTCCATTATTTTCTCTTCAGTTGGTGAATTTTTTATTCCATGTCCATGTTCATTAAAAAAAATTCAAGAATATTATATTATATTATATAATGAATATTTAAATTCATTTTCAAATATATTTAACTTTCATTTCATGTGATTAAAAATTAAATTTTACATTGTTTTTTGAATAGGTTATTTTTGACTTTTTTAAATTGTGTAAAAGGGATCTTTGTTTTAACATTTATTGCATGAACAGATTTCTCCTCCATTATGACCATTATTTTCAATGAAACATACATTATAATATTTCAGGGTTATTTTCAATGAAAATAATTTTCTCAATATTCATGTATATTTTATTTAAAATGTTATCAAAATAAAATGATATTTTTTCATGTTTTAAAAGAAAGGTTTGAATGTTCTTTTAAAGTTGTTATTTATCGAAGTAAAATTCCTTTGATGCTTATTATTCTTAACTAGGTCTATGATCTAGTGATACCAAACATGTTATTTCTCTATAGGTTTTATGATTATCTCATGAGAAAAAATTTATGAAATGTGTTTCTTTTCTATGGGTTCTGATATGATGGAATGATGAATGTTTCTATGATCTAGTGGCATAAATATATATGTTTTTCATTATATGACGAGTGGTATTGGAGTTATATATCACTCAAATACATTGGTTAATTATTCGTTTCTCATGATATAATAAGAAAATGATAGAGATTAAACCCATTCAAGGGTTGAAGAGAGGTCGGGGAGTAAACCCAATCAATTATGAGAATCTATTTGCTCGGTGATGATGGTCATAGAAGTGAGCCTTATCTAATGAAATGATTTTCAATTATTATGATTATAACATAATTTATATGAAATTATATTATACTTATGATATGTTATAATGGATCATGATTGATTATTGATGATTCCACACTTTATTAATGATGTCTTTTGTTTTGATAAAACCTTATGCCATAACTCATTATTAATTATATTTAACTAATTAGGTATGAATTTCATATGTTACATTCATGATTTCATACAATTAATATTATCTTATAATTACCAATTATTAGTGATTTAAATGCCTATTTTTTCCATTACTAAGCATATAATCTAACCCTTTATTAATTTTTTATTTTTCCAAGGTTATGAAGAATGGTTTTAAGTGGGATATGTCTAAGAGGGGTACTGTGAGAGTAAATTTGTGGGTGATACTGATGATATTTTTGAAGATAAGATGATTATGTATATATTTTTTAAATAAGAAAATCCATTATGGTTTTGAGGAATATATTGTTTTTAAAGTTATAGAATATTGAATGTTCGGCTGATTGTCGCCTATCGACCAGTCAAGGTTTTGGTGCTCTGCTAATGTCTATAGCAGCACTTAGGTCGAATCCTCGGTGATGATACTTTTTAATAGTTGATTGTTTTTAGTTTATTGTATTATGATTGGGGGGGGTTTGCAGAGCTTATGAAATGATTGATTAATTAATATTGTGGTGAGTTCATCATTAGGTAATTAAGCTTGTGATATCCTTTAGCCTTGCTTTATACTGCAATAAATTAACACCCATGTCACAAGTTGACGTTGATTGGAATTATCAAGTGTTAAGGATTTAATCCAAGACTTAACATAACTTAAGGTTATAATATTAATCATATATTTTTTATGGTAGTGTATTTATGGTTCCAATAATCCATGTAAACCTCTCATTAAACAAAACAAGTCATTAATCCATGACATGTTAAGTCCAACATACACAATGTTAATTCAAAGAATACTCATCGAGCAAAAGATCTCAATCGCTTAACATCCCTAAATTATAAATCACCCCAATTAGAGATTTACTCAACCATTTAAATTATTAATAATATTTTTATAATGATTATGATGATAAATTACTAAGATAAGAAAAAGAAATGGATAAGAAAAGAGTAGTGTGTCGAACACACATAGAAACGATAATGAGAATTAAAAACAGACTTTGATTTGAATGAGGAATAAAAAGAATAGAAGGGGTTTTAACTTTTTTTAAAATATTTTAAGAACATTAATATTAAACTACATAAAGTTTATGAGAATAAGAGATATTGAAGAATAAACTTGCATTAAAACATAATTATAAAAAACATACACTTACACGATAACAAACAAAGAACAAAACAAAAGTAAATGAAAGGAAGAAAGGATGATTGGTTTATCAAGTAAATACATGAGTATGGAAGATCCTACCAAACCTTTGGAAGAGCCTTGTTTATGCCAAACTATCATTCTTTTCTCTAAAATGCCAACCCTTTTGAAAGGATAGGGGGGATGTATTTATAGCCCAAGGTGGTGGACTGTTTGCATTCCAAAACTACCCCTCCACTTGGATCGACTATTTGGACATCCAGATAGTTGATTCCTGAGATATCTCCTTTATAAAAGTTTTAGATAATAATTTTGGACAACTAGTCTCAAATTTTGGAGGAATTTGGACTTATGGGTCCAAAGTTATGGCTGTTTGATTAAAAAATGTTAATATTTCCATTTCAATCCATAATTTTTAAAATGACTAAATGTGAATGGATTTATCAATAGGATTATGGCTTCAAAACTGAACACTTTCATCAACAAAGTCATCCACCTATATCTCATCTTACACACTGCAAAAGATCAACTTGATTTTATGATTACGTCAGAAGCTATGGCATGAATAGTGTTCGGATTTTAATTTCCTTCCAAAATGGTGGGATGGATTTCAAATCATCAGTTGGGCCTCTTTTTCATGTATTTGGACCTTCAAATTTTTATACATGAATATTTTGGATAATAAATATCAAATGGTAGAGTTTCATAAAATTTAGGCTTCAGTATTTAGAACGGTAATCCAATCATCATGGCTGGTCCAGTTTCTTCACAGTTTCTTTGGGTCTTCTTGTGTGGACTATATGGCCCTCCAAATGGACTATTTGGCCAAAAGTTCCTTCTAATGAAATTTTTGAATTCAACTAAGGAACCCTAAAAATAAGAATCATTCAATTTAGATTATAAGTGTGTGATGTATTATTAAAACATTAAACTAACTTGAATCTGGAAGAATTCAAATAGTGCTCAAAAATTATAATTAATATTTAAACATTAATATTTAACAAAAATTATGAACATTTCATATAAAATAAGTAAAGGTAGTATATAAAAAGTTATGAAAATTTTAATAACATCAACTCCCCCCACTTAGTCTTGTGCATGTCCTCATGTGAAACAAATATAAAAAACATTACAAGATCATTTTCACTCACAAAAAAATATTAAAATTTTGTTTTCACACTCAGGGGAGTTTTGGACAATTTTACTCATCCATATTGAATTCCAACACAATTTTTTACAAAAAAATGTTCCAAAAAAATTAATTTTTTCATGCTAAAATTTAGAAATGGAAAATGGTGGGACACAAAACTTACTCCTCTCATGTTGATAAAATTAATTTATTTAGCATCACTCATTCACCAACCAAAAATGAAACTCTTAGAGTATGTAAGAGATATCAGCTTCCAATACCAATCATAAAGTGAACAATAATCAATATGCCTTTTAAGGGGTTTTTCTGTGGCTCTGGGATGGTAGAAATTTAATGTCCAAGAGACAGAAGAAGAGGGTAAAAACACCAACATGGGTAAAATAATGCACAATTTATTTGAAATAAAACATGGAAGGAAATTAAAACACACAATTACAGGGTAATTATTGTGTGAAGAAATACACAAGAGAGGAAGAAAATTTGAAGGGGGTGATAAGATTAAATATTTAAAAAACACAAAACTTCTCTCAATGAAATAAGTGTTCTTGTTTTTATTTTTATTTCTTCTTTTTTTTCGAAAGTTGAACTTGAAAAATATCTCACACTCATATCACATTCAATGATTTATCTCCTTATGACATTAATTGTAATAGTTATAACAAGATAAAAGGTTTAGGAAGAGTTATTTTTGACCTACCCAAGAAACAACCCAATTTTGTTTTGTTTTTTTTTATTGATTTTTTTTTAAATTTTTTTGAAATCTTGTCAATAACATTTAGAAAATTACATAAATTAAAGTAAATTAAATTCCCCAAAACAAACTGAATGATAACCTCTCCCCCACACTGAAATGGATGTTTTTCCTCAAGCATATGATAACATGGTGAAATCAAAAAAGGGTACCCAAAATGAAATCCATTCCCCCCCCACACACACTTAAATTGAAAAAAATTGTGCAATGAAAATACATGTTGATATTGGTTGGGAAAAAGTATTGGGCTTGTAATATGGCTATCAAAGAAAAGGTTTTCATAGGATCAAAGGGGCTTTCCAAAGGAGGATTAATGTAAGGGAAATGGGAGTCTATTTGGATATTGTGATTCTCATGTGGTTCATAAAATTCCTCTATCATATTAATGAACACTAAAGTAGGAAATTCATCTCGAAGGCCTATAAACTCAAGACTCACAAATGGAGGAGAAAAACACACATTTTTAAAATATGACCATAGGTGGCCTTGGCATGAAAGCAAATAGTGTTCCTCGCGGGTGGGGGAAATCGTTTTTCAAATAAAAAATTGAGCATTCAAAATTTATTGGGTTTGAAATAATATTCTTTATCCAAATATATGGTGAAAAACATGATTTTTTAGATTAAACCATGTCTTTGGACACCCCAAAATGGTTGGAAAAAATTTCAAAACTGGATAGTGAGTAATTATGACTCGTTTTGTTTTTTTTCTTTTTTTTTACTTTATTTATTTTTTAGTGTTTTTAAATTACACACCCACACAAAATAGGAAGAGTAAATAAAAAATGTGATGAGTAAATTGGTAAAAACAAAATTATAATGAAGGAGAAAGAAGAAGAAAGAGAGAGAGATAGAAGTTAAAGGAAAGAGGTGCCCCCTAGTTTGGATTTAGTGGGTTGCCATCTCTATCCAGTAGTGGGTCAACTACAAAAGTTGGGGATCCAGTGGAAGTCAATATTGTTATAGGATTGTGTTTCCTTTTATGGTGATGCTTTAACCGATGTCCATTAACCATGAATGTTCTTTTGGAAGATGGGACATGGACTTGCACTGCACCAAAAGGGTAAACATGAGAAAAATAAAATGACCTTTCTAGCGAGAATTAATCTTACCTGGGTGAATCCAAAATCAAGAGTTGAAAATCAATACCTTTTCACATTCATGGAATACCTTTCTCATGATGTGTTTTTTATGGAGTACCTTTGCCTATTCTTTGTACAGATTGGAATTCTCAAAGGATTCAAGTCGAAGCTCCTCCAGTTCAGCCAATTGCAACAATCTTTCTTCACCAAATTTTTCACAATCAAAATTACAGGTTTTCATAGCCCAAAATGACTTATGTTGGATTTCAACTGGAAAATGACATGCTTTAGAAAAAACTATCCTAAAAGTTGACATCCCAATGGGTGTTTTATAGGTAGTTCGATAAGCCCAAAGTGGTTCACCAAGTGTTTTAGGCCAGTCTTTTCTAGTGGGTTTCACAATTCTCTCAAGCACTCTTTTCACTTATCTATTAGATAGTTCATCCATTCCATTTTTTTGGGGGTAATATGCAGTTGATGTTTTATGTACAACACCATTATTTTTCAAAATAGATTCCATGGTTTTATTACAAAAATGGGTTCCTAAGTCACTTATCAAGGCACGTTGTGTGCCAAATAGGTGGAAGAGGTGTGTATTTAGGAACTCACTAACATTATGTGAATCATCCTTTTTAGTGGGTTTGGCCTTGACCCACCTAGAAACATAATCAACAGCAAGAAAAATATATGAGAATCCATTGGAAGGGGGAATGGTCCCATGAAATCGATGCCCCAAACATCAAAGATCTCACATAAAATTAAAGGCTTTTGGGGAATTTCATTTCTCTTTGAAATTGTTCCAAACTTTTGGCAAGTTGGACATGATTGACAGAACTCATGTGAGTCCTTGAAGAGTGAAGGCTAGAGGAATCCAGATTCTAGGACCTTTCAGAAGGTCCTTTGTGGTCCAAAATGTCCACCATCAGGCATTGAGTGACATAATTCTAAGATGGAAGAATGTTCATTTTCATCAACACATCTCCAAATTACCATGTCTACGCATGTTTTCCAAAGTTTATTTTCATCCCAAGAATAGTATTTTGAATCACTTTCCAACATCATTTTTTAAAAAAATCAGGAAAAACACCAAAAACTGTGTAATTTACAATTGAGGCATACCATGGTATTTTTTATTGAGAGATGAAAGGTGATCAGTCGGAAATTCTGGATCAATTATTTCAGAATGAGAAGAATTATAAATTCTACTCAAGTGATCAGCCACAGGGTTTTATTTTCCTGGTCTATATTTTATTTCAAGGTCAAACTCTTGAAGCATTAGGATCCATCTTATTAGACTTGGTTTGGAATAAATTTTCTTGAGTAAGAACATTATAGGAGAATGGTCTGTGAAGATGATGATTTTAGAACCTAAGAGATCGGGCCAGAATTTATCTAAGGAAAAAACCACTGCTAAAAGTATTTTTCAATGACAATGTAGTGAGATTGAGTGTCATCAAATGTTTTTGAGGCATAGTAGATGACATGAGGAATTGTTTCTCTTATTTGACCAAGAACGGCCCCAATGGCCCTATCAAAAGCATCACACATCAACTCAAAGGTTAAGGACCAATATGGGGGTTGGATTATTGGGGAAGATGTAAGAGAAATTTTGATTTCAATAAAGGATCTCTTGAAAACCTCATCTAAATGAAATGTTACATCATTTTGGAGATACTAAGTGAGTTGGATGGAAATCCTACTGAAGTTATGGATGAATCTCTGATAGAAACTAGAAGGACCGAGGAATGAATGGATGTCTCGAATAGTAGTGGGTTTAGGAAGTGATTGGATCACTTCAATTTTGGTAGGATCTAATTCAATACCATATTTTGAAACTATGTGCCCTAAAAAAATCCCATTTGCAACCATGAAGTGACACTTTTCCAAATTTAACACAAGGTTCCACTTTACACACTTTTGAAGGAATAGAGGGAGTGAATGAAAGAACGATTCAAATGACTCACCATAAATGGTAATTTCATCCATGAATACTTTCATCCAGTGTTTAATGAATTCAGAAAACTTACTCATCATACAACTATGGAATGTTTCAGAAGCATTGAAATGGCCAATAGGCATTCTTCTATATGCATATGTTCCAAAGGGGCATGTGAATGTAGTCTTTTCTTGGTCCAGAGGTGTGATTAGGATTTGGAAGTAGCTGGTGTATCCATCATGAAATAAATAGTGTGACTTTACGACTAATAATTCTAGCATTTGATCAAGGAATTGAAGAGGGTAGAGATCTTTTCTTGTTTCAAAATTCAATTTCCTGTAGTCGATGCACAGACGTCATTTGTTCTTCACACGATTTGTGACTACCTCACCACGTTCATTTGTGACAACAGTTATCCCACCCTTAATATGTATAAATTGAATTGGACTAACCCATTCACTATCAAAAATTGGGTAGATAATACTAGCTTGAAGAAGCTTGGTGATCTCTTCCATATCTACCTCAAGTATGAGTGGATTAAGTCTTCTTTGTGGTTGTCTAATTAGTTTGGATGATTCCTCAAGATGGATGTGATGCATGAAAAGGGTGGGGTTGATTCTTGGTATGTCATCTTGGGTCCTACCTAAGGCCTTTTTGTTTTCCTATAACACCTGAACAAGTTTGGAATCCTCAGTTTCAGTAAGTAAAGAAGATATAATGATAGGATATGAGTGATCATGGAAAAGGAATCCATGTTTTAGGTGTTCATGAATAGGTTTTAGATCAGTATCATCTCTCATTTGTGGGTTAGACAACTTTGGAATGGAGGAAGGGACTTCATTTTATTCAAATTCATTTTCCTTAATACTATCAAAGGTGGAGTAGTAGAGATTAGAGTTGATGTGGGATTCAAGATAGTTTTCAGGATCCTCTAGATTGATGGAGTCTATGAATGAGAGGTCCACATCAACTGCACCATTTATGACTTTGTTGATCATGGTGAATATTTCAGAAGATCATTTATCATTATAACATGATGAAAATGATAGATTGGGGTTCAATTGACTCTTAGAAGTGACCTCAGAAGCCTGAATTTAGAATGCAGAGTGATCCTTAGATGGGTATCGCATGGCTTGAAAAATGTTGAACATGACCAGTTGGTCACCAAATTCCATGGATAAGATTCCTGAATGGACACCAAATTTGGTTTTCACTATCATTTGGAATGTTCCTCCAAGAATTAAGGGAGTTTGAGAAGAGTTTGTCTCACTATCCATGTTAAGAACATAGAAATCAACTGGGAATATAATATCATTAACACGAACAAGGACATCCTCGATTATACCCTTCATACTAGCTGTGCTTCTATTGGATAACTAAATGACAACACTCATTGTATGTAAGGGACATAGACCAAGTTTAGAGAAGATGGATTTGGTCATGACATTAATTGAGGCTCCTATGTGTATGAGTGCATCATCAAAGTTGGAACTTCCAATTTGGAATGGAACTGTAAAGATCCCTGGATCTTTGCACTTTATGGTAATAGGTTTTTGGGTGGAAACATTTTCTAAGGTCCTAAGTTTCTTCTTGTGGGTAAACAATTCCTTAAGAAACATGGAATACTTTGTGATTTGTTTTATGGCATGTAATAGGGGAATGTTTACTTCAACACATCTAAACATGTCAAGAATTTCAAGATTGGGTTCATAGGACTTCTTGGCCTTAGAAACAGCTTGAAGAAAAGGAATTGAATTCCTGAGTGAAATAGAAGGAGTTTAGGGAATGGATTTAGATTCCTTTTCGAGTTTATTTTTCTTTTAATTTTCTATGTAAACATTTAAAGGGGGGTTGGAGGACTTTTCTTGAGGCATAGATATTTTCTTCCCTGATCTAAGTGCAATTTCACTTACATTACCCTTGGGGTTAGGTAATGGTTGAGCTGAGGATTGGGAATAATTTTATTGTTGTTTCTGGCTCAGGTGGGATGCAAGTTGACCAATTTGTGTTTCAATGTTTTTGAGGATAGAACGGGTGAAGGAGGCAAGATCTTCCACTGCACTTTCCCATGGTTTCTTAGAAGAATAGGCTTGTCCCAGATTGGGATTACCCTGGTTTTAGTTCTTGGGAAAGCAATTCTATTAGTTTTGGAATTGGGAAGGCTCCCTAAGATAGTGGAATCCAAGAGGATGAAGAGGAGTATTGATCCTTTGATGATTAGGAACAAAATAGTAAGATTGTTGGAAGTTACCAACACCTTGACCATATTGAAATTGGTTTGGGTTTTGATGAGGGTATTGAGGAGGATGAGAAATGGGATTCCCATATCTCAAGTTAGGGTTATATGTAGAAGAGAAGGCCTTAGAATGGGGTTGGTTGAAGTTTCTAACAAACTGACTTGATTATTGAGGGTTGGGGTTCCGCTGAGCTTATTTCGCATTGATCTCCATTGGTCTGGATGAATCAAAGGGATCCTATTATTGTTGTAGACATGTGTCAGTTGGATGATATGGGGAGATACAGATTCCACAGTTCTTGATAGGTCTAGGGAATAGAGATTGTGGAGAAGATGAGGTTGGGGCTTTGGCCGCCACAGCTAGTTGTCACACAAGACCTGTAAGTTCACAAATCCACTCAGTCATCTTGTTCAGCAATATGTTTTTATTATCTTGGAGTTTTTTTACTTGAGACTATGCTTGAGTATGGAATTGTTTTATGTTTTCAGCCATGTTTCTTATGATATCTCTTTCAGTAGTAGGAGTTTTATCAACAAGAGCACCACCACATGCAGCATCAATGAGGGTTCTCTCCATAGCCAATAAACCCTCATAGAAGTATTGGATCAAGATTTGGTCTGGGGTTTGGTGGTGTGGAAGTTTGAAACAAGCCTTTTGAACCTCTCCCAGTACTCATGGAGTGATTCATTTGGGAATTGACAGATACCACAAATTTCCAGTTGGATGGAAGTAGTACGAGAAGCAGGAAAGAATTTCTCTAAGAAGAGTCGCTTCATGTCATTACATGTGGTTATGGAACCAATTGGGAGGCAGTAAATCCATGACTTAACAGTGTTATCTAGGGAGAAATGGAATGCTTAGAGTTTTATTTGTTCCTCAGAAACCCCTTGAGTTTTTATGGTAGATCACACCACTTGGAACTCTTTAATGTGGAGATGTAGATCCTCACCGGCTAGCCCATGGAAATGAGGAAGAAGATGAATCAAACCCGGTTTGAGTTCTAAGTTATCCATTATGTTTGGATATTTAATTCCCAAGGGTTAGAAATTCAAATCCAGGCAGTGAGTTCTTTAATTGTTTTTTCCCTAGTATTGTTCATTTCTAATTTAACTGGTTGGACAAGGACTGGTTCTTGAATTATTTGATTATCCCTAATGTTCCTCCTAATTTGGTGTAGTGTTTTCTCAATTTCAGGGTTAAAAAATCTAAGGGATTGTTTAGGAGGATTTTAGGAATTCATAGAGATGTTGGAAGAAAGAGGAATGTGGTTTTTTCTTTTTTTCACTTTATGATTTTTAGGAGAAGTCAGGTTTTTCTTTGTGTTTTTTTCAATTTTTTAAAACTTTTTTTTTGTTTTTTTACAATAACCAAAAACTAATGACTACATAAATCACCATTCCCCGACAATGGTTCCATTTGAATGCATGTCTGATTTTCACCATTTCGACTGATGAAGGTTCCGGTGCTCTGGTAATGTTTATAGCAGCACTCAGGTCAAATCCTCAGTGATGGTACTTTTTAATAATCGATTGCTTTTAGTTGATTGTATTCTGATTGGTTGGTTTGTTTGTAGATCTTATTAAATGATTTATTAATTAAGATTGATTTAAAAAATTGATAAATATTAGGGTGAGTTCATCATTATGTAGTTAAGCTTGTGATATCCTTGAGTGTTTCTTTATATTTCATTAAATTAACAACCATGTCACAAGTTGACGTTGATTGGAATTCTCAAGTGTTAAGGATTTAATACAAGCCTTAACATAACTTAAGGTTCTAATCCTAATAATATATTTTTTATATTAGTGTATTTATGGTTCCAATAATCCATTGAAACCACTCATTAAACAAAAAAAATTCATTAATCCATGACATGTTAAGTCCAACATACACAATTTTAATTCAAAGAATACTCATCGAGCAAAAGCTCTCAATCGCTTAACATCCGTAAATTATAACTCCCCCCAATGAGAGATTTACTCATCCATTTAAATGATTAATAATCTGGTTATAATTATTATTATGATAAATTAATTAGAGAATAAAAATAAATGGATAAGAAAAGAGTAGTGCGTCAAATACACACACAAACAATAATGAGAATTAAAAGCACACATTCGATTGAATGTGGAAGAAAAAGAAGGGAAGGGGTTTTAACTTGATTTAAAATATATTAAGAACATTAATATTAAACTACATAAAGTGTATGAGAATAAGAGATATTGAAGAATAAAATTTCATTAAAACAGAATTACAAAAAACTAACACTTACACGATTACAAATGAAGAACAAAAGAAAAGTAAATGAAAGGAAGCAAGGAGGAATTGTTTATCAAGTAAAAAACATGATTATGGTAGATCCTCCCAAGCCTTTGGAAGATCCTTGGTCGTACCAACCTATCCTCCTTTTCTCTGAAATACCAACCCATTTGAAAGGATGGGAGGGGATGTGTTTATAGCCCAAGGTGGTGGACTTTTTGCATTCCAAAACTACCCCTCCACTTGGATCGATGATTCTGACATCCAGATAGTTGAATCATGAGATATCTCCTTATTCAAACTTTTATATAATAATGTTTTCCAAAAAAATTCAAATTGTGTAGGAATTTGGACTTATGGAGCCAATATTGTGGTCGTTTGATTAAACAATGTTAATTTGTCCATTTCAATCCATACTTTTTAGAAATCCAAAATGTGAATGGGTTTATCAATAGTAAGAAGACTTTAAATCCGAACACTTTCTTCAACAAAGTCGTCCACCGATATCTCCTATTTCACACTACAAAATATCAGCTTGATTCGATGATTACATCATGATCTATGTCATGAATAGTTTCTGGATTGTTATTTTTGGCCAAAATGGTGGGATGGAATTCAAAGCATCATTTGGGCCCCTTGTTCATATGTTTGTACCTTAAAATTTTTATCCATGATTACTTTCAATAATAAAGAACATATGGAGAAGTTTAATAAAATATGGGCTTCAGGATTTACACTAGTAACTCAATCATCATGGCTGGTCCAGTTTCATCATAGTTTCTTTGGGTCTTCTTGTATGGACCATATGACCCTCCAAATGGACGATTTGGACAAAGGTTACTCCTAATGAAATGTTTTCATTTGAGTAAGTAACCCTACAAAACAGGAATAATTAAATTTTTATGATAAGTATGAGATTTATTATTAAAACATTAAACATACTTGAATCTTGATGAATTCAAATAGTGCTCAAAATTTATAATTAATATTTAAACATTAATATTTCACACAAATTATGCACAATTCATATAAAATCAGTAAGGGGGTATATAAAAAGTTATTAAAATATTAATAATATCAAATATTCATCTAAAATGATGCAATTTTTATATATTATATGCTTGGGTCACCATAGTTGGTATAATAGTAGGGTTTAGTTATTTATAGAGATTATTTTATGTGTTAATTGAGGATGGAACTTAGGATAACATATGATGAACTAAAATTGATATAGAAGGAACCTAAAAGTGACATAGTTTTAGAAGAAGGTTTATAATTTATAACATCTTAAGAATTATTTTCATGATGATATTATTTCTCACTATGATTATTGAATATTTTTACTTAAAATATGATTCTTGGTTTTAGTCAATGGAAGGAACTAGAAGGAATAATTATAAAATTAAATTTGGTAGATAATTAAATGATTTTACTCTTGAGAAAATGAATGACATGGGATATGGAATGAAAGATCTTTCTATTATTCTAACACAACTCTCTCAATCTATGGATCATGTAGATATTATAAATTAGAAAAGGAGAGAAAAATCACTATTGAGTACTTCATAAAATAATATCCACCTTCTTTAAGTGGGTCCTATAATCCAATTGATTTTGAGGAATGGATTTTTATCATTGGAAAGATATTTTATGTTCTCTAGTTCCTAGATAATTAAAAACATTTCCTGACAATGTACTGTTCAGAAGGAGAATCAGATCAATGGTGGAATATTGTTAAGAATATGAGCCAAGTGGAACAAATTGACTCTATGGGATTTGGATATTTTAATAGGGTATTTTTTAGTATGTAGTTTCCCTAAACTCTTCATATGAAAATGGAAATGAAATTACATATGCTTAATTAAAAGGATGGTGAATATATTGTCACCCATGAGGAAAACATTGCATGACTTTTGAGGTTCTCTTATACTTTTATCATCGACCCTAAAATAAAAATTGATCGATTCATTAGTGTATTAAAAACAATATATAAAATAATTGTATATAATGGGATTTGGTAGCAATAAAGAAATAATTCTATGTTCTCTCCAGGTAGAAATGGAGAGTGAAGATTCCCATCATTTTCGAGATTTCAACAAGATGTAAAATATTAAGTTTTAAAGAAATTATAATAATAAACCCCATTGAGTAAAGAAAATTAATCTTCCTGAATTTTATAAGTGTAGAATGAAGCATTGGGAAATTCTTATTAATAGGACTAGTTAATTTTTTATGTTTTGAAAATAATCCCATCAAGCAAGTGAATTATAAATATTTTTAAGTGGGGAATCCAATTTATGAATATGGAGAGAGACCAATCAAATGAAGCACCCACACTCCTATGCTAAAACTATATTGAGTATGGAAATTTTGAAAACTAGTGTATAAATCCAAGGGTTAATTATGAAAATCATCATCAACAAACTTTTAATACTAGATATAAAAGAAAATATAATATGATCACAACTAATAATTTGTGTCAGGAGAAAGAAGTTGTAAAATGTACACATATCATATAAAACTATTTTATGAATCATGAGGAAATTTTTAATAAGGGGAATAGTAATTTTTTTATTATTGGAAAATAATTTCATCAAACAAATGAATTCCAAGAATTTTTAAGTAGGGAATCCAATTGATGAATGTGGATATAGCTCAACTCAATGCAGTACCCACACTCCAATGCTCAAAATCTATAGAGTATGGAAATTATGAAAACCATTGCATAGATCCAAGGGTTAATTATGACAATCATAATCAAAAACCAAGATATAAAGTAAAATCTCATTTGATCACAACTACTAATGTGGTTAACGAGAATAAAGTGGTAAAATGTACACTTATCATATAATCTATAACTGCATATGTATTATTTAATTCAGGTTTTACCCACAATTTTATATAATAAGAATAATACAAGGGATCACATTACCACCTTAATGATTAGGTGTTTGATTTACCACTAAAAATCCTAATAGTATGATGGTCACATATCAAGTCTATAGATCCTCTTTGATACAATTTTATATGAATATGTTTCCTAAAAACCTTGTTATTTTTCCTTTAGTTGAATTTGATATTATATTAGGCATGGGTTAGCTTTATTTAAATTGATCCTATATAAATTTTATATGAAGGGATATCCCATTTCATATTCTGAATGAATCAATGATTGTCCATCAGTGTGAGTGTGAATATGAACATACAATGGAAACTACATCAATTATATGGGCCTTATTACCTATTCATGAGGGCTCAATATTAAATATATGAATATTTTATAGTGATATACTAATGTATTTATTAAATAT
Source organism: Viscum album (assembly GCA_963277665.1). NCBI lineage: Eukaryota > Viridiplantae > Streptophyta > Magnoliopsida > Santalales > Viscaceae > Viscum > Viscum album. The sequence continues at coordinate 1,453,501,714 of OY728145.1, forward strand.
TTTCCTTAGTCTTCCCTTGAATAATGAAGATGATTTTTTTAATAGAACCCATACTTGGTGCTATAACTATTTCAAAGACTCCTTATAGAATGGCCTTGATTATGTTTTTAGAATTGGATAAGAAACTACCAGATAATATTAATAAGGGATCCAAATAGATATGTTAATTACCATGGGGTGTACTTATTATTTTTTTAATAATAAATATGGTTCAATACATATTTTTATTGATTATTAGGAACATTTAAATAATACTATCAAGAACAAGTATACTTTACCTCATATTTATCATTTAGTTTATTAACTATGAGAATCTAAATAATTTTTAAAGATTGACCACTAATCTAGATATCATTATTTAAGGTTCAAAAAGGAGTAAATATCAAAGAAAACATTCTATATGAGGTCTTCCCCTTATGAATTTATAGTGATTCAATTTGTACATATAAACGGCCCAAATATCTCCATGGATCTAATGAATGTAGTTTTTAAAGTTTTCATTGATCAATTTTTGGTAGTCTTTATAGATGATATTCTTATATATTCCAAGGTCAAGAAAGATCATGAATCTAATTTAAGGATTGCGTTGAATACCATGAGAAAGGATAAGTTGTTTTCAAAATATATAAAACTTGAATTTTAGCAATAAAAAGTATTATTTTTGGGTCATGTGATTACAAGTGAGGGTATATTTGTGGATCCCACAAAGATAGAAGTTATTTGACATAGGACTAGAGCAACCATGGTCCCCAACATCAATAGTTTTAATAGTTTTTTTGGATACTATTGATGATTTTTGAGAAATTTCTCATGGTTATAAAATCCACTAACCACGTTGTCATGAAATGGATCCAGGTTACTTTAGATAATTTATTATCATAAAAAATTAAAGGAAATAAAGATAAGTGTGGTCAGTACACCCGTTCTCACACTACCCTATAGCAGAGAAGGGTTTGTGATCTATAGTGTTGCAATAAAGAAGGGACTGGGATGTGTTCTAATATAGAATTATATGGTAGTAGCTTGTGCCTCATGCTAATTGAAGTTTCATGAGTAAAATTACATGAATCATTATTTAGAACTAGAAATTTTAATTTTCCCTTCAAATATATGGTGTTTTTATATTTATGGTGAAATGTGTGACATGTATACTAATCATAAAAATTTGAATTATATATTCACATATAAAAATTTGAATATGTACCAAAAAAGTTGGTTATAACAAATCAAATATTTTTATTTCTAAAAAATTACCACTGCAATAAGGAAATAAAGGTAACTGATGCTCTGAGTTATAAATTTTTCCATGATGAGGATTGAAATATATCCAATACTTATGGATTTACATAGGATAGACCGTGAAATCATATGGAAATGGGAAATATCCTATCATTCTAAAAATAATTTTCAACTATCCATTCATGTGAATATTAAAGAGGCGCAAAAGGAAGGTGTTTAGATGAAAAATAAGGTATGTAATATTCCTAAGTTAAGTCACGATAATGATGGGATGATAAGGTTTGGTAATAGAGTGTTTATCCCATCAATACCAGAATTTAATACAGATCTATTATATGAACCTCATTTTTATCATTATCTATTAATATTTGAAGTATAAATATGTATAGATATCTTAAAGAGTATTTATAGTGGGATGATAAGAAAAAAATATATTGTAGAGTATGTGCCTTAATACTTGGTATTCCTACAATTTAAGGTTGAGGGATAGAAATCTAAGGGGTGTTATATCCATTACCCATACCTATGTGGAAATAGAAAAATTCCATCATGTATTTCTTTATGGGACTCCCTAATACATATAAAGGGTATAATTATATTTCGGATGTAGTCAATCACCATAATAAATTAGTACATTTTATTTATATTATAGAAGATTTATCTCTTGATCATATCATTGGGTATACATTAATGAAATGGTATGGTTTAATTGAGTTCTAATTTTAGTCATATCTGATCAAGATTTTAGGTTTACCTTGATTTTCTGGTGAATTATTTAGAAATATTTAAATATAGGATTTAGATTTAGTACTACCCATCATCTATAGAAATTCATTTAGTCTAAGGGGAAATTTAAATTTAACATCCCAGGTAAATAAAGAATATGAAATATTCATATTTATTAATATTTGTGTATTAAATATTAATTTTACTTTAAAGGGGGTGTAATGTTCAATGGAGTACTTGACACACAACAATGAGTTTCTCTGAAATCTTATGTTGCACACAAGGCTGAGTCATACTGAAATAATAATAATATAATAGTGTTATTTTAAATGGTAGTTAATGACAAGCCATTGTACTAGAAAGAATGAACAGAAATTACTATATTATGATTAAAAATGTTTTTTAAATTTTTTTACATTTATCCACAAAAAATTATAGGATTAAAATTAGAATAAATCCAATTTTAAGTATAGATACTCTGATGTTTTTAAAAGGTAGTTTTACCGCCTTTTGATGGTAAACCCTTTTTAAATCTTGGTTTTTTGACTTTTATATGTTAAATTTGACAAAATAAAATTTTTATTTAGAAGTGGGGACACCAAAATTTACTTTGGGTAATTTTTTGGTATTTTTCAGATAAAGTTCATTTTTAATGAATAGTGAAAAAATAGTGCATTTTAAGTCAAAACTGCATTTTAATCTAAATTATTTATATAGTTAGATTTTCCTTTTAATAGTTTTTAAAGTGTAATTTGATTATGTTTTTTTAATTTAATCCAATATTGGTAATTTTAAGTAATTTCACTTTTTAATTTGACATAATCACTTGTCAATATTTTGATAGTTATTATTTCTTGAAAACACGCTTTTTTGTTTTGACAATGAGAATTAATTTTAAATTATATTTTGAAACTTATGTGTTTTTAATTTGGAAAAAATGGATTCAATATTTTTAATCAATAGGTATAAATTGTGTAAAAATGTATTTTTATTTTTAGACATTATTAATAGTAACTTTAGTTAATATTTTATTTACCATGGTTAAAGGATAAATCTGGTAAATAAAGGTAAAAAATAATATTATAATAATATTAAATTTCCATAACACATGTCATAACCCTATTTTATGAAATATATTAGACCATGGACATCCTTAGGACGATTTTAGGACCCCATGGAGCCACTTGTGTGTGAAAATGACATTTAATTAAATTTAATTTAATGTTAAGGAAAATATAACATAAACATATATCTTTTTGTAAATCAATCTTTATATAGAGTTATATAAGTGATCTCTTAGACAATAAACATTCATATGAAAGATAAAAATACTTTATACATCATTATATTTTATTTATAATTTTTAGAACTTAAATAAATAAATTTAATTAAGAAACAATGATTGTGCAGTGATTGCTTCATTAATAAAGGGTTCAAATAAATGATATTATTAATGTTAAAATAAGTGTAAATTTTTTATTTTGATGTCATACACTAATTTTTTGGATTATAGTTACATGTTATTTTTGAATTAATAAGGTTTTTTAGAATCAATCAGGTTGTTATGGATTTTTAAAAAGTCATGATATGAATAGTGTCAAAATTGGAATAATTGATATTTTAAAATATAAAATATTTTATTAAATATTATACAATTAAAAAAAAGTAAGATTCAGAAAAATAGTTACCATGTGTCTAAAATTTTATAAATGACTCTTTATTTGGATATTTTTCATATTTTGGTAACTATTTGGATTCTCAAAGTGTTAAATGCTTGATAAAACGGTAAGAGTAAAAAAGGGTTAAATAAAACACATAAGGATTAAAAAATATCAAAAACCTGTCTAATTATTATTGGATGATTTTATTTATACTTATATTCATCTTATCCTATAATTTAATAATTTTGGAACCTTTTGAAACCGAAAATCATTTTATAATAAAATAATACTTTTGAACTTTCCTAAAGAGCCCCCCCTCCCTCTTATAAAAGGCCACCACCTCTAACCCATTACACAAACCTATCAAGCCTCTTGGTTCATAAAAAATCTTCTAAAAAAGGCTCCCAACATCCCCCTATTCCTCCTAGAATTTTTTTTCCCTTGGAAGAAGGAAATTGAAGAAAGCGTTTTGGCTCAAATCAATGGCAGTTACACGTTTTAAGAGGTAACGTCTCCTCTAAAATTCCTTTCCATTATTCTACTTATTAACTCCCTATTAAATTATTTTCCTTTGATTAAAAAACATCACCAGTATAATTAATATACTAGGTTGTTGTTATGAGAAGGATTATAACTACACTTTGACACACCTCCATCTAATGGATACGAATATATTGTTTCTGTGTACGACGAACTAATGCCTCACAAAACGATGATTGTTTGATTTTTCCCTACCACCCCTCATGGTGTCCATTATGATGGAACTATATATATATGTGATATGTACAATATTTATATTGTCTCTATGATTTTGTGTTTTTCATTTATAGCATACCGTTATGGTTTCTATAATGGGTAAATACGATAATTTCATTTGAGGAAGTGCGGACTACTACCTACTCAAAGTGATCTGAATCGTTCATGAATTAAATGGAATGTATAATGGATGGAGTTAGTGAACACATGTAACATATAAAATATAATATAATAATGTACTTATAATATACCTATTTATCATTAATTTTACATTCCATTAAATATGAAGAAGAAATGAAAGTAGCGTTCATGTGTACGTACGACTTACCCTCTCCATGAACGGTGCATTTAATTTATTGTATCCAAATGTTATGTACCATTATAATTATATATAAATAGTGGATTTATATGATATTTAAATCATAAATATCATTCTAGAGTTAATGGACTTTTTACCCCTAGGACAATTTGTAATTAGTACAAGTTCATTTTTGACTCAAGTACCAAATATCGACAAAATGATCGATATTAAATTAAATAAATATGTACAGTTAATAATGTGGAAATAAGTGATATAAAAGGAATAATAAACTTAAAATATGTTTTTAATAAAGTATAAATTAACTTAAGTTTATTATTCAGGAAGAATAAGGAACTTACGTGACAAGTCGGACTCAAGGTAAGGGACTTCATCTCAATCTCCTTTCATTGAGGAATATTTTAATTTATACCAACTTGATTTTATAGGATGTATAAACCCCTTTGACATTTAATTTCATTCAAATAGAATCTTTTTTCTACGTAGTGTTTTACTAAAAGACAAAGGGAATTTTTCTTTTTATCGTAATCATTGACAACAACCTTTCCGCTGCCACGAGCATTATTTGATATTTGGATTCCTCTACAAGTCATAGTGTTTTTAAAAGGAAAATAAATACCATATACCATTTTTATGTATTTTGGTATTGAAACTAGTTTTCATGATGTATTTATTTTGTCAATATATTGAACTAATATCTTATGATTGAAATGTGGAAATGTTATCTTTATTTTATTCTTGTTCATATGTTATGATTATATTATGGTTCTTGGGAATTTTTTACGTATACACCTGGTTCCATGATAAATCTAGGGCTGGTGAGCCCAATATAGCTCTCCAATTTATTGGGTAATGTGACGGAGGTAAACTTTAATGTTTCTGATAAGAGATTTAGGTAATATACTGTGATGGGTATTCCAAATGTCACTCCCTATATATCTATGAAACCAAAAATGTAAGTATGTTATGTATTATACAAGTTAAAATTATGATTTATGATTTTTATGTGTTATTCATAACTCTTATGATTTCATGAGGTATGTTAAGGATCATAAGTTTTATGATTGAGAAGTATGATCTCATTTATTTGTATATATGGATGGGCTAATGTTTTCTTTCTTTATTTTATAACCCTTACTGATCTTTTTATGCTCATCCCAAGTTCTTGAAATTTTTTTCACAGGGTATAAGGAAAATTAAGAGAAAGGAAGAATTCAAGAAGATTTATAACAAGAAAAGAGTTCTTTTTCTTCCAATAATAGTTTTTATTTTATGAAAAAAATAAATACTGATTCAAAGTTTCTACTTTGTAATATTTGAGATGTAATGTAATAGTTATGGACTAATTCTATTAAACTCTAAACCTGAAAAGATCCTCAATGTGGAATTCATGATTTAACTCAAGATTATGTATTGTTTAAGGCTGGGGTCTTATAGTTGGTATTAGAGGTTAGTTTAGACAACATTACGAGTTTGGATATTGTTAAATTAATATCCATAAATTAATTTATGGTAAAATTGAAATGATATAGCATTTACATATTACCATGTTGATTTGCCTAAGTTATTTATGTTTTTAGAATGGTTTTTCATAGAGGAAACAATGCATCTATGAGGTGATAACATCAGAAGGAAAAAAACATTCCAAATCAGCAACCTGAGATTGTTGGAATAAAAAATGAATAGTTTGTTGTAGTGATGGTACATTTGACTCAAAAAATAAATAGTGGTTGTATCCATACACAATATCAACCATATCAACCACAAAATAACATGTTGGTAGTGGAGCATTTAATGTGGGAACACCCCCTTCATTTAGAGGTTCATCTGACCCTGTGCTAGCTGAAGGGTGGATTAAATCGATGGAGAATATTTTTGATGTCATGGGGTGTTCAGAACATCAAAAGGCCAGTCTTGTTGTTTACTATTGTTAAGGTGAAGCCGACCAATGGTTTTTGATGGTAAAAAACATCAGGGATAGTGAGGATATTGATTCTCTAGATCGACATGAATTAAAAGGAATGATTCTTGAGAAATATTTTCCTATAGTGGTTCGGCATAGGATGAAAAAACAATTCATAGAACTTAGGTAGGAGGATGACTCTGTGGATACTTATGAAGAAAAATTCACTTGAAGGGAAATGTATTCTTCAAATTTCAAATGAGATCTTGATTGTAAAATCAATCGTCTTTATTGAGTATTAAATCCAACGTATCGAAGGGATTTTGCTTCTCATGAGTTCAAAACATATGAAAAACTTGTTATGTGTACGGAGAAGGTGGAAATGGATTTTACTGATGATCATGTGTTCTTTAAAAAACAAAAGAATAAGAGGTCAAGTTGGTAGATGAAAGGGATGAAATCTTCAAAAAATTATGATGGCAATAATCTTAAGTTTATAGTTTGTGAAAATTGTCATAAAAAACAAACCGGGGAATGCCTTTTGAATTCTGATAACTATATCCAATGTCATAAAATGGGACATAATGATCGTAATTCCACTAAAAAGGTCAGGGTAATGGTAAAAAAAGAATCTGATTTATAGTCAGTAAAATGTTTTAAGTACAATGAAATGGGTCATTATACAAATGAGTGTCCAACGAAGAACATAAATGATGGAATATATTCGGACTACCTGCAGAATGGGGTGGTGAAATCCTTTGCAACTAATTCATTAGATGTTGGGCCATCAAATGATGTAGTATCAGGTATATTGTTTTTTATTCAGATTAGGCCAATGTGTTGTTTGATTCTGTGTCTACACATTCTTTCATTTATGAGAAATTTTCTAGTAAATTGGGAATTCCATCTCAATATATGAATCTGTAACTTGTGGTAAAAACAACTAGAGAAACTTTTGAGACAAATAAGAAATTATAAGAACCTTCCTATACTTGTGTGTGGAAAGAATCTACCTACAAACCTTATTTTATTTTCTCTAGTAGAGTTTGATGTTATTTTGGGTATAGATAGGCTTTTGGTTTATCATGATAAGATTTACTAGAGAGATAAAAAGGTTTATTATTAGAAATAATTTAATTTTGTGTACAAGAATGAACCCCTACTTTTTATAACATATCAAGAAATTGAGAAACAAGTAAAAGAAGGAAATGAATGTTACCTTTCACATATTGATGAAAATAAAGGTACTGTTCAGATTAATGATGTGACAGTGGTAAATGAGTATCTTTATGTTTTTTCTGATGAGTTTCTTGGTATAATACCTGATCAGGAAGTTGAATTTACTGTTGACTTAGTTCCTGATGCTAATCCAATTTCAACCCCCCCCCCCCCTATCGAATATCTCAAATTGAACTTTTAGAGTTAAAGAAACAATTACGGGAGTTGTTAGATAATAGTTTTATTCGACCTATCACATAACTGTGGGGTGATCCTGTCTTGTTTGTTAAAAATAAATATGGTTCAATGATACTTTTCATTGATTATAGAGCCTTGAATAATATCACTGTTACGAAAAAGTATCTTTTATATCATATCGATGATTTGTTTGATCAGCTCCTAGGATCTCAGTACTTTTCAAATATTGACTTGAGGTAGGGGTATCATTAGTTGAAAGTAAAGTAAGAATACATTATGAAGACCATATTTTATATTAGATATGACCATTATGGATTTGTAGGTATACCTTTTGGGTTAACCAATGCACCTGATTTATTCATGGATCTTATGAATAGAATTTTCCATGAGTTCTTGGATATGTTTTTGGTTATGTTTTTTGATGATATTTTGGTATATTTTAAAATTAAAGAGGAACATGAAACTAATTTAAGAGTTGTCTTGAAAACCTTAAAATAAAAGAAGATGTATAGGAAATTCAGTAAGTGTGAGTTTTGGTTTCAATAAATTTCATTCCTTGGTCACATTATGTCTAAATATGTTATTAATTATTGATCCTTCTAAAACAAAAGTTGATGAATAATGGCCAAGACCCAAAAATATAATCAAGATCCAAAGTTTTCTTGGCTTGGAAGGATACAAATGACGGTTTGTTGAAAATTTTTCATGGTTATCTATCCCACTGGCTAAGTTAACTTGAAAATTGTAATATATTTCTGGAAAAAAGAAGGTGATGATTGTTTTAATGAATTGAAAAGAATATTGGTGAATGCTCCATTATTTTCATTACCTTCCAAAAATGGTGAGTTTTTTATCTTCAGTGATGCTTTGTTGAAAGGACTTGGTTGTGTCCTAATGCAGAATAATCGGGTAATTTCTTATGCTTCGCGTCATTTGAAAGCTCATGAGTTAAATTACCCTAGACATGATTTAGAATTAGCTTCTATTGGTTTTTCATTAATAATTTTGAGGCATCATTTTTATGTTGTAAAGTGTGAAATATTTACTGATCACAAAATTTTGAAGTATATATTCACTCAGAAGGAATTAAACATGAGACAGAGGAGATTGTTAGAATTAATCAAGGATTATGATTATACGATCCATTACCATCTAGGAAATCAAAATAATGTGGCTGATTCTTTGAGCTGAAAGAGTAATGCTACATTAACCATGTTACGTTTGGAACAATATCCTTTGATTAAAAATTTGATGAAATTTGGAATAGAATTTGTTGGTGTAGGAAATTCCTATATTTTTTTAGGTGGCAGTGAAATCTTCTCTAGCAGACAGAATAAAGCAATTGTAGAAAGAAGACAATGAGTTCAGAAAAAATATATATATTTATTTTAGAAGGATAAGTTACCTAAATTTAACTTTGATAAAAACTTTTTGAGGTTTGTAAAGAGATTATGTGTGCCTTGTGATTCCCAATTGAAGAAACAGTTATTATTTTAAGCTCGTAGTTCTCCATTTTTAGTTCATCCTGGCAGTACTAAAATGTACAGAGATCTTCATGAGTTTTACTGGTGGGATGGAATGAAAAGATATAATTCTGACTTTACTATGAAGTATTTGACTTGCCAACAGGTTAAAGCCGAGTAACAGTTACCGAAAGAGACACTTTAGCCTTTACTGGGGAAAAAGTGGAAATGGGAAAATATATCTATGGACTTCATTGTGGGATTACCGAAGACATCTCGAGGTAATAATGCAATCTAGTTTATTGTTGATTGATTGAATAAATCTTCTTATTTCCTTCTGATTCGAGATACCCTGTCTCTATATCCACATTCTCGATTGTATATTAAATAGATATTCAGGTTACCTGGAGTTCCCCTCTCCATTGTTTCTGATCATGATATCATGTTTACTTATAACTTTTGGAAAGGCCTTCAAAATTCATTGGGTACAGAATTAAATTATAGTACAACTTTTTATCCACAATCAGATGGGTAGTCGGAATGAACAATTCATACATTAGAAGATATACTACATTCTTTCTTAATGGATTAACAGGGAAGTTAGGACCAACATCATTCTTTGGTTGATTTTTCATATAATAACAATTTTCATTCCATTATACATATGGAACCATTTGAGGCATTATATGGAAAGAGGTGTCGAACACCATCTTCTTCGGTTGAATTAGGTGAAAAGAAGTTGATGGGACCAAAATTGGTAGAAGAGATGGAAGAAAAAATTTAGTTTATATAGAAACACATGAGAAGAGCTCAGATTAGGAAGAAAAGTTATGCAAATAACCAGGGGAAGGATATTTCCTTCGAGGTATGTGATCATGTATTTCTCAAAGTTTCTCCATGGAAAAGTGTGACTTGTTTTGGTAAGAAGGGAAAGATGAGTCTGAGGTTCCTTGGACCATATAAAATCTTGGATAAAGTCTGATAAGTTGCCTACTGAGTGGATTTACCTCCATTTTATCCCAAGTACAAAATTTTTTTCATGTTTCAATGTTGAGAAAGTATATGTTGGATCCATCTCATGTTTTGAGTCTATAGGTAGTTCGGTTGGAAGAGAATCATTCTTATGAGGAACAACCAGTCTAGATTTTTGACTGAAGAGAGTAAGTGTTTTGGAATAAGGTAATTCATCATGGAAATGTTTTATGAAAATACCATATGGTTTAAGATGCAACATGGTAATATGAGAATTATATGATGGATAAATACACCCACTTATTTGATAAGTGAATGAAATTGCAAGGACGTAATTTCTAAAAGGGGGGAAGGAAGTAACATCCCAGGTAAGTAAAGAATATGACATTTTCATATTTATTAATATTTGTGAATTAAATATTAATTTTACTTTAAAGGGGATGATATGTTCGATGGTGTACCTGACATAAAATAATGGGTTTCTCCAAAATTTTATATTGCACACAAGACTGAGTTATACTGAAAAATTAATAATATAATATTCCTATTTTAAATAGTAGTTAATGCATAGCCTTGTACTGGTAGGAAATAATAGAACCAACTATATTATGATTAATCATGATTTTTGAAGTGTTTTTTCATTTATCCAATAAAATTTAGAGGATTAAAATTATAATGAATTCAATTTTAAGTATAAATACTCGGATATTTTTGAAGGGTAGTTTAACAGCCTTTTGATAAAGAATGATTTTTAAATCTAGTTTTTGTCACTTTTATATGTTCTATTTGAAAAAATAAAATTCTTATTTAGAAGTGAACATAAAAATTTACTTTGGGTAATTTGTTGGTAATTTTCTGATAAACTTCTCTTTTTTAAGGAATAGTGAAAAATACTGCATTTTAAGTCAAAACTTTCTTTTAATATAATTTATTTATACAGTTAGATTGTCATTTTAATTGGTTTTAAAGTGAAATTAGATTATTTTTTAACCATTTAATCCAATTTTGGTCATTGGAAGTAATTTCACTTTTTAATTATACATAAAAACATGTCAATCTTTTGATAGTTATTATTTCATAAAAATGTGCTTTTTGGTTTTGACAACGGGAATTAATTTTAAACTAATTTCTGCAACTTTTGTGTTTTGAATTTGGAAAAATTGATTTTATATTTGGAATCTAGAGGTCCAAATTGTGTAAATATGTAACTTTTTTTATACATTATGAATAGTAACTTCAGTAAATATTTTATTTACCATGGTTAAAGGGTAAATCTGATAAATAAGGGTAAAAAATAATATTATAATAATATTAAATTACCCTAACACATGTTATAACCCTATTGGAAAAACTATTTCCTACCATAGGCATCCTTGGGTCGATTTTAGGACCACATGGAGCCACTTTTGTGTGAAAATTACATTTAATTAATTTTAATTTAATGTTAAGGAAAATATAAGATAAACATATATCTTTTAGTAAATAAATTTTTATATGGAGTTATATAAGTTATATGTTCTACTATAAAGATTAATTTTAAAGATAAAACTATCTCCTCTATCATGATATTTTATTTATAATTTTTAGACTTTAAATAAATAAATTTAATTATGACACAATGATGATGATGTGATTGCTTCATTAATAAAGGATTATAACAAAAGATATTATAAATGTTAAAATAAATTTAATTTTTTTATTTTGATGTCATAAACAAATTTTTTGGATTATAGTTACATGTTATCTTTGTATTGACGATTTTTTTTGAATCAATTATATTGGTATGGATTTTTAAAAAGTCATGATATGAATAGTGTCAGCATTGACATAATTCTTATTTTAAAATATTAAATATCTTATTAAATATAATAAAATTAAAAAAAATAAGATTAGTCAAAATAGTTATCATAAGTCTAAAATTTTATTAATGACTCTTTATTTGGATATTTTTCATGTTTTGATAACTATTTTTCTTCTCAATGTGTTAAATTCTTGATAAAATGGTAAGAGTAAAAAATGGTTAAATAAAAAACGATAAGGATTACAAAATATCCAAAACATATCTGATTATTATTGGATGATTTTATTTCTGATTATATTAATCTTATATTCTAATTTAATGAGTTGTGGACCTTTTGAAACTGAAAATCATTTTATAGTAAAATAATACCTTCAAACATTCCTAAAGATCCCCTCCTCCCTCTAATAAAAGGCCACCACCTCTAACCCATTACATACACCTCTCAAGCCCCTTGGCTCATCCAAGATCTGATCCATGAAGCTCCCAAAATCCCTTTATTCCTTTTATAAGTTTTCCCCTAGGAATAAGCCAATTCAAGGAAGCCTTTTCGCTCAAATCAAACAGAGTTACATGTTTTAAGAGGTATCGTCTTCTTTAAAATTCCTTTACATTATTCTACTTCTTCACTCCCTATTATATTCTTTTTCTTTGATTAAATAACAACACTAGTATCCTAAATATACTAGGATATTTTTATTATAATTATTATAACTAAACTCTCATACCACTCCATCTAATGGATACGAACATACTGTTTCTGTGTACGGTGAACTACTGCCTCACGAAACGATGATTGTTCGATTTTTCCCTACCACCTCTAATAGTGTCCATTATGACAGCACTATATTTATATGGGATATATTTTATATTTATATTGTCTCTATTCATCTTTATTTTTCATTTATAGCATACATTTATGGTTTCTATAATGGGTAAATAAGATAATTTTACTTGAGGAAGTGCAGACAACTGCCCCCTCAAAGTGATATGACTCGTTCATGCCATAAATGGAAGAAATAAAGTATGGAGTTAATGAAATTATGTAACATATATAAAATATGATATTATAATGGAATTATAATATACCTATGTGTCATTAATTTTTCTTTCCTTTAAATATAAAGAAGTAATGAAAGTAGCATTCAAGCGTACGTACGGCTTACCGTCTCCATGAACAGTGCATCTCATTTCTTTTCTCCAAATGTTATGTACAATTATAAAAACATATAAATTTTGGGTTTATATGACATTTAAATAATTAATATAATTCTAAAGATAATCTACTATTGACACCATGGACAATTTTTAATTAGTACAAGTTTATTTTTGACTCACGTTCCAAATATCGACAAAATGACCGATATTAACTTAAATAGTTATGTAATGTTTATAATGTGGTAATAAGTGATATAAAAGGAATAAAAAACTTGAAAAAGGTTCGGAAGCAAGTAGAAATTAACATATGTTTATTATTCACGAATAACAAGGAACTTATGTGATAAGTATGACTCAAGGTAAGAGACTTTGTCTCAATCTCTTTTCATTGAGGCATATTATGATTTATACACAACGTGATTTTATATATTGTATAAACACCTCTGACTTTTAATTTTATTAAAAGGTAATATTTTTTCACTATAGAGGTTTGCTAAACGACAAAGGGAATGTTTTTTTTAATGTACGCAGTGACAATGACCTTTTCGCCACTGCGAGCATTATTTGATATTTGGCTTCCTCTACAAGACGTAGTGCTTTGTAAAATGAAAATAAATACCATATAACCTGTTTACATATTTTGGTATTGAAAACTATTTTGATAATGGATTTATTATGTCAATATATTGAACTGATATCTTGTGATTGCAATGTGTAAATGTTATCTTTCCTTTATGCTTGTTCATATGTTATGATTGTGTTATGGTTCATGGGAATTGTTTGCGTATATGAGTGGTTCCATGATAATCCTAGGGAGGGTGAGTCTGAGATAGATATCCAATTCATTGGGTAGCATAACGGAGGTAAACGTTAATGTTTCTTCTAATAGATTTATGTAATATATTGTGATAGCTATTCCAAATGTAACTCCCTATGTAGCAGTGAAAACTACAATATAAGTATGTTATGGATGCCACAAGTTGCCATTATGATTTATGATTTCTACGTGTTATTCATAAATATTATGATTTAATGAGGTATGTTAAATAGCATATGATTTATGAATGAAAATTATGATCTCATTTATTTCTATATATTGATGGGATAATGTTTTCTTTCATTATTTAATAACCCTTACTGAGCTTTTTATGCTCATCCCAAGTTTTTGAAAAAAAATAATAGGGTATAAGGAAGGGTAAGATAAAGAAGAATTCAAGAAAATTTAAATCAATAAAATAATTCTTGTTTTCCATTTAGTGTTTTTATTTTATGAAAAAAAATGGATACTAAGTATAATTGTATACTTTGTAATATTTGAGATATAATGTAATAGTTATGAACTAATTCGCTAAAAATATAGACCTGAGAATATCCTCAATTAATAATTCTTGATTTAACTCAATATTATGTAATTTTTAAGGTTGGGTCCTTATATTAAAATCCTAGAAGATATTTTGGGAGCCTCCTCTTTGGACTTCAATGTATGTTGGGATAAATACCTTCCTATGGTCAAATTATCTTACAATAATAAATTTTAATTGAGAATAAAGATATATCTTTATAAAAAACACTATGCAAAGAAGTATATGAATACAAAATTTTGGAATGAAGTCGGGGAACACAATATATTAGGACCTGATCATGTTAAAGAAATAGAAGATACTGTTTGATTCATTTAGAAACACATCAGGGTATTTGAGAGACATCCAAAATGTTATGATAAAAGACATCGGTGAGATCTAAAGTTCAAAGTTGGTGATAAGTTATTCCTTTGAACATATCATTAGAATAATGTTATGAGATTTATAAATAAGGTAATGATAAGACCCATATATATATGTCCCCATGAGACTCGTGATCATATCGGGATGGTAGATTATTACTTGGTGATTCCTCTAAACCTATCCTATATTCAAGATATGTTCTATGTATCTATTTCGAAAAAGTACAAACAATATTATTCACATATAATGAACTCATAGTTCATACCATTAGAGTATGATCTATCATATGAGGATAAACCATTTGAAATCTTTTTTCATAGGAATAAAGTGTTATGGAACATGACTACTTACCTAGTTAATGTCTTATAGAGGAATGAAAATCTAATAGAAACTATGTGGGAAGTTGAGGGTGTGTTGAGGAAGATGTATCATTGATTGTTTATATCATAGTGATAAAATTTTTAAGGTTAATTTATTTTCAAGGGGTATAATGTAACATCTCAATATTTTACAATTTATTTCCCTTTATTAAATTTGTTGTCTTTGATATCGTTATTTACACACAACACTAAACATAAATGAATAGTGATTGAAATATTATATTATATATGAATTAACTATTTGATTTTCGGGTATGAATTGGGATAAAAAAATTGTGAAATATATGAATAATTTATTTCCTTAATATAAATCTATTGAAAAATTATATGAAAAATGAGTACTCAATTTGAAAAGGTAAGAATAAAATCATTTACTATTAAAGTATCTATTTTTCCAGATATTGTATTTTTATATAAATTATTATCACTACATAACTTTTATTTTATTGAAATATATTGGTAATTATTGAATAATAATTCATACATTGGTTATAAATTTGATATAAATAAAGACAAAATCATTTGAATGTAAATAAATAAGCATTTTTCATAAAACTATTTTTAAGGGAACAGTGTATTTCTAAATTAATATATAAAAAAATATCTTCTGGTGATTAATTTTAATGAAATGAAATTATTTTATATTTTATTAAATAAATTGGAATTCATATAATGATTATTACTTGGAAAATAATTTGAGTAAGTTTATTTTTTACTTGAAATTATTTTTTCTAAAAAACCTTTTTCTTCATATTTTCTGGGATTATTTTAAAATTAATTTCATCCACTTATAGAAATTTAACTTGATAAAATGGTTTCCATATTTTAAATAAACATGTATAAATTTTTTAAATAGTTAAATTTTTATTTTGGACAAAATTAATACTTACAAAATTAAATCATTGTCACCATGGAAAAGGTAAAAATGATTAATGATGGGGGTTAAACATAGAAATAGGGATTAAAATATCTCTAAAACGTGAATAAATGTAATTTTTTAAGTTTATATTGTCCAAAAATTATCGTGTGATATTATTTTTGTTTCCTTGGTTCCAATTACACTTTAACATTACTTTATTATATTTTTATGTTTTACGAATTTACATGTTTTCCACTCACCTCACTTATAAAAGGAGAACTTCCTCTCATCACTTATTCACAAACATCGAGTATTCAAAATAATCCAAGACATAAAAAATACCTTTCCAACTTATTTTTATTTTAATCAGAGATTTTTTTCTTTCCATAATATCATGTCAATAAGGTTTAAGGATTAATCCAGTGGAGTTTTCCAAAATAAGAGTTAATTGTATTTAATGATGTATTTAGAATTTCATTCATACTTAAACTCCTAAAAATATTCTATAAATATATTAACATGCATAAATAAGTATCATTACTATAAAAAAATATTAAAGGTACAAAAAATTTCTACCTTCATTCCATCATATGATAAATGATAACGAAATTCAAGTGTACGTGTGGATTACCACCCCCACAAAACGATGTGATTCATTTTTCATTTTCACATTACATGGAAGGTAATAAAGATATATATAGTGAATATATATGATATTTATGAAATATGTTTTATTTATTAAAACTGAATTATTATTTACCTTTATTTTGGTTCATCTATTGAAAAGTGAAAACATCACTTGTGTGTATATGCAAAATAAAGCCTCTATGATGTGATGGAATTCATTTTTCAAAAAAAACATATATGAATGGTTATAAAAGTGTATATAATGAATTAATATGATACTTATAAAAATATAAATATTCTATAAAAGATAAATCCATGACCAAGGTGTAAGTATCATAACCTTACAACCAAAACATATATGGAAAATGCATAAGTTTTCACCCATATATTGATTTTAATAGAGAATTATTGATGGATAGGTAATTAAAAATTATAATAGAATGAAAAATAGTAAAATAAGTATGAATAATTTTATGGTATATATGTATAATAAATATAAATTTAGTATATGGGATTCTAAGACTACGTATGGAGAAATCAAAGACTGGAGGTAAGTGTTTATGTTAAAATATCATTTTTAATCGAGATTGTTTATGCTTTAATATCCTTTAGGGGAATTAAATGGCCTTTATCTCTTAAACCACATACCATTTCTTCTTCTAATTTTATTTTTATAGTATTAATGGTCATATATTATTCACCCCTCTTTTTTTACTTAAAACAAACAAGAAAATTTTTTAAGTAATGTTAACCATATTTTCTATTTGGTTGGTGATATTTTTCATACATGTCCATATTCTTTAAATATATTCAATAATTTTATTTTATGTAATCCATTTATTATTTGAATTCATTTTCAACTATTTTTTACTTTATTTTTAAATTAATAAAAATAAAGTTTTACAGTGTTTTCTAAAAGATGGAATACTTCTTAAAATAGGATTTTATGAAGTATATATAGATAATTAGACATCTATAAAATCTCTTGGAACAACAAGAAATACTTTTTTAAATGAATAAAGTTCATCGCACGGTTCGCATAGACTAAAGATTACCTTAGAGGGTCATCTTAATAGAATGTGGTATCATGTAAACATAACCAAATCAGATCCTAAGGTAAAATTAATTAATAAATAACTCATAAATGAAACTATGTCTTAACCAATGATGATGTTAATAATCATACGATGTAATTCCAACCCTTCATGGAAAATTTTTTCTACTTGATGTTCACATACACCATCCTCTAAATTGGAATGAAAATCACCGACTCCAAGAGTTACCCAACAACCAAATTGATGATATCACTCTTTGGAAGAAAAATAGTGTCAAAGACTATAATAATTCATTCCCTATACTAGAAATGTGTAGTAATTGTCATGAAAAGGTTTTCAATAAGTTTTCAACATTCACTGCCTTTTTTCCCCTCCTAATACCTAAATGTAAAATCTAACTGAGACTTTCCCAACACAAGAATGAACAGAAATTTGATCCCAATATAGAAGATACAATTTTTACCCTTTATCCATCCCTAAATGTATCCTTACCATTAAGGTTTAACTTAGTGGTAAGAAAATGAATATTCAGCCACTAAACTTCCTTGGACATTGTTATCCTAGTCATGAATGTGAGCTACCTAATAGAAAATCATAACATCATCTTGGTCCCAATGAACAAAGTTCATGTTTGTGATTTAATGCATGATTATCCATGATCCCATATTTCACTAACTTTATACCCATATACATGTGATTTAATACATACACTACCCCACAAATCATGAACTATGACACCTAAGTAGAGTAGTCCACAGTGAAACCATAGATGAGAAGACGTGAGTAATGAATTGGAAATAACCTACTATGAAAATAAGGTAAGATTTATCAAGGTATCTATGAAAATAACTCACCCATTTCTAAATACAAAGAAAATGCCATGAACAAAACCCTACCCTAGAAAAAAGTCAATTGAGATCACCTATCCTAAATTATTCATGACTAAACACACCTAACCCAAAAATTTGAACCAGATTGGTTGGTAATAGAAAAGAGGTGGTTCCTAAACTACATCAGTTACACTAACCCAATTAATGTCTGAACCCCATTGATAAGATTATCACATCCTTCATAAGATGAAATAGTTAATTTCTAAGAGGATAAATCAATATAAAATTAAATACCGTGAACCAATACACTCCATATATTACAGTAAATAATCTTTTATGACAACAAATTCCTCTCATGTCAGACCATGTTAATAGTAATTAATCATATTCACCAATATAAATCCCAAAATATCCCACTACCCATGATATGTAATGATAATCCCGCCATGATACATCACTCCCACAAACTTCTATTCCCCTTCCATATATTATGTCTGTAACACCATGTGATTTTGTGAAATATTTTTTTCTGAATTATTCTTTTTGATATTTTTCATTTCACGCAACACTCAATATATAATATGTTATATGAAATCACTAAGTTTGAATTTATTTACACACAAAACCAAGGTAACCTTATGCTGCATGCAACACCACCTTGGCTTTCATTACACGCAACACTGATTTTCTACAAAACATCATTTTATAATTATAATTATGTAAACGAGATAGTTATAACCTATCCATTAAACATAGTAATATGAATATTAATAAACAAATTTAAAATATTATTTCGAATTATTTTATATAAATAAAACATAATGATAATTAAGAATATAATTTTTTGTAAAGTCTTTATATGTTTAAAAATACTATTTTCTCAAATGATTTTCTTTTCATGTCCTTCTATGAAAAAACAATAATGTTAATTTTAGTCAATTTAAAAACTTTTAATTTAATAAAATAAAATTTATTTTTTAATTGATAATTTGGAAATTATATTTGGGTGGATTTTTGATATTTTTCTAAGATACATCATTTTTGGATGAATAGTGTAAAATAGTGAGTTTTAATTCAAAACTAATTTTTTCTAATTTATTTATATAGATAAATTATATTTTAAGTTGTTTTTAAAGTCATATTAGATAAATTATACCAATATTAATCCAATTTAGTTCATTTGAATATATTTATATTGAATTTAGATATAAAATCTTAAAAAACATTTGAACAATCTCACTATAAAAAACCTGTTTTCTCACCGTGTCTACGATATTTACATTAAAAATAATTTTTCTACTTCTATGAATTAAATTTTAAAAAAATACATAAGTTCTTGTATATTTTATAATATTTAGTCTAATAAGAACAAATTCGTTTTTACCAAAAATATTAGTGGAAGTGATTAAAATTAATTATAGTGATTAAGGTAAAATTAAGCGTAATAAGGGACTAAACATTAAACCTAGGAGACCAAATTACTTATACACATATACAACACCTATTTTATGGCCATAATACGTCCATATACCTTCAAATATTGATTTGGGTTGGTTTTTTATAACTTTTTTTGGTAAAAACTTGGGTATACCTAACTTGTTTTCAAAAATGCCTAGTGTGTCTCCTCCCCCCTATAAAAGGCCACCACCTCTCACCTTTTTTCACACATATCAAACCACTTAGTTTTGTCAAATATCATTAAAATAAAATTCATAACATACCTCCATTCCTCCTTGAAACATTTATTTTGGAATAATTCCAATCAAGGAAGCTCTTTTGTGCAAACCATGAGGAGTTACCCAAAGAAGATGTAACATCCTTGCTTAGGCTCCTTCATTTTATTTTCATTCTTCACCACCTAAATAAAAATTATTACATTATTATATAATAAAAATATTATCCTAAATATAATTATATTATTTTTTTCTAAGGGTTTTAGCTTCACTTACACACACTCCCGTCAAATGGGTAACGAACATACCATTCCAATGTACGACGAACTACCATCACACAAAACGATGTAGTTCATTTTAGCTTTACAACTTATCCCAGTTGGGAATTATGATGGAAACTATATTTTAATATTATATTTATTATATTTATGATTTAATTATACTTATGAAGTTATTATTTTAATTCTACCTTTATGCTTTTTGTATTGTGTAAATATGATGACTTGGTTTGGGGATGCGTGGACTACTGCCTCATCATAGCGATGCGATTCATTCACACTTTACATTAAATGTATTAAGTATGTATTTAGTAAATTTATATTATATATATTATATTTATGATGTTTTTAAACATATATAATTATTATATGAAACATGCCTTCTTGCTTTCCAATTTGTGTATAGGCGATAACTTCGTTTGTGGATGTGTGGACTACTGCCTCCTCAAAGTGATGTGATTCATTCACACTTTAAATGAAATGTTTTAAGGATGGGTTTAGTAAATATATATGATATATATATGACATAATAATTCTAATATAATATTATTATATATTTATATACATATAATTCGTGTAGTTTCTTTCTTTCAATATGACAATAAAACGGAAGCAATATTCATGCGTACGTACGACCTACTATCTCTATGAACGATGTGTTTCATTTAATATTTCTATATTTTATAGATTAGTATAAATATTTATATACTGAATATATATTATATATAAATAATTTTTTAAATTCAATAAATAATTAACTTTTTATCTAAGTAATAGGATCAAGAATAACAAGTAAAAACATGTACGATAAACAAAGTAGTTTTACCCGAAACACAACTTTTAAAAGGAATTGTTAATAAATGTGTAACATAAATCCAATAGTAAATAATATATTTTATTATATATATTTTTATTTATATTTAATAGTTTTATAATAAAATTATATTTATTATACAAGATTTGTTAACGTGTATGAAGAAATTCAAGACTTAAGGAAATGGAATTTCATCTCACTTTTTATTTTCATGTGATACATGCCTTATTCAACACTAATTTTATTATGTGGTGTATATAATGATGATGAATTTACTTTATTACTATTATTCTTAAATTTATTCTTATTTATATATCAATTTTATGATCTTTCTTTCCTGGGTTTTATGCTTCAAAAGTTACCAAGTCGGTAAAGTTTTTCTCAATTTACCTTCTTTGAGACACATGCCATGTTATGCACTGATATTTTTTATATGAGGTGTATATAAATCCATTGAAATGATATATTGTTTATATAATTAGTTTTATGATATTTTAAACTTCATTTATTGTTATTCATTCTAAGTTACCAATGTGGTAATGGTTTATCGCTACGATCTCATTGTTAATCGAGTTTGTTTAATATTATGCTTCAATTGATGAAATAGTATGATCCATATCTCAGTAAATATCATTAATTTTTTTAAAATATAGTTATTAGTGTTATATAAAATTAATATTACCATTTTCCAAATCATTGGTACTTATGATAATTATGAAAATATTTTTATAAAAATTCGACCATATTTCTCCTTTCAGTTAGAAAAATGTGGTCTTTCAAAACCGTGTTTTCTAAAAATGCTTACAAAAATGTATAAATAGAATCCTATGATGTATAAATAACATTTTTACCCATATTTTAATTTTTTAAATAATGTTTATAAAATAAATATTCTCTCTTTTTAAGATCAATGAATTTTTCATAATGTTTTAATGTGAAAATTGAATGTTTGATATGTACGGATTTACCTACCATCATGACCATCGTTTCCTTGATGTTTCCTTTATATGTTTATGTTGTAATTTTTTAAGAAATTTTTATTCATAATATTATTTACATTCATTGTTTTTAATTTTATTTTAAAATATATTTTTTTTAAATAGTTTTATTTTTAAAAAATATTTTTCAAATATTACTTTATATGTTTCAAAAAGGTTATTTTCAAAGAAAGGGATTTCAATGCTTTCAACACCTCTTTTATATGTTTTCAAATATATTTTAAATAAAAGAAGTTTAAGAATAATCTTTATTTTTTCAATTTTATTTTCAAATTAAAAATAGTTTTCAAAATGATTTCAAGCTTCTTTTATAAGTTTTCAAGGAAAAATATGTTCAGAAGGTTTTATGTTTCCAAAATAATTTTTTTAATAAGAATTGAAATTTTCCTCAATAAATGTTTTCAAAATATCATTCAAAATTATTTACCATTTAATTTAAAATCCTTTGGTGTTACTCATTCCTTTTATGGAAATATGATCCAAGTTTTCTATTCATATTCTTTTTCTGAATGGATTGTGTTTTTAGGTAATGATGTCTATGAAACCCATTTCTCTTTCATAGGTTATAAGTTTATAAAACCTATTTATATTTCATGGGCTATATGTTTATGAAACCCATTTCACTTTCATGGGATATATTATTTTGAAACCTAAAAATTTCCATGGTTTACATTGTGATGAAATGATTATGAAACCTATCTTTTTTCAATAGGTTATTATATGATTACATGTTTATGATGTCCATTTCATTTCATTGGTCATGATTTCATTGGTTATGATCTTGTGGAAAACGTATGTATTATTACATTATGAGATGGGTGGGACCTATATCTCCCTATAATTCATTGGGTAAGGATTTATATCTCATTAGATTTACATGGATATAATGGGAAGTGAACTTTTTTTATTAATTGACTTTGTATGAAAAGATGGTCAAAGGAGTTATCCTTGACTACTAATATGGTCATAGGAATGAAACATGAATACCAAGATGGTTTTTGGAGTGATCCATGACTACTAAGATGGTTTTGGGAGTGAACTATGACTACCAAAATTGTGTGTGGAGTGACCCTATACAACTAAGATGGCCTTGGAAGAGATGCCTTGTCTACAATGGAAATAATATTATATGCTTATGTGTCTTCCACAATTCTATATCTTATTTATATGTTATGATTACATGGATTTTTCTCATACTTACCTTATAATTCATGTCTTATGAACTCCCATTATTTATGCCATTATGTATGTATATAATCTTTGATATGCAAGGTATGATATTCAAAAGTTATTTTTATGCTCTCATACCATTATGATAATGTTATGCTTAAATATCTCTCTTGTTTACCCTTACTGAGAATTTAAGCTCACCCATTTCTTATGTTTCTTTTACACGGTTTATAAATAAAGGTTTTAAGAAGGAGTACTAATGGGGAAGATCATTATTGGAGATGATGAAGATATTTCACCAATATAGAATATTATGTTTCCATGTTTCCAAAGACATTATACTATTATGATTCTCAGTCATGTACTTTTGTAATATGCTGACTATTAATGTAAATTGATGTAATATCCATATATGATACACCTGGATCACTATTTTCGGTATCATAGGAAAGGTTTAGTCAACCTTTGGAAACTAGGATTAGAAAACTTTAGTGAGATCATGAGGTACATTTCTAAGGATATGTATAGGTATGTCTCTAAGGATAAGTATAAGGATGATTAAATGTTTATGAAAATGTCATGGAATTTTGGTAAAGGTTAGATTGATTGGTTTTCTAGAAATATATCCATATTTAGATACTACAAATGGATGTGGATCTGGAACATAAGTACCTAGGGGTGGTAACTCAAATAAGGTGTTTCAAGCCTAACGTTGCATAACCGGGTACACAAAAATGGGGCTTACTGCACACCTAGTTTAACACTCTCGAGGGATATTCATTTAGAATTCACAAACTATTTTTGTACCATCATGAAATAATTTAAGTATTATATGAATATTAATAACCTATTAAAAAACTAAGGAATCATATATTAAAGAAGTAGGATCTATGATTTAGGTATCTTATAAGTAATTTTTCATGACTAAGTGGTTTTCTATTTTGTTAAGTATTTATCACACTATGCATTTGGGTTTTTGTAAATGGATGAAAGAATAAGGAATCGGGTTAATGTTGAATGTGATGTAAAATTTTCTTATGGGCATTAAAATTGGATGATCACTGGGGTGAATGATGTGGTGATAATGCCTAATTATTTTTCAAGGAACATGATTAGCAATTTTTTACTTAACCATCTCTCAGACTCACCAAGGAATAGAATGAAGGAGTTCACTAAGATTTAGGGTAATGGAGACCATTGTGGAATGAATATTAAGTTTCCTTGGTTTTATAAATGTGTAAATAATCACCAAAGTGAATGTATAAGAGGAATATGAATATATTTTTACTGTGGAAAAGAATGACACATCAAGTAACTACAAAGGAAAAATGTAGAGTTTTTTTAATGAAATGGATGTGAATATTTTTCTCCCTAAGAAATATTAAAAGGTTAAATGTTTTAAGTGTGTAATTAATGGTCATTAAGAAAATTGATTCTCCAAGTGGAAAGATCAAGAAGATAATCAACAAGGTGGCATGAGTAATGGTTATATTGCTGATGATTATGAGACTACATGTGAAATGTATAAGGAAATAGGTATTATGAAATAACATAAAGTGGATTTTTTAATGTATTTTAGATGAAGTGGAGTAACTTAATGTCACGACCCGCCCTCGGGGACCGTGCCGTGACTACCCCAAGCCCGCCTTCCATAGGCCAGGGGCTGGCGACTAGCACCAAGGCGTAAATCCCGGTAAAAAGGGAAGGCATTGCCTTTGTAAAGTAGACAAACACCACAGAGTCAGCAAGCGGAAAGTAAACACTAAACAAAAGCAAAGTACAACTGAAAGTGCGGAAAAGTAAATGGGCCAGAATACAAACCCAAACTGAAAGTAAAGTACAACTCGAAAGGGAAAACAGCAACTGAAAAGTAAAAGCCGCTACACCGAGCTGTCCACTGGAAATCCCACCTGAAGGGTGGGTACAGATAGCTCCTCTGCTCCACGGGTCCCGCCGTCTGCTCCGTGCACATCCCGCCCAGTGGTCCACCTCCGGGTACCGTCCCGCTGTGCAAGCCTCAGCTAAGGTCAACGCTGTCCGTCGTCTGCAACCAACACAACGTAGTGCGGGCAAAGCCCGTGCAGGGGTGAGTATAAGCTACTCAGTAGGGACCCCGAGACCCCTGAAGGTCTCTCAAAATCCACAAAGGATAAACCACGAAGAAAGGTACAATCACGAAGTAACAACCGACACTGCTTAGGTATATGCCCATACATATACCTAAGTCATCAATTAAAATACGCTCCAACCTCCGAGCCCAAGTACAACTCAGTCCACGCAGGAAAGTATACGTATTCCACATAGGAAAGCAAAACATAATCCACACAGGATTGCACAACACAATCCACACAGGAAAGCAACAGGATTCAGCTCACACAGGTATACTTCTTCAAGGACGATAAAGATGATCACTGATCCATCTAAGTCGTCGGACCCACGAAGGATCGATAGGTAACTAACCCCCGCAATGACCCACACAGGATCGGGCCCACACAGGACCTGTAGGCGCTGGCTCACACAGAACCGCTGAGCGCAAGGACCCACACAGGATCGGGCCCACACAGGACCTGTAGCACTGATCCACGTAGGATCGCTGAGTGCTGAAGTCGTCGTCGTCGAATCCACACAGGATCTCTGTACTGTCGTCGTCGAATCCACACAGGATCTCTGTACTGTCGTCGTCGCAGTCACAGTAGCAGTCGTAGCAGTAGAACAGTCGCAGCCAGCACTAGGGTTCCCGCACACAGCTAGCTCGTTCGGAGGGTCCGCTCCACGAGCCGAGAGGCTGATACATCAACTGTCACAAAGACCAGAGTTGATGTATCCAAAAGTTCCGTATCGACAAAAGGAACTCAACGCAACAGACGGCGCGTCGATCGGACGCCCGGTCTGAGAGTTATTGGCATTTTCGTCTCCGGGGCCCGGTTGGTTTTTAAGGCTAAACCAACCCGACCGTACTCCACCTGCGTCCAAACCTCGGGTGGAGCATGCCAAAAGATCCGTCTCACTAAGAGGAACACTACGCGACTGACGTCACGTCAATCGGACGTTCGTAGCTCAAGATATGAGTGTTTCCGCTCCGAAAGCCCGGTTGGTTTCGTGAACGAACCAACCCGGCCGAACTCAAAGTAATCCGAAACCTTGAGTGCGATATACCGAAACGACCGTCTCGACCCAAGGATCGCGTTGCCGCTGACGGTTCGTCGATCGGAGGTCCGAGGCTCAAGTTATGGGCCAAAAACCAATTCTGGTTCGAAACGGGGGGGTCCGGGTCCGGGCCGACCCGGCCCAACCCCCCCCCCCCTGGGCGGCGCGGTGGCCGGCGGCGGCGGGCGGCGGCGGTGCGGCGGCCGGCGGCGGCGCGGCGGCGTGGGGTGCCGCGAGGGGTCGCACACGGTCGGCACGCGGGGGGCAAGCCCCGCTGTTTTTAGGGGCGGCGCGGCACAAAGGGCCGCACCCGTTTTTTTTTTTAAAGAAGCCCCCCCCACGTGGGGGGCTTGCTGGTGCGGAACCAAGGGGGCCGGCTGCCCCCCTCCTTCAAAGAACCCCCCCCCCCTCTTAAAGAGGGGGGTTTTATTATTACGGCCGGGGGATTAATTCCCCCGGTTTTAAAGACTTCCGGCCGGCCAGCTGGCCGGCCGGTTTTCTCCAACGGGACCGGAAATTTCTGGTCCCCCCTTCGGCTTCCGACGCCGGCGGCCCGGCCGCCGGTCTTCTCTTCCGCCGCGGCCCGGAACCGGCCGCGGTCTCCTCGTCCCGCCGCGGCCCGGAACCGGCCGCGGTGTTCGTCGTCCGGCGCGGTGCGACGGCACCGCGCCCCTTCGCCGTGTCTTGATTCCTTTCAACGTGGCGCGACGGCGTCGCGTTCTTGAAGATTCTACCTCGGCGTGGCGCGACGGCGCCGCGTAAAATATAAGCACGATCATCCGCGTGGTGCGACGGCACCACGCTACTTTCTTCCACCCGCATGAATAAACAAGAACGTTGGAGGGGGGTTCGGCCGTGTTCGTGCAGTCCGGACCCCCCCTCGCGTTAACAATAACACTTATATAAAATATTCAAAAGCCTCACGTAGACATGCGATCCACGAGCAAGAAATGGAATAATTAAAGAATAAAACAACAACCCCTACCTTGGGTATAAGGTTCGAAGATTGTCTACGTTCCGCGGAAGACGACGTCGCGGAGGTCGGGCGTCGCGGAAGCCGTTCGTCAAATCCGATGACGAAGGGATGCGTTCGAAGAGACACGTCGTTGGCGAAACTTGTACGCCGACGAAGGTTGTCCGAGAAAGAAGTGGCGTCCCCTTTCGTTGACACGGTAAACGAAGAAGAGCGGAGCGGCGTTCTTCGTCGGAAATTGAGCGTTCCTCGTCAAGTCTTGAGGAAAGTCAAATAATAAAGAAAACAACGAACTCAAGAACCTCTACCTCGATAGTCGCACGTTGACGTAGTCGTGGAATATCGGTGTCGATTCCTTTGACGTCGGAGGAAGAGTCGTTGTCGATGGCGTTCGTCGCGGAAAACCGTCGCGGAAGAGATGACGCAGAAGAAGTACGTCGCGTCGCGGATACGGCGTCGCGGATGGACCGTGTTCTTCGGCGGAGAAGTTCTTCGTTGAAGAACGACGTTCTTCGCGTTCTTCGTTGAGTTTGAAGAAGAAGAAGAGATCTCCACCTCTCAAGAAGACAAACAAATAACCCAAAATAAAATAAGCTACACCTTATTTTATTTTCACTTTGCCAACCTTTCAAAATTCAAAAGTTGAATTCAATACATTAATTAAATCTAGAGTTGACAAAATTAAGTGAAGAGATAGGTTGGCAAGAATTAAAGTAGGGAAGAGTTACATAATTAAGAGGGGGTTTAGAGGGGTTAGGGAATTTGAAAAGAATTAGGGGTTCGTGTGGGCCCCACCACACTTAATCCTACCAAGGGAGGTTAAGTGGGTGTGGGTCCCACTTCCAACCTCCTTTGATAGGTTTTAAGAAGTTATAATAAAATTTGTTCTACACAAATTTTATTTAACTCAACTAAAAACCCCAAAAATTAACTTTCAACCCGCAACAAACGCAACTCCCGAAAAGGTCTCTTTAAGCGAATATCGGCGCTGCGAGTTCATCGGTGCCCTCGGATTTCAATTCCGAGCACCGGATCAAAAGTTAGGAATTCTCGCTCGTTCGTTCACTGAACGTACCCGAGCCAAACTTCGGAAATTAATTCCGGGCACTCTGGGCCTCGGAATCAGGTGCCGTCTGAAACCGCGCTCTTGTAAAATTCTAAAGAAAATTAAGAAAAAATTTCCCTTGAATTTTACGGGTCTTTACATTACTCCCACCTCAGGGCTTTACGTCCCCATAAAGATACAACAAAAACTAGGGAAACAAATGAGGGTACTGAGCACGCATCTGAGCCTCCCGCTCCCATGTGCTCTCCTGGAGATTCCCGTGCTGCCATCTGATGCGCACAAGAGGAATCGATCGCCCACGCAGGACCCGCTCCTGTCGATCCTCTATCTCCACCAGGACCCCCGTAAAAGTCGCCCCATCGTCAACGTCAAGCTCCCCATGATCAATGATGTGCGTCGGGTCGTGCACGTATCTCCTCAGCTGAGATACGTGGAAGACGTCGTGCACCCGGTGCAACTGAGGTGGTAGAGCCAGGCGATAAGCCACCTCGCCAATCCTGCTGAGAATCTGGAAGGGTCCGATGAAGCGCGGAGATAACTTGCCGCCTCGGCCAAATCTCCGAATACCACGTCGAGGTGAGACCCGCAAGAAGACGTGGTCGCCATCCTCGAACTCCAGTGGCCTCCGCCTCCTGTCAGCATATGACTTCTGCCGGCTCTGAGCTGTCCTCATCCGCTCCTGGATGACCTGGACCTTCTCTGTCATGGCCTGGACCATCTCCGGTCCCACCAGTGCTGACTCCCCAGGGTCTGTCCAGCACAAAGGAGATCTACATGGTCGGCCGTACAATGCCTCGTACGGTGCCATCCCGATGGTGGAGTGGTAGCTGTTGTTGTACGCGAACTCCACCAAAGGTAGGTGGTCCTCCCAGCTACGACCAAAGTCGAGGACACATGCGCGGAGCATGTCCTCGAGAGTCTGAATGGTCCTCTCTGTCTGACCATCCGTCTGAGGGTGAAAAGCTGTGCTAAGACGTAGCTGCGTCCCGAACGCCTCCTGCAACCCCTTCCAAAGCCGGGAAGTAAAGCGGGCATCTCGATCGGAGACGATAGATGATGGCACGCCGTGGAGCCGCACAATCTCCTGAACGTAGAGACGTCCCAAGCTCTCCACTGAGCCCTGCTCTCTGATGGGTAAGAAGTGTGCCGACTTGGTGAGTCGGTCAACAATCACCCAGATGGAGTCGTAACCTCTGGAAGTGCGTGGAAGTCCAGTCACGAAGTCCATAGATATGTCGTTCCACTTCCACTCCGGAACCTCCAAGAGCTGTACCAAGCCTGCTGGTACCTGATGCTCTGCCTTCACCTGCTGACAGGTGAGGCATCGAGAAACGAACTCTGCTACAGCCTTCTTCATACCCGGCCACCAATGCTGTCGTCTGAGGTCCTGGTACATCTTCGCCACTCCAGGATGTACCGCTAAAGGAGAAGTGTGAAACTCTCTCAGTACTTCCTCTCGCAAAGCGACAGGTACCATGGTACGTCCTCTGAAAAGGATGTCGTGCTCTGCTCCAAGGGAGAAACCATCAGGTGCATGTCCCGAGGATATCTGTGCATGCCGCGTCTCACAGTCAACGTCCCCGTGCTGTGCCTCCCTGACTCGCTGCAGTAGTGGAGGAGTGACTGTGAGAGACTGAAGAAAGGATGCCCCATCTCTATCCACGAAGGATATCTACAAAGAGGCTAGCTGCTCCGTCGCCTCCTCGAGTAGCTGAATGCCCGTCCTCCTGCTGAGGGCATCGGCTACTACGTTCCCCTTCCCAGGAGTATAGACTATCTCAAAGTCATAGTCCTGGAGGAACTCGAGCCATCGTCGTTGTCTCAGGTTCAGGTCCTTCTGCGAGAAGATATACCTGAGACTCTGATGATCGGAAAAGACTGTAAAGCGCTCGCCCATCAGATAGTGTCGCCATGTCTTCAGAGCGAAGACCACTGCTGCTAACTCCAGGTCATGGGTAGCGTAGTTCTGCTCATGCGGCCTCAACTGACGTGATCCATAGGCGATCACGGCCCGCTCCTGCATCAGAACACATCCGAGTCCGGTCCCTGATGCATCGCAGTAGACTACGTACCCTACTCCCTCCTCAGGCAACCTCAAGATAGGTGCGCTAGTCAATCTCTGTCTCAACTCCTGGAAGCTCTGCTGACATCTGTCTGACCACACGAAGGGTTTCCCCTTCTTCGTCAAAGCTGTGAGTGATGCCGCAACTCTGGAGAAGTTCGGCACAAATCTCCGATAGTATCCAGCTAGTCCCAAGAAACTCTGAACCTCAGTCACGCTCCTGGGTGGCTCCCATGCTAACACAACCTCGATCTTCGCAGGATCCACTGCAACTCCCGCCTCAGAGATAACGTGTCCCAAAAAGTGGACCTCACGTATCCAGAACTGGCACTTCGAGAGCTTACCATAAAGCTGGTGCTCTCGGAGTGTGTCAAGAACAACTCGCAAGTGATAGGCGTGCTCCTCCTCTGTCGTAGAGTAAATCAGAATGTCGTCGATGAAGACTACGACAAACCGATCGAGGTATGGCTGAAAGATCCTGTTCATGAGAGCCATGAACACTGCTGGAGCATTGGTTACACCGAAGGGCATAACCAAGAACTCATAGTGGCCATACCGACATCTGAAGGCCATCTTCTGCACATCCTCGTCTCTGACTCTGAGCTGATGATAGCCTGACCTGAGGTCTATCTTCGAGAACCACCGTGCTCCCTTGAGTTGATCAAAGAGGTCATCAATCCTCGGTAGCGGATACTTGTTCCTCACTGTCACCTGATTCAGGCGACGATAGTCAACACAAAGTCGCAAGCTCCCGTCCGCCTTCTTGGCGAACAATATCGGGGAAGCCCAGGGTGAAACACTGGGTCGGATGAACCCCTTGCCCTGCAAGTCCTCCAACTGTACTCGTAGCTCTCGAAGCTCAGCGGGGGCCATCCGATATGCTGGAGTGGATATCGGGGCTGTCCCGGGGTACAAGTCAATATAAAAGTCTACCTCTCTGCGAGGAGGTATCCCTGGAACGTCGTCAGGAAAAACGTCCGCAAACTGATCCACCACTGCAGGAAAACCAGGACTCCGCACGTCAACTGCTCCAAGGATAAGGCTAGCCAACTGATGAGTGATGGGCTGTCCTCTCCTCCGCGGAAGTCCATCCTGTGCTGCTAAGGCTCCCTTCTCGCCGGTGAAGGTGAACCTGCTCCCGTCGGTGCGTACACATCGCACCTTGCGCCTAAAACAGTCAATTTGTGCATGGACCGTAGATAGCCAATCCATGCCCAAGATGACGTCGTAAGGCCTCGACGCTGCTACAAGAAGATCCCAGCCGAAGCTCTCGCCTCATAGAGTTAGCTCACACTGCCGGCACCAGTGCGTAATCGTCGAGTCTGCTCCCGTAGGAGTCTCTAGCCGTAAGGATCGAGCCAACGGCTCTGTCGGAATCTCCGAGCTCCGAACAAGGGCAGCGGCTATGAAAGAATGACTCGCTCCTGTGTCTATAAGAACTGCAGCAAGGGTGTAATAGACACAGATAGTACCTCGAATCATCTCGGGTGCGCCGTGGTCGTAGGCCTCTGCTGCCTGGAGCTGTGCCTGTCGCTGCCCGCCAGCTCCCTGTGGTCGGGGTGGACCTCCTGGTGGTGGTGGTGGTAGAGCCTCAAAGCGTCGGCCACCACCGGCTGCTCGACCAGCTCCTCTGCCTCGTCCGCCTCCTCCCTGCGGACCGCCACGGTCGACCCTCTGCCTCTGCCTCGGTGGTCCATCAACCGTCTGCTGCTCCTCGGCACGGCGGGTCGGGCAGTCACGTGCCATGTGGCCCTGCCCGCCGCACGAGTAGCACTGTCTGCCTCTCGTAAGACTGGCTCCGCGCTGTGTGCCCTGCACTGCTGAGCCAGTGCCCTGAGGTCGTCTGCCTGAAGGTCTGGTCTTCCTGGACCCCTGAGTCATCTGTCGACTGCCTGCTGCAGATGACTCTGCCACGTGCCGCCCTGCGGTGGGTCGCTGTGCTGGTGAAGACTCAGCAAGGAAGCTCTCGATCAGAAGGGCCCGCTCCAGTACTCCTGTCTGAGTCGGTATGCTGAGGGAGATCAGCGATGCCCTGATCTCGTGTCTCAAACCCTGCTCGAAGGTCCGGGCCCAGAAGAATGGGTCCCGTACCATGTCGGTCGAGTAGCGCGAGAGATCGGTGAACCTCGCCGCGTACTGAGCGACCGTCATGCTGCCCTGGCGCAGCTGGAGAAGCTCCTGGATGCGCACCGCTCGGAGGGTGGCCGGGACGAACTCAGAGCGGAAGAGGCTCTCGAAGTCCGTCCAAAGTAGAGATGCCTCATCGTGCACCTGGAGCATCAAGCTCCACCATCGTCCTGCTGCTGCGTGTAGTAGGCTCGCAGCGAGGATCACCATGAGGTCTGCTGGTGTCCTCACTAGCCTAAACACTCGAACTACTGCCTCCAGCCAGTCCTCTGCTGCCTGGGGATCCGTCTCCCCGCGAAACCTGGGCGGTCGCTGGCGCTGAAACTCATGCAGTGCGCTGAGGCGATGTGCATCGTCAGCGGCTGCTGCTGGAAGCATCGGGGGATCGGCGGGTAAAGCTACCGCCGGTGCCACTACTGGAAAAGGGCCCTGCACCGAGGCCTCGTCGCTCGGTGGGCTGTCGTCTCGCTCGACTCTCGGAACCCTAGCTGGCTGCCGTCGTGGGGCCATCCTGAAAAGGAAACAGGTGCGCCACGGTTAGAACAGTATACCTGGTGAGTTGATATAAGTAATCACAAAGAAAACTTTGAAACACACACGCAATCAATGTTTTCGTGCATTAAGTCGGAAATCAGAAGTCAGGGTCCTGGTGTACGGATACGTCGGCCGCCACACCAACACTGGACTCCCTGGACTGATATCCACACTCAATACGCTAAACATTATTGCTTCACATAGGAAAGATCAGAGTTCGCGGTAGAACCGAACTCCTCTGATACCAATTTGTCACGACCCGCCCTCAGGGACCGTGCCGTGACTACCCCAAGCTCGCCTTCCATAGGCCAGGGGCTGGCGACTAGCACCAAGGCGTAAATCCCGGTAAAAAGGGAAGGCATTGCCTTTGTAAAGTAAACAAACACCACAGAGTCAGCAAGCGGAAAGTAAACACTAAACAAAAGCAGAGTACAACTGAAAGTGCGGAAAAGTAAATGGGCCAGAATACAAACCCAAACTGAAAGTAAAGTACAACTCGAAAGGGAAAACAGCAACTGAAAAGTAAAAGCCGCTACACCGAGCTGTCCACTGGAAATCCCACCTGAAGGGTGGGTACAGATAGCTCCTCTGCTCCACGGGTCCCGTCGTCTGCTCCGTGCACGTCCCGCCCAGTGGTCCACCTCCGGGTACCGTCCCGCTGTGCAAGCCTCAGCTAAGGTCAACGCTGTCCGTCGTCTGCAACCAACACAACGTAGTGCAGGCAAAGCCCGTGCAGGGGTGAGTATAAGCTACTCAGTAGGGACCCCGAGACCCCTGAAGGTCTCTCAAAATCCACAAAGGATAAACCACGAAGAAAGGTACAATCACGAAGTAACAACCGACACTGCTTAGGTATATGCCCATACATATACCTAAGTCATCAATTAAAATACGCTCCAACCTCCGAGCCCAAGTACAACTCAGTCCACGCAGGAAAGTATACGTATTCCACATAGGAAAGCAAAACATAATCCACACAGGATTGCACAACACACTCCACACAGGAAAGCAACAGGATTCAGCTCACACAGGTATACTTCTTCAAGGACGATAAAGATGATCACTGATCCATCTAAGTCGTGGGACCCACGAAGGATCGATAGGTAACTAACCCCCGCAATGACCCACACAGGATCGGGCCCACACAGGACCTGTAGGCGCTGGCTCACACAGAACCGCTGAGCGCAAGGACCCACACAGGATCGGGCCCACACAGGACCTGTAGCACTGATCCACGTAGGATCGCTGAGTGCTGAAGTCGTCGTCGTTGAATCCACACAGGATCTCTGTACTGTCGTCGTCGCAGTCACAGTAGCAGTCGTAGCAGTAGAACAGTCGCAGCCAGCACTAGGGTTCCCGCACACAGCTAGCTCGTTCGGAGGGTCCGCTCCACGAGCCGAGAGGCTGATACATCAACTGTCACAAAGACCAGAGTTGATGTATCCAAAAGTTCCGTATCGACAAAAGGAACTCAACGCAACAGACGGCGCGTCGATCGGACGCCCGGTCTGAGAGTTATTGGCATTTTCGTCTCCGGGGCCCGGTTGGTTTTTAAGGCTAAACCAACCCGACCGTACTCCACCTGCGTCCAAACCTCGGGCGGAGCATGCCAAAAGATCCGTCTCACTAAGAGGAACACTACGCGACTGACGGCACGTCAATCGGACGTTCGTAGCTCAAGATATGAGCGTTTCCGCTCCGAAAGCCCGGTTGGTTTCGTGAACGAACCAACCCGGACGAACTCAAAGTAATCCGAAACCTTGAGTGCGATATATCGAAACGACCGTCTCGGCCCAAGGATCGCGTTGCCGCTGACGGTTCGTCGATCGGAGGTCTGAGGCTCAAGTTATGGGCCAAAAACCAATTCTGGTTCGAAACGGTGGGTCCGGGTCCGGGCCGACCCGGCCCGACCCCCCCCCCCCCCCCTGGGCGGCGCGGCGGCGGCGGGCGGCGGCGGTGCGGCGGCCGGCGGCGGTGCGGAGGCCGGCGGCGGCGCAACGGCGCAGCGGCGCGGCGGCGCGGCGGCGCGGGGTGCCGCGGCGGCTCGGGGTGCCGCGAGGGGCCGCACACGGTCGGCACGCGGGGGGCAAGCCCCGCTGTTTTGAGGGGCGGCGCGGCACAAAGGGCCGCGCCCGTTTTTTTTTTTAAAGAAGCCCCCCCCACGTGGGGGGCCTGCTGGTGCGGAACCGAGGGGGCCGGCTGCCCCCCTCCTTCAAAGAACCGCCCCCCCTCTTAAAGAGGGGGGTTTTATTATTACGGCCGGGGGATTAATTCCCCCGGTTTTAAAGACTTCCGGCCGGCCAGCTGGCCGGCCGGTTTTCTCCAACGGGACCGGAAATTTCCGGTCCCCCCTTCGGCTTCCGACGCCGGCGGCCCGGCCGCCGGTCTTCTCTTCCGCCGCGGCCCGGCCGCCGGTCTTCTCTTCCGCCGCGGCCCGGAACCGGCCGCGGTCTCCTCGTCCCGCCGCGGCCCGGAACCGGCCGCGGTTTTCGTCGTCCGGCGCGGTGCGATGGCACCGCGCCCCTTCGCCGTGTCTTGATTCCTTTCAACGCGGCGCGACGGCGTCGCGTTCTTGAAGATTCTACCTCGGCGTGGCGCGACGGCGCCGCGTAAAATATAAGCACGATCATCCGCGTGGTGCGACGGCACCACGCTACTTGCTTCCACCCGCATGAATAAACAAGAACGTTGGAGGGGGGTTCGGCCGTGTTCGTGCAGTCCGCCCCCCCCCCCTCGCGTTAACAATAACACTTATATAAAATATTCAAAAGCCTCACGTAGACATGCGATCCACGAGCAAGAAATGGAATAATTAAAGAATAAAACAACAACCCCTACCTCGGGTATAAGGTTCGAAGATTGTCTACGTTCCGCGGAAGACGACGTCGCGGAGGTCGGGCGTCGCGGAAGCCGTTCCTCAAATCCGATGATGAAGGGATGCGTTCGAAGAGACACGTCGTTGGCGAAACTTGTACGCCGACGAAGGTTGTCTGAGAAAGAAGTGGCGTCCCCTTTCGTTGACACGGTAAACGAAGAAGAGCGGAGCGGCGTTCTTCGTCGGAAATTGAGCGTTCCTCGTCAAGTCTTGAGGAAAGTCAAATAATAAAGAAAACAACGAACTCAAGAACCTCTACCTCGATAGTCGCACGTTGACGTAGTCGTGGAATATCGGTGTCGATTCCTTTGACGTCGGAGGAAGAGTCGTTGTCGATGGCGTTCGTCGCGGAAAACCGTCGCGGAAGAGATGACGCGGAAGAAGTACGTCGCGTCGCGGATACGGCGTCGCGGATGGACCGTGTTCTTCGGCGGAGAAGTTCTTCGTTGAAGAACGACGTTCTTCGCGTTCTTCGTTGAGTTTGAAGAAGAAGAAGAGCTCTCCACCTCTCAAGAAGACAAACAAATAACCCAAAATAAAATAAGCTACACCTTATTTTATTTTCACTTTGCCAACCTTTCAAAATTCAAAAGTTGAATTCAATACATTAATTAAATCTAGAGTTGACAAAATTAAGTGAAGAGATAGGTTGGCAATAATTAAAGTAGGGAAGAGTTACATAATTAAGAGGGGGTTTTGAGGGGTTAGGGAATTTGAAAAGAATTAGGGGTTCGTGTGGGCCCCACCACACTTAATCCTCCCAAGGGAGGTTAAGTGGGTGTGGGTCCCACTTCCAACCTCCTTTGATAGGTTTTAAGAAGTTATAATAAAATTTGTTCTACACAAATTTTATTTAACTCAACTAAAAACCCCAAAAATTAACTTTCAACCCGCAACAAACGCAACTCCCGAAAAGGTCTCTTTAAGCGAATATCGGCGCTGCGAGTTCATCAGTGCCCTCGGATTTCAATTCCGAGCACCGGATCAAAAGTTAGGAATTCCTGCTCGTTCGTTCACTGAACGTACCCGAGCCAAACTTCGGAAATTAATTCCGGGCACTCCGGGCCTCGGAATCAGGTGCCGTCTGAAACCGCGCTCTTGTAAAATTCTAAAGAAAATTAAGAAAAAATTTCCCTTGAATTTTACGGGTCTTTACACTTAAGTGTTTATGTATTTGGATTAAACAAATATGAGATATGAAATATATAAGGATTTTTCACTTTATGTTTTTTCCCTATGGATTTACATGAATATTTTGAATGGTTCTGATGGACTAAGAAAGTGATTTAATCATAAGGTGTTATTTATGGGAAACATATTATTAAGGGAAATATAACCGTTATTATTTTATGAACTTTAAGATAATGATGGTTGGATTAAAGACATTTTGGACACCGATAAGTGAATTGGAAGGTATTGATTTACTTTGATATGATAAAGGATTCATTGACAAAGAAGTTTGTTCTATCATTTATGGAGTTTATAGCATATTCAGATTTAAGGTATATATCTAATAGACTTTGGAATAAGGGAAAATGCATGTACTTAATAAGTATTTATGGTAATTCATGTTATTACAATGTTTTAATAAAATATTTGATGATGGTATTCAATTGTTTTGTATGTGATAGATAAGAGCTACATTATGATATATAGGGAATTAATTTTAAGTTGATTTAGTAATATTCTTCAAAATGTTTTAGATTTTTGAATTCTAGAAGGGGTAATTGGTTAACCATTTATGAGGTGGATAAATTTAATCATCATATAAGGTTTTAGAGATTCAATTATTGTCTCACCATATAAGTAATTATGCATATTGTATAACATATGATAACCTTTTGTTTTGAGGGAATGATTTATCATTCTATCTCATGATCTTCAAATGATTCAAGAATGAAAAATTAACTTTCATTTATTTTAATAATATATGAAATGGAAATTTAACATGGCACAATAAAGGGTGAGAGTGTACTAAATCAAGTAAGTATATATTCTAAATAAAATTATTTAACTCTTGAGAAAGGATATTGAAACTATAACGGTTATCCTAGTACCTTATTTTATTATAAATCAAATGGCCACTTAGTTCATCACATATTATGCATTGTGATTGTTAAATTTATCATGACCTTGTTCTCTATCATTCTCTGTCAGAAGTTTATGGTTATATTTCTCTTTCATGTCTATTTTTTCACTTCCCACCAATGTTCTCCTTTGTGGAAAGAAAATTATGAGTTTCTTTGGGTAAACATTACAGTTCCAACTTTATTTTTTAAAGGATATTTTATTATTCATTTTTATGATGTGGGTTTATATGAAATTAAATTTTAATTATCAAACCTTGGATAACCCATATTAATTTTGATATAGAAATTCAGTTCGAAGGGATTAGAATCTTACCCTCTGAGATTTTTTGAATTATATTTTTTGAATTAACTTATAATTTTTGATATTTTAAATTTCACACTTCATAGAATATATATTATGTTATGTAAAATCACTATGTTTTACTTTCATTTCACACAACACCTAGGTAATCTTGTGCTACATGCAACATCAACTTGGCTTCTGTTACACAGAACACTGAGTATCTACGAAACATCATTTTATTGTTATAATTATTTATACCTGATATTTATAACCTAGTCGTTAAACCCAGTAATATTAATATTGATAAATAATTTTTTTAAAATGGTTTTATATAAATAAATCATAATAAAAATTAAAAATATAATTTTTGGTAAAGTATTTATAGTTTTAAAACTACTATTTTCCCAAATGAATTTCTTTTCATGTCATTCTGTGGAAAATAAAAAAAATTGATTTTAGACACTTTTAGATATTAAATTTGATAAAATAAAATTTATTTTTTAATTTATAATGTCAAAATTATCTTATGGTGAATTTTTTGTTTTTTCGATGATAATTCATTTTTCGATGAATAGAAAAAATTACTAAATTTTAATTCAAAACTTTTTTTGTATAATTTATTGATATAGTTAAATTATATTTTAAGTTTATTTTAAAGTAATTTTAGATCAATTTTATATATATTAATCCAATTAAGGTAATTGGTGTCTATTTATATTGAATTTAAATATAAAATCTTCATGAACATTTGAACATTCTCACTTTAAAAAAACCTGCTTTCTCACAACATCTGTGGGATTAACATTAAACATAATTTTGTGACTTATTTGAGTTGAATTTTGAAAAAAAAACATACATAGTTATAATCACTATAATATTTATAATCTAATAATATCAATATAATATTTCTACCCAAAATATTTGTGAAAGTGATTAAACTTAATTACACCGATTAATGTAAAAGTAAACATGATAAGGGACTAAACCTTAATCTTAATGGACAAAATGACATATACAAGTGTCCAATATCCATTTTATGGACATAAGTTTTCCTTAAACCTTACATTATTGAGTTTTCATGGTTTTTTATGACTTTTTTATGTAAAAAAATGGGTACACATAACTTTTTTATAAAATTTAAAGTGGGTCCCCTCCCTCCCTTATAAAAGGCCACCACATGTCCCCCTTATTCACACCTCTCAAACAACTTATTTTTGGACCATATCCACCAAAAAAAACTTCCCAAAATACCTAACATACTCATTTAAGCCTCATTTATAGTAGAAATCTAATCAAGTATGCTCTTTGGTGAAAACCAAGAGAAGTTACCCAAAGAAGAGTTAACATCCTTCCTTAAGCTCCATCCTTTTATTTTCATTCTCCACCACCTAAATTATTATTATTAAATGATTATATAGTAAAACCATTATCCTAAATATAGTGAGATTTTTTATTCTAAGGTTTATACCTTCACTTACACACACACCCATCTAACAGGTTACAAACATACCATTCTTGTGTACAGTGAACTACCACCTCACAAAACAATGTTATTTATTTTACCTTTACCACCTCTCATGGTTGGGAACAATGATGGAAACTCTATTTTTATATTATATATATGATATTTATGATTTCATTATACATATTTAGTTATTATATAAAGCCTGCCTTTATGCTTTCCATTTTTTGTAAATATAATAACTTCGTTTGTGGAAGTGTGAACTACCATCTCCTCAAAGTGGTGTGATTCATTCACACTTTACATTGAATGTATTAAGGAGTGATTTAGTAAACATAAATGATATATATTATATTTATGATGTTTATAAACTTATTTAATTATTATATGAAACACACCTTCATGCTTTCTGTTTTGTTTATAAGCGATAACATCGTTTGTGGAGGTGTGGACTACCGCCTCCTCAAAGAGATGTGATTCGTTCACACTTTACTTGGAATGTATTGAGGATGGGTTTATTAAATGTAGATTATATACATGAAATAATAATTTATATTTTAATTATATTATATATTTATATATTTGTTTCATTTACTTTTTTTCTTTCAATATGATAATAAAACAGAAGCAACGATCATGCATACGTACGACCTACTGTCTCCATGAACAGTGTGTTTCTTTTAAAATTTTATTATTTTATAGATCAATATAAATATTTATGTACTAAATATATATTATATATAAATAATTTTTTACATTCATAAAATAAGTAAATCATGATCTAAATAAGAGGATAAATAATAAGTCAAAACATGTAAGATAAACAAAGTCGTTATTACCTGAAACATTACTAAAACACTGAATTGTTAAAATTTGGGTAATATAAATCATAAGTAAATAATATATGGTATTATATATAATAATAGTTTTATTTTTTATATTTATTATAAAATTATATTTATTATATAGGATGTTTGAATGTGTACGATGAAAGTCAAGACTTATGGAAAGGGGATTTCATCTCACTTTTTATTTCCGTGAGATACATGCCTTATTCACCACTCATTTATTTTGTGTGGTGTATATACAGACTATTAATGTATTATATGAATCTTATAATTACATTTACAGTTATTTACATATCCATTTCATGATATTTCCTTCCTTGGTTTTATGTTTCAAAATTTACCAAATTGGAAAAGTATGTTTTTCACGATTTTCCTTATTTGAGACACATGCCATGTTATGAACCCATATTTTTTATATGTGGAGTATATAATAAATTTGACATGTTATATTAGGAATAAAATTATTTTAATGTTATTTTAATCTTCATTTAATTTTATTCATTCCAATTTACCAAAGTGGTAATGTTTTATCACTATAATAGCAGTGATTATCGAGATTATTTTTTATTATGATTCCATTGATGAAATATTATGTTCCATATCAAAATAAATCTAATGAATTTTATTACGCTGTGGTTTTTTATGTTATATCCAAGTAATGATAACATTTTTTCACTATTGTTTACTTAATATAATTAAGAAAATATTCTTATGAATATCTGACTTTTTTTATCCTTTCGGTCAGAAATATGTGTTATTTCAAAATCATGTTTTCTAAAAAAGTTTTAAAAATGTATAACTATTATCCTATTATGTATAAATAACATTTTTACCCATGTTTTACCTTTTTAAAAAATGGTTTTAAAATGAATATTATTGCTATTTTTCAATCAAGGAAATTTTCTAAATGTTTTAATGTGTTAAAGGAATGTCCGGCATTTAAAGACATACCTTCCATAATGACTGTCATTTCCTTGATTCTTTCTTTGTAAGTTTTTGTGGTAATTGTTTTTAGAAATTTTTTTCCCTAATATTTTTTAAATTCATTTTTTAGTTTATTTTCAAATAAAAATTATTTTAAATATGTTTTATGTTTAAAAATCTTTTTCAAATTTTCATTTATATATTTTTAAGTTTTTATTTTCAAAGAATGGGATTTCAATGTTTTCAAATCCACTTTTATAAGTTTTCAAAGATATATTAAAAGAAAAAATTTCAATAATATTTTATATGTTTTCAAATATATTTTTAAGTAAAAATGTTTTTTCATTATGATTTCATGTTTATTTTATAAGTTTCCAAGGAAAATGGTTTTCAAAAGGTTTTATGTTCTCAAAATAATGTTTTTTAATGAAGAAAGGTTATATTATTAAAGATATGTTTTTAAAATACATTTCAAAATTATTTTCTGTATAAGATGAAATATTTTGGTGTTAATCTTGTCTTTTCTAGGGATATGATCCAAGGGTTCCATTCATATTCTTTTTCTGAATGGTTTATATTTTTATGGAATGATGTTTATGAAATTTGTTTCTCTTTCATGAGTTATATGTTTATAAAACCCATTTCTATTTCGTGGGTCATATTTTTATGAAACACATTTCACATTCATGGGTTATATGCTTATGAAACCAACTTTTTTCAAGGGTTATGTTTTGATGAAATGATTATGAAACCTATATATTTTCTATAGGTTATGATATGATTACATGTTTATGATACCCATATCATTTCATGGGTTATGATATGATTGTTGATGATATTGTGGAACATGTATGTATGATTTTATTATGATATAGATGGGACCTATATCTTCCTATGATGAATTGGGTAAAGATTTATATCTCATGAGATATGCGTGGCTAGAATGGGGAGTGAACTCCTTTCAGTAAAGGACTTTGTTTGCTAAGATGGTCTATGGAGTGAACCGTGACTACTAAGATGGCCATGGAAATGAAATGGGGGTACCACGATGGTTGTGGGAGTGAACTATGACAACCAAGATGGTTGTGGGAGTGATCTGTGGCTTCAAAGATGGTATGGGGAGTGAACCTATACTACTAATATGGCATTAGTAGGGATGCCTTGACTACTATGCAAATCATATTTTATGCTTATGTGTCTACAAAAATACTATGTCTTATTTATATATTATGCTCTCATGGATTATGATATTACTTCCCTTATGAATCATGTTTTATGAACCTCTAGTTTTTATTCCATGGTTTATGTATATGATCTTTGATTTGCATCATATGGTCTTCAAGAGTTATTTTCATGTTCTCATACTCTTATGATAATGTTATGCTTACATATCTCTCGTGTTTACCCTTATTGAGCATCTAAGATCACACCTTTGTTATGTTTCCTTTCCTCAGTATATGAGTAAAGTTTTATGTAGTATTACTAATGGGGAATATCTTTATGGGATATTTTTAATATTGTCCACTAATAAAGAAGATTATATTTCCATGTTTCCAAAGATACTAAACTATTACAGTCATAAGGCATGTAATTTTACAATATATAAAATATTAATACAAATTGATGTAATATCCATGTATATTAATCCCAAGGTAACTATAATATCTATAACTAATAAATAAAATATCCTTCACATAAAATATAAGAACATGGAAGTGTAAAGAGAACAAAAAACAGAAGCAGTACGTAAAAACTATTAGGGGAACAAGAATAAAAAGTAGAGTATCATGAAACATCATAAACATAAAAAGATAATAAGGATAAAATGCATAGAATCCAAATACCATACCATAAATCCACTGAAATAGTATCCAGAAATACCATTTACTAGGCACAGTACCTTTGTACTTCGCATTTTATAAGGTGACCACAAGGTTACCATTCACCCTTTCACTATTTTATAATAGTCATAAAAGCCCCATATAAAATTATCAAGCTCCCAAAAATGATAAAGTTACCAAGAATAATTTTTCATTAAAAAATATAGTTAGAGAATCTCTTTAAATCCTTATAAGATTTTAAATAATAGTAAAATTATTTTTGAAATATTTTCATCAAAGTGATTTAAAAACGGCATGAAATAATACCTCATTTGTAAAAACGTTTTTCCAAAAACTAGAAAATTTTCGATTCCAAAATAATCAATTATTTCCTTTTGATAAATTATTCTCCTTAAG
Source organism: Viscum album (assembly GCA_963277665.1). NCBI lineage: Eukaryota > Viridiplantae > Streptophyta > Magnoliopsida > Santalales > Viscaceae > Viscum > Viscum album. Next base: position 1,453,546,161 of record OY728145.1, read on the forward strand.
GCCCACTTAATGATGTTTTTATTAAATAAGATTCATTAACTCTTTTATCATATCTAAAATACCTAAAGCTTTTCATAATACATTTCGTAAAATCCATTTTTAAAACCTAATTTAAATACCAAAATCATTTTTTCGACTAAACATGCAAAAAAAATTATTTAATTTGTAAACATTTTTTTCATAGGAACATGGTTCATCAAATAATTTTACATTAACAATAGAATTAAAATTTTTAACCACCTTGAATCACCACTCAGTAAATGTGCATCGATCAGTTCATATAAATGAAACTTTTACTAAATTTCTTATTAACATGTTCTCAATAAATCAGTTTAATAGAAAGACTTTTAATTCATGTGACAAAGAATAAACCTTGTGAAATTATTTCCAAACAAAAAGGAAATCTGCATCATTTTACCAATACATTATTTCAATATTTCATGTGGTTATGTACCAAGGTCATGCGTTTTTATGAAAACATTGTATTACCAATCAACCATGTTCTTTTAATTGAAGAATGAATTATAACCAAATTCAAAATGTTATATATTTTTTGAATGGTCTCATGATTATTAATCTAAAAAATACAATAATTATAGTAAATATTAAACAATAATGTAATCTATTCATTTTAACATATTCATAACGTTACATGTTATTCTACCCATCATAAAAATCATGATTCAATAGTAACATATATAACATGTGATAATAAATGCTATTATTTTTAACATATGATGATATCACTCAAGTATAATAACTCAAAGATCTTCTAATATAATTTTCTAATCATGGGAAATATTCACCAAAATTTAAAATCACTAAATTGAAATCAACACATAACATATTATGGGAATCATAAAATTGGAAGCTAAAAAAATACTCAATCATGCATGAGAGTTGTATAAAATATTTGAATACAAGCAATCATTAACCAAGAAGGGTAGTAAACATGTGAACTAATTTTGAGTACTCATTCTAGAGCAATTAATATTCTCTTAAAATAGAATGAATGTTAATTAATATTTAACAAATTATTTATAATTAGAGTAATTGATGGTTTAATTTTAAGCTCCATTCCATTTTCATGTTCCTTTAAATAATAAAAATTTAATGGAATCATAAACACTAAAATTGATAACACAAATTATAAAATCAATAATAATAAGAATTGAAAAATAAACCAGATCTAAATCATATTTTACCATGTTCATAAATCTATTTCATAGAAACTATCAGCTTCATCTATAAGTATAATAACCCATTTTAGAAATGAAGGTTATGTTGTGTCCATTTACCAAACAATAAGTAAATAAATATCATATGGATTACTTAATACTAGTGGGAATTTTCTTTTCTAATGTATGATATGCAAATCCCAATAGCTAAACCCACAATGATGAGATCATGATATGCCAAGAAGTTATTTACAAAATATTAAATACATTAACCATCATGGTAACTTGAAGTTAGTATAAAGAGGTTATCTATATCTTATTATACTTATATTTCAATTCATAACACATCATATCTCTATAACTACCATTCTTTACTGATGGACTGATCGCTTTAATATCAATTATGACACCCCAAACCAACCCATTGCATTGGGAAGGACCTAAGTACCACTAACCTTAGGTAAAATACCCTAGTCACCAAAGGGTAATAATAAATTAAAAGGTATTGACAAAAATATGGGGGTGATTTTCCATTACATACATACCACCTACAATCGATGAACTCAACATAATGAGATAAACATGATGCATGATAAAAACCAATAGATTTCCAACAATATAATAAACTAGAACCATAATCCGAGTATCAATGGTAAAATAGTCACTAGAAGTATATATCAATAAAATACCCAAAGATACCAGTAAGAAACAAGAACCAATGTTCCACTATGATAGAATCCACTACAAGACATCTCCGAACTCTGACTCTAAAATTACCAAACTGCAGCATCACAGTGCTCTGATGGTAAACTATGAAACGTGTACCTTACATGTATCCTGATAAAAAATATCTACATATTCAACAGGATACATATTCATGGGGTGATTATATCAACTCATTATAAAATCTCTATAACTCCCCACACATACCATTAGGATGAGTACAATTTATATAACATTTATTATGGAATAGGAGTGAGAAATGTTAGATAGTTCTGCAAGATATACATATACAGATACAGTGATACAAATCACAATATGAAGGTATCTTAAACCATGAATTCATACCCATGAGACTCACACACACAATGAAAAGCTTGTTAAGGAAAACCCACCTAAAATTCTATACAAATTTGTAATACCCATCTATCTAGACCCAAGTCGTCCCTTGGTGGTAAATTCATTTGAGTCCAAATTGACCCTATAACCAATTCTAACTTAAAGAGGCCCTTTCCATGTGAATCATGAACTCACACACTCATTTACATGCCAACTTATCACACCCAAAATAATTTTGGAAATAAATTACCCATATTATCAATTCATCAAACATGTTGTGGGTGAAAACCACAATCCAATGTTTTAAAAACTAGTAATACCTAGGGAACTATCAATGGTTTTTCATCAATAAACCAAAAAAAATTATCTTTAAAAACAAAGACTTCATGTTTTAGGAAAAGTAGATAGGGAGAGAAATCTCATAACCTAAAAGAATTCATTCTGAAAAATTATTCCTTGATTCGCAGATCTAGTAACCCCATTCTGTTCCTATAACAAAAATAGAGCTCTAAATCTATTATAGATAACTATATATCAATATACCCAAGCCAAGGATCTGTGAGGTTCCGGGACTGCGCAGCGGAAGCCTGTGGGCTGGGATTTTAAAATTTTTCTGCTTCACCGGAGTGACATAACCTTGTCAGCTTTGGTGATCTTGTCCCGGCTTGGTCAGAGGATCTCGCAAGGTTCTTTAGGAGCACAAAAATAAACTTGAACATTTACCTTGTTCAGAATTGACGTGCAGGACGCCGGCAATCATTGCTCGAAGACTCCGATGACGAAGCCCTCTAGATCATCCACACACGCCTTGAAAATCTGCACGCACACCGTTCGTCAAGATCCGGGTGCTAGCGCAGATCTTCGACGCACACTTCGACGCAGCGATGATCACCAAAAAAACTAGCGTCTTCGATCCGTGAAGGCGGAGCTTGAAGAACTTGCTAGTTTGAGAGAGTCTCTCTCTAGAAATCAAGAGGAGAGAGAGGCTCTCAATTCCAACGGATGAATAGTCACAAGGGGAGAGCCTATCTTTAAATATATATAGGGAATATCTAAAATACGTGGTAAGGGTTCCCGGCCCCCGTGTATTATAAATTCACTATATATATATTATAAATAATTATTTATGACAAATTAAATTATGACATAAATAATATTTTTTATTTATCACTGAACAGCAATATATATAATTATATATATATATATATATATTACGTGATAAACATGAGTCTAACTCGACCCGCACCTCCTGATAATATTAATCGAACCCAAGATATAAATATTTGTCCGATTAATATTTATCTATGTATTTACTTAATCACTCGTAAATACATGTTATAAATAGATTCAGAAAATTATTCCAAACTTGAATAATAAAAGAATTTATTTATTACTTGGTGATCCATGGGACTTGGATAATACCCAGACCCCCATGGTGGGGCCCACCAAGCCCTATAATCTTATTCATCAGAATAGGGCAGATTGTCAAAGCACTGTTGTGTGTGACCCTCTAGGCCCTTATCTCAATAGCAGTGAATAATATCACCGAGCTAGAGTGGGGTCTAGCAACCCATCGAGGCCCCTATAGAGATAAGGCAAAGTCAAAGCAACGACTACCTTCCCACGAACACAGTCTGTGTAATCTAATCTCTTCTTCATCGATATCTCAATAAAAGCAGAATGCATACTCAGTGTCATCATTCTTCATTTGCTTTACTTTGTTTGTTGATTTGTCTGGATGGTCTTACCTTCCACTACCATGGTCATAGATTTAATGAAGGTGCAACCATCCTAATCAACCAGGCCCGAGATATCTCTTCCTAAACTCGGAAGTGACAAATCCTTTCTCGATCATTCAATCAATGTCATTCCATTAATGACGTACCCGATATAAACTACTTCACTGCAACTTGTCGCCATGGTTTTCGTCTTATATCAAATGTACGTAATTAAATGACATTCATTGATAATAATCTCAAGTCAGGAGACCATTACACGTGTCTGTAGATAGGAACGACCAATGACACCAGAAACATGTGGTGTTCCTATTAAGCGGGTCTGTCCTCATGATCTCGTTAGCTAGAGATAATCAAGTTCAAACTTCATGAGATGAAGTCTCAATGATTATGAGACCCCATCACCTGATGGTAACACATCATCTGTGTCCTCTCAGAATGATGTAACTGGACCATAGGACGTTACTTTAAGATTACTGTCATGGCATCTCAGGGTTCTCATTATAGCCTGGGACCTGCTATAACCATTTGATGCAACAGGTAATCTAAGGACATTGTCATTAATAAAGTGGATGCAGAAGTATCTAAACTATCATGGAAAGATAAATACATGTATAAAACAAACTGAATACATGTAACAGTAATCAAAGTACAAAACAAGTTGGGTCTATGGCACCCACTTTCAACACTCCCACTTGCACTAGAGCCAACTGCTAACAGGTTTCAATCCGCTAGCTCTCACATGTGAATCATGCTTCTGCTGAGAAATGGCTTTAGTCAGGGGGTCTTCCACGTTGTCCTCTGTGGATACTCTGCTAACTGTCACTTCACCTCTTTCAGTAAAATCCCTCAAGAGATGGAACTTCCAAAGAATATGCTTTGTCCTCTGGTGAGACCTGGGCTCCTTGGCAAGCACCAATAAAGCAGTATTGTCACAATATACTGGAACAGGGTATGCACTGCTAGGTACAACACCAATGTCTGAGATAAAGCTACGTATCCAGACTGCTTCCTTTGCTGCATCGGAAGCTGCAATATATTCGGAATCTGCTGTAGAATCAGCAACCACAGCTTGCTTTGAGCTTCTTCAGCTCACTGCACCACCATTCAGGCAAAAGATGTAGTCTAACTGCAATTTCATATCATCATGATCTGTCTGGAAACTAGCATCGGTGTATCCCCTCACAACTAGTTCCTCATCTCCTCCATACACTAGTAATGTATCCTTAGTACACCTCAAGTACTTAAGGATAGTTTTAATAGCTTTCCAGTGCAGCTCTCCTGGATTGGATTGATATCTACCCACCATGCTTAAAGTAAAGGCAACATCAAACCTAGTACATAGCATGGCATACATGATAGAACCCACTGCAGAAGCATAAGGGAATCTACTCATTCTGTTAATCTCCTCCTGTGTTTGTGGACACATTTTCTTGGAGAGATTTACATCATGTGACATAGGTAACAATCCTCTTTTGGATTGTTCCATATTGTACCTTTTGAGTAACTTGTCAATATATATACTTTGACTTAGGCCAAGCATCCTTTGAGGTCTATCTCAATAGATCTTGATCCCTAGGATGTAGGCTGCTTCACCTAAGTATTTCATGGAGAAGCATTCATTTAACCAAGTCTTAACTGACTGTAAGACTTGCACCTCGTTTCCCATGATTAATATGTCGTCAACATATAAAACTAGGAAAACGATAGCATTATCTTAAACCTTTTTATAGACACAAGGCTCGCTTTCATTTTTGACAAAACCAAAATCTCTTATGGCCTCATCAAATCGTACATTCCATGATCTTGATTCCTACTTCATTCCATAAATGGATCTCTGCAACATACATACTTTATTGGCATTTTTTGACTTAACAAACCCTTCGGGTTGAGTCATATAGACGTCTTCAACCAACTTCCCATTTAGAAAAGCAGTTTTGACATCCATTTTCCATATTTCATAATCATGAAAGGCTGCTATTGCAAGCAATATTCTGATGGATTTAAGCATTGTCACTGGTGAGAAGGTTTCATTATAATCAATGCCTTGATGTTGTCTGAAACCCTTTGCAACCAGTATTTCTTTAAAGGTATTAACCTTACCATCCATGTCCAGCTTTTTCTTGAATACCCATTTACAACCAATGGGCTTTACATCAGCTGGAGGGTCTACCAAAATCCAAACTTTATTTTGGTACATGGACTCCATCTCAGAATTCATGGCTTTCTGCCATGTAGCAGTTTCTTTGCCTTCTACTACTTCCTTGTAGGTTAGAGGTTCATCATCCTCCAGGATTATTGTGTCACCTGACTCGGTGATAAGAAAACCATAACGCTCTGGTTCTCTAACCTCTCGCATAGACCTACGCAGTATTTGTGTCTCAGGAACAATTTCTTCTTCCACTTGTTCTTGTGGAGATTATTCCTCTACCAACTCTTGTGCATCTGGAGCATTAACTTCATCGAAGTCAACCTTCCTCCCACTATTTCTAGTATAAATGTGAACCCTTTCTAGAAATTTGGCGTATCTTGCCACAATGACTTTTCTATATAAAGGGTTATATAGGTTATATACTCTAGTTTCCTTAGGATAACCTATAAAGATGCACTTAGTGCTTTTGGATGCTAATTTGTCACTTGGTAAAGTCTTGACAAATGCCTCGCACCCCCACACACGCATGTGTGTCAGATTGGGTTTCTTTCCAAACCATAACTGATATGGAATCCCATCTGTGGCTTTAGTTGGTACTCGGTTAATGGTATATGCTACCATCTGCAAGGTGTATCCCCAAAAGGATAATGGAAGAGTTGTATGACTCATCATTGATCTGACCATGTCAAGCAAGGTCATATTCCTCCTTTCACTAACACCATTCCATTGTGGTGTATAAGGATGAGTGAGTTGTGATACTATCCCACACTCCTTCAAATGATCAATGAAATCTTGGTTAAGATATTCTCTGCCTCGGTCTGAGTGAAGTGCTTTTATCTTCTTACCAAGTTGGTTTTCTACTTCACTTTGGTATTCCTTAAAGAAACGAAAGGAATCTGACTTATGCCGCATTAAGTAGATATAGCCATACCTACTATAATCATCGGTAAAAGTGATGAAGTATAGAAAACCACCCCTTTCCTCTACTGGAAATGGACCACATACATCGGTATGTATTAATTCCAGTACTACATTGGCTCTTTCTCCCTTTCCTGAGAAAGGTGCTTTGGTCATCTTTCCTTGTAAACAAGCTTGACATACATCTAAGGGTTCTAACCATACCGAGTCTAGATACCCTTCTTGATGTAATTTTTGTAATCGCTTCTCGTTTACATGACCAAGCCTGAAGTGCCATAGGCGGGTGTTATTTGAGTCATGTTGGTTATTTTTGTCATTGATAGCCATTACTGAGTTTTCTAGTTCTAGTATATATAAACCATTGTTAAGATGTGCCATACCAAAACATATGTTATCCCTATAAAAGAAACAACTTTTATTTCCAAACTTGAAATAAAAACCCATAGTGTCTAAACATGACAGAGAGATAATGTTTTTGGTAACAGACGGTACATAATAGCAATTGTTTAAAACAAGAACCAAACCAATTAGTAAAGTCAAGTGATAGTCTCACACTGCCAAGGCCGCCAAACATGCACCATTTGAAGCTCGGAGATCCACTTGACCTTTTGCGATCTTCTTAAACCTACTCGGTTCCTATATATGAATGCAAATGTGTGAGCCACATGCCGTATCCAATACCCAACTTATAGATAAATATAGATTGCATTCAATGACAAAAATACATAAAGCAGAAGCGTCAGCTTGCTTCTTCTTCCTAGCTCTGCAATTCTTTTTCTAGTGGCCTTTCTTGCCACATCTAAAACAGACAGCTTCCTTCTCATTACTTTGCCTCTAAATCTTTGGCTTCTTGGCAGGACGATGCATTGGTGTCTTTGGCCTTGAATTGGCTTTAGACCCATTTTCCTTTCCCTTGTTTTTGTTGTTCACCATAAGGACAGATGTATTGGTGTTTTTCATGTCCTTGTCAGCTTGGCGAACTAAAGCCAAAAGATCCGGGAGCGACTTTTTCATATCATTCATATTATAATTGACAATGAATGTAACACCCTAGGTAAATAAAGAATATGACATCTTTATATTTACCCATATTTGTGAATCAAATATTAATATTACTTTAAAGGGGATGTAATGCTCGATGGCGTACCCAATACGCAACAACGAGTTTCTTGGGAATCTTACGTTGCACTCTAATAATAAAATAATATTATTTTAAATGTTAGTTAACAAGTAGCTGTTGTACTAGCGGGAATGGATAGAAATAACTAAAATATGATTATATATGTTTTTAAATGTTTTTACATTTATCCAATAAAGGATAGAGGCTTAAAATACGGAAAGAACTCAATTTTAGGCGTATATGCCCTAGTTTTCACTAAAGGTTCACTTATTGCCTTTTGATGGCGAACCGTAATTAAATATAGTTTTTTTCACTCTTATAAATTCTATTAGACCAAATAAAACTCTTCTTAAGAATCGGGACATCAAAATTTACTTTGTGTAAATTTTTGGTATCTTTCCGATAAAGTTCATTTTTTTAATGAATAGTGTAAAATGTTGTATTTTAATTCAAAACCTCTTTTTAATCTAATTTATTTATATGATTAGATTATCTTTTTAATTTGTTTTAAAGTGAAATTATAATATATTTTTACCATTAAATCCAATATTGGTCGTTGGAATTAATTTCACTTTGAAATCAGACTTAAACCAGTGTCAATCTTTTGATACTTATTGTTTCATAAAAACACGTTATTTTCTCTGACAGTGGGAATTAATTATTAAATTAATTAATGTGACTTATATGTTTTGAATTTTGTAAAATAGACTTCATTTTTGAATTTGGAATATCAAATATAGCTTAGGGTGAATTTTTGGTAATTCTCTGAAAAACTTCAATTTTTGATGAATAGTGAAACCACTAAGTGGTACTTATAAAAACTGATTTTTCCGTTTAAATGAAATTTTGCCATCTTTGTGTTTTGAATTTAAAAAATCCGACATACATGGTTGTCATTAAGAAGTAAAATGTGGTTCAATGGGATAAAAATAATTTTTTGGTGAATAGTAACTTATTAAGTTTTTAATCGTGATTAGAGGTAATTAGTGTAGTTTAAGGTAAAAATAATATTTTAATAATATGAAATGAACTTGACACATGTCCTAACCTCATTGTATGTGTAATGGCCGACTAATACAAGCCATGGGTCAACTTGGGGACCCCATGGAGCCACTTTGGTTGGGAAATGACATAAATAACTTTTTATTTAATGTAAAAGTAAAAATGACACAAACATGATATGTTTTACTAAAACAATTTTTAATTGGGGTTATACAAGTCAGATTTTTTATTATAAATAGTCATTTGAAATCTAAAAAGATTTCCTACATCATAGTAATTTCTTTATAATTTTTAGACATTAAATAAATTAAATTATTTATGACATCATAATGATGCAGCGATGACATCATTATCTGACGATTTAAATAAAATGAGAAGATAATGTAAACTTTATGACCTAAACATGTCAAAAACTTATTGGATGGGTGTATTTCGAACCCTTATCACCTTATACACGAATTATATCAATGTGGGGCCTTTTAAAACCGAAACACATTTTCAAATAAAGTAATATGTTTACTTTCCAAAAGTGCCCCTCCTCTCCTCTTATAAAAGGCCCCCACCTCTACCTATTTTCCCACACTCCTCAAGCCTTTGGCTCGGCCAACCCCTGCCCATTTACTCTCTCCACATCCCTCTACTCATCCTAGAGGATTCCCTTTGGGCATAATCCTTTCAAAGGAAGCCTTTAGGCTCAAATCAAAAGGAGTTACACTTTTAAAGGTAATTCATTCTCTCATGTTCATTTGTTTTATTTTGCTTCTCCAACCCCCTAAACTCTTTTTATTTATTTCTTTTGTAACAACACCAGTATATTCAATATACTAGGATGTTGTTATAATATTTATTCGAGCTACACTCTCACACAACTACATCAAATGGTTAAAGAACATACGGTTTCCGTGGATGGCGAAATTTTGCCTCCCGAAACGGTGATTGTTCAATACTCATTTAACACCTTAAAAGGTGGCCATTATGATGTCACTATTTTTATATATGATATATAATATGTTTTTTTTTCTTAAGCTTCTGTTTTTTTTCATTTATGGCATACCATTATTGTTTCCATTATGGGTAAACACGATATCTTCATTTTAGGAAGTACGGACTACCGCCCCCTGAAAGTGATTTGATTCGTTAATACCATATGTGGGATGTGTAAAGAATAAATTTAATGATATTATATATGTTATTATACTGGAATTATAATATACTCTTATATCATTATGAATCCATTCCAGAAAATACGAAATAGAAATGGAAGTAGCGTTCATGCGTACGTACGACTTACCGTCTCCATGAACGGTGCATTTCATTTCATACCTCTAAATGTGATGTAATATTATAAATACATGTATATGATGAATATATATGATATATATGTTATCTAAATCATTAATATCATTCTGGATATAATGAAACTTTGACCAAATTAACAACATGTAAGTGTAAGAAGTCTATTTTTGACTTAAGAACCAAATACCGACAAAATGAACATTATTAACTTAAATGATTACATGATGTTCATAACATGGTATAAAAGGAATAATGAACATGAAAAAGGTTCTTAAGCAAGTAGAGATTAACTCAAGTTTATTATTCAGGATGTTAAAGAACGATCGAGTCAAGTCGGACCCGAGGTAAGGGATCCTACTCCTCTCTTTCTTTTTAAGTACACACTTTTATGTCATTTCTTTTAAAGCTCATCTTTCTTGTTATTGGGATGATATTTTATATTACACTTACTGTAATTTTTATGTTCATGTGATGAGAGACCCTATTCTCTCTCATCAATCCATTTTGGAAGTTTTGAGTGGCGCCGTTAGGCTGCCGAACTTTCGTAAGAGATCTAACCTCTCTCTTTCTTTTTACGTACTCTCCTTTATGTCACTTCTTTTAAGATCATCTTTGTAATGTTGGGGGATGTTCTCTTATATTCCTCTTGCTGTAAATTTTATTTTAATGTGATGAGATACCCTATTTGATCTCATCAATCCATATTCGGAAGTTTTATGTGGCGCCGTTAGGCTGCCGAGTTTTCGTAAGGGATTTTTCATCTCACTTTTATTCTTGTGAGATTTATGCTACATTTGCCACAAATTCCATTGAGTGGTGTATGTACTGCCCATTATTCTACTCTTTGTGTAATATACTTTCTTTTATGAGTATTTACATCAATGATCTATTGTCTTTCTTTCATGGGGTGTATGTTTTGAAAGATACCCAAGTCGGTAAGGGAACCTTTCACCCTCTTTTTTAAAGACTTCTTTTGTTGGGTATTTTAATTTACATATTGTTATGTTGAGATATGTTCTCATATATCCTTATTTATGTAAATTTTATGTCCAAGTGATGAGATACACTTTTTATCTCTCATCAACTCATTTTGATGTGATGCCGTTAGGCTGTCAAGGGAACTTTTTAACCCAATTTCGATTTCTTTGGGTTCAAGATGTAGTCATTGAATATGTCATCCATGGAATATGTGTGAATGACCTTTTATTGTTTTACAATTAATATCCACTTATATTGGGTGTACTTATATTTTTCACACATATTTTTTGAGATTGATTTGTCCTTAATTTAAGGATACCTTCTCTATAAGGGATTTCATCACATTTGACATTTCTATTGAGGGTTCATTGTTGTTATGAACCAATTCACTCTTATATGGTGTATATACTGTCCTTTGGAGTATTATATCATGAATCCATTTATTCTCATGATATTATAAAGTTCTGACTAAATTTTATTCCTCAATTATTGTATTCAAGTGTCTCTAATTTTGGTAAAACCCCTTTAACCAAAATATCGTTTTAAATGTTTTAATTATTTGTTCTTATTAATATCCATGTCTTCAAAATGGTTTTAAGGATTTATTTATATGGATATTAATGGTTTAAAATTTTAAGCTTCAAGGTGGTATGGGACACTTTGATTCAAAAATCTCTTTATTAAATGTTTTAAATGGTTTTGGAAATGGTTTCTTTTTGAATGGATTCATTATTTCAATATACTAAAATGTTATATTGTGATTGAAATGTGGAAATGTTATGTTTCCTTTATGCATGTTTTATGTGATACATTTATGTTATGGTTCTTGGGCATTGTTATGAAAACGGGTAGTTCCGTGATAAATTAAGGGCGGGTGAGCCCGATATAGCTCTCCAATGAATTGGGTAACACGAAGGAGTGAAACGTTAAGGTTTCTCCGAAGAGATTTAGGGAATATACTGTGATGGGTATTCCAAACGTAACCAAGAGGGTTACTCCCAACGTAAGAATGTTATGAATGCCTCAAGTTACCTTTATGTCTTATGTTTTATATGATTTATTCATGGTTTGATGAGGTATGTTAAAGTGCCTATGTTTTATGGGTAAAGTATGATTTCATTCTTACGTATATATGAACTCATGTTTCCTTTCCATATTTTTATAACCCTTACTGAGCTTTTTATGCTCATCCCAAGTTTTTGAAATGTTTTTCACAGGTCAAGGGAAAGGTACATGATGTGATGATAGTGTCAAGGATGTGTCAAGAAAGAATCCATGTTTTCTTTTCCGTTGATGGGAAGAATGAATACTGTCTTTTATGTAACCACTTTGTTTAAATGTGGAATGTAATGAAAGTTTCATGATCTAATTCTCTAAAACTCTAAACCTGAAAAGATCCTCAATGTGTAATCTTGTAATAACTCAAGATTAAGTAAGGTTTAAGGCTGGGGCCTTATAATGAAAGTCGAGAAGCTTGACGATAAAGAGGCAAGAATGAGATCCACTGCTAGTTCTTGGTTCAGTTTGAACCCAAGGGTTTCAAGCCTCTCAATATACCCAATCATTGTGAGTACGTGAGGACCAGCTTGGTGCCCTTCTGCTAGCCTGCACTTATAAAGCGCACTTGAGATTTCATACCTTTCTTGCCTAGCCCTCTCCTGATATAGTTCTTGGAGATGTGAAAGCATCTTGTAGGCGTCCTCTTCCTCATGCATTTTTTGCAATTGGCTGGACATGGATGACAGCATGATGCATTGTACATCAAGCGCATCGTCTACATGATTTTTCCACTTATCTTTTTCCGTCTTGCTTTCTCCCTGAGGTGGCTCAGCATGAATTGGGGATTCCAGCACATATAACTTCCTTTCTTAGTGTAGTACTATGTGCAAGCGCCTGTACCACTCCTGGAAGTTATTACCAGTCAGGATATTTTCTTTATCCAAGATTGATTGTAGTGATAAAGTACTATTGGTGTTGGTGATTGCCATTTTGAATCTACATCAGATAAACATTTAGCAGTTAGTACTTTGTCTTTGATTACCTTTTTGACATTTTATGATTAATAAATTATTATATCATTTAATGTCTCCCACTATTTTAACGAACCTTAATAGCCCTCACCATTATATTCGGAATACTCTATCGCTTGAGCATTCTAGTGGCAAGGATCCTCAAAACCCCCTTCGTAATCTACAAGCTAGGGCTACGACACTACTTGAAGGGTTTCAAGGTAGGCACTATGCTGGCCAACCACTTGTTCTTGTGGTTCCTTGTATAGTTGAGTAAAGTCCCAGCTTCTGGAATCTAAACTTGATTCCCTCAACCTCTCGCCTCTAAAGTGATATCAATTTAGCTAAGGCTAATCCTTGACTACTCACTTTAGTTAAGTCGACTCATTTCTCACATGGAAACCTCCCGGTAGTAAGAGGCACTCTCAACTGAGGCTGATGAGCACCCAAACAGCCGGTTTTGTTTAGATGTGAGAAATGGAAGGCATTATGACTTAATATATCTTTGAGGGATTTTTAAATATTAATTGACGAATATAATCCTTTTTCTATTTATTATGTTCAAACTGGGTTGTCGCGCTCGCAACTGAACATTCAATAGAGTATTTATTCGTCACAACTTTATGCATTTTCTCTTGTTTACTATCCTATGTGATCATGCAATAATCATGCAGTCGCATAAAATAATAAACTGTGCATAAAGTAAATCAAGCATTTCGACTGGTCTTGAGCATTCTATAATGATTGATCAATAACTGATCAATCATCACCTAAGGGCACCCGTACCTGAGTCGATACAAGACTCGTGTCGCTGCTGGCCCCAGTGAAAAGCGTCCAACTCATGTCTGGACTACCGCCTCATCTTGGCGAGGTCTGTCTCTCGGATCGCCATCAAATAAATATAAATATATTCGCACGCAGGCGAGGGGGTCTGGGGTACAAAATACAAGTGGTGCAATGGGCACGCAGGCCCTTATACATATTTGAATTAAAAGACGATTCGCAGACCGTCATTTATCTAATTAAATATTACAATCATCGCACGCATTAAATAAATAATTAAATAAATAAATACATGTCAGACATACACAGGTCGGTCAAAAGCTCAAGACCAGTCGGGGTAAAAGCGCAATAAAAATTAAATTGCAATAAATTTAAATTATGAGAGGGTGTTCTAATAAATTAAATGAATTTGATTAAATTCAAATAATTTATTTTATCGGTTTCATTTGTTTAATTTAATTTTAATTCCAGAAATTAAATTAAATTAAACCATTAATTTAATTCTAAACTTAAATTAAATTAATATTTTCGGATTAAAATAATCTAAACCCCTAAATTAATTCCAATTAATTTAATTTAAAAAACTAAATTAATTAAAATTAATTCAGTGCAGGTTACCTCTAACCGGAGAGGAGTCTGGCGGGTCTGCGTACCGCCGCGGGATGTCGTCCTGGAACCGCGGCGTGACCGCGGCGCAACCGTGGGGTGACCGCGGCGTGACCGCGGCGTCCAACGCTTCCCGCGACGGTTGCATCTCCCAACAGCCCGTTGCTCCGGTGATAGTCCGGGGCGGTCGGACGGAGTCGGTCCGGCGTGGCCCCGAGGAAGTCCGACGAGGGGCCGGGGAGTGGGTTGTCCAAAGCGGTCCGGCAGGGAGATCGTCGGCGTGGCGAGCGGCTGTCGGCATGAGTCGGTTCGACGCGGACCGCGTCCGGAGAAGGGGAGGCCGGCGCGAGGGCTGTCCGGCGAAGGGGAGGCCGGCGCGGGGTCGGTCCGGCACATGGATGGCCGGCGCGGGGTCGGTCCGGCGCGGGGATGGCCGGCGCGGGGAGGCCGGCGCGGGGTCGGTCCAGCGCGGGGATGGCCGGCGCGAGGAAGGCCGGCGCGATGTCGGTCCGGCGCGGAGATGGTCGGCGCGAGGTCAGTCCGGCGCGGGGATGGCCGGCGCGAGGTCGGTCCGGCGCGGGGAAGGCCGGCGCGAGGTGCGGCGTGGTGCTGGACCGCCGGAGGAAGGGAGACCTAGGGTTTGGGCCTCCCTTGGTGCGCCGCGGGAGAGAAGACCTGTAAGGGTCTTCCTCCCCACTTTCCCTTTTTTTTTCTTTGACAACAATTGTCCAGTCCTTTTGTTTGTTTTTTAAAAAAAAACAAAAGGAGAAGACCCCATTTTGGGGTCTTTTCAACTCCCATCCCTTTTTTTATAAACAAAAGGAGGAAGACCCCAAGTCTTGGTCTCCTCTCTTTTATTATAAAATTTTTTCCACACACTTTTGTGGAAAAATATTTTATATATTTTATTATTATAATAAAATTTATTATAAAATATAATAAAATATTTATTATAAAATTATAATAAAATATATTTTTGATGTTTATCTCAATTTGAGAATTAACATCAAACGAACAAAAACTTGCGACGTCGATCCGATTAAATTTTTTAAATGGTCGTATCTTGATCATTCGAAATCGAAACGACGCACAGTCGAATCCAAATGAACCGTTTTAACACCCCGCAATTAAATTTAATGCATTTTAATGTTTTTTTTTTTGACTTAGAAAAACCTTGCGCTCCCTCTGATACCACTGTGAGGTTTCGGGACTGCGCAGCGGAAGCCTGTGGGCCAGGATTTTAAAAACTTTCTGCTTCACCGGAGTGACATAACCTTGTCAGCTCCAGTGATCTTGTCCCGGCTTGGTCCGAGGATCTCGCAAGGTTCTTTAGGAGCACAAAAATAAACTTGAACATTTACCTTGTTCAGAATTGACGTGCAGGACGCCGGCGATCGTTGCTCGAAGACTCTGACGACGAAGCCATCTAGATCGTCCACACACGCCTTGCAAATCTGCACACGCACCGTTCGTCAAGATCCGGGTGCTAGCGCGGATCTTCGACGCACACTTCGACGTAGCGATGATCACCACAAAAACTAGCGTCTTCGATCCGTGAAGGCGGAGCTTGAAGAACTTGCTAGTTTGAGAGAGTCTCTCTCTAGAACTCAAGAGGAGAGAGAGGCTCTCAATTCCAACGGATGAATAGTCACAAGGGGAGAGCCACTCTTTAAATATATATAGGGAATATCTAAAATACGCAGTAAGGGTTCCCGGCCCCCGTGTATTATACATTCACTATATATATATATTATAAATAATTATTTATGGAAAATTAAATTATGCCATAAATAATATTTATTATTTATCACTGAACTGCAATATATATAATTATATATATATATATATATTACGTGATAAACATGAGTCTAACTCGACCGGCACCTCCTGATAATATTAATCGAACCCAAGATATAAATATCTGTCCGATTAATATTTATCTATGTATTTACTTAATCACTCGTAAATACATGTTATAAATAGATTCAGCAAATTATTCCAAACTTGAATAATAAAAGAATTTATTTATTACTTGGTGATCCATAGGACTTGGATAATACCCGGACCCTCGTGGTGGGGCCCACCAAGCCCTATAATCTTATTCATCAGAATATGACAGATTGTCAAAGCGCTGTTGTGTGTGACCCTTTAGGCCCTTATCTCAATAGCAGTGAATAATATCACTGACCTAGAGCGGGGTCTAGCAACCCATCGAGGCCCCTATAGAGATAAGGCAAAGTCAAAGCAACGACTACCTTCCCACGAACACAGTCTGTGTAATCTAATCTGTTCGTCATCGATATCTCAATAAAAGCAGAATGCATACTCAGTGTCATCATTCTTCATTTGCTTTACTTTGTTTGTTGATTTGTCTGGGCGGTCTTACCTTCCACTACCATGGCCATGGATTTAATGAAGGTGCAACAATCCTAATCAACCAGGTCCGAGATATCTCTTCCTAAACTCGGAAGTGACAAATCCTTTCTCGATCATTCAATCAATGTCATGCCATTAATGACGTACCCGATATAAACTACCTCACCACAACTTATCGCCATGGTTTTCGTCTTATATCAAATGTACGTAATTAAATGACATTCATTGATAATAATCTCAAGTCAGGAGACCATTACACATGTCCGTAGATAGGAACGACCAATGACACCATAAACATGTGGTGTTCCTATTAAGCGGGTCTGTCCTCATGATCTCGTTAGCTAGAGATCATCAAGTGCGAACTTCATGAGATGAAGTCTCAATGCTTATGAGCCCCCAACACCTGATGGTCACACATCATCTGTGTCCTTTCAGAATGATGTAACTGGACCATAGGACGTTACTTTAAGATTACTGTCATGGCATCTCAGGGTTCTCATTATAGCCTAGGACTTGCTATAACCATTTGATGCGACAGGTAATCTAAGGACATTGCCATTAATAAAGTGGATGCAGAAGTATCTACACTATCATGGCAAGATAAATACATGTATAAAACAAACTGAATACATGTAACAGTAATCAAAGTACAAAACAAGTTGGGTCTAGGGCACCCACTTTCAACAGGATCAAGATGAGAAGTTGCATGATGAAATTCCTCCCCAAAGCACATAGGGGTCACCTACCAATTGAGAGGAATGGTGGATAACAAAGGAGGACCAAAGGGGTGTTGGAATTATAAAATAGTTGGACATTACCATATTCATGACATTATATAGTCATTCACAATGTGAAACTTCAATATTTCCAACAAGATAATAAAATATGGTGCCTCGACTAGAGGTCACAAAATGTATTTAGGTCAAGAATCACATCCAGGATGTGAATATCATTGAACATATTTCTATTGAAATTTAACAAGAAACAATTCATGTTGTGAATTTTTATTCACACCATAAAACCGCTTCTACAACCATATTCTATATGTCAGTGTACTTCCTCATATAAAATCATTCCATTACTTAAAAATAAATAGTATAAATTGGTAATATACCTAAAACTGAGGGTGTCATAAGAATATAAAATCACACTAGTAAAATCTTGAGTGGGTTATCCTTATATAATATTCAAACAAATCTACTGGTATGATAAATGGTAACATAAACCTAGTTCTCATTCTCCTATAACAAAAGTCATCATTTAAAAAGATCACATCAGACATTTCCAAAAGTAGATTTGTCCTTGAAAACCGTCACATTTTTTCAAAAATTGATGTCCTAACCAAATATCCTATAATCCTTTTACATAACTCCTAAATTAACATTATCCCTTAATATTGCATAGTTTATCCAAATAAAACTATACATTTATAAAGAACACACACATCCCATATCACTATATTTCCTTAATTGACATATCTCTACCTCATGACCAAAAAAACATTCCACTCTTTGGATAATCCCAAGGTTGAAACCCTGACCACCTCATCCATAACAACACTCATACAACCATTGTCTTGTATACCCTCACCATATATGATGACATCAAAAATAAGAAAGATCAATGTGAAAAAATAAATATAGTGTGAGAAATAGAGTCTCTAATAATATCAAATACATTAACCAAATATAATTCAATAATGTTAGTCAAGAAGACTCACAACCTTCTAAATAATAAGGGCATAAATAAGTGGAAGGAGGATAATAATGGAACTAATTCATAACATGAATGTTCCAATTGACATGAAATTATCTTAGAAGTCCTACCCCATTCAATTAAACCTGGAAAATACGAAAGAAAATATAAAATAACCTCAGTCACCTTAGGCCATTTAGAATAATTACACTTTGGACCACTCTCCCACATATGGGTTTTTATTCCTACTACCCATTCCTAAATGTTAGTGGTTTTATATACTATCAGTTAGTTAAACCATTGATTCATTTTTTAAAAGTTATTTAGTCCATATCATGTATATAACCATCTCTTCTCATTCCTCTTAACCCTAAAATTACGTATCCATCAATACAACAAATTAAACAAATGTTAATAATTTTTCATTAATTTTTAATGCATTCAGGTTTGAATATAAATTAATGATATACCATTGAATAAAAAAATAAAAAAATAGGGAACATGCTCAGCCAAATATAAAGTATACAAGAATTCTTAAACATGAATATAAACCAATACTCATTTCTTTTAAAATGAACAATCAAATCATTACTTGCGTGGGAAGGATGATGAACCTGCTCCTAGGTGATAAAGCGAGAAACCCTACCTCGCCGCATTGATCATTCGCTGATGTTGTGGCTGGAAGATCTATTGTGATCGATGATCCAAGTGCAAAGGTCATTGCCGCTTCTGATCCACCTATCGAACCAAAACATTTCCATCACCATGGGAAAGCGGTGATATCTTTCTCGCAAAATGATCTAAATTTTCTTTCTTCAGATTTAAGATTTGTGCTTTTTGGTAAATTTGTTAAGCTCAGACCATCATTGAAGCTCCTTCGAAGATCGCTCGAAGCTATTGGTTTTTCAAGCTTTTACATTGGATTATTAAACTCTTCCAATTTTGTTCTTCACCTCTCTTATGGGGATGAGTATTATAGGCTTTGGGTGAGACGCTCATGGTCATTCGGGGGTAGGGTTATGAGAGTTCTTAAATAGACCCCCGATTTCGTTCCTCACACTAAATCTCCCATTGTTCTGATATGAATCGGGTTCTTGGGGCTGCTGCTGCATATGTTCAAACAACTCTCCCTATTTCCAATTTTCTGAATTCTTGGAAATCCCTTAAAGATGGATTTTGTGATGAAGAATCTATCAAGACACTCAGTTTCTTGAATATGTACTGAGATTGACGTTTCTCAGAATCTTCCATCCAGTATCTAGATTCGGAATGGTAACCATGGATTTTTTCAGGAAGTGGTTTATGAAAACCTCTCTAACTATTGTATTATTTGCCTTAAGCTAGTATATGATCCTAACGAGTGTGCCAAGGAGGCACCACGACCTCTCTTTTGTAAATAAACATGGGCAGAAAAGAGAAACGAACAACAGGAACTAGAAAATATCAATGATCGCCTCGATGTTCATACTGGTCCTTCTGGGGTGGTTTCTTAAGGAGGGCATAACGAGAAGTTGGAGTAGGATAAAGATCTTTCTATGGATAACGTTCATCATAAGGAATAGTTCATTCGTTCATTAAAGGATAATTATTTATTTGGAGATATCGATGTTATTCACATTTCCACAGATGGAAACAGTAGCTCTCCCACCCTGATTGGAATCTAGGAGGATCTCAGTGAACCCCACAACCAAGAGGAGGATGAAAGATTTCACTCGGAGACTAATGAGTCTTTAAATGATATCAGTGACCAAGATTTTCAGATTGAGGAAGATTTTTGAATCTCGTGCGCTAGGAAAGGCAAAAATACAATGACTGACTCAGAGGGTTTTATCACTCTAAATCCCAAGAAGACCCCGAAACGTAGAGACTACTCTAACATAAAAAGGACAATTGTCACTAGGTCCTCTAGTATTTTTGGGACTCAAAATATGGTTCTTGTTATATATCCTATTTAGGATCAACCTTATTTCACTTCCGATAGTGATTGTTTTCCAAAAGGATACGTTTTTGATGAAGATGTGGATCCTGCTTTGAAAGATGAAAGCAGAGTCAATGCGGATGACCTGAGTGAGGAATTGATATCCTGGATGTAGAATCAATATGTAGTTGTTCTAAAAAAATAAAAAATGGTGAAGTCACTGTCAAGTTTTATCTTCAAGTTAGAGAATGAATTCTCTCTAAAATGGAGGAAGAGTTGAAAAGAAATCCAAATTTTATGTATAGGGATTTCCAATGGTAATGATCCCATTTTCTTATTTTAATGAATATTTATGGATATTGTGGTGGTCTTGCTGCAGGGCTAGATCAGTTTAATGGGAACTAGTTTGGCTTTAATTATTGTCTGAATTTTTGTGTTGTTGGCTTCTTATCTTGGACTAATGAAGTGCTTTCAAGAAGATAATCTTCTTTTAGGCATTTTTTCATATGGTTTTGAGAACCTATTTACAATCCCGCAATGGGTATTTGCTATATTCTGCAAGGGCCTTGATGTGTTCCTTCAAGCTCTGTCTGGACCTAGAAGACTGCTATATTGTGTTCTGGGTTTTTTTAGTTGCTTTATTATTATGGTAGTCTACCAAGCTCGTGTTCTGCCGATTGAGAGCTTGCACAGTTGATTGTGAAGGTCATGCTGGTTGTGTTAAAGTACATTCTTGTGGTGGAGGACCAGGCCATACTGTGTTATGACCCTTCCCCGGTTTCCTCTTCAATGTTTTGCATTTAATGCCATTTTCTGTACAACCTTTCACTATTTCTTGTTGGTGCAAACTCTTTTCACCTCATGTATTCACTGTAAACATTCTTTTGGTACTAAATTTTTATGGGATATGAGTTGGGTGACCAATTCATATCTCCATTTTCCTAAATCATTACTTACATGATGATCCAAAGATAATTTAAAATACCAAAGGTTTTAAAAATAATGAACTAGTCCATATAAAAATATAATAAAAACACAATTAATCAAATAATAACCAAACATATTAAAGTAACATTTAATACTTAAAATTTAAATTTTACTAAGAAATTCATTTTTAAATCTCTTTATTTATATTTTTATTCTATTTTTTTAAAAAAATAAAATTTCTAAAAATCATTTAGTTGGAGAATCATAGGAAAACTCCAATTAAGGTCCAAGGGGGGTGGGACCGTTTACCTAATTAACCCATTAGTGAGATCATCATAGTCTTAAAATCACTATGAATCTTCTTGAAACCAATAAACCGAGATTCAAAATTAATTATATCTTAATATTAAGGTTAAACTTTGATGAGCTACTACAAATGTCCATCTAAAACCTCCACCACCATATGTCTCAAATTATAAAACCTAAATAACAATTAATTTTGTCCAAAAAAATAAATCCATATAATAGACCATCAAGAAAATAACCTTTATCTAAACGATGATAAATTCATTGAAATTGATCTTCATTAGCCTCATATAACTATATCATGAAAAATCACTTCCACCATGCTTTGGTGGAATCACATACTGAAGGCCATAATACATCCTATAGAAACCAATAAAGAAGTACAAACAATAGGGAGGGAAGGGGGAAATTAAAGGATTACATTGATTTTATGAGATACATACACATCAATCGTATTTTATTAAGGAGAATATAGGGTAAATGAGAGGGAATGAGGGAAGATCACTGAAAGTAAGATATTTGTAATGAATCTATGTTTAGGTTTTATCCCCTTAGAATTCACTGCTAGTTTTCCCCAAGGTTACCTCATATAGAGGATGAAACTAAGTTCCAATTGTCACCTTATTATTATTAAAATTATCTCTTTTTTTAAAAGTGGATAGGGTAATTTTATGAATATTTTTCTAATTTTGATGAAAAGAGAATATATTAAATGATGAAAGTATGTGAACCAGTAAAAGTAAGAAGTTGTGAGCAAGTTTTGATTCTAGGATTTTTTTTTCCTTCTTCATTATCACAAAAGTTTTCCCTATTGAATTATCCTATGCACACTCCTATAATTAAAAGTGTACTTCTAATTCTACATAAAAATAATAGAGAAACATGAGTATGCATGATATTCTTCCTCTAGAAGAGATCTAATTACTCAATGTATGCCATTAAATTATAACTATATTAGATCACTAATCCCTTGAAAAACATGTTTAAAAACATTAAAAAATGACTAGGACCACACTAATTCCAAATAGGGAACAATATTTTCATTTAAAAATTAACAAAAATGACATTGTTGATTCTTATTTTAAGGATAAAAACTAAAAAAAATATTACTCTATAATAACATCAAATAGAATTATTCAGATACAACAACTTTAAGAAGAATGAAAACAAAATATAAAATAAACTATGAATCTGAAGGTGAAATAAAATTATATACTAGTTCACTGTTGCAATGGTATTAGTCAAATATGGAAAAAGAATGATAAAATATTCATTTTATCATCATTGGTTACTCCATCAATCAATAGTATCAAGGAAAAAAAACTCTCCCTTTATATCATGAAAATTTTCCTTTTAAAATCCCAATTCAACTTCACAAGATTCTCTCCCTTTGATTTTGAAAAATATATATCTTTGAATTCCTTTAAATCTTCCCTTATCTTCTTCAAATATCCCTTGTAACTTGTTTCATTTTTTGAATTAATAAACCTGATCAATTAGAGATTATAATGTATATGGTTTATCTAAGGATCTTGGGGGTACATGCCACACATTGAATTTTTTTAGCCAAAACTCTATTAAGTTTGATTCTATTAAGTATACAGTGATTTACTTTATGTATTAAAATTCAAATCCCCTATAGAAAAATCATATGACCCATACATATCAAAGTTAATATCTTGGTAGACATTATGTATCGAGTTAGGCGACCCTTTGTCATCAAACAACCTAGATGACCCACTAAAATGATATCTGTATCAATCCTGAGACATCTCAAAGAAAATTCCCCATCTCCACAGGCTGGTGACTAACACCTGGGCATCTAGAAACTATCCGTAGGGAATGATTATTCCAAAAGACTAACCAAAGAAATGAAAAACAATGGACATAATCCATAAACAGCCGGTATGTAAATATAGTCAACAAGATAAGTACATCATAAGGTAGAAAAACCAACAAACCAAACATCTCAAATCTATGGACAACGTCGAAACAAGGCCTCCTTGTAATAGATGGAACACATACTCAGCTAGTCATTACCAACCCCAAGGTCCTTCTACCAAGAACACCCACAGCCTCCAAGTTGTTCTTTCCCTTTTCCTAGACCTGGCAGAATAAATTATGAAAATCCCCAAAGTCACATGTTGGGTTTAAGAAAACATATCCCAGCTGGATCTCACTGAACATTCCATAATCATTCTATATCAATTAAAGAAATATGATAAATTTTAAATAAAACAATAATGGTAATCATTTCACAATTCATGAAAAAAAATCATTATGAGTAATTCCCATGGAAAGTATAAAAAAGGAATGAATGTGCATTTCTATCAAATAAGCATGAATAAATTATTTCATAGTCATCGACATGCACAAATCATTGTCAAACACATTCAATCATGGGACCATATAGATAATCCATGGGGTTGGTTAGATAAAAGATCAAGAAAAAAACAAATCACATTCCTTCATTAAGAAGTACACAACAACCCAAAAAAATACATTGATATCCCAACCCACTTCCATGTAATCATAGGAAGGTGATGAAGAAAAACATAAGGTTTTTGATGCTTGGACTTAATTTTTGGATTGGTATAATAATAAGAAACAAGATCGACAATGTCAAGTTTCATACCTAGATATAAAAAATGAAACCTCATATCATAAAACATATTAGTCATGCTATGGAGTACCACCCACTATGAATAATGAAAATCTCCAATCACAGCCTTTAGAATACGTGACAGAATGACATATCATTTTCTAAAGAAAATGATACCCTCCAAAGATATAGATCATTAATTGATGTTATCCCCACCATATAAAGAATTCTTAAGGCCTCAAAACTCATCATCAAGATGATATTCCTTATAATAATCTCAAAAGGATAGGATGTCAACTGAACACCCTCCAAAACAACCTCAATCTCATCCCCCCAGACACCCAAATGAAATCAACTAAGTAAATCAATGATATTAAACTCCTAAAAAAATACCTTCATGGCCTAGGATGATAGTTTCCTATATAGAGAGTTATCATCAATGTTCCCCTTTTTAGGGGTGTAGGAAATATCAATGTCATGATATTGGAGATACCCAACCCAACACCTCTAATGGGGGTTCAAATATTTTTGTGAGATGATATAACTCAAACTCTTATGACCAAACCTGACTTACCTTCCAGGTCAAGCTCTACAATCAGCATACTATCTAAATCATTAGCATAAGTTGTAAGCTTTAGAATAAATACATAGGATCAGATATCTTATAGAAGATCCATTTGAATCCTATGTTCCTTATGTTTCTTATTCGACACTACCTCAGATGAAAACTAAGTATGTTCAGAAATATGCTTGGAATACTAAGGTACTATATGATCACCTAGATTAAGGTCAAGAAACTTAATGTACTTATCCAAAATCATCAACCCTAAATTTTATAGCTCTGTTAAAGTCTTGAAGTCTTTTCACACCAATAACTAACCCTTATTTTCTAAAACTAAAGCATCCCACCATCTCCAGCGAGGCCTTTCAAGTTTGAAAATATCATATTTCACTTTATTCAAGTATGATGTCTCCAAGAACTCAAAGAGTTACTCAATCCTTCCTAACGAGTCCTCTACCTCCT
Organism: Viscum album; assembly: GCA_963277665.1. Classification (NCBI taxonomy): domain Eukaryota; kingdom Viridiplantae; phylum Streptophyta; class Magnoliopsida; order Santalales; family Viscaceae; genus Viscum; species Viscum album. Next base: position 1,453,571,846 of record OY728145.1, read on the forward strand.
AAGGAACATTCATTCCTTATAAAAATACTGGTTTATAATGAAGAAACAGATGGTCACAATCTTTGTTATCTTCCCTTTGAGGAATAACCTATATACCATGAATGGGGGTAGGTGTAACCCCTTATCCTAGAGATTGGATCACACACACTACAAACTCTATAAGGATTTAGTCTACTAGAGGGTTTTCTTGTTGTGGTTCATCAGTATCACCCTATTAAAACTAGATTGGGAATCTTCTTGGGATCATGGTACTACACAACATCAAAATAAAACAAGAGATCATTATTTTAGTGACATAAGAAAATCAAATTTACCTGTTAAAACTCATCTTGGAAACCAAATATCATATGAAATTTTGGGTAAAGCCTAAAATAATATCAATAAAATTCTTTTAAGTACCTTTTCTAAAAGACCCCATAGTAACGTAAGGCTTGATGTGATGAGAGCTAACTAGGAACTCACTCATAACATACCCCTTATGTCTTGAAAATCCTTTCATCAGTCTACGAAGACTTACAAAACTGAATAGTGACATCCAAGAAGATACATGACTGACATTGATGCTATTTTTTCATGAAGCAACCCAGAAAACCTTCTAAAATGGTTCTTGAATCAATCGTGATGTTCCTCGAAGGGAATTCCCAATCCCCATAGGTAGGAAACTAGAGCCTAGGCATCCAAAAACAATTAATATGGGATTATTTTACCACATTAGTGACCAAACAAATGAAAATAGTATAAATAATCCATAAGAAGTCTCTATTATAATACAATTGGCAAGATAAAGACTCCCCAATGTATAAAAAGTAACAAACCAATCATTTTACAACCAAAAATAGCATTAGAAAAAGGCGTCTTTAAACAGGTGGAACACATACTCTTCTTGTCACCACTAACCCCAAGGTCCCACTATCAAGAACACCCACTACCTCCAAGTGGTGGTTTCCCTTTTCCTGGACCTTGTATAATAAAGTCTATTAACGATAAAAGGCATAAGAGGGGTGTGAGAAACAATATCCCAAAAGGATCTCACTAAGTATTCCATAGGAATTACATATCAATAAACAAAATAGGGTCAATTTTAAATAAAATATCCTTAGTAAGCATTTCATAATTCATAATTAAACACTATTTACAAATCACTCCAATGGAAAGTATAAAATAGGAATGAATGAGTATTTATATCAAATTTTCATGAATAAATCATTTCATAATCACTATAATGTACAAATAATTATTAAATACATTCAATCATAGCACCATAGTGATGATCTCTAAAGTTAGTTAGATACGATGCTAAGTATACTCACACATATTTAGTGAACTATGTCTCCAACTGTGTACACATACCGAGATCATAGGTCTAGGGGTTAGAAGAACACCCCAATGAATAAAAATCCTACCCTCATCATGTTTTTATTATTCTCATCATTAATCCATGGCTAGGTAGATCTAATACATGACTATAATTCTTTTCTTGGACTACCCACTTAACTACCATGGCTATCATGTCATTCAAGTAGATCAAACAATTGGGAAAACATCCATCTCAATTTATTTTCATCAATAATTGTTCAAGAAACCCCATTTCAAGTATCAAACATTGAATTTAATTTCAAAAACCAAAATCAATGGAATTCAACAAAACTCATGCATTTCAAAACAATCATTTATTTTAAGTCCATAAAACATATCGTACCATCATTTCTCAAGAATCATTATCAAAATATTTCATTAAATCATTCTTTCTTTTTAAATCCATTTTCTAGAAATCAAATCTTTATTTGAAAATACATAATAAAATAAATTCAAAACAGTCTATTTTGTTTGAATGTATTTATCATAGATCTCAATTTTTTTTTTGAAATCTATTATAAGTCTATTTCAATTCAAATAAGTAACAATGGATTTAATTGATTTTAATTTTAATATAGAACCACCTACCTCAATTCACGATAATGAAAAACACCCAATAATGGTTCTAACCATGGAGAGTTGAAGGGGATAGAATCAATCAAGAAGGGATCATAGGAAAATAATTCATAATTTAGAACATATGAAAGCATAAAGGCCAACAAAGATATGGAAAAAAAATCCTAATTCCATGATGGTTCAATAATAAATCCAAATAGATAATGTAAAAAACCTTAGATCTAGAATTATTATCCCCAATATAAGGTTTTATTTAAGAGGAGGAAGGCGGGTCTAGAAGTATATTGAAGAAAAACAAGAAACATGTAGATACCTTTGATAAACTAGATCCAACACTCAAAGGTATGTTCCAAATGATCATCGGGAATTAAGGAATCCCCCAAATGTTTGTTAAGAGACTATTCCAATGTGAGGTTAATGAGATATACTAATGATTTTTTGGGTCTAAAAATAAATTTAGAATATTTAAAAATTCCTCTCATGGTTTGGCTACATGGTTTTCCAAACCATGTGCCAACCGTATGCCCCTTTCTAGGAGAATAGATAAGACACACAATTTCTCTGCACAGTATGGGAAACCGTACTCCAACAACGAAAAAACCCTATGTCCCGAGTCACTTAGTTTGAAGAGAAGGAAATATAGTTTTGATTAACCACTTGCATAACCATTCACCCATCTATGGGACTCCAAATCAAGGTGCATGGTTTCCTAGGAAGACATGCACAGTTTTCGTGAATTATTTTCCAACCATGAACATGCCCAAATATAGATACCCAATTCTTTTACACATATCATTACATTATTTTTTAACATAAATATCTAATAAATACAACCAAATTATCTAAAGGACTAGTGTATTGGGGATATTGGGTATATAAAACTTTAGCATGAAAATAAAACACAACATCTTTACTTATTTATCCTTTATGAGATCCTAATTCCATTAAAGCTCCTAAAACATCATAAGATAACATAGGGAATACATTGAAAAAGGGTTGATCTAAAAAAACCATTAGGGTAATAAACTTGATAAGGAATTATAATGTTCGATTCAATGTTATAACATGATATCATAAAATAAAAGGCTCACGAGTTAACACATGAGAGCATAACATAAAAAACATGGTATCATAAGATCATAGAAACAAAAGAAAAGTGGAAGTAACAAAAAACATGTAATAAACATAATTCATGAATAACTACCATAAAAACATCACATGGTGGATAGAGTCCCCTAGTGGATTAGGATTACTACCTAAACTCATACATAACGTCCAATTATTCAAAAGATTTACCTAATGTATTGGAGCGTTATCGGGGCACACCCATCAAAACATGTTCATGATTATGTGTTCCAAAAAAGTAAATAAATCAGAAGGCATAAAAATAAGAAAAATCCATTGAAATAAATGTGTGGAATAATATTCCTCATAACATAACCAAAATATATATCTTAAATAACGCATTTGAGAAATGAATATAAGGCATGTGTTACCCCATCAAAGAAAGAGGGAATCAGATGGGTATATTTATATGAGAAATATATATATAATTTATAAGCAATACACAATGAAAAGGGAAATATAAAATTATTTAGAAATGTAATGGTCATATCCTAAAAAAGTGGTGGTTTTGAGAGATCCCTAACCAAGATTCAGACTCTTCACAAACGTTCCTTATCTTCCTCATCTTCAAACAATGTCCTTTGTGTTACACCTTAAACCCTCTAAGGTTATTATTACAACCAAACTAAGACCTCTAAAATGTGTTAAGGGTTTATAAAAAGGTATTTTGGTTGGTATTGGTTGAATCAAAAGGCTTTTTAAGTGTGAAGAAAATAGGAGAATATGTGACCTTTTATATGTGAGGGGGGGGGGGGTGCACTCTTGGAATTAATAAAAATATTAAATTAATATAAATTAATTTTCATGAAAAAAAGATAAAAAATCACACAATTTTAAAATAGGATGAGTATGGGTCTAACTCCTATCATTCAATAAAATTTTTACCAGTATTGATTAGGTTTTTCCTTAACTCTTTATTTTAACCCGTGTTAACCCTTTTTGAAAATTAGTGTGATAATGAAGTTTTTACTCTTCAGAGGTCAATACAGAAACTAAAAAAGATTTTTTTTACATAAATAGACCATAGTTTCCTATTTTTAAAAATATAACAATCACTTGTCTGAAGATAGGATTTTGAGAAATTTTAAGTCATTTAATAAAATATAATTTATTATAAAATAACATGAATGTTTTTTGAAACTATTCATTTAATTTGACTTTGAAAAAAATATGAAAAAATGTAATTTTAATCTAATATATTAACACATTTATAAGATGTTATTTTGTCTAAAAAATATATGGAATGAAATTTTTTAAAATCATTACTTTTAATATTTTTAAAAATAATGTTTTTCATTTTTTATTAATTGAATAAATATTGTCCTGGGGTTTTATAAGAATTTAAGATAATAATTTCTTCAATAAAAATTATAAATAAATTATTTTGATAAAAAATAATTTATCTTTCAAATAAACCTTTTTGAAACAAACAAATACTTTCTTTATCCCTTTTCCTTAAATTTAGAGATAATAAAACAAAGAGAAGGATATTTTTTACTTTTCTTACATAAAATATTATAAAGGTAAAAATCAAAGAAATATGACACCAATTTGCTACATGTTAAAACATTTCATGGATATAGCCGAACTAAACTCATAAAATATCATAAAGAGGAGTGTTATGACCATTTTTTAGTCCCTATAATATTATTTCTAACCTTAATTACCTGATTTACCCTTACCATGGTGACAATTATTTACTATGGTTACTATTCTTAATGATCAAAAATAAAAGAGACCTATTTAAAAAATTTGGATCTATTGATTAAAAGTATGGAATCATTTTTTCAATATTCAATTTCTAAAAGTGGATGAAATTAACTCAACATTAAAACACAAAAATCAATGAAAAAAAGTTTTTTAGAAAAATTCCTTTCATGTATTAAAAACAACTATACCAAATCAAGTACAAAATTCATTCAAAAGACAATAATTAGATTTTTTAATCAAAATAAACTAATTAATTTTAAAAACTAATTGAAATAATAATTTTACTTTGTATATTCTTTAAAGTAAAATACATTTTTCTAGAAAAATCCATATTTTTACTATTCATTAAAAAATAAGACTTTTCAAAAAATATCAAGATTTCACCATAAGATAACTTTTATATTTTTATTCTAAAAATTATATACTTTTTATAAAATAAAATTTCTAAAAGTTTCATAAACTAATTATATTATTTACTCACAAAAACTAATAAAAATAATTTTTGAAGAAAACATATTTTTAATGAATTAAATGACTTTAAAAAAAATTGAGTGATTATTTACTAAGAATTTTTCAATACATTTAAATTTAGTATTATATTTATATATTTTTCATAAATCATTTAATACTATTCATACCTTCCAATTTAATGTCTATGTTATAACGGTCATATTTAAATAATATTATATCATGGGTTTTAGGCTCTATATTGCATGTTGTATATTCTATCAAACATTGTTTTCTTTTAAAAAAATCATAGGGTGTTACATTCTTCCCCCATTAATAAATTTTACCCTTAAAATTTCATATTACATACTAAGGTGAAAAAAGGTGAGGGTAATTTTGCTTCATTTATTCCTATGGTGCCCATATTGCCTCTTCATATTTATGGTTCTTCTATAGTACTGTGACTATGTGAGTTATAATATTGTGTAGAAATTTATCTCTATGATCAAAGATCTTCACCAACTAATTCTCAAAAGAGAGATCATATTTTAGTTGCACAAACTTTAAATTTTGTACATATTAGGGGTCTGGTATGTACTTCCTCAAGACGGATGCTTGTAATACATCGTGTACTTGAGAAAGGCTTAGTGGGGGTGTGAGTTGATAAGCCACAACTCCTATCAGATTTAGAATCTCAAATATGAAAATTTACTTAGGGATTATTTTTACCTTCTTACCAAACCTCATGAATCTCTTCCATGATGATATATGGAGAAACACTTTGTCTCGAACCTCAAACTCTAGGTATCATTGATAATTATCAACATAGCTCTTCTATTGACATTGAGAAACCCTAATGTGTTGGTGAAGGGTATTGACTTTTTCAAACATATCAAAAACTATTTTATGTCCCAAAAACAGTTTTCAATAAATTCATCCCAACACACATGTATTCTACATCTCTTCCCATAAAGTGATTCAAAAGGATCCATTTGTATGCTTGAGTGAATTCTATTATTGTACAAGTACTCAACTAAAGGAATATGTTGATCTCATTCTCCTTTTAAGTATATATATAATTCTTTCAACATGTTTTCCAATGTATAGATATTTTGATCACATTTTTCATAGGTTTGGTGGTGATAACCCATACTGAAGTTCAACTCATTATTTATATAATGTTATAGACTCTTCCAGAATGTGGAGGTAAATCTCAGATCTCAGTTAGATACAATCGATAGTGGTGTTCCATTTAGCCTCACCACCTCTTTGATGTATATCCCAACAAGTTGATCTAGTGATAAATCCCTTAAAATTCTAATTATGTGATCAATATTTGTATGATGATCCACCACAACACACATAGAACCATTTTCTCTTGATGTCTTTGGAAGACTAGTGATATATTACACTGTAATGTTTTCCCATTTCCATGTATGTATGGGTAATAGTTTCATCACACCCTTAGATATTTTACTTTAAACCGTCACTTACTGACACACCAGACGCTTTAATATATATTTATAAATATCCTTATTCATATAGTCCCCCAAATAGTCCTCTCAGATATATCAATACATCATTATGCTCCATGAGTGGATAGAGAAGTTCAAACTATGTAAATCATTCAATATATCCTTCTTTATCATAGTATTTGATAGCACACATAGTCGTGGTCCAAATCATATAACTCCTTCTTTATTAATTTTCAACTTCAAGGATTTCCCTTTTCTTATATCTTCTACCTTCTTCTAAATTTGTATTATATTTCTTTTAGAACACTTCATCTACTCTAGAAGGGTTGGTTGAGTAATCATTTGAGTAAGGAATAATGGAGTCCCTTCCTTTATGATTCCCATGTGTATCCCTTAAAAGGATAATATTATTAGATAATTTTAAATTCTTCTTAATGATAAAGTTATAGGATCCTTTATACTTAGAGAATATACCAATTTTAATTTCTTTTCCAAGTTGGTAATGGATTGAGAAATTATAGTATTTGATCAGATCTAACCACATTCTCTAGTTTATATTAATCACTTTATATGTGAATATATATTTTAGGCTTCAATTATCTATATATATATCACACTTCTCCCCATATAGATAGTGTCACCAAAGTTTCCACACAAATATCACTTTATTCAACTCTAAACCACAATTTTGTATAATTAAAATTTGAGGACAATAAAACATATATGTCATTAAACATATGTGTCATTAAAAATCTTTTCATCAAACCATTTTAGGATCATTTTTACCCATCTTTGGGAAAAAATATGTGTAATTTGTGTATTTTTTCCAAGACCCACATATGGAACTTTTAACATAGGTTAAATGAAAATTATGTTTAATTAGATATTGAGGGGAATTAAACAGATTTTTCATTAAACATATGTGTTATTAAACATCTTTTAATTATACAATCATTTAATACACCTATTTTTAAAATTTATGGGAATAAAAAATAAGTGTAATTTGTGTAAAAAAATGTGTAATTTGTGTAATTTTTTAATTATTTTTTTGATTATTATGGTTTTCAATGAATGAGATGCGTTAAGCATTATATTTATTTATAACACTAAGTCACATATGTAACATTTAACATAGGTGCATTTTCCAATATGTTATATACTGTTATCAATTTGTTCAACATTACAGAATCGTTATAGATGTTCATTTTACAATATGTAATAGACTATCTTTCATATTGGGATTGAACCTATGGAGGTGCGTTTTCCAATATGTTATAAACTGTCTTTCATATTGGAATTTATGGAGGTACATTATCCAATATGTATACTGTTATCAATTGGTGAATATATGTCTGAGGATATCATGTTACACTCTGTGGGTGTACCAAAAATAATAAGTCTACAATACTTCATTTTTAGTTATTTAAAATCAATGGTTTCCATTCTATAATAAGTATTATATATAGGTGGATATCCAATTATAATTCCAATTGGGAACTCAGCCTCTTAGTCAGGAGGAAGTACATGAAACTCTTATAGGAATATATCAATATGATCTCTCATAATGGTCATGCATTCAATCATGATTCTATCCTTTATATCAGTCATTTAAGATAGATATATTTTATCAAAAGAAAATAATATCCATGCTTGAGTAGAAGATTGCAATGGAGATTAATTCTCGTTCACACACTTGTATATATTCAGAAGATGACTTAGGATGTGAAGAGTGATCTCCCTCTCCCAAAATTTGATGTTGGATTTATACAAGGATAGCTAATCCATGAACAATATATCATCAAACTATTATAAATGAAGTAATATGAGATTTTATAGAATATTTATTCCACAAAAAATGACTAGGGAGGAGATATATACTTGAGATTCATCAATTTATATGTTTGTCGAACTCAAAAATTCCTCAACCCCATGTTTCGAGGTGGTTTATGAATAGTTCTATTAAATTTAAAATATATAAAATACTTAATAGAACCATAATGAAGAAGTACATTCACTATTATTAAATGAATAACTAGTTTTCCAATCACTACTTCATTTTCAATATCCACCTCATCAATAGTGATATAATATTCCCTTCATTTCTCTATAGTCCATAGAGTGGTTTCCATTGATTATCTTTAAAAACTATTGGGTTATATAATTGTCTGGTATAATTTTTTTGTTCTTTATAGTTGAAATATTATACCCCAAGATGATTATTGATCTAAGCCTTATTTTCCTAATTCACATCAGCGTTCTTATTCATATCCATTCAACATTTATTATCTAAATGCCCCTTTTTTCAACATTCGAAGAATCTTCTGGTTCCTTTAAGATAGTTTCCAGAATGCTTCTTCTTGTATTTTTTACAATTTCCATGTTGGGTTTTATTCCCACCATAAGGTTTATCTATAGATAAATTTAAATTAAACTCTATTTTATGCTTTTTTTCTCCATTCCCATGAGACAATTGAGATCCACTGATCTCCATCTCAACTTTGAGGGCACGCCAAAAAATCTATTTATAGCTTTTAAATTACTAAATCTTTAAATATTTTCATAGAATTTGATTCAAAACTCTAAAGAATTATTAAACATTACTTTTGGTGTGGATGATGAAGTTGGATTCATACCATGGAATCCTTATGAAATTTATCACATACATCCTGATAGACATACCTTCCTTTTTTTACTTCAGTAAAATCATCTCCTACTCCATTTTAATTTGGAATGTTTGGGGAAAATATTTATAGTAAAATATTTTCATGAATTATTCTTATTCCATGGAATAAATATATTCTTTTAAGATCATATTCTTGATCAGTTTCCACTAATGATTCACTTCCCCCTCTATGTGATAAATGGCCAACACAACATTCCCTTTTTTGAGCATTGTAGGATAGAGAATATATTTTCAATATAGTTAATCCATTATTCCATTAATATTGGAAAATAATATCCACTAATAGTTGGTGGCCTTTATTTTATAAAATACTCAACCACAACATTCCCATTCTTAGTATAAGGAGGGTGTTCTAAATGATTCAAGTTACTATTTATAGAATGAGTCAGCTGAGCCAGTACTTCCAGGATGTTCACATTTCCTTCTCCCATACGAGTAGGCATACCATTAAATAAATCATCACATTGCCTATCATATTGGGTGTTGGAATGATTTCTCCCATTTCACACCATTAAATAACTAAATAAAAACAAGGTCAGAATACATTAAATAATAAACATAAAAAATGGGAATTTATAAACATATAAGAAATAAATTATAAATGTTAATTATATACTAACTCATGAGTCTCTTGGCTTAAATATTGTGTATACATTGTTATTTTCCTATTAATACTTATAACCTAGAAATCTATTCAAGTACTTCATAATTGTTTATAAAGAGTTTATGAATTTTCCAACTCTGATACACCAAGAGTGTCAAACCAAGTGTGAACTAACGCCTCTTTGCTTTCCACTGAAAGAAGATAGATTCAATTACCAATGCACCCTTTTGGGGTTATTCCCACTAGGTTCAACCATTCCAAAGCCAAATCCGCTTATAGTATCCAGATAGGGATGTAATTTCATAAAAATCGCTTTCTCTATACCTTACCAAAATTTCAAGATATTTTCTTATGCTTAAAATTATCCATAGGGTTCTTACTATATTATTATAGTCTTAATCCCCAAAAATAACTAGTCTTTTCTCTCATACTAACAATAGTGACCCAAGCCTTTTACACATATTATTACATTATTTTTAACATAATTATCCAATGAATTCAACCAAAGGATTGAAAGGCATAATGTCTTATTAAGATTAAGTATATAAAACATTAGAATGAAACTAAAACAAAACATCTTTATTTATTTATCCTTAATGAGATCCAAATTCCCTTTGAGCTCAAAAAACTACACTGGATAACCTAGGGATTACATAGACAAAAGGGGTCAGCTAAAAATATATGTAAGGTAATAAACATGGTAAGAAAGAACAACATGTGAGTCAAATGTATAACATAATATCATAAAAGATAAGGCTCATGAGTAAACACATGGGAGTATAACATAGAGAACATAGTATCATAAGATCATGGTAAAATTAGAAATATAGAATCAAAACAAAAAATGACATAAATATAAGTCAATGATAACTACCAATACAACATTACATGGTGTATAGATTACCATAGTAGATTTGGTTTACTCCCTAATCCCATGCATAACATCTCATTTGACAAAATCTTTAACCAATTCATTGAAGCACTATATGGTCTCACCCATCAAAACATGTTCATGATTATGTGTTCCAAACAAGGAAATAAATCATAAGGAATAAACATAAGAATTACCCACAGAAATAAATGTGTTGCATAATGTTGTTTCATATAATAATAAAAAGATATTTCTTAAATATGTAATTTGAGAAATGAACATGAAAGTATTACCCCATCAATGGAAGGTACAATGATCTTGGTATATATGTAGGAAAAATATATAAAAAATTTATAAGAAATCCACAAAAAAATGGGAGAGGAAAAATGATTTATAACCAAAATAACGTTTTTGGTTTAGAGAGATCCCTTTCCTTGAGTCTAACTCATCATGTACATTTCTTATCTTCCTCTTCTTCGAACAACTTCCTTTTGTACACCTTAACCCCTCTAAGGTTGGAATTATACCCCAAATAAAACCTTTAGAACACGTAAAGGGATGTTAATAATGGATTTGGGAAGGTATTTTCTAAACCAAAAGGATTTTTATGTGTGAACAAAAATGAGAAGATGTGACTATTTAAAAGTGAGGGGAAGGACAATCATGGAATTTTGTAAAATATAAAATAAATATATATTAATTTTCATAGAAAAAAGACTCAAAACTAATATAATTAAAATATAGGATACTAATGGTTTGAAATCCAATAATTTAATTAAATTTTGATGATTTTATAATAGGTTTTTACCCTTATCTTTTAGTTTTAACCTGTGTTAACCTTTTTGGACAATTATCGTGATAAGAATGTTTTTACAATTAATGGTCAATATAGATATTATAAAAGGAAAATTGGTCCGTAAATGGACCATATTTGATATTTTTACACATATAACACTTACATTGTTAAATATAGTATGTTTATAAATTTTAATTCATTTAATTAAATATTTTTTATTATAAAATAATATAAATGTAATTTTTATAACTAATCATTTAATTTGAATTTGAAAACAACATGACAATAATGGAATTAGAATATGATCTAGTAAGACGATTATAATATGTTATTTTTTTCTAAAAAATTCATGGAACATAATAACTCATTTAAATTACATTAATTTTAATGTTTTTAAAATTATTTATTTAATTTTTTTAATAATTGAATTAATATTTTTTCAGTGTTGTGTAAACATTTAAGGTAATTATTTCATTACTAAATATTAGTTTTAAATAGAAATGATAAAAAAATAATTTATCTTTCAAAAAACCACTTTAAAAGAAAACATAACCTCTATTTATCCCTTGTTAAAAAATTATAGATAATAAAATAATGAGAATAAAATTTTTATATTTCATTACATAAAATAATATAAAGATCAAAATCAAAGAAATATGGAACCATTTTTCCCTATTTTAAAGAATTGGATGGACATGGCTGAACTAAACTCATAAAATATGATAAATGAAAGTGTTATGGTCATTTTTAAGTCCTTATCATATTATTTTTATCTTTAATTTCCTGATTTACCCTTATAGTTGTGACAATTATATACTATGGTTTCTATTCATAATGAAGAAAATAAAAGGAATATATTTACCAAATTTTTACCTCTCTATTCCCAATAAGGAATCCATTTTTAAAGATTCAATTTCTTGGACTATCTGAAATTAATTTAACATTAAAAATAGAAACATAACCAAAAACTGTTTTTCACAAAAGATGTCTTTTTTATGTATAAAAATGTATTTATACCAAATAAAAATAAAACTTCATTACAAATACTATAATTTTATTGTATTTAATAGTAAAAAAGATAAATAAATTTTAAAACTAATAAAAAATAGAATTTTACTTAAAAAAAAATTAAAATAAAAAAAATCAATAAAAAATCAGTATTTGTCAATATTCATTAAAAAATAAAACTTTTTAAAAAAATATAAAAAATTCACCATAATATAGGTTTGATTTGATGATTAAAAAATGATATCATTTTTGTCAAATAAAATTTATAAAATTTTCATAAATTATTTATAATATTTGTTCACAAAAATTTATAAATTTTTTTTTGAAGAAAACACATCTTTGATGAATTAAATTACTTTTCTAAAAATTTAGTGATTATTTACCAAGTATTTAGCAATGAATTTATATTTATTTGGATATTTATATATATTTCATAAAGTGTTTAATCATATTCATACCCTCTAATCTAATTGTTAGGTTATAATAGTTGTATTTAAATAATAATATTTCATGGTTCTTTTAGGCTCAGTGTTGTGTGTCATATACGCTATCAAAAATAGTTTTATTTTAAAAAAGATCTCATTATGTAACATAAAATACCTCCAAAGATTTAAAAAATCTCTAAAAATGACTTGATAAGAGATCCAAACCAAATACGGTCAAAATAATGGAATTCTTGTACCTAAAAGAAAGAGTTATGATATTACACCATTAGATATCCTTAGTTCCCTATGAGAAAAGGATTTTACTTTTACATATTGTAGGGGAACATGGATTTTAACTCCCATGAAAAATGAAAAGTCCTTTATGTATCACTTTCATCATGTTAATGACTCTTATACATTCTATGAATTAATATTATGAGGGATAAATGGTAAAAATACACACCTAATCAAAAAAGATGTTCAACCTGAAAAAAATTGAAAAAAGAGTAAAACTGAGTGAGTCTAGATCGAGATCTCCAATTCCAACCATTTAAGGTGGTCAATGCACCCAAGTATCACTATTCCCCACTTATTTCACCATAAATCTACCCATCATCTGCATAATACCTAACACATGTTGGAAAAGACAATGCATGGGTGAGTATATATGTACCTAGTAGGATACCCTGGAACCCACAAAGAGAAAAATGGAAATATACAATGAGATTCAGTTCAACCCAAAAAGGTATATCAATAAAAACATGATTCAAAACCATAATAACCTATATATGACAAAAAATAATCCCAAATGATAGAGAAATAGGATCTCAATCTCTATATCCTAGCCATGAATGATGAGTAAGACTGCATCTCCAATAGTCCATCTCTAATGCCCAACATCTCATGTGTCCATCAAAGAAATCGTGTGCAGGACCCGTAGCTTTACACGGTGATCCATAATTGATGGAACACAATATATGTTATAGGTTCTATGTAACCATATAAGATACATATTTTAGGGATTGTTCCTCACCACTACACATCCCATCTGGGGGAGAACCATTTCTAGTCAATCTATCTCTCATGAACTCACTAGAATTGGAGTGGAGGACTCAAACCACACCAGTCTGCTCCATAACTGGGGGGGGGGGGCAATATCCAGTAGAGGACCCAAACCTTGGTGCTTCAGGGATTTCTATTTTATAGGAAGATTACCCACACCCTAGTACATTAGGGGATGTCAGTCCATGAATGGAGTACATTTTCTCTAGTGTGATAGAGGGGTAATACTCACTTGATAAAGGACTCATGCCTTGGTGTATCAGGGGGTAGAAAAAAGTTGATATAGGAATCACATTCTAGTTTTTTATGGGGTATCACTTAATAGATAGAGTACCTACACCCTAGTGTAATAGGGGTTACCTCTCAGTAGAAAGAGGACTCGTTCCCTGGTGCATCATCGGGGTACCACTTAGTGGATAGAGGAATATAGGGGACTCACGCCTTTGTGAGACAAGGAGGATGTAACCTCAGTATATCTATGAATATCATGTTCGATCACTATTATTATTCAAGAATCTCATGAAGAAGTTTCACACATGCAACACATCACATCATAAGTAAAATTCTATTATGAGGACAACCATCACATTCTATGAAAAAAATACTAAGGAGATGCCTCCCTTAGACCAACATTAGTGTTCAGAAGAAGGTGATATGAAAAGTTGAAGATCTGGGGAGAAGTACATGATTTCTACATGGGTTCACATGGAATGTGGCCTCACCCCATTGCCTAGTTTTGTTCCCTCCTAGAAAAATATTGGGATTCCATGTCACTCTTCATGGATTATACCAGTGATACATGGTGTATCTCAACCACCCGAGTCCTACCTATTTTGTTTTGGATCGTGAACATGTATATCAACTAATGCCCAAGTGCATGGTCATTTCTGGGTATCTTGGCTAGGTTTGAGTACACAATGGTGCTTGTGTACACTGTTCATTCCTATGTTCCATATCATGCCCATGCCTGTGTACTCTTAGAGTACACACGAAGCTACCAAAACATAGTCACATGGGGTGTATGGAGTCATGCATGGTGTGAGATCTTTTTCTTCCCCAAAAACCTATCCACAATAGCTAGGGGACTATATAATGCGTGTTCATGAATTAAATATTTTGTATTCATGTTTTTTAGAAAACCCAAAGAAGTGTTCATGCATATATCTACACCTTGTCTTGCATTATTTCTTCCAAGAATCCTAATCAGGGTAATAGATCTAGGTTTGACTACACCCAGTCTGTCACTAGTTGTCAAATTTCAACCACTCGAACCCCACACAAATCACCCATCAAATCACTTTAATTTTTCCACTACACAAAATCCCAAATTCATGAAGGCATCAGCCTTAACCCCCACAACATAAAAATCCATCTAAAAGTCACTATCCCACTCATATTTTATGAAACCTCCATGAATATGAGTGTTCGATCTCACCCAAACCCACTTAGTAAAAGTCAAACCATGAATCTATGGGAAAATTCTGAAAAACGTGAAGCTTAGTGGGAAAAAATGAACATAAAAAAATTAAAAACATAACTTTCCAAGATTACTCAACAAACAATGAAAAAAATAGGGCATCCAAGGGTGATAGTATTGAATAAAAAATATAAATTGGTTTAAACAACTCAATTTATCTAGATGGTGTCATGCGGAGTGTGTGGAGTCATAGATAAAGGAAAGAAGATATAAAAATCCATGATCATCAATTAAAAGGATGAAAAATACATAAATAACATAAACTAACTTTGTTAAGGATTGATTTTTGGTGTAGATCATGTTCTCCAATGATGATGATTATACGCTGAGTTAGCTTCCTACCTCTCGATTAGCCTTGATCTGATCATCGATCTACATCCTCAGGTTTTTCAACTACAATGAAGAACACTGTTATATTCTAATACTCCTATGGTTATGTAGATAAACCTATAAAAATATCATAATGTGGTATTTATATAGTGTTATTCTAGTTTAGTACATTTAATTAAAATAAATAAAATCATTTATTTATTCTATTAAAGGAACCTGCCAATGGTCAACCCACTCGAAACTTCGGATTCCTACCAACCATAGGTCACTCTTAGGGTAAAACCCATATTATGAATTCAACTATGGTCTCAAAATCCCTATCCAACACACCAGTCATGATTTATTCCATTATTTCTTAAAAATACTAACATGTGATACAATATTTTTATTATTTTTATTATATCAATATTGTGCCTCCTTGGGCCCCATAATTTTGCGCTAACCTAGTGCTTGACTTCAAATATTTTCCTCAAAATATTATAAAGACTTAAATGGAAAAAATAAAGTTATTAAACTCTCCCCACCATCAAGTATTTTCATCCTATAAAATTAAAACCCACTCAAAAGTGAGGATACTAAGCTCTCTTCATGGTCTCCCACTCTCACAAGTTCTCCAAAAGGTTCTCATTATATCAAAAAATATGAACCCAAGGGAAACACCTTTATATAGAGGATATTCTTCTACTGATTCTCAAATACAATGAGGTACCTTGAAAAGGTAACTCCACCCTCAATGTCCAGATAACCCAAGTAGACATTGTGCAATGATTCTTGCACATATCACCACAACTGCAACACATGTAAAACATCTGACACATGTTCTAATAATAATCACATGGTTAGGTGGTATTCCATATTGCTAACCAAAAATAGTAACTAAAAAAAGTCATATTATCACCAGATATAGAATTCCATCCTGGAAAAATCCTCATGAACATTGAATAGTTGAGAGATCTTGGATCACATGATATCCTTTCTAAACCCAAAGTCCATCGTCGTTTGTCCACAAGGGACCCTTGATGTTTCTGATCAGTTCTCATCCACCAGTAGATGAACCAAACCTTTCAAAACCATTACAAGAAACAAATCTATGTCCTAAATCATTATCTCCCATTGGCTCTAACTAGTATAGTGGTGTCCCATAAGGTCTCCCATACATGACCTCAAATGGTGCTACACCGATGGTTTAGTCATAATGGTCATGATACGAAAACTCCGCCGATATTAGATGATCCTCTCGGGCTAGGCCTAAAAACAACACAAAATCCTAAATCATATTCTCTTGAACCTAAACGGTCCACTTTACCTAGACATTTTTCAATAGTAGAAACACTATTCTCAGCCACAAATGAGCCTTAAATCCTCCTGCATTCTCACCAAGATTTTTGATTTGATGTTAGCTTCATGGTCTAAAATGATGTTCGAGGGAATTAAATAAATCTGAACTGCCTCCTATATACATAGAAATCTCATGTTCTCCACTAAAATATTAACTCAGATGGTTTGGAAATGGGTCAAATTGGAAGTCCATAATAGGATCACTCATGTGGTTTCATGTCCACTTGTTGGTCATGGAAACCCTATCATGTAAATACCAAGGATAACATCCAAATTCAGCTTCCATCTAGAAACCTCAATACACACCAATAGGCAAGTGAGAAACCATGAGCTAAAATAAATAATATGATACTACATCTTCAGATACCAAACAAAGTTTCAAAGAATCCTAGAACATCCACTCCTCTCAAAGGTATAATACGATGGGAAAAACCTCTTAAGAACATATTCTTACAGTGTGGCCATTGTAATCATCAATCCTTTAACAATGATGATGTGATCCCCAACATTATAAAATACATCAAGATAATGTCCATTGGATATCTAGTCTTGCTATATCTCACAATTGGTATCTCTAAGCTGAGTATCCCTAAGATTATGTAAAATAATTGGTATAACAACCATTGGATAGAGGTGTGTTGTTTCATCTTCATCTTGAAGGGATAACTACAAGAGGTATATTTCACCATCACCATACTCAACAAAAGAAGACAGAAAACTTTACTATAAGCAAATTCTTCCAAGACCATCCCTTCAGGAGGCTCCCAATCTAGTATTGCCTCATCCTTTTCTATATACATTGTCACTCCCTTGTCTCAGAACACATATAACAAGTTTTGAACCTCCTAAATCTAGAATTGTATCTACAAGAGATCCCCATATATATAGTAATATTAGAGCATGTCCCGAACCATCCTCAAATTTTTATGTGCTCCTCCTCAGACACTGAGTGCATTAGGGAATCATCAAAGAAGGCAATAATGAATTGAACCAAGAAGAATTAAGTATGTGTTCCATAAGTCCCACAAACACATTTGGGACATCCATAATGCCAAAGGGTATCACCATGGACTTAGGAAACCATAGTGTATTTTAGAAAACAACTTTTGATATATCATTATCTCAAACCTGGAGCTGGTGATACCCTATCTAGAGGTCAAAACTCTTAGAGATATTTCTCCCCAATCCATCATTCAAAGAAGTCATCAATTTTTCAGAGTGTATACTTCTAATATTCCCTTGTTCCAGGAAATTTTCATCCACACCTAACCTAAATCTATCATCCACCTCCTAGGTAAATGACACAGGGCTTCCCAGGGAAACACATTGGGTCTTAAAAATCCATATATCTATAGATCATATAACTGCACCTCCAAATTTCACTACTCTATAGGGGCTCCAATATATTGGCGCAAATATTGGGTCACCCCTAGGTGTAGATAAATATATAAAATAAATATTGATAGAGTTAATCCTAGAACATCCTCATAGAAGACAATATTTTACATATCCAACATTATAAGAAACCATATGATCATAGAATATTTTTCTCAAGGTTCATACTAAAAATATATTAATAATGACTTGTATCCTTCTATACGAGCACTTATCCTACTCTTCCTATGATAAATCCATAACAAAATAGGAAAACTCCATCCCATAACACTATAACAATCATTGGTAATATTCAAATAATAATGAATGATATATAATGAGTCCGTACTAAGGAAAACATCTTAAGGGATCACCACCTGATATTGAAATATTCCAGGAAAGGATAAATATCCTCCCAGAGTTAGGTTATACTCTTAGTATAAGTGTATGACCACTGATCCTCTCTAAAGAAGTATCTGAACAAAATGATCAAGAAAAAGGGATCCACTAGTATCAATAGGACTTGAAATGTGGCTATTTCTATGGAAAAGTGTCTTATGACCATGTACCAAAATTGAAAATTTAGTATAGAAGATACAGTTTATACCTCAATCACACATGAAACCTTAGGGTCATAAGAATATTCTATTTGAATCCATCATTTCCCTTAACTTCCTGTACTCATTTTCTAGGGTCCACTCAAACACCTTAGCACATTAAAACGACCTCAAACATACAAGTTAAATAAATCTATCCACCATACCTTGAAACTATCCTCTATGGGAATCACTGACTCTCCCACATAGTTTTAAATCACATCACAAAAACATGTCTCAGTGTGAGAAGTGTCCCTACTCATTGTGTGTATAAAGTCACATCAAACATCCCCAACATAGGGTTCTACCGACACCCCGTGTCACCCTGGAGAGGTCTCACCACCATAACCACCATCAATATGGGTCCTATCCCAGAAGGAATTCCACACCATATGATTGTTACAATCCTTTACCTCTTGAGAAGGGGGAATGGATCATCATAAAACTTGGGAAGTCTCTATCTCTAGAACTTGTTATGTGAATTCAACCTAGGTGCATCATCAACAGGTACCACCAGTACTAACTTTTTTCTTTACAAAGAAGGCCAGTCCCAAGAACAAACATCTAGTCGGCCTGGTTCTTCACAAGATAAAAAACCTAGACTACCAACATTATCCAATCCTCATATACTTAAGGATATAGATCACCAAGAAACCAAATTGGTATCTACTTATGAATCATGCACAACAAAATAAGCCTATTTTCACTATCTACATGCTATGTTGGAGTCATCACTACTCAATATGCAGATGAGAATCTACCTATACTACGCTAGATAAGTTTTCATGTGATTCTCAATAGGTGGTATCATGGATCTGTTCCCACCAAGAGTAAAAGTATCATGAGTGGGTCCCTAGACCAATGCCTCATCACTCAACTGGTCATCCTCACAACACTATCAGGAAATCCTAACTAACTATCATTGTAGAGGAATGCGGAAAATTATCAAGACATACTATGGTCAAAGAGAATTTATATGGGGATCTAACTCAAGAAGTATAGTCAAATGACTCAGTCCTATATGATTCTTGTACAAATGGATCCCTGCAACTAATGTCTCATTATTTTGAGTCGACAAGAAACTAGTCAGTGTCCTAGTGAATAGATATGTCATCCACCACACCAACACCGAATTCCCATTATCGAAGTACACCCTTTAAACACCCTAACACTACTTCTATAAGTTCCCAACTAATCCACTCTATGGGCCCCATTCCATCAATAAACCAAGGATGAACTGCTGTGATATAACTCTATCATGACCAGACTAACCAAGGCCCACATGGGCAGTGAAATTATGAGTTTGAAAACCCCAATCTCACCCCGAATTGGCTAGAGGATGGTGACATGTTCCAAGAAGTTATAAATTAAATGATAGGCCTTAGACTAATATACCTATATACAAAAACACTGCCAGATCCATGAAATAGTACAGAGGAATAATAAAGACTATAACATCTATATTAAAATCATGCATGAAATAACCTCTAGAGAATACATAAAAGTACATATTAAAAACCAAAGTGTAAAGTGTAAAAATACATTTCCAACCCAGAAAGATATACAACCTAAGAGTTACTTGGAAAATAGTAATACTGAGAGAACCTGGCTCTAAATCACCTTGTTCAACCACTAAACATGGCCTATGTACCTGAGTATCACTAATACACACCGATGTCACTATCAGTCTACCTATCATCTGCATAAGACACAACACATGTAAGAAAAGTGCATATAGGTGTGAGTATATACATACTAATTAGAATGCCCCAAAAACTATAAAGGGGGAAATATAAAGATACAATGAGATTTAGTTAAACCAAAATGGAATATTAATCACAACATGAGACAAAACCTTAATAACCTTGATATGATAAAAAAGAATCCCAAACAAGAGAGAAAGGGTATCTCTATCTACACATTCCATCTAAGAATGATGTGTAAGCCTACATCTCCAATAGTCTTTCTATGACTCCCAATGTCTCACATTTCCATATAAGACACTATATGGAGGGGCACACCCTGACATTATTATCCCTAGTCAAGGGGTTACAATCTCCAGTGGATATTCCACATAACCATGCAAGATACAGGTTGGAGGGATCACCCCTCGCCACTTCATGTCTTAGCCTAGAAAGCATTTTCTCTAGTCCATGCATCTCCCATAAATTCACAAGAATAAGAGTGAAGGACCCACACCTCACTACTCCACTCTATAGCTAATGGGACACAATATTCATTAGATAACCCAAGACCTAGTTCAACACTCAGCAGGTATATGACCTTCACCCTAGTATATAAGGGGGTTACACTTAGTTAATAGAGAACCCATAACTTGGTGAGAAAGGGTTACCACTCAAAATACTGAGGACCCGTGACCTAGTGTGTCATGAGGTACCACTCATTATATAGACTACATGCACCCTAGTGCAATAGGAGGGTGCCACTCAGTAGATTAATCACCAATGGCCTAGTGTGATAGGGGGTACCACTTAGTAGATAGGGGACATGTGCCTTAGTGCATCAGGGGTTACCACTTAGTAGATAGGAAAATATGGGGGACCTCCACCCTGGTGTGATAGGGGGATCTCCAACCCCATCATCTCTCTGATGATGCCTCCTTATCACAATTATCAGTCAATCTTCTCTTAAAGAAGCGTCACACATGAAACACCTCACATCATATCTCAAATTACACTATGAGGTATATCATCATATTTTACAAAGAAAAATAATAGGATATAACTCTCACGAGATAACATCCATGTTTTAAATAAGAATATATGAAAGGTTGATGATTATAGGAGAAGTGTATGGAATTTACATGGGGTTACACGATGTGTTCCCTCACCTCACCACCTGGTCGTGTTCTCCTCTCCACATGCATTGGGAATATATTTCACTCATAAAGGCATGTACTAGTGGTACACAGTATGTCTCCACCACCTCGGTCCTACCCATGATCTTCCATTTTATACTTGTGTATATCAGACCATGCCCGGGTAGATGGTTGTGTTTAAGTATCATGTCCATGTCTAAGTACACAGTCATGCCCGTGTACTCTATCTGTTCCTATGTATCTATCTATTCTATTTCCCATGCACTCTCATAGCACACAATGATCCACCAACATAGGTTCACATGGTGTGTATAAAGTCATACACAATATCTGATATTTATCTTCCCCAAAACCCTAATTGTCGTAGCTTGGAGACTACAAGGTATGTGTTCCAGAACTACATGCCTTTTAGTCGAGTTTTTCATAGAAACCTATAAAAGCCTTCACACATCTTGTCAAATAGTTTTTTCTATTGTTTTGACCTTGAATCTCACCATGGGTATCAGATCTAGGATCGGTCGCATCCGATCGATCACCGATTGTTGGATTCTGGCCACTAAAACCCCACATAGATCACCCATCATACTATGCCACTTCCTTCATTACTTTAGATCCCAAATACATAGAGGCATCGCTAAAAACATTTAAACCATCCCAATTCATCCAAAAGATTCTATCTCACACATTTTTCCTGAAACCACTATGAATATGAAGGTTTAATCATGCTAGAGCCCACCCTATCAATGTAAAACCTTGACTCGTGGGCCAATAATGAAGAACATGAATAACAGCGGGGGAGAACATAAATAAAGTAAAACAATCATTTTACAAGATTTATCAGCCAATGATCTTATAAAAATGGGGTATGAGGATGATAGAAAGTCGTAAAAAATATAAATTGATTTAAATAAGTCAATTTAACCAGAAGGTCTCTTGCAAAGGGTGTGAAATCAAACATCAATAAAAGAGGGTATGAAAATCCATGATCATCGATAAAAATGGTGGAAATATATAAATAACCTAACATAAATCAGTTAAGTATCAATTATTGGGGAGGAGAATGTTCTCCAACAATGATGAAGATCCACTATGTTCACTGCCTACCTCTTGATTCACCTCGATTCGTTCATTGATCTGCGTCCTCAGGTTTTTCAACGCTAATGAAGAATGCTCTCCTCCTCTAATCCTCCCAGGGTTTAATTTCCCGACATGAACCACTTGGTCCAAAACGAGATGTCCCATAACCAAAGGCCTACCTTCCAGTACGTAAGAGGTTTCCAACTAGAAATAGGGGTCTATGAATGATAATGGGGAGACTATACCCTCTGAATCATGTCATCAAGCATGATAATAAATAATAAAAAAAAGACAGTGGATAAATAATCAGAGTAAATACAGAAACTAAATATGGAATACATGGTATATAAATAAGAGATCCGAAATTGTAATGTATTCCAGAGTAATGAAAAGAATATAATAAATAAAATAATTACGGGGTCCTCTAATATCTATCTCAGTCTTCTCTAGCTCTGTGCTCCACCTGGTCAGCAATCCACTATAGGGCCCTTGCCTATTTCCAGGTCTCTCATGGAATATAAAAGTGTATCAAAATTTCTGAGGAGGGTGTGAGTATATGACTTAGTAGGACACCCCCAATGTGTCCTTACCTAGTGTTCACAAGTATATAAGTGTATTCCATAATAATAATCAATGTGTGCAATAATATAAATATACAAAACAAAACCAAGAAATGGTGTGCTAACCAAGCTGCCACAAACCCTTGACCATACCCGCTTCGGGTCCCTGATAGAATATAATCATGGAATTTCTCAAGGATCGTGGACTAGCACATGGCACTCAGAATCTATCTCTCAGAAATGTCAGTATTAACCAAACTAGTCACTAGATTAGTACATTGTTTCTTGAAATCCTCAGGGTATTGTATGTACATGAAACAAGGTTTACCATGAGATTGAAGTATGTCATATTTTTTGGAATCTAGGCATCATCTGTTCCACTCACAAATCAAATAGGCATCGAGTATACTACTCGAAGATCAAATAGGTATCGAGTGCACTACTCATAAATCAACTGGACATCGAGAAACCTAATAGTTGGATTCCAATTCCATAATCACATCTTCAAAACTGAACCATAATCATTATATCTTCAACCTCATGTATGAAATACTAATTAAAGTCAACTAGGCATCGAGTATTCCACCTGAAAATCAACAGGGCATTGAGAAAAATGCTCATAAATCAACCAGGATTCAAGTGATCTCCTTGAAAATAAACTAGGCATCAATCATCCTTGTACGCCAGTCGAGCGTACTTTCCTTCTATGGGGTAAACATTTCATGATGGTCTACCTATTCCAAGAACCAAAAATGGTACCTCCAAAGCAAGGAAACATACATATAGGATATATGATAAAATGGCTAGAATATCACAATATATCATCATGATAAATAAAGAAAAAACATAACATCATGCGATAATAATCAAACATGTAAAAGGCCACATAAATATAACTCATGGAATCACAACTGGTCTCATCGACTACACACACACACCAACATACGGTCATAATCAAGCATAATCTCAAATAAGTCAACACAAAAATCAAACACATATAACATATGTAAATTATATCCTAAGAGATAAGTAACTTCCTATATCAAAAGTTGGAAGAAAAATCTATTCAAATTTTTTTATCCTCAAAGATGACAGGTCAAAGTTTTGAGTTTTCGGCATGTCGATGATTGAGGTATATCAAGGGTTTCCTAGAACCAAAACAACTATTTTATTTCAAAAAGAAATAAAAAATAAATTATGATTATATGTTCTCTCTCCTGGATAATTTTCAAATTATTAATTAAAATATCACATGTGATGATATTTTCTCTCTTCTCAATAATTCTCAAATTATCATTTAGATTATAATATACAACATTAATTTTAATTCATGAATAATTTCCAAATTATCATTTAAAATTATCACATGTAACGATAATTATCTTTCATGGATAATTTTAATTTATCAATTCAAAACAACACATGTGTTAAAAATCATCCTTCAATAATTGTACTATTGTGATTTCACATAAATTATTGATTGATAATTTTTTGTAGATTACACAAAATAATTCAATGCTTTATCCCCTAAATAATGTTTGATAAATTATTCACCGATAAAAATTGAAATTATCATTTAATTATTTTTTTCAAAATTAACCTCTTATAAATAAAATAAATTATTATCTAGATAGTACAATAGTTTATTGCTTGATAAATCTATTCAATTATACTTTTAATAATTAAATTTTCATTTAGTAATTCCACAAAATTATTATTGTATAAGACACTATTATTATTTGATAATTTATTTAAATAATTTGTTATTCGATAATTCTGCAATTATCTCATGATAATTCGTTGAAATTATCCTTTTATAAATTGTATAAAATTATCTTCGTAAACTCATGAAATTATTCTTTGATAATTCATTTAAAATATCACTTGATAATTCTATGTAATTATCCTTTTATATTTCCTTGTAATTATTTTATAAAAATTCATCATTTGATAAATTGTTTAATATTATACTTGATTATAATTTTTTTAAAGAATATACTTTGATAATTTATTTTAAAATATCCTTTTAAAAAGAAAAACATCAGATTGAAAATGCCTCTATCCCTTCAAAATCAAGGATGGGATTTAGGTTCTTCTCATCAATAAAAATCTAATGTCACCAATGGTGAATTATTCCAATCAATAACGTAGAAGATATTGAATTTAGAAGATTGGAAGAATAATAAATAAATAAAATAAAAATAACAAGAAAAACCAACATTTTTTGAAGATGTGTATGCTGCCTAAGGAAAAGGGTGCTGCAGTACTCTAGAACATCCATATTGGATTGATCCAGCTTCACCAAACACATATAGTGGGATTTCAGGTTTTATCAGACTCATCCCAATCAATCGGAAAGGAGATCCAAGATTGTTCATCTATTTAAAACTAACCCAACCCATGTTCCACTGATCAAATTTGAAACCCCCACATAATATGTTTCTTCATCGAATCATGATTATGAAGGGTTTTAATTCACCCCATTAAAACATTGTTATTTTTTAACTAGTGAGAAACAACTGATTTGATGCTTTTGAAACATCACCTGCGTCAACAATGGTGTATTTCACATTGGGGAATAAGAAACCATTTATTTAAAAAAAATTCTATTAATTAAATTTGTATTTCATTATTAAATAAATTAATTATTTAATTATTTAATATTAAAATTCAAATAACACCAAACACCCATTGATCTGAAAAATTATACCCTGCTTAGGGTAAAACCACATTCCGGACCCAACGGTGGTCTCATATTTCTCATATGATGCACCATTTTAGAGTTCATAAATATTTAATCTTAAAAATGGATTAATAATTAATTAAATTTAAATTTTTTTATTTTTGAGAGCAAGGATTCAAAACAACTGATGCTTATAAATGTTATACCCTTCCTAAGGTAAACACCTTGTTCTAGACCCAATAGTGATCTTGGATTTCCCATACTACCCATAATTTCATGGATACTAATTTATTTTGAATAAAAAGTGTATTCTTAATATAATATGTTAATTTTTTATTTTAGGCTTTTTAGACCTCAGGCCTAAGTTTTTCATTCTCTCAGCTCTTGCCCTCAGGTATTCCCCAGGAAAAGACCTTATGATGGGAGAGGTATGCACACCACCATATAATGGGGTGTTTCGTGCCCCTCTTCCTTTGATGTAGGATTTCTATAATCCACCCCCAAATAAGGGACCAACATCCTCAATGGTACATCAAATGAACACTGCCTCTGATACCATTTATAACGGCTCTGTCTAGCCTAGGATCATGATATTATCCATTTTAGGCCAAGCCCGCACAATTTTGGTTTCCCTGTACTATGGACCTCAGGCATTCCCCAAGAAAATACCTCATGATGGGATATGTATCCACACCACCTTATAAAGGGGTGATTTTTTCTCATCCTCCTTCGATGTGGGATTTCCATAGTCCCCCCCCTAGAAGGGCCCACTGTCCTCAATGGCACAAAAAATCGAAATTGGATCTGATACCATTTGTGATGGCCCAATCGAGACCACAATCATGATATTTTCCACTTTAAGCCTATCCCACATGGTTTTTATTTACCTGGGCTATGGCCCTCAGGCATCCCCTAGGAAAAAGTCTCATGATTGGAGATATATCCACACCACCTTTTGAAGGGGTGTTTCGTGACCCTCCTCCTTAGATGCGGGATTTCCATTTTTAACATCCTAATCCATCCCACAATCATGATATTTTCATCTTTGGGACTAGCCCAAATGGTTTTGTTTTTTACTAGGCTTTGGCTCTCAGTCATCCCATAGGAAAAGTCCTCATGATGGGAGAGATATCCACACCACCTTAAAATGGGGTGCTTCATGCTCCTCCTCCTTCAATGGGGGGTTTCCAAAATATTTCCCCTTAGAAGAGCCCAATGTACTCGCTAGAACATAGAATGGACACTGGCTTTGATACCATTTGTAATGCCCCAGTCCATCCCACAATCATGATATTCTCTAATTTGGGACCAGCCTTTATGGTTCTGAATTTTCTGACCTCTGGACCTCAGTCATCCCCTAGATAAAGGCCTCATGACGGGAGAGATATCCACATCACCTAATAAAGTGGTTCTTCAGAAGGCCTTGACTTTTGAGAAGGGGTTATATGTGGAAAGGGAAATAGGCATACTCCAAACCCTTTTACGAACTAGTGATTGAGTTTTCCCACACTAATATGGGATTTTCTTCTGGAAGTAGAAAGAGGAAGAACATAGCTAAGTAGTAAAGTAGTGGCACACTTTTAGAGGAGAATATGGTTCTTTCAGCCCCTTTGGAAGGTGGTCCATGGTACTTCAACTGCGTGATGTTTAAATACTACAAAAGGATCTAAAAATAACCCTTAAGCTAATTCCCACAAAGTGGAAAGACAGAATATATCCCATAGTTATGTGATATATAATTAAGGCCAAGGTTTCATAGGGGTGTAAGACCATCTTGACCATCGAGCTAGGGATCTGGTTGAGGTCCTCAGTAGCAGAATTGGGCGATGACTCAAACTGGTCACAAGTCTTAGGGACAAGGTCACAGTACTGATGCAGGTCATGTGTATGTTGTGGACCACACACAGGTATATGGTTGTGAAAGACCATCTATTATTTCACCTTAGTGGTTTGAGTTGTTCGAGGAAGTCTGGTAGAGTTACTTCTTAGGTATGAGAAGTTGATAGAGTGGGAGAATTTTAATATCTTGATTTTTACAATGATAATAAAATCTTTCTTTTGATAAATTATAAAGTCATTATGATGAAAAAAATAATTTATGAGTGAAAATAACTTAAAAATTATTAAATGTGTTTCATAAGGATAAAATGTTAGTTAACACTTTTAAATATTCAATGGATTATTTTTAGAGTCATACATTGAGTTATTGAAAGACTCTAAGGCCCACAAAGGCTTGATGAAGACTGAATAAAAATATTAAATATATTGTATTAAAAACATACTTTTTTTTGAAGATTTGTGAACCTCCTAAGAAAAAGGGTGATGCAGCAGACTGGAACATCCATAATGGATTGATTTGTCTTTGAAAAACACCAGTAGAGGGGTTTTATCTTTTATCAAACATTCTAGATCAATCACAAAGTAGATCCATGATCGTTCATCTATTTAAAACCAACATAACCCCCATTCCAACAATCAAATTTGAAACCCCTATTAATCCATAATTCCGATCTAATATTGATGACAGAGGATTTTAATTCACAACATTAAGGCACTCGTAATTTTTAACCGGTGAGAAACAGTATATTAGAAGATTCCCAAACATATCCTGCATCAACAATGGCGTATTTCACATTGGGGAAGAATAAAACATTTAATTATAAAATAAAAAAATATTTATAATAATTAAATTCGTATTTAATTATTAAACTAATTAATTATTTAATATAAAAATTTAAATAACCACAAACCCCCATTACTCAAAAAATTAAACCCTGCCTAGGGTAAACACCTCATTTTAGACCCAAATGTGGTCTCATATTTCCCATTAAACAAACCGTTTGAGGAATATTAATTATTTAATATTAAAAAATTGATTAATAATTAATTAAATTTGAATGGTGTTATTTTTGGATCGAGACGTCTAAACATCTGATGCTGGAAAAATTTATACCCTGCCTAAGGTAAACACCCCATTTCGTTCCCAACAATTATCTCAAATTTCTTATATGACACAACATTAAATAGATATGAATTTATTTTGAATACAAATTGTGTTCTTAATGTAATATATTTAATATTTTTATTTGGTATTCATTGAGTCTTTATGGGCCTCAGAGTCTGGCACTAAGAAAGTGTATAACTCTGAAAATATTCAATTAAATATTTCAAAGTGTTAACTGGAATTTTATCCTTATAAAAACCATTTAATCCTTTTTAATTTATTTACATTAATAAATTATTTTTTCCTCATAAGGCATTTATAATTTATCAAAAGTGGGTTTTTATTATCCTTGTAAAAATTAGGATATTACACAGGGTTATACGGATAACACAAAAAGAACATCATAACAATTTATTTATAGAAAATTAGGCTAGGTTAGTTCATTTCATTAAAATAATAAAATAATTTTTTTATTTTATTAAACACACCCTCCAATAGTTAGTTCCCTCAAAACATCCAACATCAACCAACCTTAGGTCATGCCTAGGGTGAAACCAATGTTCCAGATTCAACCATGTTCTTAGAATCTCCATCCAAGACACCACTTACGATTTATTCCATCCTTTCTAAGAAAACTACTCATATGTGATATAATGTATTTAATTTTTTAATTATATCAATATTAGGCCTCACCAAGCCCAATAATTTCATGTTGACTCCGCACTTGGTATCCAAAATATTCCTCAATATAGATCAAATTATTAAAAATAAAAAATTGATTTTTTAAATAACTATATTCCAAATTCACTCCAATTATCCCAAATCCAATAATTGACATTTTATTATTAAATTGTTTGTAATTAAATTATTTAATTTAGTAGAAAAAATAAAGAATTTATAATCTCAACCAATCTCCCATTCATACATGTGGCATAAAGGTTTTGGGCACAATGGATACACCTGGTGGATGATTAACTAAAATGGTTTTTGTCAAATTTTATTGATCACTCTAAAATTGTGCAAGATGTAAAAATAATGACCGATT
The DNA here is from genome assembly GCA_963277665.1 of Viscum album. Taxonomy (NCBI): domain Eukaryota; kingdom Viridiplantae; phylum Streptophyta; class Magnoliopsida; order Santalales; family Viscaceae; genus Viscum; species Viscum album. The sequence goes on from OY728145.1 coordinate 1,453,602,247, forward strand.
AAAAAAATTTCATCAAATATTGACATGAGATGACCTAGAATCTAGAGAAGACATTTTTCTTGTTATATTTATAATTAATTTATTTTAATATAATGAAAGAATACATTTTCTTAGGATATTTCTTCGATGAAAAATTGATCATGTGAAACCCCTTTTGGATGAACTTCTTTCCATAAGGTGGAACTTCAGTAGAGACCCTCTAGTGATGATCCAGACATGTTCCTTTAATCTTAAAACAATCCTCAATGTAAAAATAGGTGCTAAAATGGAGGATCAATCATATTATGTTGTTCATATTGATCACTTCAATATCCTTCGAACTTTAAGGATTCTCTCTTGTTCTAATCATTCATGAGAGGATGAGAAAATAAGGATTTCAAGAGAGAAGTCTATTTTGTGAAATGATTCTCAATTCTAAATTAACCCTATGCAATAGACATAACCATATATTTATAAACTTAGTGTTTAGGTAATGTTAGGTCCACAAGGCTGAATACCCTGAGAGGGGGGGTGAATCAGGGTATGACTAATTGAAAATAAATGCCCGTTCTGATCTTGTTTCGCTGTTGAGAAAAACTCTCTTCTCTCTTTTTCCTATTGCACAAAGTAAATAGAAAGCGAAGTATGCACAGGACACAACAATTTTACTTGGTTCACCGCAAAGGGCTACGTCCAAGGAGCATACGCCGACAAGTTGCCGGTCGTACCAAATTCCACTAATCTTCACTAGCTGTGGATTACAAGGTTCGGGCTAGATCACTTCTAAGCCCAGGCTCACTGCCTTTACAAGTTTAGGGTCAGATCACTGCTTTCCCAAGGGTCACTCCCTGTTTCTCTCTCTCTCTCTGGCTCACTGCCGGTGGAGAGGATCACCTTCTTCCTCTTCCTAAGCTCACTTCTCTTGGAAGGAATCCACTCACATTTTATAGACCTGTAGGTCTCTTCATTTTCATAAATGAATGCATCTTCCTCTGTGTGTAGATGCTCTGTTGAAGTACAACTTTCACCCGTAGATGAATATCTCTTTGCACCTAAGGTATCGGGCAACGTACCAGCTTCCACGTAGTCTGAGAAGCACCGCTGGAACAAAACCTTACTTGGCGCGCAAGTCAATCTCGGCGCGCAAGTGACAACAGGCGCGAAAGTCCTCCTCAGACACTTGCATGACTCAAGCTTCCTAAACTCCAAACTTGCGCGACTATCTTCCTTTTACGCCCAAACCAATATCGGCGCGCAACTGCCAACCGACGCGCAACTTCTAACACTGGCGCACAACTTCAACTACTGGCGCGCAAATTCACCTGCGCGACCCACACTCACCACTTGCGTGACCACCACACCTGCGCGACGGGAGCTCTGATTTATCAAAGTGTTGAACTCCGTTACAAATTAGGAGGGGTGGTCCAGTATTTATAGGCAATCTGACCACCCTGCGCGATGGCGCGCAAGTCACCTGTGCGACCCAGTTTTGGCGCGCTAGTCCCCTGTCATTTTAGACACTTGCGCGACCAACTCCCAAACTTGCGCAAACCTCTTTACTTTGCCATATTTTGATCTCCTGATCTTAAAAAACATATGGCACGAAATTTTCCTATACTCCAAGTCCTCGGCGCGCAAGTTCTTTTTCCAAAAACACTTTTCTTCATTTGCCGATTTTCAGGCCCTAAAATTTGGCAAACACTGGAAAACGATGCCACCTTGTATCTGTTCTTTGGTACCGCCTCCAGATCATCCATTCCTTTTACCGACATTCTTGAATCAAACATGGATCGTTGACCTCAGCTCTTGAACTCTACATTCCACCATGAAATCCTCTTTGTCAACAAATTTGTATGTCATTGTTTTTCTTTGTCAACAATCACTACTCAGATGTCCACTTTGTCAACAAACACAATCACCTCAAAAATGATTCAATGATACCTTGAGGGATTTTTTCCCAATAGGTAAAAATGTTATTTAAATACACAAATACCCGTAAATAATATAATAAACCTAATTTTACACCATTCCATATAAAATAATAATAATATTATTTTATGATGTGTGTTAACTGGAATAATGATAATTATTATTTTACCAGCATATAAATTAATATTTACAACCATGTGTGATATTTTTCTACTCATATTACTCTTCATTTATGGAATAATAAAATAATTATTTAAATAAAATTTTATTCATAAATAAATAATTTATTTGTACTTTTTTGAATAAATATTTATTAAATATTTAATAAATGAAATAAATAAATTTTATTCACAATCTAGAGAATAACTGATTATTTAATTTATGCGATCAATAAATTGTGAATAAAATTATTCCTCATCCTTGAGAATAATATTTATTCTAATCATTAAAGTCAAATAGAATTCAATTTAGATCAAAAGAAACACTTAGTGCGTGACTCTATAAAAATGTTTATTGTTAGCATTAGGTGGGCTTGCCTAAAGTCCAAGATTACTATATAGCAATGGGTCAAGGAATCCATGAAAAAGAACTTAATGACATAATATTGACAATTGAATTTGAGAACTCACTGTGTTATATAACCCCTTTTTCTCAATATCTCACCAATTAGGTTGCACATATATGTCATCAAACTATATGCCTAACATTTATTTCTTTGAATATCTTAAATAAACACATCATTACACCATGTCCATGGTATTTAACATGATGGTTTCATTGCAGTCAAAGGGTTGGGAAATAAACTTCCATAAAGGTGTAAGGGACAAATCCTTCCTCAGATGATTTACTAAAAACACGTCATCCATGACACACCCAACATACCCTACATCCTACAAACATACGACATAATGGTTTTGGTTAGTAAATATAAGTACACAAGTCCTGACATGTATCAATGATAATATTAAATTATAAGGACTATTTCACATGCTCATGGATAATAATATCTAATGACACAAAAACATGAAGAATTATTACTAGTGTTTATGTTCTCATAATCTCTTATCTTGGAGATTACCAAGTTCGAACTTTATGAGAAGAAGTCTCATCTACTAACAAGTAATCCCAACTGAAAATCAACATACTATGTTCCCTGTCATATAATTTTATCGAACCACATAACTACATTTAAGAATATTATCATATAATTTCAAGGTTATCATCATACTGGGGAAATTCAATGATCTTATCAATGTGACAGATACCCTAGGTTGTTATTATATCAAAGTCCTATAGAACAATGAACAATATCTAATAATATAGTTTATTAATATTCAAATCTTAACATATAAATGTAATGAAAATTATAAATTGGTGGTTCTAGAATGAAATGTACCACAGAATCCCACTTATACTAGATTCAAATAAATATGAATTTTATTCCCCTAGGCCTAATGCGATGATCATGTTTCTACTGAGTCAAAGCATTACTCAATAGGTCTCCCAGGTTTTTATTTGTGGATATTCTATTCACTGCAAATTCACCTCTCTAAAAAATCCTTCAAGATATGATGATTCAAAATTATATTCTTTACTCACGGATTTGAACTTGGATCCTTCATGAGAGACATCAATATAGTATATAATAATAGCGTTTGATAGGGTCTTTATGGAAAGTTACCACATTAATCTCTTGGATGAATTTGCATATCCAAACTACTACTTTAGATTCATTTTAATCCACAATATACTTATACTCTTTTAAAATCTTCTGCCACAACCTTCTTTGATCTCTTATAATTCATCACACCCTCATTTAGATAAATATATCACCCGTATATGATTTTAGGTCATCTTGATCAATTTTGGGAACTATCATATACATATCCTCTAATTACTAGTTCCTCATATCCCCTATAGACTATGAATATATCTTTAGTGCACCTCATATACTTACAGATAGTCTTGAATTCCATCCAATGGTATTCACTTGGGTTATATGGATATTTTACTACTGCACTCAAGGTATAGGTAAGATCTAGTCAAGTATATATCATAACATACATGAAGGACCCAATTGTTGAAATGAATGGAATCATTTCTATCCTTGTTCTTTAATCATGTGTCTAAAGAAACATTTTTTTGGAATTATATATGCCATGTGACAATGGAAACAATCCCCACTTATATATTTCCATGCTAAATATTTTAGTATCTTTCTAATGTATAAACCTTGAATTAGGATTAGTAGACTCTTGGATCAATCATGATGGATCTTGATCCCAAGAATATATGTTTCTTCTCCTAAGTCCTTCATGGAGAAGCATTTATTCAACCAGTATTTAATAGACTATAATGTTTTTGGTAACATATGGAACATAATAAAAAACTTTTAAAACCAAGATAAATATCTTTGACAATATGAGGTGGTAGTACCCAATAGCCACTGTAGCAAGTATAGATTCATTGGTTTCTCATTGATCTACATCCCTCACTCAATCTTTAAAAATATAAATGGTTATATAATTTGAATATATATTTGAGCACTGATTGTTTTATCTAATAACCAATTTACAGAATAAATAACATACACTTGATACCTAGGTACAATGTTTCTTCCAAAGACCCTTCTTTTCACATACAAAATAGATAACATCCTACTCCCTTTCATACCCATTGATTATTCTCTTCTTGGATGAGTGTTGTGAAGAATATTTGGACTTAGAAATCTTCACATGTATTTTACTTTAATTAACTGTAAGGATTGTGGTTTTTCATTCTTCATGTCTATTTCAACTTCATTAAGTAGTGTAAAAAGATATGGCTGATACATATAAATGTATTTTTTTTATTAAAATTAATAAAAAATAGAAAATATATATTGGAGTGATGCAATATTGAGATTAGTGTGAAATTATTTAGGAAATTTAATCCCTGGAACCTCTAGGTACACAATGTATCCAATGATTTTGACTACATGAGGCATAGTTCATGTACCCTATCCAATATTACTCTAATAGAGTGCCTTAGATATCTCAAATTATTCCTATCTATCTCTCTCCTAATATAGGCCACTAAGATTCTTGAGCATGCTATTCTAATTGATCTCTTTATGAGATGCCAAGGGTTCACTATACATTGATGATAGAAATAAACACTAAATTTAAACCACATCACTCAATATTTTATCATAGATAATGAACTCTTCATCGCTCAATTTTTTTCTATATCGACAAGGTAAAGAGAATTATAGCATGTAAGATTTATGTTCTTGAAGTAACACAACCTAAAGATGTCTAAACTTTTATTGGAAGTTAACGCAAGTAAGAATATGGTATTTCTAGAATATTTTCTGTAGGGATAATATGGATGAATATATTTCATTTATTCTACATTTATAAAACATTATATTTTTATAACATCACATAATTATAATTTATGTGATACATAATGAATTTAATTTTTTTAAGTGTCTCACTTTTTAATAAAGTCTCAACAAACCTTTACATTGAACACAAAAATACTATTTACTTAGAAATTATAGTGGAAACAATCAATATACCCCTTACCATAACAAAATCAAGGTCTCGGTCAATTACTTGAAGGTATTTCAGTAGACTGGTCTGAGAAAAATATGATATTCTTACCCCTTGATATATTTAGTGGAACCCCCAATCCATAATCCCAACTCATATTTACTCAACAATCACATCCAAGTTATATCAAGTCTAGTGGGGGCTACTTCTATTGAAGTATGTTGGTAAGTCAACCCAAAAATTTCATAAAAAATCCATGAGAAAAGTATTTGTCTCAAAAAGTGTTGGTTAAACCCTTAATTTTATAGATTTAATTCATAATAATGTAATTAAAGTCTTATTCTGAATTAATATTAAGTTCCTGGTTTTTTTATAATGCATGAAGAATTTTTTTCCTTTTCATTTCATGTTAATATTATGTCGATTTTACTTAAGTTATTAACCATGTTTGATAAAAAAATATGTATAATCCATTTATTTAAATTTTAACTTTTAATATTAGTATATTAATTTATGTGATAACAATATTTCATCCATAAAAAATAATAATGAGATAGAAATAAATAAATAAATGAACTGATCACGAGCTTATCAAAATTTTTACTTATTAAGAGGAAAATAAATCAACCTTTACCTAGGTAAAAACTTATTTTTCTAGCCATAGAATGAGTTATAGAATTCCACTTATCCACCTATGTATCCACTAGGCTGGAATCATCTTGGTTCTATCTTAAACATCCTCTATGTGCCTTTGGACACTCCTTTTATTATAAGTGTTTATAATTCATACACAAGTGAGGGTAACTAAAGGATTAGTCAAGGTGAATTATATAAATCACTTTGGATATGCAGGTCCCATGTAATAATGGAGGGAGGGATTAATTGCATTCCATCATACTAAATTTAATTATAAATATTTGAAAAAACCATAAATTAAATAAATTAAATAAAACCAATGTATACACAGGTCTTGGTCATGCTCATAAATGGTCATACACAATCAACAAATATGAAAAATCACACTTGTTAACATTCATTTCAATTCATTATTTATAATTAAGATAAACACATTTTAATTGTTTAATTAATTAATTAATCCCATTTCTTCTTAATGACCGTATGAAATCTCTTGGAAATTCCCATCATTAATTTATTTAGGGAAAATAAATGTCTTGACCAATAAGTATAGATAATTATAATAAATAAACTGAGCATTTTATATTCTTCAATACCGTTATTACATTTTCAAATTCATCAAGTACCAATTAGTGTAATAATTATTTAATGTTGTAATTAATTATTTTAATTTTGTTTAATTTTATCATTTATTGGGAGACTATACAATGTGTACTTCTGAGCTACTCATTGTGTACCTCGATTTCATTGTACCTATGATAAATGTTTGGGGTTTGTCATGTACCTCAGTTAGACTACACGACATGTACTATCCAGATACACACTATATATCGTGCTTTCCAAGTCTCTAAAAAACCTAATAAAAGACTTAGTGTTTTCTTCAGATGTGGAACACCATGATGTGTACTCTGTCTACATGCCATGTCTTCCACTTGTTGTATTTCCTCATAAACCAACAAATGACACATTTTGTATTTTTTATGTGGGAATAAATGAATTACACAACATTTATGTTGGATATATGACATGTATTTCAATAATTATATAGTCTCTTAGTATCACATGGTCAAAAACCATGTATTTGAACACATGGTTTGAATGAATTTCAAGACTAAAATGTATAAACTATAATTTGTGTATGATAGCTACACGCCGTGTAATCTAATATGTTGTGTTCCAGGTTGGCTTTGTCTATAGGAGTGTGAAATGAATTACCATGTGTAGTTATTGCTTGGTGTGATATGTATCCCATGAAACATCGAGGTGCAGTTTACATGGGGACATGGAATATACTCTAGCTACACACTATGTAACCCAGTCTGACACGACCAAATCCTTAACATTTCCTAAAAGAATCCCTGGTTGTTCTTAATCTATTCATATCTTTAATAAATTATGAATAATAAAAAAATTAATTAAAATCTGTAAATAATGTTAATTAATCATTGGATTAAAGAAAAAATAATATGGTAATGAATGACTTAATTACTATAGAACATATGGATCAATAATGAAATAAATTATTATAACTTTAAATATAACTTATCTGATACCACCTGAAGGTTTTAGGAACAGCGGAAGTGCATGTTGAGAGATTAACCATAAAAGTTTTTGTAAAATTTGATGTATCATTGTCTAATTATACAAGATGTAAATGTCATGACCAAAACAAAATCATCATGAAAATTGGGAAAATGTTTTCATGATAAATTAATAAGTAATTTATATTAGATCTGAAGAATGGGAACCTGGTATGAGGATATTTCTTAGATGAATATTTTAGCCTTATGAAACCATTTTTGGATTACCTTTACTGTGTATGGAGGACCCAAAATAGAGCCCCTCTAGTAGTGATCCACACGTACTCCATTGATATCTAAAAATCACTAAAAGAATGTTGGGTTCTAGCATAGTGAATCAACCATATGGTTTTTTTCATCTTGAATGCTTTAATATCCTTTGTGATTGAATTATTCTCTCTTATTCTAATCATTTTTAAGAGTTGGATACAAGGAGGAATTCAAGAGAGAAGTCTTTTGTGCGTAATTATTCTAAATTTTTCATTAACACTACACAATAGACAAAACCATCTATTTACAGTTTTAGTGTTTAGGTTAAATTATTATTTAATTTAAAAAACCCCTTAAATAATATAATAAACCTAATATTACCCCATTCCATATAAAAATATTATTATTATTTTGTGTTATTCACTAATTGGAACAATGATAAATATCATTTAACCGACTTGTAAATTAATATTTATCATTGGACACAATCACAGTTGCTCATATTCCACATCATTTATTAAATACATGAATAAATATTTAAATAAATATTATATTCATAAATAAATATGGTATTCACAATCTAGAGACTAAATGTTTATTAAATATTAAATAATAAAAAATATATATTTCATTCAAAATCTGATGAATAAATGTTTATTTAATTAATGAAATCAAAACACATGAATAAAATTATTTCCTAGTCTTGAGAAGAATATTTATTATTATAAATAAATTCAAATATAATTCAACTAAGATCAATGGAAACACTTACTTTGTGGCCCTCTATGATTCATTCTTGTTGGCATTAGGTGGGCTTATTTAAATTCCAAAATTACTTCTAGTAATGGGTAAAGGAACCTAAGAGAAAGAAATTAATGTCGCAACATCGACAATCGCATACAAGTGATCATTTTTTAATATAATTTTTTAATATCAATATCTCATAATGTAGGTTTCATATCTATTTCATCATCCTATATGTCCAATACATCTTTCTTTGACTATCATTAATAAACACATGATTACACCATGTCAATGAATTTAATGTGATATTCCTATTACAATCAAAGGGATGAGATATCAACTTCCATAAATATGGAATGGAAAATTCCATCATCAACTTATCCATTAATAACATTTAATTTGTGGTGAACCCAACATACCCTACCACAAACATATGGAATCATGGTTTGGTTAGAAAATCAAGGTGTTTGAGTCATGAAATTCATTAGCGATAAACATAAATTCTAACAACCATTACACACACTCACAGAAAGAGATATCTGATGACACATAAACATTTGCAATTCATTCATGTGGTTATTTTCTCATAATCTCTTATCTTAGAGATTACCAAGTGAAACATTCATGAGAAAAATTCTCATACGGTTACGAGTAATTTCTACTGACAACCAACATACTATTTTTTTCCATCATAGACTATTATCCAGCCAAAAAACTATATTTAAGATTATATTCCTATCATTTCATGGTTCTTTTCATGGTCTTATATACGTGATATATTCCCTAAGAAATTTTTACATCAATGTCTTTAAGAACAATGAATAATATGTAATAAGTTATTTTATTAATATTCAAATCATCAAATATGAATTCAATCCAATGTATAAATAATTGGTTATATAATACTAATAGTAACTTACTCCCACTTGGACTATATCCCACTACTTATGACTTTCAGTCTTCTAGACCTCATCTGATATTCATGTTTCTGTTGAGTAAAAAATTTAGTCAATGGGTATTTTACAATGTCTTTCATGGATATTATGCCCATAGTGACTTAATCTATATGATTGAAATCCCTCAAAATATGATACTTTTGAAGTATATTCTTCATCTGCTGATGTGGACTTATCTCCTTAGTGAGATCCATGTTCTATTATTATCAAAATAGAGAGTGATATGGTATTTACATCAGCATACCACATTAATCTCTTGGAGGAAGTTTTAAATCCAAACTACTTATTTTGATTCTTTAGAAGCTTCAATGTACTCATACACCACTATAGAATCTGAAACCATCAATTTTTTTGGAGTTATTCCATCTCACAACACCTCCATTCAGAGTGACGATGAAACCCATATGTGATTTCAGATCATTTTGATCTTTTTAGAAACTAGCATCTATATGTCCTTTAATGACTAGTTCCACACATCCTCTATAGACCAGAAACATATCCTTAGTATACCATAGATACATAGTCTTTACATTATCTAGTGGAGGTCACTTGGGTTATCTTGATACCTCCCTATAGTACTAAAGCCATAGGTGAAATCTACCCTAGTACATATGATAGCATACACTACTAACTTAGTTACTAAAATGTATGGAATACTCTCCATCCCTTGTCTTTCATCATGTGTTTGAGGTCACATTTTCTTCGAATGATGTTTTCCATTTAACATTGGAAACAATCCCATCTTGGGTTATTCCATACTGAATCTCTTCAGTGTCTTGTCAATGTATGTACCTTGACATAGGTCGAGTAGGCTCGTGGTTCTATCACGATGGATCATGATACCAAGAATATATGTTTCTTCACCTAATTCCTTCATGGAAAATCATTTATTAAATCATGATCTTATAGATTGTATGACTAGTATTTAATTTCCAATTAGTAGTATTCCATCAAATTATACTATTATGAAAATGACCACACTCCTACTAAACAATTTATAGACAAAATATTCGCATTAATTATTTTTGAAATAAAATTCCATTATGGATTCATCAAACTGTATGTCCCATGATCTGGATGCTTGATTTAATCCATTGATGGATATTTTCAATTTTTATACATTGTTGGCATCTTTTGGAGTCATAAACCCTATGGGTTGTGACATATAAACATCTTTCTAAAGGTTTAAATTAATTAATTCTATTTTGAAATATAATTAAAAAATATAATAATCATGGAAGGCCTCAATGGAAGGTAAAATTTTTATGGATTTTAGTATTTCAATTGGTGAAAAGGTTTTTTTTCATAGTCTAGTATTTGATGTTGTTTAACCACTTTTGCAATTATCCATTCATTATAATTTCTATCTTTTCCATCCATATCTAATTTATTATTGAATACCCATTTACAACCAATGATATTTATATCCAATGGAATATAGACTAAGATCAAAACATGGCTTTGGTACATGAAATCTATTTCATAATTCCCAACTTCTTCCCAATTGGAAACATATGTTCCACTTACTACTTCCTTGTAGATTACGAGATCATTATTATCTACTAACAATGAGTCACAATCCTTAGTTATATATATATATATATATTATGTTTTATAATAACTCTTGTCCTCATATGAAGTACTTGTATCTCTATAACTTCTTTTTCCATGGGGATTTAGGGAATTTTTTAATGTGTGAACTCTTTTGTACCTTTATCCCCGAATTCATCAAATTTTATCTTTCTCCCACTATATCTTTTAGAGGTTTTATCCCTCTCAAGGAATATTGAATTTAATAAAACTATTAACTTTATTTATGAGGAATCATATAGGTAATATCCCCCTTTTTTTAGGGTATCCTATAAAGGTCCACTTTAGGCCTCAATGTGCATTTTTTCCTGAAAGATTCCTTAAAAATTATTCATAACCCTACACATGAAATTTTGAAAATAAGAGTTTCTTTATACTCCAAAATTGGTATGGGATACCATCCACCACTTTAATTGGCACTGGGTTTAGTATTTTGGATGTTTTCTATAACATATGTCCCTAAAAGGATAACTAAAAGATCACATGAATCATCATTGATCTCACTATGTATAATAATGTGGGGTTACTCCTTTCTCTTACACCATTCCACTGAGGTGTATATAGAGACTTGAGTTCAATGAAAATTCCAAACTCCCATAAATAATCATTGAATTTTTTATTAATATATTCTTCACCATGATCAGAGTGGATTTTCTTAATCTTCTTACCAATGTGGTTCAAGAGTTCATTCAATTATTCTTTGAATTTATCAAAAGAATATGACTTACACCTCATCAAGTAGACATATCCATATGTACTTAAATTGTTAGTTTAAATAATGAAGTACCAGTACCCACCCCATGTCTCAACTATAAATGGTCTAAACACATCAGTTTGAACTAATTCAACAAAATCATTAGCCCTTTCACCATTTCCAATAAATGGGCATTTTTTCATTTTTCATTGTAAAAATGTGTGACATGAAACAAGTGTTTTTTTCAAAATAATATAAATATACATCTTGGTAAAAAAATTCAAACACTTTTGATTTACATGACCTATATAGTTATTCCATAGTTGGGTGTGGTATGAGTCATGTGAAGTAGTTTCATTATCGATTTCTATTATTTGTTTCGTGTAATCCAACACATAATGTTCATTATTTAAAATGTTTCTTTCCATTACAAATTCTTTATTTATAGAGGTAGAAACATTTATCCCTAAATTTGAAAAGAAAACCATTTTTATCAAGTCTGGATATAGAAATAATGTTTTTGGTAATAGATGGCACAAAATAAAATCATTTTAAATCAAAGATCAACCACATCATCAACATGAGGTGGTGGTCCCCAATAGCCATAACAATAATTCTGGATATATTAGTTACTCATATATCTACCTCCCCTTCCACAATATTCCTAAATCTATTTGGTTCCTATATTTGAATATATATTTGTGAACCACATGATATATATAACACCCAAATGGTAGAAAGGGATAAATTGAAATCGTTAACAGACATAACTGATGCTTCCCCTTAATTATTTTCTTAGATGCACTTTTTTCTTCCAGTACCCCATCATTCCACATGAAAAATAGATAGTATCTTACTCCCTTTCTCCCCCTTTATCTTTCTCTTATCGAAAGGGGATTTTGAATAAGATTTAGTTTTAGAGATCTTCACTTGGACTTTCATTATATTTTCTATAATAATGGAATGTATTTCATGATTCATGTCCTTTCCAACTTGGATAAGTAGTGTAAGAATATCTGGGATAGACCACTCAATTTTTTTCATATTAAAATTAACAAAAAAATCTAGAGAATGTCTAAAAGAGTGATAAAATAAAGAGATAAGTGCATGATTATTTAGGAAATAAAAACCCTCAAACCTCTAGGTTCTCAATCTATACAATTAGTTTAAATATGTGAGACCTATTTGGAACACCCTCTCTAAGTTTACTTTTAATGATCACCTTGGATATATCATACTTTTCCTATATATCTCACTTCTGATATATTACACATAGACACATGAGAATGAAATAAGAATTCACATCTTTATGAGTCTTTATGAGTTAAATAGCCATTTATGATATTATAAAACACTGAACATCAAACACATTGATCATTTGATTATCTTATACATTTAACTCTTAACCACTTACTTGTATTTGTAGGTAGATTAGGTAATGAGGATTCTAGCATGTAAGATTTTTGTTTATGGTGCTACACAACCCTAAGGTGTCTAAACCATTCACGGGAGTTACTTCTAATAAAGAGATTGTATTTCCTTAATATTGATAATAGGGATAATGTGAATGATGAACATGAAATTATTCTATAATTATAAAATCGAAGATTATCCTTACTTCACTTGATTACAATTTATGTGAGAAATAATGAATTTAATTTTACTACCTCTCCCATTATTTTATCAAGTCCCAAAAATGCTCACCATTGGACACAGAATGCCTAGTTTCTTATACATTATAGTTATAAGGATTAATTTATCCCTTCTGACAACCCTTGTGAGGGATCATTCAATTACATATAGGTATTTAGGTAGGCAGGTCTTTTAAAACTATGGGTTGGATACTTCTTGATCTGTTGAGTGGACGCCCCAATCCAGAAACCCTTACATGGATTTCCTAAAAACATGCCTCCAAGTTACATCTAGTTTATATAGTTCTACATCTCTTTATGTAAGTTGGTTAATTTTACCAATAACCTTCATAATAACTCCATGATGAGAGTAAGTGACTCAAAAGGGTTGGTAAAACACTTAAATATATGTCTTTTATTCATAATATAGTAATGGAAGGATTATTCTATCTTAACATTAAGATGAGGGATTTTATTTTATTATGTGTAATGATTTATTATTTTATCCTTTACACATATTGATAATATAAACTAGATTTTACTTAAGTGAATAACCATGTTTTGATAAAACATTTATAAATAATACATTTATTTAAACTCTATATTTTTATATTAGTCCATTTATTTATGTGATTGTGGTCCTACATCCATAAAATAAATAGTGAATAAGGTAGAAATAAATAAATAAATAACCCAGTCATGGCCTTATATAATAGTTGATTTATTGATAGGATAATAGATCAATCTATGGCCTAGGGAAAAATCATTATGCTGGACATGGAATGAGTTGTATCATTCAACATATGTATCAGTTGGGTTGGAATATTCTATGTTTCATCTTGAATTGTCTCCCCACTCTTAGGGATACTCCTTTAATTACATGTATTTATAACTCACATGTATGTGAGGGGAACTAAAGAATTGGTTAAGGGGAATAATATGAATCACATTGGAAACACTAGTTATATATAATAAAGGAGGGAGAAATGACTCATAGTCTATCATATTGAATTTAATTATAAATAATTTAAGAAAGCATGTAATAAATTTAATTTAATAAAACCAACGCATACACTGGTCTTTTTCAAGATTATGAATGGTCATACACATGCAATTAATATGAAAAAGTAGACTATTATTTATAATTAAGATAAATGTGCTTGAATTAATTAATTTTTTTTATCTTAATGACCATACAAACTCTCTGGGATACACCCATCATTAATGTATTCATGGAAAATAAACAACATGACCAATAATTAAATATAATTAAAATAAATAAATAAATACTTTTTTGATTCTTTAAATCCATTTTTAAATTATCAAACACATCAAGATCCACTTAGTTTAAAAAGTTTTTAATTATACAATTAATTATTTTAAAGTTATTTAATTATGTCTTTTATTGGGAAACTACGTAGTGTTTACTTATAAGATACATGTTGTGTACATTTATTTTAGTATACCTATGATAAATTCCTAGGGATTTGGCATGTACCTTGGATGGATTATACAACATGTGATATCCAACTACATGCCCTACATTGCACTTTTCACGTGTCTATAAAATCTTCTGAATGTATTAGTGTGTTCTTTGAACATGAGACCACACACCATGTAATCTGGCTACACATCATGTTTTCATCTTGCCGTGTGTTTTTATAACCTACTGATTCACTCAGTAGATATTTTGGACATGGTAATTAATTAATTACATGATGTTTATGCTGGCTACATTTCAGGTTTTTCAATAATTACATATATTCTTACTCTCACACTATCATAAACTGTGAATTTGACCACATGATTAACATTAATTTCACCATTAAACCATCTAAATTGTAGGTAATGTACACTAATTGTATTCCATGTAATATGAAATGTTTTGTTCTAGGATGGATAACTCTATATGTGGTGTAAAATAAATTTACTGCATCTAGTTAATACTTGGTGTTCCATATATCCTGCAACACATCCAGGTGCAGTGCACTTGGGTACATGTAATATACTCCAACCACACATTGTGTAATACAAAATCACTAGTCAGAATCCTGAATAGTTCTTGATGGAATCTCTTGTCATTAATCATCTATTTCTAGACTTTATTAAATTATGAATCTTTAATGATGTAATTAAAATGGAAAAACAATATTAATTAAACATTAAATTAAAGAATGAATAATCTATTAATAAAATATCTAACAACTATTTTCACATATGTCAATAATCAAATAAATAATTATTTTCTTAAATGTAACCACTCTAATACAACTTGATGGTTCTAGACATAATATAAGATCTTGTTGAGCAATTAACAATAAAGGGTTTTTTATATTAGAAGGATCATTCTCCAATTGTTTAATACATAAACCTCATAAATAATAATAAAAATTCCATCAAATATTGACATAATAAAGGCTAGAACAAAGAGAGGAACTTTTCACATTTAATTTCAAATTAATTTATAATAAATGTCAAGAAAAAATACTGGCTCTGAGGATCTTTATTCAATTAATATGCTGATCATCGAGAACCTGTTTTAGCTTAACTATGTCTTTTATAGATGAAATAAAGTATATAACCTCTTGCGGGGATCCACATATGGTCCTTTGATCTCTGAACAATCATTAATGGAGCGTAGGGAGCAATCTTAGTGGATGAATCATCTTGTATTATTCATCTTGATCTCTTCAAGATCCTTTGGGATTAAAGGATTCTCTCTATCTTGAGAGGAGGAGAGGAGGAATTCTAGAGAAATTTCTATTGTGAACAATGATTCTCAATTCTTGATTCAACCTAAAAAATAATTATATCCATATATTTATAGGGTTAGAGTTTAGGTTAAAATATTAATTAATTTCACAGTGGTCCTGAAATAATATAATAAACCTAATCTTACCCCATTCCATATAAAAATAATATTTTTATTATTTTGTGGTGTGTGATAACTAGTGCAATGATAGATATTATTTTACTGTCTTTTAAATTAATATTTACCACCCAACATAATCTTGTTCTACTTGTCTTCCTTAGAATTTATTGAGTACACAAATATATATTTTATTTAAAAATATATATTTTATTCAAAATCTATAAAATAAATATTTATTAAATATTCAATAAATAAAACAAATATATTTTATTCAAAATTTGGAGAATAAATATTTATATAATTTATGCAATCAATAATAACAAAATTATTCCCCAATATTGAGAATAATATTTATTCAAATAATCTAATTCAAATTCATTTTAATTGAGATCAACTAAAACAATCACTGTGTGACTCTATAGGGTTATTTGTTGTTTTTATTAGATAGGATTTCCTAAAGTCCAAGATTACTAAATTTCAATAGGTCGGAGCATCTAAGAGAAAGAACTTAGTGTCTCAATGTCAACAACCACATACGATTTCTCACTATGTAATATAATCACTTTGTCTCAATATCTCATCAAGTAGGTTTCACATTTATATCATCAACCTATATTCTTGATAGATATTTCATTAAATATATGAAATAAACAAGTCACTACACCATGGTCATGGAATTTAATTTGGTGATTAAATTTAAATCAAGGGGATGATATATTACCTTCAAAAAATATAGAAGGGAAAAATACTTCCTCAAATTATACATTAATAACATGTCATTCATGATTTACCCCATGTAACCTACTTCCCGAGAACATATGTAATCGTGGTTTTGGTCAGTAATTCTAAGTGCATGAGTCATTTCATGAATTAATGAAAATATTAATGTCTAAGGACCATTACACATGCTCGCAGATAGAAATATATGATAACACATAAACATGCAGAATTCCTACTAGTGGGCCTATTCTCATAATCTACCATTTGGAGATTACCAAGTGTTCATGTCGCGAGAAAAATTATTATCCACTTATGAGTACTCACACCTAACAATAAACATACTACGTTCTATATTATAGAATGTTATCTGACCAAATAACTATATTTAAGAATATTTTCATATAATTCTAAGAGTATCATCATAATGGGGACCTTCTATGACTTTATCAATGACACTGATTCCCTAGGACAATATTACATCAAAGTCAACCAAAATAATGAATAATAAAAAATAAGATATTTTTTTAATATTAAAATCTTTAAATATACATGTAATACAAAGTATAAATAGATAGTTATAGAACCCCAACTCAAATATGGATGGGAATGGGAATCCATGAAGAGTGGTTAAAATAAAAAATAACCAAAAAGAATAAAAATAACCCTACTTAAAGTGGGGGGGTCAATATATACCACTAGGAATTTGGGGGCCTCCACCATTGATTTAGTAGGTCATCGAGTTCTCAGTTCCCTCCATTGATCCCTCGGTGAAAGGCCATTATTACTCTGGTGGCCTTCACTAGGGTTTAGCTAGAATTTTTATTGATCCCATCACCCTTGGTACTTCCACTTCATGATGAATTTTCCTCCCATGAATTCTCTAACAATCATACCAGCTCTAAATATTGACTTCAAACTCACTTAAAACACAAAAAATATCAATCATTAATAAAAATCCAAAAAATTAATTTATCATATAATTTCACCCAAAAATTCTCAAATTTATATCTAACTTATCCTTTAATTAATTGAATAAAACTATTGTTCGTTAAAAAATCTTCACCATATAACTTTTAATCTTCAAAAATACAAATTAGAACATTCTCCTGTAAATATATACCTATCCAAATCCCCAATTCATCATCAATAAATTAAATCATATACCAAAACGTTCATTAAATTTCTATTTCATCACTCACAAAATCAAAACACACCACAATATAGAAACTCTCAATTTCAAACTACTTATTCACCAATACACCCCCATATTATCCTTACTAAAATAAATACTTACTATATCTAATTTATAACCTACTACCAAATTTCCAACATATCAAAAAAATTTAGTCAATCAATTATTTTATTTAAATCCAAACATTATTTTGAAAATCATAAATTAATTTTTCATTTAAAACCCAAAAATACACAAAATAAAACCTATATAAAAAATTATATCTTATAAAAACACTTCAAAGTTTATTTCAAAATTAAAAATAATTAATAACATTTAATCACATTTAAAATTTATTTAATTTAAGGTAAATCATTATAAAAAAAGTTTTCTTTACTTTGGAAAAAATTTACTATTTCACTAATTGTCAAAATATAAATATTATTAAACATATCTAGAAATACATCATTAATTAGAGAAAAAATCATCAATGGTAATATAAATAAACTCCTGAGTTATTTTAACTAAATAATACAACATAATGTATCCAAGGACTAAAAAATTACTTTATTAATAACTTTTAAGTAATTAAATTAACTCACCTAGAAAACTCAAAATATATGGGATTCAAATTTACCAAGTTTCACTATCTATATGATGCATTAAAATTGAAAACCATGGATCTTAGATGATCCCTATGACTCTTCTCTACTCCCACAATTCGATACATGAGATATCCAAAAAAATCTTAACTCATACTTAAAGTTCCTAACTAAAAACACACAAATATGTAGTAGTGTGATATTCCACTAAAAATAGGTTTATTAGATATATTTATGGATTATTTATCAATTCATAAACTATATTATCTTTTATCTATAAAATCATACAAAATCCAAACATAATAAAAAATCATTTAATGGCATGAACTGGATCATTAGTGACCCAGATCAAACCACCACAAGCATTAAGAATTCTCCCTAATCATAGTGGGTTTGAAACTAACATTTAGGGTCTAATTTATTTAATGGAGAATAATTTTCTCTATTATGGAAATAATATAGTCAATCCCAAATTCTTTTTAAAATCTCATCTTTATGTTAAAGAGATTAATTTTTTTAAAATTTAATTTTTTTGGGTTTCTGTCATACATGCATAAACATATAAAATATAATTATATATATATACCTAAAAATTCAACCCTAGGGTGTATCATAGTGGCTACATCTCTGTGGGTATCATGGGATGTCTCTGGATCAAGTCTCCCTAAGTACTTTTAGGCACTGTAGGTTTCTCTATTTCTTTCTAATCCCCTCCCCCAAAATATTTTAGTAAATCTATATATTCTTAAATATATATAAATAGACCAAATAATAACAATAAAATGTTCATACCCACCATAAGACAAAACTAAAACAAAATACTAATATATTTTCAAAATCACCTATGTTTGATGAACACCATCACTCCACTACCTATAAGAAACCTATTTAACTTGATTGATATTCAAATAGACCATAGATCAAATAATCAATTTTCTATGAACATTATTGCATCCAAAATTATATTTTTGAAACTACATGCACACTAAGATACTTATATAAGGTCCATGTGAAAAGTCTCAATAAAATACACTAAGATACCTCAACTCCCATAAGTAAAAATTCAGGTGGATTTATGTGCATGTGTTATAGGAATTTGTATATATAATAAGTTTAAAATAAATACCCAATTAAAAAATTCTAAATACATCCCAGATTAAAAGTCATAAAATAAAAATAGACTCCTCCAACACCACCAGGTGGAGTAATACAATCGTTATGTGACATAACTCCTGTATCATTAGAAGTATCTATGCCATCTTTGAGACTAATATTGGAATCAAATTTGAATAAAACATATGTCAACATTATAAAGGAAATAAAAAGACACACACAAACAAACATCGTATCATATGAGGGAATGTATCCACATATATAATCATCCTATATAAGGGGTAAATAAACTCATATAAATGAAACAATCCACCTCATCCATAGATTATGGACACCGCATAATCCATTTATGATGATTCTAGTAAGGATTCCAAACTCATTAAGGGCTATTGATATCTTTATTTTATATTTATATTTTCATCAGATTAAATATATATATTCATTTATTTTTTATTTTAAAATAAGATATTATTGTTTAATGTTGTTATTTTATTTTTTTTAATGGAAGGAAAAAATTTATATATATAATTGGAAGATTTTGGAGGAATTAATAATAGAGAAAGAAAGGAAAACAAATATTTACAATTGTTGGAAAAGGTGGCATCATTTTGGAAAATTATAACACATGAGGGAAATATAATGATACAATGAGATTTATCTAAACCAAAAAGTCCTATTAATCATAACAGTATGGAATCCAATCATCGAGGCATTCCATCATCATTAGGACACAAAGTCTGCTCATTGATTTGGAATGACTCTTCAAGAAATGGAAGGAATCTCCATCTATCTAATGGATTCATGCGCGGTCTCATGGCACCCAACTTAACACCGACAAATCAAGTGGCCACTGGGTCTGTTGGAATCCCACCTCCAGGGGATTCAAACTCAATACTAATGGTCCATGCTGTATGGGGGTCCTGAAAGGTAGTAGGATTGTTCGTAACTCTTAAGGCTTGACCCTCTTGTCCTTCTCCTCGCGATGGGCCATTGCTCCTCACTCTAGGACAAATCCAGAGCTCTTCTTATGGGTTTAAACATTTGCCTACTGAATTATATTTCGATTTCGGAGGTTGAAACAGATTCAAAAAATTTTCATGACTCCTTACTTGGTCATTTTCCAACTCCTTGGTCCATCACCTACATCACTAAAAAGTGCAGATGCATGATCACCAACAACACCAAAGTTATGAACTCTTGTCATGAGGGAAATCAAGTTGTGGATCACCTTGCTTATCTTGAGGTCCTTATCCCCAACCCAGTCTGTTTACAAATCATTCTCACTCTTAATATTAAAGGAGTCAATATGATGAAAGGGTACACCCTCAGTCTCCATCACTTTAGACCACTATAGGCTCTTCTCTCTCTCTTGTTTTATATTTTCGATTGTTTACCCTTTCCCCTTTATATAAAAATTGAAATTTATGATGATATAATAACCCAGATATACTAAAACAGAATCTCAAACAAGAGATAATGGGTTTCTCCATCTCCATATCCCAGATAAGAATGATGTGAAATTCTGAAGCTCCAATAGTCTATATATGATTCCCAGAAACTCATGTGTCTATACAAGAAACCATGTATAGGATCTGTACCTTTCCATTATGCTCCATAGTTGAGGGGGCACAATATCTAGTAGATATTCCACATAACCACATTAGATATAGAGTGTAGTTCTTTCCCCACAACACTAAATGTGCCTACTGAGGGAGCAATTTATTTAGTCTATGAACCTCTCATAAACTCACAAGAATCAAAGTAGAGGACCCACACCACACCACTCTAATACACAGCTTAGGGGATATAATATCCAGTGGAGGACCTGGGACCTAGTGCGTCTGGGGGTTCCACTCAGTAGGTAGAGGACTTATAACCTAGTGTATCAGGGGGTTCCACTCAGTTAATAGAGGACATTCACGATGGTGATAAAGGGGGTTCCACCCATAAGATAAAGGAATTATAACCTAGTGTGTTAAGGGGTACTAATTGGTAGATAGAGAACTCTCACTCTGGTTCCACAGGAGGGTACCACTCAATAGAATGACAACCCATGACTTGGTGTGATAGGGGGTACCATTCAATAGATAGGGGACCAGTTTCTTTGTGTGTTAGGGAGGGTACAACTTAGTAAATAGAGGAATATGGGGGACCTATTCCCAGGTGGGATAGGATTTTTCCAACCCCAACATCTCTATAATGATCCCTCCCGATATCTACTATCAGTAAAGACTCTCTTAAAGAAGATTTATGAATGAAAAACCTTCACGTGTAGAGACCCTTTATTGACATACATAGACATTAAATTTCTTTTTCAGAATACTCAATACATTATACAAACAAATGTTCAGAGTCCGTATTCATTTAGTGTCTTTGGAAACTCATAACATAATCTTCTAATCATGGTGAACGATCTTCAACATATCCTATAAATATCATCCCCTTTTTTTTCTACCTAAAACCTGTATTTATATCCTAGGGAAAAGAAAACATGAAAAGGGTGAGATCAAAGGCTCATTAAGGGTAAACATAGAGAACATAAAACAAACCATAAACATTTGAACGTAAAAACATGGACATAAATTTAACCATAAAAATATTTAGTCATGAAATAAATCTTTATAGTATGTAAGGGATGGATTATAAAGGAAAATTAACCATGATATAATATCATTGGAATAAAACATGTAATTATGGAAAACTAATAAGCACATAATATTATTTCCTTAATAGTCAAGGTGTTACTACCCATACCATCATAGTGGGAAAAGTCCATAACTGAATTGGGATTACTTGTCATTCCATCCATGTAAACTAGAACAATATTTACTTAACATTACAGTCATGTATATATCATGAGATATACATCTTTACCCAATGCATAGGGGGGATATATAGGTCCCACCCATATTATAATGAAATCATTCTTACATGTGACACAAAAACATAAATCATTAATCATAGCATAACCCAAGAAATAAAATGGGTTTTCTTAAACATAATTTCAAAATAAAATAATCTATATAAAATAAAATTCCACCATTAACACAATAAAATCATAGTAATAATAGGGATAGAAACATAACACTATTTTAAGATAGTTATTTTAGATGGAAAATAATTTTGATAAACCACTAGAACTTAGTTCTTGAGAAAAATATCTTATCTTCTTCAAAAAAATTTTATTTTCTCAAAATTATGAGAAATTTTAAAATAAAAGATTTTTTTTGAAAATAAACGTGAAATAGTGTAGAGGAAGCTTCATGTAAATAAGTAATCTTGAAATTTTAAAAATCCATTCATGTCGTATGAGTTAAAAAAACATTCTCCTCGTACTTTTGTCAAAAAAAATCAAAAAATACCTCATATTGTAAACAAAAAAAATATTCCTTCCATACCATGTAGTAAAAGTCAAAATTGGGTAAAAATGACTTTAAACATACATAGAAGAAAATTAAATGTTTTATAAAAACATTTTTAGAAAACATGGACATTTATGATAAATATATCCCTAATAAATACATACGTATAAATAATCTTAGATAAAAATGAGATTTCAAAATTATCCCTTACTTTAAGTCAAATTTCTTCTGTATGTGTTTGAAACTCTTGTATAGTGGGTTTAAACATATTATTAACTTTTATCAGAACCATAATAATGTTTATGATATCATATATTATTCACTTGCGACTCTATATTACCTATTCATTTGTCAAATCTATGCTAAAGCAAAATTTTGGGTAATAATCGTTTTATTTATTGTACATGTTTTAAATTGTTATTATTGATATTATTACTTATATCATGATTTAATTACTTCAAAAATGTAAAAATTTATTAAAATATCATATATATTCAGTATATAAATAAATATATAATATACATATAAATGAACTGGAATACACCTTTCATGGAGAAGGTAGGTCGTATGTATGCATAAACGTTGTTTTCGTTTCCTTATTGAATTGAATGGAAGTAAGTAAATGACATATGTATATATAAATAAATATAATAGAATTATTATCTCATGTATTTTATGATTATTTATTATATATACTATATAATAATTCTTAAATGGTTAACGTGGATAATGGATCTCATCGCGTTGTAGAGATGGTAAGTCATACGTATGCACAAGCGACTATATCATTCCTATATTTTTTGAGTGGTATTGAATAGATAGTGTATAATATATAAGAATTTGTATCATGTTATAATAATCATATATAGTTGTTATTTTTCACCAATATAACCATCCAAGTAAGGTGGTGGTGAAAAACATATTACACCACGATGTGGATACGGTAAGTTGTACGTACACACACGCGGTGATTTCATTTTTTACAAGATGTATAGAAGGTGAAATAGGGTTGTTTCATATTTATAATAACATATAAGTATATGAGTGATACTTATGTTGTTACTTTATAATGAAACGACTAATGAAGAGGAATTAAAAGAATAAAAAAAATTGAACAAATCGGTAGAAGATATTAACTCTTCCTCGACGTGCCTCTATTAAATTTCCTCTTAGGTCACTAGAGTTGGTATTTTGAGAAGACCAGAACCTATAGAATGTAAATAGGGAAGTTGGTAAGATAAATGGGTAGGTATGGATGAGAATAATGGCTCAAAATGGAGTTAAGTGGAGAGGTAAGAGGTTCCCTTTTTATAAGAGAGCGGAGTGGCACTTTAGAAAACTCCAATAATATTAATTTATTATAAAATGATTTTCTGTTTAAAAGGGACTAAAAATCATTAAATTCAAATATAATATGAGTATTGTTCTAAATCCTTTCAAACAATAGGTTTCAGACAAATTTATGTATCAAATGTAACCATATCTTTTAGCATTAACCCTTAGTTAACTAATTTAACTCTTACCATGTCTTCTTGTATATTCATACTATATGGTTAATATTGTTACTATAAAATTAAAATCAAACCTCAACTGGTTCATTAATAAAATGTTAAAAATTTGCTAAGTCATTTTTCCAAATCTTATATTTTTAGGACTATTATACCATTTAGTAAAACAATATTTGTTTTAAAAACTCAATTATGTCAATTTTTATACTATTCATATCATGATTTTTAAAAAATCCATAACAACTAGATTATTTTGAAAAAAACATCATGAATTAAAATATAACATGTCAAAATCATCTATATAATTCTTGGATGACATAAAAAGGTTCAAAATAAATTTATTTTAATATTTATAATGTCATTTATTTAAATCACTCATTGATAAGGTAATCACTACATCACAATTGTGTCATCAATAAACGTATTTTTATGGTGTATAAAAATTATAAATAAAATAACATGATCTAGGAAATTGTTTTAGATTTATAAGCACTATTTATAGATATATATATATATCTGTTATATAACAATATATTAAAATCGATTTAGTAAAAGATATATGTTTAGGTTATAATTATCTTAACTTTAAATTAATTCATATAAAATGTCATTTTCACATCCAAGTGAATCCATGGGGTCCCAAAATCGATATAAGGATTCACATGGATGGAAATATATCATAAAATAGGATTAGGACATGTGTTAAGGTAGTTCATTAATATTATAATATTATTTTTTTACCCTTATTTACCATATTTACCCTTTACCATGGTAAATAAAATAATTACTGGAGTTACTATTCACAATGTCCAAAAATAAAGGTACCAATTTACACAATTTGAACCTTATGATTCGAAATTTGGAATCCATTTTTCCAAATTCAGAATAGAGAAGTTGAAGTAATTAATTTAATATTAATTTCCGTTGTTAAACCTAAAAAGAAAGTTTTTATGAAGTAATAACTATCAAAATATTTACATGTTTTTATATCGAATTTAAAAGTGAAATTACTTAGAATGAAAAATATTGGATTAAATGATTAAAATATAATAAAATTACACTCTAAATCTAATTAAAATTTAATCTAACTATATAAATAAATTAGATAAAAAGGAAGTTTTGAATAAAAATGCAATATTTTTCACTATTCATTAAAATATTAATTTTATTAGAAAAATACCAAAATTCAAAAAAAGTAAATATTTACGTCCCGATTCCAAATAATAATTTTAGTTTTTCATATTTAACTTATAAAAGTGTCAAAAATAGACTTAAAGTGGGTGATCCATTAAAAGGTGGTAAAACTATATATTCTGAAAAATACTTCTTTTATCTAAAAAATTTGATTTTCTTCTCATGTAATGTTCTTAAAAATGTGTAATATGAATTCTAATGTTATATAAAATTCAAAATATGGTAAATAATATTCATAATTGCTAGTCTATATCCCATTAAATAATAATATTTTAATAATATGTTGTTGTTTATAGAAACTCAGTATCGCGTACAACATAAGCTATAGAGGAAGGTTTCTCTTGCGTGTAACGCAAGCCAAATCAGTGTTGCGTGTAGTGTAATATTATTTTGGTATTTATTTTAACATAATCAAAAAATATTTCATTTATAAATTGATTAAAATATATACTCAGTGTTTTGTGAAATTAATTCTATCAAAAGAACTTGAAATTATGTGCAACACAAGCCAAGAATAGTATAGCGTATACTGCAAGCTAATACGGTGTTGCGTATAGCACAAGATAATCTTGGTGTAGCATACAACATAAGGAATCAATGAAATTAAAAAGAATATATCTCATAAAATCTCAGGGTGTTACATTCTACCCCCTTAATATAAATTTCTCCCTCAAAATTCATCGAGGTTATAAATAGTTTTCTACTTGAATGTTTCCTTCGTGGAAACCCACATAATAAAAAGGGATACTAAAACATCATTTTAAAAAGTAATTCTAGAAATATAATGGTTACCCAAAGTAACTCATCACTTGGTTTCCACATAAGAGAACATATGTGGTAAGTGAAAACATGGATATGGAAGAGAAATCTTACCATCAAGTTCTGATGGATAGTGATATAGAATAAGGTTTGGAGAAAGTTAACTACCAAAAATACATTAATATATGATGATTTAAGGGAACATATGATTTATCAGATAAGAATATACTAGTATAACATTTTTGGTTTCAAGATCCTTCTATTAATGTTGATGAATTTTTTATGAGAATAAAAACTTACTTGATTTTGGTACAATCTCACCATTGTTCTTGCCTTGAACTATTTTCACTTAATCTATTATTTAATGAAATGAAGTTGAATTTTTCATTCTTGAAGTGTTATCAGATCATGGAAAGAATGACAAGTCATTCCATCTATCTCAACAAAAATTTTATCATAGCTAATCAAATATGTACAAGGCCATCTATAGTGAAATAATAAATTAATCTAAAAAACATCAACCATAATATAACTTATACAGTCATTCCAAAAACTAAAAATATAAAAATTTAGAAAGAGGTAAACTAAATAAACTTAAAATTTGTTTCCCATATCTCATTCAGCATTACTTGGTTGTCACATTCCAAACATTTGAATACCTTAATCATATATTCTCTTGAAACATGATAATATCATGAATCACCATAGAACCTTAGTGAAAAAATGCATTCTATCAAAATTAACTCTTTTCACACACCAAAAATACCAAAAATTATATATAATAAAACCATGATATCACTTTGTCCTTATATTATCCATGGGTTAATTAATACTATCAAATAACTCATTATCTCGTTATCGCATCGTTATTCACATAAAATGTGTTTTCTAAAAACAATATCTGAATAACTTTTCAGGGTTACTGGTACCATTCAACATATACTTTCAAATCGTTTAGGAAAAACCATAGTGTAAAAATACTTAAATGTTTATTTATTCCATAGTACCATATATTATTCTTGATAAACATGAAATCATTCCAATATCTTCTTAAACCATTGATTTAGCTTCATTGTTTTATTCCTTAACACTTATTTCATCTCATATATCATTTTTAGTCTCTTCATCATCATAGACAAAATACTACCCATATAACCATGATGATTCTCTTCTTGAGAGATTCCCTTTGTTTACTGATTTTCATAATTCCCATACATTCCATATTTAAAACATTTAACCATTGTTGATGTCTTAGTAATACCATTATCCTAGTCCATTGTGTTAACAAAACCTTTTTCTTTGCAATTACTAGCTCTGTGTCCTTATTTTTCACACCCAAAGCATCTTCTGATCCCTTTGAAACATTCTCCTTGATGCCTCTTCCCACATGATTTACATGAGGAAAATTGAACATTCTTTCCTTTATGATCACCATGAAAATCCATCTTTCTATTATTAGCTGCTTTAGGAAACTCACCAAAGTTGTGTTTATTGATCATATTATGAGATTTCTGATCAGGAATAATATTGATGTTTCTCCTTCCAACTCCCATGTAATTTTTCCCATGAATAATATCATTCCATTATCTATTATATTCTACATTAACATGAATCCTCCTCTTTCTGGCCATTTTATGAAACCCAAAAAGAATAGTGTGAAGAAAAATCATACTAGGAAAACAACATAATCAAGGGGGGGTAATTTCAATCTATAACAATGTAGGTTTAATCCTAGTTTATTCATGATAATTCCCATAATTCTAGGACTATAACATATAATTATACTTAACCTTAGGGACATCCCTAGAGATACCATAAAAATATCTCTAGGGATCTCACTAAATATTTGGCATCCTATTTTCCAAATGTTAATTAAACCTTCATTCTGATACCAATAGTAGATACTATAAGTTGATGTACATAGAAATTATTTTTATTTTTTGTAATACTTAATACATTACACAAATAGATTCCCAAAGACCATATTAGTTCAGTGTCTTTGGAAACTCGGAACATAATCTTCTAATCATGGTGAAAGATCTTCAACATCTCCCATAAATATCTTCCCTTTTTTTCTACATAAAAACATTCTTTATATCTTGGGGAAAAGAAAACACAAAAAGGGTGTTCTCAAATTCTTATTAAGGGTAAAAATTAAGAGCATAAAAAAACCATAAACATTTGAACGTAAAAACATAAACATAAAATTTACACATCAAAATCTTGAGTCATGAAATAAATATTGATAATATTTAAGGCATGGATCATAAAAGAAGAATAAACATTATAGAATTGCAATAGCCTAAGAACATGTAATTGTGGAAAAATAATAAGCATATAATATGATTTCCATAGTATCCAAGGCATTACTTCTAAGACCATCATAGTGGAAAAAGCCCTTTACTGAACCAGGTTTACATGGCATTCCAACCATGTTTTACTGAACCATATTTACTTGACATTTCAGTCATGTCAATATCATGATATATAAATCATTACCCAATTTATTTGAGGGAGATACATATCCCACCCTTATCATAATTAAATCATTCTTACATGTGCCAAAAAAACACAAATCATTCATCATTGCATAACCCAAGAAATAAATTGGTTTTCCTTAAAAATCATTCCAACATAACCTAATCCATATAAAATACCATTCAATCATTAAAAAAATAAAATCATAGTAATAATATGGATATAAAAATAACCCTATTTAAAGAGATTTATCTTATATGTAAAATAAATTTGATAAACCACTTGAACTTAGTTCTTGAGGGAAATATCCTTTCTTCTTCAAAAACCTTTTCTTTTCTCAAAATTTCGTGCAATTTTAGAGGAAAAGAATTTAGTTGAAAATAAACTTGAAATAGTGTATAGGAAGCTTCATGGATATATGGAATCCTAAAACCTTAAAAATCCATTCATTCTGTATAAGTTAAAAAACTTTCTCCTTGTACTTTTGTTTGAAATCTCAAAAAGTTCCTCATATGGTAAAAAAAGAAATATTCCTTCCATACCATGCAATAAAAGTCAAAAAATGGTTAAAAATGACTTTAAACATACATATAAGTATAGTAAATGTTTTATGAAAAAATTATTAGAAAACATGGACATCGATGATAAATATATCCCATGTAAATACTTACGTATAAACATTCTCAGATAAATATGAGATTGCAAAATTATCCCTTACCTTAAGTCTGATTTCTTAAATATGTTTCCAAAATCCTGTATAGTGGGTTTAAAAATATTATTATCTTGTATAAAAACCATAATAATATTTATGATATCATATATTATTCACTTATGACTTTATATTACCCATTCATTTTTCAATTCCATGTTAAAGCAACATTTTGGGTAATAATCGTTTTATTTATCGTACGTGTTTTGAATTGTTTTTATTGATATTATTACTTATATAACTGTTTAATTTTTTTTAGAATTTAAAACATGATATATATATATATATCATATATATCCAGTATATAAATAAATATATATATTATACAGAGAAATGAAATGGAATACACCGTTCATGGAGATGATAGGCTGTACGTTCGCATGAACATTGTTTTCATTTCCTTATTGAATTGAATGGATGTAAGTAAATGAAATATATATATAAATAAATCGAGTAGAATTATTATTTCATATTTTTCATGATTAATTATTATATATAATTTATAATCATTCTTGAATAGTTAATGTGGATAATTAATCTTATCGCGTCGTGGAGATGGTAAGTCGTACGTACGCACGAGTGACGATATCATTCTCATATTTTTTGAATGGTATTAAAGTATATGGTGTATAGTATCTCATAATTAGTATAATGTTATAATAATCATAAATAGTTTTTATTTACACAATTATATCCATCCATGTAAGGTGGTAGTGAAAACAGATTACACCACGGCATGGAGACGGTAAGTCGTACGTACGCACACAGAGTGATTTCATTTTTCATAGGATGGATAGATGGTGTAATATGGTTGTTTCATATTTATAATAATATATAATTATATGATTTATATATATGTTATTACTTTATAATGAAACAACTAATTAAGAGGAAGTATAAGAAGAAATAATTTTGAATGAATCGGTAGAAGATATTTCCTCTTCCTCGATGTGCCTCCTTTAAATTTCCTCTTATGGAACTAGAGATGGTCTATTGAGAACTCTTGAACCTATAGAATGTTACTAGGGAATTTGGGAAGATAAATAGGTAGGGTTTGATAGATAATTAAGGATCAAAATGGAGTGAAGTGGAGAGGGAGGAGGTTCCCTTTTATAAGAGAGGATATGGGCACTTTAGGAAATTCTCAAAATTTTAATTCATTATAACATGATTTTCCATTTAAAAATGTCCAAAACTCATTTAATTCAAATATAAGATGAGTATTGTTTGAAATAATCTAAACTAATATGTTTTAGACATTTTTATGTCTCAAATTTAACTTTATCATTTAGCTTTAACCCTTAGTTAACTAATTTAACTCTTACCATGTCTTCTTGTATATTCATACTATATGGTTAATATAGTTACTATAAAATGAAAATAAAAAATAAAGTGGTTAATTAATTACATGGTAAACATTATATATGTCATTTGGAAGAATATTATATTTTTATTACCATTATACCATTTAATAAAATAGTATTTGTTTTAAAAACTCATTTATGTCAACTTTTATACTATTCCTATCATGATTTTTTAAAATCCATAACAAATATATTATTTCGAAAAAACTTAATTAATTAAAATATAACAAGTTATAATCATCCATAAAATTCTTGTATGGAATAAAAAGGTTCAAAATAAATAAATTTTAATATTTATAATCTCATTTATTTAATTCATTCATTGATAAGGTAATCACTACATCATCATTTTCTCATAAGTAAATTTATTTATTTAGTGTCTAAATATTATAAAAAAATAACATAATGTAGTAATTTTTTTATATTTATAATGAATATTTATATACATATATATCATTTATATAATCCTATATTAAATTTGATCTAATAAAAGATATATGTTTGTGTTATAATTTTATTTACTTTAAATTAATTCTTATAAAATGTCATTCTCACATCCAAGTGAATCCATGGGTCCTAAAATAGACCCAATGATGCCCATGGTTGAACATATCTCATCCAATAGGATTATAAAATGTGTTAAGGTAGTTAAATAATATTATAATATTATTTTTTACCCTTATTTACCATATTTACCCTTTAACCATGGTAAATAAAATAATTACCAAAGTTACTATTCATAATGTCCAAAAAATAAAAGGTACCGATTTACAAAATTTGAACCTTCAGATTCCAAATATGGAATCCATTTTTTCAAATTCAAAAAATATAAGTTGTAGTAATTAATTCAAAATTAATTCCCATTGTTAAAACCATTAAGTGGGGTTTAAAGAAGTAATAACTATCAAAAGATTGACATGGGTTTATGTCCAATTTAAATGTGAAATTAATTGAAATGACCAAAATTGGATTAAATGATAAGAATATAATCCAATTACACATTTAAACCAATTAAAAATATGATCTATCTATATAAATAAATTAGATAAACAGGTAGTTTCAAATTAAAATAGAGTATTTTTTACTATTCATTAAAATTTTAGTTTTATTAGGAAAATAACAAAAATTCCAAAAAAGTAAATTTTTATGTCCCTATTCCAAATAAAAAGTTTATTTTGTCATATTTGACTTATAAAAGTTTCAAAAACTAGATTTAAAATTGGTGTTCCATCAAAAGGTGGTAAAACTGTATTTTTTAAATAATAATTATTTTATCCAAAAAAATTGATTTTGTTATCATATCATATTCTAGAAAATGTGTAAGATGAATGCTAATGTTATATAAAATTCAAAATGTGGTTATTACTATTCATAACATCTAGTTTATATTCTATTAAATATTAATATTTTATAATATATCATTGTTTAGTGAAACTCGGTATCGCGTACAACGCAAGCTATCGAGGATGGTCACTCTTGCGTGTAACGCAAGCCAAGTCAGTGTTTCGTGTAGTGCAAGATTCCTTTGGTGGAGCCTATAACATAATCCAACCATAGTTCATTTATATATTGACAAAAATATATACTTAGTGTTGCGTGAAATTAATTCTATAAAAAAACTTGAAATTATGTGCAACACAATCCAAGAATAGTTTTTCATATACTGCAAGCTAATATGGTATTGTGTATAGCGCAAGATAATCTTGGTGTATCATACAACACAATACATCAAATAAATTAAAAAAATATGTCCTAAAATCCCAGGGGGTTACATAATGTCATATCTTGAATTCCACTATGAGGTTCATCATCGCATTCTACAAAGAAAACTATTTAGGATAGACCTATCACGAGCTAAAATACATGTTCCACCTAGGTCCTACCCATGATCTTCTATATTATTTCTATGTTCATCAGCTAATTCCCCTATACATGGCCATATCTAGGTATCATGTCCATGTCTGAGTACATAGTAATGCATGTGTACTCTATCAGTGCCCATGTATCTGTCTGTGCCAGTGCATGTGTACTACCAGAGTACACATTGATCCACCAATATAGGTTTACACAATGTGTATGGAGTCATACACGGTGTGTGATATTTATCTTCCCCAAAACCCTAATTGTCATATACAGGATACTACATGGTCTGTGTTCCAAAACTACATGCCCTATAGCAAGGTGTTTCACAAAAACCTAAGGAATACTTCCTATGTATTTTTCAAATATTGTTTCTATAGTCTCTACCTTGAATCTCACCAAGGGTCTAAGATCTAGGATCTACCTCACCTGATCCATCACCAGTGGCTAGATTATGGACACCCAAACCCCTCACAAATCACCCGCCTCACCACACCTATTATTCCATTGATCTTGATCCCATATCCCTGGAGGCATCACCCACAAAATTCAAACCATCCCAATCCGTCCACAAATTTCTATATCACACAATTTTCATGAAACCATCTTGAATATAAGGATTCAATCATGCTCAAACCTACCCTAGCAATGTAAAACTGTGACTTCTGGGCCAATGGTGAAGAATAAAAAGAACGATGGGTAGAAATGAAAATAAATAAATTAAATCCCTCATTCTACAAGATTTATCTTTCAACGGTCAAATAAATAGGGGGTCCGAGGGTGATATAAAGTCATAAAAAATATAAATTGATTTAAACCACTAAATTTAACCCAACAGGATCATGCAAAGGGTGTGAAATAAAAAATCAATACAAGCATATATGAAAATCCCTTATCATCAATCAAAAGGGTGGAAATATATAAATAACATGAAATAATAGAGTTAGGTATCAAATATTGGTATGTTAACATTCTCCAGCGATGAAGAAGATCAACTGCATTCACTGCATGCCTCCTGATTCACCTTGATTTGATCATCGATATACGTCCTTGGGTTTTTCAACACTAATAAAGAAATATATTCTCCTCTTATCCTCACAATATTATGAATATAACCCTAGAAAAAAATCATAACAATTATTATATAGAAAATTAGGTTATTTTAGGTCATTTGATTAAAATAAATAAATAAATTTATTTATTTTATTAAACACTCCCTCAAACAGTCATCTCCCTCAAATCATCCAACATCATCCAACCTTAAGTCATGGATAGGGTAAACCCCACATTCTAGATTCAACCTTGTTCTTATAATCTCCATACAAGGCTGCACTTAATAGTTATTCCATTATTTCTAAAAATGATTCATGTGTGATATAATATATTTAACAATTGTATTATATAAATACCAGGCCTCCCAGGGCCCTAG
Source organism: Viscum album (assembly GCA_963277665.1). Classification (NCBI taxonomy): domain Eukaryota; kingdom Viridiplantae; phylum Streptophyta; class Magnoliopsida; order Santalales; family Viscaceae; genus Viscum; species Viscum album. The sequence continues at coordinate 1,453,636,873 of OY728145.1, forward strand.
AATTTTATGTTGAATAAGCTCCTGGATTTGAAAATATTCCTCACAGTATTTAAATGTATTTCAATGAAAAGATAAAATTGTTAAATAATTATTTTCCAAATTCACTCCAATTATCAAAAATAAAAAAATTTATCTTTTATTTTGAAATTGGTAGGAATTAAATCATTTAATTGAGTGGAGAAATCAGTGAATTTATAATCTCAATCAATCTCCCATTAATATGAGTGTCCTAAAGGTTATGGGTGTAATGGAAACACCTTGTGTGGGATTAACTAATAAAGTTTTTATCAGATTTGATTGATCATTAACCAATTGTGAAATATGTAGACATCATGACCAATTAAATTTGTTTTATCGAATGTTGACATAAGAATCCTCAAAACGTGGAGAGGACCTTTTTCTTGTTAAATTTATAATTAATTTATATTAAATCTAAATAATGAATACATGGTTTGAGGATATTTCTTTAATGAAGATATTGATCATCTGAAACCCCTTTTAGATTACCTTAATTACATAGGGAGGACCTAAAATAGAGACCCTCTAGTGATGATCCACACATGGTCCTTTGATCTCCACACAATCCTCGATGTAATGCAAGGTGCTAACACAACGAATCAATCATATTGTGTTTTTATTATTGATCAATTCAATATACATTGGTATTAAAGGATTATCTCTTGTTTTTTTATCATTCTTAATAAGATGAGAAAATAAGGAATTCAAGAGAGAAGTCTGTTTTGTGCGACGATTCTCAATTCTCGATTAACCCTCTAGAATAGACATAATCATACATTTATAGAGTTAGGGTTTAGCTTAAAAGGTTATTTAACTACACAATGGCCCTTAAAATATATAATAAACCTAATCTTACCACATTCCATGTAAAATATTATTATTATTATTTTATGAAATGTGCTAACTGGCGCAATGATATATATTATTTTACAATCTTATAAATTAATATTTATCCCCAGACAAAATCAGGGTCTACACATCTTTCTCATCAATTATTTAATATTGAAATAAATATTGAAATAAATATTTTATTCCTAAATAAATAATTTATTCTCAATATAGTGAATAAATATTTATTAAATATTTAGTAAATAAAATAAATATATTTTATTCAAAATCTAAAGAATAAAGGATTATTTAATTTATGCAATCAATAATGTATGACTAAAATTATTTCTCAGTCTTTAGAATAATATTTATTCTAATTATTAAATTCAAATAGAATACAATCTATATCGATAGAAACACATAGTGTGTGACACTATAAAATTATTTCTTGTTGGAATTATGCGGGCTTGCCTAAAGTCCGAGATCACTATCTCAAAATAGGTAAAGGAAAACAAGATAAATAACATAATTTTACAACATCAACAGCCATATTTGAGCACTCATTGAGTAATATAATCCCTTTGTCTCAATATCACTACAAGTAGGTTACACATCTCTTTTATCAAACTATATGCATGATATGTATTTATTTGACTATTTGAAATAATCATGTCCTTACACCATGGCCATAGAATTTAATGAGATTATTTCATTCCAATCAACGGTTTGATAAATCAACATCCATAAAGGTGTAAGGGAGAAATCCTTCCCCATATTATACAGTAAAAACTTGTAATATATGACACACCCAACATACCCTATATCCCACAAACATATAGTATCATGGTTTTGGCCTATAAATCTATGTTCACAAGTCACGACATGAATCAGTGATAATATTAAAATCGAAGGACCATTCAAATGCTTACAGATATGAATATCTAATAACACATAAACATTTTAAATTCCTACTATTGGATATTTTCTCATAATTTTTTTTCATGAAGATTACCAAGTTGGAACTTCATGAGAAGAATTCTCATCTATTAATGAGTATTCCAAACTGAAAATCAACGATCAATGTGCCCTATCATATAATGTTATTTGACCAAATATCTATATTTAAGAATATTTTTATAGAATTTCAAGGTTCTTAACATAATGGGGAACTACTATGAACTTATCAATTTGGCAGATTTTTGTTTCCAATACTTTCGTTGGGGCGCACATCAGTCTGTTGAGGATGTGATGATTGTTTCCTCGCATTCTCTCTTTCCAAAGGTGGGTGGAATCCATCACTTATTCAAGGAATTTTTCTCCTTGATCGAAACGGGATGATGGGATGTAAGTTCCTCTTTCTATGGATTGCTCCTCGGTACTCGTTACCTAGTCCGAGTCTCCATTAAATATTAAGACGTTGTTTTTTAATCTCATTCATGGTGACATATTGTTGTGGATGATGGTTAATTAAACTGCTTCTGTCTAGACATTCCATGGGGTATAGACATGGAAGAAACATTCGGTCGTAGTAGATGACAACATCAGGCATGTTTGGTCATTTATGGATGCGTGGACATTGGGGAACCTGTATTCATCCTCATGAGAGGGCATCTCAAGGGACCAAAACCCAAGGGATCCCACGTTAATCACAGGTAATCTTATACCAGAGGCATGTCTCTGAGGTTTTCCTCAGCTTCCCCTGCATAGCACGGGGTATGTCGCAAGGTTAACGTCTTGAGAAGATGGTTACGCCAAATGCATGTCTTCCTAGGTTTTCCTCAGGAAAATCATGTTTAACACGAGGTAGGTCGCGAGTTTAAGGACTTACAGAGATGGAATGAGGGTGATCAGAATGATCCATTGAGACAGATCAGATTGGTACATCCCTAAGAGGGATCTCCAAGAGTGATTACCAGGTAGATATATTGGAACACTCAATAAGAGGAGACCTAGGATGGTGTGTCCTATAAAGGGAATATGTCACACCGCGAAGGTTGATCTGGGCACCACTGAGGGAGGATCAGGGAGTGTGCACCCCAGAATGGGGGAATTCCAAGGTTTACCTTTGGCTGAGATTGAACCTCATGGAGGTTTCCTATGTACTTTGTGTACACAACAGAGATCAAAACCCACATTGTTTGAAGGGGTGATGACGCGGGGTGTACAAAAAGGACAAAAACCCAGATACATGATGGGTCTTACACATGGAATGTGGCCCGGGTACAGCTAGGATTAGTGAGGAGCTGGATGACATGATCCCAACGGGATGTGGCGGCCCGGCTAAGAATCAAGATGGATGATGGAGAGTTGAATGAAGTGGAGGGAGAATGATATGGAACCGATGTGAAGGTGGTAGTAGTGTTGGGATTGATTCTTGAAGAGACTCCCTATGTATCGCTGTGGCAGGGAATCAAAGTCTGCGTAGTTTGGTGGGATGATGGGACATTTGAGGAGGCGGCCCGTGATAATGGATGCATGGATGGGATTTGGGGGAAATAGATCCTCTAAGTTGGGTCATGATCTTCCCAGAACACATGGAATCGAGGGATAGATCAGGATGAGTCATGAGTGAAGGGCTTGAACATCAAGGAGGCTTCCTACATATCCCCATGGCAGGGAATCAAAGTCCACGTAGTTCATCTGACGATGGATTACCATCTATTGGGGACTTCAACGGATTACCGTCGATTGGGGGACTTCAACCACTTAACGCTGAATGGGGTTGACCACGTCTTACCTCTGAATGGGGTCAAAAATGGCATACCACTGAATAGGGGACAGTTTAAACGTCATGTGGGACAAAATGGGTGTATAGTTTAATGTCATCCAGGATGGGGGTGGAACAACATGGGGTGGTCGGGGCCAATGGGTGTTGGGCTTGAACCTTAGGGAGACTTCCTACGTACATTTCCTTGGAAAGGATCAAATTATGCATAGTTCAGGAGAGGTTTGGTGAATCGATGTTAAGATGGTCGGGACCAATGGATGGTGGGATTGATCTTCAGGGAGGCTTCCTATATACCTTGCCTTGGTAAGGATCAAGGTCCGTGTAGTTCTGGAGGGGTTTGGTGAACCGATTTGAAGATGATCGGGACCAATGGATGGTGGGCTTGAACCATAGGGTGGCTTCCTACTCACCTTTCATTGGCAAGGATCAAAGTCCACATAGTTTGGGATGGGTTTGGTGAATCAATTTGAAGTGGTCAGGACCAATGGGTGTTGGTCTTGAACCTCAGTGAGGCTTTCTACGTACCTTTCCTTGGCAAGGATCAAAGTCCACGTAGTTCAGGATGGTGTGGGTCTTACACTCTAGGATACCCATGTGCCACTATGGAGCGGAAATGGTAAATGGGGATTACACAAGGAAGTTTCCTGGGTCCTGCTATGGAGCAGAAATGGTGAATGGGGCTTACGCAAGGAAGCTGCCCGAGAGCCGCTAAAGAGAGGCAATGGTGGATGGGGATTATGTGAGGAAGCTTCCTGAGTGCTGTTAAGGAGTGACAATGGTGGATGGGGCTTATGCATGAAAGTTGATCAGGTGCCGATAATGAGTGGAAATAGTGAATGGGGATTACACATGGAAGCTTACTGGGTGACACTAATTAATAGAAATGGTTAATGGGGATTACGCATGGAAGCTGCCTAGGTGCCGCTATGGAGTGGCAATGGTGAATGGGGCTTACGCATGGACGCTTCCCGTAATGTATTCCTCATGTCTGGCCATAAGGGAATCCCAACTCACTGGTGGGTTGGGGTATATAATTCAGGCCAACACCTATGTGAAAGTGCACAAGTGGGATAACACCAAGGGGCATTAGAATCAGTCCAAAAAAAGGGCGACGAAAAGTGTGAATCACATGCCCGACATTCGGAACGCGGTGAGCGTGGCATGACAATGGAGGAAAATTATTGACCATGTTCAAAACACATCATCCATATCATGTTAGCCTAAACCGGGGTCAAAATGGATTCCAACACTCTTGAAATTATGCCACTATAATCATGGCATGAGGTATCTTATGCTTTTCACATAAGCCATCTCCTATTTGGAACAAGAGGCATCATATTATTGAATTATAGGGCATTCTATAGTTTAAATTCATGTAGATAGGACTATTATCATCTTATGCTTGGAGCATAAGGCATCTCTTGTTTGGAGTAATAGGCATCCTATATTTGTCACATAAGGAGTACTATAGTTTTTAATCATCTAGATAGGACTATTAGCATCTTATGCTTGGAGCATAAGGCATCTTTTTTTGGAGTAAGAGGCATCCTAAGTTTTTCATATAATGTTTACTACATTTTAAAGTCATATAGATAGGACTATTGGCATCTTATGCTAGGCGCATAAGGAATATCTTATTTGGAGCAAGAGTCATCCTATGTTTGGAATATAGGGTGTACTACAGTTTATAGTCATGTAGATAGAACTATTAGAATCTTATGCTTGGAGCATAAGACATCTCTTTTTTGGAGTAAGAGGCATCCTATATTTGTCATATAGGGTTCACTACAGTTTAAATTCATATTTATAGGACTATTGGCATCTTATGCTAGGCACATAAGGCATATCTTGTTTGGAGAAAGAGGCATCCTATGTTTGGAATATAGGGTGTACTACAGTTTATAGTCATGTAGATATGACTATTTGGCATAAGGCGCCTGGAAATGGATGGTGTTGGGACTTACGCAAGAGCGGCCCTTTCTGGATCAACCTAGCATATGAGTCAAGTTGTAGGGTTTTGAGAAGTTTCTTTAGGAATGGTTCAACTCAAGGTGCTCGGGGAATTGATGATGAGACTCTCAACTCACAAAATTGGGAATAAACCAAGAGGAATATTTTATGTTGAGGTGTTTCATACTGTTCAGAGGAGTATCTCAAATCATGGTATTCCATAGGTGGAAGGTGGGTGTTCATAAGGGTGCAATGGAAAATGTCGATGTCCCCGAACGAAATGTTCATGGTGCAACTCTCTATTTTTCATGGGGTTAGTGACAGAAGTGACAGGACCGACACTAATCACGATTAGGGGTGAGGAGGCGCAACCCCCGTTGTATGGACTGGTGGGCGCGAAGGTAGGAGATTCGAAAAGTACAGGTCTTCATGATGTATCATCGTGGAGGAAAGGTACTCGCGGAGCATGGGGTCTCACGAATCATCTTTGTGAAGGAAAGATTCTCACGGAGCATGGCCTCACAGAGCATAGACTCGCGTAGCAAAGGGGCTCGCAGAGCGAAGTGACTCACAGAGCAAAAGGGCTCACAGAGCCAAGCGGCTAGCGGAGCAAAGCGGCTTGTGGAGTAAAGAATCTTGTGGAGAAACACAGCTCGTGGAGAAAAGTGGATCACAGAGCAAAGCAGCTCACAGAGCCTCGGGAAACCTAAAGGAGCTCCCTCCTTCACAAAGGGCGGAGCCCTTTGCAAAGGGCATCACTTTGTGGAGCATGGATGCTCCGCGAACTCGGAGATCATCCGCCCAAGGGGAAGCATGACAGTCTGTATGAAGTGGGGTGATCCAGGTATTTATAGGTGATAGAGGTTGGTGGAGTGTGCCGCAAAGCACAAATGCATTTCGTGAAGAAAATCACACTCTGCCACTTGAGGGAGTTCCCTCAAGTTCGTCGTAACCGTAGAGCCAACCATCATCGAGCTTCGCGGCACTCACAGAGGCTCCAATCAAGTTCCCTCAAGTTCTTTGTAACTGTGGAGCTAACCATCATCGAGCTTTGTGGCACTCATGGAGACTCTGGTCAAGTTACCTCAAGTTCATCATAACCACGGAGCCGACTTTCATTGATCTTCACGGTGCTCACAGAGGCTCCGGTCAAGTTCCCTTTCTCTGTGATCGTGGAGGGAGCTTCGTGAATGGGCTTCAAAAACTAGTTTTCCAGCCCAACTTCAAATGTCCATAACTCTTAATCCATAACTACATTCTAGCCCTAGGACCTACCAAACCGAATCTTGCAAAACAGGCTACGATCGTGGTTCATGTATGGAATCATTTGGAATATTTTACGGACGTGTTTTCTGGTTCCAACAAGTCCCCCCCATGAATTGGGTCCAACGAGGACGAGGAGGGCGAGGAGGACCGCGTTCTGAGGAAATGACTAAGGAAAACACATGCCTTGGGGTCCATTTTACCTCAATCGCATTGAGAAAATAGAGAAATAAATCTCTAAGCCCACATGGGCCATGATCAGTGTGGGAAACAACATATAATATGAGATTATTAACCTGTATGAGAGTGCTAAACAACGAAAGGTGTGAGGGGATCAGAATGGGACATCAATCACTATTGGGAGCATCCTAAAATAGGGATTCCAGTTGGAGAATGGGGCTCTCTAAACAGTCGATCATGATTTCTAGGGAAAAAGGGGGAGACTTAACTAGATAATGAATCTCTCAGAACAGTCGAATTACTGTTTTCCCAGTGTGCTCTTGTGCACGAGAGAGGTAACACCAGGGGCGTTGGAATAAATCCAGATAGAGGGGAATGGAAGATGTGAATCACAATACCCAAGATTCGGAACACTGTGGGGGTGGTGTGAAAATGAAGGATAACTGTTGACCTCTTTCAAAAAACAGTATCCTTATTGTGTTAGCCTTAAATGGAGATAACAAACGAGGTCCGACCGTTGAGCAATGTTCGAAACATGGGGCCTGACTCATAATGCTTCCCATTAGTCTTCCAGAACATTTTTATAGGACATTACGTGAGCCATAGGCTGACCATCCATACTGTTAGGGGTTTTTTTAGACATAAAATAGGATGAGGGTCTGAATAAAGGGCACACAAAGTGTGAAGGGTGGAGTGATGGGTTGTTCAAATGGAGTCTAACACTCTTGAAATTATGCCATTGTGGTGGAAACACATTAGGTGGGTGCATCGGTCTGATCAGGGATCAAATTTACATTCAAACAGGTCCTATCTGGAAAGGACCCAGAGTGATCTGTAGTTTTACATCATACCAATAAAGATGATAGACACATTGTTTAAACTTCGTACGGTGAGGACGGTGCACATAGTTTAAAGGTCATTCTGCCTATACCATGATTGGGCCCGAGGGTTCGGAAGGGTCAATGACCCTGAGGCTAGTCCCAAGGAGAAACTCCTGGGTGTCGATACATATCCCCTAAGGATGAGAATCAAGAAAAATGTAGTTCTTGAAGCACAGTGTGGTCAGAGACCAACACTAGTATGGGGAACCCTCTCTAGCGAGGATGATGATGCATCCCATGGTTATTATGGGGCATATTGAACTCGATCAAGGTAGATAAGTAGTTTAAAGTTGTGCCTCGAGTACATGGTAATCCAGAAACAAAATTTGCGGTGCAGTACATAGCCCGAAATGAAGGAAGACATAATAATTCTACAACACACCACGTATCCCTGGAAGAAGTTTTTTTTTTCAAGTTGATGGACCAAAAGCGAAAGTTAGGCTGGGCCTGAGGCAAGGTTCTTGGATGTTCCTACGTACCCCATTAAGATGGGAATCAAGCTGCACGTAGTTATGAGAGTGAATTTTAACATCATACGGGACGATGAAAGGAATGTGTGGCATGGATGTGCCAGTACACGTCCTACCAGAACTGCTAAGCCCACATGAGTCGTGCTCGATGTGGGAAACAAGGAGTATTTATGGGACTTTCCTAGAAACATAAGAATCATGTTAGGGGCTATGGGATTCTTGGTGAATGATGTACTGATAATTCCTACCTGCCTACTTGACGCACCTAGATGCACAAAGGGGTAAAGCCGAGTATGTTGGAATTCCACTTGAACATAAGGAAGTGGAAATTTTTGAATCATGATGCTCGATATCTGGACCACAATGATGGTGGTGTGACATTAGGGGATAACTGTTTACCATGTTCGAAACATAGTATTTGTTTTGCGTTATCCTAGAATGGAGATAGACAAATGAGGGTCGACCTATGACCATGTTTAAAAAATGAGACCTGTCGCAAATGTCATCCAAGGTTTTTAGGGATGTTGGACCAAGACAGTAGGTAAGCCATTGTAGCATGAGACCAGGACGTAAAGGGTGTCCCTTCAGATGTGTAAGAGTATGGGGATCCAAATAATGGCCTCACAAAGTTTGGACATGGAATTAGGGAATGTCCCTATGAAAATTCCACACTTCAGGATCTTTGTAACATCACATCTGAATATGAAAAAAAGACATATCAGATAGAGGGATTCAAGTCACTTTCTAAGGAAAAGGGTCCTGGGGTCACACGCTCCTAGTTTAAAGTTATAGAGTGGACCAATAAGGGAGTACTGGGTTCGATGGACTGTGTGCAGGGCGACGATGTAGACAAACCTGACGTTTAGTTCCCATAGGGAGATCTAAGTTTAGGGTCATAGTACTAGGACCAGATTGGGAAAAGACAAGGGAGGAACAAGGTGAAACTTTTGAAATACCCGACGTTATTGAGAACCCAAGAGGTACTCACCACACCACATGATCCCAAAATATTTTGGGCCAAGGGGCTAAAGAGAGGGGACTTGATTTTAGACTCATGGGGCTAGACCCAGAGACAAGATGTCTGGGAATTTTTATATATCCTAAGAGGATATGAATAAAGTTGTACATAGTTTTGGAATATGTTGTGTTGTTTAACGTCATGCAGCAAGGACGCAGGGTGGTCTTAGTTTATGGTCATAGAACTCAGACCATAGGTGTCGAGACTCTCCCAAATGAGCGCAAACCTCGACTGAATCCCTAAGCCCACGTGAGATACGCTCGATGTGGGAAACAAGGGAAGAGAAGGTCATTTCAATACATGGAATACATGCAGTGGGGAAATCGGTGTGGGGCCCCAAATGACTCCTCACTGTAGCTTTTCCTCCTAATGTGCAAATACGTACTGAGGTATAGTTCCAAGAGTATCAAAATTATGCATGGACATAATGGAGTGGAAAATGATGTGAGTCACACAACCAATATTTAAGGCTTGATGGGGTTGGTTTGATGATGGAGGATACATGTTGATTGTGTTCAAAACACAACATCCATATCATGTGACCTTAAATGGGAACAACAAATGAGTGTTGACCGCTGACCATATTCGCAATATGGGACTTGTATCAATTTTTCATTCGAGATCCTCAAGGATGTTGGCCCAAAATGATAGGAGAGCCCTTAGGTTGAGTATAAATAACTTTTGGGGTCCCTTTTGGATGTGAAAGATGATGGAAACCCAAATAAAGGAGAGCATGAAGCCTGAGGATGGGTGATATCATGTTCATGCAGGATTCAACACTCTAGGTGCTGAGCAAGAGTTATTCTGGTCACATTGGTGAACTGAAAATGAGGGGTAGGTACATGGCATGGTTGTTACTATCCCGACATGAATGATGACATAATCCCATACCACAACACATGCCCTCCCTCCTGGAGGACTCAAGCTAAGGGTCCAGATAGATGTGGTTTCTAAAAAGAAGGGTTGGACCCTAAGATAAAATTTCTGGAGTTCCTACGCATCCCATGAGAACAGAAATCAATCCATACATAGTTCTGGGGGTGTCGTGCAGTTTAACATCATGCAATAAGGATGAAGATAGGGGAAAGGTATCTCAATGAGGGATATGTACGGCACAACGAGTAATTCGATGTAAATGAGGACATAAGACCATACCACACCATACAATCCTATGTGAGAACATGGTCTAGGGGGCCAAAAAGGCCGAGGGGCCTGAGGATAGGCCATGGATGGAATGTCACATTCAGTTTGTAGTTTATTTTCATGTGGGACAAGTGCTAAGTGGTTTTACATACTTCAGTATGGACGGATCACATAGTTTAACTTTTTATGATGAGGATGGAATAGTTTTGGGTCATGTGGGACTATATACAGTTTAACTTCATGTGGGATGAAGATGATAAGTTTAAAGTCATGGAGGACGATAATGTGAAGTTTAACTTCATGAATGACAAAGATGAACAGTTTAACATCATGCAGAATGATAATGCAGTTTAACATCATACGAGATGAAGATTAACAGTTTAACATCATGCAGGACGAGGATGCAGTTTAATGTCGTACAAGATGATGATGCAGTTTAATGTCATGCAGGATGAATATGAGAAGTTTAAAGTCACACATGATGATAATGAATAGTTTAATGTAATAAAGGATGAATATGAATAGTTTAACGTCATGCCGGACAATGATGCAGTTTAACTTCATGCGGGACGAAGATGAGTAGTTTAAAGTCACGTAGGATGAAAATGATCATTTTAATGTCACAACAGACACAAATGAGTTTTTTAACATCATGTAGGACGATAATTCATTTTAACATCATGCGGGATGTTAATGAGCCATTTAATGTCATGTTGGATGATAATTTAGTTTAACGTCTTGCGGGACGAAGATACAGTTTAATGTCATATGGGAAGAAGACGAGCAGTTTATAGTCATGTATGATGATAATGAGTAGTTTAACGTCATGATGGATGATAATGCAGTTTAATGTCATGCGGGACGAACATGAGCAGTTTAATGTTATGCAAGACGATAATGAACAGTTTAACGTCATGACGAACGATAATGCAGTTTAACATCATGCGGGATGAAGATGAGCAGTTTAATGTCATGCATGGTGATAATGATTAGTTTAACATCATGATGGGAGAAGATTTCTGTGTCACTCAACCATACCAGAACACATCCTACCAAAACTACTAAGCCCATGTGATTCATGATTGGTGTGGGAAACAAGAAGTAATTATGAGATTTTCTTGACACATGGAAGCACACATAAAGGGGAATGGAGATGTCAGGCTGGAAATTTCCCAGCAACACTGGCCCACTTATTCGACATGAAAATATACACAGAAGGGTAACACCAAGGGTGTTGGAGTTCCATCTAAACATTAATATGTGAAGAAAAAAAGGGTGAATCATATAATTTGATATCTGGATCACAATGATGGTGGTGTAACGATGGTGGATAGCTGTATACCACATTTGAAACATATAATCCATATCGTTTTACCTATAATAGAGATAGACAAATGAGGGTCGACCACTGACCATGTTTGAAACATGAGACTAGTTGAAAAATGTCATATAATGTCTTTTGGGATGTTGGACCAGGACAGTAGGCGGTCCATAGGCCGAGAATCCATGCTGTTAGGGGGTCCCTTTAGACATGAAATAAGGTGTGGATCCAAATAAGGGGATGCTATGAAGCATGGAAATGGATTGGGATTATGTCCATTTAGAGTCCAACACTCTGGGTTCTACACCACAACACATCAGAGCGTGTCAGTTGGAAGATGTAGATGGACTCAAAGTAACAAACTCTGGTGTTGAAAATAGTTTAAGGTCTTATTTCTTGGACCAAAGTTTCTTAGTTTGAGGTCATAGAGTTCGAACTTGGTGCATAGTTCAACATCGTGTATCTAGGACGAGTGATGGTTGGTGTTTAGGGTCACATAGCTTTGACCATGGTTGCTGCAGTTTAAGGTCATGTATCTTTGACCAAAATGTTGTATAGTTTCACGTCATGTGACCAGTAAGTTGTCCCATAGATTAACGTCACGCGACCAAGACGATGGTTGTTATGTAGTTTAATGTCATTCAACTAGGACGTGGTTGTTACACAGTTTAACATCATGAAACTCAAACATAAAAGCACAAGGATTGTGTCGGTAGAGGGATGGTTATCTATGTCCCATTATGGTGGTTTGGGATGAGGGTTTAATATATATTATTGGATTTACCTAAAATTCCCCGAGAGTAAGCATGGATGTTATTCATGCGTGAGCTGGGCTACCTCATAGTGAACCTTCCACAAGCTGGTGTCAAAGACATAGGGAGGACCTCTGTGGATGATGCAATTTGGTAGTTGGTATGACATAGAGTGTCACAAGGGTGGTAGGGATGACAACATTCCCTCAGTCCGGAGGGTCGATGAAGCCAGGATCGTTGGTAAGACGGGGCGATGGAGCCTGAAAGGCATGGAAGCCTGGAACATCGGTATGATGAGGCAATGGAGCCCAAAAGGCATGGAATCCTGGAACGTCTATATGACATGGCGATGGAACTCGAAAGACATGGAATCCTGGATCTTCGGTACGATGGGGGCGATGGATCGAGGAAGGAGTGGAATCCTGGATGTCGGAACGATGGGGGCAATGGAGCCTGGAAGGCATGGGAACCTGGAGCATCGGTATGACAGGGACGACAGAACCCGAAAGGCATGGAAGAATAGATGTCGGTATGACTGGGGTGATGGAGGCCGGATGGTGTGGAAACCTGAAGTATCGGTATAACGGGGGCGATGGAGCCCGGAAGGCGTGGAAGCCTGGAGCGTTGGTACGACAGGGGCGATGGAGCCTGAAAGGCGTGGAAGCCTAGAGCGTCGGTATGATGGGGGCGATCAAGCCAGGAAGGCGTGGAATCCTAGAGCATCGGTATGACAGGGCAATGGAGCCCGAAAGGCGTGGAAGCCTGGAGTGTCGGTACGATGAGTCGATGGAGCCCAGAAGGTGTGGAAGCCTCAAGCATCGGTAAGATGGGACGATGGATCCCGGAAGGTGTGTAATCCTGGAGCAGCAGTATGATGGGGGCGATAGAGCTCAGAAGGAGTGGAAGCCTGGAGCGTTGGTACGATGGGGGAGATGGAGCCTGGAAGGTGTGGAATCCCAGAGCATCAATACGAAAGGGGCGATGGAGCCCAGAAGGTGTGGAATCATGGAGCGTCAATATGAAGGGAAATGGAACCCAGAAGGAGTGGAAGACTGGAGTGTCGGTATGATGGGGGAAATATAGCCTGGAAGGCGTGGAATCCTGGAGCATCAGTATGACGGGGGTGATGGATCTTAGAAGGCGTGGAATCCTTGAGCGTTGGTACGATGGGGGCGATGGAGCCCAGAAGGCGCTGTATCCTGGATCGTGGTATGACGGGGGCGATGGAGCCTGAAAGGCGTGGAAGCCTGGAGCATCGGTAAGATGGGGGTGATAGAGATCGAAAGGTCTGGAAGCCTTGATCATCGTTACAACGGGGGTGATGGAGCCCAAAAGGCGTGCAATCCTAGAGCATCAGTACGACGAGGCGATCGAGCCCAGAAGGCATGGAAGCCTGTGGCATCGGTACGACGAGGCCGATGGATCCCAGAAGGCATAGAAGCCTAGAATTTCGGTATGATGGGGTGATGGAACCCAAAGGCGTCAAATCCTAGAGCATCAGTATGAGAGGGGCGATGGATCCCGAAAGGCGTAGAAACCTAGAGCATCGGTACAATGGGGGCGATGGAGCCCAAAAGGTGTGGAATCCTTGAGCGTCATCTCATAAAGCAGGGAATCTTTGTTGATGTATCGAGTGGACCCCCATTATGGTTGACTTCGGGGACGGGGAGAACCTCTGTGATGAATGGTAGCTGTGTTGGGGGAACCTCCATTGTGGATGTTGGTGATGTTGGAGATGCTCCATTAGATTGTGGTGGTTTCTATTGGCATTCCCTATCAGGGTAGTGGAGTCGGCGAGGAGCCGATGAAGTAAGGGGTTTAATTCTACCTGCACAACCCATGAGGTTGGCGGATTTGGCGAGGAGCTGAAAGAGTCGGGGGAAGATGCCCCCTGCATGACCTCTTGAGGCAGCGGGGTTGGCGAGGAGACGATGGAGTCAGGGTTAGATGCCCCCTCCGTGGCCAATTGAGGTGGCCGGGTCGGTGATGAGCTGATTGAGTAGGGGGTGGATGCCCCCTGTGCAGCCTCTTGAGGTGCCAGAATCTACGAGGAGCCGATGGAGCAGGGCCGGATGCCACCTGCGTGGCCAATTGAGGTGGTTGGGTCGATGAGGACCTGATAGAGTCAGGTGGCAGATGCCACATGTGCGGCCTCTTGACGTGGCAGGGTCAGTGAAGAGCCGTTGGAGTTGGGTAGCGGATGCCAAATCCCTAGCCTCTTGAGGAGATGGGGTTAGTAAGAAGCCTATAGAGTCAGGGGAATATGACCCCTGCAAGGACTATTGAGGCTACGGGGTCGGTGAGGAGTAGATGGAGTCGAATGGCAGATGCCACCTGTGCGGCCTCTTGAGGAAGCGTGCTCAGCATGGAACTGGTGGAGTCTTGTGCTGGATGCTACCTGCGCAGCCTCTTGAGGCGGCTCAATTGGCGAGGAGACGATGGAGTCAGGGGCGGATTCCCCCTACATGACCTCTTGATTCGATGGGGTTGGTGAGGAGCTGATGGAGTCGAGGGCGGATTCCCACTGCGCTGCCTCTTGAGGTGGAGGGTTTGTCGAGGAGTCGATGGAGTCGGGTTACAGATGCCCCTGCATAGATTCTTGAGGCAGCAGGGTCGACGAGGAGCCGATAGAGTCTGGTGATGGATGCCACTTATGCGGCCCCTTGAGGCGGTGAGGATGATGAGGAGCCGATGGAGTCGGAGGCAGATTCCCCCTACGTGGCCGCTTGAGGCGGTGGGGTCGGCCAGGAACCGATGGAGTTGGGGGCGGATTCCCCCTGCGCGGCCTCTTGAGGCAGCGGGGTGGCAAGGAGCCGATGTATTTGGGGTTAGAATCCCCCTGTTTGGCCTCTTGAGGTTGTGGGGCCGGCGAAGAGTCAATGGAGTCGGGGTAGGATGCCCCCGACATAGCACCTTGAGGTGGAGGATTTGGCGAGGAGATGATGGAGCCGGGGGCGAATGCCCCCTACGCGGCCTCTTGAGGCTGCGGTGTCGGCGAAGAGCCGATGGGGTCAGTGGTGGATGCCCCTTGCGTGGCCTCTTGAGGAGGCGGGATCCACGAGGAGTCTATAGAGTCTGGGGTGAATGCAAACTATGCGGCCTCCTGAAGTGCAGGGGTCGGTGAGGAGCCTATGGAGTCGGGGAGGATGCCCTCTGTGCGGCCTCTTGAGGTGGCGGGGTCAGCGAGGAGCTAATGGAGTCAGGTGGAAGATGCCACCTGCGCGACCTCTTGAGGTGGCGGGGTCAACGAGGATCCGATGGAGTCGGGTGGTGGATGCCACCTGTGTGGCCTCTTGAGGCGGTGGGGTCACCGAGGAGTCGATGGAGTTAGGGTAGGATGCCCCCTGGGTGGCCTCTGGAGGTGGCGGGATCGGCGAGGAGCTGATAGAGTCAGGACAGATGCCCCCTGTATGGCCTCTTGAGGATGGAGGTTCGGTGAGGAGTGGATGGAGTCGGGGGTCGGATACCCCCTACGCTGCCTCTTGAGGAGGTGGGGTTGGTGAGGAGCTGATGGAGTCGAGTGGCAAATTCCCCCTGCACGGCCGCTTGAGGCGGTGAGGTCGGTGAGGAGCTGATGGAGTCAAGGGCAGATGCCACCTACTCAGCCTCTTGAGGTAGAGGGGTCGGCTAGAAGCTGATGGAGTCAGGGGAGGATGCCCCCTGTGCGGCCTCTTGAGGTGGATGGGTCTTTGATGAGCTGATGGAATCATGGGAGGATGCCCCCTGCACGGCTTCTCGAGGAGGCGGTGTCGATGAGGATACGATGGAGTCGGCGGCAGAATCCCCCTGTGCGGCCTCTTGAGGCGGCGGGGTCGACAAGGAGCCGATGGAGTTGGGGGGTGGATTCCCCCTCCACAACCTCTTGAGGTAGTGGGGTCGGCGAGGAGTCGATGGAGTAGGGGGAATATTCCCCCTGCGTGACCTCTTGAGATTGTGGGGTTAGCGAGGAGTTGATGGAGTTCGGTGGAGGATGCCACCGGTGCGGCCTCTTGAGGTGGTGGGGTCGGTAAGTAGCTGATGAAGTCGGGTGCCGGATGCCACCCGTGCAGTGTCTTGAGGCGGCACGGTCAGGGAGGAGCTGATGGAGTCGGGGGGGGGGGGGATGCCCCCTGAGCAGCCTCTTGAGGCCACAGGGTCGGTGAGGAGCTGATGGAGTTGGGGGAGGATGCCCCCTGCGTTCCCTCTTGAGGTCGCGGGGTCGGTGAGGTGCCGATGGAATCGGAGGCGGATACACCCTGCATGGCCTCTTGAGGTGGTGGGGTTTTTGAGGAGGTGATGGATTCAGATGGCGGATGCCCCCTGTGCGACCGCTTGAGGTGGCAGGGTCGGTGAGGAGATGATGGTGTCGAGTGGTGGATGCCACCTGCGTGGCCCCTTGAGGTGTCCAGGTTGGGGAGGAGCCGATGGAGTTGGGGGTGGATGCCCCCTGTTTGGCCTCTAGAGGCGGTGGGGTCGGCGAGGAGCCGATGGAGTTGGGGGCGAATGCCCGCTGTACAACCTCTTGAGGAGGCTGGGTGGTGAGGAGCCAATGGAGTCAGGGGTGCATGCCCCCTGCATGACCTCTTAAGACAGCGAGGTCGGCGAGGAGCCGATAGAGTCGGGGGCAGATGCCCCTAGATGCAGCATCTTGAGGCAGCGGGGTCAGCGAGGAGATGATGGAGTCGGGGGAGGATGCCCCCTATGCAGCCTCTTCAGGCGGCGGGGTCAGCGAGGAGCCGATGGAGTCGGGGGAGGATGCCCCATACGCGGCCTCTTGAGGCAGGGGGGGGGGGGGTCAGTGAGTAGTCGTTGGAGTCAAGGACGGATGCCCGCTGCGTGGCCTCTTGAGGTGGCAGGGTCGGTGCATAGACAATGGAGTTGGGTGGCGGATACCACCTGCGCGACCTCTTGAGGCGGCGGGGTCGGCGAGGAGCCGATGGAGTTGGGGGAGGATGCCCCCTGCGAGGCCTCTTGAGGAGGCGGGGTTAGTGAGGAGCCAATTGAGTGGGGTGGGGGATGCCACTTGTGGGGTCTCTTGAGGCAGCGAGGTCAGAGAGGAGCTGATGGAGTTGGGTGTTGGATTCCACATACGCGGCCTCCGGAGGTGGATGCCACCTACGCGACCTCTGGAGGCAGCGGGGTCCGTGAGGAGTTGATGGAATCGGGGATGGATGCCCCCCGTGTAGCCTATTGAGGCGGCGGGGTCGGTGAGGAGCTGATGGAGTCGGGTGGCTAAGGCCACCTGCGCGACCTCTTGATGCGGTGGGGTCAGCGAGGATCCGATGGAGTCGGGTTGCGGATGCCACCGACGTGGACTCTTGAGGTGGCAATATTGGTGAGGAGCAGATGGATTCGGGGGAGAATACCCCTGCACGGCCTCTGGAGGCGGTGGGGTCGGTGAGAAGCTGATGGAGTCAAGGGAGGATGCCCCTTGCGCGGCCTCTTGAGGCGGCGAGGTCAACAAGGAGCCCATGGAGTTTGAGCTGATTCCCCTTCCAAAACCTCTTGAGGCGGTGGGGTCGGTGAGGAGACGATGGAGTCAGGGGCGGATGCCCCCTATACGGCCTCTTTAGGCGGCTGTTTCGGCGAGGATATGATGGAGTCTGGTGGTGGATGCCACCTGTGCAGCCTCTTGAGGCGGTTGGGCCGGTGAGGAGCCGATGGAGTTGGGTAGACGATGCCACCGGTGCGCCCTCTTGAGGTGGCATGGTCGGCGAGGAGCCGATGGTTTCGGGGGGCGATTCCCCCTCGCGGACTCTTCAGGCTGCCGGGTCGGTGAGGAGAAGATGGAGTCAGGGGCGGATGCCCCCCGTGCGGCCTCTTGAGGCGGTGAGGTCGGCAAGGAGCTGATGGAGTCAGGGGCAGATACCCCTGATCCGACCACTTGAAGAGGTGAGATCGGTGAGGATCTGATGGAGTGGGGTGGAGTATGGCCCCCACACGGCTGCTTTAGGCGGCGGGGTCGGCAAGGAGACGATGGAGTTGGGTGGCGGACGCCACCTGCGCAGAACCTTGAGGCGACGGGGTCGGTGAGGATCCAATGGAGTTGGGGGCGGATGCCCCCTGCGTGGCCTCCTAAGTTGGCGGGGTCGACGAGGAGCCGATGGAGTCTTGGGAAGATGCTCCCAACACTGCCTCTTGAGGCAGTAGGGTATCAAGGAGCTGATGGACTGGGGGAGGATTCCCCCTGCACGGATTCGTGAGGAGGCAGGGTCGGCGAGGAGCTGATAGAGTCGGGGGCGGATGCCCCCTATGCAGCCTCTTAAAGCGGCGGGGTCGACGAGGTGCTGATGGAGTTGGGGTGGATGCCCCCTCCGCAACCTCTTGAGGCGGTGGGGTCGGCGAGGAGGTGATGTAGTCGGGGGAGGATGCCCCCAGCGCAGCATCTTGAGGCGGCTGGGTCGGCGAGGAGCCGATGGAGTCAGGTGGTGGATGCCACCTGCACGGCCTCTTGAGGCAGTGGGGTCGGCGAGGAGCCAATGGAGTCGGGTGGTGGATGCCTCCTGCGTGGCATCTTGAGGCGGTGCGGTCGGTGAGGAGCCAATGGAGTTGAGGGAGGATACCCGCGCGAGGCCTCTTGAGGAGGTGTGGTCAGCGAGGAGCCGATGGAGTCGAGGGAGGATGCCCCTCGCACGACATCTTGAGGTGGTAGGGTCAGCGATGAGCTAGTGGAGTCCAGGTCAGATTCCCCTGGGATGACCTCTTGAGGCAGAAGGGTCGGCGAGGAACTGATGGATTTGGGTGGTGGATTCCCCCTACATGGCTGCTTGATGCGTCGGGGTTAGCGAGGAGCCCAAGGATTTGGTTGGCGGATGCCACTAGCGCGGCCCCTTGAAGTGGCGGGGTCAGTGAGGAGCCGATGGAGTCGGGGGCGGATGCCCCCGGCGTGTCCTCTTGAGGCGGCGGGGGCGGCGGGAATCCGATTGAGTCAGGGGTGGATTCCCCCAGCGCAGCCTCTAGAGGCGGCAGGGTGGTGAGGAGACTATGGAGTTGGGGGTGCATGCCCCATGCGCAGCCTCTTGAGGTGGCAGGGCCGGAGAGGATTCGATGGAGTCGAGGATGTATGTGCCCTGATGTCGCATCTTGAGGAGGCAGGGTTGGCAAGGAGACGATGGAGTTGAGGTCGGATTCCACCTGCATGGCTTCTTGAGGCGGAAGGGTCATCGAAGAGCCGATGGAGTTTGGGGCGGATGCCCCCTGGGTGGCCTCTTGAGGCGGGGGGTCGGCGAGGAGTCGATGGAGTCGGGGTGGATACCCCCTGCGTGGTCTCTTGAGGCGTGGGGGGGGGGGGGGGGGGTCGCTGAGGAGCTGATGGATTCGGTGATGGATGCCCCCTGTATGACCTCTTGAGGCGGCAAGGTCGACACAGAGCCGATAGAGTAGGGAGGAAGATGCCACCTCTGCGGCCTCTTGAGGCGGCTGGGTTAGCGAGGAGTTGATAGATTCGGGGAAGGATGCCCCCAACGCGACCTCTTGAGGTGGCGGGGTCACCGAGGAGCCGATGGAGTCGGGTGGCAGATGCCACCTGGGCGACCTCTTAGGGCAGCGGGGTCGGCGAGGAGCCGATGGAGTGGGGTGGCAGATGCCACCTGTGTGCCCTCTTGAGGCGGCGTGGTCGGTGAGGAGACAATGGAGTCAGGGGGGATGCCCCCCCGCGCGGCCTCTTGAAGCGGCGGTGTCAGCGAGGAGCTGAAGGAGTCAGGCCGGATTCACCCTGCGCATCCCCTTGAGGCGGCGAGGTTGGCTAGGAGCTGATGGAGTAAGGGGTGGATGCCCCCTCCGCTGCCTCTTAAGGCGGTGGGGTCGGCGAGGAGCCGATGGATTCGGGGGCGGGTTCCTTTTGTGCGATATCTTGAGGTGGTGGGGTTGGCGATGAGCCGATGGAGTCGGGTGGGGGATGCCCCCTGTGCAACCTCTTGAGGTGGAAGGTTCGGTGAGGAGCCGAATAAGTCCGTGGATGATGCCCCCTATGGGGCCTCTTGAGGTAGTAGGGTTGACGAGGATCTGGTGGAGTTAGAGGAGGATCCCCCCTGTGTGGTCACTTGAGACGACAAGGTCGACAAGGAGGCGATGGAGTCGAATGGTGGATTCCACCCACGCGGCCTCTTGAGGCTGTGGGGTCGGTGAGGAGCCGATGGAGTCAGGGACGAATTCCCCCCGCGCGGCCTCTTCAGGAGGTGAGGTCGGTGAGGTGCCGATGGAGTCAAGGGCAGATACCACCAACGACACCTCTTGAGGTGGAGGGGTCAGTGAAGAGTCGAATGAGTCGGGGAAGATTCCCCCTACGTGACCTCTTGAGGAGGTAAGGTCAGCAAGGATCATATGGAGTCGGGGCAGATGCCCCCTCCACTGCCACTTCAGGTGGTGGGGTCGGTGAGGAGCCGATGGATTCGGGGTAGGATTCCCCATGCGCAGCCTCTTGAGGTGGTGGGGTCAGCGAGGATCTGATAGAGTCGTGTGGGGGATGCCCCCTGCACATCCTCTTGAGGAAGCGGGGTGGGCGAGGAGCCGATGGAGTTCGGTAGTAGATGACCCTGTGAGGCCTCTTGAGGCGGCGGGGTCAGCAAGGAGCCGATGGAGTCGGGTAACAGATGCCCCCTGCGCGGCCTCTTGAGGCGGCGGTGTCTGAAAGGAGCCGAAGGAGTCGGGGGCGGATGCCCCCTTTGGCGCCTCTTGATGCAGCAGGGTCGACGAGGAGCCAATGGAGTTAGGGGCGGATTCCCCCAGCACGGCCTCTTGAGGCAGCGGGGTCGGCGAGGAGATGATGGATTCAGGGGAGGATGCCCCCCCGTGTGGCCTCTTGAGGCGGTAGGGTCGGTGAGGAGGTGATGGAGTCGGGTGGCGGATGCCACCTGCGTAGCCTCTCGAGGTCGCGGGGTCGGCGAGGAGCCGATGGAGTTGGGGGTGGATGCCCCCTGTGCGGCCTCTTAAGGTGGCGGGGTCACCGAGGAGCCGATGAAGTCAGGGGCGAATTCCCCCTATACGGCATCTTGACGCGGCAGGTTCGTTGAGGAGATGATGGAGTCGGGGGTGGATACCACCCGAAAACACATCTTGAGGCGGTGGGGTTGGCAAGAAGATGATGGAGTATTGGGCAGATTCCCCATGCACGACCTCTTAAGGTGGAGGGGTTGGTGAGGAGCCGATGGAGTCAGGGGGCGGATTCCCCAGGCATGTCCTCTGAAGGCGGGGGGCCAGGGAGAAGCTGATGGAGTCCGTGGCGGATGCCCCCTGCATGGTCTCTTGAGGCGGCGAGGTCGGTGAGGAGCGGATGGGGTCGGGTGGCGGATGCCACCTCTGTGGTCTCTTGAGGTGGTAGGGTCGGTGAGGAGCTGATGGAGTTGGGGGCGTTGGCCCCCTGGAGGGCCTCTTGTGGTGGAGGGGTTGGCGAGCAGTAGATGGAGTCAGGCAGCAGATGCCCCTTGTATGGCCTCTTGAGGCGGCAGGGTCGCCGAGGAGCCCATGGAGTTGGAGCAGATGCCCCTTCCAGAACCTCTTGAGGTGGCGGGGTCAGTGAGGAGATGATGGAGTCAGGGGTGGATGACCCCTATGTGGCCTCTTGAGGTAGCATGGTCGGTGAGGATCTGATGAATTTCGGTGGTGGATTCCACCTGCATGGCCTCTTGAGGCGGCTGGGTCGGTGAGGAGTTGATGGAGTCGGGTGGCAGATGCCATCGGTGCGACCTCTTGAAGCAGCGAGTTTGGCGAGGAGCCGATGGAGTCGGGGGAGGATGCACCCGGTCCGGACACTTGAAGCGGTGAGTTCGATGATGAGCCGATGGAGTCGAGTGGCGGATGCCCCCCCACGCGGCTGATTGTGGCGGCGGGGTTGACGAGGAGCTGATGGAGTTGGGTGGAAGAGGCAACCTGTGCGGCCCCTTGAGGTGTCGTGGTCAGCGATGAGTCGATGGAGTCAGGGGAGGATTCCCCCTGCACAGCCTCTTGAGGCGGCGAGGCAGCATGGAGCCGATTGATTAGGGGGTTCATGCCCCCTGCGCGGCCTCTTGAGGCGGTGCGGCCGGCAAGCGGCCGATGGAGTCAGGAGAAGTTGCACCCCAATGCTGCATCTTGAGGTGGTGAGTTCGTCGAGGGGCCAATGGAATCGGGGGAATATGCCCCCAGCGTAGCCTATTGAGGCGGTGGGGTCGGCGAGGAGCTGATGGAGGTTGGTAGAGGAAGCCACCGCCGTGGCCTCTTGAGGCGGCGGGGTCAGTGAGGCGCTGATGGAGATGGGGGCGGATTCCCCCTGCACGACTTCTTGAGGTGGCGGGATTGACGAGGAGCCTATGGAGCCAGGGGAGGATGCCTCTCGAAACCGCATCTTGAGGTGGCGGGGTCGGTGAGGAGATGATGGAGTCAGGATGTGGATTCCCCCTGTGCGCCTCTTGAGTCGGCGGGGTCGGCGAGGAGCTGATGGATTCAGGTGGCAGACACCCCCTGTGTAGCCTCTTGAGACGGCCGGGTCAACGATGAGCTGAAGGATTAGGGAGAGGATGCCCCCTGCATAGCCTCTTCAGGTGGCTGAGTCGGTGAGGATCCGATGGAATTGGGGGGGGGGATTCCCCCAGCGCAGCCTCTTGAGGCTGCGGGGTCGGTGAGTAGCCGATGGAGTCGAGGGAGGATGCCCCCTCCATAGCCTCTTGCACCGGCAGGGTAGGCCAAAAGGTGATGGAGTCGGGTGACAGATGCCACCTGCGCAGCCTCTTGAGGCGACAGGGTCGGTGAAGAGCCGATTGAGTTGGGGAAGGATACCCCATGTGCGACCTCTTGAGGCAGGGGGTGGGGGTCGGCGAGGAGCCGATGGATTTAGGGTGGATGCCGCCTACACGACCTCTTTAGGTGGCGGGGTCGGAGAGGAGGCGATGGAGTCAGGTGGAGGATGCCACCGACGCGACCTCTTGAGGCGGCGAGGTCGGTGAGGAGCCGATAGAGTTGGGGGGAGGGACCCCTGCACGGCCACTTGAGGTGGTAGGGTCGGTGAGGATCCGATGGAGTCGGGTGGCGGATGCCACCTGCACGGCCTCCTAAGGCGTAGGGGTCAGCGAGGAGCCGATGGAGTCGGGGGAGGATGGCCCTCTACGACCTCTTGAGGTGGCGGTGTTGGTGAGGAGCCTATGGAGTTTGGGGCGGAAGCCCCCTGCACAGCCTCTTGAGGTGGCGGGGTCGGCAAAGAGACTATGAAGTAGGGTGGAAGATGCCCCTTGCATGGCCTGTTGAGGCAGCGGGCTCGGTGAGGAGTAGATGGTGTCGGGGGAAGATTCCCCCTACACGGCCTCTTGAGGCGGCTGGCTCGGCGAGGAGCCGAAGGAGTCGGGGGCAGATTCCCCCTCCGCTGCCTGTTGACTCGGCGGGTTCAGCGAGGATCTGATAGAGTCGGGTGGCAAATGCCACCCGCCATGCCTCTTGAGGCGGAGGGGTCGGCGAGGAGCCGATTGAGTCGGGTGGCGGATGCCACTGGCGTGGCCTCTTGAAGCGGCGAGGTGGGCGAGGAGCTGATGTAGTCCGGGTTGGATGCCCCCTGCACGGCCTCTTGAGGCGGCGGGGTCTACGAGGAGCCGATGGAGTTGGGGAAAATGTCCCATGTGAGGCCTCTTGAGGTGGAGGGCTAGCAATGAGCGGATGGAGTCGGGTGGCGGATGACCCCTGTGCGGCCTCTTGAGGCAGGGGGGGGGTCGGTGAGGAGCCGATGGAGTCGGGTGGCGGATGCCATCTGCGCGGCCTCTTGAGGCGGCGGGTTCAGTGAGGAGCCTATGGAGTCAGTGTCGGATGCCCCCTGTGCGACCTCTTGACGGGGTTTTGTCAGCGAGGATCCAAAGGAGTCAGTGCGGATTCCCCATGTGCGGCCTCTTGAGGAGGCAGGGTCGTCGAGGAGCATATGGAGTTGGGGGCGGATGCCCCCTCCGCAACCTCTTAAGTCGTTGGGGTCTGCGAGGAGCCGATGGAGTCAGGGGAATATTCCCCATGTGCGTCCTCTTGAGGCAGTGGGGTCGGCAAGAAGCCGATGGAGTCGAGTGGGAGATTCCCCATGCACGACCTCTTGAGGCGGCGGGGTCGGCGAGGAGCTGATAGAGTCAGGTGGAAGATGCCCCCTGCGCGGCCTCTTGAGGCGGCCGTGTCCACGTGGTGCCAAAGGAGTCGGGGGCAGATGTACCCTTCGACGCCTCTTGAGGTGGCAGGGTCAGTGAGGAGTCGATGGAGTCCAGGGCGGATGCCCCCTTCGTGGCCTCCTGAGGTAGCGGGGTCGGCGAGGAGAAGATGGAATCGGGGGAGGATTCCCCCTGTCCGACCTCCTGAGGTAGTAGGGTCGGCGAGGAGGCGATGGAGTCGGGTGGCGAATGCCACCGGAGTGGCCTCTTGAGGCCGCAAGGTCGGCGAGGAGATGATGGAGTTGGGGTGGATGGCCCCTGGGCGGCCTCTTGAGGCGGTGGGGTCGACGAGGAGCTGATGGAGTTGGGGGAGGATTTCCCATGCGTGACCTCTTGACGCGGAGGGGTCGCCGAGGAGCCTATGGAGTCGGGGGTGGATGCCCCCTGACAACACATCTTGAGGCGGAGGTGTCAACAATAAGAAGATGGAGTCTGGGGAAGATGCCCCATGCGCGACCACTTAAGGCAGGGGGGTTGGCGAAGAGCCAATGGAGTCAGGGTAAGATGCCCCATGCACGGCCTCTGGAGGCCTGGGGTCAGGGAGAAGCTGATGGAGTCTGTGGAAGATTCCCCCTACACGGCCTCTTGAGGCGGCGGGGTCGGCGAGGAGTGGATGGAGTCGGGTGGAAGATGCCACCTGTGCGGCCTCTTGAGGCGGCCGGGGTGGGGATGCGCCGATGGAGTCAGGGGCGGAGGCCCCCTACAGGGCCTCTTGAGGGGGCGGGCTCAGTGAGCAGCAGATGGAGTCAGGTGGCAGATTCCCCTTATGCGGCCTCTTGAGGTGGCGGGGTCGACGAGGAGCCGATGGAGTTAGAGCGTATGCCCCCTCTAGAACCTCTTGAGGTACTGGAGTTGGCGAGGAGCCGATGGAGTCTGGTTCGGATGCCCCCTGCGCGGCCTCTTGAGGAGGCCAGGTCAGAAAGGATCTGATGGAGTCTGGTGGTAAAGGCCACCTGCGTGGCCTCTTGAGGCAGCTGGGTCGGCGAGGAGCTGATGGAGTCACTTGGAGGATGCCACCGGTGCGGCCTCTTGAAGCAGTGAGGTCAGCGAGGAGCCGATGGAGTCGAGGTGGATGCCCCCTCATGGCCTCTTCAGGATGTCGGGTCGGTGAGGAGCTGATGGATTCGGGGACGGATGCCCCCCGCGTGGCCTCTTGAGATGGCGAGGTCAGCGAGGAGCTGATGGAGTCGGGGGCGGATGCCCCTGGTCTGGCCACTTGAGGCAGCGAGTTCGGTGAGGAGCCGATGGAGTCGGGTGGAGGACGCTCCCCATGCTGCCTCTTGAGGCGGCAGGGTTGGTGAGGAGCCGATGGATTCGGGTGGCGGATGCCTCCTGCGCATCCCCTTGAGGCAGTAGGGTTGGAGAAGAGCTGATGGAGTCAGGGCGGATGCACCCTGCGTGGCCTCTTAAGGCAGTGGGGTCGGCGAGGATCCATTGGAGTCTTGGGAGGATGCTCCCAACACGGCCTCTTAAGGTGGTGGGGCAGCGAGAAGCCGATGGATTAGGGGGTGCATGCCCCCTATAAGGCCTCTTTAGGCGGTGGGGCCAGCGAGCAGCCGATGGGGTCGGGGGTGGATGCACCCCAACGCCGCATATTGAGGTCGCGAGGTCAACAAGGAGCCGATGGAGTTGGGGGTGGATGCCCCCAGTGCAGCCTCTTGAGGGGGCGGGGTCGGTGAGGAGCTGATGGAGTCGGATAGCGGATGGATCCGCCGCGGCCTCTTGAGGCAGCGGAGTCACCGAGGAGCAGATGGAGCCAGGGACAGATGCCCCCTGAGTGGCCTCTTGAGTTGGTGGGGCCGACGAGGAGCCGATGGAGTCAGGGGCGGATGCCCCTCGACGCCGCATGTTGAGGCGGCGGGTTCTGCGGGGAGATGATGGAGTCGGGGGGCGGATTCCCCCTGCACGACTCGTGAGGCAGCGAGGTCTATGAGGAGTCGATGGAGTCAGGTGGATGATGCCCCCTGTGTAGCCTCTTGAGATGGCCGGGTCAGCGAGGAGCCGAAGGAGAAGGGGGTGGATGCCCCCTACGTGGCCTCTTCAGGTGGCTGGGTCAGTGAGGAGTAGATGGAGTCAGAGGCGAATGCCCCTAGTGAGACCTCTTGAGGGGGAGGGGTCGGCGAGTAGCTGATGGAGTCAGGGGCGGATGCCCTCTCCGCAGACTCTTGCGCCGGCGGGGTCGGCGAGAAGGCGATGGAGTCGGGGGCCCATGCCCTCTCCACGACCTCTTGCGCCGGCGGGGTTTGCGATAAGGCGATGAAGTCGGGTGACAGATGCCACCTGCGCAACCTCTTAAGGCGGTGGGGTTGGAGAGGATCCCATGGAGTTAGGGAAGGATGCACCATGCGCGGCCTCTTGACACGGGGGGGGGGGGGGGTGAGGAGTCGATGGAGTCGGAGCGGATGCCCCTGACGTGGCCTCTGGAGGCGGCGGGGTTGGTGAGGAGCTGATGGAGTTGGGTGGCGGATGCCACCTGCGTGGCCTCTTGAGGCGGCGGAGTCAGCGAGGAGCCGATAGAGTCAAGGGGGGATGCCCCCAGCACGACCTCTTGAGGTGGTGGGGTCGGTGGGGAGTCGATGGAGTTGGGTGTCAGATGCCACAAGAACAACCTCTTGAGGCAACGTGGTCAGCGAGGAGACGATAGAGTTTGGTGGCGGATGACACCTGCACGACCTCTTGTGGCGGCGGGGTCAGCGAGGAGCCGATGGAGTTGGGGGAGGATGCCCCTCCACGGCCTCTTAAGGTGGTGGGGTCGGTGATGAGCTGATGGAGTCTGGGGCGGAAGCCCCCTACGCTGCGTCTTGAGGCGGTGGGGTCGGAAATAAGCTAATGCAGTAGGGTAGCGGATGTCCCCTGTGCGGCCTCTTGAGGTGGCAGGGTCGGCGAGGAGATGATGGAAACAGGGGAGGATTCCCCCTGCGTGGCCTCTTGAGGCGGTGGGCTCAATGAGGAGTTGAAGGAGTTGAGGGATGACACCCCCTGTGCGGCCTCTTAACTCGGTGGGGTCGGTGAGGAGCTGATGGATTCGGGGGTAGATGCCCCCACGACTGCCTCTTAAGGTAGCGGGGTCGGCGAGGAGACGATGGAGTTGGTGGGCATATAACCCCTGTGCGGCCTCTTGAGGCATAAGGGTTATCGATGAACTTATGGAGTCGGGTGGGGGATTCCACCCGCGCAGCCTCTTGAGGCGGCAGGATCGGTGAGAAGCTGATAGAGTCGGGTGGCGGAGGCCCCCTGCGCAGCCTCTTGAGGTGGCGGGGTCGGCGAGGAGCCAATGGAGTCGGGGGCAGATTCCCCCTGCACTGCCTCTTGAGGCAGGAGGGTCGGCGAGGAGCCGATGGAGTGGGGGAGGATTCCCCCACCACGGACTCTTAAAGCAGCAGGGTCGGGGAGGAGCTGATGGAATCGGGGGGCGGAAGCCCCCGCCGCGGCCTCTTGAGCCAGGGGGGGTCAGCGAGGAAGGAATGGAGTAAGGTAGAAGATGCCACCTCTGCGACCTCTTGAGGCTGTAGGGTCGACGAGGATCCGATGGAGTCAAGGGAGGATTCCCCCTGCGTGGCCTCTTGAGGGGGCGGGGTCAGTGAGGATCCGAGGGATTCGTGGGATGATTCCCCCTGGTCACCCTGTTGAGGCGGCGAGGTCGGCGAGGAGCCGATGGAGTCCGGGGCGGATAACCCCCGACGCCGCATCTTGAGGCGGCGGGGTCGGCGAGGAGCCGATGGAGTCTGGGGCAGATTCCCCATGCGCGACCTCTTGAGGAGGGGGGGGGGGGGGGGTCAGCGAGGAACCAATGGAGTCAGGTGGCGGATTCCAGAGGTGCGGCCTCTTGAGGCAGCAGGGTCAGCGAGGAGTCGATGGAGTCGGGAATGGATGCCCCCTATTCGACCTCTTGAGGCGGCCAGGTCAGCAAGGAGCTGATGGAGTCCGATGTCGTATTCCACCTACGCGACCTCTTGAGCTGGAGGGGTCGGCTAGGAGATGATGGAGTTGGGTGGCGGATGCCACTTGTGCGACCTCCTGAGGTAGTCAGGTCACCGAGGAGCCGATGGAGTTGGGGGCGTATTCCCCCTGGTTGGCCTCTGGAGGCGGCAGGGTCGACGAGGAGCCGATGGAGTCAGGGGAGCATGCCCCATGAATGGCCTCATGAGGTTGAGGGGTTGGAGAGGA
Organism: Viscum album; assembly: GCA_963277665.1. NCBI lineage: Eukaryota > Viridiplantae > Streptophyta > Magnoliopsida > Santalales > Viscaceae > Viscum > Viscum album. Next base: position 1,453,665,717 of record OY728145.1, read on the forward strand.
GCCGATGGAGTCATGGGTTGATGCCCCCTGGGAAACCTCTTGAGGTGGAGGGGTCAGCAAGGAGCCGATAAAGTCAGGGACGGATGCCCCCCGACGCCGCATCTTGAGGCAGCGTAGTCGGTGGGGATTCGATGGAGTCAGGGCGTGGATGCCCCCTACGCGACCTCTTGAGGCGGCAGGGTCAGCAAGGAGCCAATGGAGTCAGGGGGTGGATGCCCCCTGTGCAGCCTCTTGATGTGGGGGTTGGTGAGGAGATGATGGAGTCAAGGGCGTATGCCCCCTGCGCGGCCTCTTGAGGCGGTTGGGTCGACGAGGAGCTGATATATTAGGATGGGGAATGCCACCTGCGCGGACTCTTGAGGCGGCAGGGTCGGCGGGGATCTGATGGAGATGGGGGCGGATTCCCCCTCCACCGCCTCTTGAGGGGGCGGGGTCGGCGATGAGCCGATATATTCGGGTGGGTGATGCCACCTGCGAGGCCTCTTGAGGTTTCGGGGTCGGCGAGGTGCTGATGGATTCTGGTGGCGGATGCCGCCTGCGTGACCTCTTGAGGCGGTGAGGTCGGCGAGGAGCCAATGGAGTCAGGGTGGGTTCCCCCTACGCGGACTCTTTAGGTAGCGGGGTCAATGATGAGATGATGGATTCTGGGGGATGATGCCTAATGCGCGGCCTCTTGAGGCGGAGGTGTTGGCAAGGAGCCGATGGAGTCAGGTGGCGGATGGGCCCTACAGTGCCTATTGAGAAGGCAGGGTCGGTGAGGAACCGATGGAGTCATGGGTATATGCCACCTGTGCGTCCTATTGAGGCGGTGGGGTCGGCAAGGAGTCGATCGAGTAAGGGGGTGGATGCCCCCTACGTGGCCTCTTAAGGCGTGGGGTCGGCGAGGATCCGATGGATTCGGGTGATGGATGCCATCGACGCGGCCTCTTGAGGCTGCATGGTCTGCGAGGAGTCGATGGAGTTGGGTGGAGGATGCCACCTGCGCGGCCTTTTGAGTCAGCGGGGTTGGCGAGGAGCCGATGGAGTTGGGGGTGGATGCCCCTCCGCGGCCTCTAGAGGCAGCGGGGTTGGCGAGGAGCCGATGAAGTCGGAGGTAGATTCCCCCTGTGCGGCCTCTTGAGGCGGCATGGTCAGAGAGGAGCCGATGCAGTAGCGTGGCGGATGCCCCCTACGCGGCCTCTTGATGTGGCGGGGTCGGTGAGGAGCTGATGGAGTCGGGAGTGGATGCCCCCTTTGCGGTCTCTTGAGGCGGCGGGGTTGGTGAGGAGTCGAAGGAGTTAGCGGTAGATGCCCCCTGCGCGGCCTCTTGAGGCAGCGGGGTCAGCGAGGAGTGGGTGGAGTCGGGGGCAGATTCCCCCCCACCTATTCAGGCAGCGGGGTTGGCGAGGAGCCGATGGAGTTGGTGGGGTGGGATTCCCCCTATGTGGCCTCTTGAGGTGGAGGGGTCATCGAGGAGCTGATGAAGTCGGGTATGGGATGCCCCCTGCGCGGCCTCTTGAGTCAGCGGGGTCAGCAAGAAGCCGATTAAGTCGGGTGGTGGATGCCCCCTGCATGACCTCTTGTGGACACGGTGTCCATGAGGAGCCGATGGAGTCAGGTGGCAAATGCCCCCTGCGCGGCCTCTTGAGGTGGTAGGGTCGGTGAGGTGCTGATGGAGTCAGGGGCGGATGCCCCCAGAGCGTCCTCTTGATGCGGCGTGATCGGTGGGGAGCTGATGGAGTCGGGGACGGATGCCCCCCAATGGCTTCTTAATCCAACGAGGTCTGTGAGGAGGTGATGGAGTCGGGTGGCGGATACCACCTGCGCAACTTCTTGAGCCGACTGGGTCAGCTAGGATTCCATTGAGACAGGGGCAGATTCCCCCTGTGCGGCCTCTTGAGGTGGTAGGGTCGGCGAGGAGCTGATGGAGTCGGGGGTGTATTCCCCCCTCCGCGACTCTTGAGGCCACAGGGTTAGTGAGGAGCAGATGGAGTTGGGGGCGGATGACCCATGATGCTGCATCTTGAGGTGGCGGGGTTGGCGGGGTGATGATGGAGTCAGGGGCGTATGCCCCTTGCACGACGAGGTCAGCGAGGATTTGATGAAGTCTAGGGAGGATGTCCCATGCGTAGCCTCTTGAGTGGGGGGGGGGGGGCTTCAGCGAGGAGCCGATGGAGTCCGGGGTGGATGCCCCCTGTGGGGCCTCTTGAGGCGGCGGGGTCGGCGATGAAACGATGGAGTTTGGTGAAGGATGCCACCTGCACGACCTATTGAGGTGGTGGGGTCAGCGAGGAGCCGATGGTGTCGGGGGCGGATGCCCCCTGCGCGGCCTCTTGAAGTGGTGGGGTCGGCGAGGAGCTGATGTAGTCCGGAGGAGGATGCCACCTGCATGACCTCTTGAGCCAGTGGGGTCAGCCAGGAGCCGATGGAGTCGGGTGGCAGATGCCACCTACGCGACCTCTTGAGGTAGTGGGGTTGCCGAGGACCGGATGGAGTCAGGGGCGGATGCCCCCTGGTTGGCCTCTAGAGGTGGTGGGGTCGGCAAGGAGCTGATGGATTCGGGAGGTTGGATTCTCTCTGGGCAACCTCTTGAGGTGAAGGGGTCGGTGAGGAGCCGATAAAGTTACGGGAAGATGCCCCCCGATGCCGCATCTTGAGGCGGCGAGGTCGGTGAGGAGACGATGGAGTTGGGGGCGGATGCCCCCTGCACGGCCTCTTGAGGAAGTGGGGTCGGCGAGGAGCCAATGAAGGAGGGGGTGGATGCTCTGTGCGCGGCCTCTTGAGGTGGGGGGTTGACGATGAGCCTATGGAGTCGAGAAGAGGATGCCCCCTGCGCGGCCTCCTGAGGTGGTGGTGTCGGCGAGGAGATGATGGATTTGGGTGGTGAATGCCACATGCGTATCCTCTTGAGGTGGTGGGGTTGGTGAGGAGCAGATGGAGTCGGGGTCGGATGCCCCCTACGCTGCCTATTGAGGGATCGAGGTCGGTGATGAGAGTATGGAGTTGGATGGCCGATGCAACCTATGAGGCCTCTTGAGGTGGTGGGGTCGGCGAGGAGAGGATTTCCTCAGGTGGCGGATTCCACCTGTGCGGCCTCTTGAGGCAGCGTGGTCGGTGAGGAGCCGATGGATTCGGGGCGGATTCCCCATGTGCGGACTCTTTAGGCGGCGGGGTCGCCGAAGAGCCGCTGGAGTCGGGGGAAGATGCCCCTTACGCGGCCTCTTGCGGCAGAGGGTTTGGTGAGGGGCCGATGGAGTCAGGTGGCGGATGGCCCCTGCATGGCCTCTTGAGGCGACGGGGTCGGCGAGGAACTGATGGAGTTTGGGGGAGGACGCCACCTGCATGGCCTCTTGAGGCGGCAGGGTCGGTGAGGAGTTGAGGGAGTCGGGGCAAATTCCACCTGCGTGACCTCTTAAGGTGGTGGGTTCGGCAAGGAGCCGATGGAGTCAGAAGCGGATTCCCCCTCCACCGCCTCTTAATGCGGCAGGGTCTGTGAGAAGCTGATGGAGTCGGGGGCGGATTCCCCCTGCACGGCCTCTTGAGGCAGTGAGGTCGAGAAGGAGTCTATGGAGTCGGGTGGAAGATTCCCCCCTCGCGGCCTCATGAGGCGGCGGGGTTGGTGAGGAACCAATGGAGTCGGGTGGCGAATGACCCCTGCGCGGCCTCTTGAGGCAATGAGGTCGGCGAGGAGCCAAAGGAGTCGGGGGCGAATGCCCCCTGCGGGGCCTCTTGAGGAAACAGGGTCAGCAAAGAGCCTTTGGAGTCAGGGGGAGGATGCCCCCTGCTCGGACTTTTGAGCCTGCGGGGTCGGCGAGGAGGCGATGGAGTCGGGTGGCGGATACCACCCGTGCGGCCTCTTGTGGAGGCAGGGTCGGTGAGGAGTCGATGGAGTTAGGGGATAATTCCCCCTACGTGGCCTCTTGAGGTGGCGGTGTTTGTGAGGAGCTTATGGAGTTGGGGGATGATGCCTCTTGTGTGGCCTCTTGATGTGGCGGGGTCGGCAAGGAGCCGATGAAGTCGGGGGAGGATGCCCCCCGACGCGGCATCTTGAGGCAGCGGGGTTGGTGAGGAGCCGAAGGAGTCGGGGCGGATTCCCCTTGCGTGGCCTCTTGAAGAGGTGGGGTCAATGAGGAGACGATGGAGTCGAGGACAGATGCCCCCCACCCCGCCTCTTAAGGCGGTGGGGTCGACAAGCAGCCGATGGAGTCAGGGGCAGATTCCCCCTGCACAACCTCTTGAGGCGGAGGGGTTGGCAAGGATCTGATGGAGTCGGGTAAGGGATGCCCCCTGAACAACATTTTAAGGTGACGGGGTCAGCGATGATCTATTGGAGTCGGGTGGCGGTTGCCCCCTTTGCGGCCTCTTGAGGTGGTGGGGGCCTGCAAGAGTCGATGGAGTCGTGAGGCAGATTCCCCCTGTGCGGCCTCTTGAGGCGGCGAGGTCGGAGAGAGTCGATGGAGTTGGGTGGAGGATGCCACCTGCGCGTTCTCTTGAGGCGGCGGTGTTGGCGAGGAGCAGATATATCAGGGGGCAGATTCCCCCTGTGCGACCTCTTGACGTGGCACGATCGACGAGGAGCCGAAGGAGTCGGGGTCGGATGCCCCTTGCGTGACCTCTTGAGATGGCGAGGTCGACGAGGAGCCAATGGATTTGGGGGAGGATGCCCCCTGCCTAGCCTTTTGATGCGGTGGGGTCGATGAGGAGCCGATGGAGTCGGGGGCGGATTCCCCCGGCATGGCCTCTTAAGGTGGTGGGGTCGGCGAGGAGCTGATGGATTCGCATGGCGGATGACCCTTGCGCGACCACTTGAGGGGGTGCGGTCATCGAGGAGCAGATGTAGACGGGGGCAGATGCCCCCAGAGTGGCCTCTTGAGGCAGAGGGGTCGGTGAGGAGCCGATGGAGTCGGGAGCGGATGCCCCCTGCGTGGCCTCTTGAGGCGGCGAGGTCGGCGAGTAGCCGATGGAGTAGGGGGCGGATGCACCCTAAGCGGCCTCTTGAGGCAGAGGGGTTGGCGAGGAGCTGATTAAGTCGGGGTCCGGTGCCCCTAGCACGACCTCTTGAGGCGGTGGGGTCTGTAAGGAGCCGATGAAGTCAAGAGAAAGATGCCACCTACACAGCCTCTTGAGGCGGCGTGGTCGGTGAGCAGCCGATGGAGTCGGGTGGCATATGCCACCTACGCAACCTTTTGAGGCGGCGAGGTCGACGAGGAACCCACAGAGTCATGGGCGGATGCCCCCGCCACATCCTCTTGAGGAGGCTGGGTCGGCGAGAAGGTGATGGAGTCGAGGGAGGATGCCCCCTGCGCAGCCTCTTGAGGCGGCAGGGTTAGCGTGGATCCGATGGAGTCTGGTGGCGGATGCCACCAACGCAGCCTCTTGAGGTAGTGGGTTCTGTGAGGAGCCTATGGAGTCAGCTGAAAGATGCCACAAGCGCGACCTCTTGAGTCTTTGGGGTCGGTGAGGAGCCGATGGAGTCGGGGGTGGAGGCCGCCCGCACGACCTCTTGAGGCAGAAGGGTCGGCGAGGAGCTGATGGAGTCAGAGGCGTATTCCTCCTACGTAGCGTATTGAGGTCGTTCAGTCGGCGAGGATCCGATGGAGTCGGGGGTGGATTCCCCCGACAGGACTTCTTGAGGCTGCAGGGTTGGCGAGGAGCCGATGGAGTCGGGTGGCGGGTGCCACCAGCGGGGCCTCTTGATGCGGAGGGGTCGATGAGGAGGCGATGGAGTCAGGGGAAGATGACCCCTGACACTACATCTTGAGGCAGTGGGGTTGGTAAGGAGCTGATGGAGTCAGGGGAAGATACCCCCTACGCGGCCTCTTGAGGTGGAGAGGACGACGAGGATCCACTGGAGTCTGGGGAAGATGCCCCATGCGTGACCTCTTTAGGAGGAGGTGGGGGGGGGGGGGGTCGGCGAGGAGCCGATGGAGTCCAAGGTGGATGCCCCATGTGGGGCCACTTGAGGCAGCGGGGTCGGTGAGGAACCAATGGATTCGGGTGGCAAATGCCACGTGTGCGTCCTCTTGAGGCAGCGGGGTCGGTGATGAGCCGATGGAGTTAGGGGGAGGATGCCCCCTGCGCGGACCCTTGAGGTGGAGGGTTTAGCGAGGAGCCGATGGAGTCCTATGGAAGATTCCACCTGTGCAACCTCTTGAGTCGGTGGGGTTGGCCAGAATCCAATGGATTCGGGTGGCGGATGCCACCCATGCTACCTGTTGAGGCAGCGAGGTCACCGAAGAGCCGATGGAGTCGGGGGCGGATGCCCCCTGGTTGGCCTTTGGAATCGGTAGGGTCTGCAAGGAGATGATGGAGTTGGGGAAGGATTCCCCTGAATGACCTCATGAGGCTAAGGGGTCGACGAGGAGCCGATGGAGTCGGGGGTGGATGCCCCCTGTGGGACCTCTTGAGGCGGAGAGGTCGACGAGGAGCCAATGAAGTCAGGGGCGGATTCCCCCCGACGCCGCATCTTGAGGCAGCAGGGTCAGTGAGGAGATGATGGAATTGGGGGAGGATGCCCCCTGCATGGCCTCTTGAGGCAGCGGGGTCAGCGAGGAGCCGATGGAGTCGTGGGTGGATGCCCCATGTGCGGCCTCTTGAGGCGACGAGGTTGGCGAGGAGCCGATGGATTCGAGTGGGGAATGCCACCTGCATGGCCTCTTGAGGGGGAGAGGTTAGCGAGAAGCCGATGGAGTCGGGGGCGGATGCCACCTGCACTTCCTCTTATGGCGGCGAGGTCGGTGATAAGTCAATAGAGTCTGGTGGCGTATGCCACCAGCGAGGCCTCTTGAGGCGGCGGGGTTGGGGAGGAGCCGATGGAGTCGGGTGACGAATGCTGCCTACGAGGGCTCTTGAGGCGGCGGTGTCGGTGAGGAGCCGAAGGAGTCAAGGCGGATGCCCCCAATGACGTCTCTTCAGGCGGCGGGGTCACCGATGAGCCGATGGAGTCGGGGGAGGATGCCCCATGCATGACCTCTTGAGGCAGAGCGGTTGGTGAGGAGCCGATAGAGTCCGGTGGCAGATGGCCCGTACAGGGCCTCTTGATGCGATGGGGTCGGTGAGGAACCGATTGAGTCGGGGTCCGAATGCCACCTGCGCAACCTCTTGAGGTGGTGGGGTCGGTGATGAGCCTATCATGTCGGGGGTGGATGCCCCCTGTGCGGCCTCTTGATGCGGTGGGATCAGTGAGGAGTCGATGGAGTCGTGTGGTGGATGGAACCTACACGGCCTCTTGAGACAGCGTGGTCCGCGAGGAGCCAATGGAGTTTGGTGGCGGATGCCACCTGCGCGGCCTCTTGAGGTGGCGGGGTCGGCGAGGAGCCGATGGATTCGGGGGAGGATGCCCCTCCGCGGCCTCTTGAGGAGGTGGGGTCGGTGAGGAGCCTATGAAGTTCGGGGACGATGCCCCCTGCACGACCTCTTGAGGTGGTGGGGTCGACGAGGTGCTGATGCAGTAGGGTGGCGGATGCCCCCTGTGCGACCTCTTGATGCGGCGGGTTCGGCGAGGAGCTGATGGAGTCAGGGGAGGATGCCCCTTATGAGGTCTCTGGAGTCAGAGGGGTCAGCGAGGAGCCGAATATGTTGGTGGAGGATGCCCCCTGCATGGCCTCTTGAGGCGGGAGGATCGGCGAGAATCCAATGGAGTCAGGGGAAGATGCCCCCACCGCCACCTATTGAGGCAGAGGGGTTGGCAAGGAGCTGATGGAGTCAGGGGCGGATTCCCCCTGTGTGGCCTCTTGAGGTGGAGGGGTCATCGAGGAGCCGATGGAGTCGGGTGGGGATGCCCCCTTCACTACCTCTTGAGGTGGTGGGGTCAGCGAGGAGCCAATGGAGTCGGGTGGATGATGCCCCCCTGCGCGGCCTCTTGAGGCTGCGATGTCAGTGAGGAGCCGATGGAAGCGGGTGGCGAATGCCCCCTGCACGACCTCTTGAGGCGGAAGGGTCGGCAAGGAGACGAAGGAGTCGGTGACGGATGCCCCAGGCACCGCCTCTTGAGGCGGAGGGGTCAGGGAGGAGCTGATGGAGTCAGGTAGAGGATGCCCCCTGCGTGGCCTCTTGAGGCGGTGGGGTCGGCGAGGAGCCGATGGAGTCGGGGTGGATGTCCCCTCCACGGTCTCTTTAGGCGGCGGGGTCACCGATGAGCTGATGGAGTTGGGGGAGGATGCCCCATGCGTGACCTATTAAGGCAGAAAGGTATGCGATGAACCGATGGAGTTGGGTGGCGGATGGCCCCTGCGTGGCCTCTTGAGGTGGTGGGGTTGGCGAGAAACTGATACAGTCGGGGGGCGGATGCCACCGACACGACCTCTTGTGGCGACAGGGTAGGCAAGGAGTCGATTGAGTCGGGGGAGGATGCCCCCAACACGACCTCTTGATGTGGTGGGATCAGCGTGGATCCGATGGAGTCAGGTGGTGGATGCCACCTATGAGGACTCTTTAGGCGGAATGGTCGGTGAGGAAACGACGGAGTTCTATGGAATATGCCACTTGCGCAGCCTCTTGAGTCGGCGGGGTCGGTGAGGAGCTGATGGAGTTGGTGGCAGATTCCCCGCCGCAACCTCTTGAGGCGGCGAGGTTGGCGGGGAGCTGATGAAGTCAGGGGCGGATGCCCCCTGCACGACCTCTAGAGGTAGTGAGGTCGACGAGGATCCAATGAAGTAGGGAGGAGGATGCCCCCTGCATGACCTCTTGATACGGCGAGGTCAGTGAGAAGACGATGGAGTTGGGGGAGGATGCCCCCTGCGCGGCCTCTTGAGGTGGCGGTGTAACGAACGAAAGCTTCATTAATGGAAATCTCTCTTGATCTAATTAAATGTCTCTTTATGTTTATATAAAATGTCAACTTCATTGGTTTTATGTTAAGAATTTTGACCGTTGCTAATATAGCCGTTGAACAGTGATCACATGATTAGTATAAATATAGGGCCCTAACAAATCCAAATTTACTCAGACAAAAGAAGCGATGGCCTCATCCAGTAGAATTGCTCCATACGAAGCCCATTTGTCAGAGCTCGGAAAAGAGGTGGCATCCTTGGGCTTCTCTCTTGACCAAGCCCAAGCTGAGCTTCATCATGTCAAGCCCGAACGGGACCGTCTACGGGAAAAGTGGAAGTTGATAGAAATTACCACTCGAGCGATGTTATCCGAGCCACCCCAAGAGTCCGTCACCATCGCACACCTTACCCTTAGGTCTTATGCGGCTGTTTTAAGGGGTTATGTAACTAATCGTTAGAACTATGTTCATGTACATTATTTTTTTTGTATATAATAATGAATATACTTTCTTGTCATTATTGATACATTGTAAATAGTTTTTAAAGTACAAATAATGTTTTTAGTTATTATTTAATTAAAAATTCTATTTTATTTAATTTAGGGATTTTTTAATTAAATAATATTTTAACAAAACATTATTATTATTATTATTATTAAATTAATTTTTATTAAATATAAATGATCTTATAATTTTATGAATGCAATTGTAATTTTTATTAAGGTTTAAAATCCATTTCTGTCAAAACCCGTGAATTTTCGATAAATGTCGGTTTTTATTTTAAAAGTAAAAATTAATATATTTAGAAAATTATTTAGATAAAATAAATGTTATTTCTGGAATCAGGACATTGAAATTATCCAAGAGTGAATTTTTCATAATTTTCTGAGACAGTCAAATTTTTGGGTAAAAATTAAATACCGTTTAAATATATAATGTGTTTTATGACATCATAATGACCCAATAGTGATGTAATAAAATACTATAATCTTTATGTTCGGCCAATATATGTTTTAACATTAAAATAATGTGATTTTGGGTTTTTTTACGTACTTTTCAAATCATTAATGGACCCCTCAAGACTTATTAAACACCTTGTCTTTTCAAATTAATTTCCATAGGAGTATGACACACCTCCACATAAGAAACCCTATTATTTTAAGAAGTTCAGACTTTGGACTTATAAAATATTGTTTTCCTCTTACCTTTTCCCAAACCCATGGGAAAAAACCATGGGTTGGTTTGTGGTTTGGATTAATTTAATGTAAGGGGACCCAAACCTAAATAATAAAGAATTCCCTCACCTTTCCTATATAAACCCACCCAAGCTCCCAATTCCTCCTCACTAAAAACCTTTGGAGTTCGTTCAAAATATGCCCTACTCTATCTAGAATCCTCCCAAGGTGCCCCAAGCTCCCAAGAAGCCTCTCACAAGCCTCTCTCTAGCCTTTGGAAGCACACTTCCAAGTAAGGGTTTTTCTTCCTTTCTCATTTTTGTCCAATTTTCTTTAAGTTGTTTTTTCCTTTTAATTTCAATTATGAATGTTGGGGTATGGTTTCTAGACTCACTCATACTTCCCTATTTATGTTTTAATTATGGGATACCCCTTTCTCTCTCATTAAATTCCTCCCATGTACACCCGTTACTATGCCGAAATTCTGAAAGGAACTTCTCTCTCCTCTTTTACATTCAAGTAATACTTTTGTATCATGAATCTAAATTCCATTACAATAGTTGGGACATGTATCTATATGACCTCCTTACTATCCATTATATGTAAATATGATGAGGAACCCCTTTCTCTCTCATCAACCATTTTTATGAATTCTTATTTCACGCCGTTACGCTGCCGAAATCGCACCGATTTTCTAAGCCAATGTCATTGTGTAGTGAATACCATGCCCATTTCTCCATCAAGGGTATTCACCTTTATGCACATTTACCTATTTATTATAAAGTATCATATATGAATTCCACATTCCTTTATTGTGGAATAAATTATTATGTTTTATGAATCCATGGTTTATGATCCATGTGGCACACTTATGCATGAAATGAAATGTTTAAGAAGGGTGTGCCCTTATAGCGCTCCAATGCATTGGGTAAAGTATAGTATCATGATACATCATGTGCAATGAGTGTTTACTCATGATAATTCAAGTGCAATGAGGGTTTACTCATGCTTTATGTGCAATTAGGATTTACTCATGCTCTATGTGCAATGAGCCTTGGCTCATGCTAATTCCATGTTAAGTGTTGTTTCCACATTTCCATGTTATGATTATCATGCTTTATCATGCCTTTATGTTCATGTTTCTATTATGCTCTATTGATATGCCTATTTCCTAACATGTATTTTACTCCTCATGTTATTCCATGTGTACTCCCTTACTGGGCTTTATAGCTCACCCTTTTCTTATGCATGTCCTCAGGTTATCCCATGCAATGCTAAGTACGAGGGAATGTAGTGGTCATGTAAAGGAAATTTTCAATAAAGATGTTGTATTTCATGTTTTAAGTTTTTATGTATTGATCATAAGCCCCAAAGACACTAAACCACTCAATCTTCTTTGTTGTATCAAGTGAAGTTTTATGTAATAAATCATGTTTATGTTTGTAATAAAAGCAGGGTTGTCATAGTTGGTATCAGAGGATAGGTTTAGTTATTTTTGGGATTAGGATTAGAAAACCCTAGTAAAGACTTAGAGACAAGATTAAGTATAATAAAAAAATCCCTAAGTTTTGGTAAGTACTGAGTAAGTGGTTTATCAAACAAATACATCCATGTATGGATACAAGCAGGTAGAGGCGGCTCTAGAACATATGTATCCTAGGGGTAAAACCCGAAAACAAAGCTTTGAGCTAGACTCGAACGGGAACTAGTGCACAAAAACGGGCCTTGCTGCACTCTTAGTTATGACACTCCTGAGGGATATGTTTTGATAAATTCACAATGTTGGAATCACCTGTTTTGATAATCCCAAATCATGCTTAAACATTAATTCTGATGTATTAAACCTTTGCATTAATCTTATTATTCTATGCTTAAACGTATTTTATTCTAAACAGTTCATATTCTTACTCTCATAACTTTACTGTAACAGCTTACAATAGCATTTACATAAGTTTGGTATTGTTAGCCAACAGTCAGAGTTTTCTTTTCAAAGTCACAGTTACAGCTAACTGTCACCTTAAGTTACTGTTGCAATAAGTTCACAGTTACAAGGTTACAGTCGAAGACTAATACAAGCTTACAGTTACGAGTCTACTGCTATCTATTGTCAAAGCTCACAGACGAAGGTCACAGTTACAAGACTTTTGTTCAAAGTTATCTCTGCTCAAGTTCACAGTCGAACAAGTCTACAGTTGGAACAAGTTCGCAGTCGAACAAGCCTACAGTCATAAGTCTACAGTCAAGGTTACAGTTAGACAGCTTCTGTCGACTAAGTCTACTGATGATCGAAGTCTACAGTTGACAAAGGTTACAGTTCTACAAATTTGATGTTACAAGTCTACAGTTAGAAAGGCTACAGTTACATGGAGTAAAAGCTACCATTGCAAGCCTACAGACAGCAAGCCTTTTGTTGAAGTCAGCAGTCAGAAGGAAGTCCACAGTTGGAAGACCACAGTTGAAGTCCACAGTGACATACATTCTCGACCAGTTTATTATTATTATATTTCTACTTTTTCTTTACCAATTTGATTAATACTAATCTAACGGTCATGTCTAGCAAGATGAATACATCTAACATTATTTATTGATATTTGCAGACATATCAAGAAATAATACAATGTACGAGGAAGATCGCACGTGCAACTCCAGACTATTTATCTTGTCGGCCTCGGGTGAACAAAAAGGGAATATATGGAGGAGTATAAAAAGAAGAGAGAAGCATTCAAGAAGCAAGACATGAATGGAACAGTTACACTGAGTCTAACATCTACAACTGAGAAGGAGATACGCATATACACAAAAAGGAAGAACTCTCGAGCATTCATTCTGAAGAACAAAAGAGTCTCAGTGAACCGACTGAAAGAACCGTCTCCTAAAAGCCATGCTGTGAAGCACTCAAACTCAAAGAAGCTGATCACTTGAACATCTAGAAGTCTGGAAATCCCGACACTCTGTTTTAGTGTCAACTTACAGAAAAAGGACCAAAGCTTCAAGTCACTCATTCCTACGAGTCCAGAACTGATCTTCCAACACTATAGAGCACTCTAAACCTTCTTCATTCTATCTATTGCTCTACTGTGTTTTAGTTTTCTACATTTTGAGCAGTGTGTGTTATCTGCTGTATTAAACACACACACTGACTCCTGTACTTTCACTGGAGGATCTGTAAATCCTCAGCAAACCTTTTTTCACCCCATTCCCCACTGTGAATAGTGGTAGAGGTCTTGTGACCTGGACATCTTGCTGCTGTTGTTTGTTTTCCCACAAAGAACTGTGGTAGAGGTCTTGTGACCTGGACAGTGTGTTCACTGTTGTTAACCCCGATCCAGGGTGTGGATCATTTTTTATATAAACTTTTGAGAGGACTAAGTCTCGGCTTGAGACTGAACCTCTTGGTTAATTCTCTGTGCTTGTAGTTATACTCTATATCCATACTATACATATTTATTTCATATTCCGCTGCTATTACTTTGAAATATAATCTACCTTCAAAGCTACTTTGATAATTAAATTAGCAAGTGTTTATGTTTGTTATAAATCAGTAAGTTAGTTTCAAAAGTTAATTTAATCATACGATTAAGTTAACTGAGAATTAATCAATCTTTGAGAAACTAATTGAACCTTTATAATCTATATAAATTCACTACAGTTTAATTTGTTTTTGAAATTGGGGGATTTTAATAGAAATTGTTTTTAACAGAAATTTTAATTGGAACTCAATTCACCCCCCTCTTGAGTGTCCACTCCGACCAACATTTGGTATCAAAGGAGTTGTTTATCTCTGTTATACTTGCTCAAAGTTTTATTTTAACTCTCTGTTTTTAAAACTGTGATTGTAGTTTTATCTAAAAGATCTTAAATTTCTGTTAGTTCTAAATTTTATCTCTTTAAAAAATCTTCTATAATTTCCTTATGGATAATAGACTAGAAGGTGCTGCTACTAACAGGCCACCCTTCTTTAATGGTGTGAATTATGCCCAATGGAAGCTCAAAATGAAAATTCATTTGGAAAGTATGGGTTTTGATATTTGGACTGCTATAGAGTCTCAATACAAGATTCCAAAAACTGAAAGAATAACTTGGGATGAACCTACTAAGGTAGCTTACAATAATAATTGTAAGGCTGTGAATGCTCTCTACTGTGCTCTAGGAGATGAGGAATTCAATAGAATTTCTGCATGTAAAACTGCTTTTGAAATCTGGGACACCTTAGCTGTTTCTCATGAAGGAACAACTAATGTCAAGGAAATGCGGTTAAATACTTATACTATCAAATATGATAACTTTAAGATGAAAGCTGATGAACCTATTTCTGATATGTATCTCAGGTTTAATGAGATAGTCAACACAATGAGCTCACTCAGAAAGATTGTTCCAGCAAAGGAGTAAATCATGAGATTATTGAGATGTCTGCCTGACAGATGGAGAGGCACATCCGTTTCAATTAGAGAATCCTGTGATATTGGAACTTTTCCTGTCAAGGAGTTAATTGGTAAGCTGATGATGTACGAAGAAGAGCTCAAGGTAAATAAAGAGGAAGATGAGGAACCAAAACGAAAATCTGTAGCTTTTAAGTCTACTGCATCAAAGAGCAAAGACAAGGAGAAAGTGCATATACCAACTGAAAGCTCATCTAGTGAAGACTTAGATTCTGACAGTGATGCCGAGATGGCACAAATAGCAAGGAGATTCAAGAAGTTCTATAGGAAGAAGAAGTTCTTCAGAAAACCAAACTACAAGGGTAAGTATGATAGACAAGGTAAGTGGAAGAAATATTGGAAGAAAACTGATAAAGAAGAAGACATAGTTTGCTATGAATGTAAAAGGAAAGGACACATCAAAGCTGACTGTCCTAGGTTAAAATTCAAGAAGAAATATGAGTACAAGGACAAGAATTATAAGAAAGATATGAAGGCCACCTGGAGTGCTTCAGAAGACAGCACAAGTGAATCAGAGTCCAGTGATTCTGAAAGAAATCGGGCTAATATGTGTTTCATGACAAACACATCTGAGGTAACCTTAGACACTCCCACTCTAAACTCTTATTATTCTGAAGGTGAAACAGAATCTGGTTCTGATTCTGAAAATATGTCTAAAGATGAATTGATTGAATACTGTAATATGCTGGAAGAAACGTGTAATGAACTAAAGGATAAATATAAGTCTTTAAAGAAACAGCATGCTCTTACTGCAAGTGTCAAGTCTGCACTTGATATAGAAAAAGAGAAAAATGTTCAATTATTAAAGGAGAATACAGAACTGAAACTATCTAATGAACAACTTAGAAAGGACTTAGAAACATTCACAAATGGAAAAGATACTCTAACCCAACTGCTAGGAAAGCAAGTTGCACCTAAGTATGCTACTGGCTTGGGATACCAACCTGGACAAAGACAGTTTACTCAAACCCGATTTATTAAGTCTGGAAAAAATCCTGCTAGTTCCAGTTTTGGAAATTCGTATGCCTCAACTGGTTATTTAAATAGTTGTAGATCAAATAAAGTATATCTCTCTAAATCTGTTGCATCTATTAATTGTATGGGACCCATAAAACAAATCTGGGTACCTAAATCCTTGATTGCTAACATATCTGGACCCAAGAAAATCTGGGTACCAAAGTCATTTCCTGTCTAATCTGTTTTGTAGGAAATCTGTTTGAAAAGCAATTACAAGAAGGTATGGTACTTAGACAGTGGATGTTCAAGACACATGTCTGGGGACTATTCGTGCTTCAAAAGCTTAATAAAGGTTGATGGAGGATATGTCACTTTTGGTGATAACTCAAAAGGAAAAATCATCGGCTTAGGCCAGATTGGTAACACTGACTCAGTATTAATTTCCAAAGTTTTATTTGTTGATGGACTTAAGTACAACCTACTTAGCATTTCTCAATTGTGTGATGATGGTTTTAATGTCAAGTTTGAAAACAATTCTTGTGATGTTTATAATTCCAAAAATGCTTTAATATTTTCTGCCTTAAGAAATGAAAATGTTTATGCTGTTGACTTAAACACTTTAGCTAAACATAATGTTACTTGCTTAAATGCTTTTCATAAAGAGTCTTGGCTGTGGCATAGGAGATTAGGACACTGCAACATTCACTCACTTAGAAAACTCTCTAAGAAACACCTAGTTAGAGACCTACCTAAGCTTGAATTCCCAAATGACAAAGTGTGTAATCCCTGTCAAAAGGGAAAACAACACAAAGTTTCTTTTAAACCAAAGAAAGAAGTTTCAACTTCTCAACCACTTGAACTGGTTCACATGGATTTGTTTGGACCATCAATAATTTCAAGTCTAAATGGGAAGCACTATGTTTATGTTCTTGTAGATGACTTTTCTAGATATACTTGGGTATACTTTCTAGCTCACAAAAGTGAAGCCTTCTCTTCCTTTGTTAAATACTCTAAGTCTGTAGAAAATCTTAGTGGACTTAAGATTAAGACCTTGAGGAGTGATCATGGCCGTGAGTTTGAGAATAAATAATTTGAATCTTACTGCTCACACAATGGCTATACTCACAATTTTTCTGCTCCTAGGACACCTCAACAGAATGGTGTAGTGGAAAGAAGAAACCGAACCCTGCAAGAAATTGCAAGGACTATGCTTAATGAATATGACCTGCCTGTTTACTTTTGGGCTGAAGCTGTAAATACAGCCTGCTATGTTATTAATAGAGTCTTGATTAGACCGGTTCTTAAGAAAACCCCTCATGAGTTGTGGAATAATAGGAAGCCTAAGGTTAATTACTTTAGAGTTTTTGGTTGCAAAGTCTTTATTCTGAATACCAAAGATAATCTTGATAAATTTGCTCCAAAAAGTGATGAAGGAATTTTCCTGGGTTACTCTATGTCTAGTAAAGCCTATAGAGTGTTTAATAAGAAAACCAAATGTGTGGAAGAATCTGTTCACATCAAGTTTGATGAGACTGATCCACATGAGTCTAAAACTTCTCTTGAAGATGTTGAAGAAGACTTATCTGTTCTGGACCTAAATGAAAAATCTAAAGAACCTGTAATAAAAACATCCAGTTCTGGACCTTTTCCAGAATCTTCCTCTGTGGAACCCGAACCTATAAATGAACCTGAAATCTCTAGTCCAACCTTTACCAAATCAACTAGGATTCTAAAGAATCATCGTTTAGATGCTGTTGTTGGTAATCTTGATAGAGGAACACAAACTAGAGCTTCTCTAAGAAATCAGGTTGAACATCAAGCTTTTCTTTCATAGCTTGAACCCAAAAATGTCAATGATTCTATCAGTGATGAATTCTGGGTAATGGCTATGCAAGAAGAACTAAATCAGTTTGAAAGAAACAAAGTTTGGGAATTAGTGGAAAGACCTAAAGACACTCTTACCATAGGCACTAAATGGGTGTTTAGAAACAAAGTTGATGAGTTTGGTAATATAATCAGAAACAAAGCTAGGCTAGTTGCACAAGGGTATAGTCAGGAAGAAGGAATAGACTATGAGGAAACCTTTGCACCTGTGGCTAGACTAGAGGCCATTAGGATATTACTTGCTTATGCTGCTCATCTGAATTTCAAACTATATCAAATGGATGTTAAAAGTGCTTTTCTAAATGGATATATAATTGAGGATGTATTTGTGGAACAACCTCCTGGTTTTACAAATCCCCATTTTTCTAATCATGTTTTTAAATTATCTAAAGCTTTATATGGTTTAAAGCAAGCTCCAAGAGCTTGGTATGATAGGCTCAGCTCTTTTCTTATTTCGAAAGGATTTACTAAAGGGATAGCTGATCCTACTCTTTTTATTAAATGGATTTCTAAAGATGTCTTAATAGTACAAATTTATGTGGATGATATTATTTTTGGATCTTCTAAAAATTCTTTATGTGTTGATTTTTCAAAAATAATGCAAAATGAGTTTGAAATGAGTTTAATGGGAGAACTCAAATTTTTCCTTGGATTTCAGATCTTTCAAAATAAAAATGGTATTATTTTGAACCAAAGTAAATATATTAAAGATCTTCTAAAATGTTTTTCTTTGGATGGAACCAAAGGCAATGACACACCTATGAGCACCACTTGCAAGTTGGACAGTGATGAAACTGGTGAACCAGTGGATCAAACCAATTACAGAGGTATGATAGGTAGTCTACTGTACCTTACTGCCAGTAGACCTGACATCATGTTCAGTGTATGCATGTGTGCTTGGTTTCAAGCCAATCCAAAAGAGTCTCATTTGACTGCTGTTAAAAGGATTTTCAAATATCTAAAACATACTCCCAATTTGGGATTATTTTATCCAAAAGGACAATCATTTGATTTATTAAGTTATTCTGATGCTGATTTTGCTGGCTGCAAGTTAGATAGAAAGAGCACCTCTGGAACATGTTACATTTTAGGCAAGTCACTAGTATCTTGGTGTAGTAAGAAGCAGAATTCTGTTGCATTGTCTACTGCCGAAGCTGAGTATATAGCTGCTGGTAGCTGTTGTGCACAAATCTTGTGGATGAAACACACTTTACTAGACTATGGATATCAATTCAAACATGTCTCTATAAGGTGTGACAATACAAGTGCTATTAACATTTCTAAAAATCCAGTATCTCATGCTAGGACAAAACATATTGATGTGAGACATCACTTTCTGAGGGATCATTATCAAAAGGGTGATATCACTCTTGAGTTCATTGGCACTGAACATCAGCTAGCTGATATTTTTACAAAGCCTTTGAATTCTGAGAGATTAAGTTACAACAAACATGAGTTAGGTATGATTAATTATTGCACAGTTGAAACCTCACAGTTGAAACCTCACAGTTGAAACCTCACAGTTGAAACCTCAAAGTTGAAACCGCACAGTTGAAACCTCACAGTTGAAACCTCACAGTTGAAACCTCACAGTTGAAACCCCACAGTTGAAACCTCACAGTTGAAACCTCACAGTTGAAACCTCACAGTTAGAACTCACCGGTGTACCTCACTGTTACATCTCTCTATAGGCTGTTTCGCTGTTTAACCTTAGTTTATTTTTGCGGGAATTCGAACCGTTTCTTTTCTTTATACTTTTATTTCTAAATCCCTAAATGATAAAATTGAGAACATCGAACATATCTCAATCCACTCATCTCGACCCTTGCTCTCTCAAGTCCTAAACCCTAAACCTTCAACCGAACCTCGAAACCTCTTTCAGTTCCAATGGCCAGAACAAAGCGACCCCCGACTGTCAACGAAGATGCACCAATGCCAAAGAGAACTCAAGTCGAATCCAGTGGCACCGGGAACGCCTAGATAAGACCTGTTAATACACATCTGACTAAGAGAGAAATAGTTGCTGAGAAGGAGCTAAGTGAAGAGTGGATTTTATCGAGCAGATCATTAGTACTGGCAGTGCTTAATGAGCAAGGATGGACCGAATGCTTCGCAAACAATAATGGACCGTACTACCCGAAGCTGGTGAAGGAATTATATGAATATCTACAGTTCGAGGAAGAGGATGATCTGCATAGACTGGTATCCAGAGTAAATGGCAATGAAGTCAGTTTTTCATCCGCTGATTGGGCTGCTTGTTTAAGAGTTCCTCATGAGGGTATTTACAACTACTATTCTGGAGCGGCTCCTCCAAACAGTAGAATCTTTGATCATGAGACGACTCTGGAAGAACTGACAGGCAATGGCACAGTAAGAAAGGTTATTGCTGCTGAAATGAATGGAGAGGACAGGCTTCTGTTTAAGTTTATTCAGCATGTACTGAGTCCTAGAAGAGGAGATTTTTCAACTCTGAAGCACCAGGATATTTACTTGATGTACTTATTAAAACATGGAAGGAAGGTCAACCTTTGTAGGTTGCTGATGGCTCAGATGGAGGACATGATAAAGGCAAGCTCAAAATCAAGTGCCTTGTTTCATGCTAAACTCATTTTGGTTATGTTGAAAGTGAAAGGTGCAGCCGGAAGTCAGGAAGAGTTGATAGTGGAAAAGAACAGTGTATGTATCTCGAAAGTAATCTGCAAATTCATGAAGATCAGTTGGAATCCCTGGAAGAAATCATGGGTGAATGATGAGGAGAGAATCTATGAGAAATTTAGCCCTTCTACTCATCCCTCTAGACCG
Source organism: Viscum album (assembly GCA_963277665.1). Taxonomy (NCBI): domain Eukaryota; kingdom Viridiplantae; phylum Streptophyta; class Magnoliopsida; order Santalales; family Viscaceae; genus Viscum; species Viscum album. The sequence goes on from OY728145.1 coordinate 1,453,685,723, forward strand.
AGAGATAGGAGAGATCCAGGCTTAAAGCCTGATGAGCCTGAACCTGTATACTCAGATGATGAACAGACTGCAGTAGTTGGTAACTCTGCAAGAGAGAACACCCCAATTGATGAAGGGAGTGATCCTGATACTACTCACAGTCCTGTCAGGACAGTGACGTTTGGAGCAGCAAGCCCTCCAAAAGAACTACCTAGTAGAGAACCTGTTCTAAGAGACAGTGAGACTGAGTCTACAGAAGAAGAAGAAGAAAAATCTCAGTATTTTGTCAAGGACACCTCTGACGAGGATGATACAGTCGAAGCAAAAGAGGCTGGAACTTCAAATGAAAATCAAGAAACTGTTGCAGAAGAACTTAGTATGAGCCCTCTGATAGGGTATACAGACAAGTCAGTGTCTGACCAGGAAGCAGGAGTGGTCTCTACTACTGTTGTCATGGGAGTGGTTGATGACCCAACAGAGAGGGAGGCTAACCTCACTGCTGAACCTACAGAGGAAGCAAATATGGAACCTGCTAGAGCTACAGAAGAGCACTTAGAGTTATCCAGAGTTGAGCAGATAGTAGAAAGTGTTCAGGAAGGAGCTCCAAGTGAGGGGGAGCGTTTTGGTTCAGTCTCTGTACTGTTTGATATAGAAGGATGGACCTCAGATCCAGGATACATGGTGTTAGGACTCAATTATGAGGATTCAGATGAGGAAAACCAACCACCAAGAAATCCAGTTATCCTACCTAACAGCTCTCCAGTGTTAGAAACTGAAAGATTGGCCACCAAGGAAGACCTTGCATCCTTAAAGAATGAAATGAAGGAGACCATCGGACAGTCTGTTGCTGAATTGAAGACCAGTCTTTTTGATGAGCTGAAAAATGTAGAACAATCCTTAGAATTATCTCTAGGATGTGTTGTGGGAAGTCCAATCAAAGAAGTGATGGATGAAATGAAAGTGTGCCACACTCAAATTGAAAGCTGGACTAGAGCAGTAGTGGCCCTCAGACAATCAGTTGCTTCTTTAACTGCCCTGAGCAGTTCTCAGACATTAGTGGCCAGTGAGATTCGATACATCAAAGAAGTGGTCAAGCAGTTTGTGGAAGTATTTGAGGCTTTCAAGAAATCAGTAAAAGAACACTTTAGCAATCAGGATGCTGTCATTCAGAAAGTGATTGGAAATCTGACTCAGTCTTTCAAGGAGACAGTGGCATTCTCAGTCAAGTCCCTTCCTTCATCTAGCTCTCCTGTGGAGCTTGAGCAGTTTAGAAGCCTGCTTAGAGAAGAGCTTACTCAGGCCCGTGCAAATGACACATCAGACCTACAGATCCTTGCTACTACAAGAGAAGTCAGTGGCTTTGTTCGTGAGCACCTGCAGGCTGCTACTGCTTCTCAGGAGGCCATCAAAAGTAAAGTGGATTATTACTTTGATCGGATTTTCACCAAGCATCAGTTGAACAATCACTTCAAGCTCATGCTAGAAACTATGAAGCTACCTCCTGTAACTCAAGCTTTCAAAGAACAAGTTAGCAAGCTACGAGAGTTGACCCCGGCTTTGGATAAATTCTTGGAAAACAAAGATGACTTCTTATCTGCCATGGACAGAGGAGGAAACATCATCATGGATTTCAGGAATCTGCTCCTACCCTTTCTTCATGTGGACTGCACACCTGTTATAGTTCCTCCTGCCCTACCTGTCTCCAACCCCAGTGGTTCTTCAGTAATGTCTCCTGCTGATGCCCTCAGAAGCCTTAGACCACTGATACCTCGGCAAGCTACTCACTACAGGCCTTCAGGAGCATCTGTTGCTGCCCCTCCAGACATTCCTGCTGCACTTCCTAAGCCTGTTGATCCTTCACCTACTGCTCCATCTTCTTCCTCCAAAGGAAAAGATCCCTTACCTCCAGATGAAGAGGATTGAGTCTGTTTATGTTTTTTTTTGATAGGGATCCTGTATTCACGTTTTGGGTCATGTAATGCACTCCTTATTAATACAATGTTTCTTTTCTCCCTCTCTGTCTTTCTTTTTGTTAATCACAAAGGGGGAGAAATAAATAGGGAGAAATAAATAGGGAGAAATAAATAGGGAGAAATAGGATTATACCTAATTTTTGTGCTCATATTGCTAATACTGTGTTTTGCACACTTCTCTCTGATACTTCTATATTTCATACTGACATAATTTGTGATTATCAAAAAGGGGGAGATTGTTGGAATCACCTGTTTTGATAATCCCAAATCATGCTTAAACATTAATTCTAATGTATTAAACCTTTGTATTAATCTTATTATTCTATGCTTAAACATATTTTATTCTAAACAGTTCATATTCTTACTCTCATAACTTTACTGTAACAGCTTACAGTAGCATTTACATAAGTTTGCTATTGTTAGCCAACAGTCAGAGTTTTCTTTTCAAAGTCACAGTTACAGCTAACTGTCACATTAAGTTACTGTTGCAATAAGTTCACAGTTACAAGGTTACAGTCGAAGACTAATACAAGCTTACAGTTACGAGTCTACTGCTATCTATTGTCAAAGCTCACAGACGAAGGTCACAGTTACAAGACTTCTGTTCAAAGTTATCTCTGCTCAAGTTCACAGTCGAACAAGTCTACAGTTGGAACAAGTTCGCAGTCGAACAAGCCTACAGTCATAAGTCTACAGTCAAGGTTACATTTAGACAGCTTCTGTCGACTAAGTCTACTGATGATCGAAGTCTACAGTTGACAAAGGTTACAGTTCTACAAATTTGATGTTACAAGTCTACAGTTAGAAAGGATACAGTTACATGGAGTAAAAGCTACCATTGCAAGCCTACAGACAGCAAGCCTTTTGTTGAAGTCAGCAGTCAGAAGGAAGTCCACAGTTGGAAGACCACAGTTGAAGTCCACAGTGACATACATTCTCGACCAGTTTATTATTATTATATTTCTACTTTTTCTTTACCAATTTGATTAATACTAATCTAACGGTCATGTATAGCAAGATGAATACATCTAACATTATTTATTGATATTTGCAGACATATCAAGAAATAATACAATGTACGAGGAAGATCGCACGTGCAACTCCAGACTATTTATCTTGTCGGCCTCGGGTGAACAAAAAGGGAATATATGGAGGAGTATAAAAAGAAGAGAGAAGCATTCAAGAAGCAAGACATGAATGGAACAGTTACACTGAGTCTAACATCTACAACTGAGAAGGAGATACGCATATACACAAAAAGGAAGAACTCTCGAGCATTCATTCTGAAGAACAAAAGAGTCTCAGTGAACCGACTGAAAGAACCGTCTCCTAAAAGCCATGCTGTGAAGCACTCAAACTCAAAGAAGCTGATCACTTGAACATCTGGAAGTCTGGAAATCCCGACACTCTGTTTTAGTGTCAACTTACAGAAAAAGGACCAAAGCTTCAAGTCACTCATTCCTACGAGTCCAGAACTGATCTGCCAACACTATAGAGCACTCTAAACCTTCTTCATTCTATCTATTGCTCTACTGTGTTTTAGTTTTCTACATTTTGAGCAGTGTGTGTTATCTGCTGTATTAAACACACACACTGACTCCTGTACTTTCACTGGAGGATCTGTAAATCCTCAGCAAACCTTTTTGCACCCCATTCCCCACTGTGAATAGTGGTAGAGGTCTTGTGACCTGGACAGCTTGCTGCTGTTGTTTGTTTTCCCACGAAGAACTGTGGTAGAGGTCTTGTGACCTGGACAGTGTGTTCACTGTTGTTAACCCTGATCCAGGGTGTGGATCATTTTTTATATAAACTTTTGAGAGGACTAAGTCTCGGCTTGAGACTGAACCTCTTGGTTAATTCTCTGTGCTTGTAGTTATACTCTATATCCATACTATACATATTTATTTCATATTCCGCTGCTATTACTTTGAAATATAATCTACCTTCAAAGCTACTTTTATAATTAAATTAGCAAGTGTTTATGTTTGTTATAAATCAGTAAGTTAGTTTCAAAAGTTAATTTAATCATACGATTAAGTTAACTGAGAATTAATCAATCTTTGAGAAACTAATTGAACCTTTATAATCTATATAAATTCACTACAGTTTAATTTGTTTTTGAAATTGGGGGATTTTAATATAAATTGTTTTTAACAGAAATTTTAATTGGAACTCAATTCACCCCCCTCTTGAGTGTCCACTCCGACCAACACACAAGATTAGTATGAACCCGTATTAAGATAATTTAAAAAAAATACCCCTAAGAATGTATGTTTGAAAGTAGATCATGAAAAGCCTAGATTGAAGCCTATAGACTCATGAGTTAAGGAAATAAAAGTTTATTTATAAGTCATCAACTTTTGTCTTTGGATTAATCTTTATGTGTTACCCCTAACTTTCCTTTTATTCTATCCATTGGCCGGTAATAGGAGGACTCGGGCTAACAACCGATGTGAAGATCAGTGTGATGACTGTACTAATGAGATGCCCAATCCAATGGGTGCAGGAATCACAAACTTTGTCACGCTTCTCTCTCAGCTAACTCAAGTTTTGAATAGAAAAATGGGTCAAGAGGAATGTTCAACTCCCCCTAAGAATGAACAAGTCGCTATCAATAGCTTCATGAGACAAATTCCACCTAATTTTAGTGGATCATCCGATCCCACGATCGCTTTATAATGGATCAACTCCATTGAAAAGATCTTCTCCATCCTTCAATGTTCTGAACAAGAGAAGGTTCTCCTGGTGGCTTATCGTATAGAGGGTGAATCTGATCAATGGTGGACGTTGATAAAAAATACAAAGCCTGAGGAGGAGATCGTGGCGTTGGAATGGAAGGATTTCCGGAAGATATTTTTCGATAAATATTTTCCGCGCACCCTCCGAATTAAGATGGAAAGGTACTTCCTTTACCTCAAGCAAAGAGAAGAAGAATCTATTAGAGAATACGAGGAAAACTTCACAAGGCTTGCACGATACGCTTTCGGATTTTTCATTACCCCAGAATGAAAAGGTGATCGCTTATTTGGTGGGTTGAAGCCTAACTTGCGGAAATCATTAGCGATCCATGACTTTGACAGCTATGAGGAAATTTTCCGATGTGCCCTCAAGGTCAAAATGGAGACCGGAGAATCACAGGGGTATCATGGGGACAAGAAGCATAAGGTACAATTCAATGATGGCGGTCCGATGGATAAATCCAACGGTGCTAAGAAGATCCAGCACCCCACTTGCCAAAAGTGCAGAAAGAAGCACCCTGGAAATTGCCTTAAGTTGACGAAGAAATGCTTCAGGTGTGGAAGAGAAGGGCAACTAGATGTTAACTGTCGGCAAGAAAGACCCGCGGCTGCGACAGAGGAGGGGAATGATCCGTACGAACCTCAACGCATTGTTCAATGCTACAAATGCAAAGAACTGGGTCATTTTGCAAATCAGTGCCCTAATACAAGGGTTTTTGGAGGAAACCAACAACCTATAAGGAAGAAAGGAAGATCTTTTTCCATCAATTCTGTCGAAGTGAACCCCGACAACGAAGTGGTGACAAGTACGCTAGTTATTCATTCAAGAATAGCGAACATACTTTTTGATTCAGGTTCTATGAATTCTTTTATATCTCGAAAGTTTAGTAGAACAATCCCAGCACCACCACAAATCATGGAAGTGAAGATGTTGCTGAGTACGAAAAATGGGGAAATCATTGCATCCCATGAATACAAGTCCTCCCCTGTTATAATATGTGGATTGAATTTCCTAGTGAACCTCTCCATACTCCATATGGTGGAATTTGATGCAATTCTTGGCATGGATTGGCTTTCCTTATATATTTCCAACATAAATTGTCGGGAGAGGGAAATCACACTTCATATGAAGAATCGCCTCTGATTCTTTACAATTGTAAAGAGGAAGATGAATCTTGTTTAGCTATATCATCTAGAGCATGGATATTAGTGCATTATGAGCACGCGTATCTGGCTCAGATGATTGATTCCAAGGAAGAAACCATCCTTGATGAAGTGCCTATTGTGAGGGAATTCGCTGAAGTGTTTCCTAAGGAACTGCCTGGTCTTCCTCATAGAAGAGATGTTGAATTATCAATTGAACTTATACCTGAGGCATTACCAATATCCAAGACTCCATATAGAATGGCTGTTGTAGAGCTTGAAGAACTGAAGAAACAACTACAGGAGAATCTGGAAAAAGGGTTTATATGCCCAAGTGCTTCATAATGGGGTGCACTGGTCCTCTTTGTCAAGAAGAAGGACGGGTCAATGCGGATTTTCATCGATTATCGTGAACTTAACAAAATCACAATAAAGAACAAGTATCCTCTCCCATGAATTGATGACTTGTTCGATCAGCTGCGTGGAGCACAATACTTCTCCAAGGTGGACTTGCGGTCGGGATATTATTAAGTAAGGGTGAAGAAGGAAGATATCCCCAAGACTACTTTTCGCACAATACACGGGCACTATGAATTCATAGTAATACCTTTTGGACTCACTAATGCTCCATCAATCTTCATGGACTTAATAAATAGAGTCTTTATAGATTACCTAGACAAATTTGTGGTAGTCTTTATAGATGATATTCTAATATACTCCAAAACCAAGAAGGATCATGAGGAGAATTTAAGAACTGTACTGGAGACTTTGCACAAGGAGAAGCTCTATGAAAAGTACAATAAGTGTGAGTTCTGGTTGAAGGAAGTCTCATTATTGGGCCATATCATCACAAGCAATGGGATATCTGTGGATCCATCCAAAATAGATGCAATTGAGGGATGGCCGAGGCCAACATCAGTAACGGATATCCGTAGCTTCTTGGGGTTAGCTGGATATTATCGACGATCTGTGAGAAATTTCTCACAATTGTCCAACCCTCTTACCAAGATAACTCGAAAGGGAGTAAAGTTTTCTTGGAGTGATGAATTTAAAGAAAGCTTCAAGGAGTTGAAAAGGAAAATTATCACTGCGCCCGTGCTCACTTTACCCACAAGTGGGGAACTTTTTGTTGTTTTCAGTGATGCTTCAAAGAAGGGCTTAGGCTGTGTGTTGATGAAGAATGATAAAGTTATATCCTATGACTCAAGGCAGTTGAAAATCCATGAGCGAAACTATCCAACGCATGATCTGGAGTTGGCGGCGGTGATCTTTGCCTTGAAAATATGGCGGCATTATCTCTATGGAGAGAAATGTGAGATATATACTGACCAAAAGAGTCTTAAATATATATTCACACAAAAAGAGCTTAATATATTCCATAGAATATGGATAGAGCTAATCAAGGATTGTGACTGTTCAATCCATTACCACCCTGGGAAAGCGAACAAGGTGGCAGGTGACCTAAGTAGAAAGGATCCAGCAATTCTATCAATGATGATAATTGAGAAGGATCCAATCTTCTTAGACATGATGAATATGGACATGAGAATCATAGAGAAGGGAACATCATTAATCCTTTCACAAATGATTGCTCAACCATCTCTTTTGGAAATGTTAAAGGATGCTCAAAAGAATGATGTGGGAATTCAAGAAAAAGTGGAAGCTATCAAAAAAGGGAAATCCCTAGAGTTTAATGTTAATGAAGAAGGAATTGTGCGGTTTGGGAAAAGACTATATGTTCCATTGAGTCTGGAGTTGAAGAAGGAACTTTCGGATGATGCACATAGTTCAAATTTCTCTATTCACCCAGGGAGCACAAAGATGTATCGAGATCTCTGAGAAAACTTTTGGTGGGATAATATGAAGAAGAAGATCGCTGAATATACATCAAAGTTCCTGGTGTGCCAACAAGTGAAGGCAGAGAGGCAGAAGTCTAAGGGGATGATGCAACCATTTCCCATACCAGAATGGAAATGGGAGAACATCACCATGGACTTTGTCACTGGACTTCTGAGGACATCCAAAGGCAACAATGCAATCTGGGTTGTTGTGGATCATCTTACAAGGACTGCACACTTCATTGCTATTCGGGAGGATTTATCATTGAATCAACTGGAACAGATATATATCAGAGAAGTGGTAAGGTTTCATCAAATACCACTATCTATTGTGTCTAACCAAGATCCAAGATTCACCTATAAGTTTTGGAAGAGTCTTCAACATGCTCTGAATACTGAACTAAACTTCAGTACGACCTATCATCCTCAAAATGATGGCCAATCCGAGCGGACTATCCAAACACTTGAGGACATGTTGAGAGCATGCTCGATGGACTTTAAAGGAGGATGAGATCAACATATTCCTCTGGTTGAGTTCTCTTATAATAACAGTTTCCACTCGAGCATCCAAATGGCACCATATGAAGCCCTGTATGGGAAAAGGTGCAGAACACCGACATGTTGGGATGAGGTTGGTGAACGTAAGTTGCTTGGACCAGAAATGGTCGAGGAAATGGTGGAGAAGGTGAAAACCATTCAGCAACATATCAAGGCAGCCCAGAGTCAATAGAAGAGTTATGCAGATAATCATCAATGATACCTTGAGTTTAAAGTTTGGGACATGGTTTTTCTACGCATATCTCCATGGAACAAGGTCATGAGGTTTGGAAAGAAAGGGAAGTTAAGTCCAAGGTACATCGGCCCCTTCGATATTCTTGATCGTGTCAGAGCGTGGCCTATCGACTAGAACTTCCACCCACCATGACCAAAGTACATGATGTCTTTCATGTGTCCCTCTTAAGGAAGTACATAACGGACCCTTAACATGTACTCTCTTCTGAGGTGGTACAGTTGGAATATGATCTTTCTTATAAGGAGCAACCAGTGAAGATATTAGATCGTAGAGAAAAAGTTCTATGAAATAAGACAATGACCCTCGTCAAGGTGTTGTGGAGAAACCACAAGTTTGAATAAGCGACTTGGGAATTGGAGGAAATGATGAAGCTGAGTTACCCACATCTGTTTTAGTGTGGGAAAAGGAAAAATTTTGAGGGCAAAATTTCTTAAGGGGGGAATATTGTAACGAACCAAAGTTTCATTAATAGAAATCCCTCTTGATCTAATTAAATGTCTCTTTATGTTTATATAAAATTTCAACTTCATTGGTTTTATGTTAAGAAATTACCGTTGCTAATATAGCCGTTTAATAGTGATCACATGATTACTATAAATATAGGGCCTTAACAAATCCAAATTTACTCAGACAAAAGAAGCTATGGCCTCATCCAGTAGAATTGATCCATACAAAGACCATTTGTCAGAGCTCGGAAAATAGGTGGTGTCATTGGGCATCGCTCTTGACCAAGCCCAAGCTGAACTTCATCATGTCAAGATCGAACAGGACCGTCTACGGGAAAAGTGGAAGTTGATAGAAATTACCACTCGAGCGATGTTATCTGAGCCACCCCAAGAGTCCGTCACCATCGCACACCTTACCCTTAGGTCTTATGCGGCTGTTTTAAGGGTTTATGTAACTAATCATTAGTACTATGTTCATGTACATTATTATTTTTATATAATAATGAATATACTTTCTTGTCATTATTGATATATTGTAAATAGTTTTTAAAGTACAAATAATGTTTTTAGTTATTATTTAATTAAGAATTATATTTTATTTAATTAAGGGATTTTTTAATTAAATAATATTTTAATAAAATAATAATAATAATATTATTAAATTAATTTTTATTAAATATAAATGATCTTATAATTTTATGAATGCAATTGTAATTTTTATTAAGGTTTGAAAGCCATTTATGTCAAAACCCGTGAATTTTCGATAAATATCGGTATTTATTTTAAAAGTGAAAATTAACATATTTAGAAAATTATTTAGATAAAATAAATTTTATTTCTGTAATCAGGATGTCGAAATTATCCAACGGTGAATTTTTCATAATTTTCTGAGACAGTCAAAGTTTTGGGTAAAAATTAAATACTGTTTAAATATATAATGTGTTTTATGACATCATAATGACCCAATAGTGATGTAATAAAATACAATAATCTTTATTTTTGGACAATATATGTTTTAAAATTAAAATAATGTGATTTTGGGTTTTTTTACTGACTTTTCAAATCATTAATGGACCCCTCAAGACTTATTAAACACCTTGTCTTTTTAAATTAATTTCCATGGGAGTATGACTCACCTCCACATAAGCAACACTATTATTTTAAGAAGTTAAGACTTTGGTCTTATAAAATATTGTTTTACTCTTCCCTTTTCCAAAAACCATGGGCAAAAACCATGGGATGGTTTGTGGTTTGGATTAATTTAATGTAAGGGGACCCAAACCTAAATAATAAAGAATTCCCTCATCTTTCCAATATAAACCCACCCAAGCTCCCACTTCCTCCTCACTAAAAACCTTTATAGATCGTAAAAACTCTTCCCTAATCTCTATATAATCCTCCAAAGGTGCCCCTAGCTCCCAAGAAGCCTCTCACAATCCTCTCTCTAGCCGTTGGAATCACACTTCCAAGTAAGGGTTTTTTCTTCCTTTCTCATTTTTGTCCAATTTTCTTTAAGTTGTTTTTCCATTTTAATTTCAATTATGAATGTTGGGGTATGGTTTCTCACCTCCCTCATACTTCCCTCTTTATGTTATAATGATGGGAGACCCCTTTATCTCTCATTAAATGCCTCCCATGTACACCCGTTACTATGCCGAAATTTTGAAAGGAACTTCTCTCTCCTCTTTTACATTCAAGAAATACTTTTGTATCATGAATATAAATTCCATTAAAATTATTGGGACATGTATCTATATGAACTACTTACTTTCCATTACATGTAAATATGATGAGGAACCCCTTTCTCTCTCACCAACCATTTTTATGAATTCTTATGTCACGCCGTTACGCTGCCGAAATCGCACCGATTTTCTAAGCCAATATCATTGTGTGGTGAATACCATGACCATTTCTCCATCAAGGGTATTCACCTTTATGCACATTTACCTATTGATTATAAAGTTTCATATATTAATTTCACATTCCTTTATCATGGAATAAATGATTATGTTTTACGAATCCATGTTTTATGATCCATGTGGCACACTTATGCATGAAATGAAATATTTAAGAAGGGTGTGCCCTTATAGCGCTCCAATGTATTGGTTAAAGTATATTATCATGACACGTCATGTGAAATTAGTGTTGAATCATGCTAATTCAATTACAACGAGGGTTTACTCGTGCTTTATGTGCAATGAGGATTTACTCATGCTCCATGTGCAATGATCCTTGGCTCATGCTAATTCCATGTTAAGTGTTGTTGCCACATTTCCATGTTATGATTATCATGCTTTATCATGCCTTTATGTCCATGTTTCTATTATGCTTTATTTATATGCCTATTGCCTAACATGTATTGTACTCCTCATGTTATTCCATGTGTACTCCCTTACTGGGCTTTATAGCTCACCCTTTTCTTATGTATGTCCTCAGGTTATCCCAAGCAATTCTAAGTACGAGGGAATGTTGTGGTCATGTAAAGGAAGTTTTCAATAAAGATTTTGTATTTCATGTTTTAAGATTTTATGTAATGATCCTAAGCCCCAAATACACTAAACCTCTCTATCTTCTTTGTTGTATCAAGTGAAGTTTTATGTAATAAATCACGTTTAAGTTTGTAATAAAAGCAGTGTTGTCATAGGTGGGGTCGGCAAGGAGCTGAAGGAGAAGGAGGCGGATGCCCCCTACAGGGCCTCTTGAAGTGGTGGGGTCGGAGAGAAGCTAATGGAGTTGGGGGAAGATGCCCCCACCGCCACCTCTTCAGGCGGCGGGGTCGGCGAGGAGTTGATGGAGTTGGGGGCGGATTCCCCCTGTGCGACCTCTTGAGATGGAGGGGTCGTCGAGGAGCCGATGGAGTCTGGTGGGGGATACCCTCTGCGCGGCCTCTTGAGGCGGCGGGGTCAGTGAGGAGTCGATGGTGTTGGGAAGATGATGCCCCCTGCATGGCCTCTTGAGGCCGTGGTGTGAGTGAGGAGCCGATGGAGTTGGGTGGCGAATGCCCCCTGCATGGCCTCTTGAGGCCGTGGTGTGAGTGAGGAGCCGATGGAGTCGGGTGGCGAATTCCCCCTGCACGGCCTCTTGAGGCGGCTGGGTTGGAAAGGATCCGAAGAAGTCAACAATGGATTCCCCCCCACCCCGCGACCTCTTAAGGTGGCGAGGTCGGTGATGAGATGATGGAGTCAGGGGTAGATGCCCCCAGTGCGACCTCTTGAGGTAGCGGGGTCGGTGAGAAACTAATGGAGTCAGGGTCAGATGCCCCTCCATGTCCTCTTGAGATGGCAGTGTTGGCGAAGAGGCGATGAAGTTAAGTGGAGGATACCACCAGCGCGACTTCTTGCAGTGGAGGGGTCGATGAGGAGTCGATAGAATTGTGGGCAGATGCCCCCTGCGCGGCCTCTAGAGGCGGCGAGGTCAGTGAGGAGCCGATGGAGTTGGGGGTGAATGCCACCCTGCACGGCCTCTTGAGGTGGTAGGATTGGTGAGGATCCGATGGAGTTGGGGGCGGATGACCCCAGACACCACATCTTGAGGCGGTGCGGTCGGCGAGGATCCAATGGAGTCGAGGGAGGATGCCCCCAGCGCGACCTCTTGAGGAGGAGGGGTCGGTGAGGAGCCAATAGATTCGGGGGAATATGCCTTGTGCACGACCTCTTGAGGAGGGGGGGGGGGGGGGGTCGGTGAGGAGCTGATGGAGTCTGGGGTGAATTCCCCCTGTGGGGCCTCTTGAGGCAGAGGGGTCGGTGAGGAACCGATGGAGTCGGGTGGCGGATGCCACCTGTGCGGCCTCTTGAGACGGCGAGGTCAGCGATGAGCCGATGGAGTTGGGGGTGGATGACCCCTGCGCGGCCTCTTGAGGCAGAGTGGTCGGAGAATACTCGATGGAGTCCGGTGGTGGATGCCACCTGCGCCGCCTCTTGAGACGGTGGGGTCGGCCATGATCCGATGGAGTTGGGTGGAATATTCCACCTTTAGGGCCTCTTGAGGCAGCGGGGTCGCTGAGGAGCTGATGGAGATGGGGACGGATGCCCCCTGGTTGGCCTCTGGAGGCGGCGGGGTCGGAGAGGAGCCAATGTTGTCAGGGGAGGATGCCCCCTGCCTGGCCACATAAGGCTGAGGGGTCGGCGAGGAGTCGATGGATTTGTGGGCGGATGCCCCCTGTGCGACCTCTTAAGGCAGAGGGGTCAGCGAGGAGCCGATGAAATTAGGGGCGGATGTCCCCTGACGCCACATCTTGAGGTGGAGGGGTCAGTGAGGAGACGATGGAGTTGGGGGTGGATGCCCCCTACGCGGCCTCTTGAGGCAGCGGGGTCGGCGAGGTGCCGATGGAGTCGGGGGCGGATGCCCCATGCGCGGCCTCTTGAGGAGGGGGGTCGGTGAGAATACGATGGGGTCAGGGGAGGATGCCCCCTATGCATCCTCTTAAGGCGGCGTGGTCGTTGAGGAGCCGATGGATTCGGGTGGTGAATGCCACCTGTGCGACCTCTTGAGGCGATGCAGTCGGTGAGGAGCCAATGTAGTCGGGGGTGGATAACCCTTGCACTGCTTCTTGAGGCGGCGGGTTTGGCGATGAGCCGATGGAGTCGGGTGGAGGATGCCACCAATGGGGCCTCTTGAGGTGGGATGGATGACGAGGAGCAGACAGAGTCGGGTGGCCGATGCCACCTGCACGACATCTTGAGGCGGCGGGGCCGGCGAGGAGCCGATGGTGTTGGGGCAGATGCCCCCTGCGTGACCTCTTTAGGCGGTGGGGGCGGCGATGAGCCTATGGAGTCAGGGGTAGAATCCCCACGCGTGTCCTCTTGAGGTGGAGGGGTAGGCGAGGAGCTGATGGAGTCGGGTGGTGGATGGCCCCTGCGCGGCCTCTTGTGGCGGCGGGGTTGGCGAGGAACCTATGGAGTTGGGGGGCGGATGCCACCTGCGCGACCTCTTGAGGAGTCAGGGTTGGTGAGGATCCGAAGGAGTGTGGTAAGAATCCCCCTATGTAGCCTCTTGAGGCGGTCTGGTCAGCGAGGAGTCGATGGAGTCGGAGGCAGATGCCCCTACCACCGCCTCTTAAGGCGGCGGGGTCAGCAAGGAGCCGATGGTGTTGGGGGCTAATTCCCCCTGCACGGCCACTTGAGGTGGCGTGGTTGAGAAGGATCTGATGGAGTCGGGTGGGGGATTCCCCCCTGCACGGCCTCATGAGGTTGCGGGGTCGGCGAGGAGCCGATGGAGTCGGGGGAGGATTCTCCCCGCGCTACCTCTTTAGTCGGCGGGGTCGACGAGGAGGCGATGAAGTCAGGTGGAGGATACAACCCGCATGGCTTGTTGAGGAGGCGGGGTCGGTGAGGAACCGATGGAGTCGGGGGGGGGGGGGGGAATGCCCCCTGCGAGGCCTCATGTGGCGGCGGGGTCAGTGAGGAGCCGATGGAGTCGAGGGCTGATGCCCCCTGCGTGGCCTCTTGATGCGGCGGGGTCCGTGAGGAGCCGATGGAGTCAGGGGAGGATGCCCCCTGACATCGCATCTTGAGGCGGTGGGGTTGGTGAGGAACCAAAGGAGTCAGGGAGGATTCTCCCTACGTGGATTCTTGAGGAGGTGGGGTCAGTGAGGGGCTGATGGAGTCGGGGACGAATGCAGCCACCCCCGCATCTTAAGGCGGTGTGGTCGGCAAGGAGCTGATGGAGTTGGGGGCGGATTCCCTCTGCGCAACCTCTTGATGCAGCACGGTCAGCGAGGATCCGATGGAGTCGGGTAAAGGATTTCCCCTTTGAGGTCTTTGGAGGCGGCGAGGTCTGCGAGGAGCCGATGGAGTCCCGTGGCAGATGCCCCCTACGTGGCCTCTTGAGGTGGCGGGGTCTGGGAGGAGCTGTTGGAGTCGGGTGGTAGATTCCACCTGTGCAACCTCTTGAGGTGGCAGGGTCGGCGAGGAGCTGAAGGAGTCGAGGACGGATGCCCCCTAGGAAACCTCTTGAGGAGGCGGGGTCGACGAGGAGCCGATGGAGTTGAAGGCGGATTCCCCCTACGCGACCTATTGAGGAGGAACGGTCGGAAAGGAGCCGACGGAGTCGGGAGCAGATGCCCCCTACGTGGCCTCTTTAGCTGGCGGGGTCGACGATTAGGCGATGGAGTCGGGTGGCAGATGCCACCTGTGCGACCTCTTGAGGCGGCGGGGTCGGCGAGGAGCTGATGGAGTTGGGAGAGAATTCCCCCTGCGCGGCCTCTAGATGTGGCAGGGTCTACAAGGAGCCCATGGAGTCCGAGGAGGATTCCCCCTGCACGACCTCTTGATGTGGCGGGGTTGGCGAGGATCCGATGGAGTCCGGGGTGGATGCCCCCGATGCTGCCTCTTGAGGCGGCAGGGTCATGGAGAAGATGATGGTGTCGGGGGAGGATGCCCCTTGTGGGGCCTCTTAAGGTGAAGAGGTCGTCTATGATCCAATGGTGTCTAGCACGGATTCCCCATGCACGACCTCTTGAAGCAGGGGGGGTCGGGGAGGATCCGATGGTGTCCGTGGTGGAATCCCCCAGTGCAGACTCTTGAGGTGGTTGGGTCGGCGAGGAACCAATGGATTCATTTGGTGGATTCCACTTGCGCCGCCTCTTGAGGATACAAGGTCGGCGAGGAGCCGATGGAGTCGAGGGCGGAGGCCCCCTGTGCGGCCTCTTGAGGCGGCAGGGTCGGTGAGAAGCTGATGGAGTCTGGTGGCAGATTCCACCTGCGTGACCTCTTGAGGCGGCGTGGAGCCGGTGGAATTAGGTTGTGGATACCACCTATGCGGCCTCTTGAGGCGGAGGGGTCGATGAGGAGTCAATGGACTCAAGGGCGGATTCCCCATGGGCGGCCTCTAGTGGCGGCGGGGTCTGCAAGGAGCCAATGGAGTTTGGGGAGGATTCCCCATGCGCGGCCTCTTGAGGCAGAGGGGTCGGCGAGGAGGTGATGGAGTCGAGGGTAGGTTCCCCCTGCGCTAACTCTTGAGGCGGTGGGGTCGACGAGGAGTTGATGGAGTCAGGTGGCGAATGCCACCTATACGGCCTCTTCAGGTGGTGGGGTCGGCGAGGACCCGATGGAGTCGAGTGACGGATGCCACCTGCGCAGCCTCTTGAGGCGGCGGGGTCGGCGTGGAGTCGATGGAGTCGAGGCAGATTCCCCCTGCGTGGCCTGTTGAGGCGGCGGGGTCCGGGAGGAGCTGATGGAGTCAAGGGAGGATGCCCCCTAGGTGGCCTCTTGAGGCGGTGGGGTTGACGAGGAGCCTATGGAGTCGGGGGGCGGATGCCCTCTACGGAGCCTCTTGAGGCTGCGGGGTCAGCGTGGAGCCGATTGAGTTCAAAGCGGATCCCCCCCGTATCCTCTTGAGTCGGCGGGGTCGGAGAGGAGCTGATGGAGTCAGGGGCGGATGCCCCCTATGCGGCCTCTTGAGGCGGCATGGTCGGCGAGGAGCCGATGGAAATGGGTGTCGGATGCCACCTGCGCAACATATTTAGGTGGCGGGGTCATTGAGGAGCCGATGGAGTCGGGGGCAGATTCCCCCCCCCCCCCCACAACCTTTTGAGGTGGCAAGGTCGGTGAGGAGTGGATGGAGTCGAGGGTGGATGCCCCCTGCGCATCCTCTTGAGGTGACAAGGCCGACGAGGTGCCGATGGAGTCGGGGGTGGATGTTCCCTCCGCGTCCTCTTGAGGCGCCAGGGTTGGTGAGGAGCCGATGGAATCGGGGGCGGATGCCCCCTGGGCGGCCTCTTGAGGCGGCGGGGTCGGTAATGAGCTGATGGAGTCGGGAGGCAGATGCCACCTGCACGACCTCTTGAGGCAGCGGGGTCAGTGAGGATCTGATGGAGTCGGGTGGCGAATGCCAGCTGCGGGACCTCTTGAGGCAGTGGGGTAGGCAAGGAGCCGACGGTGTCCGGGGCGGATTCCCCCTGCGCGGCCTCTTGAGGCGGCGGTGTCAGCGAGGAGCCGATGGATTCGGGTGGCGGATGCCACCTGTGTGACCTCTTGAGGCAGTAGGGTCGGTGAGGTGCCCATGGAGTCGGGTGGCGGATTCCCCCTGCGCAGCCTCTTGAGTCTGAGGGTCGGCGAGGAGCCTATGGATTCAGGGGCGGATTCCCCCTGCACGTCTTTTTGAGGCGGTGGGGTCGGTGAGGAACCGATGGAGTCTGGTGCCCAGTGCCCCCTGCGCGGCCTCTTGAGGCGGCAGGGTCAGCGAGAGCCAAAGTAGTCGGGTGGTGGATGCCACCCGTGTGTTCTCTTGAGGCGGAAGGGTCGGCAAGGAGCTAATGGAGTCAGAGCCAAATTCCCCCTGACCGCCCTCTTGAGGCGGCTGGGTCAGCGAGGAGCCGAAGGAGTTGGGGGAAGATTCCCTATGCACAACCTCTTATGGTGGAGAGGTCGAGGAGGAGTCGATTGATTCAGGGGAGGATGCCCACTACCAGACCTCTTGATGCGGCGGGGTTGGCGAGGAGCTGGTGGAGTCAAGGCCGGATACACGAGACGCGACCTCTTGAGGAGGCAGGGTCGACGAGGAGCCGATGTTGTCGGGTGGCGGATGCCCCCTGCGTGACCTCTTGAGGCGGCGCGGTCGGCGAGGAGATGATGGAGTCGAGGGAAGATGCCCCCAGTGCTGCCTCTTGATGTAGCACAGTCGACAAGGAGCTGATGGATTCAGAGGTGGATGCCCCCTTTACGGCCTCCTGAGGCGGTGAGGTCGGTGAGGAGCTGATGGAGTCAGGGGCAGGTGCCCCCAGCACAACCTCTTGAGGTGGAGGGGTCTGCGAGGAGCGAATGGAGTTGGGTGGCAGATGCCACCTATGCAACCTCTTGAGGAGGCGGGGTCGATGAGGAGCTGATGGAGTCGTGTGGCGGATGCCACCTGCGCAGTCTCTTGAGGCTGCGGGGTTGGTGAGGAACCCATGGAGTTAGGGGTGTATTCCCCCATCACAGACTCTTAAGGAGGTAGGGTCGGTGAGGAGCTGATGGAGTCGGGGGAAGATTTCCCCTGTGCAACCTCTTGAGGCGGTGGGGTCGGTGAGGAGCCAATGGATTCGGGTGGTATATGCCACCTCCACAACCTCTTGAGGTGGCAGGGTCGGCGAGGAGCCGATGGATTTGGGTGGCAGATTCCACCTGCGTGACCTCTTGAGTCGGTGGGGTCGGCGAGGAGCCGATGGAGTCGGGGGTGGAGGCCACCAGCGCGACCTCTTGAAGAGGCGGGGTCGATGAGGAGCCGATGGAGTCAGGGTCGGATTCCCCCTATGTAGCCTCTTGAGGCCGCGATGTCGGCAAGGATCCAATGGAGTTGGGAGGTGGATTCCCCCTACGTGGCCTCTTGAGGTTGCAGGGTCGGTAAGGAGCCGATGGAGTCTAGTGGGGGATACCACCTGTGCGGCCTCTTGAGGCGGTTGGGTCGGCGAGGATCTGATAGAGTCGGGTGGTGGATGCCACCTGCGCAGCCTCTTGAGGGGTGGGGTCGGCGAGGAGCTGATGGAATCGGGTGGAGGATGCCCCCTGGGTGGCCACTTGAAGCAGCAGGGTCGGTGAGGAGACGATGGAGTCGGGTGGCCGATGCCACCGATGTGGCCTCTTGAGGCGGCGAGGTTGGCGAGGAGCCGAAGGAGTCTGGGGCGGATTCCCCCTATGCGACCTCTTGAGGCGGCGGGGTCAGCGAGGAGCCGATGGAGTCAGGGGGTGGATTCCCCCTACGTGGCCTCTTCGGGAGGCAGGGTCGGTGAGGAGCCAATGGATTCAGGGGTGGATTCCCCCTATACAACCTCTAGAGGCAGCGGGGTTAGAGAGGAGCCGATGCAGTTGAGAGTGCGTGCCCCCAGCGCGGCCTCTTAAGGCAGCGGGGTTGGCAAGGAGCCGATGGAGTCGGGTGGCGGCTGCCACCAGTGCGACCTCTTGAGGCGGCAGGGTCAACGAGGAGCTGATGGAGTCGGGTGGTGGATGACACCTGCTCCACCTATTGAGGCGGCAAGGTCAGTGATGATCCCATGGAGTCTGGGGCAGATCCCCCCTCCACAGCCTCTTGAGGCGGCGGGGTCGGGGAGGAGCTGATGGAGTCGGGGGTGGATGCCCCCTACGCGGCCTCTTGAGGCTGCAGGGTCGGAAAGAAGCCAATGGAGTCGGGTGGCGGATGCCACCTGCGCGGCCTCTTGAGGCGGAGGGGTCAACGAGGAGATGATGGAGGCGGGTGGCGGATGCCACCTGCGCGACCTCTTGAGGCGGTGGGGTTGGAAAGGAGCCGATGGATTCAGAGGAAGTTGCCTCCTTCACGATCTCTTGAGGTGGCATGGTCGGCGAGGAGTCGATGGATTTGGGTGGTGGATTCCACCCACGCAGCCTCTTGAGGCGGTGGGGTTGGCAAAGAGCCGATGGAGTCAGGGGCGGATGCCCCCTAAGTGGCCTCTTCAGGCAGCGGAGCCGACAAGGGGCTGATGGACCATCATCTCCACACACCTAATGGTAGTCATCCTCTCACATATGAAGGAGAGGGGATTCACATGGGTGATTCATGAATTTTACCAACATATTTGGTCTACTCGCTATTGAAGGAGAAGAGATTCACATCGGATCCACCATTTCTGTTTCCGATGCTTTCGCCGGGGCGCACATCCGTCTATCGAGGACGTGCTGATTTTTTCCCCGCATTCCCGCTTTCTAAAGGTGGGTGACATCCATCACTTATTCAGGAACGTTATCTCCTAGATCGAAATGAGAGGATGGGATGTCAGTATCTCATTCCGTGGATTCCTCCTCTAAACTCGTTACCTAGTCTGGGACTCCCTAAAATATTAAGACGTTGTTCATGTATCTGATTCTCGGTGTCATATCATTTTGGCTGCCTTTTAATTACAGTGATTCTGTCTAGACATTCCATGGGGTCTCGGCATATTAGCAACCTTCGGTTGGAGTAGATGACAACATAATACATGAAGGGGCATCTCTGGATGCGTGGAAATTGGGGAACCTATTTTCATCCTCATGAGAGGGCATCTCAAGGGCACAGAACCCAAGGCATCCCATGTTAGTCGCGGGGTATCTTATGCTGGAGGCATGTCTCTGAGGTTTTACTCAACTTCCCATTCATATCACGGGGTATATGGCAAGGTTAACATCTTGCGGAGATGGTTACGCCAAAGGCATGTCTTCTGAGGTTTTCCTCAGGCATCTCATGTTTAACACGAGGTAGTCCATGAGTTTAACATATTGTAGAGACAGAATGATGGTGTTCAGAATGTCCCATAGAGATAGATCAGATTGGTACATCCCTAGGAGGGAGCTCTAGGAGTTTTTACTAGGTAGATGGATCATAACACTCAATAAGAGCAGACCCAGGATGGTGTGTCCCATAAAGGGAAGATGTCACACCGTGAAGGCTGATCTGGACACCACTAAGGGCGGATCATGGAGTGGGCACCCCAGAATGGGCGCCAAGGTTTACCTTTTGCTAGGATTGAACCTCATGGAGGTTTCCTACATACCCTGTGTAGACGACAGGGATCAGAAACCACGTAGTTTAAAGGGGTGATTAATTGGTGTGTACACATAGGACAACAACTAGGATACATGATGGGGATTATGCATGGATTGTGTTCTGGGTACTGCTAGGAGCAGTGAGTAGGTGGATGACATGACCCCCCGGGATGTGGTAGCTGGGGTAAGAATCAAGATGGATGATGGAGAGTTTAATAAAGTGGAGGGAGAATGATAATAAACTAATGTGAATGTGGTATTAGTGTTGGTATTGAGCCTCGAAGAGACTTCCTACGTAACCTTGTGGTAGGTATTCAAAGTCTGCGTAGTTCGGTGGGATGTTGGGACACCTGAGGAGGCGACCTGTGAGAATGGATGTATGGATGGGATATAGAGGAAATAGAACCTCCAGGTTGGGGAATGATCTTCTCAGAACACTTGGGATCAAGGTATAGATCAATATGAGTCATGAGTGAAGGGATTGAACCTCAAAGAGGCTTCCTACGTATCCCCATGGTAGGGAATCAAAGTCTACGTAGTTCATCTGATGATGGCTTACCATTAATTGGGGACTTCAACAACTTACCGTCAATTGGGGGACATCAACGGATTTCTGCTAAATGGGTTTGAAAACAGCTTACCACTAAATGGGGTCAACAATGGCTTACCATTGAATAGGGGACAATTTAATTTCATGCGAGACAATAGGGGCGTATAGTTTAACGTCATGCAAGATGGGGGTGGACTGACATGGAGTGGTCAGGTGATAGAGAAAATTTACGTGCATATTTTTGATCAAATAATGAGTAGTTTTTACTTTTTTTCAATGATAAACCCCTTGCATTTACATGTTTTATTAAAATAATGGGTAATTTTAATTTTATAATGAAAATGAGCATAATTGAGAAAAGTGCATAATTTTGGATTTTGGAGAGATTTTGACCACAAGGGAATTTTTGTCATTTCTCATAAAATATATGTCCAAAATTTGTGATTATTATTTTTTATAATCCTGATTTTATTTCCCCTAATTGTATCTTCTGGACCAGGAGCTGATTTGGCCATCTAAAGGGCCTAAAAATTCATTGAAGTTGGAATTTTTTTTTCAGGTGGACAGCGTTGACCCCACCACTATAACAGAACCCAAACTCGGCCTAAACACATCTAAATGATGTGTTTCTACCTGGGATAGCACTAAGATATATAGGGCTGGCCCTACAACAAATTAGGGGGAGATTTAAAGTCATTAAGGTGGACATTGAATGAAAAAATTTTGGAGGAACCTTCTTGAAAGTTTCGTCCAGAAACATAAACCTCCAATGGAAAAATCATAACTTCTTTATTCGGGGTCCCAATGTGCTGATATTTTGAGGGTGAACGTCTAAAAAATTTATGAATAACATTGAAGAAGGAGTGCATGCGTAAATCATCCATTTAATGGTGTAACAAAGCACAAACTTACGGAGTACTTAAATCTTTCTATAAAAAGAGGCCCTCACCTCCTTTTCAAGTCATCAGCTCAACACCCAAAGCCAAGGAGGGATCCTACCAGGGAACATGCCGCTACTACTCCTGTATTTTCCCCATCTTTTCTTCTTTTTATTTTATTTTCATTTTACATTTATTTTAGTTTTATTTTCATTTTTAATTTAAATTTTAGTTTAATTAATCCATGCCTTTGTGTTTCTCCACCCACTTTTCTTAATTTCTCTCTCTCTCTCACTCTCTCTCTCTCTTACTCCACCCAATCAACCAAGTATTCTCATACTCTCGGAAATGAGAGGCTAATCACGATACTTGGCTCGGGGTGAGGTCATGTTTTTCATGAATTTTTTTTAACATTTAATTAAGTTTATGGTAGAATTGAGTAGCATGCTT
This sequence comes from Viscum album, assembly GCA_963277665.1. NCBI lineage: Eukaryota > Viridiplantae > Streptophyta > Magnoliopsida > Santalales > Viscaceae > Viscum > Viscum album. The sequence continues at coordinate 1,453,707,961 of OY728145.1, forward strand.
GGCTGAGGTGAATGTCCCTGATTGTGTGATGGTCCCCAATGACATGCGACTCAAACTAATTCTATTCTAGAAAATAATATTGATTCAAACATGAGATTTCATGTTTTAATTATCAAACTAAAACAAACACATGTAGGAAAATAATGATTGAATCCAATACTGAACCCCGAACCAAGTCCTTTCTTCCTAACTTCATTCTGTTTAGACTTGCATCTAAGTATAAATTTAGAATTATTTTTTTACAAGTCATTGTTTTAAATAATCAAAAAAACCACAAAAAGAGATAGATTAAGTGAATTAGATAAAGTAATTTAACCATACTGAAAGGCTCCTCAAGAGAGATGACTCTGGTCTGCCACTGTGCAACACTAGGAAAAATATAACTGTTTTTGTCCACCCCTCATGATAGGCGTGCGTCAAAACTGGTTCCATTTCCAGGGAGCCAATCATTTATTCATTTACATTTTCTATTTTCACATCTTATGTAGATTTCATTTAAAAAAACTAAAAAAACTTTCATGATGTATTTAAATTAAGAATATTATGAATGGAAAATTTACTCACTGGCGTAACAACAAAAAAAAGAAAATTTTAGAAGTGCTCAGGTGCAAGAACGTAGAGAAAGAAATGAACAATTGATGAGAAACGCTGAAAGAGAATTTGACAATGTTCATGCATTAATGGAGCAACCCAACACTAATCAGGATCAAGAACCTGAGGTGGAAAAGGATGATGACTTTCCTGCTGATCCACAAGTAGAAGATAAACCAAGATTGGATGAATTTCTGATTAAATGTGAGGAACTGCTCGATCTCCCCATACAATACAAGGAATAAGAGCCAGCACCACCAAAGGAATACACCACCCATGTGGTGTAATTTGATGTTAAGATGGAGGAGCCCGACTACCTGCCTCCATCCTCAAACAGTCTACTCCAAGAGGCACTTACCACTAAGGCAGATATTGAAGCTGAACCGACTCAGGGAGTTGAACCATTCTTTTACTCTATATCTTATAATTTTATTGAATCTAAATTCTACATCACTCCTTGTGATATTTATTATACAAAATTAGACAATCTCTACTATTCCATGGAGGAAGAATATAAAGCTTTATGTGCACCTACTGAGGAACATATGGAGATCCCTAGACGAGTTGAATATTTATTAAAGGAAGCTAATGAAGAGATGCAAGTGGATTTCCCTAAGAGGACCATTACAAAAGATACTTACTTTTATGGGGAAGAATTTGATCTTAATACTTGATGTTTTAATTTTATTCAAACAGAATTACACTCTAAATTTTTCATTGACTATTCTTTTGATGCAACATACCTTGAGAAGCCATAGGATAAGGAAGAAGAGGTTGCACAAGTAGCAACCAAAAAGGATGATGATTCATAATTTATCCAACCCCCACCTTTCAAGTTATACCTCATTTTTAAGGGGGAGGATATGGTGTACTCTATCCATGTATCATTACTCACCCATAAGGATGAAGCACAAGATGGGAAAAGCCACATGTGATGGTTCAAATCAAAGAAGCTTCATCCTCCATCGGATTTTGGATAACAGTTGGTACTACCCTCTAGAGGCAGTAAAAATTCAGGGCCCACTTGGGGGATCATACCAAGATTTATCTTTACATGATTTCTAGGAGTTTATATTTCAATTTAATTTCTTAGGAAGTAGTGCAACATTCAGTCCCCTCCCTATATATTTTTGAGATTTAATGACACAATCCTTGAGATTAATTGAGTTGTTTTCTTTTATAGGTTCATAATAGGTAGCCCCAGACAATGAATGGGAAAGACTAATTTTCATGGGAAAAGGGAGTTCAATTTTAGTGTTTTATCTTTTAAACTCTCCACATTTGTGTCCAATTTTTTTTTGATATTTAAAAGTATAAAATTGCATACCCACACTTGAATTCATGTTTTACTCAAATTATCTAGGATACATGAGTTTCATAGGAACCCAGTTATGTCATGTTTTAGATTTCAATATGATTAAATGATAGAAATGTAGAATTGAATTTTTAAATATGAAGCATAGATATTGAAATAATGACTCATGATTGGAAGGAATTAATTGATTCATGTAAATGAAATTTCCCTACCATATATTATGCTTTGAATTTTTGAAGTTCATGTGAATTGATTTGTTTTTATTAGTCATGCCATGAGTGATTGTCCAATGTTATTTTTCCCATTCCCGAGAGGATTTATAGACCAAGTACTTACTATTTATTCTTGAGCATATTTCTTGAGTGATCTTGGGACATGTAACTGACCATAACATGTATTAAAACTTCTCAAAGCTATGACTATGAAAAATCACATTTAAAATGAATGAGGCATCCTTTGAAAATACCATTATCCTTAAAAGACCACATTTACATCAATCCTTCTTTTAGCCCATAGATACCATGAATGAAATTTATAGGGATGAACCATGTTTCAAGCCTTTTTTATCCATTCCTACCCTACTCTTGGTATTTTCATGATATTTTAAAGTTGAAGTGTGGGTGCAAAGGCAATCATGGTGGACGGGATGATACACATTTTAAGGAAGAAGTGTGGGGGTGTTATTGTGGGGAATTATAAAAGGTTGTGAAATCATTCATTATACTCTATTGTTTTCCCCTCTTGAATTGAAAAAAATGAAAAAATTTAAAGAAAAAAAATAGAAAAATGGGTTGTGATTTGAGAGAACAAAAAATCACCATTTTCCAGACCGATGATCTTATGATCGTATGTGGTTAGGTGATGGATGTGAGGTTTGATCTTATCATAACTTTTGAAAAAAAAAGTAAAAAATAAAAAAAATCATGAGGGTGCACAAATCATTCATTATGCTTACTCGATCATAACCTTTTTTTTTGAGTTTTTGTAAGTTGGTGTTGCTACTTTTAAGGGGAGAATTTCATTACATTTTTACTTTTAATATTATGCATTGTACTTCAGAGATTAGCCTCCTCCTTGAGCCTTAATTTTTAAAGAATCAAATCCTACCAACCATAAGCCTTAGATTCATTTAAACCTTTAATGGAAGTCCTCATGATTTTATGTGTATTTTGACTTTACAAAATGGAGAAAGTAGTTCATTTACAAGACTATGGATAAGGAGCTTGTTCTCATGATATGAGCATAACTCTACATAAATTTTATCATGAATGATGAGGGAAATAATCAAAAGTGAGGTAAATCATGATGTGGAATTCTTAATAATAATTAATCATGTATTTTGAATGAATGAAAGTAAAAGTTCCATCAATTTTCAAAGGGGAAAAGTAAAATATGTGAATTATTTGTTTTTTTGAAAAATGGGAAATTAAATTGATATTTAATACAGATTTTTGAACGTTTGATTTCACATTGAAAATTATTTGATTTTATTGCATTAAAATTTTAATATTGGTAACATTGGTGTCCTCTCATTTCCATGTTGAGATTTTATACATGAGGACAAGCATGGTTTAAGTGTGGCGGTATTTGATAGAGCAAATTTACGTGCATTTTTTTGATCAAATAATGAGTATTTTATTTACTATTTTTCAATGATAAACCCCATGTATTTAAATGTTTTATTAAAATAATGGGTAAGTTTAATTTTATAATGAAAATGAGCATAATTGAGAAAAGTACATAATTCTGGATTTTTGATAGATTTTGACCACTAGGGTGTTTTTTTCATTTATCATAAAATATATGTCCAAAAATTGTGATTAATTTTTTTTAGAATCTTGATTTTATTTCCTCAAATTTTATATTCTGGACCAGGAGCTGATTCGGCCATCTAAAAGGCCTAAAAATTCATTGAAGTTGGATATTTTTTTTCGGGCGGACAACGTGGACCCCACCACCGTAACATAACCCAAACTTGGCCTAACACATCCAAATGATGTGTTTCTACCTGGGATAGCACAGGGATATATAGGTCCGGTCCTAAAACAAATTTGGGGGAGTTTTGAAGTCATTAAGGTGGCCATTGAACGACATACCTTTGGAGGAAAGTTCCTGGAAGCTTCATCCAGAAACATAAACCTCCAATGAAAAATTCATACCTACTTCATCTAGAGTCCAAATGAGCTGACATTTGGCTGGTGAACGTCCAACACATTTATGAACAACATTGAAGAAGGGGTCCATGAGTGAAATGACAATTTAGTGGTCCAACAACGTGCAAACTTTCGGAGTGCAAAAATCTGTCTATAAAAGGAGGACCTCGCCTCCTTCTCAAATTATTAGCTCAACACCCAAAGACAAGGAGCGATCCTACCGGGTAATGGGACACTGCTGCTCCTCTATTTCACCCCTCATTTATTCTTTTTATTTTATTGTCATTTTAATTTTATTTTAGTTTTATTTTCATTTTTAATTTAAATTTTAGTTTAATTAATCCATGCCATTGTGTTTCTCCACCCACTTTTCTTCATTTCTCTCTCTCTCTATCTCTCTTACTCCACCCACTCCAACAAGTAATATCATACTCTAGGAAATGAGAGGCTAATCAAGAGACTTGGCTCAGGGTGAGGTCAAGTTTTTCAGGAATTTTCTTTAAAGTTTAATTAAGTTTGTGGTAGAATTGAGTAGAATGCTTGGGTGAGGAAAATGTCCCTGAATGGGTGACGGTCCCCAATGACATGCAACTCAAACTATTTCTATTCTAGAAAATAATAGTGATTCAATCATGATATTTCATGTTTGAATTATCAAACTAAATTAAACACTTGTAGGAAAATAATTATTGAATCCAATAGTGAACCCCAAACCAAGTCCTTTCTTCCTAACATCATTCTGTTTGGACTTGAATCTAAGTATAAATTAAGAATTCTTGTTTTACAAGTCATTGTTTTAAATAATCAAAAAAACCAAAAAAATAGATAGATTAAGTGAATTAGATAAAGTAATTGAACCACACTAAAAGGATCCTTAAGAGAGATGACCCTGGTCAGTCACTGTGCTGCACTAGAAAAAATATAATTGTTTTTTTCCATGCCCAGTGACGGGTGTGCGTCATCGGGACCAATGGGTGTTGGTCCTGAACCTCATGGAGGATTCCTATGCACCTTTCCTTGACAAGGATCAAAGTCTACGTTGTTCGGGAGAGGTTTGGTGAACCGACGTAAAGATGGTCGGGACCAATGGATGGTGGGCTTGAACCTTAGGGAGGATTCCTACGTACCTTGACTTAGAAAGGATCAAAGTCCGCATAGTTTGGGAGGGGTTTGGTGAATCGACATGAAGATGGTTGGGACCAATGGATGATGGGCTTGAACCTCATGGAGGCTTCCTACGTACCTTTCCTTGGAAAGGATCAAAGTCCACATAGTTCAGGTTGGCTTTGGTGAACTGACGTGAAGTGGTCGGGACCAATGGGTATTGGGCTTGAACCTCAGGGAGGCTTCCTACATACCTTTCCTTGGAAAGGATCAAAGTACACATTGTTTAGGATGGTGTAAGGCTTATATTCTAGGCTGACCAGGTGCCACTATGGAGCGACAATGATGAATGGTGCTCACGCAAGGAAGGTGCCTGGGTGCCGCTATGGAGTGGAAATAGTGAATGGGGATAATGCAAGGAAGCTGCCTAAGTGCTGCTAAAAAGAGGCAACATTGGATGAGGATTACGCGTGGAAGCTTCCTGGGTGCCTCTATGGAGCGACAATGGTGTATGGGGCTTACGCATGGAAGCTGCCCGATTTCCGCTAATGAGACGCAATGGTGAATGAGGCTTAAGCATGGAAGTTGCTCGGGTGCCGCTAATGAGCGGAAATGGTAAATGGGGCTTACACATTAAAGCTTCCCGGGTGCCTCTATGGAGCAGAAATGGTGAATGGGGCTTACGCATGGACACTTCCCATAATTTATTCCTATTTTTTGGCCATGAGGGAATCCCAACTCACTAGTGATTTGAGGTATATAATTAGGACCAACACCTATGAGAAAGTGTACAAGCGGGATAACACCAAGGGGCATTGGAATCAATCCAAAAAAAGGTAGATAAAAAGTGTGAATCACATGACTGAATTTTTGAATGTGGTGAGGGGGGCGTGACGATGGAGGATATCTATTTATAGTGTTAGAAACACAACATCCATATCACGTTAGCCTTAATTGGGGACGAGGGTTGACTGTTGACTGTGATTGAAACACAGGACCTGACTCAAAGTGTTTTCTGAAGTATTCCAAGGTGTTGGCCCAGAACGATAGGTGAGCCAAGGTGGAATGGGACCAAGCCGTTAGGGGGTCCCTTCAGACATGTAAGAGGATGAAGATATTAATGAAGGACACACAATGTGTGAGGTGGAGTGATGGAATGTTTGAATGGATTCCAATGCTCTTGAAATTATTCCATTGTAATCATGTCATGAGGTATCTTATGCTTTTCACATAAGCCATCACTTATTTGGAACAAGAGGCATAATTTTATTTAATGATTGGGAATTCTATAGTTTAAAGTATTGTAGAGAGGACTATTAGAATCTTATGCATGGAGTATAAGGAACCTCCTGTTTGGAGTAAGAGGCTTCCTATATTTTTCTCAATGGGAGTACTACAATTTATAGTCATGTAGAGAGGACTATTAACATCTTATGCTTGGGGAATAAGGCATCTCTTGTTTGGATTAAGAGGAATACTATATTTTTTATATAGGGTTCACTACAGTTTAAAGTCATATAGATAGGACTATTAGAATTTTATGCTAGGTGCATAAGGCATATCTTGATTGGAGAAATAGGCATCCTATGTTTGGAATATATGGTGTTACTACATTTTATAGTCATATAGATTGGACTATTAACATCTCATTCTTGGAGCATAAGATATCTCTTGTTTGGATTAAGAGACATCCTATATTTTTCATATAGGTTTAATTATAGTTTAAAGTAATATAGATAGGACTATTGGCATCTTATGCTAGGCGCATAAGGCATCTCCTTTTGGAGAAAGAGGCATCCTTTGTTTGGAATATAGGGTATACTAAAGTTTACAGTCATGTAGATAAAACTATTTGGCATAAGGTTCCTAGAAATGGATTGTTTTGGGACTTACTCAAGAGTGGCCCCTTCTAGTTCAATCTGGAATATGAGCCAAGTGGTAGAGTTTTGAGGAGTTTCTTGAGGAATGGTTCAACTCAAGGTTCTTGGGGAATTTACGATGAGACTCTCAACTCAAGAAATGGGAAATGAACCAAGAATAATATTTTGAATCAAGGTGTTTCATTTTGTGCGGAGGAGTATCTCAAATCATTGTATTCCATAGGTGGAAGGTGGGTGCGCATAAGGGCGCAATGGAAAATGTCGACGTCCCGACTCGAAAAGTTTGTGGTGCGACTCTCCATTTTTCATTGGGGTTAGTGACAGAAGCGAAGGGACCGACCCAGATGTCCGGGACTACTAGCCATCACTGATCGTGAGATGGAGTGTTGGCACGTAGGCCCCACAGTATGGACCGGTGGGCACGAAGGTAGGAGCTTCACAATGGACAGGTCTTCGTGAAGTTGCTTCGCGGAGGAAAGGTGATCGTAGAGCATGGGATCTCACCAAGTAGCTTCGCAAAGGAAAGATGCTTGTGAAGAATGGAATTGTGGAGCATAGACTCGTGGAGCAAAGGGACTCACGGAGCGAAGCGGATCGCGGAGCAAAGGGGCTCGCAGAGCCAAGCGTCCCGCGGAGCAAAGTGGATTGTAGAGCAATACGGCTAGTAGAGCAAAGTGGCTCATGGATCAAAGCGGCTCGCGAAGCCTCACGAAACCTGAAGGAGATCCCTCATTCACAAAGGGTAGATACCTTTGAGAAGGGCATCACTTCGCGGAGCATGGGAGCTCCACGAAATGGGAGATCAGCCACCCAAGGGGCAGCGTGACCATCCATATGAAGGGGGGGGGGGGGTGATCCGGGTATTTATAGGCAATGGAGGTCGGCAGAGCGTTCCACGAAGCACAAATGCACGCTGAAAATAAAAAATACGCACCACAAAAAAAACCACGCTTCACAACTTGAGGGAATGTCCTCAAGTTCTTCGTAACCGCGGAGCTGACCATCATCGAGCTTTGCAGTGCCCATGAAGGCTTCGATCAAGCTCCTTCAAGTTCTTCGTAACCGCAGAGCAAACCGTCATCGAGCTTCACGACGCTTGTGGAGGCTCTGGTCAAGTTACCCCATATTTTTCGTAACCATGGAGCCAACTTTCATCAAGCTTCATGGTTCTTTCGGAGGCTCTGGTCAAGTTCCCATGCTCCGTGATTGCAGAGGGAGCTTTGCAAATGGGCTCCGCGAACCATTTTTCCAGCCCAACTTCAAATTCCCATAACTCCTAATCCGTAACTCCGTTTTGGCCCTACGACCTAACAAATAGAAGCATGAAAAAAGGGATACGATCTTGGATCATGTATGGAAGCATTTGGAATATTTTGGAGACGCGTTTTCAAGTGCCAATAATACCATAAGATGTTATTATATCAAAGTCCTACATAATAATGAACAATATATAATAAGATGTTTCATTAATATTAAAATCATAAAATATGCATGTGATCCAAAGTATAAATAGTTGTTTCTAGAATTATAATTCTAATAGACACCCATTTGGAATGAAGACAACAACCTAAAACTTTTAGTTTACTAGAACTCACATGATGATCATGTTTCATCCGAGTCAAATAATTAGTCAAAAGGTCTCGTATGTTATCATTTGTGGATATTATACTCACTGCTACATCACCTATTCGAGAAAAATCCTTCAAGAGATGTTGATTCTAATGTATATACTCTTCTCACTGATTTGACCTTATCTTTTTAGTGAGAGAAATTTGTTCAGTATTATAACAATAGAGTGTGATATGGTCTTTATGGCTTGGTACCACATTAATCACTTCGATAAAGTTTCATATCCAAACTAATTCTTTAACTGTCTTAGAACCTGCAATATAATCAGACCCTATTGTAAAATATATTACCACTTCTTTCTTTGATATTTTCTAATTCACATCACCTCTATTTAGAGTGATGATATAACCTGTCTATGATTTCAGATAATCCTGACCAGTTTTGGAAACTAGAATCAACATATCCATTGATGAATAGTTCCTCATATCCTCTAGAGTCTACGGATATATCCTTAGTGTGCCACATATACATATAGATAGTCTTCACTGCCATCCAATGGTAGTCACCCAGGTTATCCTGATATCTTGCTACCACAATCAAGGTATGGGTAACTTCTAGCCAAGTACATGCTATAACATACATGACAGACCCAGTTACTGAAGCATGTGGAATCATTTCCACCCTAATTATTTCCCCATTTGAAAATGGAAACAATCCCCTCTTATACATGGAAGACCCAGTTGCTAAAGCATGAAACACTGAGTCTCTAGGAAACAACACTTTGTTATTATAATTATTAAAACAATATAGTTATAACCAAGATGTTAAACACAATAATATGGGTATTAATAACTACTATTAAATGTTATATATAATGGTTTCACATAAATAAAAATTTTTTATAATGAAATGTATAATTTTTGATTAACTATTAATTTCATTAGAAATATTATTTTGATAACGGAACTGTTTTTTATGTCCTTTTATGAACAATAATAAAATTAATTTTAGAAAGTCTTAGAAATTGAATTTGGTATAATAAAACATCATTTTTTTTAGAATTCCAATATTAACTTATGGTGAATTTTTAGTATTTTTAAGAGAAGTTTAATTTTTTTGATGTATAGTGAAAAATACTGCATTATAGTTTAAAACTGTTTTTTTTGTTTAAATAATTATTCTACATTAAATTTATTTTGAAATTCAAAATAGATCAATTATAAACATATTACTCCAATCTATGTCGATGGAATCATTTTTATATTGAAATTATATATAATAACGTATTGAAATTTTGAAAGTTCTTTTACCCGCCTTCTCAACACACCTCTGGGATAAGTATTAAACACAATTTATCCTCTTCGGTGAATTGAATTTCAAAAAATGAACATACACAGTTGTGGTTGGTAAAATATTTAGATTCATATAGGATCAACTTAATATTTAGGTGAATAGTAACTTGACCCATTGGAATAGTAATGTGACCCTTATGAATACTATACTGACCAATAAAATAGTAACCTAACTAATGAAAGTATAGAAAATATTTAGCCATCCTATAAATGAAAATATGATATAATTATATCATAGTATAAGTAAATAAATATTTTCAATATTATTAATTAAGTGATGGTATTTTTATAAGGCATAAATATTTAATTAAAATTTTATAATTAATAAAATGATTAAAAGAAAAATCACTTTCCTAAAATGTTTTCATAAATTAATATTTTTTTGTCTTATGATTAAAAGATAATATTATGAGACCTTTTTAACTTTTCAAAGTGTTATAATATCAGTTACGATTTTAAAATATGTATTTTTTGGGTAAATGATTATTTTAATTTAAAAGTAAATATATCATATTTACAAAAATTATTTTCATAATATGTTGTTCATTTTTAAATTATAAATGTCAAAAAATGGTTTGGGTGCATTTTTGAGAATTTTATAAAATACTTGAATATTTGGTGAATAGTAAAATACGATAATTTATTATAAATGCTAAATACATGAATTATAGAGTCATGGATGATGTTTGTATTATTTAAGCATAATTGGTTTGAAATTACATGCACTTAATACTTTATTTAGTCACTATAATCAATGCTATTTATTTTCGTGAGAAAAATAATAAAATAATGAATAAAATAATTAGAAATCACCCCTCTCCGCCACTATAAATACCGCCCCTAACCCCTATTCTCCTCACACCTTCCAAGATTTGATATTTTTTCAATTTATTCCCAATTATCATCCCAAGAACCTTCCCCATGACCATGAATTTCTAGTATCATGAAAATTCCAAAACCCCTTTCCCTAAGAAAGTTCTCAAGGACTAGAATTCAAGAGGTAAATCCTCTTCATTTTTTTAATATCATATCATTTAATTTTATTTTAATATTCTACCCTCACCTCCCATTATCCAAGAGGAATGATAACTCCAGCATAATTTATATATTTTAATTACAGTAGGTTAATGTAAAATACACTATCAATCTTCTTTCTCTATATATCCTTTATTTTAAAAATGAAATCATCATCTAAGATGTGTCGATTTACAACATTCATGGACGATGAACATTCGTTAAAAAATTTATCCTGTGAGGATGGTCATGATACCATTTTTATGGTTAAACTAGAATATAATATATTTATTACATCCTATTTAATGTTCTGTAAATAGTATATATACATAATAATAATTCATACGACAAAACTAGTCCTTGATGATCGAAATACCGCATAAATAATCTAAATAAATATCACTAAGGTTTTATCTATTGATTTATCATCAAACCATATAATAAAATGATATATATAACCATTTAAAATTATGTATATATATTAATAAAATATAATTTCAATTCTGAATAATTATACCCATCCCACCAGAATTTTTATACTCATATTCAAGTGAACTGATCATGAAAACCAAGGAAAATAACACTCTTGAACGACATAATTCAATCATCAAATATATAAAAAATTAATAAATGTAGTTAATAAAATTATAATAAATTATTAAAATTTATATGAGGTTCTAAATTAAATTATTAATTATTCTAATTTCATATTCCAAGATATTAAGTACAAGTGCAGAACACTTTTAGACATAAGGTAAGGGTTTCGTCATCTCACATCCATTTATATGAGATATTCCTTATTAACCATTATTTTTTTATGTGTGGTGTATGTATACTGCACATTGATTTATTATATAGTGAATAAATTTATCTTAATGGTATTCAATTTTTCATTTTATGATTATTAAATTTTTGGGAATATAATTCGATTGATTACAAATTGGTAAAGAATTCATTCCGAACATTCATTTGTTTTCTTATGGTTATAATTTATCTCCATTAACACTAATTTAAATCTTATTTCATTTCATATAATTATTCTAAATTTTATGTGTTTGTTTCAAAGTAATGTATCTAGAATAGTTCATACTTCTTTGATGGCTACATACGTGTTTTAAAAAGGTTCCCTTCTCAGTTCTTTCTAACAGGAAAACTCGAATAAAGGGAACCTCCTAATTTCTCATCTATTTTCAAGAAAACTCCATAATATTTTTTAATCCACCATTGTTTTTATAAATTCAATCATTTTATCATAAAAAAATATCATGGTTCAATTATCATTTTATACAAACAATTATTCCTTTTCCATTTTAAAGATTCATTTCCCTTAAACCACAATAAAGTGGCTCATTTCTAATGATTTTAAACAAAACTTTTTACATGTTCGAAATAATATATTTCTAAATTATAATTTCATAGTCCTTATACTTTATTATCTAGGGTATACATGTTTCAATCTGATTTTATGACAAATACTAATGATTTTCCAAAAGAAATCTTCTTTCCAAAGTAAATGGGTTTTCTCGTATCACCTTTACTTCTATGAGATATATGCCTTGTTTACCATTTATTCATTGCAAGCGGTGTCTGTATATACATTTTAAATATAAATTCATTATTATTCTTATTCTTATTATATTATATTGCTTTACATGTATTAATATTTAAATGTTTCAATGTTTTATGGGACACTTTGGATGTTTAGAGACTATTTTCCTCAATAATTTATCAATGATTTTATTAGAGTATTTTTATCTATAATTATGATTCAAATATTTCAAATTGGTTTGGGAAATATTGATTTAAAAGTATTTTTTTAGACATATGAGTAATTCATTTGACTTGTTAAGTGTTGGGTGGGGCCCTCTATAGCCCCTCAGTGCATCAATAGATCTTATGAGACAAACTAGTTTGGATATTGGCTAACATCTTACCTGATTATGTATGGTGTCTTAGCTGAAGCCTTGAAGGTATGTTTATGATGTCCCAAATTATTAATTCCTCATTATGATATTATTATTTTATGTTCCATGTGAATATTACACTAGTATAATATCCATGGATAAGTATCATTTTCATGTGATTATTTATATAGAGTTATTTAATCAGTTTTCATTTTTTCCATATTATGATCAATATCTTGCTTTATTGGGATGAGTTTTAGTTATTAACCTAACCTTAATTTTTATTTTTATAACCACTTATATTATATTGTTTACCCTAACTAAGCATCTAATATCACCCCTTTATTATGTTTTATTGCTTCTAGGATTCAAAGATGTATATTATGAATGACTTGTAGAGATAATCTAGGAGTTATGGATGTTTCCAATTGAGTTTCTATGATTTTTTTTAATTTTGAGTTTTAATGTAAAACTTATGTTCGTATTTGGTTTTCCAAAACTACAAAACTATTTATTCCTTTGGGATAATACTTCCTTGTAATCATACCAATGTAATAATTTAAGGCACCAACTTTGGTATACTAGGGTTATGGTCCTTACACTAGAACATATAAGAACCCAATGTAGCCAATTTTTTTTACTACGTGAGGCCTAGTTGGTGTAACCTCTCCAAGATTACTCTAAATGAGTGCCTTGGGTATCTCAAACTGTTCTTTTCTAGATCTCTCCAGATATAGTCCACAGATATGATTGATCATGGTATAAGAATTCATATCCTCATGCGACATAAAGAGTTTAATAGACATGGATGATGGAAATAAACACTAAATTTCAACCACATCACTCAAGATTTTATCATAGATAGTGAAATATTCATCACTCACATTTTTTTTATATGGAATGGGTAATGATAATTCTAAGATGAATGATTTTTGTTCATGATGTAACACAACCTAAAGTCATTTGAACCTTTCTTGGAGGTTTCTTCCAGTAAAAAGATGGTATTTCTCCAATATTGTCCATATATATAATGTGGATGATGATGTTTAATTTAATCTATAATTATAAATTATTATATTTTTATTACTTCACTTGATTATAATTTATGTGATAGATAATAAATTTAAATTTATTAATTATCCGTATTTTTTTATCAAGTCCCAAAATACCTTTCTATTAAACTCAAAAAGTCTATTTTCTTAGAGATTATAATGTAAAGGATCTATATAACCTTTCTCATAACCCAAGTGAGGGATTGGTCAATTTCATGAAAATATTAAGGGATGAAATTCTATGAAAATTGTGATATAGTAACCCCTTGATCTGGTGAGTGGTCCCTCTATCCAGAATCCATACTCAGATTTCCTCAACACTTACCTCCAAGTTATATCAAGTCTAGCGAGGGATAATTATATTTATTTAAGGTTGTAAAGTCGACCCAAAACTTTCATAAATACTCCACGATAAATGTAAGTATCCCCAAAAGGGTTGGTCAAAAACATAATTCGATTGATTTCATTCATAATCAATTATTGGAAGGCTTATTTTTACTTAATATTAAGTTGAGGGATTTTATTTTATAATTTATAAAGATTTTTTTGTTTTATCCTTTAGATAACATGTTAATAATAAGAGGATTTTACTGTAGTGATTAACCATGTTTTGATAAAACATTTTCATATAATCCAATTATTTAAATTCTTTATTTTTATATTAGTCCATTTATTTTTAGGAAGACAATATTTCATCCATAAAATAAATAACCATGAGATATAAATAAATAAATAAATGACCTGATCATGAGCTTCTCAATAATTTGATTTATTAAGAGTAAAATAAATCAATCTATGACCCCAGGGAAAAATCATTTTTCTAACCCTATCCGGAGTTATGACATTCCAAATATCCACCTATGTATCACCAGGATTGACATCATCTTGGTTCCATCTTGAAACGCCTCTATGTGACTTGGGATAATCCTTTTATTACATGTGTTTATAATTCATACATAGGTGATGTTATGTAATGGATTAGTTAAGGTAAATTATATAAATCACTTTGGACATACATATATTACATAATAAATTAGGGAGGGATGGTTCACATTCCATCATACTAAATATAATTATAAATAATTGAAAAAACCATGGAATGAATTAAATTAAATTAAACCAATTCATATAAAGGACTTGGTGAAGCTCATAATTGGTTATAAACATGCAAAAAATATGTAAAAGTACATGGGTTGAAATTCATTTCTATTCATTCATTATATTTAAAATAAACACACTTTAATTAATTAATTAATCCCTTTTTATCTTATTAATTATCTTAATTCTCTTAGAGAAACCCATTATTAAAGTATTTGTGGAAAAGAAATGGCATGACCAATAAGTGTTGATAATTATAATAAATAAATTGAGAATTTTTAATTCTCTAATACCTTTATTACATTTTCAAACACATCAATTGACAATCAGTGTAATAAATCATTAAGGTCATAATTAATTATTTTAATTTTATTTAATTTTTTTCTTTTATATGAAGACTATACGATGTGTCCTTATGAGCTACACACTATGTTCCTCAATTAAATTGTTCCCATGATAAATTCCTAGGGCTTTGGGATGTACCTTGATTGAACTATATGAAATGTGCTATCTAGCTACACAATGTGTATTATGCTTTTCATGCGTTTGTGTAACCCACTAAAAGACTCAGCAGGTTCTTGAGAGGTGGGACCAGATGATGTGTAATATGGCCACACACCTTGTGTTCCGATTGGTGTGTCTTCTCATAACTCACCAAATGAATCAGTGTATATTTTGTATATGGGTATAAATAAATTGCATTCCATTTATATAGGCTACATGTCGTGTGTTTTTTTAATTACAAAGTATCTTATCATCACATGGTCAACAACCATGTATTTGAATACATGGTTGGCATGAATTTCACTGCTAAAAATTATAAAATAAATGGTGTGTATTTCATCTACACATTGTGTAATCTAATATTTCGTGTTCTAGGTTGGATTGGTCTACATGCACTGTGAAATAAATTCTAACATGTAGTTATTTCTTGGTGTTACATGTATCCCAAGACACATCCTGGTGTAGTTCACTTGGGTACGTGGCATATACTTCAGTTACACATTGTGTAACCTAGTCTCACATGCCAAAATCCTTGAGTCTAACCAAAGGAATATATTGTTGTTCTCCATCTATTCATTGAAATCAAGAAATTATGAATCATAAAAAAATTAATTAAAATTTCTAAATCATGTTAATTAAATATTAGATTTAAGAACAGATATTCTCTATATTAAATAATTAATAACTATTGAACATATAGATCAACAATGAAATAAATAATGATAAATTTAAATGTAACTAATCTGATACATCTATATGGTTTTGGGATCAAAAAAAGTTAATGGTGGGTTATTAACCACAAAGTTTTTTGTAAAATTTGACGGATCATTCTACAATTATACAAGTCGTAAATTTCATGAGAAAAAAAATTTCATCGAATATTGACATAAGAAATCCTGGAACCCATATAATATTTTTTTTCATGTAAAATTTGTAATTAATTTATATTAGATTTGAATAAATAGTACATGGTTTGAGGATCTTTCTTTGGTGAATATTTTGGTCATCCGAAACCCTTTTCAGATTACCTTCACTGTGTAGGGAGTACCCAAAGACGAGCCCATCTAATGATAAACCACACGTGGTCCTTTGATCTCTGAAAATCACAAAAGGAACATCTGGTAGTAGTATAGTTGATCAATAAACTTTTGTTTTTCATCTTGATTGCTTTGAGATCCTTTGGTCTTGAATGATTCTCTATTCTTCTTCTTGTTCTTGAGTGTATGATAGAAGGAGGAATTCAAGAGAAATGTCCATTGTGCGCAATGATGCTAAATTCTTGATTAACCCTATAAAATAGATATAACCATTTATTTATAGAGTTATGGTTTTTGTTAAATTATTATTTAATTTTACAAAATCCCTTAAATAATATAATAAAACTAATATTACCCCATTCCATAGAAAAAAATATTATCATTATTTTATGGTGTGCACTAACTGGTGAAATGATAAATATCATTTTACTGCCTTTTAAATTAATATTTATCACCAGACATGATCATGGTCACTCATCTTCCCCATTATTTATTTAATACTTGAATAAATATTTAAATAATCATTTTATGCACAATATAGAGAATAAATATTTATTAAATATTAAATAAATAAAATAAATATATTTGTATTCAAAATATGATGAATAAATGTTTATTTAATTTATGCAATCAATAAAACATGAATATAATTATTCCTCAGTCTTGAGAATAATATTTATTATAATAATGAGATTCAAATAAAATTCAACAGATATTAATGGAAACACTTATTGTGCGACCCCTAGGATTATTTCTTGTTGGCATTAGGTGGGATTAAATATAGTCTAAAACTACATTCTTGAAATGGGCAAAGGTACCCAAGAGAAATAAATTAATGTCATAATGTCAAAAACCACATACGAGTTCTCATTGTGTAATATAATCCCTTTATCTCAATATATCATAAATAAGGTTTAATATCTATGTCATCAACCTATATGAATGATATATCCTTCTTTGAAAATCTGAAATAAACACATCATTACACAATGATCATGGAATTTAATGCGATGTTTCTATTCCAATCAAAGGGATGGTATATAAACTTCCATAAAGATGGAATGGTTAAATCCTTTATCAAATTATCCATTAATAAAATTCCATTGGTGATGCTCCCAACTTACCCAACTTCCTATAAAAAAATGGAATCACAGTTTTTGTTAGTAAATCTAAGTGCATTGGGTCAGGACATGCATCAATGATAAACACAAATTATATGGACCATTACACACACTCATACAATGGGATATCTGATAACATGTAAACATGTTGAACTCCTAATAGTGGGTATATTCTCATAATCACTCATTGTAGATATTACCAAGCACAAAATTCATGAGAAAAAGGCTCATACACTTAAGAGTACTTTAAATTGACAATCAACATACTATTTTACCCAACATAGAATTTTATCTGACCACAAAACTATTTTTCAGAATATCATCCCATCTTTCATGGTTCTCATCGTAATATGGAGATTATAAGACCTTATCAATGTGAAAGATATACTTGGAAATTATTACATCAAATTTATGAAGAACAATGTACAATATGTAATAATTTATCTTATTAATATTCAAATCTTTAAATATACAAGCAATCTAATGTATAAATAGTTTGTTCTAGAACACCAACTCTAATAAAATCCCACTTTTACTAGAGAAAACTACCTACCAATTTTAGTATTCTATAACTCACATGATGATCATGTTTCGGTTGAGTAAAAACTTTAGTCAATAAGTCTTTCACTTTTTCCTCTGTTGATATTTTTATCACTGTGACTTCACCTCTCTGAGAAAAATCCCTTAAGAAAAGATACTTCTAAAGTAAATGGTTCATCTAATGATCTGACCATATCTCATTAATGAGATATAGCATCATAGTATTATCATAATGCAGTGTGATTGGTTCTTTACTACTAGGTACAAAATTAATCTATTGGGTGAAGTTGTATATCCAAACCGATTCTTTAGCTTCCAAAGAAGATGCAATATACTCAGACACTACTTTAGAATCTACAACCATGAATTTCTTTGAGATATTCCATCTAACAAAAAATCCATTTAGGTTTATGATGAACCCCATATATGATTTCAAATCATCTTGGTTTATTTAGAAGCCATCATTTACATTCCCCCTAATGACTAGTTCCCCACCTCCTCCATAAACCAGGAACATATCATTAGTATGCCGTTGATACTTAAGGATAGTCTTGAATTACATCCAATGGTGGTAACCTGTGTTAGCTTGATACCTCCCTATAATACTTAAGGAATAGGTAACATCTATCCTAGTATATATCATAGTATATATGACTGACCCAGTCACAGACATGTATAGGAAACTCTCCATACTTTGTCTCTCCTCTTATGTCTGAGGTCACATTTTCCTATAATGATGTTATCCATTTAACATTGTAAACAATCTGATAATTTATTATTCAATACTAAATCACTTTAGTGACTTTTCAATGAATCTACCTTGACTTAGGATGAGCAGGCTGTTGGATCTATCATGATGGATCATGATCCCCAAGAATATATTCTTCTTTACTTAAGTCCTTTATAGAGAAACATTTATTAGACAAGGCCCTAATAGACTGTAAGACTAGTATTTCATTTACAATAAATATTTTTCATCAAAATATACTATTAACAAAACTACCATAACAAAACTAAACTATTTATAGACACAAGACTCACACTAATTCTTTTTAAAACTAAATTCCATTATGGATTCATCAAGCTGTATATCCCATGACCTAGATGATTGATTTAATCTATAAAGGGATATTTTTAATTTTCATACCTCGTTAGAATACTTTGTATTCATAAAACCTTTAGTTTGTTCCATATAGAAATCTTTCTTAAGGTTCCAACTAAGGAATTCCATTTTAAAATCCACATAAAAAATATCATTGTCATGGAATGCTTCAATGGAAAGTAAAATTTTGTCAGATTTCAGTATTACAGCTGGTGAAAAGGTTTATTCATAGTCTAGGATTTGATGTAGTTTGAAAAATTTTCCAACCATCCATTTTTTATTATTTCTAACATATCCATCCATATCTGATTTATTCTTAGATACCCATTTATAAACAATGATATTTACATCCACTGGAATATCTATTAAGATACAAACATGGTTTTGGTAAATTAAATCCATTTCAGAATTCATAACTTATTTCACTTAGAAACATCTATGACACTTAATACTTATTTTTAGGTTATGGTATAATTATTATATTCTAATAATGATTCACAATAATAGGTTATAATAAAAAACTTTAATTTTTATAACCACTCTTGTACCCTTATGAAGTACTTGTGTTTTTGGAACTTCTTCTTCCATGGGGATTTGGGGAATTTGTTCATGTTTCAAATCTGGTATACCTTTATCCTGAATTCATAAAAGTCTATCTCATTCTCACTATATCTTTTAGAGGTTTTATCCCTATCAAGGAATATGTTATGACTTGCAACTATTACCTTTTTGTCAAAGGGGTCATATAGGTAATATCCCCTTATTTTCTTATGGTATCCTACCTTGGTGGGAAATTTTTTTGCTTAAAGATTCTTTAACAAATTCATTATAACCCCACACATGTAATTAGGACAATATGAGTGTCCTTCCACTCAAAAATTGGTATGGGATACCATCCACCACTTTAGTTGGAATCTAGTTTAGTATTCGTGATGTTTTCTATAACTTCTATCCCCAAAAGGATATCAGAAGGCTCGCGTGACTCATAATTTATCTCACCATGTTTATTACGGTGTGTTTCCTCCTTTATATTACAAAATTACTCTAAGGTATATATGAAGTGTTGATTTCAGGAAAAATCCCAAGATCCCATAAATAATATATGAAGTCTTTATTAAGATATTCTCCACCAAGGACAAAGTGGATTTTCTTAATCTTTTTTTCAAGATTGTTCTAAACATAATTCCTCTATTATTTTATTATATCAAAATAATATGAATTATATCTCATCATGTAGACATATCCATATATTGTAAAATAATTAGTAAAAATAATGAAGTATGAGTACCCACCACCTACATCAATTGGAAATTGTCCGGACAAATTATTATGTACTAATTCAAGAACCTCCTTATCCATTTCACATTTTCCTCTAACTGGGGATTTTTTTTCATTTTTCTTTGTAAACATGTGTGACATACACCAAGTTATTCTAGCTCAAAAGAATCCAAATATTGAAATTTGTATAATTTGGTCAAACACTTTTCATTTAAATGACGTATCTCATTAAGCCATAGTTGGGGGTGGTATGAGTCATGAAATATAGTTTCATTATCGGTTTATATTACATGTTTTGTTTAATACAACACATAAGGATCATTATTTAAATGTTTCATTCCTTAAAAAATGTTATCTTTCTAAAAGTACCTGCATTTATCCCCAAATTTAAAAATTAATCCATTTTTATCAAGTTTGGATATAGAAATAATGTTTTTGTAACAGATATCACACAATAACAATATTTTAATAAGAAGATAAATCACACTAGCAACTTGAAAAGGTGGTCCCAAATAGCCATGACTGTAAGTATGGATTTGTCTGTTACTCATTGATCTACCTCCCCTTCCACAATATTTCTAAATCTTCTTGGTTCCTACATTTGATTAAATATGTGAGAACCACATGATATATATATATATATATAATATTTAATTGGTATAAATAGATAAATTTAACTCGATAAAAATCATACTTGAATATTCCCCATACATATTTTCTTGGATGCATTTTTTCCCTATTGTCCCTTCATTCAACATGAAAAAATAGATAGATTATTGTTCCCTTGATTCCCCTTTATCTTTCTCTTTATGGAAGGGATTTGTGAAGAAGATTTGGACCTAGAGCTATTCACATGGAATTTATTTATATTCAACGTAATAATGGAAGGTATTTCATGCTTCATGTCTTTTTTTACTTGGATAAGTAGTGTAACAAGATCTGGTAGAGATCTATCAATGTTGTTCATATTAAAATTAACCAAATAGTTGGAGAATATCTAAGGGATTAATTCAAGAAAAATATAGATGAATAATTATTTTGGAAATTTAATCCCTAAAACCACAAGGTGATCAATATATCCAATGATTTTAAATATGTGAGACCCATCTATAATACCCTCTCCAAGCTTACTCTAAAAGGGAACCTTGGATATCTCAAACCATTCATATCTCACTCTCTTTTGATATAGGTCACATAGATGCTTGAACATGTAATAAGCATCCCCATATCCATGAAACATCACAAGTTAAGTAGGAATTGATGATAGCATTAAACAGTGAACATCAACCAAATCGATCAAGTGTATATCAAAAACATTGAACTCTTCACCACTCATGTCCTTTTTTGGTAGATCAGGTAATGAGAATGCTAGCACGTAATATTTCTATTCATGGAGCTACAAAACTTGAATGTGTCTGAACCATTCTTGGGTGTTACTACTAATAGAGAGACAATATTTCTCCAATATTGATCATAGGGATAATTTGGATGATGAACAAGACATTTTTCTACAATTATAAAAGATCATATTATTAGTAATTCACTTGATTTTCATTTTTGTGAGACATAATTAATTATATTTTATTTATATCTCACTATTTTATCAAGTCTCAAAAAAACCTCACCATTGAACTCAAAATGTCTAGTTTCTTATAAATTGTAGTGACAAGGATCCAATACCCCTTCTGATAACCTAAGTAAGGGATCAGTCAGTCATTTAAAGGTATTTAGGTAGGCAGGTGTTTGACAATTTTTGGCTGGAATCTCCTTGATCTATTGAATGGACTCCACAATGTTGAAACCCTATCTCATATTTCATATAAACTTACCTCCAAGATACATCAAGTTTAGAAAGTGTTACATATCCTGATGTAATTTGGTTAATTAAACCCAAAACCTTTATAATAACTTCATGATAAATGTATGTGATACAACGAGGGTTGGTAATACACTTAAATATATATCTTTCTTTCCTAATCAAGTAATTGAAGGCTTAGTCTAGCATTACATTAAGTTGAGTGATTTTATTTTATTATGTGTAAATATTTCATATTTTATCCTTTACATGTCCTATTAATATTAACTCTATTTTACTTAAGTGAATAACCATGTTTTGATAAAAAAATATACCTAATACAGTTATTTAAATTCCAAATTTTTATATTATTCTATTTATTTATGTTATTGTGGTCTTATATCCATAAAATAATTAATGCATAAGTCGGAAACAAATAAATAAATAAATAACCCGATCATGACTTATCTAGTAGATTATTTTTTGAGAGGATAATAGATAATCCAATAACCTAATGGAAAATTATTATGTCAGTCTTTGAATGAGTTATATCATTCCACATATCCACCAGTGTATCACTTGGATTGGAATCATCTCAATTTCATCTTGAACCACCTCTGCACACCTGAGGATAATCCTTTTTGTACATTTATTTATAACTAGCACGTAGGTGATGGTAACCAAAGGATTGGTTAAGGAGAATTATATTAATCACATTTGGCATGTAAGTCATACATAATAAATTAGGGATTTATGAGTCACATGCCATAAAATTAAATTTAATTATAAATAATTGAAAAAATTATGAAATAAATTTGATTAAATTAAACCAATGCATAAATAGGTCTTGGTTAAGCTTATGAATGGTCATAAACATGAAATTAATATGAAAAATTACACTAGTTAATATTAATTTCTATTAATCTTTTATAATTAATATAATTGTGCTTGGGTTAATTAATTAATTCCATTTTATCTTAATTCCCTTCTAAATTCTATTAGATATACCAATCACTAATGAATTCCTGGAAAATAAACAACATGAACACTAATTAAAAATAATTGCAATAAATAAATTGATCATTTAGAATTTTTAAAACCATTACAACATTGTTAAACACATAAATATCCACTAAGTTAAAAAAGTTTTAAATACTTCAATTAATTATTTTAATGTAATTTAATTATGTCCTTTATTAGGAGACTAAACGAAGCTTACGTACAAGCTACACACAGTGTACCTCAATTGTCATATACCTATGATAAATTCCTTAGAATTCAGAATATACATTGGCCAGATTATATGGTGTGTAGAATTCAACTACATGACATATATTGTTCTTTTCATGCGTCTGTAGCACCCATCGAAAGTATAAGTGTGTTATTCGTACATGATACCACAAATCGTTTACTCTAGCTATACATATTGTGTTCATATTATCATGTGGCTTAATAACCCATTGATTGACTTAGTGTGTATTTTATAGATGATAATTAATTAATTTCACTCCTTGTATTCTAGATACATTCCATGTTTTTCATTAATTAAATAGGTTTTTAGTCATGGTCAGTTCCTTGTTTTCTTTTTTGGCTTGATTTCCTAAGACCTACGGTACATGTAATGTCTCTTAAAACTTTAGTCCTTGTAAGGGTTCCCCATAATTCCTTGAATGAGGGATTATCATAATTCAATAAAAATTGAAGGCCTTTGGGAAAATCAGGACATAGGTAGTTAGTCTCACACGGTCCGAAACTGTGAATTTGACCCCATGATTAGCACAAATTTCACTATTATACCATGTAGACTATAGGTCATGTACAATAACTATTCACCTTGTAATATGAAATTTTGTGTGCCAGATTGGTTCATTACATATGTGGAATAAAATAAATTCATTGTATCTAGTTACTAATTGGTGTTCCATATATCCGACAACATGTCCAGGTTAAGTTTACTTGGGTAAATGGCATATAATTCAGCCACACATTGTGTATCCAAACTCATTGGTTAGAATCCTTAAAACTTCTTAATGAAATCTATGGTAATTATTCATCTGTTTTTATACTTTAATAAATTATGAATCTTGAATGAAGTAATTAAAATGTCCAAATAATATTAATTAAAGATCTAATTAAACAATGAATAATATGGAAAATAAATATCTAAATACTATTGTTTATATACATCAAAAATAAAATAAATAAATATTAATTTAAACGTAACCACTCTAATACAACTTGAAGGTTTCAAAAAAATGGAATCTATTGGTGAAAATTTAACAATAAATGTTTTTTAATATAGGATTGATCATTCTACAATTTTTTAATACATAAAGGTCATGAACAATAAAAAAATTAGATCGAATATTTACAAAAGAAAGGATGGAACCCAGAGAGGATATTTTTCACATTAAATTTATAATTCATTTATAATAGATATAAAAAAAATACATTGTCTTGGGATCTTTCATCGATGAAGATTTTGATCATTGGAACCCCTTTTCAACAACTAAATTGTGTAAGGAAGAAACAAAGTAGATAGCCTCTTGCGGTAATCCAGATGTGGTCCTTTGATCTCTAAACAATAATTGATGGAATATCAGGTGCTAGCATTGTGGTTCAATCATATTGTATTATTCGTATTGATCAATTCAAGACCCTTTGGTCTTAAAGGATTATATTTTGTTCTTCTCATTATTAAGAGAAGGAGAGAAGGAGGAATTTGAGGGAAATTTATATAGTGAACAATGATTCTCAATTATTGATTAACCACACACAATAGATATAACTATCTATTTATAGAGTTGGAGTTTAGGTTGAAATATTATTTAATTCCACAATAGCCCTTAAAAAATATAATAAACCTAATTTTACTCCATTCCATATAATAATAATAATAATATTTTTCATTGTGGGTTTTAACTGGGGAAATGATAAATATTAAATTACTATCTTTTAAATTAATATTTTTCTCTAAAATTGATCTTTACCTACTCATTTTCCATGGAATTTACTGAATACTCAAATGAATATTTTATTCATATATGAATATTTTATTCAAAATATGGAGAATAAATATTTATTAAATTTTAAATAAATAAATAAAATATATTTTATTCACGTTTAGAGAATAAATATTTATTTAATTTATGAAATCAATGATACATGAAATAAATTATTCCTCATACTTGGGAATAATATTTATTCTAATAATTAAATTCAAATGAAATTCAATTAAGAACAATAGAAATAATTAGTGCATGAATCTCTAGGATTATTTATTTTTTCATCAGGCGGGCTTGCCTAAAGTCAAAGATTACAATCTGAAAATTGGTTGAGGAATCTAAGAGAAAGAACTTAGTGTCCCAACATTGACAACCACATACAAGTTATCAATACGTAATATAGTCTATTTTTTTCAAAATACCATCAAGCATGTTTCAAATTTCTGTCATCAACCTTTATTTTTGATACATATTTCTTAGACTATATGAAATAAACAGGTCAATAAACCACGGTAAGAAAATTTAATACGGTGATTAAATTCCAATCAATGGGCTGAGATATTAACATCAAAAAAGATGGAGGGGATAAATAATTCCACAAATTATCCATTAATAACATGTCATTCATGATGTGCCCAATGTAACCTACTTCCCAATAAAAAATATAATCATGGTTTTTGTCATGAAATCTATGTTCTTGAGTCGTTACATGAATTAATGATAATATTAATGTCTAAGGACCATTTCACATGATAAAAATTTGAATTATATGACACATAAACATGTGTAATTCCTACTGGTGTGTCTGTTATCATGATCTCCCATCTTGAATATTACCAAGTGTGAACATTATGAGAAGAAGTATCATCCACTTATGAGTACACACACCTAAAAATCATTATACTATATACCCCATCATAGAATGTTATCTAGACACATAACTATATTTAAGAACATTTTCATATAATTCCAAGGTTCTCATCATAATGGGGAACTTCTATAACCTTATCAATGATAAAAATTCCCTATGACGTTATTACATCAAAGTTATCCAAAAAAATGAACATTACATGATAAGAAATTATTTAATATTAAAATCGTTGAATATACATGTAATCTAATGTAAAAATAGTTGGTTCTAGAACACCAAATCTAACATGGTCAGGAATTGGAATCATGGAAGAGGGTTTAAAATAAAAAATAAACAAAAGGGAAAAAATAACCCTATGTAATGTGGGGTTCAATATATACCAATAGAACTATTGGGGCCTCCACCATAGTTTTAGTAGGCCATATATTTCTCAATTCCCTACATTTATCCCTCAATGGAAGTATACCAAAACTATGGAGGCCTTCACTGGGGTTTAGGTGCCATTTTTCTTTAGGTTGCCTCACCTGTTACTCCAACATCATGATGAATTTTCCTCCCATGAATTCTCTATCTATCATACCAGCTCTAAATAACCACTTAAAACTCACCCAAAACACCAATAATGATCACTCACTTAATAAAAAAAATAATTGATCACAAAATACCATCCATAAATTATCAAATTTAAATATAATTTGTCCTTTAATTAATTAAATAAAAATATGGTTGGTTAAAAACTTCTCCCAATAGAACATGGGATCCTCAAAAAGACAAAATTAGGGATTTCTCTGGGAAATACTTACATTTCCCAATCCCCAATTCATTATCAACATGTTAAATCATATACTAACATGCTCATTAAACTTCTATTGCATGACTCCCAAAATCAAAACACACCAAAACATAGAAAAACTCAATTTCAAACTATTTATTTAATGATAAACCCCATAATATCCTTAAGAAAACAAGTACTTACTATATCTAATTTCATATCCTTCTATCGAATTTCCAACTTACAAATAAATTTAATCAATCAATTATTTTACATAAATCCAAACATTATTTAAAAATTCATAGATTAATTTCACTTTTAAAACCCAAAAATACATAAAATCAAACCAATATAAAAAATTATATCATAGAAAAGAACTTCCATGTTTATTTAAAAAAAATATCATTAGTAAAATTTAATCACACTAAAAATTTATTTTACTTAAATTAAATCATAATAAAATAAATTAATTTAATTCTAAAATACTAGAACATTTCAATAATTAACGATCAAAATATAAATATTATTAAACATTTAAAGTAGTACAACATTAATTAGAGAACAAATCAGAAATGGTTATATAAATAAACCCATGAGTGACTTTAACAAATTAATACACCCAAATGTATTCAAGAAAAAACGATACATTATTAGTACCTTTCAATTAATTAAATTTATTCACCTAGAACAGTCACAATATGTTAAATTCACATGTACTAAGTGTCACTATCTAGATAAATCATTAAAAAATGAAAACAATGGATCTCAGATGAGCCCTATGCCACTTCTCTACTCCCATAATTCTATACTTGAGATATCTAAACAAAAATTTCACTCATACCTAGAGATTCAAGACTAAAGACCCATACATATCTAGTTGTGTGTGTGAGTGTAGGTCTAAGATTTAATATAACAAAATCTCAGTATATTGAGTATATTGATGATATTATATAAACATGAAATAAAAATATTTGAAGGCGTTTAAGGAATAAATAAAACAAATATGTTTTTTGATGAACATTACCTCTTCTTTGGGTATCTACTTTTGATTTACACAAAATTAATTCATTGGTTGGCTTTATGACCAATATAAGGATTCTAGGAAGAATCAAGGGAAGGTGGGACAAGAAATTGGGAAGGTTATATCAAGCTATAAGGTTCAAATTTTTCTGAGGAATTGAGGGAGAAAGTTTCATTTTATAATTGAGGTGAGGTTACATTTGAGAACTCTTGAAATATAAAATTAATTGAAATTAATTTTCAACTCAAAATGGATCAAACGTGAGATATTTAAAATATAAGATGATTATTTATTGAAATACTCTCCACCAATAAGTTTTTTACTAGTTTAGGTCACATTATTACCCTTATCTTTTGACTTTAACCCTTAGTTAAACCCTTTAACTCTTACTGTGACATCTTGGATTTTTACTCATTTTGTGTTAATATAATTACTACAAAATGCCAAAGAAACCATAAATGGACCATTTATGATATTTTCAGACTTATCCCAATTATTTGGATGAATTTTATATTTTTATGAATTATATATCATTTTAAAAAATATTATTTATTTTAATATATCATTAACATCAAATTTGAAAATATTCAATTCTAAATTTTTTAAAAAATATCAATACATAAGATAACATCAAAACAAAACCATTAATAAATTTTTAATATTAATAGGTAATAATGAAAATTCATGGAGGATGTTAATTAATTAAAATTATATTTATTTTATTAT
This sequence comes from Viscum album, assembly GCA_963277665.1. Lineage (NCBI taxonomy): Eukaryota > Viridiplantae > Streptophyta > Magnoliopsida > Santalales > Viscaceae > Viscum > Viscum album. The sequence goes on from OY728145.1 coordinate 1,453,736,765, forward strand.
TTTTAATAACATTTATTTGATATTTCCATAAATTAAAAAATTAAAACATCATAATTATGAAACCCAACAATTTAATTATTTATTCCCTAAAAATTAAAAATAAATTATCATGATTAATATAAACTTTTTTTTTAAATTACAATTTATAGTTGAGCATTTCTCCTATAAAACCCCATCTTAAAAATATTTAACTTGGTAAAAACAAAAGCACAACAAAACTAACATTTCTTTGAATAATATAAATTAAATGAATTAAAGTCATCCACATGGCTCACATAGCTCAAAAAATATTCCCATTGATGATTTGGGTCAAAAATAACTCATCCAATGAAATTAGGACAGGTGTTACGCTAATTTTATAAAATTATTTTTACCCTTAATTATCGGATTTACCCTTAACCATGGTAATAAAATAATTACTATAGTTACAATTCATAATTTCAAAAAATAAAATAAACTATTTACATAATTTGGACCCACTAATTCTAAATATGTAATACATTTTTAAAAATTAAAAATACATAATTGGGTAAAATTAATTTCAAATTAATCTCATTGAAGGAATGAAAAAAATGTGTTTTTAAAGACAAACATTCATAAGATTGAAATATTTTTATTTCTAAATTTTATGTAAAATTGAATCGAATGACCTAAATTGGATTAAAGTATAAGAATGATCTAATTATACTTTAAAACCAATAAAATATATAATTTAACACTATAAATAAATTTTGTTTGTCTAACCATAACTCTACATTCAAGAAGTTTCACAAGACAATTTAGGACATTATGGTTACAAACATGAAGGGTTTTTCCACATGAATTCTTCCCATGAGACTACGGATGCATCGATGGGGTTACTTTAAATGGTCCCCAACCCATGTTGTATCAGTCCAAATAATTTTATATATATCGAATAATAAATCAAAGTGTCCTACACCACTTTGAAGCATTTTAGTACCATAAAGATAATGATATTTATGATATAATATATCAAAGTTTAGTATAAATACACCAAACACAATAAATAAGTGGTGAATAAGTCTTATATATCATATAATTAAAAGTGATATGAGAAAATACTTACCACTTTGTAATCATTTGTTAAAAGGTCGTGCATTTATAAAAAAACTACTTTTTATTGAAAATAACATTTTAAACATGTAAAGTAATCTTCAAAATATTATAGCTTCATGATGGAAATAAATTCCATTCATGCCATATAATTTAAAAAAACATTCCTTTTACTTTTGTAATAAATGTCAAAAAGTACCTTGTTTTGGAAAACAATAACAAGATTCCCTTTTAAATCATTTTGAAAATAGTAAAATAAGGGGTAAAAAGTTCATTAATAAAAAATTGGAGAATTTTAAAATTAGTTTTTGAGAAAAATATAAAGAAATAACATGGAATAGAAATATTCCCTAGAGGATACTTTAATGAAAACAATCCCCAAAAATGATGAAATTGTTAAATAACCCTTTACAACATTATAATCAATAGAATCATATACCTAATGAAAAAATAAAATTTATATGGATATTAAATTAACAAAATCTTCATAATAATACTCATAAAATACATTAATGGGTATTATATACACCACACATAATAAACAAGTAGTGTATAAGGCATGTGTCCCCCAAAAAAGTGAGACAAAAATATCTTACCTTGTGTTTCCTTTTGGGTGAACATACTTTAACCTACTATATAATGGTTTTAATAATGTTAGTAACATATAAAAATACCATATGACTATTTATAATATCTTATATTATATTCTTGTAATATCTTATTATATGTTTGTTAACAATCTTTCATTATTTTCACTATTTCGGGTGTTAATTGTCTAGTTTTTTGAGTATATTTTTACTTGTTATTTTTGTTCTTATTACATAGATCATGATTTTATAATCTCCATAATGTAAAACATTTTTTAATTATAATATCTTTTAAGTTTATATTTATTTATAATAATTCATAATATTAGAAGATAAGAAATGAAATGCACCTTTAATGGAGACGGTAGGTCGTATGTATGCATGAACACTACTTTCAATTCATTTTCGTATTCAAATAGTGAAACGTAAATGAAATATATTTATATATTATAATAATATTATCATATTTATGTCATAAATTTCACATATGTTTATAAAAATCATCCTTTATACATTCCATGTATAGTGTGAACGAATCACACCGCTTTGAGGTTGTGGTTGTCCACACGTCCCAAACAATGTTATCATATAACCATAAAATGGAAAGTATCAAGGTATGAATTATATAAGAATTAAATAATAATACATACATTATAAATATCATATATATCAATATATATAATATAAATACATCATTATTTCCAACCTTGAAAGGTGGTAAATGTAAGAATGAATGACATCAGTTCGCAAGATGGTAGTCTGTTGTACACATAAAGGATGATTACGTATCCCAATTGATGGAAGCGTAGAGAGTGTAGGTAGAAAAATTAATATAAAAAAATATCCTTATATTTGGGATACATATGTTATTATATAAACATTAAATAAAAAAATGGTATTAAGGAATAAATAATACTAATACCTTCTTTGATGAACGTTACCTCTTCTTTGGGTATATCCATTTTATTTTCACAAAAGAACTTATTTGGTGGGATTTATTCCAAAATTAAGACTTCTAGTATTAATATAGTCAAGTTGGGAGGTAAAATGGACAGGTTTTGGCCAAGATAGAAGGCTCAAAGTGGTGTGACAATGTGAGGGAGGAGGTTCGCTTTTATAATTTTGGCGAGCGATGCTTTTAGAAAATCTCAAAATATTAAATTAATATAAATTAATTTTCAACTAAAAATAACTCAAAAGTGATATATATATATAAGATAATATGATTTTGGGCTAAATCCTCTCAAAAAATAATTTTTAGACAAGTTTAGATCACATTATTACCCTTTTATTTTGGCTTCAACCAGTAGTTAAACCCTTTAACTCTTTCTGTCACAACTTCTCCTTTAATTTTTTTTATAACAAATTTCATTCCAAAAAATTAAAACTTGGATAATAGGTTTATCAAGTGTTTATAACATTTTTTAACCATTATGTTAGTTTCAAAAGTTATATTAATCTTTAGATTAGTATAGCTGAGATCTAATAAATCTCCTTAGAAATTAATTGATCATTTAGGACTCTTATAAATTCCCTGCAAATTGAATTGGTTAATATTTTTAATTTGGGGAAATTTTCATAAAAACAATATTTAAATAGAAATTTTTATATATACTCAACTCACCCCCTCTTGAGTACTCTACTCTGACCAACATTTGGTATCAGAGGAACTTATGAATTTTTCAGTTTTCAAAGATTTTTCAATTTTTTCAACTGTGATTGTAGTTGTATTTCAAAGATCTTAAAATTTCTATTATTTATAAATTTTTACCTCTTTTAAATCTTTTCAAAATTTTATTATGGAAAATATATTATAAGAAGATACTAAAAATAGACCACCTTTTTTAAAGGAACAAATTATGCTCAGTGGAAGATTAAAATGAAAATACATTTAGAAACCATGTGATTTGAAATCTGGGCTACTATTAAATGTAAATATGGAATCCCAAAGACTACTAGAAACACTTGAGATGATGCTACCAAGACTTCTTATAACAATAACTGTAAATAATTGAATTCTTTATATTGTGCACTAGAAGATGAATAATTTAATCTCATTTCTACTAGTAAAACTGCTCATAAGATTTGGGACACTTTATATGTTTCCCATGAGGGAACAACTAATGTGAAAAAGATGAGATTAAATACTTATACTATTGAATATGAAAATTTTAGAATGAATCCTGATGAATCTATTTTTTATATTTATCTCATGTTAAATGAAAATGTGAACACTGTGATTTCTTTAGGAAGAGTTGTCACAACAAAGGAGAAGATCATGAGGATTATACGATGCTTACCAGAGATATGGAGAGGGAAATCGGTATCAATAATAGAATCATATTATATTGATAAAATTCCAGTGAAGGAACTAATTTGAAGATTAATGATCCATGAAGAAGAACTAAAAGTGAATCAAGAGGAGGAAGATCCTAAGAGAAAATCTGCAGCCTTCAAGAATACCACTTAAAAAAGCAAAGGAAAACAGAAAGTTTAAGCTTCTATTGAGAGCACATGTAGTGAAGAATCAACTTTAGACAGTGATGAGGAAATAGACCGGCTGGTGAGTAGAGTCAGAAAATTTTTTAGAAAGAAAAAATTCTTCAAGAATCCAAATTATAAAGAAAATTATGAAAATAAAGGAAATTGGAAAAAGGATGGAAGAAGCCTGAATATCAGAAGAAATAGTTTTCTATGTATGAAAAAGGAAAGGGAATTTCAAAGTTGATTGTCCTAAATTAAAGTATAAAAATAAGTATGAGTATAAAGATAGGAAATATAAGAATGCAATGAATGCCACCTGGAGTGCATATGAGGATAGATCAAGTGAATATTCTTCTTCTCATAATTTGAAATAATATATGGAAAACACATGATTTATGATAAATACCTTAGAGGTACTCAGAAACTCTCTTTTACCTAATTACTATTAATCTAGAGATGAATTTGAATCTACAAATATTAAAAATGATGAACTGTTTGAGTATTATAATATTCTAAAAGAAACTTGTAATGAACTAAAGGATAAGTATAAATCTTTAAAGAAAAAAAAATGCACTATTTTCAAATATTAAATCTGAACTTAATGTTGAGAAACAGAAAAATGCACCAGTTCTAAAAGAAAATAAGGACCTAAAGTTTTCTAATGATCAATTAAAGAAGGATCTAGAAAAGTTTACTAATGGGAAAAAACTTACTCTATTACATGGTAAATAGACAAACACTAGGTATACTAACAGAATAAGATCTTAGCGCATACAAAGTAATTTATCAAAAACTCATTTTATAACTAAATCTATAAAATCAACTTCTATGTCCAAAAATCAAGATCTTACTGCGAGTTCCAGTTCTGAATTTTTTTTACTACATCAAGTTATGTTGGAACAAATATTGTTATTTTTAAAATACTATAAATTCTATATATAGGAAAACCATAAGACAATTTTGGGTTCCTAAAGACTTTATTACTAATGTTTCTAGACCTAGACAAATATGGGTACCATAATCATTTCTTGGATGAATGTTTTTGTAGGTAAACTGTCTGAAGAGTTCCAATATAAATATTTTTTACTAGGATAGTGGTTTTTTAATACACATGATAGGAGAGAACTTAGGATTCAAGAATCTTATCAAGATTGATGGAGTACATATCACATTTGGTGATAATGGTAAATGAAAAATCATCATCTTAAGCCAGATTGGTAACCCTAACTGTATTTCAATTTCCAAAGTACTTTATATTGATGGATTAAAATATAAATTTCATAGAATGTCTCAAATGAGTGATGATGGATTTAATTACAAATTTAAAAATGATTATGACATTTCAATAATAAATTAGTATTTACTTCTTTTATAAATGATAATGTATATGCTGTAAATTTAGACACACTAGCATCACAGGATGTTTCTTTCTTAAGTTCCTTTCACCAAGAGTCTTGGTTATGGAATAGAATAATGGGACATTTTAATGTAAAATCCCTTAAGAAATTTACAAGAAAAGTATTAGTTAAGGTCCTTCCCAAACTAGAGTTTCCAGACAATAGAGTGTGCAATCCTTGTCAAAAAGGAATGAAACAAAAAATCTATTTCAAAGCAAAGAATGAAGTTAAAACTTCTCAACCTCTCGATATGGTTCACATGGACTTGTTTGTAGCATCTAGAGTTTCAATTATTAATTGGAATCACTATGTTTATGTTCTTGTAGATGAATTTTCTAGGTATACATGACCTTTTTCTTAACTCAAAAAAGTGAATCTTTCTCTCATTTTACCAAGTATGCTAGGACTGTAGAAAATCTTAGTGGAAAAAAATTAAATCCTCAAGAAGTGACCATGAACGTGAATTTTAAAATCAAGACTTCAAATATTTTTTCTCATAAAATGGATATAGGTACAACTTCTCTGCCCCTAGGAAACCTCAACAAAATGGTGCAGTAGAAAGAATAAATAGAACCATGCAGTAAATTTCCCGAACTATGCTCAATGAATATGACCTACTAATTTATTTTTGGACTGAAGCTATTAATACAGCTTGATACATAATAAATAGAGTCTTAGTTAGACCTATCCTTAAGAAAACTCCTTATAATTTGTTTAATAACAGGAAACCCAAGGTAAATTATTTTAATGTGTTTGGATGTAAAGTTTATATTCTTAAAACTAATGATAATATAGATAAATTTTCATCAAAAAGTGATAAAGGAATATTCAATTGATATTCAACATCAAGAAAATAATATAGAATTTAATAAATGAACCAAATGTGTGGAGGAATATATACATGTCATTATTGATGAAATAGATCCACATGAACCTAAGAACTCACTAGTGAATATAGAAGAGGATATGTCCAGTTTAGAAATTAATGAAAACCCATCTAACCATATTATAAAGGAATTTGTTAAAACTTCAAGTTCTAGAAATTACCTAAATTCTATCAATAATGAACTAGAACTAAGTGATGAACCTAAAATAACTAGACATACTTTTACTATACCAACTAAAACCCTTAAAAACCATCCCCTAGATACTATAGTTGGATATTTAGACAGAGTAAATAAAACTAGATATTCTTTGAGAAACAAGTTTGAACATAAAGATTTTTTGTCACAACTTAAACATAAAAATATCAATGATGTAATAAATGATTAATTTGGGGTGATGTATATGCAATAAGATCTTAATCAGTTTGAGATAAATAAAGTCTGGAATCTTGTTGATAGACAAAAAGATACATTGACCATAGAAACTAAATGGGTGTTTAGGAATAAATTTTATGAATCTTAAAATATAGTTAGAAACAAAGCTAGGTTGTTTACACAATGATATAATCAAGAGGAAAATATTTATTATGAGGAAACCTTTTCACTGGTAACTAGTCTTGAAGACATTATAAACTTACATGCCTATACAACACACTTGGTTTATAAACATTATCAAATGGATGTCAAAAGCGAATTCTTAAATGGTTATATAATTTAGGATTTTTTGGTTGAACAACCCCTATTTTTTACAAATCCACATTTTCCAAATCATGTTTTCAAATTAACTAAAGATTTATATGGTTTGAGACAAACTGCAATAGCTTGGTATGATAGGTTAAGAAACATTCTTGTTTCAAATGGTTTTAAAAAAGGAGTTGTAGATCCGACATTATTTATAAAAATAATTTCTAAAGATGTTTTAATATATCAAATATATGTATATGATATTATTTTTGTATCTTCTAAAAGTTCTTTATGCAATGATTTTTAAAAAATGATGCAATGTGAGTCTATAATGATTTTGATGGGTGAACATAAATTTAACCTTTGATTATAAATATTTTAAAACAAAGAAGGTATTATTATAAATCAATGTAAATAAACTAAATATCTTTTGAAAGGATTTGTTTTTTAGGGAATTACGAGTAGTGAAACACCTATGAGTTCTACATGTAAGCTGAATCTTGATGAAAATGGAAAATCTATTGATCAAACTACTAACAGGGTAATGAATGGGGGTTTTATTTACTTAACTTATAGTAGGAAATACATAATGTTTTGTGTGTGTTTGTGTGCAAGATTTCAAGAAAACCAAAAATATTAACATTTAAATTCTGTTAAAAGAGTTTTTAAATACCTAAAATATAAAACTAATTTAGGATTAATCTACCCAAGAGGACAATATTTTGATATAGTCAGTTATTCTGATGCTGACTTTGGTGGATGTAAATTAGTTAGAGGGAAAACCTCTAGAACATGTCACTTTTTGGGAATGTCATTAATTTCTTGGTGTCGTAAAAAAGTAATTTTTTTTGCATTATCAACTACTAAAACAGAGTACATTGCTGTTGGTAGTTGTTGTGAACAAATTTTGTGAATAAAAAAAACTTTATTAGATTGTGGATTTCAATTTAGACATATCCCCATAAATTGTGATAATAAAAATTCTATTAACATTTCTAATAATCTAATTTATAATTATATAACAAAACATACTGATGTAATACATCACGTTTTAAGAGACCATTATAAAAAAGGTGATATAAAACTTGAGTTTTTTGGGACTGAACATCAACTTGCAGACATTTTTACCAAAACCATCAACTTTGAGATAGTGAGGTACATCATACATGAAATAGGAATGATAAATATGAAAATACTATCCAACCTTATCCCATTAGAAAAATCATTTCATCTATGAAATAGATCAAGGAAACTAATCAGGTGAAACTGATCAAGTGAAATCAATTGGGTGAATCCGATCAGGTGAAACTGATCGTGTGAATCTGATCATGTGAAACCGATCATGTGAAATCGATTAGATCAAGTGAGACTGATACTGTTTTTTTAATAAATCTATATTTCTGTATATTTTGAGTAAAACAATTTGGTTTCATTCATTTTATTTTACCATTATTCTATTTTTTATTTTTACAAAGTACAATCCCTATATGATAAAATTAAATTTATCGATAATAGTACCTTTCACTACCCTTACTCTACCTTTAAACCTTCAACCTTTCTAATCCCTTATTAGAATCTGAACCTTCACAATTGTGAGGAAAATGTGTGCGATGGAAGGACCAAGTGAATCATCATCAAATAAGAATTTGAAAGGAGAATCAAGCAGTCCCACAGGTTCTTTGAATCCAAGGTTGGGAAGCAGTATAGTAACTCCAGAGGAAGAAGTGTCTGATGAGTGGTTGTTGTTGGGAAAGTCTCTCTTTCTGAATTCTTTGGAATTAGAAGGTTGGATCAACTGATTTTCATAGAATGAGAGACCTTTTTATCCAATTATGGTATACAATTTTTATCTCGACATAAAAGTGTTTTTGGAAGAAGATGAGGAAGTTCGAATGAAGTCTGTGGTAAAGGGAAAAGATATTAATTTTTATTCAAAAGAGTGGGATGGATTCTTAAAGATGACTTATGAGGGATTATTTTATGACTAATAGGTTAATGTTCCACCAACTTCATATTTATTTTCTTATAAAAATGAATTGAAAGAGTTGACCAGAAATGAGGATTCAATGAGGTTGATAGCTTTAGAGTTATATGGAGTGGCCAGAATGCTCTTCAAATTTATCTAACATAAAATCTTCCCAAGGAAGGGAGATTTTTCCTGCCTTGATGTATTACGATTTCATCATATTTTTTGAAGAATGAGGTAAAAATGACCCTATGTTGGTACCTTATGGTAAATATTTGTGATATGATAAAACTCTCTAAAAATGAAACCTGTTTATGCTTCCCAAGGATGATTTCTACAATGTTTAAGAAGATATTATGTGTGGAGGATGAAGTTGAGGTGGTCACTGATTGTAGTGATTTATTCCTACACAAGATATATGAAAAAGGATGGAGATATTTTGGAACCTATAGAGAAGAATTTAGGTATTAGATGAAGAGAAAATTTATGAGTATTATAATATTATTAATCATCATACCTAACCACGAGATCAAACTGATATATTTATTAAACCTGCTGAGAAGGGTTTGTATTCAGATGAGGAACAAGCTGAGCCTGAGCTTCCAAGAGAAGAGGGGTCTCCAATAGATGATAGGAGTGACCCATATATTGCTTAAAGTCCTAAAGAAATTTCATATGGACCTGCAAGTCCACCATTAAATTTACCTTCTCATGAACCTTTTTTGGATGTTGAAGATGAGAAGGAGACGGAAGTCTCTAGAGGTTAACTTTATGTAAGATGGACTGATGATGATGATGATTATGATGATGAGGTTGATGATAGTGAACATGTGAGTGACTCACTAAAAGTAGGAAAAGAATATGTTAGTTATGGTGGGCAGTCTATTCATAGAGATGATGATGGGGATGGTAAACAGGATGATGTTGATCTTGTTGGATAGGATGATGTTTATCATGATTGACAGGATAATACAGATGCTAGAAATGAGGATCGACATGACCACCTTGATGATGGTCAATGAATAATTCAAGAACTTAATGATATTATGGATAGAGGTCAAGATGAAGAAGCTGAATCTCAGCCTCTACTAGTGCCTCAGAATGAGGGAGATCCTCAAGTGGCTGTAGTTCACGAATAAGTTAAAGTTTAGATTGTACCAGTTCCTCGAAATGTTATTTTGGATGGAGGTCAAGAAGAAGATGATGAACCACAAGTTGAGGGGGAGCCTCAAGGAAGAAGAGTAAGAATCGATACTGTGGAGCCCAGATATTGGAATTTTTCTAGTGAGTGGATAGAAATCCGTGATATATTCTCTTGGGGTTGGATTATGATTCAGATGAGGGGATGGTAGCTCCTCATACTCCACAAGCTGATTTGGGACTGATTTCTCCTACTTCAACTGTTTTTCCTACGAATGATGAGCCAATTAATCCTCCAGTGCCTAGTAACCATGCCACCAAGTATGATATTGCACAATTCAAGGTTGGTGTTATTAAATATGTGATATATTCCATTGGAGTCATATATGAAGCTTATAATTCTATGATTATTTTATAGGAATATGCTTCTAGGATTGAAATAATGGTAATTCATCAGATACAACCCAACCTAATCACTACAGCTGAGACCATTGTGAGACATAATTCAATGCTAGGAAAAGAAGTGAAGAAAATGGGTAATGATTTGGCATCCTTATCCAATGATTTCAGAACCAAAATTGGTGGTGTTATGGAGGTTCTTAGGAACCTTGTTACACATCATCTGAGTGTAGATTTGAAAAAGTTGAAAGAGGATCTTGGAAAAATGATTTCTCGTGAATCTAGTTCTAAAGGTTCCAGCCCGACTACAGATATGGAGTCCCTCAGTAATGTGAAAAGAGAAGAGCTCAAGCCTGTAAAAAATAATTATGATAAAGAGACCCTTTCCAATGTAAAACAGAACAATTACCTTGTTTATAATACGGTGAGACAATGTAAAAATCTGGCATCTGCTGCTCAAAATGAGATCAGGGACAAAGTGGACAAGTATTTTCCTAAAATCTACACAAATAATGATCTAAATAACAAATTTAAGTACTTTGATGAGAACTTCAAAATACCACCAGTGATTAAGGAATTCAAGAGGAAAGCGAGACAATTGAAATATTTCACACCCACTTTAGAGAAGTTCATAAAAAACACAGAGTATTTTGAAAAGGCTATACAGTATGGGGGTGAAATCATCAATGATTTTATCATGATTTTGAAGCCCTACCAACATGTATAGGATGAAGCTATATTGGTCCCTATAGCTACTTTCATCAGACAATGTTCTCTACCTCCTAATCAGATGATAGTATCTCAAGCTTTATCTCAGGTCGGGATAGTGATCCAAGAGAATCCTCAAAGTCGTGTTCTGTCAGAGTAGAGACCAAGACTTGTAGTTAATGTTCTTACAGCCGTTTCATTACCTAGTGAAACCCTTCATTCATCCCTTCCAACATCCACACCATCACCTCATGAACCCACTATTGACCCTTCAAACAGAGGGAAAGTACCTCAAAATCCGAATCCTTAGATGCGGATCATTCTTTGATAGGGATTTGTAATTTTTCTTTTAATGTTTGTAATCTTTTGTACTTTCATGAATATAAGTGTGCCTTCAAAGGTTTTCAAGTTTATTTGTGTTCTTTTTCTTTATACTTTATATTTATTTTAACCTTTTTTCTAATCCCAAAAGGGGGATAAATATATGGATGGAATAAACTCTTAACCTAATGGGGAGACTAACTATGGAATAGGAATGATGGAATGTATTCAACAGAATATATATATATATATATATATGTATATATATATCCCAGCTATTAATTATACTGTTCTAATATAATTATTGAGGGGGAGAATAAAAGGAAATAACTTATATTTATATTGAGATTTCACACTCACTGTTTGGTATGCTATGTCAAGTAATTCTTATTTATTAACATCTTGTATAACTCACCAATTCCATGATATATAATTATAAAAAAGGCGGAGATTTTTGGACCCTTGGTGAGATGGTTGTTTTAATAATCAAAAATCATGCCAGTTTACGAATCTTGATAATTCACATATTAGATAAATTAATTCAAATTTATATCTAACAGTAATATTTAGATAAATTAAATCTTCTAGAATTATTTGATGTTTTTTGTAGGACATTATGAGGACAGTACGATGTACATTCATGTAGGGAGATAATTATTTCTACTGAACCTCAAAGTATAAAAGAATTAAAAGTTGGATCATTAAAAAAAGAGAAAATACGCAGAAGATTAGTAAGAAAATAAAACCTAAGAACTCCTGAAACTATCAAGAATACTTCTAAAACCTAAGAAATTGAAAGGAAGAACACACAGGGAGATCAGAAAGTCGATATGAACATAATGATCTGAACTAAACATCTTTCTAATAAGATTTTAAACATCTCATACTCTAGGAAGAAAGAACACGGAGGCTACGACACTCTGTTTTGGAGTCAACTTCCAGAAGAGGGCTCAAAATTCAATCCCACTACATCCAACGAGTCTAGAGCTACACTGCATGTCACACATAGCCTTATAAACCTAACTCCACATCTTTATCTTTATTGTGTTAATTTATTTACATTTCTAAGAAATGTTTGTATCTATCTGTAAAACACACACTGACTCCTATGTATAACCAGAGGATACTTGTTATCCTCAATCTTTCACTCTATTTATCCTTTTTTATCCCACATAGAACTATGGAAGTGGTTGTGTGTTACCTGTTTGATGTTTTCCCCATGAATAATTGTGGTAGAGGTCAAGTGTGACCTAGATTGCCTTGTGTGATATTGTGAGCCCCAATCCAGGGTATGGATCAAACTTTTTATTAATTTAAACTGCTTTGTGGCAGGTGATCACCAAGTGGAGAAGACTAAGTTTCAGCTTGATAAAGAACCTCTTATTTTAAATTCTCCATTGCCTATTGTTATTTTATTTTACTATGTTTCATAACTAAATTCATTCAAACAAAGACAAACTCTGATAGTTGTTTTAGGAAGAGTTTATAACAGTTTTGAACAAGTATGTTAGTTTCAAAAGTTATATTAATCTATACATTGGTATAGATGAGAAATAATCAATCACTTGAGAAATTGATTGATCATTTAGTACTCTTATAAATCCATTACAAGATGACTTGTATTATATTTTTAATTGAGGGAAATTTTCAAAAAACCAATATTTTAACAGAAATTTTCAAAGATAATCAATTCACCCCTCTCTTGAGTACTCTACTCTAACCAACACATACCATTTTCTTGCACTATTAGTATTTTGATGTATGATCAGGTCAGTACGAGTCCTAACATTGAATTTATAGTAGGAATGTTGGGGATATATGAGAGTGATCCAGGTATAGACCATTGGAAGGTTGTGAAGAATGTATTGAGATACCTTAAGCAGACTAGATACTACATGCTTATATATAAACACACAAACAATTTAGAAGTCATTGGATACTCATATACAGAAATTGATAGTTGTGTTGATTTATGAAAATAAACTTTAAGATATGTCTTTATAATGGCTAGAGGAGCTGTGTCATAGATAAGTTTCAAACAGACACTAATAGATACTTCTACTATGGAAGCTATGTTTCTTTCATGTTTTGAGGTCACTTCCCATGGTGTATGGATAAGGAGTTTCATTTTGGGCCTTAAGGTTATGGATTCTATTTCCAGGTCAATGACTATATATTGTGACAATTCAGATAATGTCTTTATGGATAAGAATAAAAAAATTAGGAGTCAAAGTAAGCACATCGACATTAAATACTTATCTATAAGGGAGCGTGTTAAGGATAAAAATATGTGCATCGAGCACATCAGCACCTAATTGATGATTTTTGATCCTGTTACTAAAGGCATGCCTCTATTTAAATTCAATGATCATGTAATATGTATGGTATTAAGTTCCACATTGTAAATTTGTTTAATTTTATTTGAATCTCTGAATATTTAAGTATTTATCTCTTCGGTTTAAGTGTACACATTCATTACTTGAGAAATATTTTTTCGGGGCAACAGAATAAATCATATGGTTAATGTTTGTTCATATAGAGAATAAACCATGTGGTTAAGGATTATTTTTATTTTTATTTAAAGATACATGATATATTATGATACATAGAAGGGAATACTCATTGTTTTTAGTAAATACCACTAGGATCCATATATAAGGTTTCTTTTTAAAGAGGGAGATTGAATTCATTCACATTAATTAGTTTGGATCATGTGAGAGAATGTAATAAATGGTCTCTCAATTAATTAATAATGTAATAAATAATGGTATAAAAAATTATATCATCTAAATAGTAATATTGTATGTTATAATAAATATAATAATTTATTATATATGTATCTAATGTATTAAATAAATTTTGAACAATTTATTTAATACATTGATGGAAATTAATTTCCATATATTAATAATTTTTGTCGACTAATTAAATTATGATGGGTTCTTGATGGCATAACCCCTATAATTATAGGACCCCAAGGAAACTTACATCATATACATCCCCATGAAGAGTGTAGAGGGCTTCCAGGTTTTGGATTCCACCACTTCTTGGATTTTACAATGGATGGAGGTAAGTGAAAGGTTCCTTTTATTAAATAAATTTCTGATCTTAGAATTCAAAAATTATTTAAAATTTCATAAAATTTATTAAAGATAACTTGATATATCTCGGTAGCTTGAGTGGTACTGAAGATATTTTGTGATGTGCCTAGCTTTAATGGACTAAGTAAAGCCATCATTGAGCTATGATGATGGTGTTGAACCTTGATATACCCAAGCTTCTCAAGGAAGATAATGTGGCTTGAAGCTGCTATTCAGTCATTCAATGTTATAAAAACCTATTCATGAGCTCATTTGATACTAGTTGAGCTATATTAAGTAATTTTAAGTTTTTTTGAAGCCTTCCCCATGATAAGGATGACCCCGTATAAATATTTCTTTTTTAGATGTTGTTTCCTAAAGCTATTGAACATAAGATTGGATTTAGTCAAATTTGGTTCTTGATAATGAGGAATGTTTCGTAAAAGAAGGATCCTTGTTTGTGGGTGAGTTGGATCACATAATTCCAAATCAAAGGATGAAACCAATGAATTATAGCAATTGAAATTTGAGTGTTTCTCAATATGGAAGTTTCTCATATTTCTTGTTTGGACATGTGTTATATGAAGATGAAATAAGATCAATTAAAATGATTTTTTAGGTTATGATGAGGTCAAATATAAATGGAATTAATTAAATTTTCAATTTTTTATTCAAGGAGAGAGGTCTGTGGTGAATGGAGGAGAAATATTAACTAAAGATTATTCTAGTTTATAAGTTGTTGCTTTTTTTATAAATACTAAAGAGTATTGGTCATGATTAAAGATAATTTCAATGATTTGTAAAAAAAAATATAGATGGAGAAAACAATGTATTTTCATTCGAGTGTGAATTTTTTATGAGTTTTCTAAGGTGAAAACTCATAGGGTAGAAAGATAATGAATTTACCTTTTAAATTGTCTATCATGGAATGATGGTGGGGGATCTTGTCATTGATCTAGAGGGATCAAAATAAAAAGAGTGCACTTTGAATATTAAAAATTCATTTTGGAAATTTATAGATGGACAAAAGATAATATATTATGGTTACTTTCTCGATTAGAGTGATGAGAGAATTTTCATGAAAATTTATGGAGTAATATAAATCATCCCATTAAAAATAAATATTAGAGTTCACTCTTTCTTCATAATCATATATAGATAAGTTTTCGTGCGTCCACATATAGTGGAAAATCCAGGTGATCACCCTATAATTGTTAAAATGTTTAATTCAAAAATATAATTCTATATAGATTATTGAATATTGAAATACAATCATTGATCGATGTTTGAATTTTATGCAACTTCATTTATTTATTTTTCATCCATTCTTAGAATAGTGCATCACTGATTGGAGTGTCCCGATCTATTAATGTGGATAGTTAATTCAAGATGAGTAGGAGTTTAATCTCATTCTGATTTATTTAAATTTATCTATTCTCGATTGAGTATTTTGTACACAAAGTGAGATGATTATGTCAATGTACTCAATAATCTTTATGTACTTTGAATGAATCCTACTTAAATGAGGCTAGTGGGTAGGATCTTGGTTATTATCTACATTTTGATTAAGAACATGAGATACATGTAGTGTGTTCATAGAATGTTTATTGGGAGATTTATTTATGTTCAAATACTTTTAAATAATGAAGAGAGTATGATATATGATTGTTTCTAGACTAGGCTACTTCTTTTTTTTATGTCATTTCCATTGTTATCACACAATGTTTCTTATCTTCATATTATATCAGCTGTATTCATTCCACTATATCAATGTCACAGTGTTTTTAATTTTATAAATTAATCTTTTATAGAAATAGTAATACCTTATAATAAAATAAAACATTTAAAAGTAGGGAATAAAAAAACAAGAAAAATAAACTCCTAAAGGAAAGTCTCACAATTATAAAAACATGTTTGTTGACATACTCTAGTAATTATGATAAAAATTTGAGTTAGGTTTTAGAATATAACATAAAAATACACGATTCAATTAGATAACTTTCTAGGGAGTCTATCATGGGGTTAAAAAGGTGTAAAAATTTTAACATGTAAGAAAAAGGAATTTAACATTTTGTTTTAATAAAATTCCCAATTTTTATTCATGTCTATTTAAAAAATTGAAACTATAGAAACTAAATATTCTCACAATCTTAGAACTAGAAAATTTGAAAAAAATTGTAGAAATTTAAAATCATAAAAAAATTGAAAAAAAGAAACACTAAAAAATATATAAAAATTGAAAACTTTCAAGACATTAAAATATGGATGATCAAAGATCTTTAAAGTAGTTGACTACTCGAGTTTTTAAAATGAAAAAAATGTTCCAAATATCCTGACATTGCTCCTAATTTCAAGCATAAATTTGGTCTGATCCACCATTTACCTAAATTTCATGGTCTATTGGGAGAGTATCCTTATAAGAATATAAAAGAATTTCACATTGTCTATATCACTAGAAACCCCTAAAGAGTAAGTTAATATAAAATAAATATTAGATTTCTACAATTTTCTTTAGATGGGATAGTTAAGGAGTGGTTCCATTAATTCAAATCCACTATTACTGGCAGATGGAAGAAACTTAAGAAAATATTAGATATTTTTTTCCTATCATCTAGGAATTCCTCACTGAGAAAGTCTATATGTGGGATTAGGCAGCTACAAGGGGTGACATTAGATGAATACCGAGAGAAGTTTAATTTTTTTACCTATTTCCCTTATCACCAAATTAATGTCTAAATACCAATACAATATTTATACGAGGGCCTAGTTTTGATTAGTATGAGTATGATTGATATTGCAGCTAGACGATCATTTATAGATAATACTCCACTAGATTTTAGGAATATCATTTCATACATGTCAAAAAATTCACAGCGATTTGGTACTAGGGACATGATCCATGTAAAACTGGATATGGAAGTGTCTACTTACAATTATGAAAATTGATGAATTGAGAGTTAGATGTGTGATCATGTAAGTGTGGTGAGATAGATGTTGATTAACTATGTCCCTTCACAATCACTACAAGAACCATTATGTCCCATTCAAATGAATTGTGGAATTGTTTCTTATATAGATCATTTCAATGATCAATTTTTATAGTTGAATGAGATATTTGAAACTTGTAATGGGATATTTCATAGAAAAACTTTTATGAAAAACCTGTGCATACAATTTCCTAAAAACAATTTACAATTTATGCCCATATAATCTAATGAAAAATTAAAAAAATAATGAAATATACATCATAATAATTGGTTTAGGATTAATGATCAAGAAAATAGGAATTTCTATCCCCATAAAATTGATTAGAAACCAAGGTTCAATAAAAATAAATTTGGAAACAAAACTGGTGGGAATTTTACAAACCTTCAGAATCAAGAAAGTTGGAAACAAAAAAATAATCAAATGAATGAATCATACCTTTAGGAAATAGTTAAGAATCAAAAATATAATCCTTAACACAACAAGTGTTTTTAAAAAACATGGTTACTCATATGGGTAAAATGGAAATAGAAATCAGTGGATTGTAAAATCAAAGAATTGGAAATTTACCATCATAATCTAAAGTGAAACTAAGAGTAAGAGAGAATATTAGTGGAGTAATTCTAATAAGTGAGACTGAAATTTAAACCCCAACCTACCAAGTTTAAAAAAATGAACAAGAGCATGAAATTTAATTTTTTACTTCTAAAACTAATGGGGAATAACATGAAAAATCTATAAAAAAGCATGTTAAATATGTTTTACCACCAACTAAATCTGTTACTGAACCTGTTGTCCACACTTCAGTAGAATAAGAAGAATAAAATAAAATGAAATATATAAATATCGAAATAACCAATAGGGATTTTAGAAACATCATATACTTTTACAAAGGGAAAACATTTGAAGATGAACATGAAATATATTGGAAACTATTGCCTTATCCATTGTACAACCCTCCTATAACGAACAATTTGAAACTAAAATAGAAAAGGAAGGACTTGAAACTTTTTGAAAATTATAGGTTAAAAACCCATTGTTAGATCAAGTGAAAAAATTCCTCATTATTCTAAATTTCTTAAGGAAATTTTTACTCGAGAAAGAAAGTTTAAGGGAGGTGAGAAAGTTAATTTTGGATGAATGTTTTCTTCCATGATCCAAAATTCCCTCCCTATTAAATGAAACTATCTAGGTACATTTTACATTCCTTGTGTAATTGGTAATCATTATTTTGAAAATGTTATGTTAGATTTAGGATCCTCCATAAATGTTATGCCTTATTATATCATTTCATATGTATATGATGGATAATTAATGGATTATGGAATTGTCATTCAGTTGGATAATAGGAGATTAATTAAGCCATTAGGAGTTATTGAAGATGTTTTCTTAAGAGTGAAAGTCATTTTCTTCCCAATAGAGTTTTATGTGTTTGATATAATGGAAAATAGAATTAGTTCACATGAAAACTTGATATTAGGAATAAAATTCTTGAAATCTACTAAGGAAATAATAAATGTTCATAAAGGGACTCTTTCTTTAGATTTTGGATGGATTATGGTAAATATTGGTATCATTGAATCAACAAAACACCCTATGGGGGACCATTATGCACTCTATATTATCTTGATTGACTAGTTTTCCATATCATTTTTCCTAATATTTTTCAATATAATAAACCAATGAATTCTTTCCAAAATTTACTCTTGTATGAATATGAAGATGTTGAAACTGAAAATTCTGAAATATGTTGTAAATAGGTTAAAAAAATATGTTTTTGAAAACACTTCATGCTATTATGGAATTTATGAATATGAAATGAATAATTTTTTTATTGAAAAAAATAGTGAAATGGATTATAATTTTTTTGAATCAGTTAAAACATGGAATAATTCTAAAAATTCTAAATCTCTATGTGAAATTGAAACTAAAATTTCTGAAACTAATTTATTTTTTTTTGAAAATAATATAATTGTTGATTATAGTTTCTTCTCAAAGATTTTTTCTTATAAATACATTATTTTGAACTCAAATTTTTCAGATAATGCTATTGAAAAATCACATAATTTTTGGGATTTTGAATCAAAAAATTATATTGAGGATGATAAATATTTACATTATAAAATTTATTCCACTGCTATTCTAGGAGTTTTAATTATGTTTTTTTTTCAGGTTGATTTAGGGGCTGAAAATTAAGTCAAAGAGACCAAAGAACATATTTTATTTATAAATAAGACATCCCAACCATACATGAACATAAACATTGTCATAAAAATTTAAATCAATCCTACATGGAAGATGAAAAAAAGTTCCCTAATATAATTGGAATTGGATTGTCCAGGGACCTGGAAAATCAAGTTTTAAATGTCCTTAGGTAGAATAGGAAGGCCATATACGAGGCTTTGTATGAATTTAATGGGATAATTCCTTTAGTGGGTATTCATATAATTATCTTATAAGGAAATTCAATACCCGTAATATAATTTCCCAAGAGAATGAGTCCCACACCTCTAAAATGTGTCAAGAAATAAGTAAATTTTTATTGGTTGTGGGTATAATTTACCCAATTTATAATATCTGATGGGTTTTTCTATTTTATATTTTAACCAAGAAAGGAGTATTCATAGTTTTTAGAAATTAATTTATAGAGTTAGTGTATTCTAGGTTTCCCAACAAGTGGATGGTATGCATTTATTATAAGAGGATGAACTTAGTGACTAGGAAACACCAATTTTCCTTTCATTATATTGACTAAATAAATGAAAGGTAAGTTGGTAAGTCTCATTATTAATTCCTATAGGTTTTTTGATATACTTCTAGATTCACATATCCCCAGAGGACTAGGATAAAACAAATTTCACATTACCTTTTGTTACCTTTTCTTATCTGTGATTTCCATTTTGACTATGTAATGTTCCGACCACCACCTAAAGATATATTCCTAGTATTTCTTCTGAATTTCTTGAGGAATTAATGGAGGTGTTGAATGAATATTTTATAGTTCATGATATATATTTACAAAGATTTCTGAGAAGTTTCTAGGTTTATCTTAGATTTATTTGAGAGAAACCTTATTCTAAACTTTGATAAATTTCATTTTATTATTGAGAGTGTAATTTTTCTTAGTCATAAAGTTTCTAGGAAATTAAATCTTGTTTAAAATTATAAAGTTGATATAATATCATCATTACCTTTTTATAATACAATGAAGGATAGTAAATCATCTCATGTCCATGCTAGGTTTTATTGGAGGATAATAAAAGATTTTATCCATATTAATTTAAATATTAAAATACTACTTCAGAAATAAATTCCTTTTTCCATTGATGATAAATGTAAGTATGATTTTAATAAATAAGAAAAGTTTGTTTCCCCACTAATAGTTCAACAAAATAATTAGTACCTTCCTTTTAAGTTGATGTAATATGATTTTTAATAGACCTTGTGGGGTATTCATGGAAAAAATTGGATAAGAAATAACATGTCATTTCCTATGCTTCTAGGACTCTAAATTTTTCCCATTCCAACTAATCAAAAATAGAAAAGGAATTATTAGGTGTTGTTTTTTTATTGATAAATATAGAAGTTATATTTTGGGATATAAAGTTGTATTTTTCACTGATTATTATTCTAATTTATAACTCATGAAAAATAAAGTATCAAAACCAATGCTAGTTATATGGATTTTATTATTTCAGGAATTTGATTTTGAGATCCATGATAAGAAGTGGATTGAGAAAATTTTGGTTGATTATTTGTGTAAGAAACCTATTGAATTGTGTCAAGATATTTCCTCTATTTAACTTATTAGATATTTTTCCCTAAGAGAGAAATTTTATTCATCTTCTATTGAAAAGAGCCCATGGGTTTCAAATATTATTAAGTACTTAGCTACTTAAATATTTCCACACTGGATTTCTATGAAATAGGTACTTAAACTACTTTGGGAGTTAAGGAAACATGCGTGGGATAATCCTTAACTATAATAAATTTGATGTGATCAAATTTTTACGTAATGTATCCCAAATTCTAAAATTTAATCATTGATAAATGTTTCCATAGTTTTAGTTGTGATAGTAACTTTGGTCGAAAAATGACTGCAAGAAAAGTTCTAGATTCAGGTCTATTTTGGCCAACAATTTTCAAATATTCTCATGATTTTTTAGGACATGAACAATATGTCAACTCCAAGGAAAAATTTATCAAAGAAAACAGATACCATAATAAACTTTTTTTTTGTGATTTATTTTATTGTTGGGGAAGAGATTTTATGGGCCCTTTTCCAAATTCCTTTGGATATTTGTTCATATTTCTTATGGTTTATAATGTATCAATGTATATTGAAGTTATTCAAAATAAAACTGACGATGCTAGATAAGTATCCCAATTTTCATGAGTAATTTTTTTAGATTTGGGATATCATTGTTTATTCTTATAGACCAATAAAACCATTTCTATAATAAAACATTGAAGGCTTTGCTAAAAGGTATCGGGTTAGTCATAAAGTCTCTTTACCCTATCACCCTCATACTTATGGTATGGATTAAGTTTCAAATAGTTATAATATAATATTATTGAGAAAACTATTAACCCAAATGGGAAGTATTTGATCTCAAGGATTGAGGATTCTTTTTCTGCATATATGACTGCTTATAAGGCTCCAATAGTTATTTCACCTTATAAGATCATTTTTGGGTTAATTTTCTTCTAAATATGGAATTATAACATAAAAATTTGTGGGTTTCCAAATTATGTAATTTGAATAAGTTTTAAATAGGAAAATAGAGGTAACTTTGTTTTCACGAGTTTAAAAAATAAGGAATAATTATTAAAAATGCTATAATTTTTAAAGACAAAACAAATGCTTTGCATGAAATACTGATCTTGAATAAAGAGTTTTAGATTAGATATAAAGTACCTCTATAAAAATCTAGGAAAAATATTTTTCTATAAAAATTTCATTACAAATGGGATGGGCCTTTTATTGTAACTATTGTTTCCCCTTTTTGGTCTATACAGATTAGAGATCCCGGGAAGGATATTCTATTTATTATTAATGGAAATTGGATTAAATTTTTTTGGAAGTTAATAATGAATCTATAGAGGAGGAGTTCCTATTGATGGAAGGTGGATACCAATGAATGATTCTAGTTGCCTCTTCCCTTTCTTTTTTGTTTTATTTGTAATAAGTGTGGGGGATGGTACCAACGTTTTATAGTTTTAGGATTTTTATTTTTTTACTAAGTGTTTATTTATAGTGAATAAAATTATATTGATGGAATGATATATTCTTATTTTTCACCATAGGTAATCAACATAGTTTATCTCTTTATTTTATATTCCCATTGGAGTGAAATTTTTATAATCTATATTGATCAAAAGAATATACAACCTTAAGAAAAATTAATACCCATATTATTTTTTTAAAATATGGTTTTATTTTTACTTGAGTTAAATTTTTATGGACTTTAATGATTATTTGATTCATATTTAGGATATTTCATTATATCCAAAGTAAATTTGTTAAAGAGAAGAAGGGGGTCATTTTTATGGATTTGATGTGAAAATATATTCTTGTTCCAGTGTGTTTTTTATTTAAATGATTCTCATTTTCATGATTTTTATATCAATATAATTACATTTCTTTGAACTTAATTGATTTAAAGAAAAGTTTAAATTGAATGGTATTATAATACTAAAATTATTTCTAAAACATGGTGGTTACAATGATTTTTTTTTATGTTTTATTGGTAAATATTATTTTCATTTTTGTAAATCTTTTTTAATACTTCCTTGAACGTATACTATTTTACACATTTAATTTTTGAGCTGAATTACTGAAGTGGTAAATGTTTGTACACTTTTTTTCATATTGGGGGCTACTAATTATTTGTTTTTCTTGGAAAAAATACATAGTTATTTATTATGACCTTTCATATTATATTTCAATCTAATGAATTTCCAAAACTGTTTTGAATGTTAAATTGAATTTTCATATTTCTTCACGGTGAATATAACATTGGGGAAATTTTTTTATTTTTTGTGGGGGAAGGATTTATCATTGTAATAAATTATACAACAATTTGAACCAATAAAATACCCTTAAATATATTATTTTTTTCTTAAGATTAAATTTATAATTTTTAGTGGTTACAAATTTTTCATATGTTTGAATTTTGTATAGAAACTTTATGTAGGTAAATTTTCTAATATCCCTTAGATTTATTTAGGTAATTAATTTTTCATTTCCCTCTTTAAAAGAAGTTTACTTTTGTATAATATTATGTAAATGTTATTAAATTATAATTTCCCTAGAATTCTAGAATTTAGATGTGAACTCATAGAATATTTATTAAAATAAATTATGAAATGAATATACTAATCCAGTATGAATATATTAATTCATTCATTAAGCTAAGGGATGTTTTATTTATACTTTATTTTAATTTATTATGTTTTCTCATCCAAATAGAGTGTCTAAAATATTTTTATTTTTAATCATGTGAGTCTATTATCTTAGAGTTAAAGAGAAGATTTTTGTTTTATTTGAAGCAAATTGAATTTGGTTTTATATAATTCTAAATTTTAATGGTCAATCATCTTTGTAAAAAAAAATAGTTTTCACTAGAAATTATTAAAATTCATGAGTGTAATTATTTTCACAGATAATTGGAAATTATCGGGGCAAAATAATATTGAAATCAAAATTTTTATGGCTATCTTGTATTTCAAATTTAATATTCATTTAATTACACTAAAATTGGATAATTTATTTCTTAAGGACAAGAAAAATCTTAGTGTGAGAAAATTTTATGCTGTATTATTTTGTTACTATTTCGACAATTTCCATTAATTTATTTATGTTTTAATTTCTAATGTTTTATTTAAATTTAGTAATTTACAATTGTTGTTAATTTGGTGTTAGATTCATTTTTTAAATTTTATTTTATTTTTTTTAATTAAAAATGTTGTTTAAAAATTTATTTTATTATTTAATTATAATATTGTTTTATAATATAGATTCTGGTGTTTTTGTTTTATTTTTTATTCAAATTAAATCATGTTATATTTTCAGTATTTTCATAATTAATTAATTAATTAGAGTTTAGATTTTAATTCATTTTAGTTAAATAATTTAATATTTTCCCCCATTAACTGATAACAGAATTAATTTATCATTCTTCTATTTTCTTAATTTTTTAACAATTTATTTATTTTAATCAATTTTTTGTTATCCTTGCCTTTTATCTTTTTCACAAAATAATGAATTAAAATTCTTTTAGTTTTTTATTTATTTAATTATTGAAAAAAATAATTTTTTATTTTTACATTTTTTGAGGACAATTTATTTTGTTATTTAATTTTATCATTGGTTACATCAGCATCAACATAACCAATTATTAAAGAGAATCCATGTAGAAAAATTACAATGATGTGGTGACATAGCCAAATGTCTCTACACTCATGTATGAGAATTTCAGAAGTACCCCACATATTTATTTTCCCAAATGGATCACATAGTTGATATCCTCTAGGATCTACATAACTAATTCCACTGTAATACTAATGCAACCAAATTCAAGAAGCAACACCCAGAAAGATAATCCATAAATAAGAACCTGAGTTCATTTATTCTTGTCTTGAATCTTAAATGTTTTCTAATATAATCACAATCTAAATCTTAATTCATTGAAAATTAAAATTATAAACCCTGATGAAAATTTCGTATTTGTAGATTTGATTTTGAAGGGATTTTTTTTGAACTAGTCAAAAATTGATTTTTAGGGTGAACCATGTTAGGATCTATAAAAATAAATATCCTAGATTCCACCACTTCTGAATCTAATTAATCTTTAGGATATATCCATTAAAGGAATTTATGATGAGGATTCTTTATTAAGAATCAATATCCTGAAGGTTGAATTCCATTTGTTTAATACGACCAGTGTTGTCCAATGTTGGGCCATCTAAAGGGATCTTGAGTGTGACTAAAGCTATTTATTGATGCATGATATCTAATAGAAGAATTTAATTCCACTTATAGCTATGATGATGGATCTAAATCATGTTGTACCCGAGCTTCCCAAGGAAGATGATGAAGCTTTAATCTACTGTCGATCCAGTCAATGTTGTAGAAACCATTTAACTAGTTGATTTGATTCTGACTGAGCCGAATGGAGAAATATATAATTATGTTGATACTAAAACCCAGATGAGGATGACCAAAACTATTGATTTCTTTTTGTGTGGTTTCTTCATGACTCTATGGAATTTTTGTTTGGATTTGAATGAATCGATTTGTAGATGAAGAGGTTTGTTTCAAAGTAAAAGAACTTATGTTTGTTGGTGAGAGAAGTTGTGTAATCTAAAACTGAAGGATGAACCCAATGAATTAGTTCCAGTGAAATCCAAATCACTCTCAATCAATAGGATGATAATTTTTCTTGTTTCTCCAAGGATCATCCGATAAAGAACTATGTTTGATACGAATTATTAATTCTTAGGTATGTCAAGGTCAAATATAGATGGAATTAATTTTATTTGATGATTTTGATAATAGGAATGAGGTTTTCTCTAGTATAAGTAAAAAAGGATTCAACATAAACTTATTCAAGTTTTACAACAATTTATTTTTTAGTATTAAGTATTATGGAATCAAGAATGTTTTTCAATGGTATTAAGGATAATTTTATTGATTTGAATAAATATTAAAAGATGGTTAAATCATTTTCCGTGCAAGTGGGTGTGAGTTTGTTTATGAGTTCTTATAATGTGACATATATTGTGACTTAATGATGTCTAATTTTCTATTTAATTTTAATTTCATTAAAAAAAGTTGGGGATCTAGTAATTTATCTTGATGAAAAAAATAAAAAGAGAAAAATCTATATATTATAAATTCATTCAAGATATTCATAAGTGGACAACAGATAGGAACTTATGGGGAAATTCTAGAGTAGGGCAATGAGAGCCCATAAAAAAAGGTTTTTTTGGATAACATACAATTTTCTTGATGAAGATTAATATTAGAGTTTGATACTTCCATTTGATCATGTATGGCTAAGTACTAATGTAGAAACATCTTAAAAAAACCCATGGTGATTCTACTATAATTTTTAATCTTTTAGTTTCAAACTATAATTATCTCAAAATAGTTGAATATTGAAATAATATCATTGATCCATGTTTTATTTTTATGTCACTTTGTTTATTTTTTCCATTTTGAGAATAGCACATCATAGATTAGAGTATTCCAATATCTTAATGTGCCATGTTAATTCAAAGTGAGTGAGAGTTTTAACTCATTCCTAATTTTTTAAATGTCTAAGTTCCTAATCAAGTATTTTTAACACAAAGTGATATGACTATTTCAATGTACTCATTTATTATTTAGTACATTGATAAACACCTATTTAATGGGGAATCATGGATAAGATCTTTTTTTTACATTTCGATGAACTAAATGAGATGCTTGTATTTTGTTCATAGAATGTTTTTTGAGAGATTTATTTGTGTTTAAATATTTTTAAACAAAGAAGGTAGGATAATCCATGAGGATTTTTGTATGAGGATACTAATTTTATTCTATCATTTCCATTATTTTTCAAACACTGTTTAATATCATCTAATTATCTTTTCTGCATTCATTCCACTGTTTCAATTAATTAGTTTTTTGAATTTTGGAATTGGATATTTTATATAAATAGTAAAACCTTCATATAAAATAATATATATAAAAGTAATTTTTTTAAATAAAATCACAAAGATACTCTTAAAAGGAGGTCTCATTAGGAAACAACCTTGATTATTGATATATTACTACAGATAGGATAAAAATTTGAGTTTGGTTTTCAAAAACAATAAACAATTTCATGATTAACCAAACCCATGATACCAATATACATACATATATATAATCCAGCTAGTAATTCCATATCTAGAAGGTCTTACTTGATTACCCTTCCAAAAGGATTTCCAATTTCTTTATTAAAATTAACCAACCTGCATAACATCAAAAGAAACAAGGACAATCCTTGTACATTCTTATGTAAGGAACTTTTAACAAATCATTACCAAGGCATAAAATAACATTTATCACCACCCGTTATTGGATCTCTATCTAAAATTTCATAAGGATAACTCACAAACCAATAATCTATGTGGAATCCAACCTCAATACTAAACCAATTCATGAAGGACTTACCATACTCACTGCAAGGTCCATGAATCCTACTTTCCCTAAAGAGTGTTCCCCTAACCATTCATGGAACATAAGATCATCACATCCATAACTCATTGGACTAAACCTACCATGACTCCCATAAACTCCATAGGAATACCAACCTTAACTACTAAAAATATTCCAAACCCCAATGACCTATCTCAGATTCTTTATATGCTCTACTAGCATCATTATCCCTTGGAAACATATTCTTTTGAATTTTTTAAATCATTCAATATGCATCAAACTAATCGATCCAATTCAAGAAGGAATTATTCCACCTAATATCTACTTAGGGAACTCTAGGACCCTATCCAATTACTTGAGCCTAAACCCCCATATAAGCATAAAAACTAAATATTTATAGTTAAGTATCATTGATACCACCAACCACATTAATAGAGTTACCATCCTTAGATGCACTCACCCAAACCTAATACAAACATGGAACAATCCATTACAAATATCTGGATCTCCCATATCATGGAACAACACTAAATAATGAATTAAAAACATTTATAATTAATTAAACGATGTAATTCAATATGTAATAACCCCTAGAACTCCTCAAGAAACCCTAAAACACCAAAAATATGATAAAATTCTTGTAGAAGGTCCATGAAACACCCTCAACACCACTATGAAAAAATCCCAACATTTTTTCACCCAATTAATCTCTAATTTAATCTAATTATACCAAATAACCAAAATAAATATATCGATCAACATACCTCATGTGAAAAGGTGAGTAACAAAATTCTTTCATTATTTCTTGATGTCTTTTATCTACCGCACAAAAAACCCCTCTATTTCTGGATGATTCCTATATGATCTGTTGGAATCATTATACATTCCTTATCTCAAAACATCCATAGATCATTATAAAATTGATAAGATTATTAAAATTGAAAGGAATTATTGGATATTACATCAAAACTCTATGAAATAACCTAAAAAATAAAAACCCATAAAAGGGAGAATAGGGGAAGAGAGATGTGATAATCCATCCAAAATTGCCCTCCCTAAATCCTCTAACTAACTAAATTTGAAGGGGGGTGACTGTGAAATTATGTTTGTTCACTAATTTTTAAAAACAGAATAGAAACACACTAGGTACCTAGTTTATTATGAACAGGTATATAGTGGACTCAAAAGAGTGTCCAACTACCATGGTACACCATTGGGGACCTAGTGTAATATAATAGGGTACTTGATGGTAGGAAATAGTATATTAGAATCTCTAAGTACTCATTAGTTACCTGATCCACCACTACTAAATACCCAGTGGTGTCTACACACTTTTCCACAACACCATATTTCTCCAACCCTTTAATGATCTCTCAATGCACCTCTTGAACCTCTGTACACATCCAAAAATATCATTATATCCATGAAAAATAATAAATTATACATTCTAAATAAAAAATTTTAAACCCATCTAGGCTCTATATAACATCCCGTCTTTTTAATATATAACTTTTCATTACATTTTACAAACAGAGGATCTTTAAAGTCGAGTGTCTTGGAAATCAGGAACATAATACATGATAACGACATAAAAAATTCTTATAAACCACTTTTAAGGCTTCATAAAAGGTTCATCCTATATACATTTACTGCATCTCATATCCTAGAGATAGAAATCAAAGTAAAGGGTTAGCAGAAGGCCCAGTAAGGGTAAACAAGGGAATCAATGTACTTGTTATTTCAATAAGAACTTGAATAAAAACATAAAGACATGATAAATGAAAGAATAGGCATATATTAATGAAAATAACTTGAATAATAACTTGAATATGTGGCTACATAATTTCATTTAGACATTCATGAACATATCACCAAGGTCCATCACCAAGGTGTCATAAAAATTACCAAGGTTATTCACCAAGGTATCATAAAACTTATCATATCTAGAGATTAATTATTTACCTAATGCATTGGAGTGATATCAGGGAAAACCCTTAATATGTATTTACTTTCATGTGATCCACTTAGATCATAATCAAACATTTCATAAATAACACAAATGGAATCAAAGAAATGGGTTTCATGTCATAATCATGACGTTTAAAAAGAGCTTAAAAATAAGATCATTATGAAATTTATAAACCATGGAAATGGAGTGAGGGTTATATGTATGTAAATTACAGAATAAAATATATAATATTTACATTTTTATGAACCCCCATGGAAACGGAATAAGTCTGGTTATTCAAATAAATAAACAATAGAATTTCTTGAGAGAAAGAGATAGAAATTTTGAGATGAAATTTCTGCAGCATAATGACTATATAACATGGTATTATAAAACATTGAAAAGAGAGGGGAAAAGGGTCAACCACTCATAAATAACTCATAATACAGTATGGGTACTAAATAATATCATGGTATGGATATTTTAATGACATACCACATGAAAAGGAAACATGAAAGAAAAGAGAAGATGCGATTTCTTTTACGAAACATTCGGTAGCCTAACGACGTCACTTAAAAATTCAGAAAAAAAATTGATGAGAGAAGAAAGGGTCTATAAAAAATTAGACATTAAATGTAAAGAAATGATAAAATTTAAGAACATACCCTCAACATAAAGATATGGAAATTATAAGACACAACATAAAGGAATTCATGACTTAAAAGTGGAGGGTGAGAGGATCACTTACCGATTTGGTAACTTTCAAAACGTACACCCTATGAAAGAAGGATCATATAATGAATATGTAGATACCCAGATATTAAATTATATTACACAAATATTACAATCATGGGCAGTAAATAAACCACACAAAGGAAATAGTGGAAAATATACCATGAATCTCAAAGGAATAAGAAGTGAGATGAAAATCCCTTACCACGTTGTATTCAATCGAATCGTATGACCAAAAATTACTAACCACCAAAATAATCATAGGATACCATGAATATAAAGAGAATAATGATAATATATATCCAATGGAATTACACAATACACCTCATGATATAAATAAGTGTCGAACAATTGAAATCTCTCGGACTTGAAAGTGAGATAAGAATCCCTTACCTTGAAGAGAAAATTCAAATTCTTGAAGGTCGGGACCTTAGGAGGATTGAGGGAACCTTGGGAGGACTCCTTGGGAGGTAAAGTGACCATAAATTAGTTGGGGAGGATTTGGAAATGAAATGGATGAGGTAAATTCTTGGTATTTATAGGAGAAGTGAGGGGACAAAGCATTAATTGCCAAGGGACACCTCATCGGTGGTTTTGGAAAAACCATGGGATTGACCAAGGTATTTGCCCAAGTTATTGGCCAATTGGGACACCTCATACCTTATCTTAATATTCATAATTAGACCAGAATTATTTCATAATTATTACACCCTTAATGATGTCATTAAACACCCGAAACTCAAAAACTGTATTTTCACTATTCACCGAAAATTTTACTTTCTCAGAAAAATCCCAAAATTTTACCTTGACCAAATATCGATGCTCTGATTTCAAAAATAAACTCAATTTTATGAAAATAATTTTTTAAATAATTTTAATTTAATTTTTAAATAAAAAACACTATTCACCCGAAAAAACTAATACTTAACCAATACTTTATGGAACAGTTATTTACCTATTTTATTGAATCACATTACTTAATCAAGGTGCCTAGATTATATTAATACTTTCTTAAGTGAGTTTACTTAATCAATTTGATCAAAATACTATTCATAAGTGTAAAATCACTAGTCATAATTTACTATTCATCAAAAAATATGTTGATCGTATTAGACTCTAAATTTCTTACTGAACATAACTTTAGAAGACCATTTTTTGAAAATCATTACACATTATTAATTATTTAAGGTTTACATAAATATTTTCAAAATATCCTTTTTCTAAAATTCATCAATAATATTCATACTATATTTATCAGGACATTTGAAAATTCACAAAATTCACCATAAGAAGACATCACAATTTTTATTTAAATCAAAGGATTACACAAGGAAGTTACAGTCTCATTACATAACCCCTTATAACACCAGCATAGAACCTTAGAGTAAGGTGTTATAGGGTGATAGAATCTTGGGGCGGCTCAGCCAACATTGCCCGAGTAGTGATTTCTATCAGTTTGAACTTATCGCGAAGTTGATTCCGTTCTAGATTTACACGATGAAGTTCGGCTTAGGTTTGGTCCAGAGAAATTCCCAAAGGTGCTACCTTCTTCCCGAGTTCTGTCAGATGGGCTTCGATCGGCCCGAGACTATTGGATGGGGTCATCGAATCTTCTTTTTATATTAATTAATCAAGATCACTTATATTTATAGACAATAATCGTAAAATTTAGTTTCCAACAGTCATATTGACTAACGATGATATAAAAGTCAAAACCCAACGATCTTATTTTAGTTATACTCATTTTATTTAATGAAAAAATAAAATAACCCACAAAAATAAGGGAACAAAATTTACTCAAAAATTTCGGGTCGTTACACTCCAGCTCATAAAAAATAAAATTTCCATCTAATTTTAAAACTTGTAATGATGTTCTTCATTACACCAATAATGAAGAACAACCCATATAGATAATATTTCAAATATTCATTACATGTGTATCAATGTAGTGATCCTAATTTTTTGGTTAATAGTTTCAATTTATATTTAGTTCTTTAGGTATTGAGTTGGTGGATTTTAGGGAGAAAATGGAGGGGTTTTTTTTTGATGAAATAACCCACATCCTTAAAAAATAGTTTTATTTAGACATAGATATTTTTCTCCTATTTGATTTATTTTTTAGTTGAGGTGATTTAGATGGATTTGGAGGTGAATTGGAAGAAGTGGAGGGGAGAGGTATAATAAGAAAACAAAGTCTCTAATTTCCTTATACCTAGTCTCTCATAGTTTTCTGGGAGGAATTATTTAAAAAATATGTATTTTTATTATTTCAAGACTTTAATTTTATCCCTAAAACACATGGGGATTGGTAATGGCCTCATTTTAACCATTATCCCCTTCCCTCAGTTCCCACCTTCTTAATCATTTCCCCTCAGGTAAATCCCTTTTCCATGCTTGATCTGGAAATATTCTATATTACTGTGAGCACTTGTATTCCATCATACTAATGTAGGGGTGATCCTTCTCAATATTAATTCTTGATACCATTGAGTAAATGAGTTCAATCCTTTTATCTTATATTCTATGTTTCCAAATTTCTATTCATTCTTGTGGATTCCTGAGTCTCTATTTATAAAAGAGAATAATCCTTGGTGAATCAAAAGTGAAACCTGCATTTTTTATGAATTCTTATTATTTTTGTTGATTATTAGTAATTCATAAACATAACTCATACTAGGATATCTCAATAATTTTTATTAAGACATGCATTCATTCCCCATACCTTGATGAATTATTTGCATTGGTTTTGGTTAGGAGGTCCCCTAATTCCCCTCCTATTCATAAAGTATTAGTTTATAAATATTTTGGAGCTGAGTAAATTTAATTTAAAAAATAATTTTTTCAATTAATAATTTTTTTATAATTATTTCATTGAATACGTAAATTTTTATAGTCCATATTAACTTATATTGTCTTTTTTCATATGTTTAGTTGATTATATAAATACCTCATATCATTGTTTTATAGTTATAAAGGAATATTCTATGAATAAATCATATTATTAAAAACATTAGATAGGTCAAAAGGTCTTTTGTTACTGTTGTACATCTTGTTTTCTATAAATACTTGTTGTTCTATTAAATTATATATGAATACAATTTAATGAATAATTACTTCCTTAAATCTGTAATAATTGATTCCATGTTTGTTCTTATTATTTAACTATTATAATACATAGTATAAGTGGTATATGTCTATTCTATAAAAGGTTTCTAGTTACATGTTTTTTTTATGAATAAATATATTGTTTAGGGAACTATCATAACACCCAGACCCATTAAACCGTTTCCACTATCCCTTGGGATAGACTAAAACATTTCTGAAACTCATTATAACTAATCACATTTCCCTGAGATGGGTGTTGTACCCTAACTTATTATACCCATTCATATTATATAATAAGCTTTGTTTTGAGGTAGGTAAATAGGTTTAGACCAGCTGTATTTTGGGAGTTAGTTGTTATTTTTTATATTCATGATGAATTCCTCTGATTAAAATTTTTGGCTATTATTACTCATATTCCTCTTTCTTTTAACTGTTGATATGTATGATTTATTCCATGTGAGTTGGTTAAGTGGTGGGGTAGCGACAACCTAATAGGTATTTTTATTCTCATTCCATGTATATATCCTTATGGAATATGTCTAGAAAAATTTAAATATTTCCTAGGTAAAGGTAAATCACCAAAGCATGGTTGATAGTTCAACTAGGAATATAGAGTATGGGTGGAGTCTTTTTGACATTTTTATGGATTAGTAGAGTGGATACATTGAGTTTGTCCTCAAATTTCCTAATGTAAGTTCCACACACGAGGATTTCCTTTTTAGGGATATTTTAGATTTCCATATATATCTACATGTGATTTTTTATCAAGTTAAGAATCTTTTTAATCTATTTAAATTTTCTTATACAATGGTTGTATTATATTTCAGGTTCATATCCTCTTACATGTAGTACTATCATAATATTTATATACCTTCACTTATTAATAGATTACACATCCAGTGTAGTTATTATTTAAATATTTTTTTCCAACAATTTTCATAAACCTTTTATAAATTATTATATTGTTAAAAATGTTGAAATCCATATCCCACTCATTTTTCATTCAACCCTTGTAATTTTCCCCATCATTTGGTGATTGGGAGATGCACCTAAGGTGTAATGGAGACATGGTCTAGTATTGTCCAGGTATTCAGGTCACAATCATTATAAAATGGTATGAAATCCCTTTAAGGAATCTTGGATATGGGATTTCAGAGTATCCATAAGACAAAACTATCCGGACATAAGAAGTAATCCATAAATATGAATGTAAAACATTATTATATCAGAATCATGAGTTACCAAGGGTAGTTAGAAATCTATTCTTATTTCATTATTTTGAGTCAATACTAGTCTTTGAGTCTCAAAAATCAATATAAGAGTTATTAGGTTTTCACAGGTACGATATTATTCCATATTGTATTCTTTAATATCTTAGATTATCATCATTATTTTTGGAAGTAATTGACGATTTATGTTTACTGAAACATCAAAAATAAATAAATAATGATTTCCTATATATTTATTTGAAACTATTAGGATAATATGAATCACCAATTTATTACTTTGATCATGTAAATTCACTTTAGTCCTCTTAATATTTATTCTTTTCAGCCTTATATTTTAATCATTCTTTTAAAATGTTTTAAAATGATTTTATAATGCATGTTTTGAGAGTTTTCAAATATTATTTTGAGATTAATTAGTGGTACCATTTATGCATTGTTTTTTAAACATGATTTTAATGTCTTATAAACTATATTATAGGTGTAACATTATTTGATAAATTAATTTAAGGGAAGATAATGATGGTTACTATACCTAACCATTATTATTCTCATTGTTATTTAGAATTGATAGATCCCATTAAACATGAAGGGATTATTACTAAGTTCCCCTTTGGTCTTCTAGAGTGGTTATTTGAATATTTGGCTCTATGATACTTATTGGGAATCTCATTATATATATATATATATAAACTATCCAAATTAAGTGTAAATTTAATGTAATCCATTATTTTTTTTCAAAAATATTCTTTTAAAAAGTAAATATTTTAGTCAAACCTCTAGATCTTAATGTTATGGACCATCCAATTTAAAATCTTATAACATTTTAATAATGCATTGAATGTTTATTGATTATATATCTTGTATTAAATATACAAGTATGATCCTTATTTATTATCTTTCCATAGAAATGAATTTTTCTTCTTTCTAAAATTTTATATGTACGAATTATTTTCAAATATAATTTTATTTTTAATTAAGTTGTCTTCCTATTTTCATAAATTTTGTATAACAAATAAATAAATAAATGACTTAATGTCTTCTTGAATATTAAAAATAATTTTACATTAGCGGTAGATATATAGGTATATTATTTATAAAATATCCCCCCATGGAAATAGAAGGGTTTTTGTCACATATTCATTTGCATACTACTAAATAGCTTTGGAAAAAAGGACAACCAAGGAAAATGAACTCAAATATTAATTAAATGGTTTATATCATGGTTTTAAATTTTATAAGTAAATATAATTAAATAATTTGAGTTAGAATAATAAATTTATACATTATTTCCAAAATCAATATATTCATTAACAAAATTATGTTTGATAGATATTGATTTTTATTTTAATTATTTATTAAATTGATTTTTTAAGGTTAACTATACTTCAAGTTGATATTTCCAAATTTATTTTTGAAATAAATTAATTTATAGAAATAAATAAAAAAGAATTGATTCATTTTTTATGGTTTCATCTAAAATATATGTATTGTTTTCATAGGATCACGATTCTTAAATTGGATCTTAAATACATTTTCTTGAATGATTTCCAAAAACAGATGAGTGAAATAAAATAGTTTTTCTCTTTTATAAAGATTTATAGTTTTTCTCACATTACATGATTATAATAATTTTTTCTATATTTAATTTAAATGTGTTTAAATATTTATTTTGTAAAATTAATTTTAAAAAAATTACTTGTCCTTGTAAATTGATAAAATTTAGAAAAACCAGATGGGAGAAAATTTATGCAGGTACTTTAGATGTAACTTAGCACCATAGAAGTCTGGTTACTATATCTAGCACTTTAGAGGGGTATTTTAGTAGTGGTAAATTTCATTCTAATTCATATTTTGTGATATATAAATTATGTCATTGGGCTATAGGTCCCCGATGCTGTCAAGGGCCTTCAGGCCATAGGGCCTTCAATCCATGGTCCAGCTTATATGGAGCACAAGTAGTGGTTGTCTTACAAGTTTGAATGCAACGAGTTTTTTAAGGGTGAAATGGTAGTGTGACCAATAATTTCTTGTAGTGAATGTATACAAGAGAACCCAACAACTCCATTCAGGAAATAAAAGGGTAGTAGATATGGAAAACTAGAGTGGATGGATGATAGGAATTATAGAAGGAGTTGTTTCAGTTTCTGCCTTATTCCATTTGGCTATTGATCTATGTAATTATAATTCCTTTATTCCTTTAGTCCTTCAAGTCATGTAATGGGTACCCTCTCAACCTATTTAAAAAGAGGGATTATCCAAAATAATATATATATATATATATAATTATAGGGTTATTCCTCTTATAAAATTCATGTACTACATTATTGAAATGGTTTGTCTTGGTAACAAAGATTTTTAAAGAATTTTTAATGGTGAAAAAATATTATTTAATTTTACTTTCAGTTTTATTTTTTTCTTTTTCAAAGAAAATTTAAATTTTTTAAAAGGATATATTTATTTTTTAGTCAAATTATGTTGAAATTTTAATTGTTAACTTCAAAAAACTATTCCTTTTATGTATTTATAATTTTTATGAAAAAGATACATATCTACCTTAAGTAAAAAGTGTTTTTCTATATTTCTTTGAACTAAAAAAGTTGTTATTTTATATATATTTATAAATTGGGATGATAAACCTTATGTTTTGTAAATGTTATAAAAAAAATTACATTTTTGGATAATTGAATCATTTTAAAATTTCTTTATAAATTTTTTTGGTTAATGAATCTTTTATATTTCTATAAAAATAAAGTTTTTTATACATTGGTGTGGTGATATAAGGGTAATTTTAATGTATTCATAGTAAAATGGAGTTCTTTTGGGGATTTTATAAAATTGGTTTTATGAGAATTCACGCAGGGTTTTTGGAGATACTGAATAAAATTTTTGCAATATTTCCCTTATTAAAATGAATTGATTTATAAATTATAAAATATTTTTTAGTGATTATGTTAAACATGTGAATGTTTTAATAGATTTAAAAAAAGTGCATCTTATGGATTTAATTTTTTTTTCAGTTTTTACATTCGATCATGATGGGTTAACATAACTAACATTCTTTTATAGAAGATAAAATCATTAAAATTTAATAGTTTTATTTTCTTTTGTAAATAAATTTTTGAAGTAAAGTTTGTTTCCAAGTATTTATTAGTGTATTATAGAACCATGAAAATCATTTAATGTGTTTTAAGCCCCTGATATTTAACAACCTTATTTTGTTATAACTCTACCTATTTTAAAATATTTTTGTTTTTTTAATTTTCTTACAATAATTTTAATAAAATAAAACATGTTCAATGATTAGTTTTTAAAATCATGAGTGTAAATTTATGATAAATAAGTATTATAATTATTTATGGATAATGAAATGGTATAATTTACCATTTATTACAATTCAAATGTTTTCCTAACACGTTTCTATCCAATTAAGACATAATTAATTTAATTAAATAATTATGGTATATAACATGTTATAAAAGATTAATATGGAATTATGAAAATTCATACAATTATATAAAATTATATGTTTTAACAACGGATGTGAACTATTGGTGATTGTATTTTTTTTACTTAATAAATTATGAAGAATGTATTCCTTATTAGTAACATGAATAGAATAGTTCAAGAATAATAATGGATATATTTTATTAGATTGTGTCTTTACTATTTATTATGTGTTATTCTATGAAGTAATTTAATTATATAAGTATTCATACTCAAATAAATTCCAACCATGGGTTTATAATGGTTTTATTATCTTGTTAATAAATTTACATTCATTAATTCCTTTTAATTTGGGTGGTGATTTATATCCTAGGAATAATAATATTGTTTTTAGTTTCATTCCTATATTGAAACATGATTTATTTCATGATATGAATATCTATATTATATCATGGTTATCATGTTCTAATAAAATGCTTTACTTGGATAACATTTTTTAATAGAATATAAATATATAACCTATTTGATTTTGAATTATGGAGATAAATATGATGGTTCTATTTGTCATTCTTGATTTCATAGAAATATTCATTCTATTATATAACCTAAATGATTCATATATCATTAAAAAATATTTAACCATCAGTTAAAATTTGAATCATGGGTGGCATGATGGATGGGTTATATGGATATATTTATATTATAGTTTTTTCTCACATCCTTATCTTTATCTCCTTAAGTTTTATTAGAATTATTAGTATACTAAGGTTCTGGTATCATGATGTATAATATTTATTATTCAATCAATTCTGTTATCTAGTATATAACCTTTGTGATTCTAATAGTTAATGTTTGGTATTCCACATATAGGTAGTGTAAATTGTGAGAGTCGCCACCTTATTTTTTCGAAGGATAGTAATCATTTATATTGTCTAAAATAGAATAATTGATTTTTAGTATTTACTATATTGAATGTTTTGAGATACTTCTCGATAAAGAGAATCCAAAAGGTGGGTAGGTTGAAACAATACTCAATTTTGGGTCATTAATTTCTCATTATATCTAGATATTTAAATTTTGATTTGATGGACCATCAGGGAGATAATAGAGGGGTGTCATTATTGGAAATTATCCTTACATTTATAACCTAGTCATTATATATATCTATCTATTTTTTTCCCTATTTGGACTATATTTTTGTTGAAGATAGTTGGATGGACTTTGAGAGGAATTGGAAGAAGTGAAGGGGGAGAGGTGCTGCTAGTGTAGAGAGTGCTATCTAGTCTTAGAATTGGTATTATGTAGAGGTTCAGTGGGTCATTGTGGTTCATTTATATACATTGATCACTCAATGGAAAAATAATTGGTAACTGATATAATCTTGGGTCGAATTATTTAGGAAAAATGAATTTGTGTCATTTCAAAACATATATTTTATACTTTAAACCAATAGGTCTTAGGATTAAACCTAATTAAATTTGTTCTTCCATTAAATTGGTTATATCATTAACTTTCCATCCCTCCTAAGTAAATCATTATTCCAATATTGGTCTGGAGTTGTTCCATGATCTTATTTGAGATCTTCTTCGATCATAATATGGTTGGGGTACTTTTTCTTAGCCCTGATTCTTGCTACAATCAAGATAGAGTGTTCAATTATTTTATCTTATATTATTGGTTTCCAAAATTTAGTTATTTTTTATGGGTTATCATTTATGAAGGTATGGAAAAGGCCAAACAATGGTAAATTAAAGGAAACAACCTTATTTTATTGACAAATTCCACTTTATTTTGTGGATATAATGTAAATCCCTCACATCCCTCATGATAGATTATGTCAGTCATTCTTATATTGATATATCATCATTCACTATATCTTGAATAAGTGTATTCATTGGTATTATGTAGGTAAACACATTTTCCCACACCTATTCATAGTGGTTTGGTACAATAAAGGTTTGAGGTCAAATAAATTTAATTATAAATGTAATTTTTTCAACTAATAATGTTTTCATTAATTGTTTAATTGAGTGGGGGAATTATTTTTTTGTTATTTTAACTTGTGTTGTCTTATTGTAATGTTTAACTATACATAACTTAAAGAAACCATAATTACATGATTTATAATTAGGGTTTCACTTTTGTACATTCAGAGGATCTTTTGATTTTAGTTTTTTAAAGAATTATGAAAAACTCTTACATATAAAACCCCTTATAATTGATTGTGGAAAATTCTACTCAATTAAAATTTTATGCCAAAATAATAGGACTATTAAATATAAAAGCATGTTTCATTAAAAAAAATTATCTTCATTTAAGATGGATCCCTATAATTTAAAGATTGTGTTTTTTGTAATTAATGATCATCCTTAATCCCTATGAAAAACATTTTAAAACATGGGATGATAAAAAAAATCTAATTAAGGGGAATAAAATAAAAGGAAAATCGTTATTCCATTTGAAATTATTGAAAACCCACAAGTATGTTTGCCTTTTCATATAATAAACATGTTTTTTAAAATAACCACTTACATACTCTTGAAATAAAATTTTTTCCCAAAGGTTTTTATAAAACATTTCTTAATATAGAGTAAAATAAAAATCATAATTCATAATGGAATCATGAAAAACAAGAAATATTTTTCTTTAAAACAATCATTTTACCCATAATAGATCATAAACTATCTTTTATATCAATGTCTATTTTCTTATATTATGAAATAAAAATATTTCAATAAAAACCACCAATAAATAGAACATGAAATATATCCAAGGATAAAAACATAAAAATAAAAAATGATTTTATAATGATGGAACACATAATTTAAGACATCATAGTCATATTTTAAAGGATTTGTTCCATGACATCATAAAAATACCATTAATTCCTCATTCCAAAAATCATAAATAACTAGGAATTCATACACCAAATACACATGATTGTTTGTCTCATGATACTTGATGATATATCGAGCAGAAATAATAGGATACTCCCATCACTTAATAGTTCTAATTCTCTTATCATTAAAGAAATGAAAACAATACTATACATAATCAATAAAAACATTTGTATTTAAAAAATAGCATAGAAAATGTAATAATTTTCTATAATTAATAAATTGGAGAATATGATCATCATCCATACATAGAAATTAGCAGGATTTTATAATTATATTATATCCCCATTAAATAATAGTAATAATAAAAGATGTTGATATAGATGAAATTAGCTTTAAAAGATCATTTGACCCTTTCTTTGAAAACAAGAGAAAAATATACTTTTACCTTGATAAAATTTTAAATTAAAATTTAAATAATATTAATTTAATTTATCTCTTTGAAAATAACCATGGAATATTATACAAGGTTTTTATAACAAATAATTGTCATGATGGTCATAAAATATGGTCATGTAATATATGTTAAAAGATAACATTCTTTTCACACTTTTATAAAAATTCAAAAGTGATTCATATGAAAATAATCTAAAAATAAATCATTTTAATAATTTATATAGAAATTAATAAGTAGTTTAAAATGAACTTTAAAAATATTATAAACATAAAAAAACATTGATGAAATATTTTATGGTCATACATATGTAAGAGAAATATTTTGAAAGTAAAAAAATAAAAAAATAAAGGAAAATCCCATATAAATTTTGTAACATTGGATAATAAAGGATTTTGATGAAGAGAACCAGAAATGAAATTGTAAGAAACTATAATATTATTAAATAAATGATAAAAGTAATCCAAAAGATAGTTCATAAACCATTTAAAATAAATCATGTGGTGAAAATGAAATATTTCTCAACTAAAGGAAATTGTGATGAGAAATTACTTACCTTGAGTCCCAAATTGTTTTGTATGTTATATAAATCCTAAAAAATAAAATTATATTAGTTATAAAATCAATTAATAAAATTTCTCATGTTAATTTCATTATAATTATTCCTTTAATTTCATTCATTACAATAACTTATTTTATTACTAAATTAGTTAATTTTATGTCGAATATTTTGAGGATATTCGGTTATCAATCTGAAAACAACTTCAGTAGGTTTAGCATGGTCAAAGGGGTCATGTTTTAATAAAATACAGAATATTAATCCCAAAATAATCATAATTTTTCATACATTAAATATAATTTCATAAGCATCCATGAAATGAATACATGAAAAAATAATCACATCAGTTTGTTGATGTGGTAGACCACACGTACACATTAG
Source organism: Viscum album (assembly GCA_963277665.1). Taxonomy (NCBI): domain Eukaryota; kingdom Viridiplantae; phylum Streptophyta; class Magnoliopsida; order Santalales; family Viscaceae; genus Viscum; species Viscum album. The sequence goes on from OY728145.1 coordinate 1,453,779,352, forward strand.
CAACATTATCTTTTTTTAACAGGTATAAGGGTAATAAGGAAATTAATATATTGTATTTATAGTATCATAATTATGTCATTAATATAATATAAATTCATTAAATACAACATACTAACATGAATTTTGAGGCAGTGTAGAAAAACAAAACACGTCACTTTGTAGAGGTGGTTGTCCACATGTACACTTCACCAATGTTTTCATTTCCCATAGGATGGAAATGGAGATTAATAAGGGCTTTGAAATAATCATAATTAAGTTTAATTATTTTTATGATAATTATATTGTTATATTTTTATGGTTAAGATATAATTTATGGATTTAGATTATGAAATAGAATGAAAAAACGATTAAGATTTATACCTCTTCTTTATAAATCCTCTACTAGTTTAAAACTTAAGACTTTATAGTATGGTATTTGGGGAATATAATAATATCTAGGGAGTGAGAACGAAATATAATATGTTATTTGGGGATAACATGTTTGAGATAAATGACTTATGAAGAGTGAGGAAGAGAGGAGAGGTTGTTTCCTTTTATAAGTGAGGTGGGTGGAAATCTTGTAAATACTTGAAATATTAATATATAATATGTGTATAAATAATGTGAAATTGATCCAAAGTTCCAAATATTAAAATATAATGCGTACAAGACCAAAATATGATAAAAACATATAATTTAGACATGTTTAGGTGCCACTTTAATCCTTATATATTTGTTTTCCCCCTCGTTAACCCTATTTAACTTTAATCGTTATGACAATTTGTTTACTCTTTAAGAGTCATGAGAGTAATTTTAAAAATTTAAATTGGAGAATAGATAAAACATGAATGATAGAAACTATAATTTACTATCCACTTGATTAAAAATTAGAATTTGATAAATTTATAGTGAGTTAAAATATTTTTTAAAATTAGATACCATTTAAGGTCATTGTTTGAGACTATTTAAAAAATTCGACAATAAAGAAATTTAGAATAATGGAAATTTAAAATAAACTCTTTTACCATAATGTATAATTTATTATTATCCAGTAAATTCTTATCTATCTATAATTTATCCAAAATATAATAATTTTAATTTTTTTAAAATCATTTATTTGATTTTTATACTGCTTGCACAAGTGTTGTATTAATGTTACATAAGAATTAAAGTAAATTATACTATATATTAAAGTTAAAAATAAATTAATATCATAAAAATAATATATTCATTTTCAAAATAAAAATTTATTACCGTTAATATTGTAACATCCTATTTTTTTCCATCAGGTATTCCATGTCTTTTATTTTTTGGTTTCCTTTTTTGTTTGGATGCATAATGGTATTATCACGCATTTAGTGCCTTTTCTAGGTGAAAATAACCTAAATTTTTGGTAATGTATGTTTGTTTTAAATAATGGAATATGGGTATAAATGTTTCAAGTTACTTTTAGGGTACTCCTTGAGTTTGAAAAAGGGAAATGTGGTTTTGGGAGTTGGTATAGAATCTGGGCTATTTGATGTCTATTGGGTGATTATGCACCACGTAATGGGATTGCATGTCATGTAATGGTCTCCATGAAGATTCCATGAATCTGGTTCATGGAATTAAAGGTTTACATTCCATGAAAATAGTTCATTTCAAGAAATAGTAAAATAGGGATTTTTAACCCATAACAATAGGTGTTTCAGTGTTTTTGGGTTTCATTGATTACATGATGTGAAATGAGATTACACACAATTTAATTATCACATGTTTGTTTTTAGGGAACCAAATGGTTGATATTAATTTAATTTGGTTCTTAGGTCCCCCTCTCAAACCCCTATGAAATTTTGGGTGATTTTGGAGATCTCTTCTTCCTCCAGACCATTTGTTCGTTGATCGATCATCTGGGTTATTACGTTGCACCCCTCTAAGAAAGCATTACTTATTTATTTATTTATTGTTTGTAGCATCTGTATTGTTGGCTATAGTTTCGGTTCAAAATCATGATTATATACTGTTTTTATCAATCCTGTATAGTTTCTTTACGTGCCTTGTATTTGAAAGGTCAATATCTTGGTTTCCAATCATCGTTGTCAAAGGTTTCCAGGATTATATGGTTTTCATGTAGGTGTTTTTATTGGTTATTTTGATGAATTTATTATTGTTATTGATAAATTATTTTTAGTTGTTCATATAACTGATGTGGTTTTTTGGTTTCAAGATATTTACTAGAATAGAAAATGTTTTTAGAGGGGTTTTCTTTAAAAAAGGGTTTGTTTTGATTTGGAAATGGGTTTTAACCCACTAAATAGGTTTTTCATGGATATGAAAAATGTTTTATAAATGGTGAGAATAGTTTTAAAATGTATTTTTACAAGCTTGGAACTTTGGGATCCTTGAGTGCATTGGGAAATATACAAATGAAACCTTAGTGTTCATGGCACCACTAGTGGTTGTTTTGTTGATATCAAAAAAGTCTAGAAGGACTCGATATCAGTTGAATCTAACATTTTTCCTAGTTTAAGTCCATTTTTATGTCTAGTACCTATTATCCCATAGGATAAATCCCAAATGATTGTGTGATTTTTTATTTATTCATGGATATGCTTTCCAATTTTATCACTTCTACTCTTAATTTTTCTAGATTTGGAAATATTAATGGAGTTTTGGAAAAACAAGAGGGAAAATGAATTAAAAATGGATTTGGATTTATAAAAATGCATTGTAAGCCTATTTATTAAGTTATAAGAACATCATTATTATTATTAGACATTCTATAGATTCTGTGGGGGTATCTAACTGGTAATTGTTCTCACACCGTAGTATTTCCATTGGGTGGTTGTGGATATTTTATTGGAGGATCCATGTATAGGGAAAGTAATCTTGTAGTATGTCAGATTCTCCTTTATTCATTTCCTTTATAGTGGGGTGGTTTTGATGTGACAGTTTTTCACATGGAGACTTATAATACTTTCTAGTTTATCTTTTTTTGGATTTTATTGTAATATTTTTATTGTATCTTTTTATTTAACTTTTTTACTCTAGTTTTATATATTGTTATGGTTATATTTAAGACTTGTTTTCTTTATCTTTGTTTCACCTAACCAACTGATGGATGACTTGACTACATGGTTTGGTTTCCCTAAGTTGGTTCATTACAATTTGGTATCAGAGGAAAACACACATCCTAATGTTTATTAATACTACATGAGTTTGGTTCTATTTATTAGGTAGAGAAGAGTTAGGAGAATTGAAAACTTGATAGTAAGCGCGGAAAAGGGGCTTGGCTAGCTCACTTTTGTGACTGAACCTAAGTTACCATTGGTGGTGAGGTACTTTTACCTAGTTTTAGATTTGGATTATGAGTTTATTTGAATGAAAGTTATGGGATTTTTAATTAAATTGACCTATTACTTTTTAATTAATGTCCCTCATTCATATAATTCATAATTATTTTAAATTCCCATTGCTTTGAAGCATTGGTTTGAATTTTGAAAATGATCTTGATATTTTAGAATTTGGTCATAATCTAATTGGTTATTTTCATAAATTTATTAGACAATGAATCTGCTAATAACTCTTCAAAATATGAGAGAGGAAGCTATGTGATATATTCCATAGGAGAATCCTCTAGTGTAACCTTCCTTGGTTGAAGCAGTAATACATGCAATTAAGACTCTATATCTTGTGTTTGTTATGGACCCATGATTTTTGGTGGTTTATGGATCTAAATTTACCCGGTAGCATCCAACCATCTTCTTTGGTGACAAGGGACCCTAGGAATTAGATGAGTGGATTGAGTGTATGGAGAGGATCTTCAACTTCTTAATGACTCATGAAGACTCTGTGGTGGGTTTTGATTGGAACTTTCTTGAGGGTTCATGCAAGAGATGGTGAGGCTCTATTTTTAATATTATGTTATATTATGATCTTACGTGATCTTATTTAAAGAAAATATTTAATATATAGTTTTATCATGGTATATTATGTGTGGAAAAGACCCAAGAGTTTCTGAACATAGATCGGGGGAAGCATACTTTTCTAGAGTATTCCACCTATTTTTTTGATTTAGTTCTCTTGGAACCAAATATTACAACTAATTATTACCCAATGTATTAATGTATAGAGTTGGTATTGAGGATAGATATTTATATGATATTTATTCTCATTATCATTCTAAAATTTTTAGAATTGGTTGAAAAAACCACATTGGATGAGGCAGACAAAGATGGTAAAACTAGTTTGGGTGGAGTTTCAGTTGGAAATTTTTTTAGTAAGGGTGTATCTTCTAGAAAAACAATGAAACATAAGAGTGGTTGGATCTCTTCAATAATGGTTTTAGGGGTTTCTTCAGGGCAGGATCATGTTGTCTTCTATGAGTGTGTGAGGAAAGGTCATACGAAGACTAATTATGTAGTGGATCCTAGGACATGACATCATTATGTATGAAATTTATTTCTGAAACATTTTTATTACAAGATATCATATGTAAGTAATGAAGGATCCACTTTCACCAAGGGATCATATAATTATGCAGATTCTTACAAGGGTGTAAAGATTTATCCTCAAGCTAAGGGGGTGTTCATATGGCTAAGAAATATCATGTTGGATTTGAGTCTAGATGTCTTTATAAAGTGGAGTTTTCACTAGAGGAATATAAAGTAGGTTTACTAAAATGATAGGTATGGTGTTTATTTCATCTTATATAGTTATATCATTGTTTTAAATAGGTTCTACTCATTCTTTTATATCATCAAATATAATTTATGTTTTGGGAATTCATTTGGAACTTATGAAGTACTTGTTGGATCTTTCCATTCCATTTGGAAATAGGTATAAACAAGGTGACAAGTTTCCTACATGTTTAGTGATGATTGAAAATTTTTAGTTATAGTGAGACTATTTAGTTATTGACACTAGGGAGAAAATTCATTACAATGTCATTTTTTATTTTTTACATTGCTTTTTAACCATTGTTATTAAGGGAGACACTGTAAATATTATCTTTAACTTCAGTTAAAAAAACCAATGTTGTAAATCTATAATGGAATAGATTTTTTACGCTGGTTATTAAATAAACAAAACAAAATATCATATATTCTATTGGTTGTTTATATGAGAGATGTGAAAACCTCTTTGGGATGAAGGGTTTTTACATCGGTTATTAAATAACCGACATACAACATTATATACCATGTTTTTCATTTAAAAACCAATGTAGAAAACCATCATCTTGAAACCTTTTTTAAGTTAGTTAATAATTATCCAATGTGAAAGGCCTTCACGAGGAAGGGTTTTTACACCAATTATTTTATAACCAACGTAAATATCTTTATACCACTTCAAATCTTATAGAACCAATGTAAAAACCCAATAGAACAAATATTTAATGTTGTTTATAAAATTACCGATGTAAAAAACATTTTCTAAACCTTTCATGTAACCCTTCCACTCCAAGGCCAACCAAACCTGAAAAATAAATAATGAAGTAGAAACCAGTAAAAACAGTAATAAAATTACACATTCATAGTTACAAAATTAAAAAATTACAATATTAAATAAAAACAAACCTAAATCCAACCAAAACAACTACTAAATACACATTTAAAATTAAAACATTCAAAATTCTAATATTCACTAAAAACAAACTAAAATCCAATCAATACTATAAAATTATTTTATAATTCCACTTGTAAATTTGTGAGATATTGTGACATATAAGTGTGAGGGTTATAAAAAAGATACAAAATTAAAATGAAATTAGTTAAAATGTATAATGAATAAAACAAATGAAATATTATGGAATAGTTTATAAGGAAATTAACCTGGTTGAACTTTGTAATTGTTTCTGTTGTAAATATTTCATAAATAAAATTTAATACAATGATATCTACATTCTTTGAGGCCTTGTTGTTTTTTAAATTAAATTTTGAATGATTTTTTCAATTGAAAATAAATTTTTTTATAATATATCCAAAATGTACTAATTATAAATGAAAATTATCATTTACTTTTACATATTTTATCTTGGAAATATTTTTCTTTATGGTTTTCCAATGAAATACCATCTCCAGTTAAAAAATCATATGAAGGAAATAAATTTAAAAATCATTATCATATAAACAAAAATTAAGAAATTAAAACATATTTTTCCAACATGTTCATAAAATTTCCTCACACATCGCCATTGATAGAGAATATCCAGTAAAGCATCTTCTCCGATGGAAAAAAACACCTAACATCTAATGGCCACTATATAAAAGAAAATTTAATGGTAGTGGTTATTATGATAAAATATAAATAACACATTGTGGGATATAAGTTTAATACCTCTCAACATAAGGAAACATCTCGCACTGCGTAATTATATTCTATTCAAATCTTCTAGCAATATAAATAGTTCTTGTTTCCTTTGTCAATGCGTGTGATTTAGGTGAAATCAAATATGGGTATCTAAATCTTCATATATTTTTCTTATCATTTCCCATACAAATTTTATATAGATACCTAATAATATATATATATATATATATGTATAAATTTTAAATAAATTTAACACAAGGAAAGATTTATATTAAGACTTACCTAGAAAAAACATGCATCATGTGGATGCCAAAATTATCTCCAGTAAAAAGCTACATGATATCATTTTTCAAAATCCGCACATTTATTGCATGACCACATTCATGAGATTCTATTTGAAACATAAAAAAACCTACCAACAAATTTTAATATCTTGACAATTAGTTAAGACTACTATAATTTGTATCTAAATTCAAAGCCCTTTGTCTTTCTTGTTGGCTATAAAGTATTTCTTTAAATTTAAAGTATTCTTGTAAATAAATAGTTAAACATATAAACATTCAAATGATAAAAAAACTAATACAAAATAAATAATAGATAAAATATACAAATACCTCTATGGTAATATGTCATGGAAGTCTATATATCCAAACTAAAAAGTCAAATATACTTTTTCCAACTTTCCTCACCTCATTCGTAGGTAATGGTAATCCAACAAATATATATAAAATATCTTGTTCAAAGACCCTATGCCGATCTATCTCCAACTGTTGATAATGAATTGTATCTTCTATATAATATATCAGACCGTATGCAACTATATGATATGAGGATCATCAACATACAATTCAGAATAACTAGGAAGCTATGGGGAAGGGGGTGTAGAATTAGGATAAAAATGGGGTTTGTAGGTAGAGGTGGAGGAAAAATAATGGGGTCTGACAGAAGTGGTGGGGGAGTGGGAGCTGTGGGAGGAGGTGGAGTTAGAGTTTTAGTCTGAAATTGTATTTTAATGTATAAAAACATAGACTGTACCAACACTCTGATCTTTTCCTCCATAATCACATTATTTTTTTAACGTCACCCTCCAAATATTCTACTTTTTTTATAAAAATCCTCAATAGAAGAATATGAAGAACATGGTAACACTTTTCTCATCGATAAACTCACTAGGTATCATCGTATAATACACAGGTGTTTGGGATTTCCCAATGCTGCTGATAAAATATATTTCTTCCCTTCACCTAAAAATACCCCCCATGTTCTCGGATCCCCAAGATAATTCTATATTAATTATTTGAAAAATTATGTAATGACCCTATTATATAATGATTTTAATCAACTTAAATAAATAAAATAAAAATCTTACGATCATCTTAGATATGACCTTTGATTATTTTGTAAGATATTTCCCCTTTTCCTTATTTTATCCCTATTCAATTTTTCATGTCTAGACGGGGGGACGGAGGGCCAACCACCCCAGAGCTTGACTCAACTCTTTGTTTTTGTAAATTTCCAGCCATCATTTTTTTGTTTGACAAAGTATACCCTCCCTGAGATAAATTGTGAGGGTATAAATGTTATATTGGATCTAATGATGAGATCACCAAGATTTTTGTAAATTAATAATAGGAAATAATTAATAATTCATTAAAAAATCATTAATAAGATCATTAATATATGAAAACATCTAAATGTTTACATTTCACTTATAAAAAAGTTTCTTATCTTCTAATTTCATCAAATTATTTCCATTTGTCTTCATCTATAATAGGATATATATATATATATATATATGTATATGACATGGATTTTTAGATTTTCTATGCCCATAAATGAAATCAGATGTGAGGGTTAATTTGAAATCCCTCCATCCCATAGCAGCCATCGATAAACATTTCATCCTAGCTCCTCCAGTGTGTTGTATACAAAATTTCATCTGATAAGAAGATGGAAATAATATTATACTATAATAATTTCATGATTAAAACAATAACAAAATATCTTTCCTAAATGGTCTCCCATAACTGAGATAGTGTTGTTTTATCAACACTACTCCAATCATTAATCAAAATAATGACTCTACTTTTACCCTTAGTTGATACAAAACTGTTGAATTGTTTTTCAATAGGACCTCTTGGAATATCATTATCATCAAATTATACCACTATCCTCTCGTCCTGGCTACAAGAAAGTGATAATTTTTGTAAATGTGACATGCTACGTTTACCATCCCTCGAACTCTTATTTTCCATTGTGGGTGTATATGAAGAATATTGTGGATAATAAAGAGGGGAAAGTGAATGTTCCTCCAAATAGGTATGATCATGAAACCCATCTCTATATGTATGTGGTTGATCAAGTGATTGATCTGTCATTATCCTTAAAATCATAGAAACAAACAATTCATACACAAATATACAATTTCAACTATTACAATACTAATGTAAATAAAAAATGAAAAATTATGAAACAAAAAATTAAAATAAAACTTAACACATTATTATTAATATTTTTTATAGTTAACTAAAATGCTATAAATTGTATTGATATATGAAATGTAATGTAAATGAATGAAAACAAATCCAAATTTGGTGTAGGAATATAAAAATGGTCTAACCTAATGAATCATTTTTACAAAAAAAGAATATTTTTTAACATATTAGATTTAAAATAATTTTACTTCATTGAAATAAATAAATATTTAATATAATGGTAAACATTGTGAACTAAACAAAACAAAACTAATATAAAAAAACATTTTTACTTAAAAGTTTTAAAACGTTTTTTAATAAGGAAAAAAATTAAAATATCTAACATTTTATGAAATTAAAATATTTAAATGAGAAATAAAATTATGTTACCTCTAATACGAGGAATGTACAAAGGGATTGTTTTCAAAAATTCATTTTTCATGAGCGTTCCATATGGTACAACCCTTGTCTATGACATTCCCATCATTATTATCTATTAATTTTTCCATGAAAGTAGGGATCTCACATAAATCAACATCTTCATCCAGTTGATCATTGCCAACATATTGTTTTTTTTCTTTATACAACAATATACCACTACATATTGGATTGATCAAGATTACATAAATTTTTTTTTTCATGTGTTTCCATTATAAAATAATCTGTTGTGTCTTCCAATCTATTCGTATTAACAAGTGTCATTCCAAATTCATCGTATATGAGACTGTTGTTAATGATAAACCATTTGCAGTTAAACACTATAAAATTAATTTTAATGTAATAATCCCCACATATTTATTCAATTACTATATAATATTCACCTGATTCATAAATTTATTTTTTGTATATAGAACTCAAAAAATGAATTTCTTAAACGAACACCAATAAACTATTATTATGATCATCACTTCTATTGACCTAAAATTTTGTTTGAAATGTATAGCCATTAATGTCATACCAGGACCATGTTATTAAATTTAAACATGGAACACCCACTAACCATATTAATTTCTCAGATGCATCTGATCTACCAAGCATGATCCTTTTAAACCATGGAAAACAAGTTTTGTTAAGATCATTCAAAATCCAGATTTCTTTCTTCTTTGGATGAAATTATTTCAACTCATTAATATGAAATGTTATATATAGTTGATAATCATGTATGTTATTAAAGATGTATAAATGTACCTTCTTTATCAGTTCAATTAACAACTATTTGTCTTTCAATCCACAAATCCCATTTTCCTTAATATTAACTCATTCATGGAGAGATGGTGGCAAATCAACGTGCTCCACTATACACAAGTAGCCCATAAAAAATTCCACAACCTCTATATAAATATACTTTTCAACAATGGAGGCTTCATTTTGATATGGATTCTTAATATAACCCTTCGATATATTAATATACCTTTCAAAAGGATACATCCAATATAGATATATAGGTCTACAAATATTTTTTTATCAAACCAGATGTACCATTAAATGCATTATTATATCAAAAAAAGATGGAGGAAAATACAATTCCAATTCACAATATATAGAAACTCATTCTTTTTTCAAAATTTTCAAATAATCTAGATCAATCATCTAATTACAAATTTAATTGAAAAAATAACACACATTCATGATATTATTTCTGACATAGATGAGAAATATTATATGTAATGAAACTGGAAAAAGTTGTTGCATCATGATGTGAAAATCATGAGATTTCATACCTGTCAACTTCAAATACATCAAAAGAGACAAATTTTTTTCATTTAATGAATAACCCTCTGACACTTTGATATCCTAAAGATACTGACAAAAGATAATTTTATCTCTCTTGGATAATTTATGAAAAGTCGGGTGGTATAAATATTATACTTCCATCACGAGTGGGAGATAAATCCAAATATATTTCCATTGATAGTAAGTCTAATATTTCATTCAACCCATCTTTAGTATTTCCTTTAATATCTATAAATGTTCCAATCAGACTAACATATATATTCTTTTCCACATGCATGAAATCAATTTTATGTTTCACTTCATGATTTCTCCAATATGGTAGCCCAAAAAATAATGACCATTTATTCAAAATATTTCTATCATTACCAGATTTATGTGTCCTTCCAAATTCCACATCAAGGATTCTCACCCTCTCAAAATACTCAACAATGGATAAATGTTTTGGAGGAATATCAAATTCTTGGGAGCCATTTAATTCAATTTTTAATATTCTATAAGGGTGATCTGTAAGAAAAAAAGTTTTGATTATTCATGTATATTTTTTTCCAACCATGATGCAATTGGAAATATGAAGTCTGTTGTTTTCAAATTGGACACACTTTATGCCCCTTGACACTGTATCTAGAAAAATTTCCATACACTGGGAAGTCACTTATAATGAACATATTCACTTCATGTAGTTGAAAATATTCTATTTTATAGGAATCATACATCCTAATACCATCATCCCTTAAGAGTTTAAAATCTTCAATTAATGGTGACAAGAAAACATAAATATCATTTCCAGGTTTCTTTGTTCTATAGATCATTAAACCCCACATGAAATATTTATGCTTTATACAAAATTTGGTAGATAGGTTGTAAATTTCTAGTAAAACAATACATGAACTATATGAGATACTAAGGAATCAATATGGATTCATTCTATCCATAGATAACCCAAGTTATAGATTTATAACATCATTTCTGAATGTAGGAAACCGATGATCAATTTTTCTCCACTATAGACAATTAGCTGGATGACATGTTTTTCAATCACATATTTTCTCATCAGCCTATGATTTTTCTTTCAACTGAAACTATGATGTCCCACATTTAGAAAACTCTGAATTCCTTCCTATATATCACACAATCTTCCAAGTAGGCATGTACTTTCTTATTCCCCAATCCCATTAGGCATAATATTTTCTTAGCCTTATATTTTTAATCTGTAAGATTATTGTCTTTAGAAAGAATTTATTTCAACAATTTTTGAAGCCCTATAAAACTCATGTCACATCATCCATGTTTCACCTTCATGTTAATCAATATTAAAATCGATTAAAAAAATTGTAAAATCCAGATAACCAGGATAATTTTTTTTTCAGTATCACTATATAAATTTTCAATTGTCAGTTCTTTCTCAATTTTCTTTGTTTCAATATCACGAATCATTTCTTTAATTTCATCAGAGTTACCATCATGCAAAGCATCATCATCAGTAAATCTAAAATTCTTCCAATTTTCACCATGCCAAATCCATGTGATGTATCATGGATTAAAACCAAGAAAAATCAAATGGTCTTTATTCTATATACTTTTCAACTAATTCTATTTATGAATTTCAGGAATGGATAGAAAAACAGATCATTGTTGGGAACATCTCATTTAGAAAATTCCAAAAAAGAATCAATATCTTCATCATATTCATCTATCATTCAATGTTACATAATCCAAATTCAAATCATTATTACATATAAGAATTATCAAAGTTATATATCTTGTTAAGATACTCTAATTTCATATTTATATGAAATATTTCATAATTTGAAATTAACCCAATTTTAAAACTTAAAATAAATATATGCGTATTTGAAAAATATAATTATAAATTCTATATAATAATGAAATATAAGTGTGTATATATATGATAAATCATAAAAATATATGCGTGGAAATAATTTGAAAAAGAAAATACTGTTAGATAATCTAGTTTTATATTTATATGAAATGTGCCATAATTTTAAGGTAACACAAATTTCAAATTAAAAAAAAATATTTTCATATTGAAAAATTATAATGATATTTTTTTGGCGCAATAATAAATAAAACCACTATGTAAAAATAAATCACCATCCACTAGATTGATGTATTTTTCACCCATCACTACATGAGTTTTGTTACTTAAGTTTTTATCCTAATTATCTAGAATATTAACCAAACAGGTCTTAGGATTGTATTGAATTGAAGTATTTTCTTTATTTAATGTAATTTTGAGGGTCAAATTTTTGGTTTTTAACATTCTTATTGATTTTTTTTGTGGAAAATGGCCTTTTTTATGGTCATAATTGATTTTTTAGTGGTATGTTGACATTTTTAGGTTCTGAGCCACTTCGTGAAATGGATTTATATTATACTCAATGTACATTCCTTAAGAGGAACCTAGATTGTGTTGGGAAGGTGGTGAAAATATCCTATTCATAGTATATTGAGTGATTATTTTGGGGGGATATGTATATAACATGGAATGACTCAAACCAATTCACTTTACAAATAGTAACCAGACTCGTTGGCGGTAAGGCCTCAAGTGAGCCTCCCCATATGCGCATGCTAGAGGTTGGTAACTACCAGTGACAGTATAATGTTTGTATTGTTGAAGGAATTTACCCTTTGGATTAGTAACAAATATAGTATAATAATAGTAAATTAAAAGTAAGTAGAATGTAAAAAAAACTAAGATATAATAAATAGTTAACCAATATAGTTATAAATAAATAATCAACCATGCATCAATTTAATGTGTTATAATACTATAATTCATCATAAAATATGTACTACCTACCACTTGACCATATAAGATAAGAATTAAATAAAAAAATGGCACAACTCCCATAGGATGACTAAGTACATATTCATCACCAAGCATCTTGACAAGTATAACATCTTTTTTAGAATATGGAATTACCGAATATTTAATGTGTTATATAAATTTAAAAGTGAGCTATGGTATATAACCAATGTCTCCATAACCCTTGATATCCATATGGGGATTTCATATTTAAATAAGTCATCAACCCAAGCATCTAACCAAAGTAACATGGAGATTAATTCCTAATGATTTATGATAAATGAGAAGAAAAAACAAGTCCAATGATAAGTAATTTCATGCCTCATATTTCAAAAAATAATCAATGGAACACCATTACCAATAATGAGGAATTTCATTTCTAATGATTTCAAATAAATAAAAAAGGAAATTCATTTGCAATGATGGTAACATTAATAAATTTAAAAAAATTCAATATTTTAGCGACCAAAATCACAAAATGTAGATTTGTTGCATCCACAAAAAATAACAACTACAATCTAGGCGTGTGAAACTTAATTAAGAGTTTAAAGTCGATCAGCTAGATGCACTGATAAAAAATATGATGAATGAAGCTGTAAAAATGAGGTTAGAGGACATGTGTTCTAAGAATTATTTCTAGGGTTTCCACGTGAGAGAGAACCGAGTTGATGTTTCCCAATCGAAAAACACTGCTATGACTCTAAACAGGGCTTCATAAAATTTTTAAATGATTTATCACATTTGGTATTTAGTAACCATCATGATAATGTATTTTTTATTATATTTATCACATCGGTTATTATATAACTAATGTGATAAAAGGATTTATAACTTCAGTTATATAATAACTGGAGTGTTAAATGAGATTTATCATGTTAGTAATATAATAAATGATGTGATAAATCATGATAATTCATTTTTTAACCGGTTATATTATAACCGACTTGATAAATCAATTTACACATATTTTCACATCGATTATAAATAATTGATGTAAAAATGACAACATGATAAACACTTTTTGTACTAGTGTGATATTGACATATTCGACTTGATTGCTAGCATGCATTAAATGATCTGTGTTAAGACCATATAGAAATTTATAACTATCAAGTCCAGTTCTTATCTTATAATGGGGCCACTCATGTTTTTCATGGTGAGTGGGTCTATAGATCATAAATGGGAGAGCCTATTGTTTCTTATGTTGGTGCAATATCATGCTAGTTTTCTAAGTTTTCTCTTAATTAATTTGACCCTTATTTGGGAAGTCGACTTTCTTGGGTAGTGTGTTAATACCCCGAGGTCTTTTAGAATTATTTTTTGGGTTTACATCCCCCAAAAGAGGTCAATTTTTCTATAGGCATGCTACCTGGTATGATACCCATTCCTATACCATGTTTTCTAATGCATCCTACTGAGTTAGTGCAACTTAATTTCCATCTTGAGGACCTATAGGATAAAGGATTTATCCATCCAATACTGTCACCATGGTATTTTATTTTCCTCTTTGCTAAGAAGGAAGATGGGATCCTTAGACTTTATATTGATTATTGAAAGTTGAATCAGGTGATTATTAAAAAAATCCTTTTTCCAGGATTGATGAGCTTTTTGACTAGATTAGGGGGGTTCATTAGTTTCCAATGATCTACCATAAGTTAGGGTACCACCAGTTGAGAGTCTAAGAATATAGTATACCTAAGAAAATGTTTAGAAGCCGACAAAGACTTTTTGAATTTTTGGATATTCCATTCAGTCTCACTAATGCTCCTGTAGTTTTATATATTTAATGAACTAGATCTTTCATTGGTTATTGGACTCTTTTGTTTTTTTTTGTTTTTTTGGATGATATACTGGGGTACTCAATGTTTGTGAAGGAGTATATGGACCATTTGGATATCATTCTTCAAATCTTTAAGGAACATTTTCTATATGGTAAGCTTTACAAATGTCAGTTATGGATATGGGAAGTACAATTGTTGGGCCATTTAATATCTGAGAGGGGAATATCAGTGGATCCTAAGAAAGTATAGACCATTATGTCCCAGGAGCATACGAGAAATGTGTTTGAGATATGAATCTTATTGGGTTTGGTAGGTTACTATAGACGGTCTGTTCAATATTTCTCCTAGATCACATCTTTTATTAAAACTTTAACCCATAAGGGTATAAAGTATTAATGGAATGAAAATAATTAGATATCTTTTTAGGATATAAAGGTGAGGTTGAATTCATCGCCTGTTTTGATTTTCTTAGAATCGGGTTCGAGATATGATGTCTCATGTGATTCTTTTAGTATGGGTTTTGGATGTGTCTTGATATAAGGGAAACAGGTTGTGGATTATGGCTCATTCTAGTTATTCCCTCATTATAATAACAACCAGACCCATGATATTGAGTTAGTAACAGTAATTCATTAACTGAAAATGTGAAAAAACTACCTCTTTGAGGAGTGGTTTGCTGTCTATTCTAATCATAATAGCCTGAAATATATTTTTACTTAGAGGGATCTGACCATGAGACAAATATTATGGGTGTAGTACCTTAAAACATTTGATTTTATATATTATATACACCCCTTATAAAGTAAATGTGGTTTCTAATGAATTGAATAGAAAATTATCCACACAAGACCTGAAGGAATTAGTTGAGTATTGATCTCTCATGAGTTTGTTTACTGATATGATCTTGGGATTATAAGAGGTTGGTGGAAAAGTGTTCTTGGATTTGATGACATCTAAATCATCTTTTGATGATTGATTTCATCTTGATTAGGTGACAAAAACTGAGTGCCAATGCTTATGTAAAAGTCATCATGGTGGGGAGACCCTGACTAAGTAGTTTTAGTCTCCTAGTGTCACTTTGTGCTTCTTTAGGATGTCATTTATTTTATTTTACTCAAAGAAAGAGTTTATGTATAGTGAACACTAGTTTTTTTAGTCTATTCACCTTGGGGATATAAAGATGTATCAAGATCTGAGTTGTTTTTATTGGTTTTGTGGTATGAGATGGTCAATTTTAAGTTTATCTGATGTATTTCTTGTCAATGGATCAAAGAAGAACACCAAAGACCTAAAGTTTTCTTGAAACCCTTACCCATTATAGTATGGAAATGGGATGATATTTTCATGGTTTTTTCTTTGGTTTTCCATCGAATCCTAGTGGGATGGATTTTCTTTGGGTGAAAATTGATCGACTTAATAAATATACACATTTACTTCCTATTAAGGAGATTATGATGGTGGAATAACTTGGGGACTTATATGTATGAGAGGCTGTGAGACATCATGGGGATACCTCTATGGATGAATTTGATAGGGACCTGACATTCACATCTAGGTTTTGGAAAGATTTATAGTATTTGATGGGTTTTAAGTTGAAATTGAACATGGAATATCATCCACAAATAGATGGATAGATAGAGAGGGTTATCCAGGTTCTTGAGGATATTCTATAGCCATGTGTGATAAATTTTTATAGGTCTTGGGAAAATCATTTTTCACTAGTCGAGGTTTACTATAATAAAAGTTATCAAACCTCAATAAAAATGGATCCCTTTAAAGAATTTTATGGGAATCCATGTAGATATCCCTTGTGTGGGGAAGAGTTGGGAGAGAGGTCCTTATTTGGGAGATGATAGAGATATTATAGTTGATTTAGAAGATATTGGTCATGAAATAGAGTCATCAAAAATCATATGTGGACCATCATCACTGTCCACTGGAGTTTGAGGTGGGTATTGTATATTTTTTTTTAGATTTTCACCTCACTTAGGACATCATAAGTTGGGTAAGCATCATAATTTGGAACCAATGATTTTGTCCTCATTTGATATCATTGGATGACTAAGAATGGTTTCCTATAAATTACAAAATCCACCAGGTTTTACTTCACTCAATGACATGTTTCATGTTTCCCAGTTGAGGAGGTATTGATCAAATTTTTCCCATATGGTTTTATAGGAGGATGTTTATCTTTGATCACAACACCATTATGGTTAAGAATTTATATTATGGATCCATAGGAGAAGGTATTGCATAGTAAAACAATTCCTATTGTATGGGGATAGTGGAAGTGTGGATGGGATAACTATAAGATGTGGGATTAGGAATAGTTTATAAGGCTAAAGTTGACTTCAATTTTTGTGAGTCCAGGAATGTTATTAAATTCTTGTGATAGAAATCATTTACATTGGGGAGATTTTAATAAACCATTAATTTCCTTCAAGTATTCCTTGTATTTTGTTTTTGGTTTCCTTTTTTTTGGGTGCAAAAATGGCTTCTTGTGAATGGAGAGACTTTTCAGGGGGGAAATGAACTCAAGTTAAAAGGAATATATTTATTTTAATTAATGGATTCTGATTATAAATGTTTCGAAGGCCTTAAAGGGTTGAACCTAATTTCAATGAACTCAAAATGGTGGTTTTGGGATTTAGTGAAAAATATGTGATGTTTTCTATCTACTATGTGATTACAAACTATTTAATGGGATTGTACATCAGGTAATTGTCACTGGGAAGATGATTTGAATCTATTTTAGGATGTGAAATTTTTACACATCTGGAAAAGAGTTACAATGTTAAAGGGTTAAATTATATTTTTTTACTTGTAGTGATGTATTTGTTGATGTTTTTGGGTTTCTTGGATTACACAGTTTGAAATGGGATTACACACCATTTAATTATAATGGTTTGTGTTTTTAGGGTTCTTCAAGGATGATTTTTCATTTCATTCTATCTGTAACCCTCCCTCTAAAACCCCTAGGTTATTTTGGGTGATTTTAAATATCTCCACTCTCTTTGAACCATTCATTCAGAGATCGATCATTAGGGCTTTTTTGGTGAGCCTCTCAGGGTAAGAATTCATTCTTTCTTTAATTTTTATTCATCATGGGTATGGTGTTGGCTATGATTTTCATTCAAATTCATGATTGGATAGTTTTTTCTATCGATTATTTTATTTTTTTTAGAATTCCATATATTTATAAAGACAATCTCTCGGTTTCCAATCACCATTTTTCAAGGTGGATAGGTTTATACCATTTTACGGTAGGTGTTTCTATTCAAGGTTTGATTCAATGAATTTTTTATAATTCCTAATATATTACATTGGTTTGTTCATCAAATTAATGTGGTTTTTGTTCAAATGGATTTCTTGGAAAGATAAATGTTTTCAAAGGAATTTATTTAAAAAGAATATTTGTTTTGATTCAAAAATTGGTTTCTCAAACACCAAAGTAGTTTTGATTGGATTTGAAAAAAGGTTTTATAAATAGTGATAGTGGTTTTGAAATGTATTTTGACAAAATCGGAACTTTGAGAACCTTGGGTGAGTTAGGAAATATACATAGTCAACCTTATTGAGTGTGGCACCACTAGTGCGTTTTTTGTTGATATCGACAGACTCAGGTAGGACTCGATATCAGTTGGATCCAACATTTGGCATATTTTAGTTATCTTTTTTATGTTTAGTAATTATTTCCACATATTATAGATCCAAAATGATAGTTTTATTTCTCATTTATATATTTTTATCATATGATGGTTTTTTCTTCAATGATAGTTGATCACATGTCTTATATGAGGTTGTATCAAATGGATTCACATGATTTAATTTCATAAAAATGTCTTTAATTTAATACCTTAAGATGCAACGATGTTCTTTTCTATTTTATCAATTATACCTTTTATATTCTAGGATTTGTGACTATGAATAGATTTAATTAAAAACGAAAGGGAAATGATTTAAAAATGGGTTGGGATTTATGAAAATTATTTGTAAAAATGTTTTTGTTTTAAAATATAGAACACTAGAATTCTTGTCATTATAATTTTTATAGACTCTATGGTGTCATGCTACTGAGATTTTTTCTCACACCCTAATTTTTCCTTGGGTTATTTTTAAATGTATTATTGTAATATCTAGGTAAAAGTAATGGCATATTGTAGCATATCATATTCTCCCTTCATCATTTCTATTTTAGCTGGGTGGTTTGGAGGTGACTATTGATCACATGGAGACATTTCATACTTAATGGGTTTTTCTTTTTGGATTGGATTTTATAGTTTTTTTGTATCAATTTTCTTCTACATTGTACTTAGGTTGTATGTATTGTTTTGGTTATATTCAAGACATTTTTTTATCTTTGTCTTACCTAACCATGTAATAGTAGACTCGGGTGTCTAGTTTGGTTAACTGAGGTTGGTCTATTACAAATATCATCATTTATTCCTCATGAAAAGATATATTAGATATTAAATGAAATAGATTCAAATTTTTTTAATTGTTCTTAACTTAAAATAATTTTAAGATAATAATCAAAGGAAAATGACACAAAATTTCCATTATTTTAAATCTAGGATGAGTATAGTCTAAATAAACTCATAAAATGAAATATAGTAAAGTTTATTTTGATTTTGTGACCCAATACCATAGTTTTTAATCTTAGTTAACATTTTTACTTTTTATCGTGGTGATATACATTTTCCATGGTTATTTTTTATTATGTGTAAAAATTAAATATAATAATTTTACAAATTTTAACCAAATTATTCTAGAATTAAAATAAAAATTTCAATAATAAATTTTTATAAGTGGTATAAATAAATTTTAATATAAGTTCACAAAACACAATGAAATTTTATTTTTTAGAAAAATGTGTTTTTATGCATAAAAATGAACTTATACCATAATTAAATGTAATAAAGATTCCTATGAAATTAATTATATTATGTTTAATAAATGGTATATTATTTTAATTTCAAACCAAAACTAAAATATCATGATATTTTTAAATTAAATCATTTAATTAAAATAATTTTCTATTTTGTAAAAATCATCATTTTCACTATTCACTCAAAATTCAGTATTTTCAAAAAAATATCAAAAATTCACACTATAAAGGCCATGGAATGATTATTTAAATAATTATATCCATTTTATAAAATATAACTCATAAGTTGGTATAAATTAATTATAATATATATATAAAAAATGCAAGAAAATCCGTTTTTAAAGAAAATGTTTTTCTGAAGCATAAAATGACTTTATTCTAATTACTTGCCTAATAACCATTGATTTTGATGATTTTCCATTGGAGTGAACCTCATTGTGACGTGTTTGTGGGGTTCCTTAGCAGAACGTGTCCTGTTGTTTCCCCATATTCCCGCTATTTAAAGGTTGGAGACATCTGTCACCTATTGAGGAATGTTTACTCCTTGATCGAAATAGGATAATGGGATGTCGGTTTCTCCTTCCATGGATTCCTCCTCATAACTCATTACCTAGTTTGGGTCCCCCTTAAATATTAAGATTTTGTTTTTGAAACTTTCTACCTTTGAAATATCTTTGTGGATGCCGATTAATTATGTTTATTTTGTCAATACATTCCAAATGGTCTTTCTAGGGAAGTAACCTTCAGTCAGGAGGGTAGTCACACTGAGGAATTTGTGGCATGTCTTGATGTTGGGACACTATAACAAATGCATTTTTCCTTTATTATAGGACTTCTTGAGGGTTTAGGAGCGTAAGTCATATCACGTCAAATGCGGGAAACTGCTTTTCGGATGCATGTCTCTGAGGTTTTCCTCAACTTCCCAAGCTTAACACAGGGCATGTTGGGAGTTTGACGTCCTAAAGAGTTAGATTGAACTGATTGGAAAACTGATGCAAGTGAATCATATGGGTACATACCTAATTGTGAGCACCTAGAAGGTTTACCAGATTGATGGGTAAGAACGCCCAATGAGTAAGGACCCGGAATGGCGTGTCCCTAAAAAGGGAAAATTTCACACTGTGAAGGATGATCTGGATGCCACAGAGGGCATATCAGAAAGAAGGATGGGTCCACGGAATGGGTAAACCAAGGCTTTCCATTGGATGAGATTAAACATCTAAGAGGCTTCTTACACACCATGTAGAGTAGACAGGGATCAAAACCCACATAGTTTGTAAGGGTGAGGTATAGAGTCATGGTGTACACAAAGGAAAACAACCCAGAAACATGCTAGGACTTATGCATGATTATCAGCTCATTTGATGATGTGAATCCACCAAAAAAACTGTGAAGTGTTAGAGAAAATGGCGGGGGCATACGCATGTCTAGATTATCATATGGATGGCATGAGTTCAACGGGATGTAGCAATCTTTGTAAAATCAGGATGGATATGGAGGGATTTTTGAAGGGTGTGGATGAATGGGGATGTAGCCGGTGTAAATGGAACTGGTGTGTGAATGATGTTTTTGGGATTAAACCTCAAGGATGTTTTGTATGTACCTTTCTTGAAAGGGGAAAGGACCAAAGTCCATGTAGTTCGATGTGGGGAAACTAGGAGACATGCTAGGGCTTATTCATGGTTTGCATCCCAAGTGGATTAGAACACCTTAGGGAGGTTGATCTAGGTGATGTGTCCCAGAGAGTGAAGATATCACATTAGGAGGGTTCATACCTAGGTGGGAGCACTGAAGTTTACCAGATATTAGGGTTGAACCTCATGAAGGCATCCTATGTTCCTTGTATTGAGGATAGGGATCAAAACCCACGTAGTACGAGATAACATACAGTTTAACGTCATCTAGGACGAGAAGTGGACTGACGTAAATGAGTCAGAACAGTTGGAAGGTGGGATTAAAACTCAGGGAGGCTACCTACATACCCTGTAAAGAGTTCAACGATCAATGTCTACATAGTTCTGTTGAGAGGGGGCATGGGGATTATGTGTGGTTATCAGAACAATGATGCTGTCATGGTTGATGCCTACTCTAAGCCCACGTGAGTCATGATCGGTGTGAAAAAATAAGAGGCAGTAATAGAACTGACGATCGTGTTATGAGTGATGTAGCCACGAGAGTTGGTGTGTGGATTTTGTGTGTTTAGCAGCCAGTGGAGATGAATATTTGGACTAACTCTAGAGAGGATTACCGAGGAGGGTGTCTAGATGTATGAGGAGTATATGACCATCTTACAGGGAGAACCCTATCAAGGAGGTTTGGGGCTTACGCAAGGGCTTCCTAAAGCACACATATGAACAAAGCACAGAGGGAGATAGAAGGGAGATTAAAAATGTGGGAAAGAAAGAGGATCCTAGTCCCATACCCTCTCTATTCCACACAGGTCTACCACTCTTTCAGTAACTCATAGTTTAACGTCATGTGTTGGGGACGTGGGTGCTTGGCAGTTTAACATCCTGCAGCTCGAATGACAATGACTCTCTCCTAAACCCTTGGACATACATAACTTGTACCAACCCACCCTTGGGGGTGGGAAGCCTCAAGGAATGCCAGTGAGATTTTGGATGGAGGAGGGGTCAACTGAGGGGCCCATGTTAGTGTGACTATGCAAATATTTAATAGTGGTTATCTTGTTTATGTGAACAATCATGAGGTAGAGCAACAAAACATAAGGCACCTCTTGAGGAACCATGAAGTCACATCACACGAGCATGGAGGGCTGCATGAGATAGGGGTTCAAAAAGTAGAATGCCTCGTAGGGAGGGTCTTTTCAAAGTTGATGTGATTCACAAAGCGAAGGAGATTCTCAAAGTAAAGGGCCTCACGATGTAAGGAGAAAACGACCCCCCGCAAAGGGAGGTGCTTCATGAAGCTTGATGACACAGCTAAGGCATGGTGTCAACATGTGTTTAGATGGTGTTTCACAAAGACAAAGTTCCCTATGAATACCCAAATATAGTACATGGATTTCTACCTTCAGGATGGCCATAGGGTTTCATAAAGGGAATCCCCACATGAAGAGGAGGAAAATGGAGAAAAGGGAAAGCTATTTTTCAATGCTCAAGTACATTGGGAGGTGTATTTTTCTCGATGGTTCACAAAGAAAAAGGTGATTTGTGAATCAAGATCTTCGAAGTAGAAAGGTCATGGTGTTGATCCTTTTTAAGGATAGAGAGATGTACATTTATAGGAACTCAGGATTGTGATGCATTGAACATGCACTATGAAGGAAATTGTGATTAATGATCAAAGGATGCTCTGTCTGATTATAGAGGAATTATTATTTTCTCTATGGTGCTTCCAAGGTTCATCAAAATCATAGATGATTTTATGTCTCTATGGTGCTTAAATATTTCTTCAGGCTCATCGAACTTAAAGAGGCTTCCACCTTTTCTCCTTGGAAGTTGCATAGGATCCCCAGCTGTTGGCTCTGCCCTGCTTGTGGTTCTGGAGGTATTTGCAAAGTGGATTCACGACACAAACCCTTTGGTGAATTTTATATGGTTCTGTTAATCCATTTCAAGGAATGGATTTTGGAACCAACAAATTCCCCCCCTTATAATGGGAGGTTAGGAGAAGGAGAGGGTTGGATTTTGAGTGTAAATCATCAAAAACATGTAGATCAAAAATCTGACACGTGATGGCAGTAGGTGGAGCATGGGTTTAGATCACCATGAAGCTCATCGTGGCCAAGGGCGCTACAAAGACCAGGAGTTCTTCACCTATAAATAGATAGAGTGGAACCCTATTTTTTCATCATCTATCTATATGAACATTTTCATGAGCTCTCTAATCACCATGCTCCAGCTCCCCGACGAATGCTCATTGCGAATCAGGTTCCATAGATCGGTGCTCTGTAAAAGCTTCTTAGAGAATTGGTGAATCATGACCCCTTGTTGCACTGCGAAGTGTAGTGATACCATCAAGGCTCTAAAAATGTGTGCTCCATGGGCCATGCATTGCAAATGAGATCAGTGAAGGAACATTGGAAATGAGATATGCGAACAGAGAAAGAAACATGAAAAAGTACCGAAACCAAATGGCCAACCCAGAATCTTCTTGGTGGGGGGGGGGGGTCCTTTTTGATGCATCTTGGATGGAAGAGAAGTTAGAAAATCCCAAAATTTGAGAATACATGTGGAGTCATTCTAACCACTATTCCCTGGTGAAGCTTCTGTCAGAAGGGAAAAAGAACTATCCCCTCTCTAAGAGACTTCCAATGTACGGTTTCGGTATGAGGGATGATGTTTTCATTCATGAATCAAGTAGGGATGAACCAGCTTACTAGTTCAGGGGAATTTGATGCCAATATCAGTAGTTCAAGGCTATTGACGGGCATACTTGGAAGGACCCCACACCTATTATCATAAAATTTTTGTATAACCACATCAACAATTATGATGTAAAGTCACTACAGTCAAAGGTATCTCATCCTCAATACCACGCCATTCTAAAAGTAGGATTAGGGAACTCGGAGAAGGGGTGGACCAATAATTAGGCCCTTCTCTAGGTTAGAGACATCACATATGACTAGGCCCAGGCTTACTGGGTTTGTGCATCATGTGATGAGTTCAGGGCAGAGCTAAGGAGGGTAAGAATGTATGAAGCTACATGGGCTTCTCAATTCCAAATCTTCTAGCTGAAACATATGATTCTAGATTTTCTGAGAAGGTGATCATCGAGGACCAACACTTCTCATTTCCATCACAGGGAGGTCAGCATCAACCTATGGAACCTCCATTAGATCATAGGTATTCCAATCCTGGGGGTGATGTACGATGATTTCCTTCCTATAGAGAAGACATGGGAAGACCCGAAGCAGATGCTACAGATTGAAAAAGAGCTAATGGACTTGGTGTCAGGCGATGAAAAACAGTTGGTGAGGGAAATCTATTTAATGATGTGGTTCAGACGCTTCATAAACATCTCACTAAAGCATGCTAATGAAGGGGAAAAGGCACATAAGAGGATAACAGTCATACCTCCCACTTGTCCAAAGGGAGATCAGTATAGTAATGACAATTTCTACTAGAAAATCCTAAAGGACAGCCAATGGAAGCTATGGACGTACAATGTTAACACTGATAATCAACTGAAGGTTAGGATGGATGGGTTTATCTCTATACTTATTTGCGGCTGTATATTATTGATTTGGATAAGAAAATGGGCGTGCAACCGGGCACATTCATTATGGAATTCATGCTGGATATGGGGAAGCATGTCACCCTCAAAATATAGGTACAAGAAAGGTTATACAAGGTGTTGTGGCACATCAGTGAGGAAAAGAAGGTACAATGGGTATGTGGGCCACTCCAGTTCTTGTACAACTGGATAGTGGTTCACATAAGGGTTTTAAAGTATCCGAACCCTATTTTACCTCCTAGATCATATTTTCGACATCCATTCTGAATGCAGTGGGTAGTTTCCCAACCAATATTCCATTTCCAGTAGTGCTGATTAGAGTCTGGAGGGCAGAAAAATTCAATTTCCATCCATTCCCACTACCAACGAGATTAATTACTGATGACGTCAAGGGAACTGATGGGAATCCATCATACATCCTGGCCTTCTGAGGTGGATTTATAGTAGCATGGGTAAACCACGATCCTATATATGAGCCATACACCCACTAAAATTTTGTAAGGTAGTTCTGGTGAATGCATAGGTTGACCCCAAAAATTTACTTGGGAGTTCAACTTGAGGAAAAACAGTGTGTACTGAGGAAGATGTGGCTCATGTTCACTTAGAAAGATGGGAAAATGAGAAATGAGCTTCCTCCACCTAACAATGTTTATGGGATGGTTGAAGATGATGTCAAGAAATGGGAGAATTCTTACTTGATGGATATTATAAAGAAACAGACTATCTATGATGATGACAGGGTTCCCCCTCAACCCCAAGGTAGGCATCAGATAATAGAAAAATCACGCCATGATGTAGAAGCAGCAAGACCAAAGATTCCAAGGACAGCTATAGGCAGAAGTGTAATAGGTACAATATCTAACCCAGTAACTCAAACTAAGAAGATCTAGGAGGGAGGTATCCCACCTATAGGGTTCTACAGGAAACCCCCCAAGTCTCCTGCGAAGCAGCTGATCCACATAGATATGCCTGAGGATGTTGTTTATTAAAGTATTGGGATACCTGGGATGTCAAAAAACAATTTCTTTGTCCCCAGGAGATGCGGGACCACCCATATCAGGATGGATATATTATAGATATGATATGGAAAATAAATATTTCTAGTTTCCCAAGAAGTAGGGGAACAATATCTCACAGAGATGGAAGACTTCTTGAATTCTTGGGGCACCCCACATCCAATGACGGATTGGGTGAAAGTATCGTTAGATCAAACATTCCCACAAAAATCATCCTCTACTGAGCTAAGGAAATGTTTCCCTTTACCTAGAAAATCATAGGAGTCCTCATGGGGAGAAGAGGATGATAGGGGGAGACCTTTGGAAAAAGGTGAGGTTGGGAATCATAGTAGGGAGAGTTTGATAAAACTCTTGAGGTGAACTCTAAACCATTCCGATGTGTCACTTAATTTTATCATCCAGGCTTCTTAATTGAAATTTGTCTAGGGCAGGAGATCTTCATATGCAAGTCCCCTTCCTACTGACAAAAAACGTATCTTTGTGTCCTAAATCTGTGATGATGGTTGTTATAGAATCCAACAAGGCTGCGACACCTAGGGTGACCATTCCAAAATATTCTAAATTATTGACCATATATGGGGTGGGGGCATGTCTTGGGATTCCAACAGTGAAAACCAATGATGGGGATCAATTATTTGACTTATGAATGTCATTTCTCTTAAACAATTACACCTACTGTCTATCGAACTTGGCCAACTAAAATTGTATGTTTTTTTCTAAATAGTTATTCAAATGGCATGTTCCATGATCATGAGGATGGTTGGGATCCTAGAACTCCTTTCCTATGGGGAACACTGATCATCATGGAATCAAATGTCCAAACTGACCGAATCGATATGATCATGACTATGGATATGACCACTAGAAGAACAAAACTAGAACATATCGAGGTGGGATCCAACAACAAAGATGAACCAGATGATATAGAGTCTAATCCAACTGATAGGATTCCCATGGAGGATCCTGCCACCAAAATCCTAGGGGTGTTCCTAGAATATGAACCTGCTAACCCATAGGTGTTGGATGAGACCCACTCTGATGAGGACAACAGTAAGCACATCCGTCGATGGTCATGGAAACTGATCAAGTATTAAATTGATGACATCCCATGCTCAGAGTGGATAATATGGATGGAAAAACTTATCCCTAAGTAGAATTACCTATGTTCTATCAGAATGGATTCATGAAATCATTACATGATAATCTTGGATTACCTAGTAGAAAAAATATGGGAGTACGTCCGTGGCATCAGTGTTGGATAGAAGAAGAGGAATTATGTCAATACTCAACAGCTTCAGGAAGATAAACAAGAGATCTAATTCTTGAAAACATGGCTAAAAAGTTTTCTTCTTTCACCACCACCCAATTTTAACTCATATCATGATTATGGACCAAACTAGAAGAATCTGAAAAGAAGCTGAAGTGAGCATCCTGCAAAGTGATCGACCCACGAGCCGAGGGGGATTACATGCAAATCATGGCTGATGATATTTTACCTATAACTCCCCGACCCCAGAAGCCTAGAGTCGGTGAACTATTACGTAACATTGGCATGATCAAAAAAGATCAAGTCTCGAATGAATGATTAGTTTAGTAGCCTTAGAATCACTAGATAAATTCATAAAGTTTGCATTACATTAAAAAGTGAAAAACTACAACAACAT
The DNA here is from genome assembly GCA_963277665.1 of Viscum album. NCBI lineage: Eukaryota > Viridiplantae > Streptophyta > Magnoliopsida > Santalales > Viscaceae > Viscum > Viscum album. The sequence continues at coordinate 1,453,807,202 of OY728145.1, forward strand.
ATTGTCTCTATAGACCACACTCATATCCCCTCATACTATCCCTGCAGGTCCTTCATAAAATACTTCTTCACATCCTGGGAAAAATAAAACATAGAAAGGGGTGATATCAGATGCCCAGTAAGGATAACAATATAGATGAAAGTTTCATAAATAAGCATAAACATTTAAGGCAATGTATAAATAAAACAAAAGCCTTTTAAACTTTAACTTCAGCATAATATGGCAGAAATAAAATTAAATAATTCCATTTACTTATTCACATGGATATTATACTAGTCGAATAATAACATGCTATATCAATAACCACTTTCAAAATGATGGAATGCATAATGCCAGACTATCATAACCACATAGTCAAGGCTTTGTGCCAACACTACAAATAAGATTTTTTCAAGGCCTTATGCCAAGACACTAGTTTGTCTCATGAGACCTGCCAATGCATTGAGGAGCTATAGTGGGCTCCACCCATCACTTATTAAGTCCAATGCATTTCTCATATGAATAGGTTTAAACAGAACATAAAAATTCATTTTAAAAATAGCATATGAAATGTCAACAATTTATCCATAAACCATGAATGGTATAAAAATAACACATCCACAGTCAATAATATCACAAAACCTTCAATACTATATGGAAGTTTTGTATCATAATAAATCGACTTCAAATAAGCTTAAAATCCATCAAAGGATGTTGACATAGATGAAATCAAAACTATTTGAGAGAAATATCTCTTTTGTTGAAATAATTTAAAAGTCACATAATTATAAAATAAAACATTTACATTGAAAATATTCTTATAAACTTGTATGGGAAGCTTCAAAGATTTTATAACGGTATAAAATAGCCGCACCCGCCGTATAAGTTAAAAGAAGACATTCTTGCCTAAATTCTGTCGAAAAGGTTAAAAATGACCTTTTTTGGAAAATAACGGAAAGATTACATTATAAAAATATTATAAAAAGTAAAAAAAGGGTATCAATTACTTTAACCCATAGTCTAAAAAATATTAATAATGTTTTGAAATATATTTTTATGAAACATGGATGTAGAAGATAAAGAGGTCCCAGTAGATAATTATGTATAAACAACCTCGGATAATGAAGAGATTGTGAAATAAAACCTTACCTTTTACTTTTACTTGGTTGAGGGTAGGTTAACCTACTATATAATGGTTAAATAATTGTTATTAAATTATACAAGAATCATATACATTAATATGATATCATATATTATCTTTTAACATTGCTTTGTTAATAATATCTTAGTATTATCATTATTTCGGGTGTTAACTGATTCGTTTTACTTTATATTCTTTGTTACATAAGCTGTGTTTGTTATAGATAGGTTGTATCTTATTCATATACATAATGATATTAAGTCTTTAAACATTATTTTTAATCATAAAAGGAAAATTATTCTTGAATGGATACGATGGGGAATGAATCTCATCGTGTTCGTGGAGACGGTAGTCCGTACGTATGCACGAGCGACAATATCATTTTTTTGATATTAAAATAATATATAATTGGATGGTATATAATATATACAGAATAATTATCATGTTATATTAATTATTTACATCAATTAATCATCATTATCATACCCATCCAAATAATAATGTATTGAATAACAATTTCACTAGGACGAGAAGAGGGTAGGCCATACGTACACACGTATGGTGACATGTCATTCAAAGGATGGATAGAATACTGAATATGGTTGTACCATATTTATAATTACACCATAGTATATATAATATACTATAGTTATTATTTTATAATGTAAATAACAAATAAAGAATAAGTGGAAGAAGAAAGGAACCTGAAAGAGGGTGGTGAAATCATTACCTCTTCTTCGGGTTCTTCCTTTTGATTTGATAAAAAGGGATCCTTATATTGGATTTATAATAAAAAAAGACCTCTAGGTTGAAGTGAGGGAAGTTGGGAGGATATTTGGGCAGGGTTTGTCCTATCCAAATTTCTTTGAAAGTGTGAATTAGAGAGAAGGTGGATTTCCCTTTTATAAGAGGGGTGAGGGGCACCTTAGGAAAAGATAGAAATATTATTTTATAATAAATTCATATTCAGTTTATAATGGCTCCAAACTGATTTATTTCTAGGATAAGGTGGATATGGGTTGCAAAAAACTCAACCAATAGGTTTTAGACAGGTTTGGGACACTTTTTTAACATTATCTTTTAGTTTTAACTCATAGTTAATTAGTTTAACATTTACCATGTCTCTTTGTATTTTTATATTATATAGTTAATAAACATACTATATAATTCAAAGAGACCCCAAAGTGGTACATTAATGATACAAATATCATTATATAATTCTCTTGGCCGATCCTTATATTTTTAGGAATAGAATATCAATTTATAATATAATATTTATTTTAAAAACCTCTTTATGTCAATTTTGATTAAATTTAATAATTGATTTTTGTTAAAGTCTTAAAAACTTTATTAATTCGAACCAGATTCATTTAAGCAATAATAACAAGTCATATTAACTAATACAATTCGTGGATTTCATCAAAATGTTAAAATTATATTTATTTTAACATTTTTTATACCAATTATTTGATTCTTTCGTTAATAAGGAAAATACTACATCATTATTGTGTCATAAATAAATTTAACTATTTACTTTATAAAAATTATAAATAAAATACCATTATGTAGGAAATAATTTTATATTTCTAATTAAAATTTATAGTTGAATATATAACATATATAACCCTATGTAAAAATTATATTTCTAAAAGATATATGCTTATGTCATTTTTGAATTTAATGCAACTTAATTAATATAAAGTGTCATTATCACTTACAAGTGGATCCATGGGGTCCAAAAATCCACCCAAATATGCCCATGGTTGAAAATGTATCAAACAATAGGTTTAGGACACGTTTTAGGGTAATTTAATATTATTATAATATTATTTGTTTACCCTTATTTACTGGATTTACCCTTTAACCATGGTAAATAAAATATTTACCGAAGTAATTATTCAAAATTTATAGAAATAAAAGTTACATATTTACAAAATTTGGACCTCCTAATTATAAATATGGAATCAATATTTCTAAATTTAAAACACATAATTGGCAGAAATTAATTTAAAATTAATTCTCGTTGTCAAAATAATAAGCATGTTTTTCAGAAATAATAACTATCAAAAGATTGACACTTGCTCATGTCAAGTTTAAATGTGAAATTATGTCCAATGAACAAAATTGGATTAAATGGTAAAAAAATAATCTAATTATACTTTAAAATCACTCAAATTCATAATTTATCACTATTAATTATTTTGATTTAAAAATTTATTTTTAATTAAAATTTAGTAATTTTCACTATTCATCAAAATATAAAAGTTATCAAAAAAGTACCAAAAATTCACCCTAAGCTAATTTCGATATTACGAATCTAAAAATGAATTCCATTTTGAAAGATAAAATGTATAAAATTTTAAAAAGTGGGTATTACTATTCATAATGGCTATTTTGATTGGTTGGGGTGTGTTAAAACTCGAAGTTGCGTACAACACACGCTACTGTATTATTAAAAGAGAAGCGTACCGTGAAAGTTTGGGGTGTTACATTATTCCCTACTTCATATAATTTCATCCACAAAATTTCTATAATACTACCAGATGAAAATACTCGGTTCGTTCTTCATCATAAGTTCCTTGAGTTCCGACATTGCCTCTTCCATCTTATGGTTTCTCCATCGAACTTTTACTAGACAAGTCGTCTGGTTTCTCAGAACTTGTTCTCTGGTATCAAGAATCCTGAATGGATCTTCACAATAAGACATATCGGGTTCCAGTTCTACTTCCACATAAGTTACTACATGCGTTGTGTCAGACATGTATTTTCTCAACAGTGATATGTGGAACACATCATGAACTTTGGAGAGACTTGGTGGTATTTCCAAATGGTTAGCTACAACCCCAATTCATTCTAGAATTTAGAAAGGTCCTATGTACCTAGGACTCAATTTACCATTCTTACCGAAACGTATAACTCCCTTCCATGGAGATACCTTCAAGAAAACATGATCTCCTACCTGAAATTCCAAATCCTTCCTTCAGTTGTCAGCATAGCTCTTCTACCTACTTTGAGCTGCTTTGATGTGGTTTTGGATTACCTTCACCTTTTCCATCATTTCCTCCACTAGTTTTGGGCATATGAGTTTTCTTTCACCAACATCATCCCAATAGGTTGGTGTGCGACATCACTTTCCATATATTGCTTCATATGGTGCCATCCGAATACTTGAATGGAATCTATTGTTATAGGAAAATTCTACTAGAGGTAAATATTTATCCTACATACCTTGAAAGTCAAGTGAGCATGATCTCAACATTTCTTCTAAGTTTTTAATAGTTCATTCTGATTGTCCATCATTTTGGGGGTGGTAGGTAGTGCTCAAATGAAGTTCAATATCCAAGGCTTTCTGAAGACTTTTCCAGAATCTTGATGTAAAACGGGGATCATGATCCAAAACAATCAATAGGGGTACTACATCAAGTATCACAACTTCATCAATATATAGTCTTGATAGACGTTCAAGTGGTAGATCTTCTCTTATAGAAAGAAAATGTGTTAACTTGGTAAGATGATCAATAATGAACCATATTGAATCATTCCTTCTAGGAGTCCTTGGCAGTCCCATGACCAAGACCATCGTAATATTATCCAATTTCCACTCCAATATGGGAAGAGGTTTCATGAATCCTCTGGGATGTTTCCTTCTAGCTTTCACTTGTTGACAAACCATAAATCATGACACAAAATCAGCAATCTCCCTCTTCATGTTGTCCCACCAAAAATGTTCCTTCAAATATTTATACATTTTGGAGCTCCCAGGGTGTATAGAGAAATTGGAACTATTAGAATCATCCAACAATTCTATTTTTAGATCAGGTATATTGGGAACACAAAGTCTCTTCCCAAATTTCAAAATTCAATCTTCATACACAAAGTCACTCAATATCCCATCATTCACAGCTTTAATATTCTTTTTAAACTCTTCATCATCGGTCTGAGAACTCTTTATCCTTTCTAATAAAGATAGTTTGGAAACCATTTGAAAAAGTATTGATGTTTCACCTTCCATGGTGATTCTAATATCCATCTTTACAAGATCCATGAAAATAAGATCCCTTTCAACTCTCATCTTGTTCAAAACTCCATGATCCTTTCTACTCAAAGCATCCACCACCTTATTTGCCTTCCCCGGGTGGTAGTGCATCGTGCAATCATAATCCTTGAGTAATTCAAGCCATCACCTTTGCTTTATGTTGAGTTTTTTCTGTGAGAAAATATACTTCAAACTCTTGTGATCGGTATATATCTCACATTTTTCACCATAGAGATAATGTCTCCATATATTCAAAGAAAATATTACAATAACTAACTAAAGATCATGAGTATGATAGTTTTTCACATGAATTTTTACTGTCGTGATGCATAGGCAATAACCCTATCATTCTACATAAGAGCACAACCAAGTCCTTTCTTTGAAGCATCACTATAAATAACAAACCCTTCATTCCCCGATGGTCGAGTTAATATAGGATCATTGACTAATCTTCTCTTCAGTTCTTCGAAACATTCTTCAAAATCTTTTTTCCAAACAAATTTAACCCCTTTACATGTGAGCTTCGTTAATGGGTTAGCCAATCAGGAAAAATTCTGGACGAAACGTCGATAATAACCTGCTAAACCAATAAAACTGCATAACTCAGTTATACTCGTCGGTACTAGAGATTCTTGGATTGCCTAGAAGGATCAATGTAAATTCCATACTTAGAGACAATATGGCCAAGAAAAGTGATCTCCTAAAGCCAGAATTCACATTTTCTAAACATCACATATAATTCATGTCTTCTAAGAGTCTTGAGGATAATGCATAAGTGATTTTCATGATCTTCGTATCTTTTGAAGTATACCAAGATATCATCAATAAATACCACTACAAAATCATTGAGATATTCCTTGAAAAATATGTTCATTAGATCCATGAAAACAGAGGGTGCATTAGTCAGCCCAAAAGGCATTACTATAAACTCGTAATGCCCGTACCTGGTTCGAAATGATGACTTCAGAATGTCTTCATTTTTCACACACAACTGATGGTATCCATATCGAAGGTCAATCTTTGAAAATTATTGAGCTCCATGCATTTGGTCAAATAAATCATCAATACGAGGTAGGGGATAATTTTTCTTTATTGTTATAGCATCAATTTCTCTATAGTCGATACATAACCTCATAGATCCATCTTTCTTCTTAACAAAAAGGACAAGGGCTCCCCATGGAGAAACACTAGGGCGAATAAATCCCTTATTACTCAATTCCTCTAGTTGTTTCTTTAGTTCAAATAATTCCACAATGGCCATTCTATAAGGGGTATTTAATATGGGCCTTGAACTAGGAATTAAATCAATGGAAAACTCAATTTATCATTCTGGAGGATGTCCAGGTAAATATTCTGGAAACACATCTACATATTCTTTCACAATAGGTACATCCTCTATTTGAAAATTATTTTACTCACCCACAGTTATTTCATTCTCTTCCTCCCTAATAATTGAATTTAGTTGAGCTTTTGGGGGTGGATCTAGATAAGAGTCAGGTGGTGACGATTCTGCTCTAAAGATAAGGTGTTCTTTATCATCATCATCAAAAATCATAACCTCCTTCTTCTCATAATAAATCTTCGCATCATGGTCCAAAATCCAATACATACCAAGAATTATATCAAATTCAATCATAGGTATGACGATGAGATCAGCAGAGAAAGAACATTTATATACTCTAATGGGAACAGATTCGCAAAATGCTTTTGCAATGATACTTCCCTTAGGAGTTTTAATTGACAACTCCCTTATTAAATAAAATTAAAAATATCTAATTTTCTTTTCAAACTAGGAAGATATGAATCAATGGGATGATCTAGAATCAAATAATACATTTTCTAAACTTGAGGAAACCATTAAATTACCTGCCACCATGTCTTTCGGAGATTCTACCTCAGTAGTAGTGATAGCATAATCTTGGCCTTGATCCATTGGCCTTTTCTGAGGCAAGTTCCCCTGACGATTAGGACATTCATTTTCATAATGTCCCATCTCTTTGAAGTTGTATCATTAAACATCGTTAGCTTATTTCTTCCCCATGCAATCACGATCTTGGTGGCCTTTTTCAACACACTTGTAACAGACTCCCATTACTTTCAAGAATGTAATGGGGTGTTTCTTCCCACATTTACTACAGGATAGATAATCAAATTTTCCCTTCTTCCCCTTATTCCCATTTCAAGAGTGATCAGTAGATCTCTTCTTCTCTTTCTTTTCTTTAAAGTCGTAAGACATAGAGAATTCTTTTTCTGTCTTGATAGCACATGAGACAATATCTTCATACAATGAGAAGGATTGTGAGACTAATGCTCAATAGAGAAACAGTTTTAACCCATAAAAGAAATGATAAATATTACTTCTTGGGTTATGTATATAATTTGTAGCATGCTTCGCTAACCTTGTAATGTTAGCCTCATAGTTTGCGACATTTTCATCCTCCTTTTGCCTCAGTCTCAGAAATTGTCTTTCCATATCTGTTCGATGGTCATGAGGAAAGTATTTTTCTTAGAAAATCTCTTTAAACTCCCTCCATTTAAAATTTGATACTTCATAATCTTCCTTCATGTTTTGAATCAATGAACACCATTGATCAACATCTACAGTGAGGCGGTAAACTACCATGATAACCTTTTCCCTTTCACCACTCCCCAAGGCATGGAATATTTTCTCTAAGGAATTTATCCATTGCTCATCTACTAATGGATTTGTACTCCATTGAATTTTGGTGGTTGTTGCCTCATGAAGAGATCTAACATTGATCCTCCAGGTTGTGGATCAGGGTGCTCTATATGGGTAAGGTTGTTATTCATAACCTGTGTGAGTCGTCTCAGTATGGCAATTAGCTGATCAGCACCAGTTGCATCACCATATCCACTATAATTATCTTTATTAGGAGGGAAATCCATACATGGAGTGCGTGCATTGATACAATTTCCATTTCTTCCAATAGGATCCATTTCTAAACAATGTCATACACTAGATTAGTTTATGAATCGTAATACATAAATCCAAACTTGTAAAACACTTAACATGAATTGAACAATTTATGGATATAATCCATAATCATAAAAATGTTTTCTTTAAGGAAGTATATACTCATAAACCCTACATAATGGTTTGTAAATAAAATGAGAATTATCATAAGCATATCCCCTGGGATTTTCGTAACCAAGAGTGCAGTAAGTCCCGTTGTCATTCACCAATTCCCGTTTGAGTGTAGCTCAAAGCGGTGTTTTCGGGTTTTACCCCTGGGTACATCTGTGCCAGATCTAACCCTACCATCTCATATCCAGACAAGGATTTATTTCTCAGAAAACTCACAAAATCTCTACAATACCAAAATTCTTGGAAGTTCATCTATAATAATCCTAAAAGTCTATCTTAGGTCTATGTTCTCTCATCAGAGTTTATCTAAATATAGCTCCCAAGGTTTGTACTAAACTTCCTCTGATACCAACTGTAACACCCCAACCCTAGAATCCCAGAGTCAGTGCATTAGAATGTAACATTGTCATGATCACAAAAGATCAAGTCTCGAAAGACCGATTAGTTTAGTAGCCATGGATTCACTAGACACATTCATAAAGTTTAAATTACTTCATAAAGTGAAAAACTAAAACAACATCTTGTATCCATAGACCACAATCATATCCCCTCACACTATCCCTGCAGGTCATTCATAAAATACTTCTTCACATCCTGGAAAAAATAAAACATAGAAAGGGGTGAGCTCAGATTCCCAGTAAGGATAACAATATAGGGAAAACTTTCATAAATAAGCATAATCATTTAAGGCAATGTATATATAAAACAAAATCCTTTTAAACTTAAACGTGAACATAATATAGAAGAAATAAAATTAAATAATTACATTTACTTATTCACATGGAAATTCTACTAGTCGAATAATCACATGTAATATCAATAAACACTTTCATTATGATGGAATGCACAATGCCAGACTATCATAACCACATAGTCATGGCCTTGTGCCAAGACTACAAATAAGAATTTGTCAAGGCCTTATTCCAAGACACTAGTTTGTATCATGAGACCTACCAATGCATCGAGGAGCTATAACGGGCTCCAACCGTCACTTATTAAGTCTAATGCATTCCTCATATTAAGAGGTTTAAACATAACATAAACATTCGTATTAAAACTAGCATACAAAATGTCAGTACTTTATCCATAAACCATGAATGGTATAAAATAAAACATCCATAGTCAATCATATCACAAAACCTTCAATACTATATGGAAGTTTTGTATCATAATAAATCAACTTCAAATAAGCTTAAAATCCATCAAAGGATGTTGACATAGATGAAATCAAAACTATTTGAGAGAAATATCTATTTTTTTTGAAATCATTTAAAAGTCACATAATTTTAAAATAAAACATTTAAATTGAAAATATTCTTATAAGATTGTAAGGGAAGCTTTGACGATTTTATAATGGCATCAAATAGTCGTACCCACCGTATAAGTTAAAAAAAGACATTCTTTCCTTAATTTTGTTGAAATGGTTAAAAAGGACCTTGTTTGGAAAACAATGGAAAGATTCCTTTATAAAAATCTTATAAAAAGTAAAAAAGTGTATAAATTACTTTAACCCATAGTCTATAAAATAGCAATAATGTTTTGAAATACATTTTTAAGAAACATGGATGAGGATGATAAAGAGGTCCCAGTAGATAATTACGTATAAACAACCTCGGATAATGAAGAGATTGTGAAATAAACCCTTACCTTGTAATTTTACCTGGTCGAGGGTAGGTTAACCACCTGTATAATAGTGAAATAATTGTTATTAAATTATACTATAATCATATACATTAATATGATATCATATATGATCTTTTAACATTGCTTTGTTAATAATATCTTAGTATTATCGTTGTTTCGGGTGTTAAATGATTCATTTTCCTTTATATGATTTGTTACGTAAGCCATGTTTGTTATGAATAGGTTGTATCTTATTCATATCCAGAATTATATTAATCCTTTAAAAATTATTTTGAACCCTAAAATGAAAATTATTCTTGAATGGATACGATGGGGAATGAATCTCATCGCGTTCGTGGAGACGGTAGTCCGTACGTACTCACGAGCAACAATATCATTCTATTGATATTAAAATAATATATAATTGGATGTTATATCATATATAAAGAATAATAGTCCTGTTATATCTATTATTTAAATCAATTACACATCATCATCATACCCATCCATATAATAATGTATTGAATAACAATTACACCACGAAGTGGAGACTGTAGGTCGTACGTACACACGTATGGTGACATGTCATTCAAAGGATGGATAGAATACTGAATATGGTTGTACCATTTTTATAATAACATCAAATTATATAGAAGACACTTGATTTATTATTTTAGAATGGAAATAACAAAGAAAAAATAAGTGTAAGAAGAAAGGAATTTGAAAGAGGGTGGTGAAATCATTACCTCTTCTTCGAGTTCTTCCTTTTGATTTGATCAAAAGGGATCCTTAGGTTGGCTTTCTAATCAAACTAAAGACTCTAGGTTGAATTGAGGTAAGTTGGGAGGATATTTGGGTAGGGTTTGGCTAAGCCAAATGGCTTTGAAGGTGTGAATTAGAGATAAGGAGAAGTGCCCTTTTATAAGAGGGGTGAGGGGTACCTTAGGAAAAGATAGAAATATTATTTTATAATAAATTCATATTCGGTTAATAATGGCTCCAAACTGATTTATTTCTAGGATAAGGTGGGTATGAGTCGAAAAAAACTCAACAAATAGGTTTTAGATAGGTTTTGGTCACTTTATTAACCTTATATTTTAATTTTAACTCTTAGTTAATTAGGTTGACATTTACCATGTCTCTTTGTATTTTTATATTATATAGTTAATAAGCTTACTATATACTTCCAAGAGACCCCCAAGTGGACCATTAATGATACAACTATAATTATATAAGTCTCTTGTCCGAACCTTAGAATTTTAAGAATATAATATCAATTTATAATATAATATTTGTTTTAAAAACTCCTTTATGTTAATTTTGACACTATTTAATAATTGATTTTGGTTAAAGTCTTAAAAACTTTTTTATTTCGAAAAAAATTATTTTAAGAAATATTAACATGTCATATTAACCAATAAAATTCTTTTATGTCATCAAAACTTTCAAATTATATTTATTTTAAAATTTATAATAACAATTATTTGATTCTTTCATTAATAAAGAAAATACTACATCATTATTGTGTCATAAATAAATTTAAGTATTAAATATCTAAAAATTATAAATAAAATAAAATTATGTAGGAAATATTTTTATATTTCTAATTAATATTTATAGTCTAAAATATAACATATATAACTCTCTGTAAAAATTATTTTTCTAAAAGATATATTCTTTTTTCATTTTTGTATTTACTTTAACTTAATTAATATAAAGTGTCATTATCACTTACAAGTGGCTCTATGAGGTCCCAAAATAGACCCACATATGACCATTGTCGTACATATATCAACCAAAAGGTTTAAGACATGTTTTAGGGTAATTTAATATTATTATAATATTATTTTTTACCCTTATTTACCAGATTTACCCTTTAACCATGGTAAATAAAATATTTACCGAAGTAATTATTCAAAATGTCTAAAAATAAAATTTAACTATTTACACAATTTTGACCTCATGATTATAAATATGGAATCCATTTTTCTAAATTCAAAACATAAAAGTGGAAGAAATTAATTTAAAATTAATTCCTGTTGTCAAAACAAAATGCGTGTGTTTAAGAAATAATAACTATCAAAAGATTGACACTTGCTTATGTCCAGTTTAAATGTGAAATTATGTCTAATGACCAACATTGGATTAAATGGTAAAAATATAATCTAATTATACTTTAAAATGACTCAAATTAATAATTTATCAATATTAATTATTTTGATTAAAACGTTGTTTTTAATTAAAATTTAGTAATTTTCACTATTCATCAAAATATGAAAGTTATCAGAAAAGTACCAAAAATTCACCCTAATATAATTTTTATATTCCAAATCCAAAAATGAAGTCCATTTTGAAAGTTAAAATGTATAAAATTTCAAAAAGTGGGTATTACTATTCATAACGGCTAGTTTGATTGGTTGTAGTGTGTTAGAACTCAAAGTTGCGTACAACACATGCAACTGTATTATTCAAAGATAAGTATACTGTGGAATCTTGGGGTGTTACATTACCTATAGAAAATGAGTATAAGAGGAAAATTAAATGATGATAGTGAATCCTAGATTCCACCAGCCAAAGGGTGGAAGCGCTGAGATAGTACATCTGTTGTACTATGTTGAACTCACAAACACTTTTCTTATTTTCTTATTTAGTCTGCATTCTTGGAAATTTCATTGCTTGCTTTGACTACTTCACCTTGATCATATCTTCAAAACAACTAAAAATCAATCTATAAGATCACATGGGTCATTTTCAGGGTGACAAACATGGGAAAACTATTTAATTACTCACTTTAGATATGAGAGATATATTCAATCATCAAACACTAGGGGTCTGAATAACCACCCAGAATTTTTGAGATGATAGAAGGATTTCGACTAGAGAATAGGGTTCCTAGAACAACTTAATTTTCCTTTAAAAATGTGTTCTAGTCCATGAATGGGATAACACCAAGGGTTTTGGGATCAATCTGAACAAAGGGACCTGAGAAGAATGAATCATGATACCCAAAATTTAGAACAAAGTGAGGGAGGCATGATAGAGGATAACTGATGAACAATGTTCATAACACAATATCCATATTGTGTTAGCTTGAAATAGGGGCAAACAAATGAGGTCGAGCTACTGGCCGTATTCGAAACGTGGGGCTAAACATGACATGTCATATAATATCCTCTAAAACGTTTACCCAAGAAGGTAGGTGATCCAATGTGGCATGTAACTTGGCCGCTATGGGGTCCCGTAAAAAGTGAAAGAGGATGAGGATCCAAAATAAAGGTCTTGACAAGTGTGAAGATTGAGAAAGGGGATGTTTGAATGGAGTCCAACACGCTTGAAATTATGCCACTGTGACAAAAGTACACTGGGCAAACATATCAGTCTGAATTGATATCAAACCTATTTATAGACCAGACCTCTCCAGTGAGGACCTAGGATGACTTGCAGTTTTAAATCGTGAAAAGGATGACCATAATCCCATATTTTAACTTCATACGGTAAAAAATATGCACGAAATAGATTAAGGTCATATGACTAGGACATTGCTCACATTTTAAGGTCATGTTGGCTGGACCCCGGCTAATAGTTTAAAGTCAACTTACAAAGACTAGGGACTCATAGTTTAAGGTCATAGATTTTGGACCATTGTTAGAGGTAAAGGGCCTAATAGGTTAATGAACTCAGGGATGGACTCATTGACTATATGTATGGGTGTCGCTACATGTCTTATAAGGATGTGAATCAATCCATATGTAGTTCTTGAGAATCCATGCAGTTCAACATCATGCAGTAATGATGTTGAGGAAAGGGGAAAACCCTAAGGAGAGAGTACATGGTGCACCTGCTGAAAACCCAACATGAATGAGGACCGAATAATTCCAATCCACACCACATGCTCCCAAAATGAATCTTAGGCCATCTGACCAAAAATGGGGGAACCTAGGGATGGACCTGAAGACGGATGTTCCTATGTATCCCATTAGAATGGGAATCAAGCCACACATAGTAAGATATTTTACAGTTTAATGTCATTTGGTAAGGAAAAAGATTTGTAATTAATTTTAAAGTCATGCAGATAAGACATGGGAATTCAAAAGGATAAATGTGTGGCATGACAGATATCCCAACGTGAATGGGGATATAAGTTCACACCACACCACAAACATTCTATTGGGGAACTGGGGTCAAAAAAGGATGAAATGGAGAGTTTAAAATTCCATGTCTATACTCAGGGATAAGAAGCCCAAATGTCACTATGTATCCTAGAAGGGAAGGAATCAACCTATATGTAGTTCGAAAGATGTTCTTCCATGTGTTTCTAACCCACACATGAAGAAAAAATAATTTGATATATATTTTTTCCCTTTATTCAGTATCCTTTTTGGATCAAATAGCCCAGGATGCAAAGTCTTGGGGCCACTGTAGGAATTAATATGTACAGGTCTTGACTAATGACATGGTGAATAACTGGTTCCCAAGGTTATTCCCTCTCAAATGAGAACACCACAATGCTATGTCGTTTTCATCATGCAACTAGAATGGTTGTTGTCATAGTTTAAGGTCATATGACAAGACCGTTCCATGTATTTTAATGTCATATGGTATGGATGGAAGAGATATTAGTTTATGGTCATCTATCTCAAAAAAGGGGCTCAAAAAGTTTCACTTATTGGTATTACCATACCAAAACTCCTAATCCTACATGAGCTATGATAGATGTAGGAAACAAGGAGTAATTTCAGGCCTTCCCCATCACATGAGTGTGCAATAGTGGTAAGGAAATTTCAGGTGGGAAAAATTCCTGCCACACCAACATTCTTACTCAATGTGTGAAAATACACAAAGCAACAATACCAGAGGTGTTGATGATCCACAAAGACGAAATGTGAACAACACTCGATATTTGGGATGCAATTTGAGTGTCATGACAATGGAGGATAACTATTGACCATGTCTGAAACACAACATCCATTTTGCATTAACCTAGGATAAGAACGAACAACTGAGGATCAATTGTTGACCATTTCACAACGCGGGACTCGTATCAATTTATTGTCTGATGTCCTCCAGGGATTTGTCCTCGAATGGTAGGTGAGCACTGAGGCTAGGCATCCATACCATTAAGGGGTCCCTTTGAATGTGAAAGATGGAGGAAACCAAAATGAAGGAATGTGTGAAGCATGGATACTACTAGTGCAGTTTAATTTTCATGAGGTAAGGATGAGTTCAAGGAGGGGTAATATCAAAGGAAGTACATAGAGTGACTATTATAAACCCAAAGTGAATGAAGACAAAATAATTCCAAACCACACCATGTACATATGGGAGAACCCTGACCAAAAGGGTTGGGAAGATGAAAGAGGTTTCGGGTGGACCATGGACATGACATATTTGTGTCTCTATATATCCTATAATGATGAGAATCAATACAAGTGTAGTTATGAAAAGGCATGGTAGGCAGAAAATACCGAAAAAGATAGATATCCCCTTAAGTGAAAAACATTATAGTTATTACATAGTTTAATGTCATGGAAACTTTAAGAGTAAGAATATTAGTTTAAGGTCATAGAACTCCGAATGTAAGGTGCCCAGTTTAATTTCATGTGCAGAGGAAATTCCCATGTAGTTTAATCATTATGCGGTAAGGATGAAAACAACAAGGGATCTTAATGGAGGTACATGGTTCGTTTCCAAAAACTTTTCATGAATGAGGAAAAAGGGGGTCCCATACCACACCACACACTCCCAGGAGAAAACTAAGCCAAGAAGGGGGAGAGATGGTTTATGATGATTCATATAGGCCTAGGGATAAAATGGCAGGTCATTACTACGTATCCTATGAGGGTGAGAATTAAAACACACATAGTTTGAAAATGACATGGTAGGCGGCTAATGCCATAGGAGAAATGCCTTCTCAAATGAAGATATCATATGGATGGGTAGTTTGTCATTATATATCTTGGATGCAGAAGGCATAGTTTAATGTCATATGATAAGGAAAAAATAGATCTATTTTTATGGTCATAGAGGTCTGACCAATATAGAAAGATTCTTAAAGAAAAATTACATGATGCAGTTCCATAAGGAAACTCCGACATGAATGAGTACCAAAGGATTATACACCGCAATATACACTTCCAAAATAATACACATGATTTAAATTTTTGATGCTCGAACTTTTGGATTGGAGCTCATAGTTTAATATCATATATTTTAGACCGTGCGGTGAAACCTCTTCCATGTGGGAATGAATCTTATCAAACACCCTATGCCCACAAGATCCATGCTCAGTGTGGGAAACATGAGGTAGAGAAGAACCAAACATCATGTTGAAGCACATGATGGGGGAATGGAGGTGTGTGGCCAATAATAGCTTGACAATGCTGTTTTGTTCTCTCAACACATAAAGGTCCACGAAGGGATAACACTGAAGCTGTTAAATTTCTTCCTAGACCTAAGGAGGTGGAAAGGGAGGTGAATCATGAGACCAATATTAGGGACATAATGGGTTGGAAATAATGATGGGGGATAGCTCCTGACTATGTTTACAACACATTATCCATATCATGTGACATAAAATAAGAATAGATAACTGAGGATCAACCATTGACCATATTTTCAACACAGGACATGTATCATGTTTTTTTTCCAAATCCTGCAAGATGTTTCCCCAAGACTATAGGTGAGCACTAAGGACAAGAATCCATATTATTAGCGGGTTCATTCAGACATTAAAATTGATGGGGCCCCATGTAAAGGGACATATGAAGCCTGGAGATGGAATGAAAGCATGTCCATGCAGAATGCAACACTATTTTCCATATACCACTGTGCATCTCAGACATGTTGATGTAGTGGGAAAGTGGTCAGGGGGCTCAACTTAGGGAGAGATAACTTGGTAGGATGAGAAAAATAAAGTGGTAAAACAGGATGATGAACCTAAGGCTAGAACTGGGGATTGAATACATGGGTGTTCCTACATATCCCATAGGGATAAGAATCAATCAATATGTAGTTCTTGAAACACCGTGCAGTTTAATGTCATGTGTTAAGGACATAGGGTTCCAACACATTTTATCATCATACAACTAGAACAATAGGGATGGTTAATGTCCAAAAAGTGATATGCACGACATGGAAAAAAACCCGACATGAATGAGGAAAAAATGAGTCTACAGCACACCATGCACTCCAAAAAGGGGACTTAGGCTGAGGGGACATAAATGGTTTAGGGACCTAGGGTTGGACTCTAAGAAAGATGAATGAGAATTTCTATGTATCCATTAAGGATGGGAATCAAGTAAAACATAGTTCTTGAAGGTTCCATGTAGTTTAATGTCATGCTGTAAGGATGAGTATGATTAGGGGTACTCTTGAGGGGGGATCACACGGTGTGGCCATTTTAAAATCAACATGAATGAGGTCCAAAGAGGTCCACACCACACCACATGATCCCATAAAAAATAAGGACAAAGTGGTGAGAAAAAGAGAAGATTTGCGGAAATTGGGGCTGGACCTAAAGAAAAATACTTGGGAATTCCTATGTATCCCTTGAATATGGGAATCAATCCATACATAGTTCTTGAGATACTGTGTAGTTTAATGTCATGTAGTAAGGATAGAAGAAGATAATGTCCTAAAGAATAGAGGGTGTGAATACTGCAACAACGAAAAACCGACAAGAATGTAGACCATAGGGGCCTCATACCACACCAAGCATCCTCAATAGGGGACTCAGGCCAAGGGGCCTAGAGAAAATGAATGATTTTTAATATTTGAGGCTAGACCAGAAGACAAAATGTACAAGAATTACTATGTATCCCTTCAATATGGTAATCAATCCACACATAGTTCTGGGAATGTTGTGCAGTTTAACATCATGTGGTAAGGATAGAATAGATATTAGTTTATGTTTGTAGAGATCGGACCATAGGGTATGTTTACCATTAGTAGTTTATCATTATTCAGGTCAAATGATGAGTAGTTTTAAGTCTTTCATCCCCGACGAATCATGAAATTTAACATTGTTCGAAGAAGTTGACATAAGTATTCTTAGGAAAAATACATGTTTGAAGAATTTGGCATTTTTGGTAGGATTAACATGCTCACCATCCATAGTGACCAAAGAGTATGCACAGTTGGGGTAATCCTTGTGGATGATATAAGTCCCCTTCCTTTTGGGCTCTAACATTGGTGGCTTTATTCCAGGTATCATCGACATTCTTAGGGATAAAACCATGTCACCCTGAAGAAAGAGAGAAGATGAACCTTATTATTTAAAGACCTAGTGAACTTATTTTGGTGCCTCTCTAGATTATGTAGGGCACAAAGTCTGTTCTCATTGATAGATTCTAGTTCAACTAGATAGAGTTATTATACTTTGTCTGATGTATGCTGATCATATATTTCCATACATAGTGACAAAAACTGAATCTCGATGGACAAGACTACCTCTATTTTATAGACAAGGGAATATGGGGTCACCTGGGTGGAATTGTTAGATTTCATTTGGTAAGCCCAATGAGCATTGGGGATCTTTTCGGACCAACTTTTATTGTTCAAACTAACCATGTTCTATAGAATGTTAGAGAGGGTATTGTTGAATTCCTTGATCTTCCCATTTTCTTTTTCATGATAGTGGGAAGTATGGTTGGACCATATATTTTAATCAGCTTAAAATTTTTTCAATTCAGATTCTATAAAGTTTGTTTTGTTATCTGTGAGAATGAAATGAGGGACTTTGAATCAGTAGTTGATGTTGGAGTTCACGAATTCGATGATAGAATGGGCCTTTACATCATTTAGTGGTATCTCCTCTTCCAAATAGGAAATGAAATCCATGGTAGTGAATATGAACCTACATGGGTGAGATGTTGCTGGTGAATATGGTACCATGACATCAGTTATTCAGACCGAAAAGGGACCAGAGTATTTGTTAGTATGAAGAGGATCCAGTTTCCGATGCGCAAACTTGGAGTGGATATGGAATGCGTGAAACTTTTGGGAAAACTCAATACAATCATGAACCATGGTGTTCCAAAATTAGCCCAAACTTCGGATATGATGAGAGATCTTCGGCCCCACCTAATGATCTCCATATGAACTAACAAAAACTTCCTAAATTGCCTGGGGAGTCTCAGTTCTTTGAATGAAATGGATGATAACTTCATCAAACTCAGTTCTGTAGTGGATCCTCTCATGACTAGGGCCACTCAAGAGAGTGGATTGTATTGCGCGCTGATGGATTCACTCATGCTCGACTCTGTCTATCAGGATATTGTTGTGTTAGAGGTAATCTACAAAGTGTGTCATCTAGTCATGGGTCTCTACAATTGTTTCAGGGGGACATGAAGTTCCTGATCTGGATGAACCAATCGTAATATGGATTAGTTATGGTCTATCATCATCGTCTAGAGTGAGAGGAGAGATGGACCTTCAATTCACCACACTTATAATTAGATCGTCCTATTCAGGATCTGCCAGAGAAGCTGGAAGGTTGTTCAATGAATTGGATCAACTATTCTATGGTCGAGGGACATGAGTAACCTCTTATAGAAGAGGGAACTACACCATTATCTAGAGAGTGTTCTCTAATAAGAGTATATGCCCCATCTTTTTAAAGACATCATCACCATTGATCTTCTTGATTATAAACATAGTGTCCCCCTTCACATGCATGTGAGGGACATCAATCTTGAGGGCCAACTCGAGACTAGTGATAAGGTCCGGATACATAGACTCATTATTGGTGCAACATTTTGACATCAAGAATGAATAGGGAATCATATCTTGTGTAAGTGTAATGACTAAAATACCCATGCCTACTCTATTGAGTATATGATCGTTAATACTTCTGCTAGTAGGGCTCTGGGAAGCACCGTTGAAGTGAATCTGCCAACATGGTATGACTTGATCCACTGATAGGATCACATTATCCAGTAAATCAATATCTAAAGACTGTTCTATGGGGAGATGGATGGGTGGAAATAAAGTTTTATAGCACCTAAAATTAGACATATTTCTATGGAATGAACCCAATATCAAACTGTTAAGAATCACTGCCCACTAGGAAAGACGCCTTTTCAACATGGGGCATTTTAAAATATACATTAATTGGTCCACACATGACACTAGATCTATCTTTTGGTGTTACAGATAGAGTTGAAACTTCTGCACTATGACTACCAATTCAAGACAACTCTTCTCGATAGAGGAATATTTGGTCTCTATATTGAGAAGAATGCTGCTAAGATAGTATAAACAGATCTTTTTCCCATTTTTATTATTTTATGATATAAGGGAACCGTGGGATCATTCTAGGGTGGTCACACAAAGAACCTGTAGCTTTCCAGAGAAGGGTGAAATCATAATAAGAGGTTGCATAAGGTATTTATTGATCTCCTCAAAAGAAATATGGAATTAATCATCCCACTGGTATAGGACACATTTCTTCACGAGTTGGGAAAATGGATTACACCTTCTGACCAGATTCGTAATGGATTGGAGTATGTAGGATAAGTGTCCTTGAAATCCTCAGACCTCATGAAGGTTTCTTGGAGGGGGAATATTTAGGATGTAATTGATCTTACCTAGATCGATCTTGATACCTCTATATATAATAACAAGTCTGAGTAATTTTCCAGAGTTAACCCCAAATTAAAACATCAAGGGGTTCGTCATTAGGTGGCATAATCAGAGGAAGCTGAAAACTTTTTCATGATCATTGAGATGGTCCTGACACCAGAGGGACTTGACCACCAAGTCGTATATGTAGAATTCCAATAATTTACTAAGGATAATTATAATTATGTGTCACATGGAACATTGGTAGGTGGAACTTAAATTCTTCCAACCGAAATGAATTACTTGATAACAAAAAGTACCTTGTGGTACTCTGAAGGTGGTAGATTCTTCATCCTCATGGGAAATCCAGATTTGATTATATCTGGAATACCCATACATGAATAAGATATTTAGGAATCCAATGGTGGATTTGATAAATAAATCTATCCCTGGAAGGGGAAATTCATCCTTCAGGCAGTGACAGTTGAGGTCCCATAAGTTGGTGCAGACATTGGTCTGTTTTTTCTTCTTCCTGAAAAACACAATATTTTCTAACAATATGTGGTAATCCTTTAAAAAGTTGCCATTGATGATATTAGCAACATCTTTCTTAACCATGGCACCATGATAACAGTTTATTTTTCTAGGAGGCTGTTTGAACCCACGATGACTTACTGGGAGATCGAGATGGTGGAAGACAATATAAAGTTCTAGCCCTGACATCTCATCATAGATCTATGAAAATACATCTCGATGCTGCTTCAAGAAATCCACATACTACTGCTTCTCTTCTAAATACATAGCTATACTAATCAGTATTGGTATTGGATCTAACTCGGTGTCGAGGATCACCTATACCAACTCATCGACCGTGGTGGAGATGCACTTTTGGAATGTGGGAGGATCATTTTATAAGTCTTATTCATCATTTACATAGAGAGGATAATTAGAATGAGTAAACTCTTTTGAATTGTCTCATCCTGACGAAACACTAGTCTCGGTATGAGCAGTAATGGAATCCTCATTGGGATACTCTTGTACTACTGAGACCATAGTGATAAAAGATGTTGATCCAATACCATTATGCTTTCATCCCAAGTGTCCATGCATGATAATATCAAATAAGTAGTTGTTCTTCATCTTGATTCGGTTCAGTTTAGCCTAGAGGAACAAGCAATATGAAATATTTTTGTTTCCATAGAGGGAACAACCTGATACCTTTTAGGGTTTAGGGGCTCTGGGATCACTCAAACCTGATTCATGTAGGAGTATGAAGTGATATTTTTTAGTTCCATGTAACTGTGAATGAGCTTTATTCATGTACTAGAGTCAAAAAAGTAGTATCCCAGGTCTGGGGTTTGTAGCATCCAATCAGAGAATTGGGAGGATGAAGGTATCATCCAAATCCATCCATGGGTCGGCCAAAATAGAAGTGGGATCTCAACTTTATTACACTTAACTTGTTTTTTCCTTTCTGTTGTTGTAATTAGCATCCAAATAGAGGGATTCACAAGAGGCCAAGGGATACATGTCACCCTGGAGTACACCCGCTTGACCATTAATGGAGTACTTGAGGCACTTGTGATAGTAGGAATGAATTTACATGTGTAGGTGGAGCTAGGGTCAATCCATCAATTCTTTGTAAGCGGTGTCCTATGAGACAACCATGAACTCTGTGCTGGAAATTAGACTAACGAATTGTGTTTTCAAGAAGTTTATTCCAAAAAAAATATGCTCTATCCTATCATAACATTGAATATTCAGGTCATAAGGATTAAGATCTATTTCAGACTATCCCAATTCATAGAGCATCCAGGTCGGGATTAGATTAATCCTATAACCTGTGTCCAAGAAAAAATGATAGACTTCCACACCATCGAACTGACTAGTCATGTATAGTGGGTAGATGTGCCCCTATATTGGAGAACCTTCATATCCTCCTTAGAATAAAATGATGGCCTAAAATTCTACATACTCTAATTCCTCATCATGGAAGGCATCTGCTGCCACTACATCTATTTCAAACTAGAGGGGGCTTCTCAAAGCCTATGTGAGGGATTCACACATATCCTCAAACAGGCAAAGGGACTCAAGGATCAAGAACTTTTTAGGGACAATGTTGAGGTTCTTAAGTACATCATACTTCCATTCTAGGTGCACATTTCTACTGAAATGATGTTTCCCTATAGACGGAGGTATGACAGGCACTGCTGGATGAACAAGAGGATTATGACTGAGGCCAGGGATATCTCACTGTGCACTAGCCAAACCACATAAAATGACCATCGACTGATTGATGGATGATAGAGGTATGTCCACTAAGGTGTGCAACTTATCATAATGCAGCCATGATGGCTCTTCTAGGTCATGTAGTACGAATGATAGTGGGAGGGAATCTTGAAATACAAGATGAGAGGAATGAAAATACTAATCCCTATGCTGAGATTTCTATCTGGTCTTTGTGGCATGCACGACACAATCAGAATCATTGTACTGTGCATTCTGACAATGTACATACCCATGGTTTTTCCGACGCTGGTGTCAACTAGGGACATTATGAGGTTCTACATGGAATTACTCATTGTTATGAACCATATAAGGGTCCAACAACTCGATGGTGTTCATCAAGACATACTCAAAATCATCGCTATAATAATCATCCATTACTGATAAGACCCTGGGGGAAATTCCCATATCTGGGGGCATGAATTATCCAATTGTATAGAAGGACTATGACACTAGCCGGGGACTCTAATTTCCCATGCTCTTCCAACATCTACCCTTCTAAGAAGATGAAGGATGAGATGCGGATTTAGCGATGGTAGTCGGGGGAGGTGTGGTGACCTCAAAAAGCTCGAGTTGATTCAAACAAGAACAATTGATACCATGAGGATGGTCAAAAACCTTGAAAGGTATCCATTCATTGTACTTATGATACCCATGGTTAGAAACCTACTGCTATTCAGCTTTGGTTTGACTATTAGGCTTTGCAGATATGCACACCACTTATGTCGGGGCCAAACCCAATATGACTATAATATTTTCCACCTGTTCCTGAAGTAGTCCTTGAATGCATAACACTTCTTGAGAGTATGTAAAAGGATCCAGTGATAGGGGTAGTAGTAGCTGTGATCAATAAGACTAGCCTCTTCAGTCTTCCTATAGGCTCAAAACCTCAGAATTCCCTGATCCAAGGCACTTCAGAAATAGTTGGGAACCTGAGTCTCCTTGAAATAGTAGGTCTGATTTATCCTATCTAAGAAAAGAACATTGGGGGCCTGGACCAGATGAGTGGATGGATTCTGGCGAGGAGGTGGTACCTGGTTATCTCTCCTTAGTGGCAGTGGTTAATGGGGTGGTTCTTACCAATTCTGAGGTAGGAACTGCTGACCCAGAGGCTGAGGTAGAGGTGGTGGCCCGTGATGATATTGTAGAGGTGGCTCTGGCAGTAATAATTCCAGTGGCATGGGGTACTCTACCTGCACGATAACGGTTGTCTCAACTTTAGCACCACTTTTTGTAGGAGCTGTAGGAGGAAAAAACATGCAAATTTATTTGCTGAAAGGTTTCCTGTAGGAATTGATCATTGTCAGAGAAATCACAGAATCTACCTACGAAGTTCTATGTTATGAGGGAAGGAACCAATTCACTCTTCACATTCCCCAAACACATCGTTAGAAACTTCTCCTGAGTCATACGCATGTTTATTGAATAGGTGAGGCCCTTCCATCCAGAGACAAAGTCTTCATCATGCTCATCTAGCTATTTTTTGAACTTGAAGAGGTCGAAAATACTTGTCTTGTTGGTGGTATAACCAAACAGATATAAGAACTTCCTGTAGAGATCTTCCCAACCAGTTATGGATCCAATGGTTTTCTAGTTGTATCAAACAAATATGGGCCAATACAATATTTGTATGAAACACTGAATCTTGGTGGCATCCTGCTGCACTGGAGTCCCTAGCGTAGGTCCAAACCTTGAGATGATGTGGGATAGGTGATGTAGTGGTTCAACCATCTCGTTGAAGGGGGAGAATGTGGGATTTCTAAAATTTAGGGGTGATGGCATGTCATCTACCCATACTGTATGTGACTTAACATCTATTAAGATTTCCACCTATAGAGTCTCATGATCCTCAAGGCAAACAATGAGATCACCATTGGATCCCTCTAACAGGGATTCCTATCATAGCGATGGTTTCTGACCACCAGTGCATTTCCATGATCTTCAACAGATTAGGTAGGACCAATGGCTTATGGAGAGGTTGTTGGAATGTCATGAGGTTATACTAGAGGATTGACCTACAGAGTAGCTGGGGGGATAATCTATATATCCCCTTAAGGAGATACTATAGGGATAGGTTATAGAGCCAGATCATGGAGAAAAGACTCATTCTTCTCAGGTAGGTTCGGCGATGCATATTGTTCTCACATACCATAAACACTAGATTCTACCCTATTTATGTGGGTAGGATTATCATGATCACCAAGAGGAAGCTCTCTGGGAGGGAGCTGCAGCCTTCCTTTCTACCCCAGTAGAAGATCATTGGGATAATATCGAGGTTCCCCATAATATGGATGTCATTCCACTGTGTGCTCAAAAAAGAGTTCATCATTGATCGTTCTCTTCTTCATGAGCTATTGGCATAATGCATCCTTTTTTGGATCACCCTCCACCAATGGCACTTAACCAGACAAATTAAAGGGTTTGAAATATCTATAGGGGGGATTTTCTCTTATTGGGGTCTCGGCGAAAAACAAATGAATATGTGGGATCTGTGAGGCTAACCAAATGTATCTATTGATGTGTGACAATGCATGGGGGATCCATCTGGTGTTGTAATTCCTTAGGGGGTAAGTTCTCTTCAAGGTTTCCCACCTTAGTTTCCTTCTTTGTGATTCTATCCATATTTATTTTGAATGAACTTGGAGGTATATCCTCTTTATACCTGGGTAAATTAGGCTGGTGCAGGATTGAACTGAAATAGAGGATTGTGTGCTACCCCCAACCACAAATATAAACATGTGGGGATGCCTCAAAAATAATTCTTCAGATCATATTGAATCTCTACATACATCATTGTTAGAGGATATTATGGTAACTAGGATGCTGAGCCATAGGGAGCGCGACCAACTCAATTTGGCAGTATTGCTTCGCAATATCATCATATTTCTCCTGAATCATTTGATAAGCTAGTCGATGGTGGTAGAAAAGGAAAGTTTTCATTATGATGGTCCAGAAGAAGCAGATGATATCATCCTAGGTGAGGGACTTTAGGGTGCTATAGTTTGGAGTCTCAATTGGACAGAACATCTCAAAAAAGTGATTTTCTGTGAGAATGTCGTAGAATCTTTTTCTTTAAAAAGTGGGATCCATCACCTGATCATCCGATTTCTCAAATAGGGTCGGATGAAGGACTGCCAATGAAACTAATATAGATCGCTGTTGTGGTAGGATGTTTGGTGGATAGTATGGTGCGTGGTCTGAAAAACTGCCACACATTGGGCTGTCTCCCGAGTACTGCACTGTATGTATCACCACATACCTGTATGATGGGGCACTGACCACATCTTCATGTGTTAGGATGTGAGTCTTTGGTAGTGGATTAGGATGGTTCTCATCATCTTCTAATCCCCATAATAACTCTCCATGATTTTATGTCAAGGAAGGGACGAATCCAGTGATGGTAAAGAACACTTCACAACAAGACCTTGGAAAGAAGCTAGATATTACTCCTCATGTATACACCTACAAATGTATTCTAGGATCATGTGTATCTCAATTTTTGGGAGGAAGAAGCTAACATGACTAGTCCCTACCCCATACCCTAATATATACGATTAGGGTGAAGGATTCATCATCGAGTCACACTCTACTTCAGAATCCAAAAAGAGTACTAGGTTGATAGTGACATGAAGCTTCTTAGGGATCTTCCTTTTGTGGTGATGGTTTTCCCTCCTTCCATGTAATGTTTCTTTAGGACAAAGTAAAACTACAACACGGGATGGAACTCCATGTGGTTTGGTGCTAGAGTGGGGAGGAACTCCACCTTGGCTAAATTGGACATTAAGAGGACCTTCATATCGGCTATCATGGGATTTGGCGGTACCTCCACTTTACTCAACTTGGGTGTGAGGGGCACATGATCATATATCAAATGGGACATGGGGAGGACATCCATACCTATTACCTGGTGTGCAGGGAGGACCTCTATGGTAGGGATTTATGGAGGAGGGAGAACGTCCACTCTAGCTAATGATGGTATAGGAATGAAATATGTATTGAATGATATCATCATGGATCATCCCAGGATGGCTGCTGTTGATGCCAATGATCACAAGAGTCAACCCAGACTGCCTAAGCGGTGGCTGGGGGCTCAATCCGAATCAGGCGTAGAAGTTCCTAGGTTATGTATCAATAGAGGATGGTTAGTCTGCATCGGTGGAGGCATGAGACACTGAAGTTGTGAAAGACGATGCTCCCTGATGAGCGTCCTCTTGAGCCTTTGTCTAAAATAGACATCAGGTCAGTAAAACTAGAGCTCGCTGGTTATGGGTGAAGACATACTCCTCAGTCTTTGTGACTGGATGAAAGTGTTGACGTGACTTGGCGGGAGCCCTCTTTAGAATCTCCCTGGTTGAAGTCGACGCCGGGATGGCTTGAACATCCCTCACCACATTGGTTTAAGGTATTGAGTCATGGAAGAATTTCAGAGAGAGGATCATGAAATGGTTGGATGTTGAAGTGGGGAGCAGTAGCTCCCTGCGCGGCCCATGGCGGCGATAGTGACGTTGAGGTATAAAAGACTCCAAATCATAGTGGTATATTTCCCTGGTTAGGATGAGAGAATTCTCTTCATATCACTGAACAAGTGTGTTTATCAACATTCTTTGAATAAACTCTGAGGGAGAGTTGGGGAGTGGGCACCCAATAGTCTTAGCCTATGTCATGGTGGAGGTGGAGCCATAAAGGATCACTACATCAACATTCCCCCTGCATCTATAGGAGGGAGGGGATTGGATTCCGATGGATACATCTAGAGTCCTAAAAAGTAAGAAGACTCATCTGTCAGCACAGAGATGAAAAAATCAATACTCAGTGCCCTAACACCATTCAATCTTCTATGGTTGGAGAGAAAGATCAGTGATGAAAATTACACAAACCAGAATGCCCTGAGATTAACTACCCAAAACTCTGGTGAGTTCCATTTAAATCCCAATATTTTCTTAGTGATACATAGCACTAGATATATAAATCTAATTACATTATTATCTTCTAATGGATCGAGTGCTACTAATCCCCATGTTGAGGAGAAGAGTTTCATGTTGGGTTCACTATTTCTATTTCTGATGCTTTTCTATCGTGTCATGCCTCATCATGCCATGTGTTTGGGATTATTTGGATATATGGGTCGAGTTTTTTCCCTCATTAACACATTATAAAGGTAGGTTCCATCTGTCTTCTCTTGAGGGATGTTTTTCCTTGATCAAAATGTGATGATGGGATGCCAGTTTCTCCTTTCGTGATTCCTCCTAGGAAATAGTTTCCTAGTTCAGGTCTCCCTTAAAGTTTAAGATGTTGTTCTTGAAACTCACTATTTGTGTCATCTCATTGTGGATGCTAGTTAATTACGCTGCTTCTGTGAGGACATTCCAAAGGGTTAAACTAGGGAAGCAACCTTTGGTCAAGAGAGTAGTCACGCTGAGCACCTATGGTGTGTCATGATGCTGGAACACTATAACACCTTCATTTTACCCTCACGACAGGGCTTGTCTAGGGTGAAGAAGCCTATGGAATACTACATAGAATTTGGTGAACTTTATGCTAGTGGCATGTCTCTATGTTTTTCCTTAGCTTCCCAGGCTTAACACAGGGTATGCCGCGAGTTTAACATCTTATGGAGAAATATCATACCGATCGGAACACTGATGCGAGTGGATCAGATGGGTAAATCCCTAATAGGTAGCACCTAGAAGGTTTACTGGATGGATGTGTTAGAACACCCAATGAGGATGGACCCAAGATGGTGTTTCCTTGAAAATGGAAAATTTCAAACTATGAAGGATGATAAGGTTTCCACAAAGGGTGGATCAGAAAGGAGGATGGGTCTACAAAAAGGAGACACAAAGGCTTACGATTGGCTAGGATTGAACCTCATGTAGGCTTCCTACATATCATTTAAAGAGGACAGGGATCCAAACCCACATAGTTTTGAAGGGTGAAGCATAGATTCAAGGTGTACACAAAGGACCACAACCCAGAAACATGTTGGGTCTTTTGCATGGTTAGCAACCCATTGGATGTTGTGACTCCACCGCCAAAGGGTGAATCGATAGAGAAAATGGTTGGGTCTTACACATGGTTAGCCACCCTTATGGATGGCATGTGTTCATCGGGATGTAGAAGCTCAAGTAAAATAAGGATGGATATGGAGGCAGTGTTGAAAGGTGAGGATGAATGGAGATGGAGCCAGTGTAAAGAGAACCTATGGGGGAATGATGGTGTTGGGCTTAAACCTCAAGGAGGTTTACAAAGTAACTTTCTTGAAGGGGGGGGGGGGGGGGGGTCAATGTCCAAACAGTTTGAGTTGGGGAAAACTGGATAAATGTTGGGGCTTATGGGTGGTTAGTAGCTCAAGTTGATTACAACACCTTAGGGAGGCGGATCTAGGTGATTTTTCCTAGAGAGGGAATATGTCACATCAGGAGGGTGTATCCCTACGAGGGAGCATCAACGTATACCAAAGATTGGGTTTGAAACTCATGAAAGCATCTAACCTACCCTGTATAGAAGACAAGGATAAAAACCCACATACTTTGAGATATCATATAGTTTAACGTCATGAAGGATGTGTAGTGGACTGACATAAATGAGTCGGAATAGATGGATGGTGGGCTTGAACCTCAGGGAGGTTTCTTATATACCCTATACAGAGGTCAAGGATCAAGGTCCGCATAGTTTAGTAGAGAGAAGGAATGTGGATTATGCGTGGTTAGCTTTCCAAAGAGGGATTCATGATCGATTCTTATTCTATGCTCATGGGAGTCATGTCGATGTGAGAAACAAGAGGTAGCATTGGACCTGACGACCGTGTCACAAGAGATGTGTCCCTGAGATGTGGTGTAGGGTTTACATGTGGTTAGTGGAAAAGGGATATAATGATATGGACTTACTCTATGATTTAATCATATGGAGGGTATCAATATGTACGAGGAAGATATGGTCACCATACTTAGATCACTCTATCACGGTGGGTTGGGGATTACACATGGTTTACTAGAAGTGCATACAGCAAAAAAGCATAAATGGAGAGAGAAGGGAGATTAAAAAATGTGAGAAGCAAGAGGCCCCCAGTACCATCCCCTCTCCAGCCCACTTTGGTCTTCCATTCTTGAAAAAACTCAGAGTATACCGTTATGTGTTAGGGATGTGGGTGCTTTTTATTTTAACATCCTATATCTTGGACTACGAGGAATCTCTCCTCACTCCTAATAATTCTATAACTTGTACCAACTCTACCTTGGGGGCAGGAAGGCCCAAGAAATGACATTGAGTGTTGAGGTGGAGGAGTGGTCAGATAATGTTCCCATGATAGAATGGTTATGCGATGATGTAGTAGTTATTATCATGCCTATACGAAGAATCATGAGGCAGATCCACAAAACACAAGACACTACTCGGGGGGACCATGAAGTCACTTTGTATAAGCCTAGAGGGCCGTACGGGAGAGGGGTTCGCAAAGTAGAAGGCCGCACAGTGAGGGGATTCTCAAATCATGGGTTCCTCATGAATAGAAGGGGCTTCAGAAAATAATGGTCCTCATGAAGCATGGTGAAAAGGACCCCTGCAAAGGGAGTATATTCATGAAGCATGATGACCTAGCCTAGTCATGGATTCAACATGTTCTAAGAAGGTGTTTCAGAAAAAGTGAATGCCCTACCAAGACCTGAGTACCCAACATAGATTCCTATCTTCATGGTGGCCATAGGGATTCATTAAGGGAATCCCAACTTGAAGGTGAGGGAAATAGAGAAAAGGTAAATCTGGTCATGGTGGTAAAATACCTCGGGTGATGCATTTTTCATGATGGTTTGTAGAGAAAAGGGTGCTTTGAAAATTAAGAGCTCATAAGGTGAAAGGTCTGGGTGTTGATCCTTTTGAAAGATGGAGATCCATCTATTTATATTCATCTAGGATCACGATGATACGAAGGAACACAATTAAGGAAATGGTGATAGGAGATTGGAGGAAGCTCTGTCAGATCACAGATGCCTATGTCTTTTCTCTATAGTCCTCATAGAGTTCGTCAGACTCGTCGAACTCGCAGAGTCCTCCATATTTTCTCCATAGTGCTCATAGAGTTCGTCAGACTCCTTGGACTCACATAGGCTTCCTCCTTTTCCCCAAAATGGTCATAGAGGATCCCCAACTATCGGATGTACGCTGCTCATAGTGTTGAAGGTCTTTGTGATGTGGCTTCGTGAGGCACACCCTTTTGTGATTTTTCTATGTTTCCATTTCTCCATTTCAAGGAATATATTTTTCCACCAAGAACCATCACTAAATTATTTTTCATTCATTAAATTGAATATATAGTCTAATTATTTCATTAAAATAAATTATCCATATTTATAAATTTAATCTATTAATATCAAAATATACCGCACACATAAAAATAGTTTATTATAAAAAATATCTCATTTATATTTAAAATATTTTATCGTCATTTCCAACCAATAAATAATAAATGTATGATTGATTATTAATTTTATTATGAAAAAAATTTCTACATATAATTAATAATATGGTTATTCCTATTCATACCTTTAAAAAAAATAGTTTGGTTATGATAATCATATTTAAATAATAATATTTCTATAGTATAAAGTGGTTTGTTTAAGATCATTGTTTTGTGTACCACACACTATCAAATATTTTAATTAAAAAAATAAACTCTAAAATATTGGGTTTTTACACTACCCATTACAGAAATTACAACCTCACAATTTTATCTGATGTCTGAAATAAAGTATTTAGAACCTTTTAAAAAAATCAATTCTAGGGACTCAAAGATAAAACATATGATCTTGAAAGGAAAATACATTTTAAAATTTTAAAATACCTTTTTAAAAATAATACATTGTGTAAAGGGATAATAAAACATAATTTTGTAAAGTGGAAAAGGTAAATATGAATTCCACTTGGAATAACACATAACCTTGTTCTCAAATAAGGATAACATTAGTGTGAAGTGAAAATATCAACATGGAGGCAAAAAATAATGTCTGAGTAATAATAAATAGTGATAGATAACTTTATCATGATAATGTTAATGAAAACAAAACTATAAATTAGTAAGGTATAAAGAAGTACATAAATTAATCCGAATGAAATTTAAAAGGATAACATTTTTATTTCAAGATATTTTTCATAGTGTTGAGGGATTCTGTTACTAACAATATAGAGAATTTGAAAGAATGTTCTTACATAATTTATTTCCATTTCAAAATCACAATTTCATTATTTGGTTGTGATTTGATAAATTTCCACTACTCACTCATCTATTACGCTAGTAAATGAATATTCAAGATAAATTTTTCATGCTCGAATCACTAAAGTTACCTTTTAATGGATCACCAGATCCACAAAAATATAATAATTTATTCCACCAATCTTTAAAAATTAACCAAAAATAAAATGGTTAGGAAAAGATAATATATTGTCCAACATCAACAAACCTCTATACAAAAAAATACAACATTAATCTACAAAAACTCAACATTAACTCCTATAGTTCAACATAAATCATCCCATAAATTAATAACCTTAAAAATCTTCAAAATATGTATTAGCAAGTCCCAACCCCAAAAATCAAAAATATTTGACCACATATTCTACCAATATAAAGATACAGTTTATTTCCAAATAACATCTGTCACTCCTAAAGTCATATAAAAAAAATGTATAAACCCAAATTTTATATTCAAAAAATATTCCATTCTTTACCAAATATATACTAAATCACCATAATGGCATAATAAAATCATATATGCTTCCAAAATATAATTAACCCTTTATTCATCAATTTAACTCCCATATTAGCCAAATAATATTTTCATTTACCATAATCATATAAAGTTTCCAACAGAGTGAACATCTTCAAAAAATATTTTTAATCAGTTAGTAACCAAATCAAGTTTCCATCCCACAATTTTCTACATTTTAAAACAAATGTTCCCAAAATATAATAACACTTTCATCCAATTAACCATAAATTCCTTTACATAAAAGATCATATTTACCCTAAATTTTATAAATACATTTAAACCTATATTCAAAAAATATAAAAAAATTATTCCTCAAATTACCTTTTCACTAAAACACATACTAAAACCAAGGGTTGTGTTTCCCTAAATTCCTACCAAAATATCATTAATCATTTTAAACTCTCATAAAATAAAACCTCAAAAGGGTTATCTATTCCATTAAACTTATGATCATCCTTTTACTTATTAGCCAATTATAGTATCTAAAATTCCTATAATATCCTCATATATATAATCTCAACCTCTAGAGTTGTCAAAACCTTCCCTCTTATACCAACTCAATTCCCCGTACTATAAACAACCCAAAATTACATGATTTATTACATGTTTTTTCAATTTCTTACTTTTCAATGATCTTTTTGGTTTAATGTTTTACAGAAATAGTAAAAAAATATTATATATCAAACCCTTATTATATATATTGTAAAATTATTCTCAATTTCCATTTTATTCCAAAATATATATATATCCTTAAATTTGAAATCATATTTAATCCAAAAAATGTTCGTTCTTTTAAAATGGATCCCCATAATTAAAAGATATTCATTTCTGTAGTTCCCACTCTTACGTAAGACCTATGAAAAATATTTGAAAATGTGGTATGAGAAAAACAAATATCAGCAAGGGATATAAAAAATAAATTAACATATTAATCCATTTGAAATTCACTAAATCTCTCCAGGATGTTTTCATTTTATTATAATAAACATTATTTTTAAAATACTAACTTAATTTCTCTTAAAATAAACTTTTTGGCCAAAGATTTATTAAAAAATTTCTTAAGAACGAATAAAGTAAAAATCATAATTCATGAGGGTTTATTGAAAAAAGATGAAATGTTTTCCTTGAAAAAAATCATTTCAGCCATATGATATCATAATAATTCATTTAAATAAAAGTTCATTTTCTTATCTTATGAAATAAAAAGATCCCTATAAAACCCATCAATAACTAGAACATGAAATATATATAAGGATTAAAATATAAATTATCATAGGGAAAATAATAGATAATTTTATAATTATGGATGTGTAATGTTGGTAAATATAATCATAATTTCAATTATTTGTTCTATGAAATCATAAACATACTTTCAATGCCTTTTTCCAAGACATCATAAATAATTGGGAAGGCATACACCTAATATCTAGGCTAGTTGTCTCATGAGACCTACCAATGTGTCAAGGGGATATAAAAGTCACCATCCAACACTTAGTAATTATAATTATTTCATCATTTTAATTAAATGAATAATAATTTAATACATAATCAATATAAACATTCATATTGAGAAACTAGCGTACAAAATATTAATATTTCCCACAATTAATAAATATAAAAATATGTTCTTAATATAATGATAGGAATATTTTGTATGTTATAATAAGTATATATCCTCATTAAATAATAATAATAAAAAAAATTATGTTTTCATATATCAATATACCTTTAAAATATTATTCATACCTTTCTTTGAAAACATGAAATAATATCCTTATTTTTTTATAAAATTTTAAAATAAAATTTCTTAGAAATTTAGAAAATGATTTTATTTGAAAATAACCATTGAAAATTATAATTTAATCTAAAAAATAATTAATGATCATGATGTCTATTAATTCTATTCGTGTCACATTCATTAAAAGAGAATATTATTTTCACATTTTTTTAAAATTCAAAATGGATTCATATATAAAAAATTAGAAAAAAAAATCATTTTAATAATTTGTAAAGAAAATTAATTGTGTTTGAAAATTAATTTTAACAATATTTAAAACATAAATAATAAAATTATTGAAACCTCCTATAAATATAGACTTGGAGTGTAGGGATTTTCAGAAGAAAACTTTAAAAAAATGTTTTAAAATAAAATCCATTATGGGTTTCGTATATTTTAAAAAAAGGATATTTAAGAAGATAAATTGAAACGGATTTGTAAAATTAATTAATTTTAATAAATTAATGATAAAATAAGTCCATACGGTAGTTCATACACCATATAAATTAAAACATGTGATAAAAATGACATAAGTCTCAACGAAAGTAAATTAAGATGGGAAATCCCTTAACGAGAGTTAAGAATAGTTTTGTACATTCTCTTAATCATAAATAATAAAATTATATCAGTTTTATAATATATTAATAAAAAAATTTAATTTTAATTCAACTATCAGTATTCCTTTTATTTCATTTATTACCATGAATCATTTAATTAAAAATTCAGTTATGTTTACAACAAATGTTTTTTGGACATTCAGTTCAGAATCCCAAAAAAATTAGTTGGTTGACCATGGTAAAATAGGTAATTGTTACATAATATAAAGAATATTAATCATTTAATAATAATCATTTTTATACAATAAATAAAATTCAACAACCATCCATTAAAGGTGGATATGAAAAATTAATCACATCGTTTTGTGAAGGTAGTAGTGTACACATACTCACAAATATAGTTATTATTATTTTATGGTGGAAGGGTAAGAAGGTAAGGAATATATTATCCTTATAGAATCATAATTATATAATTAATATAATATATATTCATTAAATCCATAATAATAACCATACTTGTGAGATAGTTCTTAAAAATGCCACACATTTCATATTTGAGGTGGTAGTCCACATATACACATGAGCGATATTTTCATTTCCCATAGAATAGGATTGGAGAATAATATGTGTTGTGACTTCATAAATACAATATTAAAGATAATTATGTTATTATATAATCACGGTTTCGATAAAATATATGGTGTTAGAAAAATATATAAAATCAAAGAACTCAGTAAAGAGTTAAACCTATTATTTGGAAATACTCATTTTGCATACACCTTAAGACTTTATAGGATAGTATTAGAGGAATAAAAAAAGATATAGGATGTGTAAAAAGAATATAATATGGTATTAGGATATATATGTTAAATTATAAATTACTTATTAAGTGTGAGGAAGATATGATAGGTGGTTTCCTTTTATAAGTGAGGTGTGTGTCAATCATGTAAATACATGGAATATAAATATATAATATCTGTATAACTCAGGTAATATGGATGAAAAGTTAAAAAAAAATTAATATATAGAGTATAAAGTCTAAATATGATAAAAATATAAAATTTAGAGAAGATTAGTTTCCATTTTAGTCATTATCGTTTGGTGTAACCCCCTTGTTAACCATATGTAACATTAACTGTTGTAACAAACTTTTCACTCTTTAAGAGTCTTGAAAGAAATTTTAAAAATTACAAGTGTAAAATAAAGTAACTATGTATTTTGGGATAAAAATTTACCATCAAATGAGATTTAATATCACTTTTATATTTATCTAATTATTTAATTATTTTAAACAACAAATACCATTTAAGGTCATTTTTAGGACCATTCACAAAATTTGAATTTAAAAACATAAAGTCAAGAATTGAATGTGAAAATAAACTCTTTAAAAATAAATTATTAATTATTATTAGTCAAAAAAGATCATAAGTAACCATAATTCAACCAATACATATTAGTTTTATGGTTTTTAAAATCATTTTTTTGGGTTTTCTACTGCTTCCACAAGTGCTATGTCGGCATTGCATAATCGTTCAATCCAATTATACTATCTCTAAAAATTAAATATAAATCAATAAAATAAAAATAGTTTATTAATATTAAAAATACACATTTATTACAATTAATATATTTTTTCCCTATTAAGACATATTATATAAATTAAAATAAAGAGACTAACATTTTGTAAATTTTTATTAAAATTAAATGATATAAACATCACAATCATAGAAAAATAATACATAATTTTCATAATTTATAATATAGGATGAGGATGGCCAAAATTAGCTCTTCAAAGGAAATAAATTAAAGGTTTATATTTATTTTGATACCTTATCATCTATTTTTTAATCTCATTTGACCTGTTTTACCTTTTATTATGGTGATAAAGTTTTACCTTGGTTGTTATTTATTATGACAAAAAATTAAATTTTCATATTTACAAAATTTTAACATCTTGATTAAAAATATTAAAAAAAATTATTTATTAAATTTGTATAAGTGGTAGAAAAAAATTAATATAAGTGAGAAAAGGGAAATAAAAAAAATCAGAAAAGTGTGTCTAAGTATAAAAATTGAATTTATACCAAAATAAAATATAATACTAATTAGTTTAGAATTAATTACGATATTTTTAATTATTGGGATATTATTTTTCATTAAAACAAAATCTAAAACAACATGGTACTTTTAAAACAACATGGTACTTTTATTTAAGGAAAATAATTGAATGTTTTTCAAAAATTAATAATTTTCACCATTCCATCAAAAATTAATATTCAAAAGAAAACAAAAAAAAATCATAATAAGACTATTATAACATGATTATTTAAAAAATAATATATTTTTTTTAAAATAAAAATTTATAGATATAGAAAATAATATTTATAATATCCACACACAGAAAAATATAAAATATTTTTAAGGAAAATTTAATTTTGAAGAATAAAATGACTTCATTCTAATTAATTTTCTTATAACCATCATTAAATGAATGTTAGTTCATTAAATTTGGTATGAAATATAATTATTTCATTAGATTCAACTATTAGTTGTGATTAATTTAATCTCTTAAGATCAAAATACATAGCACAACTAAATACAGTTTTATAAAAAATACCCCTTCTACCTTTAAAATATTTTATCTTAATTTACAACTAATTAATATTAAATATTTGATTGATTATTAATTTTACTAAGAAATAAAATTTAAATATGATTAATAATAGGATTAGTCCTGTTCATGCCCTCTAAACCAACAACTATGTTATAACTGTCATATTTAAATAATTATATTTCTATAGTATATAGAGGTTAATTTAAAATAAGTGTCATGTGCAGTGCATGCTATAAAATATATTACTTGAAGAAGATAAATTCTAAAATCTTTGTTTGTTAAAACCTATTTGGTTTATTACATCCATTTCTCATATCTCTGTCCGATTGTTCAATAATTATAGGCTATGAATTATTCATGTTAGTAAAAACAAAAAAATATGTTTAATGGTTTTGCTTTGTTTTTAGTAATACATCTAGGTATAATAAAATAAAATTCCAAAAATTAATGGAATAATGGATTCCTTGAATGTTTAGTAATTAAAGCTAAATTTTTACTTGTTATTCAATCGTTAAAATATGTTATAGAAAGGGTACCCAGAAATTCTATAAAATTTTTCCATGTAGATCTATTATCAATGAACATGTCAACGGTTTGGGATGAGCTTGCAATAAAAAAACTCATTTTACCATTTACCTTTTCTCTTTTGATGAGATGTAAGATTTAATTATTTCATTATACATGTTCCCCTTTTCCTCTAGATGTGTATCACACCCTAACTCTTTATAAACATTCCTCTCAATTTTTTGAGATTTGTCTCAAAAATGGTGAATTGTTGCAGACACACTATATTTTGGGGTTACTTATTATTTTTTATATTCATATTGAATAAATTTTATTAAGTATTCATATATTTATTAGGAATATTTATATATATTTTTACTTTTTTACATACACAATAGTCTATGATAGGTGGTTAAAGGTTGGGGTGGATATTGCCTATATGGTAAGGTCAAAATCATTCCATTTACGTGTCCTTAATTGAAAAGGACTAGATTTTTAATATTCACTACATTGTATTTTCTATGTACTATAGATATTAAGAGACTATTTAGGGTGGTTCAAATGTAAAAAATTTGAGTTTTTTTCTTGAGGACAAAACATCTATCATGGATTTATTTAAACTATGGTGAGTCTTGTGGCATAGTCTTTATAATTTTGATAGTCATTTTAGATATGTTATAAATGTTTAGGATAAAAATGACTATTTTGGTGAATGTCTGTGTTGTTTTATTGGTTATTTTTTAAGAGGCTTTTGATAGAGTTAATATAGGAAACAAGGAGCATGGAAACACCCATTTCACTCCTTGTATCATATTTATTATGCTATCTTTGTTTTTTGTTGTTGTTTTTATTCTTTAGAAAATATTTAGAAGAAACAATTATGTTCATATAGCTATTTCATGGTGGTATGGTGATGAATGTTGTGTTCGGTCTGAAAAACCTATTTTGATTTTCATATGACACTGAGATAGTCAAGATAATTTTAAATAAATGAAATTCCCAATTGTCTTTTAACATATTTATTAAATTTTAAAATATATAATATATTGATATAGTTTTTACCATCTACATCGTGTCATGGTTCTCATCATATCACCATAGAAGGGAATTAATCAAATTTATTTATAAATTCGGTTGAATCATATCCTCTCATTCATTCCTCTTATTTTATCTTAAGGAATATATGATCAAGTTGATTTCCTTTGAATTTTTGAATTTACATTTTTGATTCATGAATCCCAAGATTTATAGGTTTCTTATCTTCTATTCACAGTACCAATTCTTCATAATCTTCATATTCACTTACTTATTATTTTTCGTACCCTCTTAGTTTTATCTCAAAATAGGATTCAAAAAACACTTGTATCTGGATTTGTTGGGTTTTGGTTAATGGATTTATATGGAATGATATAATATAGGTTGGTGGATGGTTCTTATGGATTATAAATGTTTCTATTTGGTTTTCATTCTATCTATTAACATGGTATAACTCAACATTCATTGGGGAAAGGGATGTTTAAACTCTTCTTACATTACCTAGAATGAGATGATTGATTAAATTTTTATGATTTCTCATAATGATTTTATTCTTGGTTAATGTGGAAGATGATTTTTTTTGAGATATCTACTTAAAAATAATGAACTAAATAAATATACTAACTAGATTATTCTTTAGGTATGGGAAGATTCAGTCAAGATTTTTGGTTTCCATCGTCGATACCTTGATATCGAAGATTATTTTTAGTATTGGTTTATTATTTTGATTTTTTTATTAACGTTGTTTTATTAGAAAAATAAAATTCATTATCTTTCTATGTTAATTCACTAATTATTTCTATTATTATTGTTAATTATATCAATTTTTTATTAATAAATTAATCACTTAAAGGTAGTAAAAATTTAGAGGAATATAAATATTTTAATTTATATTATTATTATTATTTTGATTAAATTGTTAATTGAATAGGGAAATGTTATTAAAGGGAATGTATTCTTTTTTTCATTTATGTCATTAATATGGTCTATTGTGATTGTGAAGTGGAATTTTAGGAATTATTTTGATAATTATGGGCTAATATGTGATAAATAATGGGTGTTTGACTATTGTAATAGTCGGGGTGATGTTATTTCCTTTTAAGGGTAATATTTTGCATTGTAGTTGTGATATTTCAGCATTATGGACCTTATTTATTCTTTATTATATATTTTATGATATTATTTATTTCATGGTTCTTATGGAATATAGATAATTATAGGAGTTGATGTTAGAGCTGTATCAATTAATGGGTTCTGAGGATGAGTTTTTACAGGTGGATGTTGCAATTGTTTCATCATTTTTCAAGTGTTTCCATGTATTATATATTGAATTGATAAGTGAGTGGTTTTTTAGATCATTTTGTGTTAGTTTTATTCATTATCAAGGAACAATTATCAAGAGATATCAATATAATTAATTATAATTGAAGTAACTTTGATGTTTTGTTTATGTGTCAAAGATTGAAGAATAAGAATGTCCCAATAGTTTTTTTGGGAGACTCATGCCATGGCCAAAATACCATGGAAAAAATTTTATTAAAAAAATAAGAGATTACATGAGTATAATTTACGGAATCATATTACAATCCTTCTCATGAAGAGGAAGAAAATCAGAAGGGAGATCATTAAGCCAGGTAATATCTTGATTTACTTCTTTATTAGCAAGGCCATCAACAACCGTATTCGCATCATGATAAATATGTGTTATAATGTATTTGATGCTGCAAAGCGAGTGGGTGAAGTCCATCCAAAGAGTAGTAATCAACCACACAAGGTGTGTCACACCGTTCCAAATTACTTGCACATTGTTGTCGAATGACATTCAATCCATAGATTTTTCCAACCATGGATCCATGAGAAAGAAATAACATGTTTCGTGCCCATAATTTTGGCCTCTAGAGAAGAGGAAAAGCCACATGAACCGAGAAAACATCCAAGGATATGGTAATGATGATTTATGAAGATATCTCCACAACCTGTGGGACCTGGATTAAATTTAGAGGCACCATCCACATTAACTTTAATACAACCAGGGAAAGGAGCACGCCAACAAACTTTAAATGTTTGGCATAGTTGAAAATTTTTTCTATCAATCTGAAGCTATCGTAGAATTTTGAAGTCATTAAAAGTGTTATTTCAATGACCCTTTTTAATTGAAGC
Source organism: Viscum album (assembly GCA_963277665.1). Lineage (NCBI taxonomy): Eukaryota > Viridiplantae > Streptophyta > Magnoliopsida > Santalales > Viscaceae > Viscum > Viscum album. The sequence continues at coordinate 1,453,848,341 of OY728145.1, forward strand.
CACTTCAAGAATGGAAATAAGGATCCGCATCCGACCTGCATTATGATTGAGTGAGTAGTTATCATGAATAATAGCATTTTTATCATACCAGATCACATAATGAAGCTCAAAAACTGCAGAAAGGAAAAGGTTCTTAATTTGATAATAATTTTCCATTTCAGCATATGTCTTTATTTGAGAGTTGACAGAGTCAAGAATCAACCATCTATAGTTAAAGATGTCAAAAATATAATTCCAAAGAGTAGAAGTAGTAGCACTGGAAAAGAAGAGATGATTAAATTATTCTCTTTGGTGATTCAAGTGTCTACATATAGAGCAAATTTAAATACCAAATGATTGAAGGAATCCATCTACAGAAACTCTGTTGTGAGGAAGGAACCAGATTAGACTGAATCTTGATGGTTTTATCCAGGGTTTTTCAAAAATATTTAACCAAACAAAAATAACTTTAATAATTATACAAAAAATGATTATAGAATGTTTTTAATTAAGCATACCATTGTGTTAAGGTTTCGAAATTAAAAAGTCATTAGTGTTTGAGAAAGGGTAGTTATTGATGACATTCATAAGTTCTTTAGGTACATGATCATTGTGAGAATTTAGCATATCTCCAATTGAGTATTTAGTGCTATCAGGGATTTGATCCGGATGAATCATAGAAATTAATGGGGTTCCAGTATAGTTATCCAAACAGAAATTGATGGAGGAATCCCTGGTAACCATCCATCTGGAATTTCTCATAATTCTAGAAAATGATTATTTAATAGAAGTACAGATAGAGGAGTTGATAAATTTCAATTTTTTTCCTTGAGTCTTCCAAGGAATCTATTTTTAAGAAAAGCAACAGAATATGAATTATTATAAATAAGGTTCCAGGTGATTCTAGCTTGAATATCCTCATTAAAGTACAAAATATTTTTTATACCAATCCCACCCTTTTCAATAGGTTTACAACAGGTCGACCAGGGGATGGTCAAAAGTTTTTTCCAATGTTCTACCATTCCAAATGAAATTTTTGATAGAGGTATTCATTTATTTTAATAAGTCGAATGAGCTATTTATAAAGCATCATGAAGTAAACCTTTTTAGAAACCACATTGGATTTGACAAGACATATTGTACCTTCCATAGAGAGGGATTTACCTTTCCAAGAAGATAGTTGGATAAGAACTTGGGTCTTCCCCAAAAAATGGGAACACCAAGATAAGTAAAAGGAAAAGAACCTTATTTAATTCCTAAGTCATTAATAATATTACATTTCCTTCTGGGAGAGAAGTTTTTCCCGAAGAAGATGGAAGATTTCTTCCAACCAATGGCTTGACCAGAAACCTCTTCATAATGAGAGAGAGAATTTTGGAGGCTTCAAATATTTATTTTATCACCCTCTAAAAAAAGGATAATGTCATCAGTATAAAGGAGATGGGTTGGAGCATTCACATTTTGAGATACATGAATTATCTTGTGTTTGTTCTGATCTACTAGACAAGTGACGAGGTGGCTATAGTAATCTTCCGCAATGGAGAAGAGGATAGAAGATATGGGGACACCTTTCCTTACACCTTTGGTGCATTTAAAATATCCCTTGGGGGATCTGTTGAGAAATATGGATATAGAGGCCAAGGTGAAAAGGTTTTAGACTGTATTGATAAAATAATCACTAAAACCAAATCATTGATGAAACTTTAAGATGAATCTCCAATCAATGGTATCAAAAGCTTTTCTGATATAAAGTTTGATGGAAATATTACCCCCAATATTAATTTTTTTTAGAGTATTAATGTATTTATAAGAAATAAAAATACAATCCTATATGGATTAACCTTTAATAAACCCAAATTGGTTCTAGGAGACAATTTTTTCTGTGATATTTGATAGCCTATTAGCAAGGATTTTGGTGATGATTTTATAAAGTTTTTTAATGAGATAAATGGGTCTAAAAATGTGGATCTCCGAAGCATTGTACACTTTAGGAATCAAGGAAATAAATTGATCATTAAGACTATGAGGGAGTACACCATTGGAGAAAAAATATTTGACAATTTTACAAGCATCTTAATGGATAACGTCCCAATAACATTGAAAGAAACCATTATTAAAACCATCAGGACCCGAAGCACTATCATGATTCAGAACACAAATATTGTCTTTAATTTCCTGATCAAGAGGTATGATTAGAAGGAAAGCGTTATCCTCACAATTAACCAAATTTGGAAGGACCTTAGGTAGGAGGTCTTTGTTATTATCAGGACTATTAAAGATAGATTCAAAGTATGAGACAATATGGCTGGAAATATCATCCTCATTATCTAAGAAGTTGTCCCCATATTTTAAAAGAGATATCAGTCTGCAGGCTTCCCTGAATCTATGAAGAAAATTATAGAACTTAGTGTTTCTATCACCATTATATAACCATTTAATTTTAAAAGTTTGTTTCCTCATGTTCTTCTTAAAGGTGAGAAAAGAGTTTGGTTTTATCGACAAGTTGATTTCTTGAGTCGGATCAGTGTTGAAATCAGATATAGTGTTATTATTTTGAAGTTGCGTAAGCTCATCCTAAAGATGAAGAATGTAATTGTTAATTTGTTTTGTTGTAGAACAACATAGATTTTGAGAATCTGTTTGAGGTGTTTTAACTTAACAGAACAAGAAAAATCATCATTGTAGTGGGAGGTAGAATACCAAACAATTTTTATGATATCTGTGCATTCTTCATTAGAAAAATACACATTGTTAAACCATAAAGGTAATGAGTGTTTCATATTTTTGATGGATACATTGACTAGAATGGGATGGTGGTCAGAGAGAAACTTTTGGAGGGTGGTACTAGAGATTGTATCCCATTTATATAAAGTAGGGACATTCATGAAAGCTCTGTCCAACTTGGAGGCAACCATCCTATTATAATGCCTTCAATACCAAGTATATTTGGAAGAAGTGAGATTAATTTATACCTGGTTTTGTCTTCAATGGATGTTTTAAATTCTCTTGTGAAAATAGCATCATGATATGGGCCAAATTTCTCATTAAAATTAAGAATATAATTAAAGTCACCAATCAAAAACCAAGGAGTATAGAAATTGGTACCTAAAGAGGAAAGATCATTCGAAAGGGGCCTCCTATATTGATATCTATTTTTATCATAAACAAAGGAGCATAAATAATGAGCACTATATATTATGAAGTCACAAGTAAAGACTTACTCAGAGACATTGAAAACATTGGCATTGTGAATAGACGTGTGCGAGAAAACCCAAATAGATTCAACATTAGATGAATTTTTGGTTGCAATTAAAAAAGAATAAGCATGATGGCATAAATGGGAGTACTGAGATGAAAAGTTAGTTTTGGGCTTTTTAATAAAAAAAATTAAACTATGAGAGTTAATCAGTCTTTATAAAACAGTAGACGTGTCAGAGTTGGAAATACCCTAGAAATTCCAAAAAAATATCTTCATTTAAACCTATGTTTGGAGCCAGATATCCCCTTTTTTTGTTTCCTAAACCCTTATACCTAGAAGATCTTCTACGATTTTTGGCATTATTTAAGCTAGTGATCCGTTTCTGCATAGTTTTAGTAGAAGAAGAGGGGACATTCTTATCATTATTTGTGGGAGAGTCATACAGAGAAGAATTAATAGGTGAATCTACAAAACTCTAAATATTAATATCAGTATGATCTAAATCTTTATTAGTAAATAGATTATCAGTTTACACAGAAATACCATTATTGTTAACAGTTTTAGAACCACCTACCGAAGGATTGATAAACATAGAAGAAAGAGTACCTGATTCTATTGAGTCCATAAGTGTTGTATCGCCCATTTTTGTGTTTGAAGGTGGGACCAATTGGTTGTCTGGAGCAGAAAATGATGGCTACTTCTAGAAAAATAGTTCAGTATTAAAAGCGGGAACATTTGTAACTCTTGTGTCATCATTAATCTGAAATTTTCATTGTCAGAGCTAGGTTTTAAAATACAAGGCTTACCTGAGACGACCAACTCATTGGTTTTACATCCCTGTGTGGACTGTTTGCTGCATACAGTTTCCTATACACTTGAGGCAGTTTTGGAATTTTTTAAAACATTGTATTTAGGGGGACATTTACTGTAAGTAGAACTGTTAATATGTAAATTATGTTCTTCACTAAGTATGGGAATTGAAACATAAGGACTATGGTTTTCATCAGCATGTTTATTACTACCAGAATACTAAATAAACAAGACAATATTAGAATTTTTAGAACTAAATAAAGAGGTAATAGGGATATTGCATACTGGATGAGAAGTACTGTCAATATAAGTATTATGCTCTTCACCCTATGAGATATTTAGTTAGTAACCATTCGAGTCATTTATATCAAAAGTGTGTGACACTGGAGGATGCGATTCATGCTCTAGCACGTTATGAGGCGTCCATGAGGGGTCAAAATCCTTCACCAGATTTCTAGAAGAATTAATGTTTGAGTCCAATTTTGTGGATTTAGGATTTGTTTGAGTTTCAATATTAACTTCTATAACAATTGTTTCAATTTCATTAGAAATATATTGGTCATCATTATAATTTTCATATTCTTCTACTAAATCATCCCATGATTTTTTTCACTTTAACTACTAATGGATTCACATTCTTGGGTTATATAACCCACTTTTTAGTGTTCCTCTTAGAGGTTTTAGGTTTATCAAAGGTAGGGCATTTATCTTTCTTTTTTTTAGTTTTAGTCCATTCAATACCACTTGGTTTAGAGGTCTATTTGTGAACGACTCAATAGTTTAGTATTGAGTGGCCTATAATTTTACAATAGTCAGAAAAAGGAGGTTTCCTCTCATACTAAATCCTTAATGCCGCTCTATAGTCTTTATCATTAAGATTAATGGTGTGTGGAAGTTTAGTTTCCAAGTTTACCTCCACCATAACTCTAGAAAATAATCCAAACTCACCAGTTAAGGTTCTTTTATCAATATTCATGGGGGTACCAATACAAGAAGTTAGATCATTTATGATCATCAGGTGCCAAAAAAACCAATTTATATTATGAAATATAACCCATACTTGAGTCGTTGTATTCTTATGTGTATTCAGATTAAAATAAAAATCCCATTTCGAGATGCACAAGATGCCAGGTTTGAGTTGTAAATTACCTATTCTCCACACCCGATTTAATTATTCCTGGAATGATAGTTGTACATGGAAATAAACCTTAACCAGTGGGACCATTTTCCACTTATAAAATCCCCAACATTGAGAAATGAGAGGATTTAGATCAAGGTATGATGAGGGTTTGTCACCCTTTAAATATGTAATGTGGCCCATGATAGAAAACTTACACATTTGAGTCTGCTGATGAATCGCTTCGGTATCAGCCTCCATAGAAAATCCTCCATCGTCCGTTTTTTTGAACATAAGAGAGATGTTAAATTTTCATGTGGGAGAAAATCTCAACACATGGGATCCAACATGCATAGCTTTTCCAAGGCAGTATAGAGGCAAATCACATGCATAGACAATCATTATTGTGCACAAGTGGCATGTAAAATATGACTAGTGAACATGGGTCAATGTACATTGTGGATAATTGTTACTGAGTGTTTTGAAGTGAAATTAGTTACTAGAATTATAAACCGAAGTAAATTATACTTTTTATTAAGAAGCGGAAAAAACATGCATGTGATACTATGACATCCAGTCACACATGAATATGAAAAAGGATATATCACATATGGATTTGTGGTTACATGAAATTATTAATTTGGGATATATTGATAAAAAATCCACATGAGAAAATTTAGGAGTTATAGTTATTAAAAACTATATAAATAAATATAAGGAAGAATACTCGAGTCCTTTGGAAATTTAAATGGGCGGTTATGGAATGAATGTGATAATGAAATTATGCCAAAATTATAATGTAAAATATCACGATTTATGAATTTTGATTCATGAAACATTAATGAGGAATAATTTTGGGATATTAAACATCAAATAATTTCCATAATTAATGAGAAGATAATTCATATTTTATTATGAATTATTTAAAAGAATAAAAGAATTTCTTTGTTAATATTTGTAGATATAAGGAATAAATCATTGGGGGTAATATAAAAGTGAATAACATATGAAGAAGTAACCGATGATGAATTTTTTTATTACTATATATATTCTTCTAGGTTGATGAAAATAGAATAGAATTTTTCAAATATTTATTACAACAAATAAAGTGATTATTTTATAGTGTTGAAGAAAAAGATTGATACTAGACATTATACATTCATATAAATCCTAAAAAGTTGAATAATTAAAAATAGACCCATTTTAGTATATTTATCACTAAAGAAAAAATAGGGGAGAATATAAAAGAGAATAATGTGTTGTGTATATATGTTTTTATAGGATATATAAGAAGAAGAAGAATAATGAAAACTAGTCAAGTTGTCCATGAAGTTCACAATAGGAAGAAGGATTTATACAGTATAGTTTGCATAGAGGAAGAAGGGTATTGAAATCAATGATAAAAAAAATTATGAACAAGAATATAGTTGTGTGAACTACTATGCATAAAAGGGAAGAATAATAGAGGTTATGTGTATGTTGTCATAAAATTACCAATGTAATAATAATGATGAAAAGAACATTTTAGCATGACCTAATTCAAAATTAGTAACATTGGTGGTGGAGTTTATTTGTGTTGCAATGAACTTGAAGAAGTTGAGGACTGTGTACATATCTCGTATAATAATTTATCAAGATTCAATAGTTTGAATAATATATCACTTTTATGTGGACTTAGGATTGTTTTCTATACCCAATATTGAGTGTAGGGTATTATACTTTAGGTCAATATTGTTTTACGGATGACCCAGTATAGTAGGTATCTTATTATAGTGTAATGTGTGATTGAGAATTATCTTTTTGGTAAACCAAGGACAATAATTTCCTATTTAAAGGCAGGGCTTGTAAATCTACTATACACTTTGTGTGTGTTCTAATTAATGAAGTAAAATTAAGAGGATTATAGAGTAAAAATCTTAATAAGTATAATAATTAAAGGGATAAAAAAGATAAAATTAGAATAAAAATTCCCCAACACTAATTCACCCCTTACCAATATTTAATATATCCCAAGTTGTCCTCTCAACTAGTATAAAAGTAAGTTTCACCTCTATTGGATTCTTAATCTAAAATTTCAATCTATAAATATTTGAAGTTTCCTTCCTGAAGTTGTTAATAAGTTCAATTTTTTAGAATTTATTAGAATATCAGATCAGAACATTGTTTATAATAAGACATTGATGAATATGAAAAATAAAGAGAAGAAGAATATGTGGAAGATTTACCTCTTTTAAATAGTGGAATAATTTTCATGTGCTCTAAGAAATAGATGCATATCTATCATATAAGGAGAAGAACATGTGGTTTTAACTACCATAAAAGATATGGATAAGATTTCTACCTCAAAGATATCAAGGGATAAAAGTTATCCTATGGTATGTGAACACTATTTTTCATCATATCCATACGAAGAAGAATCATGTGGGTTTGATCATATCTCAATATATTTATCTATTTAAACATTGAATCATAGGATGCATGGATTACCCAATGAGTTAGTTTCTATAATTTTTGGTGTTTTTTAAAGTCGGCAGGAAGAGAGAATCCATCTTAAAGTTGAGGTAGAGAATAAGAAGAATACATTTAGGGAGATATCATTAAAATTTATAAATATTAATATATATATTGGAGAATTTAAATAAATAAAACTGTAGCATAAAGATAATTGATGAATTTTTAAAGAGAAATAACTCAATAAAATTCCTGATAATGACGAGTTCAATGAATAATTTCAGAAGAGTTCCCATACATTGGAATAAATGATTAAATAACATTTATATCAAGGATATTAAAAATGTAATGTAAATATGAGGGGATAAAGGAACATGAATCATTAGTAAAAGAAGAAATGAAAATTCATGAAGAGGAATATAAAATTGCGAGGAAGGACTATAAATATAAAGCTGTATTTATTGATGATGAAAATAATTCTATCAATATGAAATGTCTATATTTGGTGGCTAATTAGGAAATTATACATATAGATTCTAAAAATTCAATGAAGTGTGGAACTGAAATCACATAAAATTATAAGGTGGATTATTATGTTAAATTACCTCTATTATGTGTTAAGAAGATCCTGGCATCATTTTATGATATTTCCCATGAATCTATAAAGATGAAGGTACCATCCATACCCATTTCAATGATTTATCTAAATATATTTTTAAGAACAATTTTGGATTAAAAATAAATCATTACAAGTATGGATGAAGAAAAGTGATGATAATCCTACCACATTTTACATGGTATATATAAGGAATGCCAAAGTGAGTTACCTAAGAATAAATTAAACACAAATGGAGAAAGCCAAAAAAATAGCTTGGTCAGAAATCTAGATAATAAGATAATAAAATGAAAGGATAAATATTTTTAGTGTTTTATTAGGGATTCAATAATTTTGGGAATTTTGAATTGTTTTTTAGATAAATACTTTGGATTCTAGATAAAAAAGAAGTCAATTTTCAAGGGGGAGAAGAGTAGAGAAGAATAAAAATTAACAGGTAAAAAATCATATATATACATTAAAACATTTTGATATTCTTTATAGTGTTTATGTTGTTGGTAGCATTAGTGGTCATAGAAGTGGTATATGTACATATCAACTTATATCAAAATAATATGGTAATAAAGGACAACATAAGTTGGAAAATAATAGATAGATAACCTATAGAAGGAAAATAAAGTTATAACTATAAATTTTACCAAGAAGTCATAGAAGAAGATTCAATTTTTCTTGGAAAAGAAGATGAAGTAATAATAGTTTAAATAAAATTCCATAAATACCAGGAGTGTCACATATAAATTTTTTAAATAAATATTAATACTCACATGTTTCCATGCGGGAAATCTATAAAGGACATTAATTTTCATAACAACTGTCTAGTAATCAGATAGGAATATATGGAGAAATAAATGATTTTAGAAGAATCATCATCAAGGTATATTAAAAAATATAATGATAATATTTCACATGAATATTATGAATTTCATGATAAGTTTTCAATAAAATAAAACACTTGTATTTTAAATATTCTATGTGAGAGATGTAATAAATATGTACACAATGAAAAAGGTCATTTAGTGTTTTTTTCAGAATAGGAAGGGGCCCTAAGAAGAATAAAGAAGAAAATCAACTTGAATACTAATAATAACACATTATATATAAACAAAGGAGTTGAAAAAGTGATGATATATATGCCCCCTAAAATAAAATTATATGTGGTAAAAAATGTGGAAGAATAAATAATGAAGAAACTTGGTTTAGAAAATTATCTCAACCTTAATTTTCACATTGAATAAGGAATGAGAACTACATTATTCCTTTAATTTTTTTCTTATATTTATGATTACAAATTAATGTAATTAATGGTTAAGTATGATCTCAAGGGGAGATCCTAAAAAATAATTATGGTATTCAATTTTTGAAAGTCAATATGAGGATGTATCTATCTAACATTGGTTTCTAAATTGATACTGTGGAAAATATGATTATCAGATCATTTTTGATGAAGTAGAAGGAAGTGTATGTAGAAAAAACATAATTGAAAATGAAGAATATGACATCTTTTCTTGTTCTTAATAGTTACACTCTAAACAACATGCAATGTATAAGATCATCCTTGGTGAATTTTGAATGTTTTCAAATCAAGATAGCTAAATGTAGAAGATCTATTTTGGGGTTTTCTCGATATGAATCCTCATGATATAAATATTTTTAATAGATCAAACATTATCAAGATCACGATGAATGTATCCTTTTTGTGGAGGGAAGTGGAGAATGAAAAAGAAGTTACCAAAATTATTTTCTCATAAAAATATGATTATTTTGGAAAATAATTGAAGATCATGTCATTGAAGAGGTGTGATTTCCTTATCTTTCGTACTTGATATCCCCCAAAAAATACAAACTCAAATTAATAAAAATTTAATTAATAAATTTCATAAGAAAAGTGAAATGTTTAATTTGTACCGAGGCTGTTAGTCCTATTATTTGAACTTGAATTATTTTAACCTATTTGTTGAAGTGAGTACAAGAGTTCCAGGTTGATATTTTTGAAAAAAATGTATCTATATTGGCATCTATCATTTGTCTCATCCTAGAAAATAGTTAGAAAACCCTTGAATATAATATTAAGAGTTATCATTTCATTTGGTATCCTTCTATTTTACAAGGGACATCTTTGTTGTCTAGATAAAAGACTCAAGTTTTCTATATTATGCATGGATCAAGTAGTCATAGAGTGGAATGGTTCAAGGAACTATGATAATTATTAATTGATACTACATTTCAATGTTACTTTTTATTTCATATCAATAAATGGAAGGTAATTTGAAATAAATGTTTTATTAGAAAGAAGTATAGAATTTATACCACATATTGACACATTACTCATAGGTTTTTCTGTAAAATACAAAATGAGAGATTGTTAATCCAACTTTGTGGGAGTTTTATATGATGTCAAATAATTATTTTCAAGAGATACCAATATGATTAAGAATAATTTAAATATCCTAGAATTTAATTTGATGAATCTATGATTAAAGAGTAATAAGGTCAGAAGATTTGTGTCAAGTCATATAATGAGAACTAAGACTAAAAGACACATCATAGAAGAAGAAGAAGTTTGATGATTTGATGAGTTTCATCCATGTTTTTTATGAGACATAAAAATATTTAAGGATTAAGAATAAAAATTGTGGTGTTACATGAAAATATATTTCATGAAGATATGGGAGATGAAATTATCGTATATGAAGGATTTACAAACACTTTTTATAAGAGTTTAGTAAAATATTTCCAGCCTCAAGGAAGTAAAGAGGACAACTCAACTACTAATTTGGGATAAAATATCACCATATGGAAATCATACCACATGGAAAATCTAAGGTGTAAGGAGATTGAGAACAGTTATAGGAAATCATGGGTGTTCATTTTTGGTGTACAAGAGATGCATGGTGCACATGGGTCAGTGTGTATCGTGGGAATATGTGTGTTAGTGTTCCAAATACGACCTGATTACTCATATCAAGTAGCTAAGATAATTATATTTCTTATTAAGAAGAAATAAGAAAACTGAAAAAGTGATGTGGGACCCGTATATCATGCTACATTGTTCATGTGTTAAAAAGGTATGAAACAACCAGTGCCACCCGATTGGGTTGATCTGCACTATCTAATTACAACACCTAATCATTTTTTCCCTCCATACAATATAGGGTTTACTATGAATATAAATTTAACCATGAGAAGGAATGATACCTTCAATAGTATTCTACCGAGAGGTGCGACCACAAAGAAGAATTGTTTGCCACATGTAACATGATACCATGAGGTGAAGCTGTTAAGATGAAACTACAATCTTGAGTTGCATGATACTATAAGGTACAATAATAAGGGTGGAATTGCAACCATTAATTGGTAAGATGACCTACCATGACCTTTTATCGGTAAGAGCAGCTACAATGATCTTCCCAAGATAGGTGGAGTAATCATGACCTGTATTTTCCATGCATAGGAGATAAGAATTGATTGAGCCATCATGAACTATTATTGAACCAATTCATCCCCTAGAATAATGAATTTTTCAAATATTATCAAATGTATTCCCAAGAACATCTATAGGTTCTCAAGAATCTATATCCACCACTTCTCAAGAAGAAAATTGGGCTTGTAATAAAACATGATTTATGCATGGGGTGAGGATAAAATGACGATACATGCATACAGTTACACATGAAAATGTGTTAATTGAAGGAGAAACTAAGATAAATAAATATTGCGACATCAAGTGAAATTTCATATCATCAAAAGAAGATAATTTCCATTCTATGCATGTGATACTCATTCATATAGTCTTACATGAACATGGAAAAAGATATATCAGACATAGATTTAATTCCATGAGAAATAATTAATATTAGGGACATTAATGAAGAATCCATATGGAAAAAATGAAGGAACTAAGTGTATTGCCGACTTTTTAAGGAAATAAAAGGATGAACACATGATTAAATTGGGTATTTAATTGAGGAGTTAGGTAATGAATATGATGATGAAGTTAAGATGATATTTTAGTGAAGAATATCACAATACTTGAATCTCAATTCATATATCATTTATGAATAACAATTGTATGAAATTAAATTCTAAATAATATCAAAAATTAATGAGAAGATAATTGAGATTTTATAATGATTGAATCAATATAATAAAATAATTTTTGTGTGTGGTTATAATACAATAAACTCTTTGTAGATAATTCAAATTTTATAATGATTGAATCAATTAAATTATGATTTTCAATAAACTTATTTATATATATATATTACTATAGGTCTATGAAGATTGAAGATAAGTTAGAGAATATCTAATAAAAAAACTGATGAGAATATTTAATGGTATCAAAGAAGAAGATAGAGACCTAAATATGGACATTCATTTACCTCTTAATGAGTTAAATGTTTAAAAATAGATTCTATGAGGTCTATTTTTTGCTAAATAAGAAAGAGGGTGGAAGAGATAAGAGAATAAAATTTTTTCCTTATCAATTTTCACATGATGTAAAAGAAGAAGGGGAATTGGTTATGTTGGCCCTGAAGTTAACAAGAGGAAGAAAGATATTTTAAGAGTAGTTAATACATTTAAATAGTAGGCGTGCAATTTTTAAGAGAGTTTGAGAATAATAGGAAGATGGTTATGGGAATAAATGTGCACAAAAGGGAAGATGAAGAGATGTTTCTAACATTATTTCATAAAATTAAAAGTAAAAGAAAATGGAAGAGAAAAACAATCAAGAACCATAATATTAAATACAATTCACATTGGTAGAGGATTTCTTAGTGTTGAAAAGAACATGAAGAATTTGAATACTATCTAAATATAAAGTATAATGATCTAAAAAGGCATTACCATTGGTCTAGGATATCACTAGTTTATGGACTCATTGATTTTTTTCTATCCCCCTATTGAGGGTAGTGTATCACACTTTAGGTTCATTATTGTTTTTTGGCTAATTCATTTTAACATGTATATCGTTGTAGTGGTATATATGATCAAGTATTGATTGCTTGTTACCCTAAGGACTGGAATTTCTTACTGAAATTTGAACATTGTAAATATATTTTCCACTTTTTATGTGTTCTAACAAACTAAGGAAATGTAATATAATGAGAGAATCGATATCTTAATAATTCTAAGAGGTAACAAGATGAAAATATTTAATTGGAATAAAAATCCAACAACACTAATTCACCCCTATTGGTTTTGTGAATATCCAAAGTGGTCATATCCTGGTTTTTGGTTATAAAATATGGAAATGTGAAATAAGTATTGTTAGAATAGAATTTCGAGTTAGTTAAAGAGAAAAAGATTATGGACATCATATGGTAAGAGTTTTTTGTTAGGTGGGTTACTTGTTCATTTTGTGTCATGGATGGGTTGGTTGACCAAGGTGTTTTGTGCATTTACTATAGAAAGATATTGGGGTAAGCATTATGTGTTTATATTTATTGGTATGAGATTGTTTAAAACAAAATGAAATGGTTTCTAAGTAAGTGGGTATCAAAATAAACCGATTAAATTACTTGATGTTTAATAGCATGTGGAAATCAAAAAAAATAGGAAAGAATAATTTTAGTGTGAAATGAATGGATGGAAATAAAATATGATAAAATATTAGTAGATTGATTTATGGTGAGAAATTCCTTTTAAGATTATTGGTTCATGGAAGTGTTGTTTTACTTGTATTAATATTTCTTTTTGTTTTCTATATTGATTATATTCATTTTACTAAAGGTGTTTTTGAGAGATAATATGGTGATATAATATTAAGTGTGTTATATAATGGGATATAATGTCTTGATAATTATCATATTATGAAGCAATTCATAGGTTGTAATGGCCTAATGATAGAGCTTCTATGATATAGATGTGATGTGAGGCATGGTGGGAGACCTACATTGAAGGAGGAGGGTATGAATTTGATGAATTTTATGTTTATGTTACACTAAAATGATGAATAAAGTGTGGATATATTGATTTTATGTGTGGGTATACCTATAATTAATAGGGAATAAAGTTGATTTCCTTAATTATTACATACCTTATAGTTATGGGATTATAGTGATCTGGATATGATTAAGAAATTATGGAATGAAATTATGAAAAATAGATATAGTAATGGATTAAGGAATGATGGACTGTGTAGTTATAATGAGGTGAAAGTTATTTTTATTACCATATTCTTTATCATTTTTAAGGGGTTTTTATATCATATTTAACCAATTAGTTCTAATATAGAGTTAACATTGAACTGATTGGTGAGAGTAGGGATAAATTTCCAACCCTTTTATTTATTTGGTTTTTTCAATGACTAGGGGGTTGATGATATTTCTCATTTCATGATTATTGATTGTGATATTTTTAATAATTGGTTGTACTGGAAGTTTACATTTATGTTTGATAATGGGAAATAGGTTTTAAGTGATACAGGAAAAAGTGGAAGTTGTGGTAGCTTGAGATAAAACATAGAGTTGTGTGATTTATAGTTCTTATGAAAATATTTTTCTTCTTATAATTGTTAATTTTTATTTTCTTGGTAATATAACTCATGTATAATCATAAAAATGTATTTAAAATGGATTATTATTTTCATAGGATGATTCTATAGAGTACCCCTATGTACTAACTACTCCATAGTTTTCATAATTTTATTTTAAAGGATAGTGTAGTAGAGACGTGTAGCTATTTTTTAGATATATCGAGTAGAGCTTGGTGGATTCTATGGAGTTATAAGAGGTTCATATGAAAATATCATAAGTTGTTGTTTAGAATATTGAAATTATGGGTTTTGGTAAATTTTTCACATTATAATATATTTGGAGTTGATTGGTGGTCTCATTTTATTTATACAATATTTTATGAGGTTAATGCCTCAAATTTATTATTTTTTACACCGTCAGTACGAGTTGTCACACCATAGCTGATTAGAGGAGGGATTTGGGGGTTACTATCATATTCAATACTATACAAGGGTTATAATGGGGTAGTTCATGATATTATGGGATGCATTTAGATTCTTTTTTATGTGACCCTAGTTAAGGTAAATCTCTTTAGCACAAGAGCTAGTTCCACTACGATTACAAAATCTAGGTGGAGTCTTTTTGTCCTTTTGATGGATGAGTATAGTTTACGGATATGGGATCCTCATGAGAGTTCCACACATGGGACTTTATATTTTTTACACTAGGAATTTCTTGGTTTCTTCATATATATACATGTGCATTTTTTTAGATCACGCACTTTATAAATTGTTTAAATATTTTTGAACCATGACTCTATGATGTTTCATGTTCATAACATCTCTTTCATGAATTATTATCCAAATATTTACCTACTTCCATTGATTATATAACTATACATAGGGTGTAATTAATGTTTAAAAAAATCATGTAAATTTTTCAGATGACCCTAATATAATTTATTATATTACTCAAAATGGGGAAAACTATCTCCCCCTCATTTTTCATTCAACCCCTAGTGCTTTCACCAGCATCTCGTGATTGAGAGGTGCACCTAAGGTATCGTAGTGACCTAATATATAACTATTCATGTATTTAGGTTATGTTCATTATGATCGACCTCATACATTCCATTACAATACTACAATAATGGTATGAGTAGTAAAAGGGTCATGAAATATAATTTTAAACTTCGAACATCATCCTTGGGAAAGCATGATGACCAATGACACACCATATATATATATATATATGTGTGTGTGTGTGTGTGTGTTTGTATATATATATATTAATGCATATATTTTCTTATATATATAAGTACACATATCAACGTGTGTATATATATGTGTTTACTCTATTTATATATACCCACATATACCAACTTCTACACACATAAATGTTTTATTATTTGATATATGTGTGTGTGTGTTACCACTAGTCCAATTTATAATACAAATAAATATATTATAAATTTTAAATAAAATTAGTTAAAATAGTTAAATTTATTTAAAATTAATTGTTTTCTAATATAAAAACGTTCCCTCAATTAAATAAACCATTCACATTCAAAACTTATCCATCCAATGTAATATTTTTCACGTCTTAAAGATAGTTTTGTGGAAATCCACACATTAAATGATTAAGAAATGCATTGTTTGAAATTATAATTTAAGTGGGAGGCATATAGAGGAAAAAATTTCACCAAACCACTTTTTAAGAAAATTACAGTATCAATTTTCATAGAAAGCATCATACTTATGTATTTTTGATAAAACCATACCCTAATTTGAGTTCCATCGCTATAAAGTTATGGAAAATGTAAATATTTATCATGGGAGTTATAATTACTATGCATTCATTGAAAAAAGGGTAGTATTGGGGAAAACTGATAGAAATTATTTTAGTATATTTTTAACCATGAAAAAAATCACAATTGTTTCTTATACATTAGGATGAATATAGTATGCTATATAAGTTTATATATATTTTTAAATTTATAATTCTATTATAAATTATTTATCTAAAAACTTATTTATATATAATACATTCTTATTTGAAATGTATTAAATAATGTTAAAATATACTTTATATATATATTTTAGACATTTTTGTACTTGATATTATAAAGTATACATAATATATATTATTTAAATTAATTTTTAGATTTTACACATTCTATAGATACTTTATATACATACAGAACATAATATTTATATGTATTATATTATATATTTATATATACATATATAATAATTTATTGAATGAATATGAATAAAAAATGGATGGATGTCAATCATATGAAAAAATGGTATTAAAAATGAGTTAATGATTTCAATAAGTTTGTAAGAGAGTATAAAAATAACCCTTTTATAATTATTTTCCCATATTTATATTACTATTACTCAACACAAATTTCTCCAAATGGTATGGAATAGTACTAATTTGTCAAAGAATAGATAGAAGTTATTAATATTTTAATAAACATGGGGAAGAATTTAATGTATATAGTATCTGTAATAATAATACTATTTAAGGATTAGATGATATCAATACATCTATAGACAATGATGTTGATCATATTAGGGAAATTAAAATGGTGATTGAAGATGTATTCTAGTATTTTCAAAAGTTTTTCAAGAAGTCAATGACCCACACAAATATTCAATTATATGTTAGATATATTAAATATAAAACATTATTAATAATACTAAAACTATATAATTGAAAGGGTGGAGAAGGATGGAGTGAAACCAACTTTAAATTACTTATTTCTATTTTAAAGGACATGTTACTAGATAATAATGAGCTTCCTTTTTTATTATATAGTTCAAAAATACTACTACATTAAATGGGTATAACCTAAAAAATAATACATTTCTATCCAAATCAATGTATACTTTTTCCCAAGGAAAATAATTCATATAAAAAATTCCTTAAGTTTTGTGTGGATCAATAAAATAATGATTAATCATGTACTTTGGAAGTCGTATAGTAATTTCCAAACTTTGTAAGGTTTCGATAGTTTTATAAAAGTGAGGATATCTCCACTCAAATGATATGACACATAGATAAAAAAATTCAAAATGGAAAACTCTATCACCCAACATATGAACCATAATGGAAGAAAATTAATTATGAGTATCCTGAATTTGAAAATGAGATAAGAAACCATTATCTTATGTTATCTATAAATGAAGTGGTTCATTTTAGTGTGAAAAGAATCACTCAAAGTTTATGGTCTATTATTTTCTAAATTATAACTTTCTTTCTTGTATATGCATGAAACTAAAGTGTATTATATTTTCTCAACGTAATTTATGATGTAAAAATTATAGTAATAATATTTATTTTTATTTGGATCCATTAATTGAATATCTAGTATTTTTGTGGGATATGTGTGTTATGAATTATGATGTTCATATAAATGAAGAGTTCATGTTTATAGAGATGATATTTATGATGATAAATGAATTTTATTATTATAAAAACTTTTAATTATATATGATTAAATTAATTTTAATGTTATTCATTTTTAAAGAAGGTACCCAATCAGTTAGTTTTAAACATTGAATGAAATTTGGGTATTTTGGGTATTATAAATTTTTACCCCGCCAATATAAATATCAATCATGGATAACATTATTTGATTGGAAGTTGGAAGAATTTACAAAACCTTATCCATTAATATGTGATTAAAAGTTAGTGAATGTAAAGGATATTTTCACTATTTTCAAAAAAACAATTCTTGAAAAACATTATTAAAATGGGTTAAAAAAAGATATTATTTTTATATAATTCTGGTATTGAAATTTTCTGTCAGTTTTAAATTTTCTTTATATAATGCATATAGAAGAAAATTTATGTAATAGTCCCATTGGCTAGTTACTAAATGCACTATGAAAAATTAATTATATAAACAGGGATAGGATATAAATTATTGATATAGGGATAAGGGAAGACTTAGTTCCCATGAAAGGGATATTGATATGTATTCCATCAGTGACTCAAACTCTTACTAGATAATGCAGTCTTCAGTTTTTTAACTACTTAATTTTTTTAACCAATTTTAGAGAGGTATTCATCATATATAAAAAATATCATGTTGATGAATAACTTGAAGTAAAATGGATTAAAATCACATGATTATTATGTACTAACGTAAGATTTAATTTTTGTGTCTATACGTTTCTTTTAAAAAAAAATTGAAACACTATAACCAAGGTTTTATTTTTCTAAAAGATATATATAATATTTTTATACACCTTGTGAAGTTTCTTTCAATTGAAAAGGAAAATTTTCATATAATGTGAATTTGAAATTATCTTCACACCACTATTCTCTAATATAATGATTTATTCGATAGTTCACTTAGAGAGAGAGATACAAATATGTGGTGTTTTATATTATAGACGGATGTAACCCATTGAATGATACATAAATAGTTTGAAAAGGTAAATGAAAAATGACATCCACCCTGAAGGTTTTATTATGGAGATGTATATTGTTAAAGAGCACATTGAATTTTTCACCAAATATTTATCTGATGTTGATATAATTAGACACCCAAAATCTATCTATATTTGGTACATTGTGGATACAATAAAATTAGAAAGTTATGTTGTCACAATTACCATCATATATTAATATCATTGCATATTTTATGTTTAAAATAATAGTAAAGGGGTTTCACGATATGTTGAAACTCATAAAACAATTCTTTAGAATTTAAACCCATTAAGGCCTGAAAACTAGATATCAAAGACACATAATCCATAGTTTATATGGTGGTTTTGAGGTCATATATATTTTTAGTTAAATTATTTATAAATCTAAAATCAAATTTTATAATACTTTTATGGATATCTAGAGTGACGTCCCCTAGTCCCCAACTCTATGGATCAGTTCTAAAAACAAATTACACATAGTCTTTAATACCAAGTGAGATGACCCAAGAATAACATGTCTTTATTTGTTATAATTTCTACATGTTAATCATTACATATCAAAATAAACACACAATAAAAATCATTAAAGTATTAGTGTTTTTGAGGAATAACTATATAAGTAACTTATTTTATAACAATTTTGAAAATTTCTCCAAAATAGAAAAAACCAAACCCACAATAGAGACTTATAATAGGTTATAATCATATTCAAAACATGTTGAATGGAAACATAATAATGGGGTAATCTCAAATGATCAGTAAGGTAAATCTTATCAACTTTTCATCAAGGATAAGATCATAATAATACAATAAGAATTAATATGGGTGAAGTATCTTATTAAGAAGAACAAGGGATAATAAGTGTTTTCCATGAGTCATGATAGAATTTCATATAATCTCAAATGAAAAAACATATATCATATCATTAAAGTCTAAGAAAATATACCAGATCCATGAAAAATAATCATAGGCATATGATATAGAAATATAACATTCCATTGAAACATAGAATAGAACTGAATTATAGTATATGCATAAGTATATGGAAATTATTACATTTTCATGAAATTAAATCATTCTCATAAATTATGTTGCAATTAAACAAATTTTTATGAATTATGTTGTGAATATATAAAATGCAGATGATTCATTTTGTGAACCAAAAAATATCCACACATCAGGTTATAAACAAAATGTCTTCACATAACATCACTATCAAATGAGATATAAATCCTTAACCAATGAATTGAAGTACTATATATCACCTTACCCATAAATCATTAATATATTAGTGTTCCAATTGAAATAAATCATTTATCATATCTTAAAGAACATTTTGATAGAAAATCTATTTCATATCATTTCCAAATGTTATCACATAAACTGACTTTAAGGATTATATCCACTAATACAAAAATTTAATCAACAAAAATGAATACTTAAGAGAGGAATTTATTTTGTGATATATAAAACATAATTTAAAAAGGAAGAAAACCCCTGAAAAATACATTTTAAAGAATTGTTTTAACTTTGGAATAAAAGGTAATGTTACAGGTTAGTTTTAAAAGTAATTTTAGAAATGGTGAAGTGAATAATTTTAATTAAACCTTTACATTTAAAAATAATCTATTTTTTATATTTTTTAAAATACATAATGTTCTTCAACAAAAAATTTGGAGTATAAGATAAAAAATATGAATTTAAAAGAGAAATCCATTTTAATATTTTGAAGATGAATTTATTGAAACCCACGTCATAAAGAGCATGATAAATATTTCATTTTAAAAGAGTTAAATACAAATTTTAATATCAAAATAAATAAAAGATATTTGTATTTAAAAATAAGAAATGGGATGTATGGTGGGAAGACTGAACTTGGGTATGGAAGAAAAAGAGATCATTTGGAGAGAAAGGAAATTATTCATAACATCATAAAATTTTATGATGAAGGAAATCAATCAATTAAATTAAATATAAAAGGATTAAATTCATTATAATATCATCATATAATAGAATAAAACCATATTATGAAACCATATTAAAATGGTATCATTATGACTCAAGAAAATTAGAGTCAAGAAAACCCCTTACCTTTTACTCCCTACTTCCACAAAATATCTTAATCCTTATGTATTATAAAAATAAAAATATTAATAACATGTTTAAAAAAATTATCTATATCTATTACCATATATAATATTCACTTATAATCATTTTCTATACCATTACTATTTATTTATTGTTTATTTTCATCATGAGATGTTAATGATTTTCATTTTTTTACGCATGCTTTAAAGTGTCAATTTTGAATTTCCACTATTTGATACCTTGTTAATAATTACTATATTATCCAATTTACTATAATATATTATTTATAATTATTTATACATATACATATCCATTCAATTATAATTTTATTCATAATTGTTTAATATGGAATCATTGATGAGCTTTCTTTAAAAAAATTTAACAAACCAAAGTTTGCATATTAACAACACATTAAATATTAATATAACCCTTCCATGACCAAATATAATATTTAAATAATAATATCATATTTATTCATTAAAATTATTATAAGAATATAATTAGAATGAATATTAAATATAAGTATTTCATTCCATGGATGAGGTAGTATGCACATACACACAGATGAAGTTTATGTTTTGGATAAAATCAGAGAAATATAGAAAATGGTTTATATTTTTATAATGATAAAAAATTTATATATTTTTAATTTATCCATTTAATAACATTGTAGAACCATTCAAATGACTTGGTTATGAAAAATGATATACATTGTTTCATGGAATGGTATTTTTAACCTACATATAAATGGTGTTCTCGTTTTCTAATTAAGGGGGAAGGGTAGATAGTAGTTATAACATTAATATATTGAAATTGAATTATATTAAAATTTTTATTAGATTACATTATAATTAAAAATATATTTTTAGGAGAAACATTTTTAAAAATGATCATGAAGTTATTAGTACTCGTGTCAAGAGTTAAAAACATCACTTGTAGTACCTATTGAAAATAGAGGAATTTGGGATTCTACTTGGATGAAGGGGCTGTAAAAAATGGGATAGGTATTGAGGGAAAATAAAAATGGAATATTTTTGAGATTAAGATAATTTATACTTTACGAATAAAGGGTGGTGGAAGTCTCCTTTTATAAGTAAAAGGAGTTATATTTTTTTGTAAAAATATAAAAGGACAAGACACTATTCAAGAAATGTGGATCCAAAAGTAGAAAATAATGGGTATTAGAATAGTATGGGACAATACACCTCTAAAACACTCATTTATAGATAAGTATTCATTTAATTTATTCCTTTTATCCTTAATTTTATCTTGTTACCAAAATTTATATGACCACAATAACTATTGTTTATGTTTGGTAATTAATTTCTATGACTAAAAAATGAAAAGAACATTATTACCAAATTTAGAAATTATAATTTAAAATATATATACAATTTTTTAAAAAAATTAATAAGGGAGAGAAAAATTAATTTTAATATTAGTGCATATAAAATTTAAAAACCATTTTAGAACAAGTGTATTTTACACAAAAAATAATGTTTAGGATAAAATTATCAATATTTTTGATTTATATCAAATGAATGGGATTATTATTAACCAATTGATAATTATGTGTCTTTAAAATAAATTAAAAAAATAATTACTCCTTGTAGATAATTAAGTAAAAGAAATAGACTAAAACATGTTTTTATTAAAATAAATATTATTTAATTTTCAAAAAGTTAAGCATGAGATTTCTAAATTAAACATGTAATTTTTAAAATACTAATTTTACTCATTAAATATTTTTTATAAGAATAATATTTTATTTGTTTTTTAATTCATAACTAATTAATTATATAGTCATAATTTCTATGGTATTAGTAAAACTATATTTTTCACTATTCACATAAAAATCAACTATTTCCAAAATGTCCCAAAAATTCATTATAGGAAAATATTTTTGTGTCCAAAATAAAATTTAAAATATATTTTTCAAATTAATATTCTAAAATTTTAGAAATTCTTTTTAAATAAAATCTTTAAATTTAATGAAAAATATATTTTTATAGGAAAAATAATTTTTTGAATGTTAGATGTTCTTGATCTTGTTTCCTATCAATTACTAATTAAATTATATTTAATATATCATTAATATCAAAAATATATTTTAATTATTATTTAAAATTAATTTATTTTATTTCTTAAAATAAAAATACAAAGTGCATCATAAAAAATTTTATAGGAAATTTTGTTTTTAAGAATAAGAATAATTTATTCTTATTACCTCCATAATATTAAATGTGAGGTTATTATTAATATATTTATTTATTTATATTATAAATTAATCTCATTGAAATAATTATTTCGTAGTAATAAGTTTTATTTAGATTAAAACAAGCAATTTCTTTAGAAATTTAGTTCTTAAAAAATATCCAATTTTTATTAAATTATCTAAACCCAAATATAATTGAAATTAATTATTTATATCATAATAATTTAATTTTATAAATAGTTTTATAATATTTTTTTTAAATTTTAATATAAAATTAATTTAATAAAATTATTTTGGCACATAAAAATATTCTTATTATAAAATATTTTAATTAAATATTATATTTTGGTTTTGTTATTTATTATTTAAAAAATATATTTTTTAAACTTGTTACTAAAAATAAATAGTTTTAGTATACCTGTTTTATACATGTATATCCAATGGTCATATGTCCCATGGAGATATTTTCAATGACCATAATTATAATAATTAGGTTTCATTCCTAAATATAGATGTACCAGAATCATTCATTATATTCTAACTTCTTAAGGCAGACTTATTATTTCCTTATTTTTCATTTTATTTCTCACAACATGATTCCTCATTTAATTAAATTTTTCCCCATTGTTATATTTTTTATACTAATGGTGATTCTAAAAGGTGAAGGTAGTCTAAGGATTTTTCTTGTTTTAAATATATTATTCTTTTATATTTATTATCCCCTTTTAATGTTTTCAATTTTAATGGATGTAATCATCCATGATATGTGATAATTCACTACATGTGATAAATGGTTTCATATACCTTTGTTATAATTTTCAATCATAATTGAATAAATTTTCATTAGCTTCGTCCATATCTTTTATGGCACATTCTCTAATAAAATTTTAATTTTTTAAAAATAATATAAAAATGTTCTTTATAATTATAGACATATAATTCAAGTAAGGATAGTGGGTGCTAAAACTAGGGGTGTTACAACCCCCCCCCCACCTTATGTAATTTTTTTCCTTGTAATTTTAATTATTACTTACTAATGAAATAGTAAAGAGTATCCATAAGATGTAAAAGACTCAAGATATAATCTCAACCATATTATCATAACAAATATATTGAAACTTATCTATTGCTTCATGATATCAATATCCCAAATATTTATTTTTTCATAACAATTTGAGTTAATAATTCCTCATGGTTTGGTATCATTACTCCAATAGTAGAATTTGTTTTCCTTGAGATTTTGTAGTCTTCCTTATACTGTTAGATGGTCATCTATTTATTTTTAATATGAAATATGGCAGACCTATTTTTGTAATTAATATAGAGTATATGTGGAGATAACTATTCCATTTCCAAAGTCACATAAAATTTATCTAAATTAAGAATAATATGATTCACAAAAGGAAATTTCCAATAAACTTCAACATGGAATAAATTAATCTTACAACTATAAGTTTTCTTTAATAATAAAATCACCAGGGTGGTGAAAAATTCTCTTATAAAAATTCCTAAATATACTAGAGTTCCTAGAATTAAATTCCAAAAAGATATTCACAACGATGGTTTATAAGGTAAGTGTACTATAACAGTCAAAATCCACTTCAGTAATTTTCATCTCATAGGTTTTACCTTATTCCCTTAGTATAGGAGGTTGATGATTCCTATTATCCTCGGTAATCTAAGATTAGGGAATCAATTAAAATAATTTCCAAAAACCTTTAATTTGAATAATTAATGTTTCTTTGGAGTATTAATTTGGAATTTAAGACCTTATATTGTATTGGTTGAACTACTTATCTCTCTTAAAAAATCATGAGATTGATAGATAATACTTCCACACATGAAAATTTTTCTTACTCCTTTTGACACATTCCCTTAGGTACATTTTCCAAAAATAAATTGATATAAAGGAAATTGAATATTCTTTCCCTCATTATAGTTTCACCTAAAATCTATGAGACCCCATCCATATATTTTTTTTAATTTTTAGGTAGTCAGCTATGTTCATATTATTTATCATAATTCATTATAGCAGGAAAGGAATAATTACAAAATTTATCCCTAAATCTATTATCCTATTATGTTTCCTTTTGTAAAATTGTAAAAATTTTATATGGAATCCATCAATATATTGGATTCATTATGCTTCAATAATTACTATATCCAGATAAGGTTAACATGAGTAATAACATTATAAGAGAATTATCTTATTAAAACATGAGAATTATACACAAGATGTTGAACTATAACTCTTTTAGTTCAATATATGTTACTATTTTTTTCACCTACCTTACTTTAAGTTATATTATATAATAATTATTAACCTTATCCCCTAATGTAATTAAGAAATAAATCCTTCATAATGGCTCATATAGAGTATGTGATTTATCTAAATAATATCCTCTGAAAGTGTCAAATGGGGGGTGTTGTTTGGCCTCTTTGGAATACACCAGGTGAATTTTAAGATAACATCCAACCAACCTTTTTTGTGTTTTTACCCCAATGTGAATCTATTCTAGAGACTTCATCTGCTTTCTTGTATCCTAATAGTGAAGTCATTTCTAAGAAACCATACAATCTATAATTTACAAAATTTTAAGATCTTATCAGATACTTAGACTTATCCATAGGGTTTCACTAATGTTTTCACATCCTAATCTCCAATATAACTAGACTAACCACCAAAATAAATAAAACCTACTCTGATACGAACTGTGGTAAACCAAAATCTCACTCTCAAGACCGATGCTAGAAACAAATAATTTACACATTTTATTTAATACCATGTGAGATGAACCATGATAAAAATATCTTTATTTGAAATTATTTCCATAAATCAAATATTATATATCATAATAAACACAAAATGAAAACAACTTATAGTTTAGATTATTTGAGAACTAGCTACATAAGAAACATATTTAACAATAATTGAAAACATTTCCCCATGCTAGAACCACACCATAATCCATTTTAGACTCCACATAGGTAATAATCATCTTTATAATATGTGGAATAGAAACAGAATAAATGGGTGAGCTCAAATTATCAGTAAGGGAAAACATATGAATATGTCATCAAGGGTTATGTCATAAGCATAGTAAATATGTAACCATGAGATAAATATATTATTGAGAAAACTGTTGAACAGTAATATTAGTCCCCCTGTCATGATAGTGGGTCATTCAATATCAAATGAAAAAAATGTATACTAGGAAATAAGAGTGTGTGATAATAAAAATGATCTATAGAGAATAATCATAGGCACATGAAATATAAATATCCAATGGCATTGAAACATAACATAAAATGGACGTATGACACAAACATAAGCATTGGAAAATTATAACATTGTGAGGAAATTCAATCATTCCCACACATTAAGTTGTAAAAAAATGTTCATGCATCATGTCTCGAGGAAATAAAATGCCCACGCTTCCTGTTGTGATGATACAAAATATATATTCTTCATGATATGAATAAAAAAACACCCATCCATAACATAATTATTTTAGAATATATAAATCCTAAACCAATAAATTGGAGGGATATATATGTACCTACCAATAAATCATCCATATATATGTGTTACACTTGAAATTAATCGTTAATTATATCAAAAATAAACTAGGGAATGAAAATTGGTTTCATGTCCCTTCCAAATGGTATCACATAAATTCTATTCATGAATTAGATTGATTGATACTAAAATATAATCACCTAAAATGATTATTTCATAGTGGAATTTATAGAAAGAATTATAAAACAAAATTACATAGTATTTAGATATTTTAAAGAGTAAAATGAAAGTGAAACAACAAAAAAGGGATTTTAGAAGATGATTTTAACTTGGGTGTAAAATTTGAAGTTATGGGTCTCATAAAAAAGTAAATTTATAAAATTATAAGTGATTTTTTTAAAAAAAATCAACTTTTAAAAATAATATTAAATATTGGATCTTTAAAAATACATAATGTTTTTCTATATGAAATGTGATGTATAAGATAAAAACACAAACTTTAAAGGGAAATACTATTTAATGTTGTGAAAATAACTTTACTAAAATACACCTCATAAAGCGTGATAAAATATTTCATTTGAAAATTGGTAATGATATATTTTATGTTCAAAAATAATAAATTGATTTTTTATTTCAAAATAAGGAAGGATCTCATTTGTGGAATTAGGAATATGGATATGGAAGAAAAAGATCTCATTTAGAGATTATGTGAATTATTCATGAGATCATGAAATTTTATGAAGAAATATATCCATTAATGTAATTTATTAGAAAATAAGGGGGGAATTCATTATAATATCATCAGATATTAGAAGAAACCCATCGGGTAAAGCCACAATAAAAAAGGAATCATTATCACTTAAGAAATGAATTTGAGTCATGAAAACCCCTTGATGATTACTACCCATTTCATAGAATTCAGTTTCACCTCATGTATAATAAAAAAATTCATAATAACCAATTTCATTACCTTATTCATATCTATTACAAAAAATAATCTTCAATTATAATCATCATCCACACCTATATTAGTAAGTTATAGTTTATTATCATTATTGGTTGATAATGATTTTTATTCTTTAGTGCATGATTTTATGTTTCTATATTGATTACATTTATTTTATAACAATTTCATAATTCCTAAATTATGAAAGTTAATAAAATACATTATTCATAATTATTTATTATTCCTCAATTACATTCCATGATAATTTTATTTTGAATTAATGAACATGGAATCAATGAAGATCTTGCTTCAGTAAATTTTGATGAAAAAAAGTTAGTGTGTTTTTGACACATTAAATTTTATTATAAATATTTTAGAAAAAAACATTAATTACATATTAATATCATGTTTATTCATTAATTACATTATTATAAGCATCCATGTTAGGTGGTGATCAAAAAGAATTATGTCATTCCATAAAGGTAGTAGTATTCACGTATACTCCAACAAGGTTTTCATTTTCCATAGAAATAGATAAATATAGGAAATTGATTATATTTTCATAATAATAAACACATTATAAATTTAATATTTATTCATTTAATACACTTTTAATCCATTCATATAAGTTGATTATGAAGAAAAGACATGTTTCTTCATGGAGGCGGTATTATGTATGTACATATGAATGGGGTTCTCATTTTTTAAGGAAATGGTAGGGTAGGTAATAGTAATAAAATTAAAATAAAAAAGTAAAATATATTAAAAATAAATAAAATTTTATATTGTAATTTGAAAAATAGAGAAATATAGAGATGAAAAAACATTAAGAATTGATTAATACTCACATTGAGAGTCTGAACTTTCTCTTAGAGTATGACATGGAAAGGGAGGGTTTAGGGATTTTTATAGGATTATAGGTTTTAAAAAAGAGGTATAGGTATCTAAAGTAATTAATAAGGTCAGAGGTTCCAGGGGGAATTTTTAATGAATTTAATTTTCATGAATGTATGGATCACTGTTTTCTAGTTTAAATCCCTTGTTTTATCATAATAAATGTCCCCTAAGGTCTATAGAAGGCACCAGGAGTGTTTAGGGAATATTCAGAGCTTGTAGGTCCATGTTTTGGATGATTAAGGATATGTTAATGGTTTGACAAAACTATTCCCATGATATGTACATTTTACCATACCACATAGGGTGTTTCAGATGGATGAAAAGGGCCACACAGTTAGACTAAACCATGCGACCTAGGCTACATGTCCATTAACCATGCCTCAAGTAATGGATAGAGGGATTTTTTGTGGATTCACACATTAAAAAAATCAGTTCCTAACCCATGACATGTGTCATTTGAGGTAGGGTTTGTCATAGGGTTGGCACATGGTTCAGCTAACCACATGGCCTACCCATGCATCTATTAAAAAGTTAGTGAAATGAAAATTTCTACCCTCTTAATATTTAATTTACCCCTCTCTTTTCCTACCACGTTTCATGCATATCACCCCACATCTACATGGGTGCTCTCCCATGGAATCCACCGAGGATTTAAGGTATCAAAAATATCTGATCTCTATTTCCATTTTCGTTAGATGTGTTGGAAAACTAATGGTAAGATATCTAATGTTATTCATTCATTTATTAGTTTCTCTCACTATATCCTATGTTATTTTAGTGCGATCTCATATGACTTATTATTATGGAATTTCCAATTCATATTATTTATTCCTTTATACTTTAAACATGAATCCTATATCAGATGAGGAGTCATCCATGGATCTTAAGTAAGTGGTCTGGTAATTTTACCTAAACGTTTAGGTGTTTCTATATCATTCACTGATATTACTCATGTTATACTTTTCTATGCATTTCATTAAATGTGTTTCTACTTTTATAATTAATTAAAAAATGTTGAGAAAATCTCATGAACCCATATTAAAATATATAGAGGATATAAACCTCATTTATTACCACCCATTTGGGTGTGAAAAATTAAATGCCTTATTTTATATATAAATGATTCATTCACAAACCTTATAATAAGTGGTTTGGATTGAACATAAAATGGATTTTAATTTCTTTATAAATTAATTTTTTTGATTTAACTAATTTAATGTGTGAGGAAAGTCCATGGAACATGTTGTAAATTTATATATGGACCAAAAATATTATGGAAACCATGGTTAGATTGGGTTAAATTAATATAAATTCTTAAGGAGATATCCCACATTATTATTATTATTATACCATGGATATTGGTCATCAGACAATGGTTAAGGGATTTATTGAGAATGGTGGTTTACGTTCTCTTAAAATTGGTGTTGGGAACAACATCTCACACAGCTTACTTTTACCTAGGAAATGGGCATGATGTTCTAATTTCCCTTACGTTGGGTGTTGGGCACGTGTAGAGACCCGAATATTGACGTACATGGACATTACATTACTTTTTCGGAATACTTAATACATAACAAAAACCAAAACTCAAGGAACGTAATAGTTTAGTATCTTTGGAAACTCGGAACGTAATCTTCTAATATTGGTGAAAGATCTTCAACATCTCCCATAAGATCTTCCCCCTTTTGTTTTCTTACCTAAAACCTTTCTTTAAATCCCGGGGAAATGACAAAATATAAAGGGTGAGATCAAATGCTCAGTAAGGGAAAACATAGTGAACATAAAACAACATTTGAAAACAAAAACATGAACATGAAATTTAAACATCAAAATCTTGAGCAAAGACATAAATCATGGAAGTACGTAAGGCATATATCATAATGGAACATTAATCATGATAAAATATAATGGGAATAAAACATGTAATTGTGGCAACCATTCAGCACATGTCATGATTTCCATAGTAGCCAAGGCATTGCTGCCAAGACCATCTTAGTGGACAAAGTCCCTTTCTGAATTGAGTTCACTCCTCGTTTCAATCCTGTAACATTGAACCGGATTAACGTACCATTCCAGCCATGTCTATCTCATGAGATATAAATCATTACCCAATGCATTGGAGGGATATATAGGTCCCGCCCATCTCATAATGAAATAATTCTTACTTGTGCCACAAAATAAACTTAAAACATTCATCATAACCCAAAGAATAAAAAGGGTTTCATAAACATCATCCCATCATCACATAATCCATATATAAAAAAATGGATATTTCATCATAAGAAAAGTGAAACCACGTAAATCATAGAGACATTATATTTGAAACATACACATATGAAATAATTTCATCTTATATGGAAAATGGTTTTGATAAAACACTTGAAATTAATTCTTGAGGAAAATATATTTTCTTATTAAAAATCATTTTCCTTTCACAAAATGCCATGGAATTTTAAAAGAAAAGGATTTTTTTGAAAATAGTCATTAAATCTTGCAGAGTAAGCTTCATGAAAATAAGGCGTTATGAAACCGTAAAAATCCTTTCATGCCGTATAAGTTAAAAAAACATTCTTCTCGTACTTTTGTCAGAAAAGTCAAAAAGTACCTTGTATGGTAAATAAAAGAAAGATTCCTTCCATACGATGTGGTAAAATTAAAAAAGGGTAAAAATGAGTTTAAACATACATGGATGAAAAGTAAACATTTTATTAAAACATTTTTAGAACATATGGACATGGATGATAATCATAACCCTAGTAAATACTTACGAATAAACAATATCAAATAATAATGAGACTGGAATAATTATCCCTTACCTTAGGTCCAATATGCTTCGTATGGATCTGAACCTCCTGTATAATGATTTAAATAATGTAATTGACTTATTACATAATCATATTCATTGTTATGATATCATATATGTTTCAATTATGAATTTATATTACTCGTTCTTCTGTAAATTCCATGTTAAAGCAGCGTTTTGGGTAAAATCATTTCATTTATCGTACGTGTTTTGACTTGTCATTCTTGATATTATAACATATATCCTAATTTACATAATTACAGAATTTAAAACATGGTTTATATTAATATATATTCATCATATATATATATATATATATTATAGATCGATAAAAGGAATGAAATACACTGTTCATGGAGACGGTAGGCCGTACGTACGCATGAACACTGTTTTCGTTTCCTTATTGAATTGAATGAAACTAAATAGATGACATACATATATATATATATACATAAATACAGTAGAATTATTATTTCATATATTTCATTATTATTCATTATATAAACTTTATGATCATTCATGTATGGTTAACATGGAGAATGAATCTCATCGCGTCGTGGAGACGGTAGTCCGTCCGTACGCACGAGCGATGATATCATTCCCATAATTACTGAGTAGAATTGTAGTGGATGGTATAATATATAAGAATCAGTATGATGTTATAATAACCATATATAGTTATTCTTTACACCATTATACCCATCCATGTAAGGTGTTGGTGGAAATACAGATTACACCACGGCGTGGAGACGGTATTCCGTACGTACACACGCACGGTGATTTTGTTTTCCGTAGGATGGATATAAGGTGAAATAGGGTTGTTTCATATTTATAATAACATACCATTATATGAGTGATACTGATGTTATTACTTCATAATGAAACAACTAAATAAGAGGAAGTAGAAGAAGAAATAAATTTGAAAGAATCAGTAACAGATATTACCTCTTCTTCAAAACGCCTCTTTGAAACATCCTCTTAGGGAATTAAAATTGGTCTTTAAATAAGATCAGGAACTAAATAATATTTCTAGTGAATTTGAAAAGGGAAATGGGCTGGGGTTGGCCGAGTTTTGAGGCTCAAAGTTGTGTAAAGATGAGAGGGAGGAGGTTCCCTTTCATAAGGGAGGAGAGGGGCACCTTTGGAAATCTTAAATAAATATAACCCCACTTAAAAACCTCAAAAAATGACTCATATTAGAATATTAGATGAGATAGGGTTGTAATATTATCAAAAAATAAAATTTAGACATGTTAGGAATTTATTCTAAACATTATCAACTTGATTTATCCTTATTTAATCAATTTAATTTTATTTTTGGTAATAACATTTTAAATTTTAAATTATAATAAATAATTACTTATTTGTTGTGAATTTTTCATAATTGGATACTTTATAACATTTTAGACCATATAAATATAAATTTATAATTTTTAAATATTTTTGTGATTTTTAAACAATTTTATAATATGTTATTTTTATAAAATAACAATAGTGTCAATTTTGACACTATTCATTTATTTGAATTTAAATAAAATATATACAGAAGATATGTTCGAACTAAAAGATTTAATAGATTCATAAAAGGTCATATGTATCTAGAAAATTAATGGACAACATTAAATAGTTCATATAATATTTATTTTATTATTTTTAAAACCATTTATTTGGTTTATCTCTTAATAAAATAATTACTACAATATTTTTTGTATAATTATTTAATATACTTATTTTTTGCATAAAAATTAAAAATAAAATCATATGATGAATATAAATCTATTACCTTTCACAATAATACTTTTACTTGAATTTATCATCTTAAAATCACAATATTTAGATTGTTATATTTATTAAATTATGAAGGTGACAACTTTGGCATCATTTAAAATAAAATAATATAAGTGTCCTAATCACTTTTATAAGTCTCAAAATGGTCAAATATTCGACAATTGGATGATTATGATTTAAATTTACATGACCAATAAGTTTTGGTCAGGTTTTTGTACCTTTTATGGTCACTATTAGTTTAATAAAAACTATATTCTTGTTTTTTCACAAGATAAACAATTTCTGCATCACTATTGTGTCACAATTAATGATAATTATTTAATCCCTAAAAATTATAAATAAATTCATATGATGTAGATAATTTTATTATATTTCTGGAGACTATTCATGTTTGAAGTTTCATGAAGTTTATCACTAAATTAAAATAAATAAACTTATAAGATTTAAGAGAGTGACATGTTGTCACTTTCTTTGGTTTTAATAATAATTAAATTATTTTTATTGTAAAAAGTCCATAAAATTAATCTAATCCGACCCTTAGGTGATATGGGTCGACTTTTAGCCATACAATAGAATTTTGGCAGGTGTTAGGGTAATTTTATAATCATATATTTACCCTTAATTACCCGATTTATCTTTAACTATGGTAAATAAAATTTACCGTAGTTACTATTCATAATGCCCAAAAATAAAATGTAGCTTATTAAAATAATTTGGACCCACTAATTGAAAATATAGAATCCATTTTTCCAAATTCAATACACAAAAGTTGCAGAAATTAAATTAAAATTAATCCCGTTGTCGAAAGAAAATGGGTTTTTGTTTAAAACATTGCAAAAGATTGAATTGATTTAACCTACGAATTCAAGGTAAAATCAATGATAATGTCATACATTATTTTAAATGGTAAAAATATATTCTATTTATACTTTAAATCCATTCAATATTATAATTTAACCATATAAATTATTACGATGAAAAAAGTTGTTTTTAATTAAAATATAGCGTGTTTTTACTATTCATTAAAATATGAAAGTTATCAGAAAAATATCAAAACTTTATAAAAATTAAATTTTTATATCTTGAATCCAAGTAAGAATTTTATTTTGTAAAATTTAACTTATAAACATGTCAAAAACAAGATTTAAAGTGGGTGCACCATCAAAAGGCGACAAAACTGCATTTTTTTGAAAAATACTTATTTTACCCGAAACATTTATTTTGTTCTCATACCATGTTCTAGAAAATATGTAAGATGAATAATAATGTTATAAAATTCAAAATTTAGTTAATAATATTCATAACGGATAGTCCATAACAATATTATAACAATATATCATTATTTTGTGAAACTCGGTATTGCGTACAACACACGCTATCAAGGAAGGTCGCGATTGCGTGTAACGCAAGCCAAGTCAGAGTTGTGTGTTGTGAAAGAATCCTTTGTTGTTTCATATAACAGAATCCAACCATATTTATACATTGAATATATATATATATATATATATATATTTATACACTCAATGTTGCGTAGAATGACTATTATCAAACGAACTTGAAATTGTGTGTAACACAATCTAAGAATAGTGTTGCGTATACTGCAAGCTAATACGGTGTTGCGTATAGAAAAAGATAATCTTGTTGTAGCATAAAACACATGACATCAAATAAATTAAAAAGAGTACTTATCATAAAATATCGGGTTGTTACATTCTACCCCCCTTAAAATGAATTTCTCCCTCGAAATTCGTCGGGGTTATACATGGTTTTCTACTTGATAGTTTCTTTAATTGAAACCCACATCATAAAAAGAAATACCAAAACTTAACTTTAAAAACTAAAGTATGAAATGTAATGGTTACCCAAATTAACTAATCACTGGGTTTCCACAAAGGAGAACATAGGTGAAAATATGGATATGGAAGATAAATCTAACCATCATGTTCTGATGGAGGGTGGTAGAGAACATGGTTATGAAAAATCCAACAATCACAAAGCCATAGATTTGTTATGATCTAAAGTATCATATGATTCCTCAGATATAAGGGCACTAGGACAAAATTTTTGGTTTTCAAGATCATTTCCCTAAAGTTGATGAATTAAAAGAAATACTTACATGATTTTGGTACCATCTCATTGTTGTTCATGAATTGAACAATTTCCACTTCATCCCTTAAAGAAATGATTTTGAATTTGTTATTCGTGATGTGTTAGCAGATCATGTTATAGAATGATAAGTCATTCCATCTGTTTCAAACAAAAGGTTAGAAAAAGTTATAAGTTCATCTTATGGTTAGATTAATTGTATATGGTTCCAAAAATGAACTTATACTTCATATATCATACCGTTTAATAAAATAAAACTAGTTTCTACTAACTAGGGACTTCCAGTAGGCCAGCGGTAGGCGATAAAGGCCTGTCACACTTCAGTTGTGGGTTTGATTCCCACAGCCTTGTCCGACGTGATGGGTTGTCGCCCGTCCTACAGGTTGTCCTTTTTCTAAAACTACATTACTATAACATCCCATAAATAATATCTAAAAAGTTGTATCCTTAAAGAATACTAACTTATGTCCAATATAATCTATTCCAATATTTAGGCTTATCTAAAATACTTCTTTCCAAGCTCACAGTATAATGAAAATGATTACTTGAAATGTCATATAACAATCACGTGAATGCCATCATTTATCCCCCATATATCCTAAGATATATCTTTTTGGTCAAATTACAAACATGTGAATACCTTAATCATGTATTCTCTTGAATAATGAATATCCATTGAACCTTAGTGAAAAGATTAATACTGTCAAAAGTTAACTCTTTCCACATACCAAAATCCCAAAATTTCTATATACTCAAACCATGATATCACTTTGTCCTTATTTTAGTCATGAGATCATGATCACTATCATATTATTTTCTCCTTATCCCTTCATTATGAACATTTCATCTCCTTTCCAAAAATATTTCAATAACTTTTTCATAGTTACCAGTACAATATAATTATTGAAAACCAATACATAGATATTCCAAAATTCCACAATACCATAAATGAGATTCCGTGATACTATTTTGAAATCTCATTACATAAACACTTAATCACTACACATCATCATTTTCATACTCAACATCACAAATAGTGATCGCATGAGAATTCCCTTTATCCTTTTCTTTAAGAGGTTTCTCACATTGATCATCATTAACCCGTGGATTAGGGCATTTATTAGTATAATACCCCATTTACTTGCACTTGAAGCATTGAAGTGTTGGTGGAGAGTTCTCTGTAGTCTTTTCTCTATTCACATCATTAGCAACCTTTTTCCCATTACCTCGATAATCAACTGCTTGATGACCTTCTTTTCCACACTTAAAACATTTTCTAGTACCTTTTAGGCAATCTCCACCATGATTCTTTTCACACTTTGAGCATAAAGAAACATTCATCTTATTTTAACCATTGTTCTAAGATTTCTCCTTGAACTCCATCTTTCGTTTCTTATCAAAACCATGAGATAGATATGTTACACCAACTTCCAGTTCTACCTTGATATTACAACACACAATTTATTCATAGCTACTGAAGTCTCTTATAGCTAATTCCTTTTGAAGACTTGGTTTTAAGCCACTGAAAAATCTATCAAATTTACTTTCAGGTTGGATGATAAAGCCAGATGCATACCTTGCAAGTCTTGTAATATTCTCTTCGTATATACCAACAGATTCATCATCTTTCTACTTAAGCTCAAGAAACTCTTTTTCCATCTTTGTTTGAAGAATACGAGGGAAGTACTTACTGAAAAACAAGTTCTTGAACTCATCCCATTCCATGGACTAAATTTTATCTCTTTTCCTCGTATTCTTGATAAGATTCCACCATTGATCAACATCACCTTCCAAAAGATATACTAATAAGATGACTTTAACATGCTCAGAACATTGTAGAACTGAAAATATCTTTTCAGTAGTACTCATCCATTGTTCAGCCACTAAGGGATCAGAAGACCCGCTGAATGAAGGTGGACGCTGCCTCATGAAGGATTCAACAGAATGTTGCTCCTTTCTCTGCTCATTTTGAAGTCCAGAATGATTCATAGCTTTTGTAAGTATATAAATAAGATTGTGCACTCCATCTTCCATGACATTGGTTTGGTCAGGAGGACAATCATTGCATTGTCCATTACATTGATCAACACGGTTCTTTCGGGTTCCAACCATCGTCTAAAACCCAAAAATAATAGTGTGAGAGGAAAATACCATGCTAGGGAAAATAACATAATAAAGGGGGAGTATCTTCAATATCTAACATCTTAGGTTTAATTCTAAGATGGTTAGCGCAATTTTAGGACTATAACCTATACGTATACTTAACCTTAGGGACATCCCTAGACATACCTTAGAAATATCTCTAGGGATTTCACTAAAGTTTTCGCGTCTTAGTTTCCAAAGGTTAACTAAACCTTTCCTATGATACCAATTTTAGAGACCCGAAGCCTGACGTACGTGGAAATTACATTAATTTTTTGGAATAATTAATACATAACAAAAACCAAAACTCAAGGACAGTAATAGTTTAGTGTCTTTGGAAACTCAGAACGTAATCTTCTAATCTTGGTGAAAGATCTTCAACATCTCCCATAAGATCTTCCCCTTTTTGTTTTCTTACCTAAAACCTTTCTTTAAATCCTGGGGAAAAGAAAAAATATAAAGGGTGATCTCAAATTATTAGTAAGGGAAAACATAGTGAACATAAAACAACATTTGAAAACAAAAACTTGAAAATGAAATTTAAACATCAAAATCTTGTGCAAAGACATAAATCATGGAAGTATGTAAGGCATATATCATAATGGAACATTAATCATGATAAAATATAATGGAAATAAAACATGTAATTGTGGAAACCATTCAGTAAATGTCATGATTTCCATAGTATCCAAGGCATTGCTGCCAAGACCATCTTAGTAGACAAAGTCCCTTTCGGAATCGAGTTCACTCCTTGTTTCAGTCCTGTAACACTGAACCAGATTAACTTACCGTTCCTGCCATGTCTATCTAATGAGATATAAATCTTTACCCAATGCATTGAAGGGATATATAGGTCCCACCCATCTCATGATGAAATCATTCTTACTTGTGCCACAAAATAAACTTAAAACATTCATCATAACCCAAAGAATAAAATGGGTTTCATAAACATCATCCCATCATCACATAATCCATATATAAAAAATGGATATTTCATCATAAGAAAAGTGAAACCATGTAAATCATAGAGACATTATAATTGAAACATACACATATGAAATAATTTCATCTTAGATAGAAAATGGTTTTGATAAAACACTTGAAATGAATTCTTGAGGAAAATATATTTTCTTATTCAAAATCATTTTCCTTTCACAAAATGTCATGAAATTTTAAAAGAAAATGATTTTATTGAAAATATTTATTAAATATTGTAGAGTAAGCTTCATGAAAATAAGGCGTTATGAAACCGTAAAAATCCTTTCATGGAATATAAGTTAAAAAAAACATTCTTCTCATACTTTTGTCGGAAAATTCAAAAAGTACCTTGTATGGTAAATAAAAGAAAGATTCCTTCCATACGATGTGGTAAAAGTAAAAAAGGGTAAAAATTACTTTAAAAATACATGTAAGAAAAGTAAACATTTTATGAAAACATTTTGATAACATGTGGACATGGATGATAAACATAACCCGAGTAAATACTTACGAATAAACAATCTCAGATAATAATGAGATTGGAATAATTATCCCTTACCTTAGGTCCGATATTCTTCGTATGGATCTGAACCTCATGTATAATGATTTAAATAATGTCATTGAATTATTACATAATCATATTCATTGTTATGATATCATATATGTTTCACTTATGACATTATATTACCCGTTCTTTTGTAAATTTCATGTTAAAGCAGCGTTTTGGGTAAAATCATTTCATTTATCGTATGTGTTTAGACTTGTCGATCTTGATATTATTACATATATCCTGATTTACATAATTACATAATGTAAAACATTATTTATATATAATACATATTCATCATATACATATATATTATAGATTGATAAAAGGAATAAAATACACTGTTCATGGAGACGGTAGGTCGTACATACGCATGAACGCTGTTTTCGTTTCCTTATTGAATTGAATGAAACTAAATAGATGACATAAATTTATATATATATACATAAATCCAGTAGCATTATTATTTCATATATTTCATTATTATTCATTATATAAACTTTTTGATCATTCATGTATGGTTAACATGGAGAATGAATCTCATCGCGTCATGGAGACGGTAGTCCGTACGTACGCACGAGCGATGATATCGTTCCCATAATTATTGAGTAGAATTGGAGTGGATGGTATAATATATAAGAATCAGTATGATGTTATAATAACCATATATAGTTATTATTTACACAATTATACCCATCCATGTAAGGTGTTGGTGGAAAAAACAGATTACACCACGGTGTGGAGACGGTATTCCGTACATATGCACGTGCAGTGATTTTGTTTTTCGTAGGATGGATAGATAGTGAAATAGGGTTGTTTCATATTTATAATAACATAACAGTATATGAGTGATACTAATGTTATAACTTCATAATGAAACAAATAAATAAGAGTAAGTAGAAGAAGAAATAAATTTGAAAGAATCGGTAACGGATATTACCTCTTCTTCGACATGTCTCTTTGAAACCTCCTATTAGGGCACTAAAATTGGTCTTTGAATAAGACCAGGACCTCAAGAATATTTATAGGGAAGTTGATAAGGTAAATGGTAATGGGTTGGCCGAGTTTTAAGACTCAAAGTTGTGTAAAGATGAGAGGGAGGAGGTTCCCTTTTATAAGGGAGGAGATAGGCACCTTTGGAAATCCTAAATAAATCTAACCCCACTTAAAAACCTCAACAAATGACTCATATTAGAATATTAGATGATATAGGGTTGTAATATCATCAAACAATAAAATTTAGACATGTTAGGAATTTATTTTAAACATTATCAACTTGATTTATCCTTATTTAATCAATTTAATTTTATTTGTGGTAATAACATTCTAAATTTCAAATTATAAAAAATAATTACTTATTTGTTGTGAATTGTCCATAATTGGATACTTTATAACATTTTAGACCATATAAATTCAAATTGATAATTTTTAAATATTTTTGTGATTTTTAAACAATTTTATAATAAGTTATTTTTATAAAATAACAATAGTGTCAATTTTGACACTATTCATTTATTTGAATTTAAATAAAATATATACAGAATATATGTTCAAAATAAAAGCTTTAATAGATTCATAAAATGTCATATGTATCTAGAAAATTAGTGTAGAACATTAAATATTTCATATAATATTTATTTTATTATTTTTAAAACCATTTATTTGGTTTATCTCTTAATGAAATAATTACTACAATATTTTTGTATAATTATTTAATATACTTATTTGTTGCATAAAAATTAAAAAAAAACTCCTATGATGAAGATAAATATATTTCCTTTCACAATAATACTTTTACTCAAATTTATCATCTTAAAATCACAATATTTAGATTGTTATATTTATTAAATTATGAAGGTGACAACTTTGGAATCATTTAAAATAAAATAATATAAGTGTCATAATCGCTTTTATAAGACTACAAATGGTCAAATATGCTACCATTGGATGATTATAGATTAAATTGGCATGACCAATAAGTTTTTTTCAGGTTTTTGTGCCTTTAATGGTCACTATTAGTTTAATAAAAACTATATTCTTGTTTTTTCACTAGATAAACAATTTCTGCATCACTATTGTGTCACAATTAATGATAATTATTTAATCCCTAAAAATTATAAATAAATTCATATGATGTAAATAATTTTATTATATTTCTGTATACTATTCATGTTCGATGTTTCATGAAGTTTATCACTAAATTAAAATTAATATACTTATAAGATTTAAGAGAGTGACATGTTGTCACTTTCTTTGGTTTTAATAATAATTAAATTATTTTTATTGTAAAAAGTCCATAAAATGAATCTAATCCAACCCTTAAGTGATATGAGTCGACTTTTAGCCATCCAATAGAATTTTGGCAGGTGTTAGGGTAATTTTATAATCTTATATTTACCCTTAATTACCCGATTTATCTTTAACTATGGTAAATTAAATTTACAGTAGTTACTATTCCTAATGCCCAAAAATAAAAAGTAGCTTATTAACATAATTTGGACCCAATGATTCCAAATATGGAATCCATTTTTCAAAATTCAATACACAAAAGTTGCAGAAATTAAATTAAAATTAACCCCGTTGTCGAAAGAAAGCAGGTTTTTGTTTAAAACATTGCAAAAGATTGAGTTGATTTAACCTACGAATTCAAGGTAAAATCAATGACAATGACATAAATTATATTAAATATTAAAAATATATTCTATTTATACTTTATAACCATTCAATATTATAATTTAACCATATAAATTATTACAATGAAAAAATTTGTTTTTAATTAAAATATAGCGTGTTTTTACTATTCATTAAAATATGAAAGTTATCAGAAAAATATCAAAACATTATCCAAATTAAATTTTTATATTCTGAATACAAGGAAGAATTTTATTTTTTAAAATTTAACTTATAAACATGTCAAAACCTGATTTAAAGTTGTTGCTCCATCAAAAGGCGGCAAAACTGCATTTTTTTGAAAAATACTTATTTTACCCGATAAATTTATTTTGTTCTCATACCATGTTCTAGAAAAAATTTAAGATGAATAATAATGTTATAAAATTCAAAATGTAGTTAATACTATTCATAACAGCTAGTTCATAATAATATTATAACAATATATCGTTGTTTTGTGAAACCCGGTATTGCATACAACACACGCTATCCAGGAAGGTTGAGATTGCGTGTAATGCAAGCCAAGTCAGGGTTGCGTGTTGTGGAAGACTACTTTGTTGTTTCATTTAACATAATCCAACCATATTTATACATTTAATATATATATATATATACACTCAATGTTGCGTATAATGACTATTATCAAACGAACTTGAAATTGTGTGTAACACAATCTAAGAATAGTGTTGCGTATACTTCAAGCTAATACAGAATTGTGTATAGCACAAGATAATATTGTTGTAGCATAAAACACATGACATAAAATAAATTAAAAATAATACTTATCATAAAATATCGGGTTGTTACATTCTACCCCCTTAAAATGAATTTCTCCCTCAAAATTCGTCGGGGTTATACATGGTTTTCTACTTGAAAGTTTCTTTAATTGAAACCCACATTGTAAAATAAAATACCAAAACTTAACTTTAAAAACTAAAGTATCAAATGTACCGGTTACCCAAATTAACTAATCACTGGGTTTCCACATAGGAGAACATAGGTGAAAATATGGATATGGAAGAGAAATCTAACCATCATGTTCTGATGGAGAGTGGTAGAGAACATGGTTATGAAAAAGACAAAAATCACAAAGCCAGAGATTTGTGATGATCTAAGGTACCATCTGATTCATCAGATATAAGGGCACTAGGACAAATTTTTTGGTTTTCAAGGTCATTTCCCTAAAGTTGATGAATTAAAAGAAATACTTACATGATTTTGGTATAATCTCACGGTTGTTTGTGAATTGAACAATTTCCACTTCATCCCTTAAAGAAATGAAGTTGAATTTGTTATTCGTGATGTGTTAGCAGATCATGTGATAGAATAATGGGTCATTCCATCTCTTTCAAACAAAAGGTTAGAAAAAGTTATAAGTCCATCTTATGGTTAGATTAATCGTATATGGTTCCAAAAATGAACTTATACTTCATATATCATACCGCTTAATAAAATAAAACTAGTTTCTACTAACCAAGGACTTCCTGTAGGCCATCGGTAAGCGATAAAGGCCTGTCGCACTTCGGTTGTTGGTTCGATTCCCACAGCCTTGTCCGACATGATGAGTTGTCGCCCGTCCTGCAGGTTTTCCTTTTTCTAAAACTACATTACTATAACATCCCATCAATAATATCAAAAAAAGTTTTATCCTTAAATAATACTAACTTATTTCCAACATAATCCATTCCAATCTTTAGTCTTATCTAAAATACTTTGGTCCAAGCTCATAGTATAAAGAAAATGATTACTTGAAATGTCATATAACAATCACGTGAATTCCATCATTTATCCCCCATATATCATAAGATATATCTTTTTGGTCAAATTACAGACATGTGAATACCTTAATAATGTATTCTCTTAAAGAATGAATACCCATTTAACCTTATGGAAAACATGAATACTGTCAAAAGTTAACTCTTTCCACATACCAAAATCACAAAATTTCTATATACTCAAACCATGATATCACTTTGTCCTTATTTTAGTCATGAGCTCATGATCACTATCATATTATTTTCTCCTTATCCCTTCATTATGCGCATTTCATCTGCGTTCCAAAAATATTTCAATCACTTTTTCATGGTTACCAGTACAATATAATTATTGAAAACCAATACATATATATTCCAAAATTCCATAATACCATAAATGAGATTCCGTGATACTATTTTGAAATCTCATTACATAAACACTTAATCACTACACAACA
This sequence comes from Viscum album, assembly GCA_963277665.1. Lineage (NCBI taxonomy): Eukaryota > Viridiplantae > Streptophyta > Magnoliopsida > Santalales > Viscaceae > Viscum > Viscum album. Next base: position 1,453,892,325 of record OY728145.1, read on the forward strand.
TCATTTTCATACTCAACATCACAAATAGTGATCGCATGAGACTTCCCTTTATCCTTTGCCTTAAGAGGTTTCTCACGTTGATCATCATTAACCCATGGATTAGGGCATTTATTAGCATTATGCCCCATTTCCTTGCACTTGAATCATTAAAGTGTTGGTGGAGAGTTCTCTGTAGTCTTTTCTCTATTCACATCATTAACAACCTTTTTACCATTACCTCGACAATCAACTACTCGATGAACTTCTTTTCCACACTTAAAACATTTTCTAGTACCTTTTAGGAAATCTCTACCATGCTTCTTTCCACACTTTGAGCATAAAGAAACATTCATCTTCTTTTCACCATTGTTCTGAGATTTCTCTTTGTACTCTATCTTTAGTTTCTTCTCAAAACCATGAGATAGATATGTTACACCAACTTCCAGTTCTACCTTGATAGCACAATGCACAATTTTTTCATAGCTACTGAAGTCTTTTATAGCTAATTCCTTTCGATGACTTGGTTTTAAGCCATTGAAAAATCGATCAACTATACTTTCAGGTTGGATGATAAAGCCAGATGCATACCTTGCAAGTCTTGTAAAATTCTCTTCGTATATACCAATAGATTCATCATCGTTCTGCTTAAGCTCAAGAAACTCTTTTTCCATCTTTGTTCAAATAATACGAGGGAAGTACTTACTGAAAAAAATGTTCTTGAACTCATCCCATTCCATGGACTCAATTTCATCTCTTTACCTCGTATTCTTGATAAGATTACACCATTGATCAGCATCACCTTCCAAATGATATACTTCTAAGATGAATTTATCATGCTAAGAACATTGTAGAACTGAATATACCTTTTCAGTAGTACAAATCCATTGTTCAACCACTAATGGATCAGAAGACCCACTGAATGAAGGTGGACACTGCCTCATAAAGGATTCAACAGAATGTTGCTACTTTCTCTGCTAATTTTCAAGTCCAGAATGATTCATAGCCTATGTAAGTATAGAAATAAGATTGTGCACTCCGTATCCCATGACATTGGTTTTGTCAGGAGGACAATCATTGCATTGTCCATTACATTGATCAACACGGTTCTTTCGGGTTCCAGCCATCGTCTAAAACCCAAAAATAATAGTGTGAGAGGAAAATACAATGCTAGGGAAAATAACATAAAAATGGGGAGTATCTTCAATATCTAACATCTTAGGTTTAATTCTAAGATGGTTAGTGCAATTTTAGGACTATAACCTATACGTATAATTAACCTTTGGGACATCCCTAGACATACCTTAGAAATATCTCTAGGGATTTCACTAAAGTTTTCGCGTCCTAGTTTCCAAAGGTTAACTAAACCTTTCCTCTGATACCAACTGTAGAGACCCGAAGCTTGACGTACATGGACATTACATTAATTTTTCAGAATACTTAATACATAACAAAAAACAAAACTCAAGGACCATAATAGTTTAGTGTCTTTGGAAACTCATAACGTAATCTTCTAATCTTGGTGAAAGATCTTCAACATCTCCCATAAGATCTTCCCCTTTTTGTTTTCTTACCTAAAACCTTTCTTTAAATCCTGGGGAAAAGAAAACATATAAAGGGTGATCTCAAATGCTCAGTAAGGGAAAACATAGTGAACATAAAACAACATTTGAAAACAAAAACTTTAACATGAAATTTAAACATCAAAATCTTGATCAAAGACATAAATCATGGAAGTATGTAACACATATATCATAATGGGACATTAATCATGATAAAATATAATGGAAATAAAACATGTAATTTTGGAAACCATTCAGCACATGTAATGATTTACATAATAGCCAAGGCATTGCTACCAAGACCATCTTAGTGGACAAAGTCCCTTTCTGAATTGAGTTCACTCCTCGTTTCAGTCCTGTAACACAGAACCAGATTAACTTACCGTTCCAGCCATGTATATCTCATGAGATATAAATCGTTACCTAATGCATTGGAGGGAGATATAGGTCCCACCCATCTCATAATGAAATCATTCTTTCTTGTGCCACAAAATAAACTTAAAACATTCATCATAACCCAAAGAATAAAAAGGGTTTCATAAACATCATCCCATCATCACATAATCCATATATAAAAAAATGGATATTTCATCATAAGAAAAGTGAAACCATGTAAATCATAGAGACATTATACTTGAAACATACACATATGAAATAATTTCATCTTAGATGGAAAATGGTTTTGATAAAACACTTGAAATGAATTCTTGAGGAAACTATCTTTTCTTATTCAAAATCATTTTCCTTTCAAAAAATGTCATAAAATTTTAAAAGAAAATGATTTTGTTGAAAATAGTCATTAAATCTTGTAGAGTAAGCTTCATGAAAATAAGGCGTTATGAAACCGTAAAAATCCTTTCATGCCGTATAAGTTAAAAAAAACATTCTTCTCGTACTTTTGTCGGAAAAGTCAAAAAGTACCTTGTATGGTAAATAAAAGAAAGATTCCTTCCATACGATGTGGTAAAATTAAAAAAGGGTAAAAATGACTTTAAACATACATGGAATAAAATTAAACATTTTATGAAAACATTTTGAGAAAATATGGACATGGATGACAAATATAACTCGAGTAAATACTTATGAATATACAATCTCGGATAATAATGAGATCGGAATAATTATCCCTTACCTTAGGTCCGATATGATTCGTATGGATCCGAACCTCCTGTATAATGATTTAAATAATTCCATTTACTTATTACATAATCATATTCATTGTTATGATATCATATATGTTTCACTTATGACTTTATATTACCCGTTCTTTTGTAAATTCCATGTTAAAGCAGCGTTTTGGGTAAAATCATTTCATTTATCGTATGTGTTTCGACTTGTCGTTCTTAATATTATTACATATATCCTGATTTACGTAATTCCAGAATGTAAAAAATTATTTATATATAATATATATTCATCATATACATATATATTATAGACCGATAAAGGGAATGAAATACACTGTTCATGGAGACGGTAGGCCGTACATATGCATGAATGCTGTTTTCATTTCCTTATTGAATTGAATGAAACTAAATAGATGACATACATATATATATATAAATAAATCCAGTAGCATTATTATTTCATATATTTCATTATTATTAATTATATAAACTTTTTGATCATTCATGTATGGTTAACATGGAGAATGAATCTCATCGCGTCGTGGAGACGATAGTCCGTACGTTCGCACGGGCGATGATATCGTTCCCATAATTATTGAGTAGAATTGGAGTGGATGGTATAATATATCAGAATCAGTATTATGTTATAATAACAATATATAGTTATTCTTTACACCATTATACCCATCCATGTAAGGTGTTGGTGGAAAAACAGATTACACCACGGCGTGGAGACGGTATTCCGTATGTACGCACGCGCGGGGATTTTGTTTTCCGTAGGGTGGATAGAAGGTGAAATAGGGTTGTTTCATATTTATAATAACATACCAGTATACAAGTGATACTTATAATATTACTTCATAATGAAACAATAAAATAAGAGGAAGTAGAAGTAGAAATAAATTTGAAATAATCGTTAACGGATATTAGCTCTTCTTCGACACGCCTCTTTGAAACCTCCTCTTAGGGCACTAAAATTGGTATTTGAATAAGAACAAGACCTCAATAATATTTATAGGAAAGTTTAGAAGGTAAATGGGCAGGGGTTGGCCGAGTTTTAAGGCTCAAAGTTGTGTAAAGATGAGAGGGAGGAGGTGCCCTTTTATAAGGGAGGAGATGAGGACCTTTGGAAATCTTAAATAAATCTAAACCCACTTAAAAACCTCAATAAATGAATAATATTCGATTATTAGATGATATAGGGTTGTAATATAATCAAAAAATAAAATTTATACATGTTAGGAATTTATTTTAAACATTACCAACTTGATTTATCCTTATTTAATCAATTTAATTTTATTTATGGTAATAACATTCTAAATATTTAATTATAACAAATAATTAATTATTTGTTGTGAATTTTCCATAATTGGATACTTTATAACATTTTCGACCATATATATTTAAATTTATAATTTTTAAATATGTTTGTGATTTTTAAACAATTTTATAATATGTTATTTTTATAAAATAACAATAGTGTCAATTTTGACACTATTCATTTATTTGAATTTAAATAAAATATATACAGAGGATATGTTCAAAATAAAAGATTTAATATATTTATAAAAGGTCATATGTATCTAAAAATTTAGTGGATAATATTAAATAGTTCATATAATATTTTTTTTTATTTTTAAAACCATTTATTTGTTTATCTTTTAATGAAATAATTACTATGACATTTTTGTATAATTATTTAATATACTTATTTGTCGCATAAAAATTAAAAATAAAATACTATGATGAATCTAAATCTATTAACTTTCACAATAATACTTTTACTCGAATTTATCATCTTAAAATCACAATATTTAGATTGATATATTTATTAAATTATGAAGTTGACAACTTTGGAATCAATTAAAATATAATAATATAAGTGTCATAATCACTTTTATAAGGCTCCAAATGGTCAAATATTAGACCATTGGATGATTATGGTTTAACTTTACATGACCAATATGTTTTGGTCAGGGTTTTGTGCCTTTTATGGTCACTATTAGTTTAATTAAAACTATATTCTTGTTTTTTCACTATATAAACAATTTCTACATCACTATTGTGTCACAATTAATGATAATTATTTAATACCTAAAAATTATAAATAAATTCATATGATGTAGATAATTTTATTAGATTTTTGGAGACTATTCATGTTCTAAGTTTCATTAAGTTTATCACTAAATTAAAATTAATATACTTTTGAGATTTAAGAGAGTGACATGTTGTCACTTTCTTTGGTTTTAATAATAATTAAATTATTTTTATTGTACAAAGTCCATAAAATGAATATAATCCGACCCTTAGGTGATATGGGTCTACTTTTAGCCATTCAATAGAATTTTGGCAGGTGTTAGGGTTATTTTATAATCTTATATTTACCCTTAATTACCCGATTTACCTTTAACTATGGTAAATAAAATTTACCGTAGTTACTATTCATAATTCCCAAAAATAAAAAGTAGCTTATTAACATAATTTGGACCCACTAATTCCAAATATGGAATCAATTTTTCAAAATTCAATATACAAAAGTTTCATAAATTGAATTAAAATTAATCCCGTTGTTGAAAGAAAATGGGTTTTTGTTTAAAACATTGCAAAAGATTGAATTAATTTAACCTACAAATTCAAGGTAAAATCAATGATAATGACATAAATTATATCAAATGGTAAAAATATATTCTATTTATACTTTAAAACCATTCAATATTATAATTTAACCATATAAATTATTACGATTAAAAAAGTTGTTTTTAATTAAAATATAGCGTGTTTTTACTATTCATTAAAATATGAAAGTTATCAAAAAGATATCAAAACTTTATACAAATTAAATTTTTATATCCTGAATCCAAGGAAGAATATTATTTTGTCAAATTTAACTTATAAACATGTCAAAAACTAGATTTGAAGTGGGTGCGCCATCAAAAGGCGGCAAAAATGCATTTTTTGAAAAATACTTATTTTACCCGAAAAATATATTTTATTCTCATACCATGTTCTAGAAAATATGTAAGATGAATAATAATGTTATAAAATTCAAAATTTAGTTAATAATATTAATAACGGCTAGTCCATAGTAATATTATAACAATATATCATTGTTTTGTGAAACCCGGTATTGCGTACAACACACGCTATCGAGGAAGGTCGCGATTGCGTGTAATGCAAGCCAAGTCAGGGTTGCGTGTTGTGCAAGACTCCTTTATTGTTTCATATAATAGAATCCAACCATTTTATACATTGAATATATATATATATATACACTCAATGTTGCATAGAATGACTATTATCAAACGAACTTGAAATTGTGTGTAACAAAATCTAAGAATAGTGTTGAGTATACTGAAAGCTAATACGGTGTTGCGTATAGCACACGATAATCTTGTTGTAGCATAAAACACATGAAATCAAATAAATTAAAAAGAATACTTATCATAAAATATCAGGTTGTTACAGCATGACAAATCACCCCACTATCTTGAGTGTTGAACATGATGAATCACCCCATTATCTTGAATGAAGATCATGAAATATCACATTCTTATGAGATTCAGTGCTAGTACACTTGTTAGATCCTATATCCCGTTTGACTATCCATGGATGCCTGAGTTATTCCCATGTCCACATAGCACTTACTATCCATGTATATTTCATTATATGTCCTTACTTATATAGTGTTTATACATGTATACATATTATATATGATTATTTATATATTTATGTACATGGTATTTGATATAAAATTTCTCTCGACATATGCTAAATCAAGTAGAATCTTTTAGGTGTCTTGTAGGATCCTAATCAACAAGAATTTAGTTTTCAAAACATTTTTTTTATTTCATATTACTTCACACTTCTATGTTATATACACAGACAAGTTTATCCTAGACACTGTTGATGGAGGCCTATTTGTTTTATCTCACACCCTACTTGGGTAATCTATGGTACGTGAGTCGACTTTATGATTAAAGGTGTCGATATGGGAAAGTTCCATATTGTGGATTCTTGATATGTTTTTCTTATAGCATGGGAGCATGGGAGTAGAGGACAGAGTTTATGATCACAATTCTATTGGTGATATCATTTTTTATTTTTGTATTTTTTTCTGTAATATTGTATATTCATGTACTCAGCATCCCATGTATCCCCATTTTGTACATCAGCTTTCCATGACATCATTTTGTATATGTATCAGCCTATTTATTTTGTTTATTATAACTTATTGTATGTTTCCTTTTTTTTGTTCTTGTTTATACTATTTATTTTAGTTGTTTTGTTAGTTATCTTATATACTTATGCTATTCATTTTAATTTAATGTTACTTATATAATAGCCTAATATCAGAGGGTATAGTCTCCACACCATACCACCATAGACCCTCACTATTAGTCGACAACCTCTAGTGTACATGGTGGCATGCTTGAGGCCAAGAAACCCACCCTCTTAGGGCACCGTTTTAGGGTCATTCAAGTCGGGATGTTGCAAAGTGGTATCATAGAGAATTTTATTTTTCCTTTCTTATTAATGTTTAGCTAATGCATATAAGATGAGGAACATTTCATGAATTTGGTAATGAGCCTATGCTTGGGAGTAGCTAACCAATGTACCGGGGAAACCCAAATTACCTAGTATGGGTTATTTTTATTTGGGTTGTGCATGTTATAGTTGTATTAATTTCAAATATGGGCGAGACACATGTTTTGTGAAATAATTACTGCTGGTATTATTATTATGTATTTCCTTTATACTTTCCCTAGTATGACAAGGATGTATCATATCATGCATCATCATCTACACCGTAGGACTTATATTCCATGAATTTTCCATGCCATGTTTACTTTCTACAGGCATTTTCTACAGCATAAAGTTAGTTCCTTGATTATTATATATAGAAATGTGATAATTCTTATTTCAAGATAAAATAATTTGGTTAATTAAAGTGTGTTCTTCAATCCAACTTGTGTTTTCCCATATATATTGCTGATGGAAACATAATTGGCCAAATATACCATTTTATGGGTTCTGGACCTACTGGTTCCATGGATCTAAATTTTTATATATGATATTATAACATGAAATCCAATTTAAATTTATGAATGAAAAATTTAAATAAATTTGGAACGGTGATTCATTTTAATAAAATAATTTTATGTGACTTGTTACATTCTAATACTAGATGGAAAGGCTGGGTCAGAGTTATGTGATGTGCTAATTGAAATTTATAAGAGTGTGCCATTTATAAATTGGTAATGGTGAAATATTTAACTGGACTATGATATATATATATATATATAAGATTAATATCCAAAATGAATTTCAATATCTTAAATGAAATGGTTACTATTTGATGGAGATTCCAATTGAAAATTAAAGGGTGTTTTCCTCTATAATTTGTAATTTAAACTCCATATACTATTACCTCACTCATGTGATATAAGACCCATACCCAAACTCAGCCTTATAAGTGGGTAGTTGGGAGTGTCTCTTATGATCTTTTTGGTCTGTTAATGTTTCCCTTTATCAAATCGAACTAGATTTTGGATTAGGTAGAGAGTTGTGCCTTTTTCATAGGAATATTTTCTACCTATCCAAACCATCTATATACAATCATTTAAAATGTTATGCTCTTTTATAAGGCATGTGTATGGAATTGTAGAATAATTCCACGATGATATCCTTGAGTCATATGCCATGAGGGTGGTGGCGACCATGTTCCGAAGGTGGTGGTCCATGACCCAAAGGTACAACCTGTTATTCCTAACATGGGAATTGATTCCTAGTTTCAAGAGTGTTTTCTTCATATGATTAATTTAATGCAATTATTTTATTAACCTGAAAATAAAATATTAGAGTTGTCACATAATTTCAGTAGAATTATCCTCCCACATTCTAGGGGATGGAAAACCTCATGCTGAATAATCCTAGATGAAGGCCATGTATTCTTTATTTGAGCATCTAGAGATTCCTCCGAAGAGGAGGTTCAAGCTCACTGTTTATATGATACATGATTCTTCCAAGTGATGTTGAATGTCATTTCCCGGGTATACTTACATTGAGATAAGATCTATAGGTAATTTCAATTGGTCTTATATGATTATTTCATTCCAAAAATAATGGGGATTGACCAAGCTAGTGATTTCATGAACTTTTAGCCAGAAGATATATATGTGATGGAGTATTCTACCCATTTCAACAAGAACTAGTGATTCACACTGACTTTATCTAGTGATAAGCCGGTGACTGTGGGAAAATTTGATGATAGGCTAGTATACAAAATTCAAATGCAATTTAATTTTTTTGGGTTGATTAATATTTCTGAGATAATCAACCAGACCCTCATTGATATATAGAACTTGAGGGATGTTGATAGTGTGAGCCAGGTCGGTTCATCACCCAGATTGGGAAGTGGTTCCTCTAGTAGAAGGAAGTTCCACTATGAGGTTACTCGTGGGGATGTGGCATCCATACATCTCATGTTAATAGTTTAGTTATATGTTACCAATGCAGGAAGCTGGGACACACAAAACCCTAGTGTACTCAATAAACAATTTAGTGAAAAGGCTTTATAAGGATAGGGAATATTCAATGATTCTATAGGTCTTTTCTACTATTTACTTAAGATAGATGATCTAAAATGAATCTATTTTCTAGAGAAATATCATGATGCAGGCAGCTGGAATACCACTATAAACCTAGGACGAGTTAGTGGTTGAGGTATAAGAAATCAGTCTCGGGGTTTATAGTGCTAGTAGAGAGGGCCATCTCAAGGTAGCTAGGTTGTGAATTAGGGTTGTGTTATGGGAAATTTACATGAAGTGCAACCTATGTCAGAGGATTAGAGCACTGGACCATCTACTATTTGAGTTACTATTCTAGTAGCATCTACTCTAGTTTTTCCTTGTCTGACACTGGTGAATCATACTAATTTATATCTGTGTTAATTTTGGAGAGTCTTGGCCTCAAGATAGAGTAATTTTTTGGAATGATGACATTCAATACTCTATTGGTTATCCAATCAGAGACTATTCACTTGTTTAAGAAGTCTCCTATTAAGGTATGAAGATAACTTTTTGTGGGGAATCTTTTCATCCTCAACGATATAGGGGTTGATCTAATTCATCATATGGATTAGTTTTTTTCCCTATCGAGACTATATTTATTTCTATCACTGGAGGGTGATGTTTACATCACCAGAGGGTATTAGACTTGTTCAGAATGAATAATTGTAATTCCATGTGTCTTGATATGGGCCGAAGAATCAAGGGATGGGTTGAGCAATGACACATATCAATAGTCTTTTCTTGGATGAACAAGGTGTATAACCTACTGTCTTCCCTCCAGTGGTAGATCAGTTCATGGATGTATTTCCTAAAAAATATTCTAGGATACCTATAGTAATAGTGGAATAATTCCTTATTTGGATAGTTCCATTAGTGAAACCAGTGTATATTACTCATAATGGGATGGAACTTATAGAGTTTATGGAGCTCGTGAAATAGTTGGAAGACCTATAGGATAAAGATTTTATCCAACCTAGTACCTCACCATGGGGTTCACTAGTCCTTTATTTTAAAAAAGGCAGATGGTACCATCATCATTTTCATATATTACCTATGGTTGAACAAAATCATAGTTACGAATCAATATCCACTTTCTATAATCAATGACCTCTTTGAACAACTCTAAGGAGTGATGTTTTTTCTCTAAAGATTGATTTGAGGTCAGGATTCCATAAGGTGGATGTCAGGTATTCAAAAATACCTCACAAAGCATTCTAAAGAAGGTATGGAATTTATGAGTACTTGGTAATTATATTCGGTCTTACGAATGCACCCCTATTTTCATTGCACTGATGAATAGATTTTTCCACCTGTATCTAGATTTATTCATAGTAGACTTTGTGGATGACATATTGCTAAATTATTTCAAATTAAATGACCATGAAAAATGTCTTGAGATAATGTTGTATACATTTAAAGAGCATCAAATTTAAAAAATTCTCACCAAATTCCACAATTGGAATGATAAACACCACTTCCTAGGTTATACCATCTTAGAGTTAGGAGTATCTATAAACCCAATGATAGTGAGATATATAGTTTCCTTGGAGAATCCCAAGAATGTATTTGATATAAGATGTATCTTAGGTATATCTTAGAATTATAGATGCATAATCTTTGATTTATAATGCTTATAAACATTTCTTATGGGCTTGACTAAGAAGGGGGTGAAATGTTTTTGGTCTAAGGCCTTTGAGAAAGCCTATGAGGAGTTGAAGGGAATGTTGACTTCAGTGCTGATCCTGATTCTACCAGATCTAGGTAGGAATTATACAATTTATTGTGACACATTTGGAATTGGACTTGGATTCGTTATGATATAGGAAGATAGATTCATAACATACAAGTCTTGTCAGCTGAGGCTACATGAGTGGAACTGCCTCACAGATAATCTTGAGCTAAAAGTATTTATTCATGCCTTATTCTAATGGGGTAATTATCTACTTGGGGAGGATATTTTGGCATTCAAAAATAATTAAATGATTGCTTATATTTTTAAAAATCATGAACTAAATATGAGGTATCACGTATTGGTTGATTATTTGTAGTCCTTTGATATCAAACATTCCTATACACATGATAGAGGAAATTTAGTGGATGATGCTCTAAGCCTAAACACACAAACACAGGTAGTCTATGAGGCCAGTGGTGACTGAAATCATATGGAACTTTTCTTAGAGATACATATTTAGTTTTGGGAGAATCATGGGAATAGAGTCCTCATAGATTTAGTAACGTAATCAACCCTTATAGAACATGTAAGGATGAGGAAACATTCTGTTCCTGAGGGACATGTCCCAAGGGAGAGTGTTTCATATGAGGATTAAAATTAATTTTGGAATGTGTATAAGGATTATACCTTATTCATACATGTTAGTGTATGGGTTTCATAAAATATATGAGAGGAGTTTATGTGGGAATATAAATCCGTAGTATGAGAAGTGCATACCAGCATCACCAAGGTGTATTGAGACTTACGTTGCAAGGATTGGTGTCCTGGTATGAAATAGGTGATACACAACTTTATTACTTATTGTTCCACCTGTCAGCAGGTGGACATGAAATATTAGTGACCAGAGATACTTTTATAGCTTTTTTCTATTCCTAAGTGGAAATATGATGATGTAACCGTAGAATTTGTGACAGTATTTCCTCTATCACCTGGAGGAAATGATATTATTTGGGTTTTTGTTGATTTATATATGAAGGTTTCCCACTTATTCTTATTCGAGAGACCTTATTAATAGAAAATATTGGGAGAACATACATCAAAGAGGTTGTGAAAATTCATGTAGCTCAGTGCTCTATTAGATATGAAAGAGTTGCTTTCTTCACATCATGGTTTTAGTAGGGATAATATAAAGCATTGGTTATACATATGCTTCTAATCATGACTGATCACCCTTATACTGATGAAAATATAGAGCACATGATTCTAGTGTTAGAGGACATGCTCCATGATTTTTTCTTGAATTCAGGGGTGCTTGGGAGAAACATATACCTTTAGCTGATTTTTTATAGTAAAATTTTTCAAGGTACCATCAAGATGGATCCTTATGAGGCCTTATATGATAATACCTGATTACCAACTCTGTTCTCATTGGAGGAAAGAGAGATATCATTACTTGGACCATGTCTCATATTTAAGACTTCATAATAGGTAAAACTAATCAGAAATCACATATTGATTTCTCTGTCTAGGTAGTATTCTAATGAAAATAGCCATATGATACCTCTTTATTTTGAGGCTGGGGATCTTTTTTATTGTGTTTTTTAGCCAGGTTGGTCCATCAACATATTTAGAGGCATGATAATCTTACTCCTAGATTCATAGGATATTTGTAGATCATATAATAGATTGGAACAATGGATTACTGGATAGAACATCCTAAAAAACACTGTTCTATGAATGAATTTTTTCATGTGTCTCAGATCCATCTGTATTATCCAGACCGGATGCAGGTTTTACAACCTGATGAGTTTGAGATGGATACGGGTTCTTCTATTGAGTAGTACCTAGTGTATATCATAGATCAGAGTGTGAAGTCACTCAGAGGAAGGATAGTCCCTCTAGTATGGGTGATATGGAAGGACGAACGAGTATAAGAAGAGACCCGAGAGTGAGAGGATGATGTACATGCTCAGTGGCTAAATCTTTTCTCAGATGAACTCTTACTACCCACATAAGTCCAACTCTGGGGCCATTTTATTTTAAAAGGGGAGGTTGTAATGACCCATATTTTCATGAATTCATGGATAATTTTTTCCTAGTTTAAATCCCTTTTTAACTTAATAAATACTCATTAATTCCCAAAGAAGGTACCAATAGAATCTGAGGCTTTTTTAGAGCCCGAAGCTCCAAGTTTTTGATGAATCATGCCAAGTACAGATTTTGACCAAATCATACCCTGGATATCGCATTGTATATCCAAACGATGTAGAGTGTTTCAGATAGATATAATTTTCCACATGGTTATACCTAAAAATTATTCCTAAGAATATGACCATACACCATGTCTCAGAAAAGGGATATGGGTATTTTTCATGGGTTGTGCTTGTTTAAACAAACCATGCACCTATCCCATGTGAGGGGTATTTTGAGGCAGGTTTTGTGACATGTTCGGTGCATAGTTTGGTCAACCGTGATTCAAAACCATATAGATCATAAAAATTGTGAAAAATGATGACTTCACCCCTCATCATATTTGACATACCCCTCTCTCTTTCTCCCATTTATCACCCACATCACCCCTCACTAGCATGAGATCTCTCCCATGGAATCCAACTAGAATTTGAGGCATCTCTTTCATCCAATCGCAATTCCAATTATCATCATATGTGTTAGATAATTAATGGTGATAGCTCAAAAATTATTCCTTCCTTTATTAGTTTCTCTTTATATCTCTTGAGCTATTTTGGCGAGGTCTAATTTTACCTATTTTAGGGTATTTTTATATTCCTATGATTTCTTTTGATCAACTACAAACATAAAGCTAATATTTGACAAGGATTCTTCTATTGTCCAAATCTAGGTGGTCTATTAATTTCTTTAAATGTGTTGGTTTTTTTATAACATTTGTTGGAATGTTGTTTGTCAAAATGTTATGTGTGTTTCCTTTGAATTTGTTTATCCATTTAAAATTAATTAAACCATGTTAAGATACTCCCATAAAACCATGTTAAATTATATATATGATATAACCCCAATTGATTTCCGCCCATTCTAGTGTTATAAACTATGTTCCCTCTTTTATATATAACTGTCCAATTGACCAAAAATATTCTAATTGGGTTTTATTGACCTGAAATTATATTTTCCTTACCTTATAAATTTAATGATTTGATTTAATTAAATAATAGTGGGTGGGAAGGCCACACCACATGTTGTGCATTTTTATGTGGATTTCAAAAATGGTGACACCCATGGTTTGACCAAGTTAAATTAATATAAATGATTAAGGGGAAATACATCATGATTATTATGATTATACCATGTATATTGTTTAGTGTACAATGATTAAGGTATTTGTTGAGAAAGGTGTCTAACTCTCTATTATGTTGGGTTATGAGCATGACATCTAGCACTGTTTACTCTTACCTAGATGATTGGTATGGAATTCTAAACTCACATTCATTGGGAGTTAGGCATGATGACTCACCCCACTATCTCATTACTTGGGCATGGAGACTCACCTTATTATCTCAAATTATGGGCATGAAATCTCTCAGTCAAGTGAGATTTAGGTATAGTCACCCTGTTGGAGCCTATAACTAGTTTGATTAGGAATGGACTACTGAGTTATGCCTCGATCCCATCTAGCACCTAGTATAAAAGTATATGTTTGCATATGTCTATCTCTATATAGATATTGTATATACATGTATAAAAATTATATATGACTATTTATAAATGGATGTAATAAGATCATACTTACCCTAGTCTATGCTAAAGCATGTAGAGTCTTCCCGGTGTCCTATTGGAACCTGCGCTGACTAGTATTGAGTTTTCAACATCATTTTTTGTTTCATATTACTATGCCCTTCTATACTATATACATTTACTAGCTTACTCTAGACACCATTGATGGTGGCCTATTGAGTTTATCTCAAACCCTACTTGGGCTCCCTATGGTACCTGAGCACACTTTTTTTTATTGTAGGTGTGGATAAGGGTAAGAACCCTATCATGGATGCATGATATGATTTTATTATATCATGGGATAATGGGATCATGTATTGTCCTAGAATTTCTATATAATTTTTTAATATAGAATTATTTTGAGATGAGGTAGTGAGACGACATGTGCTTCGGAGGCCCAGAGTGCCTGGAATGCTCCGTTGAAAATGTTAAGATTTAAATAGAATGCGTGAGTGGAGTTCCTCAAAAATTTGAATAACTATTAAATGGGTGCCCATATCATAAATTTGAAGGCACCATTGAGTTTAGGATTGTGGGATTACCCTAGGGTTGACTTATGTTTAGTATGCACAGACCTCCAATGAGAAAACATGAAAATAGAAGGACCGTAATTAAAATAACTAAATAAAATTATTTTATTTTTCAAATGCTTATAACTCATGAATGGTGACTCAAATTAATAATCTGAGACCACAACTTAACTTTTGAGGGTATGCATTCTTTAGGCAGATCCTAACAATGGTGGGCACAAGCCAATAGTGGAAATAAGTTTTTGGCCTTAAATAAAATAATGAAGTAACAATTATTTTATTGTTAAATCCTTATAACTTCTAAATGGTAACTCGGATTGAAAATATGAAAGTACTTTTGATATCGTGGGTGTGTTTCCCCCTTAGGAATAGCCTAAAATCGACCAGCGTGGGTTGTGGGTGAAAGTTAATTTTTGATCCTTTTTTAAGGTACATTTAGTAAATGTGTGAGAGGGTTTTTCTATGTATTGAACCGATACTCAGATTTGAAATTTGAGGGCACTATTGAAATCGCAGTACTGGGATTTTATTAGCCGAAGCATAAGTTCATCTTTTAAGGGTTGGAAATAATAGTTAATTTTCTGATTTTTTAAGGAATATAATAAAATATTTTTTCCAAAATTATTTTAATTTTAAATTTTTTGAGCATCGACACTACGGTGAAACGAGATTCCTTAATAAAGGTATTTAAACGGTATACTTAATGAGGGACATTAACGAGCAGTATTAATGATAAAACATTGCAAAATTATTAAAATGTTGCAACAACTTTATTTTATTAATAATCTAATATCTTGGAGAGAAGAGGAGGAATCACTGGGAAATATCTGACAAACCACCAGAAGTTTCCCTCTCCAACAAAGAACAAAGAACAAAGCAACATACATTGGATGGTTGGATCCGTAGGTTGAA
This sequence comes from Viscum album, assembly GCA_963277665.1. Classification (NCBI taxonomy): domain Eukaryota; kingdom Viridiplantae; phylum Streptophyta; class Magnoliopsida; order Santalales; family Viscaceae; genus Viscum; species Viscum album. Next base: position 1,453,908,420 of record OY728145.1, read on the forward strand.
AAAGAGTGATGAACGCCAATGATCATGGCGTGACGATGACACAAATAACATCCTTCATTATCATCATATCCAACAAATCCAAGTAGGGGATTTTTAAATTCTGTTTTATTTATACTCTTTCCTTATTCATCATCCTAAAACAACAAACATTGATCAACCGACGAACGAGTAGATATGCAAGCCGTATGTTCTTGCAGGAGGGTGTTTCACTTGGGGTTTCCATGGGACTTTTTAATAACATGTTGGAACTGAAATCCCTGAACCCCCATGTTTTAAAACTTCTAACAAGGAGGGCGTGAGCCAAACAAACAAGGCCTTAATCCCTCCATAGTGTGCATTCTTCATGGATAAATTTTGAAGTGACTACATGGAATGTTTGAGGCTGTCACAGTGATGGTGGCACCCAATGGAACATGTAGGCAAAAGAGGATCAAGAAATAGACCACCAAAGAAACTCTGGTGGCTCGCAGCGGCGGTCGCGGGCATAGGGCGGCGACACGCCGTGGCTGCAAGAGGTCGTGGTCGGCTGGCTGTGGCGGAGGGGAGGCATGGCTGGCAGGCCGGGGCAGCAGGGAAATTTTTTGTTCGTCGATGCTGCGTCGAGGAGCGGCATACCTGGGTTGTTCAGTTGCATTGGTGGCTCATGGCCCGTCGTCCACGTGAGGGAGGAAACGGTTGGCCACTTGGGTGCATTGGTGGCACGTGGCTCATCGAACGCGTGCGAGAGGAAACAGTTGGGTGCTTGGTCAGCCATGATGGACGAATAGATGACACTAGTTTGCGCTGCTGGCTAGATAACTAGACACGACAGAGCAACACACCGACTAGAGAACTGGCTTGCTCCACGGGCCAGGTTTCTATAGGCGGGCAGCACCCCACCTAGCGGGCTGGGCCAACTGTAGGATGGGCTAACCGTGTGTCAGACCTGTGCCACCGGGTCAGACCCGCCACCTGGCTGGACCCATCCTACAAGGCCAGATGCTTGGGTCCAATGGGACGGCTAGGCCAGACCCATGCTGGACCCCTGGATTGGGTCAGGCCGGGTCGGTCCGACCGGGTCGGATTAGACCAAGACCCGACTGGCCCCGTTTCACTAAAATGAAAATAACCAACAGACTGAGCATCTGATTGATGTTCCATATATGGAACAATGACCCTTTTGATGAGGTTTCCCTTTTAATTTACTCTACAAGGGTTTTGGTAGAAGTTTGTGTACGACCGGTTTGGATCAGACTCAAATCCGACCAGGCCATTTTTACTAAATTTCACATAACATACAAACTGGGCATCCGATCAATGTGTCGTCTATTGCGTTGGGACCCTTACGCCGATAATATCCATTTGGGTCACTCTATGTGGGAATTATTGGTAGTTTAGGTATGTGATATGGCTTGAGGAGAGGTTTCTCCCAGAATAAAGTGTGCTAAGTGCAGGAATCCAGTGGTTGGTTGTGATGAGAAGAAAGAATAGTGATCCTCTGTGGGTCAGCACCTAGCGATCCCCTGAGTGGGTCATCAATTTGTGATCCTATATGGGTCAGCACCTAGAGATCCTCTAAGTGGTTATACACCTGGTGATCCTCTGAGTGTTTCAGCACATAACAACCCTCTAAGTGGGTTAACACCTAGTGATCCTATGAGGTGGTCAACACATAGCAATCCTCTAAGTGAGCCATCACCTAGTGATCCTCTATGGGTCATCACCTAGTAATCCTATATGGGTCAACACTTAGTGATACTCTATGGGTTAGCACCTAGAAACCCTATACGGGTCAGAAGTAGAGCCTCTCGAAAAATAATATTATCTAGCTTTACGACTAATCATCTTTACTTATATACATAAGCTATACCTAGTGTGAGCTGCAACTTTTACTTTTTGATATGTGGTTTAGGTGTTTCTTGGTGGTTTTACCTTTTATGTATTTTATTTTTGTTTTTTTCATCATTTATTACCAAGAGACCTTTGGGGGTCTTAGGTTCCCTATTGGGTATTGTGATACTCACCCCTGCATGGGCTTCACCCGCACATGTTGTGTCTGGTGCAGACGATCGATATTTCGAAAGAGGTGATCAAGGGGATGGGACTGATGGATGAAACGATGGTGGACTAGTACCAGGTGGGGCCCAGTAGGACTGAGCATGCATATCATACTTCTTCGGCTTCTAGTAGCTTCCCTACTATCATGATTAGGTGGGGTTTCCCACGGATGGCCATCAGAGATGCATTTCGAACTTTATTGTTATAATTTACTTGTTGGGTTTGTATTCTGGACCACTTACATTCACTTATACTTGCACTCAGATTTGTTTTATTGGTATATTTTTTTCCCCTATTAGTGTGTTGGGATGTGGTTGGACGTCTGTATATACAGGTTTAAAGACAATGCCTTCCCATTTTGGGATATGTCATTTCGGTGCTCGTAACCATCCCCTGGCCTATGGAAGGCGGGATTGGGGTAGTTATGTCACGGGCCACAGGGGACAAGTCATGACAAAGTGGTATTAGAGGGTGTTCGGTTCTTCCAGAAGAACTATGAGTCTATATTTTCAATGGGGTAAATAGTGTTTAGTGTATTAAGTTTAGATTTCTTTCTGGGGAGTCTAGTGTTGGTGTGGCAGCTGGTGTATCCATACACCAGGACCCTGAATTCTAATTTTCACCTCGGTAAACTAAAACACTAGTTGCATGTGTTTTGAAAATGTTTTTATATTGATCTATTTTGTGTCAGCTCACTAGGTATGACCTTTTTACCGTTGTTCATCTTGATTCTCTTTCAAGAATCCTCCATGCAGACAGCTATCCGAGATTTTAGTGTGTCACCATGTGGATGGTCCATAGAGTGATGAGGCTTTGGTACAAGTACCATTGCTTGAGATGGTGCCTTTGGGCAGTTTCCAAACAATACCACTTCCCGTTCGTCATTAGTTACTACTGGGACTACTACTAGAGGACACATGTAGGCTTAATGCCTTACACGAGTTTCAATGATAGATACCCCACAGGTTCTGAGGCGAGCTTGACTCACAGGCGGCTAAAGACTTCCTTGAGATAGTGACTAAGTTTCCATCTAGTTAGGGCACCATTAGATCAGATGGAGGTCCTGTATGTGAGCCTTCTACGTATCTCAGTAGGATGATGATAGGGTTTAGATTACCCTGATCTTATGATGATGTGACTTTTCTGTGGACAAATCTTGAGAACCTTCCTTACAAAAGGGTCTCTTTCCCTAAAAATATAAGGGTTATGTGTTCCCAAGAGCTTCTACAGCTTTGGGAGGATGACATGTGAGTAGCTGAGTATACATCAAGGCCTACAGACCATTCCTGGTACATGATGAATCTGACATCACTAGGGCTTCAAGGGTCAAACCTCCGAGTGAGATGTGTTTAGGGAAATCCAAGCTAACACTATTACTATTTTCATTGCTACTTATATTAGGGTGATAGAGAGATCCTTTTAAGTTGAAAAATTATTTGGATGAGTAGATACATCCAGTGAATTTCATGAGTTAGGAGAGAAGCAGGAGGTGTTATACATTTTGACATGTTACAACCATTACCCCAATGTGGTCCTCACAAGGCTAAGGGAGATAGATGACAGGGGAAGGGAGTAGATTCATGCGGTCAAGGAGTATGACCCAAGGGATACAAGAATGATTTGAGGTATGGTATGTGTCTACTACTAGCTGTCATATTAATAGACATAGGTACTAATCATTACTTCTTATATTGAATATTGTTCAAGACCTAGATTTTCCAGTTAAACTGTTTACTTGATCCTTATGTTTGGATATACCTGTGGGAGGATAATCGATAATTGTGCTTATGCCGATGGTGTGATCTGACCCTTGAGGTGAGACTTTCGGTTGGAACCTCTTAGATGAAGTGTATATGCCTTATGATGTTAGTCTAGGTGTGGACTGGTCATCCACAGTTCATGCACGGATTAACTATTTTAGGCAAAAGGGTGATGTATATCTGTAGTATTGGAATGGGGTTTTCCTTGGTCAGTGAAAGGGAAACCTAGATTGCATGGGATAAACTCATGTATAGGAGGGTGCAATTGATCACTCTTGAGTCGGCCAGCCTTACCTCATGACAGCAGGTGTTTTTTTCCCAATATTTGTGGTGGAGTGTGGAAATATCATTTCAAAATATGTTTCTAGGATTACCTCCCTATAGGGAGAGTGACTTGTACAATGACTTGTAACCAAGGACAGTACTGATATCTACACCAGCATATCAGATGGCTCCTACGGAGCTCTAGGAGCTGAGAATATAGTTGGGTGACTTTCAGAGAAATGGATTAGTAAGGCCCAGTGTTAAAAGTTATATGTGAATTACAAACACTCTAACCAAGTTCCTATGGAGAATGAGTACCCACCACCAAAGGGTTGATGGGAACATCAATCAGTTAAATGGGGTATCCTTTCAAGTGTATGGAATGATTCCCTTAAAATTTTTAAGCTGTTGAGACAGTGGTGATGGCTAGAGTTCCTCCAAGACATTTACTTTGAGATATCCTATACTCCAAATAAGAGAATTTGGAAGCTGATGTGCTCATTAGGTGGTTTTGTTTGTAGCTACTGAGTGAGGCGACACTGAAGTTTACTGTAGTGCATATATTATTCATCGATAATGATGGAGCAGCTTACCTTCAGTCTATGACTGTCACTCCCCACTCCTTCAGCAAGTTAGGGAGGCACAACATTTTGATGTAACTATGAGGCCTAACATTTTTAGATATCCTCAGGATAGGATCCTAATGGATTTTAAAAAGGTGGGGAGAACACCATACTTTTTAGAGGATACACCATGGTACTTGTGACGTTATGGGAGGAGGTGTTGAGGGAGTTCCATACACCTCCTTTTGTGGTATATCCTAGTTTGGAGAAGGTGTACCAGGACCTGCGATGTCAGTACTGGTGGACAGAGATGATGAAAGCAGTGGAAGAGTTCGTTTCCCAATGCCCCGTTTTTCAGCAAGTGATAGATATGAAATATGTTCCTACATGCTTGAGCACAGATTTTAACCCCAGGTAGATGGTCAGATGGAGTGAACTATATAGACCTTGGAGGACACGCTTCGTTCTTGTATCATGTATTTTGGTCACAATTGGAAGGACCACATACCACTGGTTTAGTTTTCATATAGAAATAGCAAGCACTCCACCATTTTCATGGAACCATTTTAGGACTTTTACGGGCGACCATTCATATCACCTATATACTGGACATACCCAGAGGAGTCAGCACTAATGGGTCTAGAATTTGTATGGGCTAACACTGAGAATGTGTGGATCATCCATAAGTGGATGAGGACTATACAGAGTAGACAAAAGTCTTATGCTGATAAGATATTGAGACCCTTGGTGTCTGAGAAGGGAGTCCAAGTTTTCCTTTAGGTCTCACCCCTATGGGGATTTCAAAGATTTGGATGGAACAAAAAGTTATCTCTAAGGTTTATCATACCTTTTTAGTTTCTGATTGGAGTTGGTATGGTGGCGTACCGCCTATCTCTTCACCCACAGATGAATCGGGTGCACAATGTTTTTCATGTGTCGCATCTGAGGAGGTATGTTCATGATCTATTGCATGTCATCGACTTGGGAGAGCTACAAATTAATGATAAGGGTACATTTTTAGAGCTACCACTGGAGAAAAAGGATTGACTAGAGCGGGTCCTTTGTGGACAGTCGATTCCTCTAGTGCACGTTCAGTGGCATCATGGGATCCTCCAAGAGATCACATGGGGGTGAGAGGCTCAGATTCTTGCTCAGTACCCCCACTTGTTTTATTAGCATTTGTTTTTCCTTTGAGAGAAGTAGATCCCTAAGGGTAGGAGAATTTAATGTACCATAATTTTCGTATAATTGTTTTATATAGAAATATTTTGATACTAGGCGCTAAGACAACATGTGATTCCGAGGCTCGAAGTTCCCAGAATAATACATCGAAAAATGTTAATCTTTAAATAGCATGCATGAGTGTTTTTTATGAAAAATATAAAATAACAATTAAATGGGTTCTCAGATCAGAAATATGAGGGCACCGCTATGTTCAGGATGGAGGTTTTACCATAGGAGTGACTTAAGTTTAGTCGACACATGCCTCCAGTGAGAAAACCCAAAAATGGCATAACCATAAATAAAAAAATTAAATAAATTTATTTAATTTCTCAAATTATTATGAATCACCAATGGTGACTCAGATTATAAATATGAGACCACCAACGATTTTTTGTGGGTATTCTTTCCTTAGGCTAATCCAAACATTGGCCAGCGCGAGCTAACAATGGAAGTTTGTTTTTGGCCGTAAATAAAATAATTAAGTAGCATTATTTTATTATTAAATCATTGTAACATCTAAATGATAACTTGGATTGAAAATAAAAGAGTATAATTGAGTTCATGGGGGCATGTTTCCCTTAGGTAGAGCCTAATATTGATAAGCACATGTTTGAAGGTGAAATTTAATTCCTGATCATTTTCTAAGGTACGTTCAGTAAATGTGAAAGTGGGTTTTTTTATCATTTGAACCGTTGCTAAGATTTGAAATATGAGGCCACCATTGAACACGCAGTGATGAGATTTTCATAGGTGAAGCTTAAGTTCGACCGGAAAGGGTCAGCCAGAATAGTTAATTTTTTAAAATTTTAAAGAAAGTAATAAATTAACTTTTTCAACATTATCTTATTTTCCAATCTATTGAGAAGAAACATTGCAGTGCAATAAGACTCCTTAATGAAGGTCTTTAATTGGTTATATTCAGGAGTTACATTAATGAGTGTTATTAATGATGTAACGTTGCAGCGTAACTAAAACGATGCGACATGTTTCTTTTAATAATAATCTAATCCATTAGAGTGTAGATGAGGAATCGCTGGGAAATATCTAACAAAATGCCAAAAGATTTCCTCTCCAATAAAGAACGAAGAATGAAGCAACATACTTTGGTGGATAAGATCCATAGGTTGCCAAATGGTGATGAAATCCAATGATCACAGATTGACGATGACGCGAATCACATTGTTCATCATCGGCAGATCCAATAAATCTAGGTAGTCGGTTTATGCATTCTGTGTTATTTATGCTCCTTCCTCGTTCTTCATCCTAAAACAATGAATGCAGATGAAATGACGAATTGGATGATCCGTGGGTTGGGAGATCTTGAATAATGGTGTTTCACTTGGGGTTTTTTCACGGTATTTATTAATAACATGTTGGAACTGAAATCCCCAAACCCCCTATTTTAAAAATTCTAATGCGGAGGGCATAGGTTGAACGAATAAGGCCTGAATCCCTCCGCAGTGTGCATTATTCGTGGATAAATTTTGATGTGATGGTAGGGAAAGTGTGAGGTCGTCGTAGTGATGGAGGCGACCAATGGAACCCAGAGGTACAAGATGTTCTAGAAACGGACCATCGGAGCAACTTCGGTGGCCCGACGAAGGTCTCGCCGGCATACTGGTGGAGGCCACATGTGAAGTATAGCGGCACGCCTGTCGATGCACCGCGACAACCAGATGGCCAGGTCGACAGGGTGGAGTGGCACCCATTGGTGCCATGTGGAAGAGTGGCCTACCTGGGCTGCTCAAGTGCATTGGAGGCACGCGGTCCATCAATAGCTTGAAACATGAAATGATCGACCGATTGGCCGACCATGCTAGACGAACAGGCAGTTCCAGCTCGCGCCATTGGCTCGAGAACCGAAATTGGCCAAGACGCATCTAGGGTGGAGAACTGGACCATTCCATGGGCTTGGTTACTGTAAGTTGGTCGCGCCCCACCTGGAGGGTAGGGCTAACCACGGACCAGACCCATGCCTTTATGTAGGACCCACAACACCGTATTGATGGAAGCGCCCAAACAAACCCGTAGGTGTAAGAAGTTCAGGAAACAGACCACTAGAGCAACTCTGGTGGCTCGTCCAAGGTCCCGCCGGCATGACGGTAGCCACAGGTGGATGGTAGAGGCACACCCATCGGCACGCCGCAACGGAAGGAAGCTGCAACTGGCTGGACGGGACAGTGGGGAGGCACGGTGCCTGTTGGTGCCGTATAGAGGAGCAGCCTGCCAAGGCCGCTAGTGTGAGCTGGCAGCACAGAGTCTGTCGACTGCATGTGGGAGAAAATGGCATGCCGTGATTAAAGAACGGGCGGCACCAGCTGGCACCATTGGCTGGAGAACCTGAAGTGGCCGAGGCACGTCCCGGATGGAGAAGCGGCCGACTCCGTGGGTTGGGTTTCTACATGTGGGCTACACCTAACATGGTGGGTCAGGCCAACCGTGGTCCAAAAAATGGGCCCAATGGGACGAATGGACTAGACACATTCTTGACACACGCCAGACCCCTGGACCAGGTCGGGTTCAGTCTGTTCGACTTGGGTGGATCAGACCTAGACCAGACAGGCCCCCTTTCACTGAAATGCCAATAACCAAAAGATTTTGGGTCTGATTGATAGGCCGTCTATTGCACAAGGACCCTTGCGATGAGGTAGTCCTTCTGAGTTACTCTATGATAGTTTTGGTAGAAGTTGGAATATGGTCAGGTTTGATTGGACCCAAATCCAACTGGTCCCTTTTTACTAAATTTCCCATAACATATAGACCGACATCTGATCGACGGGATGTCTATTGCGTTGGGACCATTAAGACTAGATGGTACTTTTGGGTTACTCTATGTGGGGATTTGTGGTAGTTGAGTTATGATTAATGGATTTTGGAGCCGTTTCTCCCAGATTCATGTGTTCTATGTGTGTGAATATAAGGGCTAGTTGTGTCATGAAAAGGAATAGAAATCCTATGTGGGTTAGCACCTAGCGATCCTCTGATTAGGTAAGTGGCTAGAGATCCTCTGTCGGTGAGCACCTAATGATCCTCTAAGTGGGTCATCACCTAGCGATTCTATGAGTGGGTCAGCACATAGAGATCCTCTGAGTGGGTCAACACCTTGTGATCCTATGAGTGGGTCAGTACATAGTGATCCTATCAGTGGGTCAGCACCTAGTGATCCTCTATGCATCATCACCTAAAAATCCTATGTGGGTCAGCACCTAGCGATCCTCTCTGGGTCAGCACCTAGGGACCCTGTACAGGTCAGCAGTAGAGCCTCTCGACAGAATAAGATGATATATCTTTACAACTAATAATCATTACTGCTATAATTAAGTTATACTTGGTCTGAGATGACTCTTTTACTTTGTTCTATGTTCACTACAACAAAAACGGCTATTAGTGGCAGTTTTTTTCATATAGTGGCGGTTTAAACCACCGCTAAATGGTTTGGTGGTGGTTTATAGAAACCACCGCTAAACTGGGCGTCAACAATCTATTAGCAGTGATTTTTTCCATTTTGCGGCGGTTTAAGGGAAGAATCACAGATGCCTCATTTATCGGCAGTTTTTGTGACTTTAGCGGCAGTTTGACAGGTGCCAGATATTTTTTTATTCGCGGCGGTTTTAACCGCTGTGATATTCAGGCGTTTGATGTGTCTCTATCGCGGCAATGAAAACTGCCGCTAAATATAAACTGATTACATTTCACGGTGGTCTTAACCGTCACTAATATTTTACTAGTAAATCATTAGCGGTGGTTATAACCACCACAAAATTCTGAACAGTAAAGCATTAGCGGCTGTTAAAACCGCCGCAAAATTCGGACCAGAAAAAAAATGTAGTTTTGCTTCTACTGCCCCACTGCCCTAAAAATAAATCAAACCAGAAAATTGAACAAGAGACATCATACAAAAAAATAAAATTTTATTTCTAACTTGGTATCCCCAACATTATGAAATAGGAGATAGGAGGACCTTCATAGCTACTGGAAGCAAAGTATATAAGAGTACCTTCACAAATGAAACTACTATTTTTGTAATTTGGTAACAAAGGAGTAGGATCCTGATCATCCATAGATAAACATATGAGGGTTCAAGAACACCAATATGACGTAGATCAATATCATAGACCAGATATTCATTTTCCAATCACCTTTGGTGTTGCTTCTTTTTGGATGCTCTCTTGTGGGTGATAGAGGTTGATTTCTATGGATATCATCTTACATATACTTAATCTTGTTTGATTATCTCTCATGTCACTATGATAATTTTATGATAGGTCTATGGAATTTCGGTTGGGATATGTTCATACAATGTAGTGCCCACCAGTGTAGACCAATGACCTTTAGTTGGAATGGGGGTATGGTCCCGATCTGGTTGTCCATATAACATGGGATTTGGCCCATGACCCTCTTGAATGGAAGAAAAGATGTGTATCTTCTCTAAATATCCTCATATTGTGTTAATGTGTCACCAAAATTATGGTATAATAGTTGTGTGTATTCCCTTTAATCATTTTTAGAATATTCTAGGTGACTTTAGTGACCAGAACATGCATATTTTCTTATTCTATTGTTGTATAATGTGTATGGGACTGATCTTTTACTCCATTTCATATAGGTATATACCGATGTTAATCAGGTCAGTGGGAAAGGATATGGGTATTCCCTATATTTTTTACCAAAATATTCTTGGTGATTTATTTGAATAATACCATATTATACCGAAAAGATTAGTAAATGTGGGAAAATGTTTCCTCTTGCTCATAGTTTGCCACCATATTTAGTTAGTGGGATTCTTTGGAGGGTATAGATGTAGGGCTGTGTTCTTGTTTGATTGTTCACTACCCTTAGTGGGTTTTCTTGACTACCTAGGTTTTGGAGACTTAGGTCAGACTCCCACGTTAAACACACACATCATATAGAGGTTTTATTGCTTTGTAGCATTGGTGATGGTGAATTCTAGAAGGAGCCCTTTGGAGGGTCCCTTATGCTATCTAGATGAGTCCATCAGTGACCTCTTGATCAACCTCCATAGATAAGGGAGGAACATGTTATTTCCTTCCATGTATATGACCATTAAATGGTTTGAGATGGAAACTATTTACAACAAATTATGTTCCACTAGTCATTGTAGAGTAGACATCTAGTAGGGATTTTTGAGATGAATGGATTTTTTAGCTTCCTCTGAATATGGAAAGGTACCATTTAGGTTTTAATTGCAAACCATTGAATTTGAGACCCAATGTTGAGGGTGGAAGGTTGATAATAGAGCCCTAGTTTTAAATTAGGATCCTAATTGTGCAGTATTTGAAGAATATGTGTTCTTAATGTAGTAAAATGTCATTTGGATCAAAGGGGTTTCTAGTTGAAAGTGCCAGAATACTTATGAAAAAAATTTACAAGAAATCCTCATTAAATCAACATATCAATAAATAAACACATGTATAATCAATTGTATCAGATCCATGTTTGTCCACATTTCATATTTTGAGAGAGAAAAAGGATCCTAACATGTGGGTGACACGTGAATTTTGTTTAAGGTTCCATGTTAGGTTCACCATTTTCATTTCCAACTACTTTTATTGGTGAGTATATGATTCGTATCACATTATTAGGCTAAACCACATTCCCATCATACTCTTATGTTTGGTCTCTATACTGCTTACTAGGTTCCAATTTATATAACCAGAAAAAAATAACAAAAGGATCACTCTTTAGTCATCCAAAATCTCAACTACCAATTCAAACACATGCCTAAATGGAATGATGTATACCACACTCGAGAAATCAAGACATAAAATGAAACATCATAAATAAATAAAATGCATACAAGGAAACATGAGAAATCAAGAAAATGTTAGGACATGGAAATGTTTGGTGGAAACTATGTGGCATACATGTTACATATACAAACCAACTATTCTCATATTTGTTCAGCACATCTACAATACTACTACTCATGGTCCAATGATGCATCATCACCCTCCCCCCCTCCATCTCCACTACCTGCCGGCACCTGTAAGAACATTATATTGAAAATTAAATATTGTTTCATATTTATAATTAAACTTAAAACCAATAAAAGTTTGAAAAATAAATGATTTTTATTTTTTGTGATTTACCTGCTCACTACTACTCGTTGAACCACCATTGGGGGCATATCTACTCATCTGCTGATATATATCACTCAACGATTTCTGCATAGTGGATATCTGAGCCCCCTGGTCTTGAATTGTGGCTCGTAGAGAAGACATATCCATATGATCATCTTCAGGTATGAAATGACTATAACCATAAGTAGATGCAGTTGGAATCCCTGGTGGCCTACCAAAGACCTCAGATGGTATGGGTCCCAAACCCATCCCGCGCACTCTACCGGGATGCTCCTTCCGAAGGACTTTAGCAACCAGGTCATCCTAAGAGACTGAGTAGGACTTCCCAAGATTGGCATCCCATATTTCTTTAATTTTTACCTATAAATGAAATATCAATATATATTAACACAGTAAAAACAGATAATAAGTTATTATAAAAAAAAATTGACTTCATACCCTAACTTCTTTTGCAGGCTCATTAACAAAACTTCCATCTGTTTTTTTGTGAACATCCAGCCACAGTTCAGTTCGGGATGCTTCATGCCCTAAACTCTGTGACTGCATTAAACAAAGATAAATCAACAATTAAATATGGTAAATAGATAATATTTTCTTATAAATATTTAAACTAATTTAAATATTACCAATGACATTCAGCTTCTAGAAAATCTTTTTGAGCCCGTAGTGTGCGGGATGAATTTCTTTGCCCGGTTTGATGCATTCTGTCTTGAGAGATCCTGAAATAAATAAAATTCAATTTAATAGTAATGTATTCAATGTCATCTCCTATTCATATACATGTATAAATCTAAAATGAGGATAATATAATAATATATATTTCAATACCATCTGCTTCTCATCACGATGTCTATCAACAAAAACTTTCCACTATTCTTTCGGTACCCCACTGGGTAGCTTCTCATACATTTGTTGCACGGTCAACAAAGTATCATTGACATCACACCACAACCTCCATTTGAAACATTTCCATTTTTACCAAGATTTTTCAATGTCCACTTCTGTGCTATCACATCAATAATGGTAAAGTGGAAGAACATCTGTATACAAAAATTCATTTTGAACATATTAGTAACATGACATTAAATTAACCCATAATGTAATAAAATTACCTTTATCTGAGAATCAAAAACTTAATTTTTCCATTTTGGAGGCATATGCCTCCAATCATCATATGAAATAGGCAGGGAAATAGGCTCCACTTCCAGCTGACCTATAATCTGGCCAGGTAACCCCGCAGCGTCATCCGTCGGGACCCTATAAGAATCAAATGGCATGACTATCTTCTCTCCATTCATGTTCTAAACATCTGAACTTTTTATGTGTTTTCCATGGTTTCATTTTTGTCATCTTCAACGAGCAAACAATTAGTATAAACAAAATGCAATAAATTTATTTAATTAAAATTTGTACCTATGACTGTGACCCTCCACAATGTCCGTGATGAATTGGAAGGGGCGTGTCACCACCCCACTGTTGAGCCTTCTATAGGGGGAGTCGATGACTCATCATCTAATGAGACATCCATAGATGGTGTCAGAGATGGTGCAGGGGGAGATGTGCAGGGGTGTAGGCAGCTGGTGCCTTAGATGCCGTGGGGACAGACGGATCGTCATCTGTCGCAGAACTAGATGAAATAGTGTACCGCTTCCTCGTTGGCATTCCTATCATTTAATCAAATGAAAATTAAATTCAGAATATATATTTCAAAAAATTTAGGCAGAAAAAAAATTAAAAATGATAATAGATTCCCAGTACTAACAAACCAAATATATATAACAATGATAATTAATGACTGCAGAAATGAAACAAGTGGTTGCTGAATGAATAAATAATTGTACATACAATAATTTCCCCCTTTAATCATGTTGGTTTCCTGCTCCATTGCTTCATCCAATTCATTCATCCTTTCTAGACTAATATTTTCCATATCATGATGGACAAATAATTCTGCTTCCTATTGTTGATGAAATTCAATTGCAGATGTAAAATCTTCCACTTCATCACCCATATCATACAAATATCTTTGTATTATGTGAGTAACTACACTCCACCTTTCATCCACAACATCATTCACATAATATACCATTTTTTCTTACAATGATAAGATATATGAATCATGCAGTTCACGATCACCAACATCCATCAAGCGAGATAAGTTTACAAAAGTAAACTGCAAGGAATATTTTTTAACACCTATGATAATATCGACCCATTTTCATTTGAATAAAACAACAGAAAAATGCATGTGGTAGTTTAATTCAATAATATAATGCAGATTTCCATAGTATCCCACTTTAGAAATTGTAAATATACCACTATTCTGTGTTTTCAAACCCACTTCTCGATCGACTGTACGAAATATAAAGCCATTCACATTATAAGCGTTGAACTTTCTAACTTGTTTTATAAGACCTCTACAAAGAAACTTCAAATCTTTTGATAAGTTTTCTCGAGTATCAGTATTCATGATCTGATAAAGAAATATAATTTAATTGATTTACAAATTTTATGTGTCAAACTAATATTCATATTTATTCCAATATTTATAAACTTACATGTCATGCAAACCATTCTACCAGCTATTTATTCACAGATTTCATTATATATTTCTCATTTCATGTTCGGCCTCTCATTCATCTCTTTGTTTGTATCCTCAACTCTTAAATAAATGGATTTTCAATTTCACTATTCAATAGCACATATCTATGTGCCTATAATAATTCCAATTCTGTCAGTGTCACATATGAGGTCCTCCCAACTGATCGGCCAATATCAGGAAATATTTTTGATTTCTGATGCATTTGAGATTGAATTGTTGTGTTGTCCACACTTCCAACTCAATTAAATATTGTCTCAATATCATCCAAATATTTGTAACAAAAGGTGAGACACTCCTTGGCCGAATAGCCTTCAGCAATAGAGCCTTCTGGTTGAGCTTTATTTCTCACGTATGCTTTCAAATACCCAAGATATCTGTGAAATAAAATAAAAATATTATGCATTTATTTAAATTCCAAAAATTGTTTACTTAACTGGAAACATATAAATAAAATACCTCTCAATTGGATACATCCATCGATAATGAACGCCCCCCCATAATTTAGCTTCTTTAACCAAATGCACAATTAAATGCATTATGACAGTAAAAAATGATGGAGGAAAGATCATATCCATTGCACAAAGGGTCAATACAAACCTATCCTGGAGGTTGCCAAGCTGAAATGGATGTAGAGATTTCTCACATAATTACCTGAAAAATGTGCAGAATTGGAGTACAACAGCAGTAACGTTTTTAGGTAATAATGTACGCAATGCCAATGGTTGAAACTATTGTAACAAAATATGTGAATCGTGACTTTTCAATCCATATACCTTATGATTCTTCAAGTCAACACACCTCTATATGTTACTCGAATACCCATCAGATACCTTCACATTCTTTAAAATTCGAAGGAATGTATCTTTATCCTTATTTTTCATTGCAAAAATGGTCGGAGCATACTTTTCATTCTCATCTGGCCAGAGATCACGTTTTATGTTCATTACTTGTAAGTATTTGCGAGCATTGAGATGATCCTTCAACTTTCCATGCTCATTAAGTAATGTGAAAATCAAATTATCACATACATTATTCGCAATATGAATCACATCATGATTGTGGCACAACAAATTAAATTTCCAATACGGAAGTTTGAAGATTATACTTTTTTTCTTCTATTTTTGTGTTCTGATTTCATTTGATGACGCACTTCGGACTCGTTTTCCTCTATATTTCAAATTATTAACCTTCCCAAATTCAGTTTTATCATTTTCAAGCTATGTCAATATTTTAGAACCGGTTAACAACTTTGGAAGTGGTCTATGATCAATGGAACCATTAAATTTTTATTTGTTCAGCCGAAATCTATGAAATGCATTAAGAATTATTCGATGGCACAAGAAGCACCATTTTCTACTGTGAGGTAGCCGTTTGGACTAGAAATCAAAGTAAAAAAAGGGACAAGACAAACCCATATAAGTGTTCCAACTAGATAAATTCCCAAGCCCAGGTAAGTCACTAATGGTCCACATTAAAGCATCATGCATTTTGAACATTGTTTTAGAAGAAACATCAAATGTCTTAACACCATTGCTCCATAACTCCTTCAATTATTCAATCAAAGGCTGCAGGTATACATCAATATCATTTCTAGGCATTTGTTTTCCAAGAATAATCATCGAAATGATAAAATATGTTTGTTTCATACACATCCACAGAGGCAGATTATAAGGGATCAAAACAACTGGCCAAATGCTATAACTGGTACTCAAAGTTCCAAATGGGTTGAATCCATCGGCAACCAATCCCAAACGAACATTCCTAGGATCAGCTGAGAAATCTAGATGTAATGAATCAAATGTATTCCACTATTGGGAATCTCATGGATATCTCATTAACCCATCATTGTTATTATCTACAGAATGACACTTCATGTGTTTGGTGATTTTTGATGACATGAATAATCTTTGCAATCGGGGATTCAAAGGAAAGTAACGCAAAAATTTTGTAGGTATGTTCATTTTCTTCTTCTCCATGAAACTATGTTCAGTCAGACTTCTAACATCACCCTTTGACTGCCATCTAGAAGGAGAAAATTTCTTACAATTCTGTCTACTTGAATACTCTCCCCAATAAAGCATACAATCATTAGGACGTGCATGTATTTTTGTATAATTCAAACCAAGATTTTTAACAACTTTTTTCATATCATAAAAAGATTCTGGGATTTTTTCTTCAGGAAAAGCATCATGAATCAATTCTAATAACATGGAAATTGACTTATTTGTAATTCCACTTATAATTTGATATGGTACAACATTAGCAGAAAGTAAAGCTTTGAATATTTCAAACACCCACTATAAAACTCTTTTTTTCCATCGTCAACTAAATCATGAAAATAATTTTCCTCACTAAAGTTTTCCCTTACATTTGGCTCCACAGAATCAAGAGGAGGATCTAATGATATGTTACAATCTTGATCTTCTTGTGTTACAGTATCTTAAACATCACCTGTCACGTTGCAATTTGTAGCACCCTATTCTGGTTGTTCTGATATGTTTTGATGCTCATAGTGGTGTCTTGTAGTGCCGAATGCATCATTTATGAGGTTTTGCATTTCATTTTCCATTTTCAACGAACTTGGTACCTCATTCTATGGATTAACATTAGAGATAAATCTTTCTGTATTGTTTGATTCTCCATGCCAAATCCAACACAAATATTGATCAGGGAATTTCTTCAGTTTTAAATGTTCATAGACTTCATCTCTCTTCAACCATGTTCTAAATTTACATTTAGGACATAGAAATCTTATTCTCCCTTCAACGGATCGATTAGAAATTGAAAAATCTAAAAAATCATTCAAACCCTTAACATATTGAGGTGTGTTCCTCGGTAATGTTATCTAGCTTTTATCCATGTATATCAGAATGTGCCTACACAATAAAAAAAAATTAAAACACATAGTTACTACTAAATAGAGAAAGAGTTTCATATATAAGATAGTGTTAGATTACAGAAACATAATATAATAAAGATGACCCATTGATCATAAAGTATGCATAATATGATGATACATTGATCACATTTACCACTTACTTAGCATGCCCAGACAAACCTAACAAGTCTGGTCCCTAGGAGACACCGTCAACACCTCATTGAGGAGCAGTAATAATATCAGTTTACACACTTACATAACACTGTTGACCACACATTTATGTTTCCTCAAACAACACCCCATTGAAAGTGATGTCATTGAACACACCAAAGATGCACGATTTTCATACCATTAGTACAACGACATTAATAGAAATATTTATCCCTTATATAACACCCTTTGAGACTTATCGCAGGCTAGCTTGGGTACCCAGATTATGGGTATCCTAGGTCAGTACATGAAAATTGGTCATGTTTCATTGCTCTTTATGTTTTTCAATCTTTTCACTATCTATTTGAATTTACCTCTCTCTTTGAATTTGATAGTGTTTCTTATTTTCTTGAATTTGGAGAGACCTTTATTATTCATTATATCATTAGGTTGTGCAATTTTAATCCACCCACTTAGATTTCCATAGTGGGGTTCTCATTAAAATCTCTTTTAAAAACTAATGAATGATGTATGTTATTTTCACTTAAATATGTTTTGTGTTTAGTACTATAAAAATTTATCTTCAATATTTCAAACAAATCATATTAAAAAAATCATGCAAACCATAAAATTTGGATTTGATACAATACAAAGGACATGCACAATATTTACTTCAATCATTTATGTATATTTCAAGTATTAATCTTAGTTAATTTGAAGTAATTATTTAGAAATGAATTTACAAATTTAACAAAAACTATTATACTTAATTCAATCATAATAAATTTAAAATATTTCATAAGTGACACTACTTCAGAACTTATGATGATCTTTTCTAACATGTTTGAGAATCCCATGGTGATAAATAAAATGTTCTTACTAAAGATATCGTTCGATATGAGTATAAAAGAAGAGAAGTTTATTGTAAATCATATTAACAACTTCAACATGATAAGAATTCAATTGGAGTTAGTTAAGGTGTATTTCAAGGATCTGGAATGGGTGTTGTTGTTACTATCATCACCCCTTGAATCTTGGAATGCAATGATCACCACTATGAGTAACTTGAGTAGAAATAATGACCTTTGTTTATGGACATTGGAGATTTAATTATGAATATTAAAATTCATTGGAAATAGATTTAGATATGTTATACATGTATATGGTGTGAAATGAATGGGGTGATCCATATTACAGAAGGTTTATAATAAAAGAAAGTTAAAGAGAATAAGGAGAATGAGCAGTTCGGTGGAGAGTGGTCCTATGTGTTCGCATTCTGGGAAGAAAGGTAGCCTCATCAAATATAGAAATGAACATAGAGTGAAATCTAGAAGATATACTTCTGGAAGTGGATCCTTGAATCACGTGTCCGAAGATGGGAGTGTATTGCTACTAAGTGACACTAGTTCACTTGAGTGTTAGTTGATAGAATTTGGAACTTTGAATCATTGAACACTTGATAGAGGAGATTTGAATAACTACACTTCCATGAGATTCAGTGGGGAGTATCTGTAAAATGATAAATCTATAGAGATATTTAGTGTGGGAGATGTTTCTTTCTGGACATAGAGCAAAATCTCACTAAATTTTTAAGGAGTGAGACACATCCTGGGATTAAGGAATAAGATTTTTTTGGATGGTTTGATGATGGAGATCCTGATATCCCAAAATAGGTGGGAATTTTGAAAGACTAAAATCAGTGGGATTTATCCATGAGGGTTGATATTGATTCCCTTCACATTCTAGAATAGTAGTGAGGGTGTAATAAATATAGTGATGATACTATACCACCTAGTATAGAGTTGAAACAATAGTGTAAATAATAACAGTGTATCACAAATAGTGGAAACAATATAAATTATCAGATAGGAAGCCAAAAAATATATAAAGGCCAAACCAAACAATCCAAATTATAATTAAAACAATGAAATGACAAGTTGAAGGTATAAAAATTATGTGCTTAATGTTATATAAATAAAATAATAACATATTCAATAAAATACTCTAAAAACCAGTTCCCTAGCTCCATGTCAATCTCATATCCAAGATCCAACCCGTCTCACAATCAATCAACCAACACAAGGCCCCTTACCCTTGTCCATAATTGCATCCATGAAATATTCTAAGGTACCAAATAGTGGCCAAAATAGGGTGAGTATAACTCAGTATTCCACCACCAATGGTGTCTGAACATGTCTAGTATGAGCATATAGTGTATGCAATAAAGCAATAAAAAAGGGTGTTAATTTAATAAATTAAGTATATATATAAAATAAACCCATAGACCCTTAGGCTCTAGGATGACACCCTATGTTAGCCAAACCATCATCAACTCCATGTGGGGTGTCTCTTTCATGAGGTGGATCCTCCTACATCAGGACACATTTCCCCAAAATACTGGAAGATTATGTTAAATTGGGATGAATTTCCAATATCATGATTCAAGTATCCAATCTCGGTATAGACTTTATAGAAATACTTTCTTCTTCCCATGGATTTCACCCCAATGGAAAAAGTAGCCATCTCACCAGTCCCATAATTGATATAACTACATACATCTTCCCATGGAACATGTTTTTAAGAGGAAATATACCATATAACTGGGCTAAGACATTCTATAACCACTTATGTCTTCCCATGGAATGTGACACTAAGGGTAAAATTAACAATCTCATATCAAATGGTGGATTCTCTTGTATTTGGATGAATCACTAATAGTATATATCAATCAAGTATAAAATATTATTACAAGATATATTAGTTAATTCATCCCATCACTTATTAATTTTACCATTTATTCCTAATTTTTAAATCCTCCTATAGATATGAATCACCAAAATCATCTTAAACCATTTTCCATATTTCACATGCAATGTAAATATCTTTAACTAATACATGATTCCAAAGGATCTCATAAAATCATGAGGGGTTGGAACACCACAAATGTTAATGGAAGTCCTAACCATAATGCTAAGAGAGAAAAAATGGATCCTTGGGAGGGATCAACATGAGTATTTTAGAAATAAAGGATAATTCCAATTATTTAGGTTGTGCATGTGGCATGTTGATGCGATCATAATTTTTCATATACTAGCATAATCAGAATAGACTATAGGGAGTTTTCCAAGACCACCCAACTCAAAATAAGAAATGTTTTTGAAAAATACTCATGTTTTTGGTAGTAATCAGATTACCCCTTCCCTTCAATGAGAACTATAATTTTAATCCACAATAGATAAAGAAGCAGAAGATGAACTGGAAGGTTTACCTTAAAAATCTATGGTCAGAACACCAATATCCAACATGGTCTTGCTTATAGATAAAATAGAATTATCATATGTCATCCATGGAAGGTTTTATGGAATCATAAAGGAGATAGGGAATTTTAGAACATAGGTGTTGGATTGTTAAAATTCTTGGAAGATATAATTCATGATGTGAATAGGTAATTCACATCATGAATTCCTCAATTCCCATATATGTTGAAAAATTTATCACCTCATTTTAAAAACTAAATTAAACCAATTTCATGTCATGAATATATTTAATAAAGTGAATTATTGTTTCATGGATTTCCCAAAACCAATCCATGGTGTGAATGGGTTCATGGGGTTCGCCTAGAAAATTCACATAATGAATTGGGAATTTATAACATCAATTCATTTTGCATCTATAATGAAACTCTCATACTTATTCAATATGAAACAACTAATCCAACTAGATAAAGGCTTAATAAAAAAGGTTTAAATGAAAGGAAACCTAACTCTAAGAGATTTATCCAAAAAATTGAATGGATACATACCTAGAAAAGACAGGGGTCACCGGAGACGGAGGTCGTGGGGTCATCGGAGACGGAGGTCGCGGGGTCTCCGGAGACAGAGGTCGCTAGACGGTTGGGGGTTGTGGGTCATGGGGGGGGGGGGGGGTAGGGGAAGAAGGGAGGGCGTGGGGGTCATGAGGGTTTGGGGGAAACAGCTAGGGTGGGGGTAGGGAAGGGTCGGGTTTTTTAAAAAAAATTATGGGTTTCACGGCAGTTTATTAAAAACCGCTGCAAAACCTTTCGGTGAAAACGTTTAGCGGCGGTTTTGTAAACCGCCTCCACAAAATTGCCGCTAAACCCAGTTTTTATTATAGTGGTGGTTGAGGTATTTCTTGGTCGTTTTACCTATATGGTATTTTTTTGGTGTGTTCCTTCAGGGATTACTGAGAGACCTTTAGGGTTCTTAGGGTCCCTATTGAGTATTTTTATACTCACCCTTAGACGGGCTACACACGCAGGTGTTGTATCTTGTTCAGACAATCAACGTTTTGACAGAGGTTCTCAGGGGGGAAGTAGTAATGAACACTATGAAGATGGACTTGGTTTCCTAGTATTAGGTGGTGCCTAGTAGGACTTGGCAGGTAGGACATACTACTTCAGATTCCAGTAGCTTCACTACTCTCATGATCCCGTGGAGTTTCCAACATATGGCCATCAGATTTGTCTTTTGTACTTTACTATTTTTAGTACCTTGTTGGGTTTTTATTCTAGCCCACTTACTTTCACTTGTACTTGAAATCATATTTGTTTTAGTGGTATACTTGTTTTCCACTTTCAATGTGCTGGGATGTGGTTGTACATGTGTGTATATAGGTTTAAAGACAATGCATCCCATTTTTTGGGTATGTCTTTTCAGTGCTAGTCACCAACCCCTGGCCTATGGAAGGCGGGCTTGGGGTTGTCACGGCATGGGCCCTGGAGGATGGGTTATGATAGAGCGTAGGACCAATCTTATGTTTATGAAGTTATTGGGGATGTATTTTGGTTATTTTTGTGCTTTTTTGTATAGAATATTGTATATGTATGTACTCTGCATCACATATATCCCGATTTTGTACATATTCATGCCATGTCATAATTTTTTATATGTATCGGCCTATGGATTTTGATTATTTGTACTATTTTTATGTTTCCATTTCTCCTATTCTTATTTATAGTGTATGTTTCTACTTTCGTATTTGTTATCATATATTCTTCTTTTATTTGTGTTTATTTCTAATTACCATTATTCTACTCTAATATTTGAGGGTGTAGTCTCCCCACCATAACACCATAACCCCTGCATACTAGTCAGCAGCCTCAGGAATATGGGGGGAATGATTGAGGCTATGTGACTCACTAGCTCAGAGAACTATTTTAGTTTCTTTCAGGTGTGGATGTTACAAAATTAAATCTTAGAGTGTATGAAAAAGGGGTGGTGGAATTCTCCATTTATATATGAGAGGAGTTATATTTTTGAAATAATATAAATCGAAATGTCATTATTCAATTAAAGTGGATCTTAAAGTGTGAAATAATTGATAGGGGATGATAATGGGTTGATCCACCGCTTATAATTCATTTTGAGACAAGGTTTATGTGATTTTAAGTGTTTTCTCCTTTGTTTTATCTTTTTTTAAATAATATTTACCATGTAAAATATTTTTTTAAATTGGTTATTAGTCTTTATAAATAAAAATGCAACACCCCAAGGTTTTGAAAATAAATATAGAATGAAATTTTTTAATCTATCCCTTAAACAAAACTTTTCCTCTTCTATGTTTTGAATTTCGAAAAATGTTCATCTAGAGTTGTGTTCAGTAATTCATTTGGATTCTGATAGAACAAACTTGATTTTTAGTGAATAGTAACATACCTTTATGAATAGTAATATGAATAGTAATATTACCATAATGAATAGTAAATTTTATTATTATTTAATTTTCTTAAGGATAGAAGATAATAACATCTTGGTCAATGTTTCATTGTGATAATGAAGTAGTTGTAGAATTAGAACTGTTATTTTTTGAATTAAGTATGATTTTATTTAAAAGTTAAATTAATAATATTTAGAAAATTATTTTTCAAAAATTTACTTCACTTTTAAATTCTAAACATTGATAAATGTTATGGGTGATTTTTTGGGATTTTTATGAAATTCTAGAATTTTTGATGAATAGTAAAATACGATAAATTATGATAAATGCCAAATACTTGATTTACCGCATCATAGGTGATTCAAGAATGATGTAAGCCCACATGTTTAGAACTAACATGCCATTATTACTATTATGGGTCACATGAAACAATACTATAGGTTGTCTTGAGGGAAATAATAAAATAATAAATTAAATATTCGAAATTTACCCCTCTCCTCCACTATAAAATCCCCCACCACTACCTCTTCTCTTCACTCCTATAAGCATTGATGATCCTCAATGTTCTTCCCAATTACCCTTCCCTAGTCACTCCCCATGACCACAAAGCTTTTAGTCTTTCCAAAAGACCAAAACCTCTTCCCTTAATGAGTTTCTCAAGGAAGATATTTGAAGAGGTAAAGCACCCTTCTTTCTCATTTGGTTTTATTTCAATTTATCTACTTTTGTTATACTCTCCTATACTCATTGGTCCAAATGACCATGAAAACTCCAGTAACATCTATATAATTGATTTATATCATGTCAATGGAATAACCATCATAAATATTCTTACTCCCTCCCTTTTATTTTATAAATGAAATCGACGTCCATGAGGTTCTGATTTATAACCTTCGTGGACGACGAAGTTTAGTTCTTCAATTTATTCTTCATTACTGGTCATGAAAACATATTCATGGTTTAAACATACTATAATATATGTTTTATGACCTAATTAATATTTAGGAACCATAATATGTACATTTAATTAAGTTATATGACCAAACTAGTTCATAATATTCCAAATACCACTGAATAATCGAAGTGGTGGTCATCTAATGATTCATCCTCATTCCATGTAACCAAATGAGAGAAATGAACATTATCAATTATTTATGTTCATTAATAATATATAATTCCAATACTGGAGATTTATAACCATTCCAAATGAACTTCATTACATAAAAACAAGTGAACCAAATATGAAAATAAAGGAAACGAACACTCCAGAAAGACAAAATTCAATACAATAACTTGTCAATAAAGACATAAATGAACTAACCAGAATTACGGTAAAATAAATACATGTATAATAGGTTCTTAAATAAGTTATTAACAAGTATAATTTCATATTCCAAGAGCTTAAGTACAAGACCGGAACACGTTTGGAGTTAAGGTAAGGGTTTTTCCACCCGAACATCCATTTTCATTTGGGATACTTTCATTGTCTAATTACCTTAATGAAATTCTTTTGTATTGTTATGTACTCATCATATATTCTGTGTGAGTATCATATATATGTTTAAAAACCAGAAAAATTCTTTATTTTATGGATAGTTACATGTTTTAAAAGGAACTTTCAAAATTGTTTCAAAAATACAAGCCCGGTTCAAGGGAATTTCTGAAATTCTTACATATTTTCAAGGGCACTGTATAATATATTTTTGGAAACCAATATCTTTATAAAATAAATTTTTTTATTATGAAAATACTATCTTACTTCACTTATGGTTTTATACAAATATTTTTCCAAAAGAACTATTCTTTTCAAAATAAAAGAGTATTTATCACAAGAATTGCTTAATGATTTTAGATGATTATTCTCGTTTGATTCAACAATATTGTTGATTCTTAGGTATTGTTGGGGTTAATAATTTATGATGTCATATACCATATTTTATTTAATGGTTTATGACTAAATATATTTTGGATGATGTATCCTAAAACCATTCACCATATTACTCGGAATGGTTAGTGTTTTATGTTTAATGATTGGGGAAATATAGTTACATTTCATATGATAGTTTAAATATGAATGTATATGTTGTTTATGTTTATCCCCTATCATATAAGGAATGCATTGGACTTATTATGTGATGGTTTGGGCCCTATATATCCCCTCTATGCATCAGTAGGTCTCATGAGACAAATAGACGTGGAATTGGCCGAGGCTTTTCCCAATGTGATATGGATTTTGGATAAGGCCTTAATCACTAGATGTCTTGGCCGAGACCATGAAAAAATGATTTAGAATGTCCGACATATGCTCTTCCCTCATTATAAATCTAGTAATTGAAAGTTCATGTGGTCATTCGACGAGTAGAATACCCATGATTATGTTTTATTATGGAATTATTTATTCAGCTCATTTTCCTTCCATAATGTGTTCATATTTATTATTAAAGGCATGTGTTTTCAATTATTCACCATGTCTAATGTTTATATTATCTTCTGCTGTATTTCTTACTCTTACTTAGCATTTGAGCTCACTGATTTCTTATGTTTCATTTTCTTAGGATATGAAGAAGTAATTTATGAATGACTTACAAGAATAATCTAGGAGACGTGATGTTTCTAGTGGAATAAAATAGTGTTTTTGATTCCCTTCATGTTGTAATGATAAACATATGTATATAACTTGTTTCCAATAATACTAAACTACTCAGTCTTTTGAGATTATTATTCCTTTTATGTATGCCAATGTTATCAAATAAGGCACCGACTCTGGGAAACTGGGGTCGGGTCCTGACAGTTGGTATCAGAGGAAGTTTAGTAGAATACTTGGAAACTAGATTTTGAAAACGTATAATTAGGGAAGAGTCCCTAAGTTAGTCTTTGAGGATATACATACAATAACATCCTGGTATTTTGGTAAGGAATAGATTATGTGGATCTTTCAAGCAATACATCCCTGTCTGGATACGCGCAGGTAGAGGCAGCTCTGGCACATATGTATCTATAAGGGTAAAACCCAAAAACACCACTTTGAGCTAGAATCGAACGTGAATTGGTGCACGACAATGTGCCTTGCTACACTCTTGGTCACGACACTCCTGGGGGATATGCTTAGGATAATTCACATTTTTTTCAAGCCATTATGAAAAAGTTTAATGTAAATATTCCTCAAAAAAATCATTTTTGTGAATATGGGATTTTCCATGCGTAGGATCTCAATTTTTCTGAGTATTTTTATGTTAAGATTATAAATTATGATTCATAACTTAATATAGTGTATGCCATTATCTTGATATGGTGGCTATTGGACGGAATGGTAATCACATGAATGCACGTGTCCCATGTAGGTATTTTCCTCCGACGCAAGACAATGATGTTGGCTCTAGTGCTGTGACTGGTGCTGAGCAACTCATAACTATACTGGGACAACTTACTCAGGTTATGAATAATAAACTTACCCGTATGAAGCATCTAGATCCACCACATGGAGGAACCATGCTAGATCGCTTTATGCGACAACAACCTCCATCATTCAATGGTACTACAAACCCATTTGTAGCACAACAGTGGATATGTTCCCTTGAGAAGATATTTCTCGCTTTGGGATGTAATGAAAGAGACAAGGTTCTCATGGAAGTATATCGTCTATCAGGAGATGTAGATCAGTGGTGGTCACTAATCCAAAACACAAAGGAGGAGGAAGAGATAGAAGAGATGGAATGGAGGGATTTTAAGGAAATATTCTTAGAAAAATATTTCCCTTGTGAGCAACGAGCAGATATGGAGAGAAAATTCATGAATCTGAGGTAGAAGGAAGATGAGAATGTTGCAAGGTATGAATCCAACTTCACAAGGTTAGCAAGACATGTTGTGGAATATATAATAAATCCAAGGATAAAAATTGATTAATTATTTGATGTCCTAAATCCATTCCTCCGGCAGGCACTGGTATCACAAAGTTTTTCCTCATATGAGGATATAGCTTCATGTGCCATCAAGACAGAAAAAGAATTCTATATGTCTTATTACTTAAAGTGAAATAAAGAAAAGAAGAGGGATGATGAAAACCCTGGGAAAGGAAATAAGGAAATAGGGAAGAAGGGAAGAGTTGAATTTCCACCATGTGATAATTGTTGAAGGAAACACCCTTGTGCATACTTAAAAGGAAAAGAAGTATGCTACAAATGTGGTCAGAAAGGCCATCTTTCTAGTGATTGTAAAGGGAAGAAGGAAACCAATGATGTTCAATGCTATAGTTGTTGGGAGATGGGACATTATGCTAATTATTGTCCAAAATTTCAAGGAAATATGCAACAGAAAATGCCAAGGAATCAGGGATGAGCTTATGCAATCAAAACTGCAGAGGTTGAAGTTCCTAATGACATGGTGGCAGGTAATTTAATTATTTCCTCAAGATTAGCCAATGATTTATTTGATTCTGGATGATCGCGTTGTTTCATATCTTCCCAGTTTGCTAAGAAAATTAGATATTTCCAATTTGATTTAACAAGGGAGTTGTCAGTCAAAACTCTTAAGGGAAGTATCATTGCTACAAAGTTCTGTCAATCAGTTCCCATTGGGCATATAAATGTTCTTCATCTGTTGATCTCATCATCATACCAATGATTGAATTTGATATAATCCTAGGTATGGATTGGCTTTTGGACCATGATGAAAAAATTTATTGTAAGAATAAGGAGGTTACGATTTTACTATAGCAGTCACTGTACCAGTCACTATAGCAGTTACTGTTCGGTACTGTAGCAGCCAAAACTATTCACCTGATTTGGGCCTTTGGGCCACCGGTTTGGGCTTACGGGTCTCCAGGGACTTTGGGTCCTCAAAGGCCTTTGGGCCACAGGGACTTTGGGTCATGTAGACTATGTAGTAGCCCAGTTCACACAGAACATGCCCCAGAAGATGATCAGAGAAATAGAAGTAGCAGCCACTAGATGCAGAGCTAACCAGATTAGAAGAATGAGAGGGTATGGCAGTCACCATCGGGACTAGGCACCGTGCAGCTTTGTATGGGGTAATGCTAGCCGTTCAGCAATTCAAGGTGGGGAGCTAGGTGATCAATGACGTAGAAAGCTGGGGAGGGGCTGTTCAAGTGGGCTGGGCCTACGGGTCATGTATTGGGCATGGTATGCCTTTGGGCCTTCGGGTCATGTATTGCAGGTTTTTCAGGCCTTGTGCCTTGGGCCTATGGGTCATGTACGGGTTCCACTTCAACCATTAAAAGGGGGATTATCCATTATAAAATAAAAATAAGGCCTTTGGGCCATTCAGGAAAGTATCTTTAGGATAAAATTGTAAAGGATGCTCATTTTCATGGAATTAATTAATTTATTATTATCTAAAAAATTATTTATGGGGATTTCAAAGAAATAAAAATCTAAATTAAACCTGTTAGATACTTAATTAAAATAAATAGAACCGAAATTATTTTTTGTTAAAATAAAAATTACTTATGTTTCAAAATGGAAAACATGAATTTTCAAAATTCAACATAACATTGTTAAATGAATAATTTTACTCCTTAATTTTTTTCCATGAAGAATGTTTTATAAATTTTGTAGTCACCCTTAACACAATATATATTCATAAAATCTATGGTATTTGTGAAAAATACAATTATCACTATTCACATAAAAATATACATTTTCTAAAAACCATGAAAATGTCATCCAAAGCTAATATTTTTATTTTGAATCCAAAAGTGATGTTAATTTCTTTCAAATTCAAAATCTAAAATTTGAAAATTTTACTTTTGAATAAAATCATAAAATATAATGAAAAACTATTTTTTATAGGAAAATGACTTTTCAAGATATAAACCACTCTTACCCTTATTTATTATCAATTAATAATATAATTAGCATTAATATATTATCCATATCAATAAAATATTTTGTCATTATTTAAGCATAAAATATTGAGATCCCAAAAATAAAAATATATAGTGCATCAAAAGGAAATTTCTTAAAACATACATTTTTAAGCATAAATGAATTTATTCTTATTAATTGACTAGTATTCACAATGGGATAGTGGTTATTTTTTTCCTTGTCTATATTATCAATAA
This sequence comes from Viscum album, assembly GCA_963277665.1. NCBI lineage: Eukaryota > Viridiplantae > Streptophyta > Magnoliopsida > Santalales > Viscaceae > Viscum > Viscum album. The sequence continues at coordinate 1,453,937,754 of OY728145.1, forward strand.
ATTTAATTAAAATCACTCATTAGTATTAATAAATTTTATTTATATAACAATTTGTAATTTTTCATAAAAAATAGTTCTATGATAAATATACCTTTTATTAAATATTCTTAAGAAAAAAATAATTAAAATTAATTATTTATATCCTAATAATTAAATTTTATCAATATTTTTATATTAAAATATTTCATTTAATTTTATCATCTCATTCTTTAATAGTAACATTTTATCTTATAAATTTTTTTATAATAAAATATTTTTGTTAAACACTATATTTTGGTTTTATTATTTATTATTACTTAAATTATTTAATTTTGTTACTAATAATACATAAATTCAATATACCTATTGTATATATGTATATCCAAAAACCATATGTCCAACGACCATATTTTCAAAAACCATATTTTCAACAACCATATTTATAATGGAATGGTTTCATTCATATATATAAACATACTAGAATAATTAATTCCATTATCACTTTTAAACCATGCTTCTCACTTTCATAGTTTTAATTTTTGATATCACAACATGATTTATCCTTTCATGATATTCTTTATCATTATAGGTTTTCTTATACTAATGGTGGTTATAAAATGTGAAGGTGGTTTGGGGGAATTGCTAGTTTTAAAGATATCTTTTCAATTTATTGTCCCCATTAAATTTTTACACTTTTAATGGATGTAATGACCCCTGGTATATAATAATCCATTGTAAGAGATACATGGTTTCATATTCCTTGGTTGTAATCTTTCGTCAAAATTGAATAATTTATGGTGAGTTTGTTTCATATATTTTATGGAAAATTCACTGATTGAGTTTAAATTATTTTGAAAGAATAGAAAAAAATATATATAAAATTATAGAAATGTAAATTATGGAATTTTAGTGGCTCCTAATACTCAGGGAATTTCATAAAGGACCAACTATATATTTTTTATCATACAATGGTTACACAATTAATAGTTTTATATTCTATACATAGGAACATGATAAATATACTATGATACAATATAATTGAGTTACACTTATGGAAAAATTAATTCATGTATTTGGAAACAGGGATAGAAATTGAATTTATTTGTGATGGATATGTTCACTAATACGACCATCCTAGAATGGTCTTCAAATAACAAATTGAGGTCTGTGCAGTGATACACGAAGGCATGGTGAGTGTCACCATGTCATGGTGTTGTTCTTGGAATTATCATGTTATTTGATAACACATGGTTAATCTAGTTTCTATCAATCCAAATCTATAATTCTTGGTTTATTATTACGTTATTATAATTTAATGGAGTTTTACTACACCAAAAAGTTATTTACAAGTTAAAAAAGGAATCATAAATAATGATTCTTAAGTAATTTTTTTTGTAACCTATGAAAATTAATAAAATAATTCATTTAATTAGTTTAACATTTATATTAAAATAATGATCCTTGATTAGACTATATAAATAATCTCTTAGTTTGTGGATTGGGTGTGGGAAATAGTTATTTAATCATTAAAACCCCTCTAGATAGATCTCTTTCTCTCCTTATTTCTTCATCTTTAAATAATGGTTAAAGTGTTAATCCTTCCTAAATATTATGATATTTATCCATCTTGTGGATACTCTATAGGAAGGATTCCTATAACTAATTCTTTATTTTCTTTAACAATATCATGTGGTAAATATTGGATAGGCCAGATCATTAAAGAAGAAATACACATTATTATTCATATATATTTTTTTCAATATAGTATGAATGAGAAGTCATGTGCTTTATTTTTATTTTAGATGACAATTACAATTACATTAGATAAATATAATACCATCTAAAACACTTTATATCTATTATATATAATTGAATTATAAAAATAACGATGAAATTAGAAAATAATAATTTCAAGATTTCTGGTGTTTTCAATTAAAAATTACAATTTTTGTTCTGATATGTTACAATATGACATTAATGTTATGAAAAAGTACATAGTTTTAAAAAAATTATAACAATACACAAAAAATTATTCAATATTTAAATAATTTTTTTCATGAAAAAAAATCATCAAAAAGGAATTCCCAATAAGAATATATACTATGGATGTGGGAACTATGGTGACATACCATGCTGTAGTGGATATCAGAAATTCAAGGACAAAATTGATTGGATCAGGTGGAAAATAGATATGGTTAGTATTAAATGTTATTTTTTAAGATCATAGTGGCATATCAAATTCCATTATTCAATGGCATTTCTAAAAATAAAACGTTAACATTGAACAATTTCTACTTAATAACTGCTTCCCAAAATGTTTATACTTATACTATAATCATAAGACCAAAATAGATTTTCATCATGTATAACAAACAAGGTGTTTCTCTTAATAATAGTTATACCTAGGGAGCACTATGTCATTGTGAGAAGCTAATGGGAGAAATATTTAAAATAAAATTACTTTCTTGTTAAAATTCTAAAAAATCATCATTACGAAGGACCCAAATCCATTGGGGAGATTTAATCCATACCAAAAACATTCTAAAAGGTGTGATTTTTATTTAAAGAGGACTTATATGAAGAATAATTTATAATATGTATATAAATTATGAAACAAGTAAAAATATAAAAGATTTTATATTGATTATTGGTCTATTCATTAATGAGAATATAAAATTTTTATATTATAATTTATATTTTGAAAATATGTGATGTTTTAGTTTATGTAAAATGTTTATATAAAATATTAATTTTTTATATAATTATAATTTGTTTCATAAAATCACCACATATTTTAAAATATGATGGAGTTCATATTAAATTACATGTACGCTATGAATATGAAAGAGTTTATATTATCATAAATATGAAATTTTTATGTTTTTTTATGTTATAGAATGATAATACAAGAATATATATATTATAATTTTTTTTATAATTTTACATATTTCTAAATTGTTTAAAAATGTTTATATCATGTCTAAATTTATGAATTATAAATTTAATTAGTATTAGTCTCTATTTTAATATTCATTTATATAAGTTTTAAATTATTAATGGAAGTATTCTTTAGTTGAAAGTGTTAACAATATTCTATAAATTAGTGTACATGAATTTATGGAGTTACTTTCTAGAAATGATAATTGATTTAGCTTTCTTCTACCTTGAATTTTACTTGTCATGGGTTATGAGTTTGAATGTAAAAGTTTATTATAGTTTATACATATTGGTTATTATAATTATTATTAAATTTAGGTATATCTTGAGTAAATAGTCATTAGTAGAGGGAATATTGGTGAACATCTCCCAAAAACTGGATCATAGGCTCTGTCTATAAATGTAGTGGTTGAAATCCAATAATTCCATGCTTACTATTATGATAATTGTTGATTTCATATGATTTTAAGTATTTTTATAAAATTATTTTTATACCTTATACATGTGATGTATTTGGATATTTATATATTTATTGGGATTTTAAATTGGGTGACTAACACTGGATATGAGTTACATAGAGAGTTTCATATTAATTTGGTTTGAACTTATTGATTTGGTGGATGAAATATGGATTCAAAAACTAAATCATTAGTGGAATTCATTTATATAAATGGAATTTATGAGATAATATGTTGATATAAAAAATACCCTTTGAAATACTAAATTCTATATTCCTTCTAAATCAATAATTTTCTGAACCTGAATCGTATAATTGGGTAGGGTTATGCTAAATTTGGTTGCCCATGGAATTTATTCTGTAAGGAAATAAAATTATGGGTGAACCAAATAGGTTTATATTTTAATATTTTGAATATTATTAGGGTTAAACCTAACTATTAAACCCTAATAAAATTAGGAAAAAAGATAAAAGTAGTTGAGTTTATCTATATTCTAGGTTGGGAAAGGAGTTTTCCACTCAAATATCTAACATTCATATATAATATGATTGATATGATGACCTAACTGAATTTATAAGTAAAGGGATAAATGCTAGAATAACCCAAATCTAAGTGAAATATGGATATTAGACCATTAATGGATACCATTAAATTAAAATGTTTTATTATGTCAGTGTTATCACAATTAATAAAAGTATCTATTAAAATGATTTAAAACATGATAATCATATAATAAAAACAATTTGTAAATAAAATAACATCATCGCCATTGAAAATTAATTTTAAATAAATAATGGAGAAATAAAATATCAATGGAAGTAAATTTTTAGATTTATATAGAAATGTAATAATTTATCTTAAATAAGAAAGAAAATTTTATTTTTTAGATAAACCCATTCTTGAGTAGACAAATAATGAATCAGTTCAAAAAGTTGATCTATATGTATAAGCGAATAAAAGATAAATTCACATGATGTTTAAAATAAGTTATTTAAATAAAGTATATCTAAAGTAACTTTATATTATTTATATATACTCAATATGATAGGGTAATTCAATGGCTTAGAGTGACTAGGGTTTCTATTATATATTGATCTAGATATGAAATTAATTATATAATCATCCTTGGAAATATTTTGACACTGTGTATGAGTTAAATACAAACCAACCTAAATTATCAAAGTGTCGAGGATATATGAATTAGGAATATTATTCATAGGTTCTATTGTTTTATTAACATTATAATTTTTTAATTTTTGAAAAGGAAAATCAATTGGGAGGCCTAATAATCAATCCTCCAATGGATAATAAATATTTTTAAAACCTAAGGGAGGTTTTAGGAATGAGGGTAAATGTTTCAATAGTATAGAATTATTCAAGATACCTGAAAGGGTTTGAGAAACTTTTTGTAAAGTTTATAACATGTATTAATGTTATAGAAATTAATTATTTGATTTTTAAGGGTATGTGATACCAAATGTATAAGTAATAATTATTTTAGAATTATAAAATTTTAAAATAAAGATAAGAATTGATGAGGCTTGACCATTTCATTAATTTTTTAAAGAATGGTTACTAAATCATGAAGTTTGATACCAATGACCATATAATGATTATATAAATATAAAAAAAATTTATACCTATTTAATTTCTCTTATTTTCTAATAGAAGTTACTTTTTAACCATAGAGTTATTATAAATAAAATGTGATAATTTTATCATACACATGGTTTATGATTAATCAAAATCAATAACATGGATTGAAAAGAAGACAAGGATAAAGATGATAAATCAGGGATACAAGTGAATATCTAAGATATTTGTTAAAATGTTAGGCAAAGAGTTCCCACCACCCAATAATGGAATATTTCAATAAATAATGTATTCTTTTTAGAATATTTCTTCAAACACAAGGAATATAAAATTTGATATGGATATAATAGTTTGTTTGATATATATTCCTACTAAATGAAACAATTTTTATTTCTCAAACATAAAAAATATGTGTATCTTAGCATGATATTCCAGAGAGAATATATTTTCTAATAGGATAATGGGATTATGTTTTTTACTTAGAGAAGATAAAATTATAAAAAATAAAATATTATAATCGTATAATCCCATGTGAAAGTCAATTTATGTAATGACTATGTCTCAAGTACGCATATGCAACCCAGTTCATGCTTCCCAAATACATCATTCGCACCACCTGAATGTGTTACCATATGAAATTGTTGGTATTTGATTTAAAATTTATTCCATTATGGTCTACTAAGTAACAACTTAGAAGTGGGTATATAATGAAAAAATATTAATCACAAGACACAATATTATATAATCATGAATCACATTTATACACGACCCAGAACAACTATACAACCCATAAGTATGTGTGTATAGAAAAAAATATCCAAAATATGTATAAATTTCTATCCAAATAACTATTTATAGTAAAAGAACACAATAAAAACTAAATAAAACACATCTTAGGAACCCAAACTCCTACAAAATAAAATCCCATGCCAGAGTTCTATTACCTTATATAAATCATGGGAAAAGATTTCAAAAGAACGTTATAGGGTCCCATTAAGGGTGTGAGTATATCTTACCCAATAGGTAGTCACAACCCACTTCTAGAAGCCTTTCATAAACAAGGGTGTTTTTAAAAATAATAAAATGATATATCAAATAATAAATACATAAAACATTCTGATTGATGACATCTTTTTAAGAATAATAAAAATTATATAAATAAACTCACTAGACTAGGAGGAACCACACATTATTTACCTAATCTTGGTATCTGAGACAAAACATTGGTGAAATACCTAATATGAGGTAGAATAATCACCTATAAATATCACACTCATATAAATATATTCCCCAACACAAACACACACACACACACACACACACACACACACACATATATATATATATGTGAACCCAAATTTGAGGACCAAAAACATGTTCTAGGTAAATAGAATCATATATACTCTGTTTAGGAACTATCATTTCTTGTACCATAATAAATAGGAGAAATGGTATATAATGTTTCAGAGTTGTGAGACCATTCCAAAAAATCTCGATATTTGTAAACACATAGATAGCTAATCAAATAAAGATATAACAATAGATGTATCTACCTTCATACAAAATAAATCCAATAGATCAATCAATAAACATACAAAATGTTTAACAATAAATTAATGAAACATAATCTGAAATTATATATTAATCCACAATGGATAGTAACAATAATAATAGTTATTCTGATTTTTATGCGTCATCAAACATTGGTAAACAATAAGAATGGTAGAATTTATGAAAATTATCCATATCATAGAATAGTTTCAAATAATGATATAATAACAAGTAAAAAATAAGTCAAATAATCAATATAGACTATTCCCGTACCAAAATAATCATTTTATGACATTTAATGGTGAAAAAACCTAATTAGGGTTGAGTTTACTTGACACCAGACCATTTCCACCACAACTATCTATATGTTTTAGAGGAGGGGTCCACAAAAAAAAATATATTATCTTTAAAATTATATAAGAATAGAATATTCCACCACTTTATTATATAAACTAACATTATAATAGAGAAAAATAAGGTTTGATTTGATACCAACAAAGAAAAGGGGTTTTAGTAAGATAATAAATTATAATGCCTTTGTTTTTTTTAGAATAAACCTCCATGTTAGTGAGATTAAGAAGATTTTAAATAATTAGGATGCTTTTACTTGCCCAAATTTAGATAATTATGGATTTACACCCAATTCTATTATAAAATAAGAAATATATAATGATCAAGACTATAGAAAAATGATGTCTAACTCGCATGGCTAAAAGGAGGCACCTTGAATCAATATTCAAGAGGGATATTATGGATGATAGAGTGGAGTGGAAGAAATTGAATGACTCTTACATGGTTGAGTTTAGTTGATAAATCCTAAGGTTATAGAATTTATGGTTTAAAATTTGGTCTTTAAATGACTAAATTACAATTATTTTTAAGTTTATTTCCATGGTGTCTAATGGGTACCTAGTTAATGGCCACCATGTAGAAATTAGTTCAAAAAGATTCACTAACACCTCCAATACACCACTGAGTACTTGATACAAGACTCATGAATACCCAATTATTTTTTAACTCCAACCCCTTCTCCTTCTTCCACAACTAGAAAATGGGATTATTTCCATAGGCCAAAACTATGGAAATAAGAATGAAAACCTTGTATACAGCCTAATTCCATGTTTCAAATGGACCGTGGACCCTATTGTTTTTTGTAATAGGGTCCAGGATATGAATATAGTTTTAAATTGTGGTCATATATCCAAATAATCCATGGTCCACGTTGTAAGGACCCAACCCCGATTGCCCGGAGCCAGTGACTTATTTTATTACATTGGAATATAAACAAGGAAACTCCTTCCTGAAGGACCAAGTAGTTTAGTATCTTTTGGAAAAAAGATACATAAATATAAGTTTATCATTACATCATTAAGGGAAATACAACCCTAATTTGTTACATTGGAAACATCAAAGACTCCAAGATTATGCCTGTAAGTCATTCATAATCTACTTCTTCATATCCTGGGAAAATGTAACATAAGAAAGGGGTGATCTCAAATGATCAGTAAGAGTAATAAATACAATATAAGATAACATAAACATTAGACATGGTGAATAATTTAGAACACTTGCCTTTAAAAAATAAACATGAACATAGTACTGCAGGAATATGAGTTGATTAAATAATTCCACAATAAAACATAATCATGGGTATTATACTTGTCAAATAACCATATGTACTTTAAATTACTATATTCATAATTTGGGTAGTGCATATTTATTACATTTTGAAACATTTTTTCAATGCCTCGACGAATACCTCTAAAAATGATTTCGGCCTCAGCCAAATCTATATATCACATTGGGAAAAGCCTTAACCAATTCCACATCTATTTGTCTCATGAGACCTAGCGATGCATCGCGGGGAAATAGAGGGCCCCAACCATCACATAATAACTCCAATTCATTCCTCATATATGTGAGGATAATCATAAACAACATATACATTCATATTGGAACTATCATATGAAATGTAACCAACTTTCCCCAATTATTAAACATAAAACACTAATCATTCTGAGTAATATCATGAATGGTTTTAGGATAGATCATCCCCAATAAAATTATTCATAAACCAATCAATATAATTTTTATATGAAATCGTGAATGATTAAACCCAATAATACATAATAATTGACGAGAGTGTTGAATCAGATGAAAATACTCTTAAAATCATTAAGCTATTTTTGAGATAAATACTCTTTTATTTTGAAAAGAAGAGTTATTTTGGAATAGTATTTGTATGAAATAGGAAATTAAATAATATAGTATTATCATATTAAAATTAGTTATTTTATAAATATAATGGTTTCCAAAAACATATTATAGAGTGACCTTGAAAATAGATTAGAATTTGAGAAATTCCCATGAATCAGGATTGTATTTTGGAAACAGTTTTGAAAGTTTCCTTTAAAACATGTAACTATCCATAAAATAAGAAAGGATTATGGCTGGTGTGCTTATATATAATACTCACACAAAATTTATGGGGAGTACATAATAATATATAATAATTTCATTGAGGTAATTATATAATGAAAGTAACCCGAATGAAAATAGATGTTTTGGGTGAAAAAACCCTTACCTTAAGTCTGAATGTGCTCCTATATTGAACTTATGGCCTTGGAATATGAAATTAAAATTATTAATAACATATTTAAAAATCCAATATAAATGAATTTATTTTATAATAATTCATTTTAGTTCATTTTTGATCTAATTGATAAGCTATTATTTTGAATTTTGTCGTTCTAGAGTGTTGGTTTTCTTGATTTTCATAATTAGTTAACATGTTTTTAAGTAATGGAGTTCATGTTGAATATTTGTAAATAAAATAATTGAAATTAGATATTATTTATTAAAATAAAGAATTTTTAATGGTCATTTCTATCATTTTGTTACATGGAATGGGGATGAATCATTAGATGACAACCACTTTGATTATTTGGCGGTATTTGGATTATTATGAACTAGTTTTGTCATATAAATTAATAATATGTATATATACTGGTTCCTGAATATTAATTAGGATATAATACATATATTATAGTCTTTTGAAACCATATAAATTATTTAATGACTTCTAATGAAAGATAAATTGAAGAACGAAACATCATTATCCACAAAGGTTATAAATTAGAACCTCATTGGCATTGATTTTGTTTATAAAAATAAAACTAAGGGAGTAAGAATATTGATGATGGTTCTTCCATTAAAATGATATAATTATAGTATATAGATTATAATGGAGTTATCATGGTAATTTTTACAGAGGAGTAGTGGAGAGAAAAATAAAAGAGATGAACTTGAAAATAAAAGAAAGGTTGAGAGATCCCTTATGACAATTCGGCAGCCTAACGGTGTCGCTTAAAATTTCATAAAATGAATTGATGAGAGAAAAATGGTATATAATCATATGTAAATAAAAATTACAGTACTAAGAATAAATAATATCAAACCCTAACAAATGAGAATAGAAATTCAAAGAGATAACATAAAGAAAGTGTTGCTAAAGTGGAGGGGGAAAGGTTCCCTTACCTTGTAAAGTAACTCCTAGAACACGAAGGTTCGGATATTGGGGGATTACGAACACCTTGGGAGGACTAATTGTGAGGTAAAAACACCAGAGAATATAATATGAGGGTTTTGGAATGAAATAAAATGGTTGGATGAGTAGATATTTATAGTAAAAGTGAGAAAATGTTTTATTAATTTAACAAGACACCTCATTAGTGGTTTTTTGTAAAACCATGGGCTTTCCCATGGTATTTCTCATGGTATTATCCACATGGGACACCTAATATATTATTTTACTATAAAAAATTATACAATCATTTTATTTTAATTATTACATCATTATGATGTCATTAAACATACTGAAAACACAAAACTGTATTTTTACTATTAATGGAAAATTCATGTATTTTAGAAAAATCCCAAAATTTACCCCTACAATTTTTTGATGTGTAGAATTCAAAAATGTGCTCAATTTTTCAAAAATAATTTTCTAAATATTATTAATTTATTTTTTAAAATATATTCATAGTTAATTCTAAAAATAAAAATTTTAAAGGTATAATTACTTTTATATCACATTTAAAAATTAATTAAGATATAATTATCTTATTACCTTAAGAAAATAAAATAATATCCTTATATACTATTAATAGTGGTTATATTACTATTCATATTACTATTCATAAGGTTATGTTACTATTCACTAAAAATCAAGTTTGTTCTATCAGACTCCAAATGATGTACTGATCACAACTCTAGATGACCATTTTTCGATATTCCAAACAAAGTAGATGCAAATTTATGTTTAATAGATAGATTATAAAACTAATTTCACATTTATTTTCAAAACCATGGGGTGTTACATTCTCCCCTCCTTACAAAAATTTCATCCTAAAAATTCTCGAAATGTTACCCAAAAATATTTAGGTATGTCTTCAACATACGCTCCTCAGGCTCCCATGGTGCTTCCTCCATCTTATGGTTCCTCCAAAGAATCTTTACCAGAAGAGTTGTCCAATTTCTCAATACTTGTTCCCTGGTATCAAAAAACATGATGTATAGGATCTTCACAATAAGATAGATCATTATCATGTTATATTTCTTCATAGGTGAGTATATGTGTTGGGTCTGGAATGTACTTCCTTAACATTGACATGTGGAGCACATTGGAAAATTTGGAGCGACTTGGCGGCACTGCCAAATGGTAATCTATAACTCCAACTCGATCCATAATTTCAAATGGTCTGCTGTACTAGGGACATAAGTTTCCCTTCTTATCGAATTGTACAATACCCTTCCATGGAGATACCTTAAAAAATCAATATCTCCTACTTGAAATTACAAATCCTTCCATTGGTTATCAGAATATCTCTTTTTCTTACATTGAGATATTTTGATATGGGTTTGGATAATCTTCACCTTTTTCTATGTTTCCTCAACATGTTCTGGGCCTACAATATTTCTCTCACCAACATCATCCCAGTAAGTTGGTGTATGACACCTCTTTCTATATCACGCTTCATATGGTTCCATATTAATACTTTAATGGAATCTATTATTATAAGAAAATTATACGAGAGGTAAATACTGATCCCACATACCTTGAAAGTCATGTGAAAAAGACATCAACATGTCTTCCAATGTTTGAATAGTGTGTTCTGATTGTCCATCAGTTTGTGGGTGGTATGCAGTGCTCAAACAAAGATCTGTATCTATGGACTTCTAAAGACTTTTCCAGAATTGAAATGTAAAATGGGGATCATGATTAGAAACAATTGATAAAGGTACACCATGAAATCTTAAAAATTCATTAATATATAGTCTTACTAAATGTTCAAGTGGTAAATCCTCTCTTATAGTAAGAAAATGTGTGGATTTTCTAAGATGGTCAACAATGCCCATATTGCATCATTATTTCTTGGAGTCTTTGGTAGTGCAATAAAAAATTCCATTGTAATATCATCCCATTTACACATAGGAATAGGAAGGGGTTGTGTGACTCCTCTAGGACATTGTCTTCGAGCCTTCACCTACTGACACACCAAACATCTCAACACATAATCAACAATCTCCCTCTTCATTTTTTCCCACAAAAAATGTTCATGTATATCTCTATACATGTTTATGCTACCATGGTGTATCGGGAAATTAGAGCTATGAGCATCATACAATAGTTCCCTCCTAATATCTGGAATAGCGGGAACATGAAGCCTCTTTCCGAATTTCAAAATTCCACCTACATATACGAAGTCAATCAACTTCCCATAATTTACCGCTTTAATTTCCTTTTGAAACTCCTCATCATTATCCTGAATTTTTTTATCCTTTCTAGTAAATAAGGTTTGGAAACTATTTGAAAATGTAGTGATGTATTACCTTCCTTGATAATTCCCATATACATATTTAATAGATCCATGATTAAAGGATCCCTTTCAACTCTCATCTTGATCAGAATTCTGTGATCCTTTCTACTCAAAGAATCTACCACCTTATTTTCTTTCCCCGGGTGGTAGTGTATTGTGAAATAATAAACCTTGAGTAGATTAATCCATATCCTTTGTCTCATGTTGAGTTCTGTCTATGAAAATATATATTTCAAACTCTACTGACTTGTATATATCTCACAATTTTCTCCATAGAATTAATCTCTCAAAATATTCAAAGAAAATATTACCACTACTAACTCAAGATCACGAGCTATATAGTTTTTTCATGAATATTTAGATACCTAGATGCATAGGAAACCACTCTATTTTTCTACATAAAGATATAACCAATTCCTTTCTTTGATGCATTGCTAATATCACAAATCCATCATTCCTTGATAGTAGAGTCAAGATTGGATCATTCACTAATCTTCTATTAAATTCATTAAAAAATTATTCAAATTCATTTTTCCATACAAACATCAACTCTTTTCATGTATGCTTGGTCATTAGGTAGGCTAGATGGGCGAAGTTCTGAATGAAATGTTGATAATAACCTGCTAAACCAATAAAACTACATACCACAATTATGTTTGTTGGAGTATGAAATTCTTGCACAACCTTTTTCTTCACAGGATCTATAGATATTTAATCCTTAGAGAAACTTTATCCTATAAAGGAAACTGATTGATGCCAAAAATCCCACTTTCTAAACTTTCCAAATAATTAATTTCTTCTAAGAGTCTTTGGAATAGTGTGCAAGTGATTTTCATGATCTTCATAGTTTTTTGAGTATACTTGGATATCATCAATAAACAACACCACAAATTCATCAAGATATTCCTTGAAAACTTTATTCATTAGATCCATGAAAATAGATGGTGCAATAGTTAGTACAAAAGGAATTACTGTAAACTCTTAATGCCCGTACCTAGTTCGGAATGCTGTTTTTGGAATGTCTTCCTTACTCACAATCAACTAATGATATCCAGATCGAAGATCAATATTTTAAAAATATTGGGCTCCATGAAGTTGATCAGATAAATCATCAATTTGAGGTAGGGGATACATTTTATTTATTATTATATCATTGATCTCCATATAGTCAATTTACAACCTCATAGACCCATTTTCTTCTTAACAAAAAGAACAGGATCTCCCTATGGAGAAACGCTAGGGTGAATAAATACTTTACCACTTAATTACTCTAGTTGTTTATTTAGTTCCAATATCTCCACAATGTCTATTTTATAAGGGGACTTTTATGTGGGCCTTAAACCATGAATTAAGTTAATGGAAAACTCAATTTATTTCTCTAAAGTATGTCCAAGTAAATCCTCTGGAAATACGTAAATATATTCTTTCACAATAGGTACATCTTCTATTTGAACATTATTTTACTCACCCATAGTTATTTCATTCCCTTACTCCCCAATAATTGAATTCAGTAGAGCTACTGGGGGTGGATCTATATGAGAATTAGATGGAGAGGTTTCTACTCTTAAGATAAGGGATTCTACACCATTGCCAAAAATTGTAACTAAATTCTTCTTACAACAGATATTCGCATCATAATTTGATATCCAATTTATACCAAGAATTATATCAAAGTTAATCATTGGTATGATGATAAGGTTATAAACTCAAGCATGTTTTTGTGTTGTGAGGGGGAATAATTAACACACCTTTATTTCAATGATACATCCACTAGGAGTTTTGACTGATAAATCCTTTATTAAATCAAATTGGACATATCTAATTTTCTTGGATAATAGGGGAGATATAAATGAATGTGATGATCCATAATCAAATAAAGAATTGGCTAAGTTTGATTTAACTATTAATGTACCTACCACCACTTTATTAGGAACATCAATATCAGTTGTTTTGATTGCATAAGCTTATCCCTGCTCCCTTAGACTTTTTTATTGCATGTTTCCTTGACGCATTGGAAAATCATTAGAATAGTGTCCCATCTCTTGGCAATTATAGTACTGAACATTATTATCTTCCTTATTACCCATACAATCACAAAAAATATGGCCTTTCTATCCACATTTTTATCATATTCCTTTTCTGTTTAAGAATACACCATGGCGTTTCTTTCTAAAATTATCACAGGATAGAAATTTAACTCCTCTATTCTTCCCTGTTTCCTTATTTTATTTTCTAGAGTTTTCAGTATCCCCCTTCTTCTCTTTCTTTCTCTTAAATTAATAAGACATGGGAAATTCCTTTTCTGTCTTAATAGCACATGAATCTATATCTTCATATAATGAGAAACTCTCGGAGAATAGAGCCCTATGGAAGAATGGATTTAGTCCATCAAAGAATCGATCAATCTTGCTCCTCGGATTTCGTATATAGTCCCCATCATGTCTTGATTACCTTGTGAAGTTAGCCTCATACATTGAACATTCTCATCTTCCTTTTGTATCAGATTCAGGAATTGCCTCTCCATATTTGCTTGCGGTTTACAAGGAATGTATTTCTCTAGGAAGATTTCCTTAAAGTCTCTCCATTCAAACTCTTATATTTATTCCTCCTCCTTTGTGTTTTGGATTAATGAACACCACTGATCTGCATATCCCGATAGACGATAAACTGCCACAACACCCTTCTCTCTTTCATTACATCCAAAGAAATAAATATCTTCTCTAGGGAACTTATCCACTGCTCAGCAACAAATGGGTTTGTTGTCCCATTGAATGATGAAGGATGTTGTCGCGTAAATCGATATAACATAGATCCTCCATGTGGTGGATATGGATGCTCCATATGGGTATCGTTATTATTCATAACCCAAGTGAGTTGTCTGAGTATAGTTATATGTTTCTCAGTATGAGAGCCAACATCATTATCTTGCATTCGAGGGAAATACATACAGGGGACACATGCGTTCATGAAGATTCCATTTCTTCCACTAGGAGCCATTTCTAAATAATGGCATACACTAGATTAGGGTATGATTCATAATGTATAATCTTAACTTAAGAAAATAAACAGCATAAATTTAGATCATACGCATGACTAATCCCATACTCACCAAAAAATTGGTTCTTTGAGGAAAAATTTACATTTAAATCCATAATAATGTATCCTAAAGAAAATGTGAATTATCCTAATCATATACCACATAAGTTTGAATAGTAATAGTGAGAAAGGACCATTGTCGTGTACCAGTATACCCCAAGTCAATCCCAAAACCCTTTGTAAGAGGCTTCACTCCTAGGTACATCTGTGCCAAAGCCACCTCTACTTGTTTGTATCCAAAGATGGATGCATTTTCTAGAAAGATCCACATAATCTATTCCTTACAAAATACCAGGATTTTCTTGTATAATTATCCTTAAAGACTGTATTAGGGATTTTTTCCCTAATCTATGTTTTCTAAATCTTGTTTCCAGGTTTTATACTAAACTTCCTTTGATACCAACTGTAAGGACCCAACCACAATTGCCCAGAGCTGGTGCCTTATTTTGTTATATTGACATATAAACAAGGAATATGTATCCCTAAGGACCAAGTAGTTTAGTATATTTTGAAAAAAATATTCATAAATATAGGTTTAACATTACATCATGAATCTAAATAAAAACTTAAATTGTTCCATTAGAAACATCCAAGCCTCCTAGATTATGTCTGCTTGTCATTCATAATTTACTTCTTCATATCCTTGGAAAATGAATCATACGAAAGGGGTGAACTCAAATGCTCTGTAAGAGTAATAAATATAGTAGACGACAACATAAACATTAAACATGGTGAATAATTACAAACACATGCCTTTATAAAAATAAACATGAACATAATATGGCAGGAATAGGAGCTGAGTAAATAATGCCATAATAAAACATAATCATGGGTATTATACTAGTAGAATACCCACATGAACTTTCAATTACTAACTTCATAATGAGGGAAGTGCATATTCCAGAAATTCTGAAACATTTTTTAAAGGCCTCGTATAATATTTCTAAAAATGATTTAGGCCTCACCTAAATCCATATATCACATTGGGAAAGGTCTTGGTCAATTCCATGTCTTTTTGTCTCATGAGACTTACCGATGAAACGAGAGGCTACATCGGGCCCCACCCATCACATAATAATTACAATTAATTCCTCATATGAGCAAGGATAAACATAAAAAACATATACATTCATATTGAAACAATCATATGAAATGTAACTAACTTTCCATAATTAGTAAACATAAAACACTAACCATTCTGAGTAATATGGTGAATGGTTTTAGGATAGATCATCCACAATAAAATTATTCACAATCCATTCAATAAAATATGGTAGTTTACATCATGAATTATTAAACCCAATAATACATAAGAATCAACAAGAGTGTTGAATCAGACGAAAATACTCTTAAAAAATCATTAAGAAATTCTTGTGATAAATACTCTTTTATTTTGAAAAGACGGGTTATTTTGGAAAATTATTTTTATGAAACCAGAACTAAATTAATATAGTATTTTCTTAATAATATGATTGGTTTTAGAAATATAATGGTTTGCAAAAACTGATTATATATTACCCTTGAAAATAGATAATAATTTTAGAAATTCCCTTGACTCGAGCTTGTATTTTGGAAACAGTTTTGAAAGTTTTTTTTAAATGCGTAACTATAAATAAAATGAGAAAGGATCATGGTTGGTTTACATATATATAATAATCACACAGAATATATTAGGGGTATATAATATTACATAATAATTTCATTTTGGTAATTAAACAATGAAAGTAACCCGAATGAAAATGGAAGTTTAGGTGAAAAACCCCCTACCTTATGTCTGAATGTTATCCAATCTTGAACTTTATGTTCTACAATATGATATTAGACTTATTAATATGTTATTTAACAACCTAATATAAATTTATTTCTCTTATCATAATTCTGTTTAGTTCATTTATGTTCTTATTGATAAGTCATTATTTTGAATTTTGTCATTTCAGAGTGTTTGTTTTCTTGATTTTCATAATCAGTTTACTTATTTTTAAGTAATGGAGTTCATTTTGAATGGATTTAAATATACAAAATTGAAATGACGTATTATTTATGAACATAAAGAATTGTTAATGGTAATTTATTTCATTTTTTATATGAAATGAGGATGAATCATTAGATGACAACCACTTTGAATATTTGGCGGGATTTGGATTATTATGAACTAGTTTTATCATATAAATTAATAATATGTATATATAATGGTTCCTGAATATTAATTAGGTTATAATACATATATTATAGTCTTTACCAACCATATAAATGGTTTCATGACCAGAAATTAAGGATAAATTGAAGAACTAAACTTTTTGTCCATGGAGGTGATAAATTGGAACCTCATGGATGTTGATTTCGTTTATAAAAATAAAAGGGAAGGAGTAAAAATATTGATGATGGATATTCCATTAACATGATATAAATCCATTATATATATTATACTGGAGTTATAATGGTATTTTCGACATAGTTGGTGAGGATAGAAAAAGAAAAAATTTGAACTTGAAAATAAAAGAAAAGTTGAGAGATCCCTTACGAAAATACGACAGCCTAAAAGCGTCTCTTAAAATTTCATAAAATGAATTAATGATATAAAAATGTTATATAATCATATATAAATAAAAACTAAAGTAATAGTAATAATTAATATCAAACCACAACATATGATAATGTAAATTCAAAGAGATAACATAAAACAAGTGTTGACTAAAAGAGGAGGGTGAAAGGTTCCCTTACCTTGATGAGTAACTCCTATAACTTGAAGGTTGGGACCTTGGGGACTTAAGGACGCCTTGGGAGGACTTCTAGGCAAGTAAAACTACCATAAATTAGAGGATGGGGGATTTTTAATGAAATAAAATGGATGGATGAGTGGGTCTTTATAGAAAAATATAGAGAATGTTTTATTAATTTAACAAGACACCTCATTAGTGGTTTTTGTAAAACCATCGGCTTGCCCCTTGTATTTGCCCATGGAATTAGCCACTTGGTACAAATGAAATCTCATTTTACTGTAAAAAAGTATACTATAATTTTATTTGAATTATTACATTATTATGATTTCATTAAACATACCAAAAACTCAAAACTGTATTTTTACTATTCACAGAAAATTCAGGTATTTTAGAAAAATCCCAAAAATTCACCCCTAAATTTTTTTGATGTGTATAATTAAAAAATGAACTCAAATTTTCAAAAATAATTTTATAAAAATTATTAATTAATTTTTTCAAATAAAATCAATGTTAATTTGAAAAATAAAAATTTTAGAGGTATAGTTAGTTTTATATCACATTAAAAAGTTAATTAAGATCTAATATTATTATTACCATAAGAAAATAAAATAATATCATTATTTACTATTCATAAGGTTCATATTACGATTCATATTATTTTTTATAAGGGTTTGCTACTATTAAACAAAAATCAAGTTTGTTCTATCAGACTCCAAATGACTTACTGATCGCAACTCTAGATGACTGTTTTTCGAAATTCAAAACAAATTAAAGGAAAAGTTGTGTTTAATGGATAGATTATAAAATGGATTCAATATTTAAATTCAAAAACTTGGGGTGTTACACACGTGGAACATGACCATAGGCGACACCATATATTTTAATGCCACCAATTTTCACAGTCCACTAGACCATGTCCATCTATGGATGTAGCCTTTATAAAAATTAAATAAATCCAATAAATCTTGATCCGGTGACCTCTTATACAATACTTATATGATTTAACCATTGACATACATTTAATTATATATATTTATAATACTTACATATATATACAAACACACAAATATATGTATATATAACTACGTATAGTTATAATTATTATTATTTTAAATTATAAAAAACTACATTGGGTTATGAAATATATAACCACAATTCATGTGGTCCATGGTTGTAATATAACCAAAAGCCATAGTCCACATGGAAAATGGCCTTATGGATTTTGATTGATGCCTTTTTTTCATGGTCTATATTGATTGTGGTGGTAGCCTAACTAAATTCCATAGTAAACATGGACCATGGCCATAGGTCTTGTGATTAAAGAAAATGACCAAAATCCTTGTGGATCATTCCCATTAGCCTAGGTTACCACTATGGTCCCTATAAACCATGTAAATTGGTGTTTCCCGCCCACTTACCACCCAATTCCCAAATCACTAGGGGGCAGGTTCTCACACTTTTTTATCACCAAAGTCTATGTGTATCTTGGCCATAAGGTGACATGAGAAGACTTACTACCCCGAAACATGTTATATTATGGTGATAGACATCCATATGGCCATAGTTTCACCAACCATGTCTTTGTGTATGTTTCCATAGGTCTATTTTGTAGTAGTGTTCCTCTAAACCCCTCCCAAAATGCTATAATTCCCTTTCCAATTAAGAAATTTAACAAAAAATAATAAAAATGAAATTAAGGATAAAAACAAGCCTATAAATGGATTGGCCTTTAAAATATCTAAACTAATAATAATCTCATCCCTGAAAATATTTAATCCTCTTGGTAAGATAATAATTCCATCCAATGAGAATTTAGCACAACTTCCTGCTCTGAAGTCTCATCATGGAGTCTGGCATGCTACAACATGACTTGAACCAGAGGATTTAATTTACTCTAAAACACTATTTTACTATAATTAATGATACATATATTATTATCCACATAGGATATGTCTAATTTAATCTCATGATCATCATACCAGATCACACGAGTCATTTCAGGTAATTATTTCCTTATTTTTGAAACATTGAAGGTGTTATGAATAACAGTAAATCACAAAGGTAAAACTAAATAGTAATCTATTTACCTTAGTTTTAATAATATATAAATTGGACTAAAAAATATCATTATTAGATTATTCTACTTACTCATTTATTGGTGACCCAATCTTGAAAATACCCGATGAATGATGTGATCACCCACCTTGAAATACAACGGGCCTCCTTCACTAATCATCCTATGATTTTTACTATCTATTGGTGGTTATAAGTCAATAAAAATTATTTTCCCCTTCTTAATCATCTCATGTATATTCTAGGTGTGATAAAACATGACTCACAAATTTCTATCCAATATAGTGGAGAATGATGTGGCCGCCCATATATGACTTCATATTGTGCCATTTAAAAAGATTACTAGTAACTATTTTTATAAGAGAACTCCACCAAAGATATTTTTTCCTCTCATGAGCCACCAAAATCAAGGATACAAGCCTAGATCATATCCTCTAGAATAAGAATATCCAACTCAGAATAGCCATCAGTTTATGGGTGGAATGTGAAACTAAATTTCACTTGAGAGAAACCAGTGACCACTATAGGCCCTACAAAAATTGATATGAAAACCAAGGAACCCTATTAAAGATAATTCTTATAGGTACCCTTAAAATATTAAATATCCCTATAACATACACTATTCTAAACTCATAAACAAATTAATCTTATTTAATTGGTATAAAGTGAGCGATTTTAGTTAGATATCCCATTACCACCCATACTGAATCTCGGCCTCTAGAATACTTATGAAGACTATTCACAACTTCCCCATATATATAGGAAGTGGCTGAAGAGTACCTAAAGTCCTTTAATGCTTTACCTTCACCTATTTCTAGGTAAGGAAGATAGACGTGACTCGTGAAATTTATTTTTTTATACCGAGTCACCAGAATTGGAGATCAATATCAAAATACTTATTCACAATTCTAGGATTTATACCCCATTGAGAATAACGACATGACTTTCTCACATTTTCCCTATACTGGTAAGGACTATAGATATCCTATGAATATATTGGAAATTTTGGGAATATTAGAACCAACTATTTTTTATCTCCCCATTGGTGAGTTTCTCAAAAATAATGATACAATCATAATCAAATATTTGGGAGTTCATTGCATGTTCTATGATGGATGATGTAAGATCGATACGGTTTATATGTATCACAATATAATCCTCAATCATATCCAGTTATAGTTCCCCCATAAAAGACACCATCTAGCATTCCTTTTTTTTCTCAATCACACATCGAGGGGAGCCTTTCAACTAAGATAATTGGTATTTAGATTTCATTTTCTCAAAGTATATCAAAAATAGAAATCAAAATTCTTGAGATACTCAACCAATTAATGATTTATTTGATCATGTTCCTACAAATAGAATATTTGTTTCATTATTTTATGATATTTGAATACCATGAATCATTCACTAATTAGATAATTCCTCCAAAACTTAGATTCATAAACCACAATGTTAAATTTTAGGTCCTAGGTTGGACAATTATATTCACGAGCACATATGTTTCTGGAAGAATACACTACTACCTCATAATATTTCAAGAGAACATATATGAGACCAATTGAGGATGTATCAGAATATACCTCTAAATATTCACCATGTTAAGTTAATAAAAGAACATGGTTTGTATTTAACATCTCTTTTAGTCATTCAAAGGCTTCCACATAATTATTAGTCCATAATAATTGAGCCTGTTTATTTTTGAAAATCCTCCATTGAAGTAACTATCATATGAAAAAAATCCTAGATAAATTGGAGATAATTTCCTTCCAGTCCAAGGAAAAACCTAATTTTGAATAAATTAAAAGTAAATTTCCTTGAAATTACAAAAACATTTCTCATTATATAATAAAATAATATCTTTAGAGAGTACAAAACCATGAAATTTCACTTGTTATATCTAGAAGGATTATTTGGATTAGTCAAAATATATCTAATGATCTTATAATATCTCTATGAAGATAAATATTTGTTAAACATGTTCATCCTAAAATTTATAATAAACAAAGATTTCATTAATAAAAACAATGAAAATTGATTCAAGAAAAGGATAAAAATAATAATAATTAATTACATGAAAAAAGTAGGAGAATTAGTAAAACCAAAAGTTATAACAAGGTACTCAAAATGTTCATATCATGTTTGAAAGGCTGTTTTTTTAATTTATTCAGCACTGAATTGAAGAAGATGTTATCTTGAACATAGATTAATATTTTAAAACAGTCTTTCCCATTTCAATTGATCAAAGATATCATAAATTATAGGTATATGATAATGGTTCTTGATTGTACCATGGTTTTTCTTCTAATAGTCATCATCTAAACATACACTACTATCAACCGTTATTACAAAAATAACCAGGTCACCCTAAGGGGGAATGATCAATCCAATAAACCCATTGGATTTGAGATCGTCTAGTTGAATTTACTAAACTCAATGGGTGTTATATGATATACAAGAACAAATATAAGTTCATCTATTAGCATTAGAATAATGGTATACTCAACTTCTCATTTAGGTGGTAGTCATGAAAATTATTCAGGAAAAATATAGGGGCATATATATACCACTAGATGTAAAATTGGTCACTCCCTAATATAAACCACTTCGACTAACAGACTTTTTACCTATGTAGTGATCGCTCCCACTTGATCTTGATCAAGACCGACCGGACTGCCCTGGAATTACCATTCTTAATGTGTGTATGAAAATTTCCAAATATGGTGAGATAGTTACTTTCATAGAAAAATAATTAATACTTTCTCAAAACCAGTAGAAATAATTTATTCCCAATATAACCTCAATATTATTCACATCAAAGTCCATAAAATCGCAAAGATTCCCAAAATATGATACTATAAAGGTAAATGACATACCCTACATGGTTGGATACATTCTCTTTCATATAGGTATATCATGACTCAAATAAACATGCACATTTTCTACATGAAGACAAATGAGATAAACATATTTCTAAAAAATAAATGAATATGAAGAACCTATATAAAATAATGCACATGATAATGCAGAGTATACCATAAAAGTTACTCTAATAGTAGAAGAACACTCACCTTCATTTTAGGAACAATTTAGATAACCTTGAAGCAAAAAATCTTGTACTAATAACTACATCAAATATAATTAAATCTAGTTATTCCATTATCCTCACCAACCTAACCTAACAGATGGTGGTTTTCTACCTATGATATACTAAGTAACTTAATGCACATTACATCCTTTTTTCAACTATGTTAACTACAAGACACTCTTATAGACACTCCACTGGTATTATTTATGAACATTGTTATACTAACCAAAATAGTGACACTACTTCTCTTAAAAAGTATAACTAGGCTTAATATAACCCAAACACCTACACTGGTGACATTGAACAAAAGGTCTTCCCATGATTGGGGATGAAAGGACTCCACTACACTGGATTCCCAGATGAGATCTGCTTTTTTTTATCTCATTCCATCACCATTTATCAATACAATAAGATCTTACAACCAAGGTATGACTGAGAAAAAATCTACCTATACCTGAAACCCCTTTTGATCCAATATCAATAAGAATATCATTATTTACTATTTTTAGGGTGTTAGATAAACTAAAAACATCCAATTGATTCTATATTGTCTCATTCAGACCCATTATTTTTTTCTTTATAATATTTATCCTTTCTCATATATTGTTTGAAATAGAGTAATTTTATAAACATATAATCATATTCCATAATTGAAATATAACCCTGCCACAAGTGAATGAAATTATGATCCTATTCCCATTGAAAAGTATCATGATATATTTTCTTGAAGATGATATCATGAAAACTATTCCTATTATGCCCCATGTCTTTATTCTCTTAGATATTGACATCCCCCCACCGATGAGCCTCACATTTTATCATGAAAGAGGCCATTATAACCTAGTGTTGTTCTAGTGTTTCTATTCCCTCTAAGATATGATAGAGAGGATCGATCCAATGCTTTCGTTATTGAGGAGAAACATTACCCCTGAACGTTGGTGGATGGTGAAATTGAAAATATACCATAATATCACAAACTAAAGGATTAACTTGAGGTTCTTCTTAGAAGTCTATTTAAATTAGGTGAGTAATTCCTTTCAGGACTTAAGGATCAAATATAAGTCAAACTTGTGATGAATTATTCTCTTCCACATACTAAGTATAAGGATATAGTGATATAGTTGGTGTACTATATAATAACATATAGTGTAATATTAAAACCTTTTAAAGAAGATAGACATGAATTTTCATAACTAAATTTATAAATAAAAGTCAAAACTCATTCCACTATACATTACATTCATTACCATTTATTATTATTTTTTAAAAACACTTTTCACATGCCTTTAAATTGGTTTTACAACTTTTTTTAAATAGTTTTTCTAGAGGTTTTTAGTTGGGGTTTTTATAGATTACCATTTAAGACATTGAAAATCGATGAGATTATGATTATATTTTAGAGTTGAAGAGGTTGAAAATACTTTTGTTAACCTAATGGTGATATCAAGGACATGACATGTGAAACATGATGATTATTCAATATGGTAAGAAAACATTTATGAGCAAGCCTGGAGGAATTTATATTGGAATAGAGGATGTTTGGTGAAGGAAATTCAAATAACATCACAACAACATAGGTTACACCATGACCATGGAGGTTGCACTATAGTGGTGACCCTGCAGGATTGTGGTAATATATTTTTGAGATATGGAATAGGTTGTTACCCTTGAAAGATGATACCACACAAAATCTATAAAAGACTTAGTAAATATTAAGGAATTATTAGGGAAAACAATTTTAACTGCACCATGAATATGGTATTTATGTCATAAATAGGTGGCCATATAATTTTTGTGCAGTAGTGGTTTCTGATTATTGATAAGTTCATGTCATAGATGATAAATATTTAAAAAGTGGTGAATCATTTAGGATTTCATACACAATAGTGAATATGGTTGTGGAATGGAGGGGTAATTGTTCCATAATGTCTTAAATACCTAGAGGATTCAAAAATACAAGTCCATACTCAAACTCGTTTGAATTTGAAGGATATTTTAGAGGATTATTTTTTGATCATCATGGAATTATGATATATATTCACATGTATTTTGTGGATTTTATATTTAAATGAAGGCTATTTTACAATGAATATTTCCACACTATATCATGGTTAATGTCAAGTTATAGAACACTATAATTCTAAAAATCATATTGAAATCAAGTTATTTCATGAAAATTAATTAATATTATACTAGAATTTATTATATGTAATATTTGGAATGTTTTGACCGCTCTAAATGATTGGGGCACATAGCTTAATCCTAGATAATTAGATGAAGGAATATTAATCCCTACCATCATATTAATATTTTCAGTCTTGGAATAAGTCTATAAAATTACACAGAATTACTGTATAAGGGAGAGATAGGTAAAAAAAATTTAAAAACATTATTTAAGAGAGAATAGAATGGACCTATTTAGTTTCAATAGACGAATATTATAGGATATATAGAATTAATTTCCAATGATGACCTCTTGTTAAGTGAAGGAAAAAAACTCAAATATGATAGAGTTCCATTTCTAAATCCAACTGATTGAATAATTGAAGATGAAGAATAAAAATGATAATTATATGTGTAATTATCATCATATTAGATGTGTTTAATTTTGTTGTTATTATTTTGGAATGAAAAGAGTTAACACCGACATTTAGAGTTACTATGATCTATATTTAATAGATAATGACTAAAATCTATACAAGGATTTGATCTCATTTGTATTTAGAGAATTTTAAAAATAATAAATGAAGTATAAAAGAGAAAAAAATCTATAATTTATTACGCAAGGGGTTTCAATAATCCATACTGATATTGAAGAGACACATAATTCTAAAAAAATTAAATAGACCTTCATGTATTTAAAATAAAAAATAATTCAATGAATAAGCGTGAAAAAAAAGAGTTCTCATTTAGTAAGTTGTAAGAGATCACAAAACCTATATAAAGGCAGTGTGACTTGGCACAAAATGACTGTGATTGAAACTTTAATCCACATAATGTGAGTATAGTTAATTTTTGGAAAAATTACACATCATCGATGTGTGTTACATGGACATAGACCAGTGTGAGTGAAGGAAGTAAAATCTCAATGAATTTTGTGATTAATTTTACAACATATTCATGTATGATTTGGTGATAGTTCCATTAAGAGTTTGAGATATTGAATGAGTTCCTTCTAATAAGGGAACAATATCTAGAAACTGGTATAATGTAATTAAAGTGAATTTTCTTATATGTGAGACACCTAGATTTACCCCCTCTCGTGTTGTATACATTCACCTTGATTTGAACAAGAGGTACTAGAGTCTAAGTGTTTTTATTTTAGGTTCAATATTTAAATATTCTTTTGGATTTTTTACATGCATGGATTCTTACATTAAGACTACTATATTTTATAGAACTAACCTTAATGAATGATAAAAAGAAGATATATCGGTTCTTATAGGCTTGTGGTGATGATATCATGGAATATTTACTTAATGATACTAATGTGAGAAATCATGATGAATGAATTCATTATGAGAAGACACATAAAAATATTTTACTAAGGTAACTTAAGTGAGGAATTTAGGAAAACCATTCATTGAGCATGTACTTTTGACATGTGGAAGCTCTTGGAAGAATTATATAGAAAATAAAAGGAAGTAAATGTAGTTTTCATATATACCTAAAGAGTATATTGTAAATCTAGTGGTAATGAGATATTAATGAATGTATTAGGATAAAATTATAATATAATAGTATTTCTGAAACCATTACTTTACTTCCTTTGGGTATTGGTGGTTTCATGAGAAGGTTATAAGAAAAAAGATAGATTTAAAGATGAAATATCAAAATGAGAGATATGTAGTGGTGTAGCCTCAGGTACTATTAAATGATGAGTTTGATTGATTAGAGAATTTTACTATAGTCTAGTGTGATACACCCTATGGAATTTTGCTGGATCATGGTTATTATATTATGAAGTAGGGGAGGAGGCATGAAATTTTAGTGTCACTCTGTCTGAAAGTGAAAGGCCGGTTAATGAGGGGTGGATGTTGGTTGTAGAATGAATAACATAGGATTAATATAAAAAAGATTTGATATGGTATAAAACCTATTATTTCAGTCATAAATGAGTTATGTTTCATCATGGTACCATTAATTGTGAAATTTTTTCATTTAGGGTGTGTTTGGTTTGAGGGGATAAGGGCGAGGATCACACCATGATCCTCAAGAGTTTGAGTGTTGTCTAATGACCACCTTGGTTATGTTATGGACTTTATTAAATGCATTAATTTAAAATAGATATAACCCTTGAGAATTGGGTGATATCATGATCTAATTTATGTATTAGGGGTACATTTAGGTGTGACTAACCCTATTACACCAGGATTTTTTGTTCTTCATGTCTTATTATAAATTCAAATTCCATATTAAATTATCTTCAATTTTCTTGAGTTCCTTTAAACCCTAAGTTCCTTGGGGAGTGTTTAGAGTGAATTTTGGTTATAAATTATTGGATTTTGGTCTTTGTGTAACACAAAAATATTTTAAAATATTAACATTATGTTAGATCGCACATAAGACACGAAACACTGAGCTTAAACAACGCATGATATACATTATTTAAATATGTCCATTATAACCTCGTCATTAAATTCTTAGGTATGAATAAGAATAAATAAATTATGAAAATTATATTTTTTACACATTTATAAAATAAATTAATTGGTTACAAATTGATTTGAAATGAAAATAAAAATCATTTGAAAGTAAAAGAAATATTTTTTTGAAAAACAGTTTTTATATATGTTAAGTGTTTTTATCTTATTCAATTCAATTATCACTATTTTTTAATTATTTTAATGAAATTTATATATATTAGATTTTGAATATTTTTTTACCATTCATATAATATTTATTATAAGCATGGGATGATATTAAATCAAATTGTTTTCTTAAAAATGTGTTTTCTAAAAAACAGCCCTGTCACGTTTTGCGTATCTATTTTTAAATTAGTTTTTCCAAATTTAATAAATTTATTTGGAAAAAGTAACATAATATTTTAAATCATAATTTAAAATTTATCTTTGATTTATTTTCTTATAATTTAATTAAAATATATTTTTTATTAATAGTGAAAAATAAGGATTTTTATTAAAAATTGTCTTCTCATTTAAACCATTTAAAATGTTTTAATTTATTTTATATGGTTTAAAAAGTAAAAATATTTAAATTATATAATGATCAATACAATTTAGATAATTGGAATAAATTTTATACTGAATTTAGATATATAATATTTTTATAATTAAGAAAAACATTCTTTGGAAAAATAATTTTTCATCAGGCTTGCATGTTCAATTTTTAATTAAATTATACAACTTTTATAAATTGATTTTTGTAAAATGGATTCAATATTTCAAATCATAATAGTTAATATTATTTAATAAGTTCAACATAATTTTTTTCCATAATGAATAATAAAGAAAACAAAAATGAATTACTATGGTCATGGTTAAAATATGGTTTTTCCTATTACATGAACCTATAGTAAAATTAATATTCCACATAGATAAAAATTTGATTTAACAAATTGGATTTTATATTTAGAATAATTGTGTAAAAATTATCTAATAAGTCTCATTTATTTTTATTCTTTAGTAATAAATTACCAAGATAAATTAATAAATAAAATAATTATCTTGGTGAAAACTACAATTGTAAAAATAATTAAACTTAGATGGTAAGGGAATTACTTATTTATAATTTTTTTATTTATTGGAGGTGTTTCTGAACCATTCCTTCCACACACTCCTCCTCAATAAAAATATTCCCCTCCTCCCCCCACATATTCACACCTGTCAATCCATTTATCTCTACCTAACCCTATCAAAATATCTCCCCAGTATCCTTTGACAAGTTATTGAGTGTACGATCTTTCCAAAAGATCAACCCTAGGGTCCTTAATGAGATATCCAAAAGATGTTTTTCTAAGTGAAGTTAATTATATTCACCAAGCTCTTTGTTTTTAACTTATTCTCTAACCACCTTCATTCATGTATTAATAGGTTTAGTATAATAACACTAGTATCTACCATATAAGAAGATTTAATTATTTTTACGACATAACCTATATCCATATCATATTAATTGAAATGGGAAATGAAACTATTAACTATTTGTATGGTGTACTTCCACCTTACGAACAGATTCTGTTTATTTTACATCACCACCTTCATGGATTGATATAATTTTGTTTGTAATGTATATATATGGTATTTATTATATAATTATACTTCTTTAATTATAATATCACTTCTAACTTCTTACGTTCTAATCTATTTGAGAATGATAACGTCACTCAGGAGTTTGTAGGGAATGCTACCTCTAAAATCAATGTGATTTTTTTTAAGAATGGATGTTAATAAGGATGAATTTGATAAAAAAATATAATGTATATGATAAATTTTTTTTTTATAGAAGTGTAAAATATTATTTACCTTTAATTTATTCCACCTAATAAAAATGAAAACAATGTTCATGAATATGTAGGTCTTACCATCTCTATGATTTAAAAGATACATAATCTATAAGAGTTTATGTTTCAATTTCATTTTATTTAGGATTTCTTATTCTTGAATTTCCATTTATTTAAATTATTTAATAATTTCAAAATAGAATCACTTAATTTTCATATCCTCTATTTAATCATGAAATATTAATGTAAGATTACAATTTTTCTCTCTTTTTTACATAAAATTAATGATAATATGTTTTTAATAAAATCTAACTTTATTTCTCTTTCTGTTCAAAAATATTTTTTCTACTATAGCCATATTTTCATTAAAATGTGTTAAATAATACTTTTGATAGTTTAAAATTAATTTTTAAATACATTATCATCCATTTTTTACATTTTAAAAAATTTATTAAAATAAATATTCTTTTCATTTTCTGAATAAGGTACTTTTAACTTATTTTACTTATGATATATTGGGGATTTTTTTAATAATCTCATCTTTATTATTATCTGGATAGTTTATTCTCCATTAGACTGGGCATGTACTATTTTGATGCAATTCTCTACAGTGCTCCATATTTTTTATGATTATGCTTTTTGATTTGGGAAATTATTAACATTTCAAATTCTAGATTTTTTATTTTGATTATTTACATTAATTATAATTATACCTTTTCATATGAGGAATGAATTGGGCTTAATAGTGATGGATGAGGCCCACTATAGCCACTCTACGCATTAGTTTGTCACATTAGACAACAAGCTTGGGTATTTGGCCGAGACCTTACCCATTTATATAGGAAATCATGGAATAAGTACTCAACAATATGTTTTTGATATTTTGAATTATGAATTACCTCATTATGAGATTATTCATTGATGTGCACATGATTATTTGATTAGTTATGATATCCATGGATAAGTTTCAATCTATGAAGATTATTTATGTGGAATTATTTGATCATTATTTATTCCTCCCAGATTATTTTCGTGGACATTTTCTTGATTAAATGGACTTATTTATTTATTTACCTTTCCATACTGATTATTCCTTATGTATTCATGATATATTCCACTATACACATACCATTACTAACTATATGATCTTATAACTTTATTATGATTCCTTTCCTAAGGATTCCATAAAATGTATTAATATTTATATGTAGGGATATTCTAAAATGAATAGTGGTGTTCTTAAAGAAAATAGTAGGTTTTGTTTTAAGATTTAAAATTCAATGTGATGTTTAAGTATGTATCTAGTTTTTCAACACTACTAAACTATTCAGTCCATTGGGATGTGATCACTTTTATCTGGAAACAATTTAATAATGTAACCACTAAATTTAGGCTACTAGGTCTAGAGACTTTACACATTGGATTTCATTGATCAACCTATTGTGATGTATGGTGAGAGTTTCCTCTCTTTCCTCTATTTATCTCATTATATATTATTTCTTTTGTTTATTAAAAGATATGGTAATGGGTTAGTTTTGGTTCTATTGGTCATGGGTCATAATTTTGATGAATATTAGTGTGTTATAGGATATTGAGGATATTTCATGGGTGTTATTAGTTTTTTTATTATTATTCCTTTTTCTTGTGTGGTGAATTACTGAAGCACCAATTTAAGTAGTAGATTCAAGAATACTCCTCCTTTATTTATGCATAATTTTTGGATTTTTAATATTTTTTTTATTGGGTGGATGGTATGGATTACAGTAATCGAGATAATTAATCTAACCAAAGATATTGAATGAAAATATGTGAATCACATGGAAATAAAGAATTATATTGTATTTTATTATGTTTAATATTCTAAATTTATATGGTGTGATAAAAGGGTGGATTGATTAATGTTGTTTATATTGGTAATAATGTTCATGGTTTTTTTCTATGATTATTTTTTATGTGGGTATTATTTTGGATTATGGAAGTCGATAATGGGGATGGTATCAATATGGTCACAGTGGCGTTTGTTTGGTTTTTTGATGGTGTTGTGGTGATAGCATGTATAGTTTGTGTGATAAAAGTGATGGAGGATGAAAGTTTCATATTTTTTGATTTCTTGGGGTAGTGTGTTGGTTTATGTGGCTTTATGATGAGGTTGTGTGGTTATATAGTAGATTTCTGATTGTATGGGACATGACTATAATTAAATAATCTACTAATAGAAACATGGGATGAAATTCATAAACGGTGTTTGTTAAATGAATTTTAATGCTCAGTAAGTAAGGGTAAAGGATGGGATAAAGTGGTTAATGTTATGAAAAACAATTGAAATTAAATATTAGAATTTGGGGTGGCTATTTTAAAATGTAAATGGTTATAATAAATGATCTAAAATTACAAATAGTGGCTGAAATAAATATAACTACATGAGCGTGGTGTGGTTAATAAAAATTAGTTTTGAATTTATTAATTATATGATAAAATGTGGAGATATTAATATTTTTATGGCTAGATTTTATTTATAGATGGGGCTAGTTTGTAGAATAGTGATTGCAGTTATTGTTAGAAATTGGAAGTAAGAATATTATGGATTTTTTGGGGAAAATAGAGTCAGTTTAGAATGAAACCTTAGGTTGGAATTTTGTGTGACTATTATACAAAATTTATTTTCTTTATATTTATTATTCACCACCTCCCTAGTCAAATAACCCTAATAAGGTCCACATTGTTTTGTAATCCTAGAGTTTTACCAAATATCGACGTTATTGATGTTGCTGATGGATAACTTCTCCCCCTTCCCTATTCTCTATTTATATATAGCACAAAATTGTATACCTCTTATTATGAATATATATTCAGGTTTTATTAGATTTAGGTTTTTGGGTATATATATATTTGCTGACTAGGTTATGTGGTTTTGGTGTGGATTTATGATGGTGGTCTTTCATGGTATGAGGGGGGAATAATGTTAATCACTATGATGTCCATGATAACCAAATATTATGTGTATTTGATGTTTGGATGTGATTTATATGATATTTTCTATACGTGGTTGTGGTATGTGGATATAATGTCATGTGGTTATATGGAAAGGGTTGAAACAAATGGAATAAATTGTTTGGGAGTGATAGTGACCAGATCATTCAGATAGTGGTTGCATGGTACCTTCTTGATATATATATATATATTCCTTTAATAATATTTTAGTATAAATTATTTCATTATTGGGTGAGAAAGTTCTCTTCCAGGGAGGCCTCAAGACTTTCAATGTCCAGCTTAATCCTATCCATGTCTTGGAAACATAGAGGTTATGAAGAATATATTAGCATACATGGTTCTCTTCCATGAAAGACTGGATCATGACAAAGTAGGAATCTTTGGGCTCTTTGATGGTGACCCAAACTCGGACTATTTCCAAACTTGTATCAAATATAAAAATTGATATTCAAGGCCCAACATTAGGCTGGGGGATGGATCCTACACTAAAAACATGGAGATAGTCGGGGCCCTGGCTTTGTCACACATCAGTGAACTTCTGGCCGGTCACAATCCTTGTATGTTTAATTAATATTTGGGTGGGGTTAATTATTTTGTTCATGTTGTCTCTACTGTTTTTTCTAGTGATGATAATGTGGTGTTTGAATTTAGTCTTAATGAGTATGAAATTGTTGATGTGATGAGACAACTTAGCCCAGTAAGTGCCCTTAGCCCTGATGGGTTCCCATGGTCTTTTTTGAAGATGTCCTAGAATGTGGTTAGCCCTATTCGTATTAAGGCAGTACAAGACTTATTTTGTGGCAAACATCCTCCCTGTGTTTTTTTTCAAATTATTTGGTGCTACTACAAAATTTTAATGATTGAACATCCATTATCATGTATAGACAGGTTAGCCAATGTAATTTCACATACGAGGTTCTGGCGAGTATTATTATTAATCATATCTCTTCCCACATACATCATTGGATATCCAAAGAGGAACACAAGTTCATCAAGGGACGTTCAATACAAGGTGAAATTACCTTGAAAAAATAATTTATTAGTGAAATTAATTACAAATCTCACATATCTAATATGGTGATAAAATTGGATATGGACCAATCATATGACATAATTGAATGGAATTTCATTATAATAGTAGTAGTTTACATGGGATTCACCACCTGGGATATAGATATTGTTTTAAGATGTTTTATTTCCTCTTGGATATCTATGGATTTCATGAGAAAGAGACATCATTTCTTCAAGGATGTGTGTGGCCTTCAGTGAGGGGATCTGCTAACCAAAACTATTTTTATACTTTCAAAGTATGTCCTCAGCCGCTATATCAATATGTAGTAATCTATAGGAATATTTTTTCGTATAAAGGCTAGATTAAAAACAATATCATATCCCATATTATGTATTTAGATGATGATATTATTTTCTTGAATGCGAGTAAGAGGTAATCCAAAGGAATCATTGAGGCCTTTGAAGATACTACATGTAGAGTGGGATGGTGATTAACCATGGGAAGTGTAATATGTTTCTCTCTAACAGGTTTTCGGAATCTTGTGCCTACTCTATTTCCACTCTGTTGAACATGAAACATTTTCAATTACCAATGGAATATTTGGGTGCCTCTATCAGACCATGGAGGCTTCAAATCCATCATTTTGATCATTGTTTGGGTAGGATCTCAAGTAGAATTAAAAACTAGAAACATAGGCATCTTTCTTTCATTAGTATAATTACCTGCATTAATAGTGTCTTGGATTATATCCTGGTGCATGAATTATCTATTATTAGGGTCCCTAAGGGGTTGATTTACAGTATAGATATAATTTTAGCCTCCTTTTTGTGGTACACTCATTCTGAAGGTAAGCACCACTGGGATTCTTGGTAGAGGATGGCCAAACCGATTTCAAAGGGAGGGATATTGTGAAGAATATGGAGGAAACTCTTATCGGGATTGTGGTTAGGAGTGACATCCCCTTATGGTATCATAATTTGGTTGGATTTTTTATTTTTTTTCTATGAATGCACTACCCCAAATTTATATTTCTTAGAGTCCGTCAATCATACGAGCTTCATTGATTCTATTATTTCCCCGAACCAGTGCCACTTGTAGGATGAAATTGATATCAATATGGAATATGATAAATGTATCATCATGGAATCCACTTCTGGATCTTTTTCTATGAAGGACTATTCTAGAGTGCCTAACCCATATGATAACATCAATGTATATGGGATAAGATATGAAAGAAGGAGATCCCTGCTATGTTCAATTTCATATTGTGGGTAATCAAGAACCATTATTTAGATACCAATGAGTATATCTAGTTCACGGGATTTCACAAGGAATATAGATTCTCATGTTGAAAAAACCACAAGGTGGAGACCTTTAATATTCTCTTTTTTGAGAGTATGTGGTCTTGCACAATTTATAGGTACTTCAGAAAATTTAGAGGTTTCTATTCCCCGGATCTCATGGGATGTAATTTTTTCAAACGTTGGTTCCATGGAGATATCTTTACATGTACTGAAATGAAAGAGAGAGCTGATGTATTAAAAGAAGGCTACTGGTGCATTTAGAGGTCCAGAAACTCTAATTGTTTCAAGGAAGCCCAGTATCAGGATGATTCACTGGTTATCTGTAACAAATTTCTATTACTCTATATGA
Organism: Viscum album; assembly: GCA_963277665.1. Taxonomy (NCBI): domain Eukaryota; kingdom Viridiplantae; phylum Streptophyta; class Magnoliopsida; order Santalales; family Viscaceae; genus Viscum; species Viscum album. Next base: position 1,453,973,247 of record OY728145.1, read on the forward strand.
TGAAGCTTATGAAGAACTAGGAGGAACTACCCACTCTCAATCCTCTTTGTGCAGGTGTCTCACTCCCTCACCCCAACAACTATGGTGTACAAGGCCATTGGGTTCATTTTTATCCACACTCTTTGAGTGTTAAACTAAATATTGATGGATCATGAACTTCAAGGATGACCAATAGAGGTGGCGTGATACAAGACTCAAATGGATCTATCATCCTAGAATTTAGTTCTTCCTTTGGACATGGTCACTCTCCCCAATAAAAAGCCTCGACCCTCCACTTTGTCCTTAAAATTTTCCATCAATTGGAAGTTAGCTTGGTAGTGGTGGGAGTGGACTCGCTCATCCTATTTGAATCGTTGAAAGATAATCGAATGATTCCCTAGTCTATGTCGTATACCCTTAGAAGGTATCATATGTTTATGAACCATTAAGAGAAAGTTCTCCAGACCTAGAGGGAGGGTAAAAAGGTTTAAAATTTCCCTACTTATTGGATTCCTCACACTACCAACATGAATCTTTTTTATAGATTTTAATCCCTACCTCCAGAGGTGGTGAATATCGTTAGGGGGGATGCTCTTGGAAAATATTATTTTACGTCCCACTAATTGTTTTCACTTTTATTATTATTTATCTACCTTTATTAATAAAAATATATATTTATTGTTCATAATAGATGTTACGGATGATCCAATATAGTATAAATTTTTTCTCACCCCTTTAAATATGTAAGTATTTTTATAGGTTTGTAGGAGTGATTTGGTGATGGATTTGGATGGTAATAACACATGGGGATTGTGATCTATTATAAAATTTCATTGAATCGTTTTTGGAATTTTGTGTATTGATAAGTAAATTGACAAGGAGGTTTGAATTTTTTTTAAAAATATTACAATGTCATGGAAAATGGTGGTGAATTTCTAGAGGAAGCTACTATAATAACCAAGTAATGATAAAAAAAAATAGAACCATTTCCTAATGGTTCTAAAAGTTTTATAATCTTTGCACCACTCTATTGTTTATAATGTTTTTAGCTATAATAATAACTATATAAAATGAAAAAGTAAAATATGAGAGTTGTGGATATTTTGTTCATAGTTAAAGGTCCCTATATACATAATATATTTGATGTAGTCGAAAATATAACTAATCCATTGATTTTTTTGGATGTTAGATGAAATAGAAAATGGATGGAGACCATGTTGTGGTGGATGCTAAAGTGGATTTTCATAATCCCTGTGGGAAATGGGAAGGATCACTATGGGTATTTTGGTTTTTGTGGGGGACTTTTGTAAGACTAGTTGAGTTGGGAAACAAGATATACCCTATTTCATTGTCCTATACATAGAGAGAATCGATATTATGATGTTGAGGAGGAAATAGGAAAGTTGAGTGTGGTATTGGGCATTTTGAAGGGAATTTTTTTTGTATAAGGATGATTTTATTGTTATTATTGTTCCATGTCTAGGTGTTATAGGTCAGAAGATTATTTCACAGTACACTATAAAATATATTTTATGGGTTTTATTATAATATACAGGTTCCAATTATTGGTGGTAATGGCCATGTTTTTTTTGAGTTGAGTTAGTTTCATCAAAGGTTTAAATTTCTTATCTTTCGTGAGGAACTATTTGGAATTAAATTGGTCAACTAGACATGAAATTAAAAGAGGTACTTGGAAGGATTTGCCTCACTTAATGAATGATAATTTATTTTCTATCTTGATGAAATCATGGTGATTATTTAAATACATGAGAGATATATATTTTTTTTTCAAAACATGGAAGAAATATCAGGGAAGATACATTGAAAAAATATATCTTAGATAGTTAAAGAAAATAGAGGAGTTATCAAATTGTATGGTAATGTTAGAATAATGAGATCCATGAGGTATTATCACTAGATTTTTATAATATTAATCAGTGGATTAGAGTTATGAAGAATTGATAAAACTCTATCAGTGTAAAATCACTCATCATTCATGAAGATCAACACAAAAACACCCGTGGAGACAATGAGAAGGTAAAATTTGTGAGAGTAGTGAGTTACTTATTCCAGTGAGGGTTTTAATCCAAGAGGTTCAACATAAATACTATAAATTATAACTGAAAAACAGTTTCCTTAGTGTTTCAGTAGCATGAAACATTTTCATTGTAGGATTCTTGGATTAGCATAGATTTGGGTGTTCTAAGTAAATTGTTTGTGTCCCTGATATACTACTTTATCTCTTCATATCAATTATGAGTGATAATAGTGCCCATAATAATTGTCTTACAATATACTTGAAAGAGGTTATATTTTAGAATATTGACATACCCTAATTATACCACACCCCAGTCAAAGTATTTACCTTACCTAAGACTAATAAGTGGTACAATATATAATGGTTATTAGAGGGTTATTCTCTCTTAGAAGATATTGATGAATTAAATAACCACATGTACATTCCAATATTCAACAAAAATAATTTATGAAAATAGAGAATCATATGTAAAACTATTTTGGGTCACTTTGAATTGTTTTCTACATGGATTTTATACATGGTAGTTCAGTCAACATGGATAGTAGAGTATTATTGGAGAACGAATGAAGGAATGATGAAATCATTTACAAAGGATTCAATATTCTTGGAGGTAAATTATTCCATGCCACATAAATTAAGGCGATTTCATTTACATTATTACATCCCCAAATTAGAAGATACTAAACTGGTTCCCCAAGCCGAGTCTCTACATGACCTCATGCACGACTCCCCATATGGTAGAGGTTTCCGACTAGCAGTAAGGTCTAAATGATAACGTGGGGAGACTATATCCTCCTTACCAGTGTAAAACATATTAGATAAAAAGTATAGTTAATGAAATAATAATAATAAACAAAAACATAGATTACTAACTGGTTCCCAAATAGAGTACAAACCACAACCAAACAACAAGTATGTCATGTCATGCTAATAGTGCCAAATGCGGATGAAAATAAAAAATAAGGAAAATAGAATAATACCAAAAATAGGTCATGACCTTAAGTCCAGATCCCCATCCATGCATGTCCCATGCCCAACACAACTCCCTATCATAGGTCCCTTTCCATTATCCTGACCTACAACCATGAAATCTTCTCGGGTACCCAATAGCGGCCCGAGCAGGCTGTGATTACAACTTAGTATTCCACCACCAATGGTGTCTACAAAATATCATGTCTAAATTGGTAGTGAATGAATTTTTGAATAAATGAAAAGGTAAACCAAAAGGCAACTCAGGTTCTATTAGTTAACATTATACACTTTAATCGTTTTCAACATTAATTACATTACATCTCTAATACTACCATCATTACTAAATTCATCTTTATCACATGGACCATGGGTTAGGAATTACATCATTTATATAGAATCCTAAGCCAGTCAATTACTATGCATAAGGGAATAAGTCAAGTCTCATATATTCTTAAGAATAACATTTAATAAAATGAAATACAACACACTTACCTTGGAGCCTCAGTCTAGGTAGCTTTATGAAATGAATCTATTAGGGGTATATAACCTCATTCCACTTCTGTAACACATGAATTATATGGTGGGGTTTAGAGCCTCAGTCTAACTTGATCCATGGGCATAGATCCTCAAGTCCAATACCCTACAACTACCAAGCAATGTGCACATGCTTATTTATCCATTTACCACATATGTGATATCACAAAACATACACATAAAATTGTAATAACATTCATATCTCATGATTATTCAAAATGTGAATTAACATCAAGCCTTAACCCATTAAAAAATTTACAAAATTACATTTCATAGACTGTTTAAGTTGTTTCCATATCTTATTCCTTAACCCATTAGGTATATTAAACAATTCTTATACATTTTCCAATTTAACATAATGATAAATACCTTTTTAACCCATTTAACCCATTTATAATTTCATGAGTATTTTCCCATTTAACAGGTTCATTATTTCATATTCATTTACCCACTTATTCATTTCATGTACATTTCATAATAACTTATCAAAATTACTTTATTACATCCAACTAAATTCCTGTTAATCCAAAAAATCCCTACTACCATGATAAAGTTTAGGAAAAACAATTTATATTACCTTTTTAATTAAATATAGAATACCAACATGTTCTTCATGGGATCTAAATTACCAAAACCAATTTTGAGCTTAACATTACAATTTACTACATTCAAAATCATTAGCGCACCCCTTGGGTGGCCCTAAATTAGTCCATTCAAGCTCATCACATCCCACAGGGATCGTGAGGGGTTGAAATCCCATTTAGACAACCATTCCATCCAAATCTTACTATGAACAAAAAATTGACAAAAAACAGGAATTAAAATCAAAACCATGTAAGAGAAAATATACATAAAGACTACAAAATATAACTTTTATACCCCTAACTTGAATCTGATGTTGTTCACACTCTAAATATTATCCTTAAATCTAGATTCAAGCACCCTTTGAAGCATGTACCAAACATCCACCCTAAAAAGATGGTTCTAGGGATTTGGAAGATGAATTAAAACTAGAATCCATAATCCAGATAAGAGAAGAATGAGTATCATCAGACTTACCCGGAGCATCAATATATACCCAACAACTCTCCAAACAACCTGAATCGAAGGAGAATGGTTCCTTGGAATCTTGGGTCGAAATGGTTTATCACTATGTTTGACTGGAGATGAATGTGAAATAAAATCGGGTGAGGACCTAAAAATCTTGAGGGGGAATAATAAAATCGCACTTTTTAAAGGGTGCATGGTTTGGCAACATAGTTTTCCAAACCGTGCACCAGTAACTATCCAAGCAGGTTTGAGTCGCATGGTTACTTGGGAGGCTCAAACAGTTTGACAAGTCAAGTACCAACCATATGAAATGCATCTGTCCAAGTTCCCATGGTTTGCCTCTCCCAATCACATGGTTTACTCTAACCGTGAACCCCTCCTCTGGGCTAGCATGATATGGGAGCACGGTTTACACTATGTTTCAACCATGAAACATGAAAAACGACATGATTTGTATTTATTTCATGTCAAAAACCCCTTGAACACCCCTGAGATCCCTCATGCACCCTACAACCATTTTATTATCCATCTTTAAGGGTTTTTAGTGAAAATTAAATGGGAAAATACCTCCATGATGTCTGAGATCTTACCACCTCACCAAATTAAAAGGTCTCATCCTCTATCCACTTCTCCAAGAATTATTCGGCTTCTGAAACAACGAGACCCATCCATCGGGTCCATATATATGAATCTCTCTCCCGAGTTTCTTCCTAAACATTCCCATGCTACCACAAAACCCATACCAAGGGAACAAATTTTCCCCACCAGACCATCTAACTGCGATCCACAATACGTACTAGATTCTACTCAAAGGACGCATTAATCTAAAGATAGACATCCTCAAAATCAATCACTTGCGATGGGTTATGTTGGTACTACTGAAGCTATGAAACCTGAAACACATCATGTATACCACTATGTTGCTGGGGAAGAGACAATCGGTATGCCAACAGACCAATCCTCTCATGATCTCAAATGGCCCCACGTATCTAGGTGCCGACATACCCTATTTCTAAATCTGATAGTTCCCAAACCTTGGAAACACCTGAAAAAATACATGATCACCTACCAAAAACACAAGAGTTCTATGATACCAATCCACATATAACTTCTTCCTACTATGATCTATTACAATGCATTTTCGAATCAACAAAACTTGCTCCAACATCTCTTACACAAGGCTCGGTCCCAATAATTATATTTCTCCATATTTGATCCAACACAATGGATATTGACATGGTCTACCAAAAAGTGCCTCAAATGGTTCCATCTGAATTGTATCATGATAATTATTTTTGTATGAAAACTCAACCAACGCTAGATGATTTCCCCACGATCCAAGAAATTATAGGACACATGACCTCAACATGTCATCTAACACATGTATAGTATGATCTGACTGTCCGTACTTCTACAAGTGAAAATCCATACTAAAATACACCAGGGTTCCAAGCGCCTTTTGTAGTCCCTGCCATATGTATTATGTAAAACATGGATCATAATATGAAACTGTGGTCTTCCATACTCCATGAAACCATATTATCTCCCGAATTTACAACTCACACTACTAATCCACGGTTAAAGTCTTGAAAATCAGTAATAAATGAGCCACCTTAGTCAATATATACACAACTACCCAAATCAATTCATTTTTTGGGGCATCCTCAGAAGACCCACAATGCACTCAATCACCACACCATCCCATTTCCATTTCAAAAATGGGAAATGGTAGTTAAAAAACACCTGATTCTAATGCTCACCCTTCACCTACTGGTAGGTATTACTTTATGTCATGAAACCCATAGCTTCTTTCTTCATCCCTAGACACCAATAATTTCTACGAATATCATGAAAAAATTTAGTCAAACCATGTTTCACCACCCCCTTGGATTCATGAAACTCTCACATCAAATCTTCTCTCATACACGTTGAAACAACGACATAATCATTAATATAAACATCCCATTATCTCCAAAATACCATCCAGAAGGTGACTCCACACCATTAAGACATTAACTCATAAGAAAAAACATTGGATACTTGAGATACCTTTCTATGATCTAGCTCAAAATCATGGAATCAACAGTCATGGATGAAAGGGTAATCTACCCCTTCCCATCCTACACCTCCATATTCATCTTAGAAAATAACACCATCATCCTACACTAAGAACTAGTTTCCTTAACTACCTAAATTTGAGTCTTCTGAATCAAATAATCTACAACACTATTTCCCTTTCTTAGTGTGAAAACCAGCTCAAAATCTATGGACTGCATGTACTCAACCCATCTTTTCTTTCTAAGATTCTGGTCAGGCTGAGAGAATATGTACTTAAGGATATTATGATCATCAAACACTATAAACTTCTCTACCATCAAGTAGTGATTCTAGAACATCAAGTAATAAAACAGAACGACCAATACAAGATAATTTATAGGGTGATTACTCTCAAGAGTCTTCAACTTCCATGACCCATATGCCTCAAACTGATCACCATTCGTCAACATAGCCTCATGTCCAACACTAGATTCATCAAAAAAATGGATATACCTCTTACCTTGCTTGGGTAAGATCAGGAATGGTGTGGTTTTCATCAACTACTTATACTCTTGAAAAGAATTATTGCATGCCTCTGACCACTAAAACTTGACTCCCTTCTTAGTTAATCCCAAATGTGGCAATGCCAAGTGATAAAAGTCCTTGATTAACTATTGGGAATAACTGGCCAATCCCAAGAAACACTAAATGTCAGAAACATTATTGGACTATTCCCAAGACACAACTGCATGTACTTTATCTTGATCCACTGACATTCCCTCTTCAGAGATTATATGACCGAATAAATGAACCCTATAAATCCAGGATGAAATTTGGATAACTTGGTGTATATCTTATTCTCTCTTAGTACACTCAATATGATGTCAATATGTTTGGAATGATCTTCACAAGAAATAGAGTACACCAATATGTTATCAACAAAGATAACTAATAACCAATCCTGGTATGAGGGAATGATTCAATACCTTAGGGCCATAAACACTACCAGAATTTTGGCCAACCTAAACAATATTACACAATACTCATACAAACCACACATTATCCTAAAATAAGTCCATACATTTTCAAAAGGTCTCACCCTTAACTTATGGTAGACAAACCACATATCAATGTTATACAACAATAAATCACACCATAGCTGGTCAAACAAATCATCGATCTAAGGGATATAGTATTTATATTAACCATCATTTGGTTCATATTCTTATAAATAACCATAACAATCCATAAGCTTTCTTGGCAGAAAACACAAGAGATATCCAAGGGGACGTACTAGGACAAATGACCCCCTTGTTCGCCAGTTCCCCCATTTTAGTTTTTAAATCTTGGTGTTTTACTAATTCTATCCGATATGGGGGATTGGAAACTAGTTTTTCTCTTGGAATCAACTATATCATGAACTCGACATCTATATCAGGAGGCAACCCATAAAAGTTATTAGGAAAAAAATCATGAAATTGATCCACCATAAGAGGAATAAAGGATTATCCCTTCCCCCATCATCTAGTATTAGACAATCCACTTGAGTTTTATGTTCACCTAGCCACTAAAATATTGTCCCTACATGACCTATCCTGACATCCCATTCACCATGATGGATTTACATGTCTACTTCAAGAGATGTGAATGTTACCCTATACTGTAAGTAGTCAATATGGGATTGGTAAAACAATAAACTATCCATGAATAAAATCATATCAAAACCTGACATCTCCAACATAAACAAGTCCCATAGAAAATGGTACCCACAAACCATAAGAGAAAACCCCTTACATTGTTAGATATTTTCTACTCACACCCCTAACAGTGTATGACTTGACATTACCCCACATATACATTCCAATGATAGTCCCAACACAAAAAAAATTGAGAATAACTAAAAGAATGTGATGGACCCATATTGAACAAATCACTAGCAAGCATAGAAGCAATAAGGATCATACCATGAATAGTCAATGGACCAGCCTCACTACCTCTAGGTGTAGACTGAGCTGCATGTATATGGCCTACCCCTTTACCCTAGGCCCTAATCTTAATTCTTGGTGTTTTAGTTCCCTACTAATTTGGATGCTCTCACCCAGTGGTATCGCATCCACCACCTCTACCGGTACGACTAGTCGAGATCTAACTGCCTACCTAATATTGGATAACCAACCCCCTTCCTTCACTCGACATTGAAATCAATCTTCCATATCTTCTATTTATTTGAGGTATATTATAGAACATCAACACATGACCCATTTTGGTGGTTCCTCAACACTCAATCAGTGGTTAGTGACACTTGTCACACATGTGCCTAGTCCTTCCACACTGATAAAAAAACACATGGTCACCACCTTGAGAGGATGATCCTCTCTCTTAACTACCCTAAACTATGACACCCTCTTGAAGACTCCCAAAATGATGGTTCCTTCCCTTAGAAGTCACACCACTTTTACGTCTAATTGGAACTGAAAACCCACTTCTTGAAGCCTATTTTATGTTCTCTTATGAAATTAGTGCATGATCTACTATTTTGAAAATAACTTTAAAGAAATGATATTTACCTGGGAATTGATCTCATTTCTAAGTACATCATGAAAGTGTATCTCTATATCATCCTCATCCCCTAACAATGTTGGGAAAAAGTGTTGTAAATATTTGAAACATACCACATAATCCATAACTAACATCATTATCTAGGTCAACCTCATAAACTATGCAATACTATCATGTATCAAGTTTGTAGGATAGAAATTCTCATGAAACTTTTCATGGAAGTCTCTCTAAAACAATCCTTCAGCCTCATGAATCTATACCAGAATGTACTACCAGTGATTTACCAGCCCATACAACATATATGCTACCAAACTCACTCTCTTCTCTATAGGAGTCTAAAAGTGAGCCAGAATCATCTAGATAGACTCTATCCAACACTCTACATCCTCAGTCCCAAACTATCTCGCAAACATTAGAGGTTGTTAAAACTAGAACTCTCTTTCCATATCAAACATACTCAGCATGCCCCGTCCGAGGACCCATTCATTCATCTGAATTAAATTAGTAAAGTTCTCCAAGAATTGATCTTCTCTTCAATTCGCTTAGACCAATACATTTCCTTGCTAAACTACTATTGGATCATTCTCAGCGATACCCTCTTATCTCCCAACAGATATCATCTCATCTAGAACACTACCCTCTACCATCACTACCGTTGGTCATGGTCCGCAAGGTTAAACCAGCCTACATAGTCACAATTCATTAATTAACCAACCTTTTTAAACTATTTCCACTTTAACAACCTAAATAATTCTTCCTTTAGGCACGAATCTATCTTTAAAGTTCATTACCACCATCTTTTTAACTTATTCACAGATCATTACAACTAAAATTCTAACTTATTTATACCCCATAATTAATCTTAATTCTTTAAAAATTACTTAACACCCTTTCCATTTATGCATTTAAATCATCAATATTATACATTCAGTTCTTTCAAATTTTCCAAATTTAAAATTCATCAGACCCATCATATCCCTAAACCAATCTCGTGTATTACTATCATGATGTATGCCACCAATATCCCTTGGCGCCTATAATGATTCACGAATGCACACCCTCATGAAATTATGTCCATGAGAGAAATATCATAAAACAGCCAAATCACACAACTACTATATCACCCAATGGTGAAAAAACATTCAACGGTAACAACACACATTAATAAAACAATTCCCACCCTAGGTACATGGTTTTTTCATAGTACATGGGTTCTTTATTCCCAATGCATGAGCTCGTTTACAAGGCCCAAAACTTCCTAATCCCTATCTACCAAACCCAAATAGTAAGTCTCAGAAAATAACTACTTAGATACCACTTTGTAACATCCTTGACCGAGAATCCCCTAAACTTGTTCCCTAAGACGAGTCTCCACATGAATTCAAGCACGCATTCACATGCAACAATGATTTCCTACTATCATAGAGGGGCTAAAAGATCAAATTGGGAAACTATAACCTCTTTACCAGAGTATTCCATAATAGATAACAAGTGAATTAAAGGAAATAATAACAATAAATAGAAACATGATTAACTAAGAGGTTCACAAAAAGGGTACAAACCACAACAAAATAATAATAATGTCATGTCATGCTAATAGTTCCAAATGTGTAAGAAAACCCAAAATAAACACAATAGTAGAACCCCCAAAATAGGTCCTAACTCCTCATTTGGATCCTCATCCATGAACATCCCAAGAAAAACTCCTCTCCCAATAATAGTGAACTTTATCTTTTCCAAAACTACAACCATGAAATCTACTCAGGTACCCAATGAAGGCCCGATCATGGTGTGAGTACAATTTAGTAGGTCACCACCAATGGTGTCTAAAAAATATCAAGTTTAAACAGATAGTGCATGAAAATATGAATAATTGACAAGGTAAATGAAAAGACAACTTCAGTTCCATTAGTTATTATTATACAATTTAATCATTTTAACATTAATTCCATTCCATATATTATACTAACTTCATTAATTAATTAATCTAATAACATGTTCCATGGGTTAAGAATTAAATCATTTATATAGTGGCTTAATCCAATAAATTACTATGCATAAAAAAATAAGTCAAGTATCTTATCTCACTAGGAAAGGTATTTCATAAAAAAATACATCACACTGACCTTAGAGCCTTGGTTGAGGTTGTTTCATCAAATTAATTTATTATGGGCATGGAGCATCGATCCCCTTCTCTAACCAATGCATTATGGGGTGGGGTTTAGAGACTTAGTCTAACCTTAACCATGAGAATAGATCCTCATGTCCAATACCACACAACTACCAAACCATGTTCACATTCTTATTTATCTATTTACCACATATACTATATCAAAAACCATACACATAAAATGGGCATAAAATTCACATATCGTGATTATTCAACTTGTGAATTAACATCAATCCTTAACCCATTAGCACATTTACCAAATTACATTTCATAACCTCTTTAACCCATTTCCCTCTCTTATTCTTTAACCCATTAGGTATATTAAACAATTACCATACATATTATCATTTAAAATAATCAGGAATTCCATTATGTTAACCCTTTTAACACACCTATCATTTCACAAGAATTTACCCATTTAACATCTTCACCATTTCATATTACATAACTTACATTTTCATTTCATGTACATTTCAGAATCACTTAACACAATTCCTTTATTACATCCAACTTAATTCATGTTAAGCCAAACAATCTCTTATGCCATTATCAAGTCTAGAAACAAATGTTAATATTCCATTTTTAATTTAATCTAGAATACCAACATGTTATTCATGGGCTCTAACTTAACAAAAATAAATTTTGGGTTTAAAATTACTATTTCCAATGTTCGTAATCATGGTTCACCCCTTAGATGGCCCTAAATTGGTATAGTCAACCTCATCGCTTCCCATAGGGATTATGAGGAGTTCAACTCCAATTTATACAACCTTTCTTTCCAAATATTACTAAAAAACCAAACACACAACAAGAATGAAGAAAAATCACAACCATGCTAGAATAAATCTAAGAAAAGACTATGTGATATAACTTATAGACCACCTAACTCAAATTCTGAGATAATATAACTCTTAGTATTGGCCTTAGACCCGAATTCAACCACCCTTTGAATCCCCAACCTATGATCCACTAAAAAACTGTGGTTTTATGGGTTCATAAAAATAATAAGAAAACTACAAGACCTAATCCAAAAAATAGATGAAAGAGGAGCATTAGACGTACCTAGTGCTTGGATTTGCACCCAACAGAACTCCAAACAGCCAATAATCAGGGGAGAATGGTCCCTTGAAACCATGGGTTAAAATAATTTATCACTAGGGTTGAGAGGAGAGGAATGGAAAAGAAAATCATGTGAGAACATAAACATATTGAGGGAGGAAACTATAAAATCACACTTCTTAAAGGGGATATAATTTTCCAAATTGTGTGCAAATCATGCGCCAGCCCTTGTCCAAGAAAGGTTGAGTCAGATGGTTACCTGGGGAGGCCCGCACAGTTTGAAAAACCATGTTCCAACCATATATAACACCTCTAACCAATGTCTCATGGCTTGGATCTCCCCCTCACATAGTTTACTGTAACCATATACACCTCCTCCTAGATAGTATGGCTTGAGAACACAGTTTACACTAATTGATCTCTAACCATGAAACACGCACAGAATGGAACGATTTCCATTTATTTCAGATCTCAAACCCCTAGAACACCCCCATGATTCCTCACACACCTAACAACCATTTTATAAGAAATATTTAAGGGTATTAAGCCCAAATTTAAACAAGAACATACATCTTGTAAGTTCAGGATCTAACATACATGATCACACATAATATGGGAAAACATTCTCAAGATCTACAAAGGTAATTACATAGTACATGTAGATAAATTATAGGTACTATGGAATAAGTAAAATGATATGATAATGCACTTTAATGAGTATATTGATTAATTATTTGATTGGGTGAACATAATTTTAGAGGAAATTCATGAACTTAGTGAAAAATTATATGATTCCAGGATTGTAAATAGTATACTAAGAAGAGTACAACCATGTTTCAATGCAATATTATTGGTAATTGAAGATAAATACCCAAAAGAGAATACACTGGTTATTATTCAAAACACTATTGTTGTGTGCGATAAGGTGAATAATGATAATGAGTCCTTGAAATAGTATAAATATTAGAAAGTGATATTCAAGGAGATGAGGAAACCCATGGTATAAAAAGATCCTGAAGGAGGAGAAATTGGTGAGGTGATATCATTATATTCTATAAACCTCAATTGAGGAAGAGGAATACTCAAATGAAAGTTTCCACTTTCTTACATTTGATATGAGAATTTTTTGAATCTCATAAAAAAGTTCTAAAATAAATTTTGATATTATGATGAAGATAAGAAACCCATGATGAATTCATTTAAGAGTGTTAAATTAACGATGAATTCATAATTGAAATTTTAATAAAATAAGAAATTCATTTCCCTAGAAGATTTTAGATCAAAATAAACTAATGTAGAAGAAGTTTAAGATTGATAAGACCTCAATGAGGAAGTTACAATGAATTTCATAGACAAACTATAACTTGTAGAATTTTTTTTTACAATTCTAATGTTTTTGGAAGAGTATACCTCATGGTTGAACTAGAAGAATATCATGAAGAAATTGATGTTTGAAGTATAAAACAAAAAACTATATGGATCGATATACAATTAAAAACTATTTATAATGAAACAAGAATAATACAGAACCAGGTTAAAGGTTTATATTAAATAGAATAAATCTAGTAAGTTTGTAAATTCAGAGTAGAAAGTTGAGCATAGGGTGAAAATTGAATAATAAGTTTAGGTCATTGATATTTTGATATATTATATAAAATATCATGTAAAAATGACTGTGGATATTCAAAGTGAATATGTGTTAATGTGAGGAAAGATCAATGATAAACAGAGATGTATAACACCTCAAATGACATTGGAAAGATTTATATTATTGGCTATGAAGAAAATATAAGGAGGAGCATGGAGATTTAATAGAAAAAGTATTCATTTTCCCACAAAATTAGTGGTTCAAGGAAAAAAGAAAATCTATTTACCATCTTGAGAACACATAATAATTGGTATCCGTTTATGAAAAACCATAAGCATCCACACCCAAAAAATAAGGTTTTTTCAGTAAATCACAAATGTCCAAAAAGGCCAAACATGAATTAGTGAAGTCACAAAATAACACACCATGGACTTGACGTCATTATTTTAGAAAGATTAAACTTACTAAATATGTGTGTTCTATAGAAAAAAAGCATTTCAAGTCTTAAGAGAAACAAAAACATATGTGAAGAATGTCTTATACTCAGTATGTTTTTTATGAATACTATTTTTTTTGAATTTTATGTTCACAAATATAAAAATTTATCATTGAGGGTAAACAAGATTTTTCCAACAAAGAGACATATAATGAGATCTTATAAGTTTGAAGATTCTTAAATTTGGTTGAGAATTCATAATAAATTATCATTAATATTATATTAGGATGGTTTAATAGAGATAGAGGTGAAACATTCTCATTTCCCACTAACAAATGGAATGAAACAAACATATATCAAGAATAAAAAGGATCATAAAGATAATTTAATATAGGTTTCCTAAAATGTGATGGATCAGGTTGGAGAGTGGATCCATGACAGTGGATTCACAAACCAAATTAAGGGAAACCAAAACTATTATCATACCAATAATATGGGGTTTTATATTTTGGAAATAATGATGATTTAAATATCAATGGCACTGAAAACCCTAAAATAGGAGGCAAGGGTTTGAGGTGTATGAAATTATTTTAGGTTAAAGTCCTTTGACCCAAATTTTTGAGTGTAACATAATTATGTGACTCTAGGTATGTAGTAAATTTCATGAAGAATTCATTTGTCTACAAAAGAATATATGTTACTAATGTTTTGTAAATAAAGTGAAAATGGGGGGATATCAATCTCATTGGTGGAGATGTGGTCAATTTATAAGGAACTAGAATTTTTAAACCTAAATATCACATATTTTGAGATAAATATTCAATAAATTTCATTAAAACGTGCTTAAGGACCATAATAGTTTAATTTAATTTTGATAATAAAAAAATAGCCTTCTTATTCCTTGAAATATCTTCAGCATCTCCCACAATTATCTTCTCACAAAGTTCTCCTCTTAGGCATACACTACCTAAAACTTTATTCATAACTCGGGGTAGGATTCCTAAGAAAAGGTAAGATCAGATTCCTAGAAAATGTAAACATCAAATATATCAATATATGACCAAATGAAATCATAATATAAGAAAAAGGGTATATGATCATGAACATAACTTACAAATTTTATATGCAAATTGTGATAGGTCACAAACATGATTCATGTAATAAAACATTATAATTTTATAAAACATGCCCCATTAGTGTGATAAATAATCATAAATAAATAATAAACCATAATATCAAGTCATAAAAGTCTTTAACAATCATAAATATAAGAAACCATTATATATTTCAAGGTTAATTTCTAAGACCATCAATACAGTGGGTCAAGAATAATCACTAGTTTCCCATTGTGGATTTGGAAAAACTTATTTCCCATACGAGATCAAGCCCATATAATTAATTTTCATTTTTATATCATCATATAAAAATAATTACACAAAAAATTGGATATATATATTATAACATGCTAAGTTTTAAAAACATGAAATACTATGTTCGATAACATACATAATACGACACAACAATCCAAAATGAACAACTATATATTATTATTTAAATGTTTTTATTATAACCTAGCACTTTGAACAATGAGTATGAATAAGATTAAATAAATTATGTAAATATGGTTTATAGATGTATATATAATGAATTATTTGGTGAAAAATTATTTATAAATGAAAATAAAACACTTTTTAAAGTAAAAGTAAATCTTATTCTGAAAAACTATTTAAATTTGAAAAAAATGTGTTTTATGCCAATAAAAAAGTAAATCAATATTTATGTATTATATTTACAAAAAAAATATTTATAAAATATTAAATATAGTAATTAAAATCTATATTATGTGTTTTATAGACATGATGTCAAAATGAATACAATTTTACATATAAAAGAAGTATTTTTCTAAAAAGGATGTTTTGTTGCCTTTTGATGGAAAACTTGTTTTAAATATAGTTTCTGAAAATTTTAAAAAAAATAATTGAAAAAAATAAAATTATTATTTTAAGTTTTCTTATAAAAGTTTATATTGGTTTATTTTTTGGTATTTTCTGATAATTGTAATGTTTTGATGAATAGTGAAAAAATATTGCATTTTAATTGAAAACTGCTTTTTTGTCAAAATAATTTATAGTGATAAATTTTATTTCTAATTTGTTTTATGGTTTATTTAGATTAATTTTATATCCTTTAATCCAATTTAGTTAATTGGAATCAATTTCACATTGAATTTGGATATAAAAACAATTCAATCTTTTGATAATCTTTACTTTAAAAACATGTTTTCTCGTTCTGTCGACATGATTAATTTTAAATTACTTATAGTCAATTATTTATTTTATATTTTAAGAAAATGGATAAAATATTTTTAATAACAAGGTAAAAATTTATTAAATTGTTCCCATTTATTTTTAGGCAAAATAAATTGAAAATTTAGTATTTTTTTACCATGGTTAAGGGTAAATCGGGTAATTAAGGGAAAATTAATATTATAAATATTAGAAAATTACCCTAACACTTGTCCTAATTTTATTTTATGATTTATTTTATACTAAAATAATAATTCTTTCTATTTTATGACCTCTTGAATCCACTTGGATTATTTTATTCTATTTATATTATTTTATTCAAATAAATGACAACCTTGTCATATTTTTGTTCTTAACAAGTGAAATATATTCAATATGGGGTTATATAAGGGATATGTTCTACTATATATATATATTTTTTTAAAAATATTTATTTTCTTCATAATAATTTATTTGTAAATTTTACTTAAGAAAAAATTAAATTAAAGGCTTCCACAGTGATAAAACATTAATTGGTTAATTAATGGAAATATCAAATAAATGATATTAAAAATATTCAAATAAATATAATTTGAAAAAATTGATGTCATCCATGAATTTTATATATTTATTTGATATTTTATTTATGATTTAAAAGTTTTTTTGATGATATAATGTTTTTATGATATTTTCAAAATGTCAAGTAACGAATAGTTTCAAAATTAATATTAATGATATTTTGAAATAAATAATAATTTATTAAATGATATAAAACTAGTAAAAAATAAAATTTTTCTGAATGGTTAATATAATATTTGAAATTTCATCAATGATCATTTTTTGGTTTTTTTCGTTTGATGATAATAATACTAACCCTTAAGCAGTCAACACACATGTTGTCACGATAAGAATTAAAGAGGTTAAATAAGGGTTAAAAAATATATAGATTAAATAATGTTAAAAAATCATATAATTTTCATTTTATTAATTAATTTTGACCCATAATCATCAAATATTATAAATAAATTTGTTTGGATCCATTTGGAAAATAAAATAATTTATATTAATTAATATTTTGAGAAATTCTCAGAATGTTCTTCCTCTATCTTATAAAATGGAACCTCTTCTTCTCTTTTATTCACAATTAAAAAAATATTTTTTCAGATAATATCTAACCAAATATCTTCCTATAATACTTCAAAAATTATATATCTCGTATTTTAGGCAAAAATTATCTATAGTGTCCTTAAGGTGTTAAGAAAAAGAGATTGTCCGAATAAAATGTATAATGTTTAATTAAGTATTTTTGTTTTGTTTCATCTTCCAATTCCATAAAATCTTATTAAACCATGATGAAATAATAAATTAAGTATCTAAAATATTAATATATCCTATTATGTTAATATCATAACCAAAATACATGTCCACTTCCCACAAATGGGAAAAGAATTAATCGTTCGTGCCAACGGCAGACTACCACATCGCGAACCAATATAACTCATTTTCCATCACCATATCTAAAGACTAGTTATAATGATAAAAATTAAAAGTTTTATATGATATTAATGACATATTTATAATTATTAATTAATAATACAACATTTATGTTCTTATATTTCCATGCACATAAAAATGATAACGTCGTTCGTGCGTACTTGAGAACTATAACCTATATGAAGCGTTGCGATCTGTTTTTCATCACCACATGAAATAGATGATATATATAAGTATATTTAAATAAGTAATATTATATTAATAATAATATTATCATCGATTAAACAAAAAAAAATTCTTATATTCTTTCTATAATGACCATTGAAAATTTAAAATGTTACTCATTCGTACGTATGACTTTCCCTCTTAATGATTGTAACGTAGTTCATTTTAAATATCCATATGTAATCGTTAGATTTAAAATTATAATTGATGAATAAAATTTATTTTTATTTCATGAATATTATTTTGGATATTCTTTACTAATTACCACTATGACTATTGACATCATTCCAATGAAATTTGGGACACAATGTAATGAATACCGAAAAAACATCTGACATGAACGTAAATAATTCATTAATTGTAATAACATGATAATAAGTCATATATATGGTATAATAAACCTTAAAAAGTTTCTCAAGAAATTAAATAATTGAATTTTTTTATTTTTTAGGAATATAATGATTTTATGTGATGTGTTAGACTCATGGTAAGGGAATTTTTAACTAAAAACCTTGTTTTTAAATGTTTTAAAGATATATTATTATAAATCCTTATATTTAATGTAAATTATTTTAAAATTGTTTTTATAAAATTAATTATTTTTACATGAATATTTTATAATGGTAATTATAATTTTTCTCTCAAATTTTTTCAAAAAGGGGATCTTTTAGGATTTTATGTAAGGGACTTTATTTTAAGAATCTCTTTTAAAGTTACTCTTTCAACTACTTTTACAAAACCGAAAAGGAATATTTTATTTTACTTATACAACATGAATGTAATTTACCAATTTCATTATTATTTTATTATTTAATGTTTCCTATATATGTATTCATATTTATTTCCAAATAATTTTGTTTCAGTATTACATTCTAGGTTCTTATATTTTAAAAGTGATTTTTTCTTGAAAATGGAATTTTGATATTTGATTGGTTTTTACATTGGTGTTTAAAAGAGTTCTCAATGGTTTTATTCATGATTTGTTCCATTTAAATTATATAAAATTGTATTAAACCCATTATAGATCATGGGTGAGCTCAATATTACTTGTACGAAGGGTTGATCCCCATTATAGCTCATCAATAACGAGTGAGCCTGATATAGCTTATACAAATGGTGATCCCCATTATAGCCCTCTAATGCAATGGGTATTATAGAGATAGAGGTAGACCATATGGTTAATCTATTTGTGAGGGCTAATGTAAGAGTTAAATGGTTATTATTTTCCAAGGAACCTATATGATTTTTCTATTTTTACTAATGTGTTTTAAGAAAACGTTTTCAATGGGTTTTAATGTTTTCAATAGACTAAGGATTTACTTTATTTATGTACCTCACTATGATTTGGGTTCTCATCCCAAGATTTAAATTTTTTCATAGGGTTTAATGAGTATTATAGATAAATATGAGATTAAGGGGATAATTGTGAAGATTTTTCATAAAGATAAATCATGATTTATTTTAAAGAGTTTTACATTGTGGAAACAATGGATACTAAGTAAAAGTTTACACTTGTAATTTATGGATTGAATTTTTAATAATTTTTAATAATTATATAATAATTTAAACTAAAAAGTTCCTATAATTTTAATTATAGTTCAAAAACTCAAGAATATGTAATATTTATGGTTGGGTCCTTGTAGTTGGTATCAAAGGATGGTTTAGATAAATTTATAGATTATGATGTCTTCTTAAGAGTTATGGATATCATAATAATTTTATAATATAATAGTTTACTATAAGTTTAGTGTCATAGAAACACTTTTTTGAGGATTTATGTTATGATATTTTAAGGTAACTAATGGTATTTTTAGAGACATTCATTTTTTATTTAATTATGGGTTATTACATTTTGGGATGAAAATTGAAAGGTGTAATATAATCATTGAGGTCAAAAAATGTTGTGGTTATTTTTGTGTATTTTATAATATTTTGGGGTATTTATTAAAATTATATAGTTTTAGAAACACTAAAACCCATAGTATGGGTGGAAACCTATAGTGTCTGGAATGATCGTGGGGATCGAACCCACAAATGATTGTATCTTCTACCACAAGCTAGCATAAAGTACCAATTAGTATGACATTTTCTTTTCAGTTTAATGATTTTTTGGATAAAGAATAAGTTGATTTTGGTAATATATGTTTTATCAAATATATAACCATGGGATGGTAAAATAATTTGGTGATTATGTGGCTAAGGTTATTTTGGAAAATGTTTTATTTTTTTTGGAATCCTATATTATTAGGGTAAATAGAATATTATTGGATTGTTTTTTAGGAATAATGGTAGAATTTTATTTTAGAAGAAAATATTTTTTTATTGATTCTTTAGGACGATTTATATAAATGAATAGAATATCATTGAGATTATATTATTTGGATATATTCATTTTGGAGTGATAATTTAAGATTCATTGATGTTTTTTGGACATAACTACTAAATTTTATCTTGGAATATTTTGTAATACAATTCTTCTAATTATTCAGTTTCAACATTATTCTAGATTATTTTTTAGGAATTTTATGGATTGTCGGATAATATATGATAAACATTGGGTTTTATTTTTGAATTTTAGAGATTTAAGTAGTTTAAGATTCTATCAAGGTTTATTATTTTTATGTAATTATCTTATCTTATCCTTAACATTTTTGGTTTGGTTAATGTTTCTTGATAGGAGAAATAAATAGTAAATCTATTGTGGATTATGTGATTCTATAAATGTTGATTCAACTACTTTAGGCATGAAAAATTCTTCATGAATACTCATCATTCTGAACAAAAATGATGAGTTTGTGGTGGTAATTGATTAAAGGATGGAACTAAATTTTCGAGTAAGTATATTTACTTATGTTCTTAGTCCAGGTAGTAAATTAATTCCTCTACTCAATGAAAGTAATCTTGAAACAAAACTTTATCCTTTTAATTTTCTTATTGAGAAATCAATGACCTATTAACCCATCAAATATTTATAGTTTTTTGATTGTTAACATACTCATGTCCATATTCTATTATTTGGTTCTGTATTATCGTAATGGTGGAAGGTTTGATGAGGTATGTTGGTACGGTGAAGCACCCGGACTCGACCACGCGAATGAATCCCCATAGGAGGTTCTAGAGTGAGCTATTCGTCATTGCAGATATTTGTTGATTTGGATTTTTTAGAGGGTATGGTATTTTCCAACATATCGGGCATGTTTATTGACATATGACACTTTCTTTCTGTTTATATTTTCATTTGTGGAGAGTTTTTTCATTATCAATTGCTGGGGAGTGGTTACTCCATGTTGTCAGTTTGGTCTGTCTTGCTAGACCTTCAGGTCGTGTCATGTTTGAAGTCAATGATTTCATTTTGGGTCCCCCCTTCTTCCCTTAAAAGGGCGATCTTACTTTTAATAATATGAAAACAAATTAAGGCCTTATGGTCGTTGGATGGATAGATGGATTAAACCTTTTCGATGTGGGATTTCAACAAAGAAATTTTGAAAAGTAAAACACCTAGTTTTCAATACCAAGTTCCAATTGAGATGACACAATTCATTGAATGGCTAGAATATAGCATTGTGATTTTTTAAAAAACAAACACTATGTTCCACATCATACATGACACGACACATCGAGCTTAGACGAAGAACTAAATATTGTTATTTAAGTGTTACTGTTATACCCAATATTTTTGAATAGAAGATATGAATATGATTAACTATGTTATGAAAATATGTTTTACAAAAGTATATATAATTAATTATTTGGTGACCAATTATTTATAAATGAAAATAAAACGATTTTGAAAATAAATGGATATCTTTCTATGAAAAATTATTTAAATGTTCACAAATGTGTTTTATACCAATAAAAAAATAAATAATTATTTTTGGACTATATTAATTAAATATTGATATAATATATTCAATATAATGTCTCAAATTCTACTTTTTTTTAAATACACAATGTGAGAACAAATCCAATTTTACCCATAAAGGAAGTATTTTTCTAAGAATGGCATTTTATCACCTTTTGATGGGGAACTTGTATTAAATCTTTTATTAAGTCTTTTATAAATTATATTTGACAAAAAATTTAATCTTTTAAAGTGGAATATAAAAAATTACTCTGGATTGATTTTTTATTTTTTCGGAGAAGTTTCATGTTTCGATGAATTATTAAAAAATATTACAGTTTTATTGAAAATAGCTTTTCATCTATACAATTTATAGTATTTAATTATATTTTTAATTGGTTATAAATAATTATTAGATAAATTTTATGTTAGTTAATCCAATTTAGATTATTGGTATTAGTTTGACATTGAATTTTTGTAAGAACCTGAGTTTTTGGAATGGGTCAAAATCCCGACCCTGTTTAAATTTTTTGACTTGTTTCAGAGGAAACTGGATTAAATGGGCATTTTTTGGAAATTTCCAGACTACACGCCGTGTACTTTGAGTACATGCCATGTATGTTTAGGCGAGTGACCGGCCATGTGCTCATCGAGTACATGCCGTGAAATGACCGTGTAGTAGTTTCTTACTACACGATGTGAAGTTTTGAACACGTCATGTATAAGCCCGACCGTGTGAGGCCATACATGGCGTGTAGGCCGTTGGCCGGTTAGAACCAGGTACACGCCGTGTTCCATTTAGACACGCCATGTAGTCTAGCTATGTATGAGGAATATACATGCCGTGTGGGAAAGTCGGTGAGGTAGGGAAGAGGAACCACATACACGCTGTGTACCCCTAGGTACACACCGTGTACTCTTGTCGGCAGGTACAGAAAGTAAGTCGGTGGAATCTTTCCGTCTTTTGAACAGTTAAAGGAACCATACACGACATGTAGTCCCAAAGTAAACGCCGTGTACTTTTTTTTTCTTAAAACGGGCAGTAGCCTCATATTGAGGCAGAACCTCAATATTTTGGCCGGGTTTAGCGAACCAAGTCGCCCGAATCTTCAATTGTTTCTCGGTTCTTCGTCCGAACTCCGATCTGATATCAGTTAGATGCGTTGGAACCCCCTCAGTAAGGCCTCAATTCCCCTTAGGCCGTTTTTTCTGATTTTTGTTATAGAACGAGTTATATCCCTTTGGGCGGTTTTTAATCATTTGTAGATTTATCGTGTGTTAGACCGAATTGGTGGGTGTTACCGGAGGAGTAGCATCGTGCGAGTCTCAGTTAGGTGGTGCATACCTCTTTTTGTGTTTTTGTGGTTGTTTGGGTAACGCGGCCTTCAGCGCGTTTTCAGGTATTTTTAGAGGGACCCGTTTTATCTGATTTTTCATACTATAATGATTATGGGACCTTTGGGATGCTTTTGGGTATGCCTGGTTACCAGTTTGCGTGAACAGGGCCAGGTGAGGGGTCGTTGCTCATCGGGGAATTTTGGCCGGGGGATGCCAAAATGGTTTTAACAGAAATGTTAATTTTATAAACTATTAGTTTAATTTATTGATGTTTTATATAAATTTTGGTGGCATTTAACACCTCAGTGCTGGTATGGGACAACACCTAGTAGAGTGCAATTCAACTGTTTAGTTTGTTTTTCCAGTTTATGTTTTCTATTTAAATATGTATATATATGGAATTTCTGGATTGCATCTGCTGGACCTTTTGGGTTGTGTTGGGCTTGGCCCGGTTACGCTTGAGTGATGCTGATCACATGTTGGGGCTTTGCCCGGGTTACTTTGGGTGGGTTTGACCACGGGATTGGGCGTCATGGACGTCGACTTGAGGTAGTACGACTGTCTGGTTTGGCATGGCCCAAGTTACATGGATGGAGAGGCCATCAAACTTGAGCAACATGGCCGCAGGGACACGAGGTGTCAGACGTATTGGTGGCTTAGGTACTATTTTGGTGATTATCGCTCACCGGGACTTTGAGTAGTGTGCACACAGAGATACTCCGTGATGAGGTGGTTTTGACCACTCGTGTGGGTAGAGGCCCCCGTTGTTACGGTTAGGTATTCTGGTTGGGGGTGCTTTCCAAAGAAAGCCACGTGGGAGGTGAGGAGCCTTTAGGGAATGGGCGTGCCTTTGGGATGTCAGTACTTGAGACACGAGGTGTCAGGAGGCACGTGGTGCCAGGTTACAATTTTTGGGTGTCGCTTCAGGATGTCGGTACTTGAGACACGAGGTGTCAGGAGGCACATGGTGACAGGTTACTATTCATGGGCTTGACATCGGGACGTCAGTACTTGAGACATGAAGTGTCAGGTGGCACATGTTTCCGGGTTACAGGTCGGAGATTCCGACATTGGACAAAGCAGGTGACAATCCTTGGAGGCTGTTGAGCACCAGTGGAGTTACGTTTACATGTGCACTGTACTATTTACTGCTTTCCTTGTAAATGCATGACTGCTTGAACACATATATTTGGTACGCACCGTTGGGTGGTATCCTGCTGAGATTTGTCTCACACCCTGCACGGGCCCTTCGGGAAGCGTGCAGACTTTATGGATTTATGTGAAAGAAAGAGTCCAGCATCAAGAGTTGGGCTGCGTTAGTTATTACATGGAGATGGTATGGACCTTGAGGTAATGCGTAGCTGGGTTTACCTTGCTTTATTTAGTTTTCTGTATTTTCATGCTTGTTGTAGCTACTATTGGTTAGCCATTGGCGCCCTTTTTATATTCAGTTGTGTATGACCTGCTTTGGATGCATGTTTTACTGTTCAGTAGTAGTTACATGTTATCAGCATGCTGTTGTGTTTATTTACACTGTTGTTGTTATATTTATGTCTTCTTCTGTTTATCTATATTGATTATGTTTCCGCTCTATGGGTCTGGTTCGATTCTTTCTTTCTGCTGCATATTTATTAATATTCTCAGACTAGTAACATTATTATGATCCTCCGAGAGGGTATAGCCTCCCCACTATACCTACCAGACCCTCGCTGCTAGTCGGAAACCTTTGACGTTCGGGGAGGTGCACCTAAGGTAGTAACACCCGACCCGTTCGACATTGTTCGGGTGGCTGGCCAGGTCTGGGATGTTACAAAGTGGTATCAGAGGAGTTCTTGACGGGGATTTAGTAGTAGCGGTTTACTGGCTACTAATGAGTTTGAGGCTTCTCGTTTATTTATGCTGGTTTTACTATTTGGGATATGGTAGACTGGAGATAGTTTTTTACAAGGACTGGGTTTCTAGCTTGTGCTTGGGTGCCTGTAGCCCCAGGTACGAGGGAAGGACCAAGTTGCCATGGGTGGGAACTGCTGTTTGCTTTTTCTCAGATTACAGTTTATATGATTTCCACCTCGGTGGCTCACTTGATGTGTGATGTTCGTGATTGTGATATGTGACTCTTGACCTGGTGTGGTAAGGGATAATTGGACCTTGTCCCGGTTTGGCGAGGCTTTCTTTCTTGGATTTTTATAGGCACATTTTAGGGTATTTCAATTTCATAATTGCACGTATGCCTTGTGAAGTGATAATGCCATGTGAATGAAATATCAAATAACATGCTTTATATGCTTTAAAATGTGAATTGGTGAAATTACTGATAGAACTGCTAGTTGTGAAAATGTGTATGCCATGCTTTTTATTTTTAATAATTGCATGCTGCACGATAATTAGGTCTGACTCTTATGAGAGCAGGAAGGTACTATGGGTGAGGCGGTGTAACTATCAGGATTGGGCAACTCGGTCGTCAGTTTGAGGCAACGTGATTTGTCGGGACGGTCATGGACCGAGTTACTTTTGATACTTGGCTCTGTTGAGGGCGGGTAAGGAGGCCATGAGGCTGGGATGCCGTGGGGCTTGGGTTGAAGTTTGGGGGAGTAAGGGTAGTTGTTATGCACTGCCTTTTACTACTTTCCTTATCTGCGTAGAATATATTGTTATTTATATATGTGGGCTGTATGACCATTTATGGTATTCAGCAGGTTACTCATTCACGGATCGATGGAGCGACAGGAATGAGAGGATAGAGTGCCGTAGGATCAGGGTCAGACTTCGGTACAGGGTGAGCATGAGCCGCAAGTACAGGCTCAGGGACAGGAATAGGTTCAAGATCCAGTGCAGGAAGGACAACGGCCGGGTTCGGCATCGTTCGGGTCGTGGCTCGACGAGTAGCTCCGATCTAGCCTGGTATGTGTCTTGCTGGGGATTGACGAAGGCGCATAGGGTACAGAGCCTTCTATGGCTTATCTGACGCGGGAGTTCCATTCGCAGCACCCACCTCTTTTTCCGGGAGAGGGTGGTCCGCAGGCGGCTGAGAACTGGATAGAGAGTATGCAGATGATTTTCGAGCAGCTCGAGATGCCTCCAGGGCGGAGGGTCAAGCTGGCAACATACATGCTGAGATGACCGGTGAAGCGTTTGTGGGATGTACAGGTATAGGCTCGTAGGCACGAGGGACTAGCATGGAAGGATTTTGAGGACAGGTTCTTTGAGCACTTATACCCGGAGACACTGTGTAACATCCCAGGTAATTAAAGAATAAATAATTTTCATATTTATTAATATTTACGAATTAAATATTAATTTTAATTAAAAGGGGTTTCTACATTCGATAGCGTACTCGATACGCAACGATGAGTTTCTTTGAAAACTTACATTGCACACAAGTAATAAAATAATATTATTTTAAAAGTTAGTTAACAAGTAGCCGTTGAACTGGCGGGAATGGATAGAAATAACTAAAATATGATTATATATGTTTTTAAATGTTTTTACATTTACCCAATAAAAGATAAAGACTTAAAATATGGAAAGAGGTCAATTTTAGGCATTTATACCCTAATTTTCACTAAGGGTTCACTTATCACCTTTTGACGGAGAACTGTCATTAAATATAGTTTTGATCAATCTTATAAATTCTATTGGACCAAAAATAACTCTTCTTTAGAATCGGGACATCAAAATTTACTTTGTGTAAATTTTTGGTATCTTTCCGATAAAGTTCTTTTTTTTAATGAATAGTGTAAAATGTTCTATTTTAATTCAAAACCTCTTTTTAATCTAATTTATTTATATGATCAGAATATATTTTGAATTGGTTTTAAAGAGAAATTAGAAAATATTTTTACCATTAAATCCAATAGTGGTCGTTGGAATTAATTTCACTTTGAAATCAGACTTAAGCTAGTGTCAATCTTTTGATACTTATTGTTTCATAAAAACACGCTATTTGCTCTGACAGCGGGAATTAATTATTAAATTAATTAATGTGACTTATATGTTTTGAATTTTGTAAAATAGACTTCATTTTTGAATTCGTAATATCAAATATAGCTTAGGGTGAATTTTTGGTAATTTTCTGAAAAACTTCAATTTTTGATGAATAGTGAAACCACTAAGTGGTACTTATAAAAACTGATTTTCCGTTTAAATGAAAATTTTCCATCATTGTGTTTTGATTTTCGAAAATCCGACATACATGGTTGTCATTAGTATGTAAAATGTGGTTCAATGGGATGAAAATAATTTTTTGGTGAATAGTAACTTTTTTTTCATTAATCGTGATTAGAGGTAATTAGTGTAGTTTAAGGTAAAAATAATGCTTTAATAATATGAGATGAGATTGACACATGTCCTACCCTCATTGGATGTGTCATGGCCGACCAAGACAAGCCATGGGTCAACTTGGGGACCCCATGGAGCCACTTTGGTTGAGAAATGACATAAATAACTTTTTATTTAATGTAAAAGTAAAAATAACACAAACATAATATGTTTTACGAAAACAATTTTTACACGGGGTTATAAAGATAAGATTTTTTATTATAAATATTAATTGGAAAGATAAAAAGATTTCCTACATCATAGTATTTTTTTTATAATTTTTAGACTTTAAATAAATTAAATTATTTATGACATCATTATGATGTAGCGATGACTTCATTATTTAATGATTTAAATAAAATGGAATGATAATGTAATATCTAAGACCTACACATGTACAAAACCTATTGGGTAGGTATATTTAGATCCATTATCACCTTATCCTAGAATTATATCAATGTCGGACCTTATAAATTCGAAACACTTTTGAAAATAAAATAATAATTTCATGATTTCCAAAAGTGCCCCTCCTCTCCTCTTATAAAAGGCCCCCACCTCTACCTCATTTCACACACTCCTCAAGCCTTTGGCTCGGCCATCCCCTCCCCATTTACTCTCTCCACATTTCTCTCCTCATCCTAGAGGATTCCCTTTGGGCATAATCCTTTCAAAGGAAGCCTTTAGGCTCAAATCAAAAGGAGTTACACTTTTAAAGGTAATTCTTTCTCTCTTGTTCATTTGTTTTATTTTGCTTCTCCAACCCCCTAAACTCTTTTTATTTACTTATTTTGTAAAACCACCAGTATCTTCAATATAATAGGATTTTTTATAAAATTTATTCGAGCTACACTCTCACACAACTACATCAAATGGTTAAAGAACATACAGTTTCCGTGGATGGCGAAATTCTGCCTCCTGAAACGATGATTGTTCAATACTCATTTAACACCTTCAAAGGTGGCCATTATGATGTCACTATTTTTATATATGATATATAATATGTTTATTCTTTCCTTAAGCTTCTGTATTTTTCATTTATGGCATACCATTATTGTTTCCATTATGGGTAAACACGATATCTTCATTTTAGGAAGTGCAGACTACCGCCCCCTGAAAGTGATTTGATTCGTTAATACCATATGTGGGATGTGTAAAGGATAAATTTAATGATATTATATATGTTATTATACTGGAATTATAATATACCCTTATATCATTATGATTCCATCCTATAAAATACGAAATAGAAATGAAAGTAGCGTTCATGTGTACGTACGGCTTACCGTCTCCATGAACGGTGCATTTCATTTCTTACCTCTAAATGATTATGTAATATTATAAATACATGTATATGCTGGATATATATGATATCCAAATCAGGAATGTCATTCTGGATATAAAGAACCTTTGACCACACAAACAACATGTAATTGTAAGAAGTCCACTTTCGACTTAAGAACCAAATATTGACAAAACAAACATTATTAACTTAAATGGTTACATAGTGTTTATAACATGGCAATAAGTGATATAAAAGGAATAATGAACTTTAAAAAGGTTCTTAAGCAAGTATAAATTAACTCAAGTTTATTATTCAGGACGTTAAAGAACGATCGAGTCAAGTCGGACCTGAGTTAAGGGAAATTCTTAACCCAATTACCATTCTTTGGGTTAATCTCCTACTTTCAAATTATGTCATGATATTATTATGTCCTATCTTGTATTTGTACTTTCTTTATGTGTACTTATAGTGAATACACATAATATAACTATTTTATTTTAAAAATGATCTTTGTAAGGGACTTCGTCTCAATCTCCTTTCATTGAGGCACATTTCATTTTATACACAACTTTATTTTATACGGTGTATAAACCCATTTGACTTTTACTTTTATACAAAAGGAATCTTTTTCTACGAAGTGTTTTACTAAACGACAAAAAGGAATGTTTTTTTAACGTACGCGGTGATAACGACCTTTTCCGCCGCCGCGAGTATTATTTGGTCTTTGGCTTCCTCAACAATCCGTAATGTTTTTAAAATAAAATAAATACCATATACTCTTTTATGTATTTTGGTATTGAAAATGGTTTTGATAAAGGATTCTATTATGTCAATATATTTATGATATATTGTGATTGAAATGTGGAAATGTTATCATTCCTTTATATTGGTTTTATATTTTATGATTTTATATTGGTACTTGGACATTTTAATGGGTGGTTACGTTATAAACCATATGACGGGTGGTGCCGTGAATACCAGGATAGGTGGTTACGTTACAACCTCCAATGAATTGGGTATGGAAGTCGGCTGTATGGCTATTCCATTAAGTATGTATGGAAATTGTCCGTATGGCTATTCCATTAAGTGATATGTGTGGAAGTCGATCGTATGGTTATTCCACTTAAGTATGTTTATGTCCCAAGTTACCTTTATATATGTTATGTGTTCTTTATATGGGTTTTATGGTAATCCTTTGGTTACAAAAAGGTATGTAATGATACTTTATTCAGTGAAGAGTTTTTACTACTTCATGAAGGTGAAGGTATTACTTTGATAGAGTATACATGGTTTACTTGATTTTGAAAAACTAACAGTTTTTATTCTTTGTGTATCCCTTACTGAGCTTTTTATACTCACCCCAAGTTTTATTGAAATGTTTTTCACAGGACTTAATGTGGAATAAGGTCAAGGATGGGATCAAGGGAATGTCATTCTATATTAAACATGGAACTAGACATGTTTCTTTTAAGAGTTTTTTTATTATGGAAACTTAGTAGAAGTGACTACTTTGTAATCTTTTGAGATGTAATAGTTATGTTCTAATTATCTAAAACTATAAACCTAAAAAGATCCTCAATGTGAATTATTCATTTAATTCAATATTAAGTAAGGTTTAAGGCCGGGGCCTTATACACTGAGGGGAGAGAGAGCTCGAGAGTTCTTGAGTCTTCAGCAGGGAGACAAGTCCGTTATGGATTACGCATCTACCTTCACAGAGTTGTCTCTTTTTGAATCGGGTATGGTGAGCGATGATGCAGCTAGGGTGCGGCGCTTCGAGGATGGATTATGGCACACCGTTCGGGTACAGGTGAACATCTTCAGGCTGGGTTATTCTCCAAAGAGGTGAATTAGGCACTCATAGACAAGGGTAATGAAAGGGAGAAATATCGCTTGGGAAGGATGACAGCTTCGGGTAACGGTTCAGACAGTAGGAAGCGTGGACGTGATGAGTCTCCATAGGGCAGTCAGGCCAGGGATTCAGCTAGACCACCTCTTGGTAGTTCTTTGGCGATTTACTTCCAGTGTGGGCAGTCGGGACATGTTCGGGCTCAGTGTAGTAGGCCTCCGAAGGAGTGCCGAGCATGTGGACAGGACGAGCATCTGGAGAGGTTTTGAAGGCAGCCTTCTCAGATAGGTGGCAGGCAGGGACCGGGACAGACCGTAGCGTCTAGATTTGGTTCAGGTATGGTACCCGGAGAGGGTAGTTGATGTTCATCTGTTCGCGAGGTTGTGACAGAGACGGTGGTACCTAGCTGAGGGGACAGTGGCTGGAGACTGGAGCAGCATCAGGAGGCCAGGCGTCAGGCAGTCGTGTTTCAGGCTAGGTGCACGCCGTGGAGCTGCCAGAGGCTGAGCAAGCTGGAGAGCCGATGACAGTTAGAGGTACACCGCGGTGTGGTCGTGATCTCCATGTTTCCTTTTTGGCATGACCTGTAGAGGTATGTCTGTTTTGAGTGCACGTGGTGCACATGATCTTTTTGGACCGACTAGATACTAGACAGTGGGATTGGCACCGTATCGGGTGCGTGATATATATATATATATATATATATATATATATCTTTGTGTGTGTGTGTGTGTGTATGAGGTCTGTGGGCATCGGGGCATCGTGGATGTGGGTTACTTGAGGTGCTAGGCAGGAGGACCTCATGGAGGCGGACACCGATGCGGTGTGGGTTACGTTGGGTGTTGGGAGCAACACAGGAGCACCGACGAGGTATAGGGGTGACAATGTGTCACAGGAGGACTATGCTTCCAGAAAACAGGTTAGTAAACATTGTTTGCTTTAAATTTTGTTGGTTGAGACCAAGTAGGAAATTCCTAAGGTGGGGAGCCCCTTGAGGAATTTAGCCAGAACCTTGGGACTGGGGTAATCTAGGTTGTTTAACTGGGATGGGCGTGTTCGGTGCCATCTCCGGGTTTTGTTTGGTAGCTCGGGGATGAGATATGTTAAGGTGGAAAGTTTGTAAGAACTCGAGTTTTTGGAACGGGTCAACATCCGGACCCTGTTTAAATTTTTTGACTTGTTTCCGAGGAAACTGGATTAAATGGGAAGTTTCTAGAAATTTCCAGACTACACGCCGTGTACTTTGAGTACACGTCGTGTATGTGTAAGCGAGTGACCGACCGTGTGCTCATCGTGTACATGTCGTGCAATGACCGTGTAGTAGTTTCTTACTACACGGCGTGTAGTTTTGAACACGTCATGTATACCCCCGACTGTGTGAGGCCATACATGGCGTGTAGGCCATTGGCTGGGTAGAACCAGGTACATGCCGTGTTCCCTTTAGACACGCCGTGTAGTCTAGCCGTATATGAGGAATATACATGGTGTGTGGGAAAGTCGGCGAGGTAGGGAAGAGGAACCATGTACACGCCGTGTACCCATAGGTACACGCCATGTACTCTTGTCGGTAGGTACCAAAAGTAAGTCGGCGAAATCTTTCCGTCTTTTCAATAGTTAAATGAACCATACATGACGTGTAGTCCCAAAGTACATGCCGTGTACTTTTATTTTTTTTCTTAAAACGGGCAGTAGCAATGTATTGAGGAAGAACCTCAATATTTTGTCTGGGTTTAGCAATCCAAGTCCGCTGGATCTTCAATTGCTTCCCAGTTCTTCGTCCGAACTCCGATCCGATATCGATTAGATGCGTTGGAACCCCCTCGGTAAGGCCTCGATTCCTCTTTGGTCATTTTGTCTGATTTTCGTTATAGAATGAGTTATATCCCTTTGGGTGGTTTTGAATCTTTTGTAGATTTACCGCATTTGAGACCGAATTGGCGGGTGTTACCGGAGGAGTCGCATCGTGCGAGTCTCAGGTAGGTAGTGCATACCTCTTTTTGTGTTTTTGTGGTTGTTTGGGTAACGCGGCCTTCGACACATTTTCGGGTATTTTGAGCGGGACACGTTTTATCTTCTTTTTCATACTGTAATGATTTTGGGACCTCTGGGATGCTTTTGGGTATGTCTGGTTACCAGTTTGCGTGAGTAGGGCCGGGTGAGGGGTCGTTGCTCATCAGGGCATTTTGGCCGGGGGACGCCAAAATGGTTTTAACTGAAATGTTAATGTTATAAACTGTTAGTTTAATTTATTGATGTTTTATATAAATTGTGGAGGCAGTTAACACCTCAGTGCTGGTATGGGACAACACCTAGTAGTGTTCAATTCAACTGTTTAGTTTGTTTTTCCGGTTTATGTTTTCTGTTTAAATATGTATATATATGCAATTGCTGGATTGCATCGGCTAGACCTTTTGGGTTGTGTTGGGCTTGGCCCGGTTACGCTTGAGTGATGCCGATCACAGGTTGGGGCTTTTCCCGGGTTACTTTTTTTGGTTTTGACCACGGGATTGGGCATCATAGACGTCGACTTGAGGTAGTACGACTGTCAGGTTGGGCATGGCCTGGGTTACATGGATGGCGAGGCCATCAGACATGGGTGACATGGGCGCAGTGACATGAGGTTTCAGACATGTTGGTGGCTTAGGTAATATTTTGGTGATTACCGCTCACCGGGACTTTGAGTAGTGTTCACACAGAGATACTCCGTGATGGGGTGGTTTTGACCACTCTTGTGCGTAGAGGCCCCCGTAGTTGCGGTTAGGTATTCTAGTTGGGAGTTCTTGCCGTAGAAAACCACGTGGGAGGTGAGGAGACTTTAGGGAATGGGCGTTCCTTTGGGACGTCAGTACTTGAGACACGAGGTGTCAGGAGGCACGTGGTGCTGGGTTATTATTTTTGGGTGTGCCTTCAGGACGTCGGTACTTGAGACACGAGTTGTTAGGAGGCACGCGGTGTCGGGTTACTATTCTTGGGCGTGCCTTCTGGACGTCGGTACTTGAGACACGAGGTGTCAGGTGGGACATGGTGCCGGGTTACACGATAGAGATTCCGGCGTTGGACGAAGCAGGTGACACTCCTTGGTGGCTGTTGAGCACCAGTGGAGTTGTGTTTACTCGCGCACTGTATTGTTTACTGTTTTACTTGTAAATGCATGATTGCTTAAACACATATATTTGGTATGCACCATTGGGTGGTATCCTGCTGAGATTTGTCTCACACCCTGTACGGGCCCTTCAGGACGCGTGCAGACTTTATGGATTTACGTGCATGAAAGAGTCCAACTTCAGGAGCTGGGCTGCGTTAGTTATTGCATGGAGATGGTATGGACCTTGAGGTCATGCCTAGCTGGGTTTACCTTGCTTTATTTACTTTTCTGTATTGGCATGCCTGTTGTAGCTACTATTGGTTAGTCATTGGAGCCCTTTTTATATTCCATTGTGTATGACCTGATTTGGATGCATGTTTTACTGTTCAGTAGTAGTTACATGTTATCAACATGCTGCTGTGTTTATTTTCGCTGCTATTGTTATATTTACTGCTTCCACTGTTTATCTATATTGATTATGTTTCCGCTCTGTAGGTCTGGTTCGAGTCTTTCTTTCTACTGCATATTTATTATTATTCTCGGACCAGTAACCTTATTATGATCCTCTGAGAGGGTATAGCCTCCCCACTATACCTACCAGACCCTCGCTGCTAGTCGACATCCTTTGACGTTCAGGGAGGTGCACCTAAGGTAGTAACAACCGACCCATTCGGCACTGTTCGGGTGGCTGGCTGGGTCAGGGACGTTTCAATTTGGATATAAAACCTTTTCAATATTTTAAACGTTTTCACTTTAAAAACATGTCTTTAATAAAGGAAATTCCCTTGTGTGGCCTTTTTGATCCCTCCACACATGGTAACCCCCCTCCCCCACAAAGAGGTCACTAACTTGAGGTAGAGCCCTAGTTGGGTAGGGATCTATTGCTATCTGAGATGGTAGAGCATCCTAGAGGGTAACAGCCCGAACAACGATGGTTCGCCAAAGATTCACTTTAAAAACTTGCTTTCTCGTTCCGTCAATGAGAATATTTTTAAATTAATTTCAGTCAATTATATTTTTTGAATTTTAAAAAATGGATTCTATATTTGGAATAAATATGTAAAAATTTATTAAATAGGTCCCTTTTATTTTTGAACTACAGGAATAGTATCTTTAGTAATTATTATTACCAAGGTTAAGGGTAAAGCAGGTAATTAAGGGTAGAAATAATATTATAAATATTATAAAATTTCCCTAAAACATGTAATGATTAATTGGATGAGTGATTGTCCTAAAAAATTCATCAGAAAATTTTATTTCCTCTTGGAGCCACTTGGATGACTTTAAGCCCTTTATAGTATTTTATTCAATGAAAAGTCAACCATGTTATACTTTTTTTAACAAGTGAAGTATTTTTAATATGGTTATATATAGAGGATATGTTATACTATAAATAGTATTTTGAAATATAAAATATTTATCTTCCTCATGATAATTTATTTGTAGTTTTTAGGGAAGAAATGATTTAATTAAAAGCTTTCACATTGATAATGCAATATTTTTTTAATTAATGGAAATATCAATGAAATAAAATTAAATTTTTTAAAATAAATATAATTTTATATAATTAATTTCATACACTAATTTTATAAATGAAAATGATATTTTATTTATGATTTAAAAGGGTTTTTTAAGATATCTTGTTGCTATGATATTTTTAAAACATCAAGTATTGAATAGTGTCAAAATTAGCATTAATGATATTTTAAATTAAATAATATTTTATTAAATGATATAAAATTAATAAAAATTTAAATATTCTTATAATTTATTTGGATAATGTTTAAAATTTAATCAATGATCTATTTGTCGTTATTTTGTCAATTTATAGTAATAATATTAACCCTGAAGGAGTAAATTCACATGTTTTCACTCTAAGAATTAAAGTGGTTAAATTAAAACAAAATGATAAGGATTAAAAAATTGTCCTAATATTTCTAATTTTCACTATAGGAATATATTTAGAGCCAAAATAATCCTATATTCTAAATAAAACTATTTTGATCCATCTGTAATAGAAAATTATTTTATATTTTGAATCATTCCAAGGGTGCCCCTCCCCTCTCTCATAAAAGGGAACCTATTATTATCTTTTAATCAAACATAAAAACCTATTTGGTTAGCCAAAAATATGCCAAAATAACTTCCAATAATCCCTCACCACATTGATAACACCATCAATAGTGATCTTATGGTGTTATGAAAATGAGATTATTCGAAGAAAATGTATCATTTTTAATTAAGTGTTTTTGTTTTGTTCTGTCTTCCACTTCCATCAAATGTTCTTCTACCATGATTATATAATAACTTCAATATCCTCTATAAAATGATATTTTATTATTCTAAAAAAATTACATAAATCTATCTCCACTTCCATCAAATGGGAAAATAACTATTCATTCGTGTGTATGTTGCACTACCATCTCACGAACCGATATAATTCATTTTCCATCACTATCTCTCAAAACCGGTTAAAATGATAAATATTAATATTTATATATGATATTAATGAAATATATATCATTATAAAATAATAATATATCATTAAAATTCTTACACTTGCTTTCGCATAAAAATGATAATGTTGTATGTGCGTAAGTGTGAACTATCACCTTCACGAAGCGTTGTGATTCGGTTTTCATCACCACGTCAAGTGGATAACATATATAAGTATATTTAAATAATAAATATGATATTAATTATATTATTATAATTAATTAAATATAAAATATTACTTACCATCTTTCCATGATGATCATTGAAAAATGGAAACATCACTCATGTTTACGTACGGCTTACCATCTCCACGATTGTAACATAGTTCATTTTTCATTTCCATATGTAATAGATGGATTTAAAAGTATAATTTATTCAAAAAAGTTATTATTATGTATTTAACATTGTTATGTATAGGATTAAATAATTACCACCTTGACTATAGACATCATACCAATTTCATTTAGAACTCAAAGTACAGAATATCGATAAAAGGTCTGACATGAACTTAAATAATTAAATAATTTCCATAACAAGATAATAAGTGATATAAAATTAATAATAAATTTTAAAAAGGTTATAAATCATGTAAATAATTCACCTATTCTTATTATTCTAGAACATAAATATTTTACCTCATGAGTCGGACTCAAGGTAAGGTATTTGTTATCTAAAAACGTTGTATTTAAATATTTGAATGATTTATTCTTCTTAATATTTCTCTTTCAAGTCCATGTTTTGAAAATGGTTTTTGTGAATGTATTTATATGGTCATTAATATTTTAAAATTTTAATTATTAAATTTCTCTCAAAATGTTTCAAAAAAGGGATCTTTTTTGGATTTTATGTAAGGGCCATTATTATAAAAACCTATTTTAAAGTTACTCCTTCATATTTTTTTACAAAATTAAAAAGGAATTTTTTTTACATATATGACATGAATGTAATTTATTTCTTTTATAATGATTTAAGTCCTTATTTTTTCCTTTATATTTTTTCATAGTTCTTCCATATAAAGTGGTTTCTTTATTATGTGCGATGTTCTTAGATTTTAAAAGAGATTTTTACATGAAAGGGTATTTTGATATCTAAAAGTGTTTACATGTGGTTTTAAAAGAGTTTTCAAAGTTTTTATTTTGGATTTGTTCCTTGGTAATTATATACTAATGTTTAAGCCCCATTATAGCTCATGGGTGAGCCTGATATAGCTTATATAACGGGTTGAGCCCCATTATAGCTCATGAGAAATGGGTGATCCCGATATAGCTTATACAAAGGATGAGATCTATTATAGCTCTCTAATACATTGGGTACTCCAGAGAAGGAAGTCGACCATATGGGTATTCTATTTGTAAGGGTTAATTTAATAGTGAAATGGTAATGATTTCCCACGGCACCTATGTGATTTTTATATGCTTTCTAATCAGTCTTATGCAAAAAAAAATAATGGGATTTCATTTTTTCACTGAACTAATGATTTTTTTCTTTATGTTCCTTACATATATTTTTATGATCATCCCAAGTTTTAAAATATTTTTCATAGGGTTTTAGGAAGAGTAGGTATAAGGATGACATCATAGGGATAATTTTGAATATTTTTCATAAAGATAAATCATGTTATATTTTAAAGAGTTTTATATTGTGGGAAAAATAGATACTAAGTATAAGTGTCCACTTTTAATGTATGGGTTTAATTTGTAAGAGTTTTCCTAATTCTCTATAAATGTAAACAGAAAATATCATAAAATGTTAATTGTAGTTCAAAAAATAGTGAATATAAAATGTTTATGGATAGGTCCTTAAAAATATAGATCCCAATAATTTCATAATTAAAACCATAATTTTGTGTTCCATAATATCATAAAACATTCACCATATCACCAAATCATAACTTCTCTAAATAAAATTAGTTTCATACATATTTTATCAATTCACCAAAGTGTAACCCATTAAATTTAAATGGGTTTCATAAAAATTTCATCCATATAAACATTAACCATCTTGAAAAATAAGAAGGATGTTATTATTGAATATTAACGCCAATAAATCATAAGTAACATCATAGGATATCATCTTAAATGGAAATGGTTTTGAAAGACCACTTAATAAATTTCAAGAGGAAAATAGCCTTTCCACTTTTGATTTGGTATTTTTGATACTCTTACATTGATCATGGTTAAATAATTTCTATAATTTTAACCATTATATAAATATAAAATATATTCATTATTTATGTGTTTAGACTAATCCTTAAAAGATAGAGGTATAAAATTAAATACACTACTCATGGATATGGTAGTCCATATCTATGCATGAACATTTCTTTAATTTTTTTAATAGATGAAATAAAATATATTTATATAATATATTATAATTAAATAATTGTTTGTATGTCATATATATCACATATATTCATTACATTTACCCTAATTTCCTTACATTCAATACATTAGTGAAACAAATCACATTATTTCACGTGGCAGTAGTCTTCTATACACATGAACAACAATATCATATCCACCAAATAATGGAATGTGAGAAGGTATAAGTGATATAATAGTTAAATAAGTATATTTAGGTTAGAAATATAATATATATATATATATATTAAATATGTGGTCATACTCAATCATGAGAGGTGTTGATGGAAAATGTGTCACATCAATTTGCGAGGAGGTACTCCACCGTACACACGAACACTATTATCATGTACCGTTTGAGGGAAGAAGATACATATGTATGTTATGAACATAGTATAATTAAATATCAGTATATGGAATATATTTACATTATTATATTATCATTTTTAATAATATTTGAAATATGTGTAGTAATAAATAAAAAAACAATTCTTGCTGAATAACATTACCGCTTCTTTAGGAAACCTCCATGGGTTTGCACTAACAGCTTTCCTAGGTTGGATTTATTATAAAAAAAGGATTCTATAATTATATTAGAGAATTATGTATTGTATTTTTGTAGTTATTTGTATAAATAAAGGTTTTTATATGTGTGAAGATGAGAGGAGTGGGAAAACCCTTTTATTAGTTAGGTGAGTGAGACACATTAATTTTTTAAAAATAAATTTGTATACCCACATTATAAAAATTCCAAAATGCTCAAAAATGTGAAGTTATCGAACCTTATAGGTGGTAAGGTCTAAATATAGATATAAAATAGGTTTTTACACGATTCTAGGTCATTTTACTACTTATAATTTTAGTTTAAACCCCTAGTAAACAAATTTTCACCTTTACCAGGATAATTAATTTTTACTTTCTTACTATTCATAATGGCCAAAATTTAAGTTGAAAATTTTAGAATATATATTAAACTACTTAAATTTTAATATATATTTTAATAATTTTCTATAAGTATATATCTCACACCTTTGTTTTTAAATATAATGCCTCTATATCATCAATGAAAAAATTTTCGTTGCAATATCCGAACAATGAGTTAGGTAATTTTTATCATGAAACTTCAATTAGTGTGAGGAATAATTTATCATCATATCATTCAACATGATAAATAATAATAATACCTTTTTGGATGAATCATATTAGATTAAAAACTCTTATCCTCTACATGGAAGTGTGAGGAAAAGGGAATTGACAAACCTTCTCATTAACTCTTAGTAATTCTCCCCGCATTGATCCTTCTAAAGGAACTTTAATCCTTTCTGATATAATTTTTTGATTTTATTAGATATTTATGAAATATTCAACACAAAGCATTGATAATATTACACCAAACTAAGAAATATATGTATCTAGGTCACCCATGGTTAGTCTAGGCTGACTTTCAATAACATTAATCTTTGATGGATACACCTAAATACCTACACATGATATTATATGTCCCGAGAATGAAACATTATAAAGAAAATATTCACTCTTGGTAAATTTTTCATATAAAGTTTCCTTCCTTAGGGTCCTCATAAAAATCCTAAAATGATCTTCATGTTATTCCTTTATCTTTTATTATATAATAATATCATTGATAAAGACTACCATGAATAAGTCAATGTAATTTCTAAAGACTCTCTTCATTAAATCCATGAAGATAGTAGGGGAATTTGTAAGCCCAAATGGAATAATTATAAATTTATAATGTCCATACCTTCTACAAAAGGTTGTAATTGGTATTTATTTACTTTTTACCCTCAACTGATTTTACCTAGATTGATGATCAATCAAGGAAAGGATCTTAAATCCTCATAATTGATTAAAAAATCATTAATACAATGTAGAGGGTACTTTTTCTTGATAGTAATACTATTAAGTTCACAATAATCAATGAAAATATGCATTGAACTATATTTCTTTTTAAAAAACATAATACGTTCACCACATGGTGATGAACTAGGGAATGTAAATCACATATCAGTATTCACCTTGATTTTTGAATTCAATTATTGTTACTGAATTGGGGGAATTCTATATAGATTATTAAAAATAGGTGTGTCACCAGGTATGAGGTCTATTGTGAACTCAAATTCATGACTCAATGTAAGACTAGAAAATTCCATTGGAAATACATCAACAAAGTCCCAAATAATAGGCATGTCTTCGATGTTTATTTTCTCCCAAACCATATAAGGAAAATATAATTCAAGGATAGTTATTAAAACCCACATTGTTAAATTAATTTCTATTTTATTTTTTAACTCATCCTCATAATGATAAATTATAATTGGTTTAGTGGGGTACAAAATGTGACTTCCCTTCTTTATAAATTAAAATGGGATCCAAATAAAGAGACCCAATCCATGCCTAGAATAACACCAAATTTAACTAAATGCAGAATCATGATATTTGATGGAATAACTTTCCCATAAACATCAATCAGAGAGTAACTATAAACATGTGATTTGACCATCATACAATTTCTAGTTTTCAAAACTAACACAATATCAAATTGTTGATCTAATAATTCAATACTATTTTCAAATTTATTATATATAAAAGAGTTGGTAGATCTATTATCAAATAATACATTATATATTATATAGTGGATGGTAAGTGTACCATTAACCATGCCATTCTCCAAACCCAATTCGACAATCATGATCGCATGAGATTTCCATTTTGATATTCATGGGCTTTATGACTAACCTTTCAACATTTAAATCACCTCCCAGTTTTATTTATGTAATTATTTTGATTCTTATTAAATCATTTCTGGCATATATATGGATGTAATTTCATTCCACCATGTGATTTATTCAAGTTTTAATGATAATAAATTT
This sequence comes from Viscum album, assembly GCA_963277665.1. NCBI lineage: Eukaryota > Viridiplantae > Streptophyta > Magnoliopsida > Santalales > Viscaceae > Viscum > Viscum album. The sequence continues at coordinate 1,454,015,132 of OY728145.1, forward strand.
TCATTTTCTTATCAAATCCATGGGAATAGTGGGAATGTATAATTTTCATTTTTTATCATGAGTGAACAACAAATGATTTATTTATAGCTAATAAAGTATCTTATAGAAAATTTCTTTTGGAGATATATTTTTTATTTCACCAAATAATCAATTAAATTGGATTTATGGACTGATGATTAAACCAAATGTGTGCTTTGAAAGCCTTTAAAAATTAGTTTCATAAGTACCAATACATTCATTATCCTTCCTATTAAGCTCATGGAATTACTAATCCATCCTTGTACATAGGAATTTTTGGAATTACATACATAAAAATTTCCTCCTAAACACATCTCATTCCATGGATTTAATTTCTTACTCTTTATTCGTATTCTTAATAAGGTTACAATATTGATATACTTCACCTTCCAAATGATAAAAAACTAAGACAAAATTTTCATATTTTGATCACTATAGAATAAAAAATATATTTTCAATGGTGTCGATCTATCATTCTGCTACTAGTGTTTATAAATAGCCACTAAAAGACGTTGGATATTATGGCATGAAGGATTCAATAGAATGTTTTCCCTCCTTTGATATTTTGTAATATCAGCATGGTTCATGGATTGAGAAACTTGTGTGATCATATAAACATGATTTTGAATCCTATCTCTCATAGAATTTGGTTAATCAGGTGTAAAATCATTACATTTTCCATCATATAGAGCATTAATAAGATTTCTTTGGGTTTTATCTATTCACTGAATCCAAAAATCATATTGTGAGAAACACTAATCGTAGTGTAAAACCACATTATCCTGAAAAATAATTTATAAAATGACTAAATCATGAGACCATATTTTTCATTTATGAAACCTTATTCTTAACGTAGGTCATTCATAATGATTATTCAAATTCTTAATAATGGTTTGTAAGGATTTTGTGAATTTATAAAACCTATTCCCCATGAATGTTAAACCAGGTCTATGACAAGGCCTATTATTGTGCACCTAGTGATGACAAAGTTCATCTCAATGCACCATTTTTAGAGTTATTTTTTTGATCGAAATAGAAATAAGATTACACAAATACAAGAGGGGTGAATTTTATAATAATAAAAATTCTATTAAAACCTTTAATGAAGGTTCTTAAACTAAACTGAAACAATTCACAGAGCCACTTATAAAAGGAAACAAATCATAGGACTGGCTATTAGTCTGATGATATTGTTATAATGCGACAGGTTATGAAACAATTGTATTTAGATTAAATAAAAAAATAATTTATAAAAAGTGTAAATGATTCTACCATATATCAAATAGAATCGATACTACAATTATAAGCTGTAATTAAAATAATTAAAAAAGAATACAAATAGAAAGAAAACATAAAAATATTCTCTTTCTATTACAATAAGAAGAAGAAGAGTAAATGATATTCATTTATCCCAAATAGTTTGGTATCTTTTCACCTAGGATAATAGGTCTGTCTTACCAATACCAATAAGCCCTCAATATGATGATCATAACATCTGAATTGGGAACCCCACAAGCCCTTGATTTTACAGGTAATCGGAACCTCTGTCATTCAAACACTTGAAAGCCCTTGATATGATGATCGGTCACATTTTATACCTATCCTTAGTAGCCCTCGATCATTATCAACTGATCAGATGCAAAAATAAAACAAAACACTTATTAAATTACAAAAACTAAGAATGATCCATTCATGTTTTGTAATTTCAGGGAATTCACATGAAGTAGAGAAAAGTCACACAGTGTCTCTCTTGAACTTGAAAGTAGATGAGGTTTTTCAAGTTGTTGCCTCTGCTTCAAATGACCTCCTATTTATAGGTCTCAGGTTCCAATGATCATATTTTCTACAATAGTCATATTTCTCGAGGAAACTCAGAGGGACTGGGACACCTGGAATTACAACAGTCATATTGTAACAGAAAACATGACATCAATTTTATTATTTTATAACTAACGCCACAAAATAGTTTTGGTTAAAACAATAAGTATGTGAAAAAGATAACATGATTACGATTGATAGAGAACATGTGTTTTGATAAAACAATAAAAACATGCATGTGATAAAATTATAACATGAATACGATTAAAATTACTTAGTAAAAAATACTGATATGATAAAAAATGATTAAGATAAACAAGTTGAGTACGATAAATAAAATAACTACAATATCCATTGTCAGTACGATAAACGGAGTGGGTACAATGTCCAGAGTCAGTACAATAGATATATTCAGTATGATAGAAAGATTCAGTATGATATACAGAGTCAGTACGATGGAAAGAGTCAGTATGATAGATAGAGTCAATATGATAGACAGAGTCAGTACGATAGATAAAATAGATTTCTGATTTCCAAAATAAAAGACATAAAAGTCAACAGAATACTTTTTTATTAACAATCTCCCCCTTTTTGGAAATCAAGAAACAAAAATGAAAACTATAAGGAAATACTTATCACCCCCTGAGTTGTTCACTATTCTAGATAAATAAATTAATACAAAAAACTCCCCCTTAGGTATAGACTTTTCGAAGGATTGTATTCATATATATTTTAGTTGACTTTGATGTATTAAATTTTATTAAAACATTAAGAACTCTCTCCCTTTGTAAAATTTACTCCCTATTTTATAAAAAATTATCCCTATTTGTGATTTTAAAAAATAATAGAGTAGTCTTGAGTTTCCTTAAAATGTTATATAGAAACAAAAATTCAAATCAATGTAAATGAAAACATAAACCTCATTGAATTACCAAAAGTTCATATAATTTAAAATTAAAATCCAGAAATAAAGATACAGAAAAACATCCATTTTTTTCTCTTTATATTTCTTTGTCGATTAGCTCATGGATAACATCCTTCATCTTCTTAATCTCTTTCTTTTCTTCCAATATAGAAACACACCGAGTTTTGAGAATCTCTTGTTGGTATGCAAAAAGTTGATCCCAGTTTTTGATGGTCTCTTCTTGAATTCTGATCACTTATTCAGGAGTATCAATTATATCTTGAATGCTATTTTTTTCTTCAGCAAACAATGTGTTTTGTTTCTATAACAAAAAATATTTCATCATTGAAATATGAAACCTTTAAAAATTATGACTAGAAAGTAGTAAAACTTTCTTGCAACTCTTTTCACTGAATGAGAATCAACACCATGAGTTTTTGGAATCTGATTCCACAATTCAATTATTTCCTTATCAATCTTATTGAAATCAATAAAAAGATCATTTGAAAGCCTAATTAAGTCCTCAATTGATTCCTCATGTTCATTTATTGAACTCTCTGTCTTTTATGACCACTTGGTCATATTGTTAAAATCTTTATTATGTGCAATAGATCTATCACTCAAAAACATTAAATCAACCTCTACTTTCATTAAATTATTTGTAAGATCTCTTACTGATGCAAATTTCTTTCTTTGATTCTCTATGATGAAGTCTATTTTTCCTTCAATTATGGGAAAATAATGAATAATATTTTCAATAATTCTCAAAACATGAACAATTTTGTTTCTTCTCTTCAAATAAATTGTGTTATTTGAATATGTATCATCATCGTACGATTTAAGTTCATTTGATCAGGTTGAGTCTTCATCAGGTTGTTTTTATTTTCTTTTCTCTATTTACTTTTCAATTATTTCTTCTTTTTTAACTCTTTTTTCTTCAACTTTGTCACTGATGATAATGGTTCTCTCGACATGAGATATTTAATCAATTTTCTTGACCGAAGAAGTAACTATTTCTGACTGAGTTTCCATATATTATTCTTATGCTTGATTGGAAAGAGCATTCGGTTTTTGAACCCCTTCATTTTGTTTTTGAAGGAAATATTCCTCTCTAATTTTAACTCTGAAGGTATTCCATAATAAAATCATCTTAATCTTATTCACCTTCCTGTTGTGAAGCTAATTAAAAAACTTCTTGCACTATTTCTTCTCCTTTCTCTTTCTCTGGAATTGTCTGAATGGTCAGTTCTTGTTGAATTTATTCTTTCAGTTGATCACTTCCTAACTCAAAACCTTTTATAATTTTGGCTACATCAAAATCTTGAACTTTTCTTTTAAAAAATTTACTATTATTATTCTCATCCTATAGAGTGTCTTCTATTCTAATCTTCTCAGCTAGAGATTCAGCTAGATCGAGACAAAACAGAGGATCGCCTTTTGTTCTTGGTTATTTATCCTTTCTCAACTTTTCTGCAACTTTTTTTCTATATTTGGTTTTCTTCTTAGGCTTTACATTGATTTGGGGATCAAACTTTTCAGATACTAATACTGCTGGAGATAATTCTATTAGTAGTGGTGTTGATTTATTTGGTGTCAATTCTTCCCCATATTTGACAGAGAGTTTTGAATTTTCTTCAAAACCAACATTTAATTTATTTATTTTGTTCTTGCTTATCCCTAAACCCTTCAACTCTTTCAATTATTCATTCACTGGAATATTTCAAAACAACAAACGTTGAAGAATAATTTTTTTGATAATGGTTGGATACAAGATAAGATGAGACTAAATTTATCTAGACTTCATATTCATGTTAATTTTTAAGATGTAACCCATGAGATTTAACTTTCTCATATTCACAAGATAATCTAATATAAAGATGTCAAAAACTTAAGTGTTTCTCTATTCTCTTTACATGGAATAATAAACCCTTTTATCCAAAGGATAATAAACTAGCTCTCTTTAGAGGGATGATATACTTTTCTTTTCTCCTCTTTTATAATAAATAGTGACATTTTATGTCTTTCCTTATTAAACATACCAGCTTCCTATGGTAGATTATGAGAAGGACAGAAGGAGTAACATTTAGTAGAGACATTGAGGAAATGTACTTCTTGTTTTACTAACATAGAAAACATTCTATCATACACAGAAAAATTAATCAAATCTTTATCAAATGACATAGTATTGTAGAATTTTCTAACATATTCAACAAGAATTGGATCCTAAGATATGGGTTTCTTGACACAAATATTTTCCCAACATTGGAAAAAAATAATCCTTTTGATTGAAGAGTCATAACTATCAATCAAATATCATGAAACTAACCACTCTTTGAAGAAATACATATAAAAATGTCTTTGAAAAAATATCGATAGGAGTATTGGTAGTAGACTAAGATATAATGTTTATTGGAAAAATAAATTATCATGCTGAGTCTTAAAAAGTGGAGTAGAGCTTCACCGAGAAATCTGAAGAACCAGTGTGGGTTTGAGGGGGGGGGGGGTCCACTATTTATAGGAAAATTTGGGTGACCGTTGGTCTTATACAGTTGAGAATAAAAGAAAAAGAATCCAACAATAGAGAATAAATGGGTATTCAAAAATTTATTTTTATTTGAAACTTATTTTTTAAATAAAAAAATTAGAAACAATAACACCAAAGAAAAGTGATAGAAAAGGAAAAGAGAATATACCTATAGAAGAATTTCAAGTGTGTTGTTGGATTCATAGTATTATGAAAGTAAAAACATAATACAATACAGAAAATAAATAGTTAAAATAATTAAAGTAGAATACGATTAAATATCAAAATAATGATAAACAAAGAAAATACGCTCGGTTGTCTGACCAATAGAAAAAAAGTTCAATACCATAGGTTGTGAATACGATGGAAAACAATTTCATTACCATAGGTTTCCAAGATGATGGAAAACAAAGTCATTACCATAGATTTTCAAGCCAATGGACTAGACTCCGTCAGAATTATTAACATAACATCAAATCGAAAAACAAAATTTCAAACTTAAAGATAGAATTCCAATCATATTATCAAAATGTCAAAATAATAAACAGTAAGTCAAAATGATAAACAAAATGTAAAACCAAAAATGAAGTCGAATAAATTAAATAAAACCACTAATGAATCAAATAAAACAAACAGAACTAAAAACATAAATAATTAATATAAAATACAAAATATAAAATATAAAAAAAATAATATGAAATATATAATAGAAAAAACAAAATAGATAATGTTCCTCCCCTATAAAGAGGGGTTTTTTAATGTAAATAAATTTTTAAAAACCAAAAGTAGTTGTGAAGGATTATTTTAATGTAATTATTCATATATTCTATTTAATATATTAAAATATATTAGAAGGTAATGGTTTTGTAAAAATATCAACATGTTTTTCTTGCGTTCTGATGAATTATAAAATAATATCTCATTTTCGTGTATGATCTCTAAGAAATTTATTCCTAATATCTATGTGTTTTGAATGAGAGTGATGTGTATGGTTTTTACTTAAAGCAATGGAACTTTTGTTATCACAAAATATTTTAGTTTTATTAAAACTCATACCATAGTATGTGAGTGTGTGTTGTATCAACAACACTTGAGCAAAAAAAATTACAGCTACCACATATTCTGCTTCAGTAGTGGAGAGTGCGACTGAGTGTTATTTTCTTCATGACCAAGAAACTATAGAGTATCCTAGGAAATGTAAAGTTAAAGAAATACTATTTCTATCTATTATACAACCACCAAATTCATAATCCAAAAAACTTCTTAATTCATAATAATTCCATAAGAATAGAAGAGGCCTAAATCCAAAGTTCCTTATAAATACCAGAATATCCTTTTCAATGATTTTAAATTGGTTGGTTTTGTATTTTATTGATATCTAACACATAAGAATACAGAAAACTTTAAGTTTTTATGACTAGTTTTCAAGTATCTTAGATATCCAATCATACATATAAATGTTGTTTGATCAACTGGTTTCCCAGCTTAATCAAGATCAAGAGTGTTTGAGGTTCCAATGGGAGTACTAACACTTTTAGTATTATCATATCAATATATTTTGAGAAATTATTTGATATACTTATGTTGAAATATAGAAGTAACTTTTGGTTTTTAAAAAAATTGAAAACCAAGAAATAATGTTAATTTACCTATTATACTCATTTCAAACTCAGATTTTATTAGATTTGCAAATGAATCTATTAAAGACTTTTGAGTTGATCCGAAAATAATGTCATCAATATAAATTTAAAAAATCATAAGATCTTTGTTTTCTTTCCTTATAAAAACAGTTGGATCAGTTGTTCCCTTAATATAATTTTTTTTAACAAAAATCCTGTTAACTTATTATACAATGCTCTAGGGGATTGTTTATGTCCATAAACGAACTTGTTACATTTATAAACATATTCAGGATGTTTTTTATCTTCAAAACTAGGGGGTTGGTCTATATAGACTTACTCTTATAAATACCCATTAAGGAAAATAATACTTGACATCAGGTGTATAATCATTTCGTTTTCCATCATATTTATCATTAACATCATTCCTTTGGGTTCCATCCATTAACTAAATCCAAAAATCATATATTGAAAAAAAGTAACCATAGTGTAAAACCACATTATTATAAAAATTAATTTACAGATGACTAAATCATGACACCATATTTTCAATTTATTAAACCATATTATTAACCTAGGTCATTCATGGTGATTATTCAAATCCTTCATAATGATTTTTAAAGAGTTTGTGAATTTATGAAACCTATTACCTAGGAATGTTAAACTAGGTCAACAACAAGGGCTATTATTGTGAACTTAGTGATGATCAAGTCTATCTCAATGCACCCATTTTGGGAGTTATTTCCACTAGGTACCACTTTGCGCAATCCATATACACATGTAGATTATAGATAGGGATTTAATTTCAAGAAAACCACTTGATATACCCTTTAACCAAAATTCTAGTAAATTTTCCTATACATTGAATTATAGTTAAACTTATACATAAACATATCCCTAGACATATACATATAAATATCCCTAGGGGTTGCACTAATGTTTTCTCGAACTAGTTTCTAGAGGTTAACTAAACCCATCTTATGATACCAACTTTAAGGACCCAAACTTTTAATAAATAAATATCAGATATTTTAAGATGAATATTCAATACATTTCATAAACACACACCTGGGGATTTTAATAGTATAGTTTCTTTGGAGACTAGAAAAATAATAATATTATTTCATGAAATATCTTCAACATATCCCAAAAATAACATCTCACAAAATTATCATCTTAGGCATACCCTACTGAAATATTTATTCATAACCTAGGGAAAGAAACAGAATAAAGGGTGAGATCAGATGATTAAAAAGGGTAAACATAGGTGATATCAATCTATAATCATGTGAAAGAATAATATAGTCATAAGGGTATGTGATCATCAACATTACTTATAAAGTTAATACCCAACCTATCATAGATCACAAACATGATTCATGATAAAAAAAATTATTATTTTTTAAAACATGGGACATAAGTGTGAGAAATCATCAAAAATAAATCATGAACCATTAGATTATTTTATAAAATCATGGAACCATCATAAATATATAAAAAATTAATATTTCATGGTTAACCGAAAATACTATCAACAGAGTGGATTAGGACTTATCACCTATTTATTATTGTAGATCAAGACACACTTGTTCCCCATTGTGTATCATGACTCACCTCTTTCCCATTGTGGATCAAGAACATCAACCTATTTACTATTTTTATCTCCTGAGATATAAATCTGTACCCAATAAATTGTAGGGATATATAGGACTCACCCATCACATAATGAAAATCATACTTTTTTCACATTATCATAAAACAATCATCATATCATTACATCATAGCTAGTGTAAAGAAAATGGGTTTCATAGACATTCCATTAACTAACCATAGCATAAACCCTTAAAAATAAATTGGTTTCAGAAAACATTCCTCGACATAAACATTAATCATAAATATAAATAATAATAATGGTATCATTCAATCTTATCCAAGGTAAATCATAAGTAACATCAAAGGATATCATCTAGATGAGTAATGATTTTTGAAATATCACTTGGAAAATTTAAGGGGGAAAAATATTTTCCACTTTGAAAAAAACTTTAAAAAAATAAAACATTATAAAAATACAATTATTTAAAAATAATGTTTTAATCTTACAAAGGAAGCTTTAAAAATCACTTAGAACATTTTTTGAAGAAAATTTCCTTTACACTTTAAAAAAACTAATGATTTATAAAAAAATTATAAATCATTTTCATTGAAAATAAACTTTTATGTTTATAAATTTATCATTAAAAAATTGATTTTCATGATGGTGATAAGGTCTATCCACGTTGTAAATGTTAAAATAAATATTCCTTTCATATTTTTAGTAAATTCCAAAAATACATTTTTTTAAAAATGACATGAAGATTACATTTAATTTTTTTAAAAATTAAAATAACCTAAAAAATGAATTTAAAAAATATTATATTAATATTAATTACTTTTAAAAAAAATTTATAAAACATTGATACGTAAGAAAAAAATGATTTTTCCCGAATATAAATATAAATTCATTTTTATTAAAAAAAATCATTTGCAATCGTGAGAACAAAAAGAGATAAAAATGAGGGGGAAAATGTATTATCAAAAAATGACCAGAGGAGAAGAAATTTCATGAGTTTCATGGGATATATATCATAATATTTCATCATAGGAAACATAAATATAAACATTCTTTATAAACTATGCGATTGTATGTTAAAACCCTTACTATTTTGGTAAATTTGAATCACATAACCCATGAATGAAAAAAATTAAATGAAACATATAATATCATGAAAATATATAATTTGATGATATTTCATGTAAAAGGGTCTATATATACACCTCATAAAAGAAAAAAGGTGCATAACACAACCTATTTCTCAAAGAAGGAAAATTGAGACAAAAAATCCCTTACCATAAGTCTCACCTTACTTTGTACACATTCAATACTATTTTTTAATAAATATAAATTTATAATAAATATATTATAGATCCATAATTATATATATCATACCATATATGATTTACCTATCTTCATTTATTACATGTTCATTAACAAATTCATTTTAAAGCATTCTTTTTGGTAATAACTGTTTTTTTGTGCGTGTTTTGAATTGGTATTTTTGATTATATTACTTTGATCATGGTTAAATAATAACTATAATGTGAAAACTGAATTAAATATCATATATATTCATTATATATGTATTTATAGTCATCTATAAAGTTTTTTGATAGAAAATTAAATATACCGTTCACGGAGATTGTAGGCCATGCGTACACATGAATGTAGTTTTGTTTCCTCGATAGATAAAATGAAAGAAATATAAATAATATATTAACATAATAGAATCATTTTTATGTCATATATGTCACATATAATTTTTAATTTTACCCTGATTAACTTCTATTCAAAGTGTTAGTGAAATGCAAATCACGTCGCTTCGTGAGGCAATAATCTACCGTACACACAAACAAAGTTATCATATTCCCCACATAATGGAAAATAAGAAGTTTTAGGTGATATAATAATTACAAATGTATATTTATTTTAAAAATATCATATATATTCACTATACCCATCATCATACCCAACTGAGAATGGTTTTGATGGAATATTTACCACATCTGTTTGTGGGTTGTAGTCTGTCGTACCCACGAACGATGTTATCATATCCCATTTGAGAGAAAAGAAGATAGATATAGGTAATTAACATAATTAAATAACTTATTATTATATTTAATATAATAATTTTTTTTATATAATCATGTTTTAATAATATTTGAATGTGGTGTATGAATAAATACTATAAAAATGATCATTAAATAACATTACATTCTCTTCGAGTAGCCTCCTTGGGATTTCACTAAAATCCTTTCTATATTGGATTTATGGTCAAAATAATAATTATAATATTATATGAGGGAAATATTTAAGGTATTTTGGTATTTATTGGCTGAACCAAATGATTTTTGAAGTGTGAGTAGGAGAGGAGATGTGGTGACCTTTTATAAGTGAGGTGAGTGGAACACTTGTTATTTTTTAGAAAAAAGGTGTACCAACGTTTTTGACATGAAGAAGGATAAACAAGTGACATTAACATGAATTATTAGTGAGAATGTCAAAATATATCCAAAATATTTGTTTTGTACAAGTTTCAAGATCATTTACCCCTACTCTTTTTAGTTTAGCCTCCTCGTAATGTCATTTCACCTTAACTGCTGTAATTAATTTTTACTACTTTTACTATTCATTATCATAAATCATTAAGTGGAAATTATTTTAAAATATAAATTATGATGACTCAATGTATGAGAACCATTTTTTTTGAATTAAATTCATAGAAGGTGCAGAATTTAATTTAAAATTAAACCCACAAACGTGATGAGAAAGTGGTTTCCAAAGAGAAAATTCTCATAAAAATTGAAAGTTTTAATATACCAATTCAATAAGAAATTAATTATAATGAAATTAATTGAATTACTAATTATATAATTGAAATTAATTTACTTTTAAAACCATATTAAAAAATGTATGTTTCAAAATATGTAAATGAAATGACAATTCTTAATAGAAGCCACTTTATTTTACTATTCACTAAATTTTTACCTTCTCAGAAGATTCTCAGAATTTCACTCAATGATAATTTTAATCATTTTAATTTATAAAAATTATGTTTATTTTTTAAAATTTATTTTCTAAAATTCGAAATAATTACTTCTATTATTTTTTCACATAATTAAATAAAAATATTTTTCGAGAAAATTGTATTTATGAAACATATAAAGATGTTTCTAAAAATTATGTAATTTTTATCAATATGTTTTCTTTATATTTGAACAATATAATTAATATTTAAAAAAATTATTACAAATCATACAATTATTTTTAATGTCTATTTTATAGAAAACATATTTAAATAATAATATTAATAATACATCATGGTTTGTTAAAACTCGATGTTGCATGTAATGACAAATATCAATGAAATTTAGTTTATTTAAAAAAATCATAAAGCATGGGGTTTTACACAGTTGGTTCCTATTTAATGAATTTTAGAAAAAATTAGAACAAAAGGCTTTTACACTAGAGTTGAAATCCCTTTTAAGTCTTAGTGATCAATGAAAGAGAACATGATATCCTTATCTCACATGAGATTTCACTCACAAGTATGAAACATTAAAAATTGGGAAAATTATTCATAATTGTTACTAGATGAAGTCCATGATGAAAATGGATTTATTGTTTTGGTCCATATTGATGCGTGGGGACAAATAACATTGAATCCCATGGATGAAAAAACAATTATGTCTTATTAATCAATGATTATGATAGGATGTCATGGATGATGGTAATCACTCACAAATATGATGTATTATAGTGCATTATAAATCACCAGAGATTGGAAGAGAATATGTTCATGATAAAAAATCAAATTTTCTTGAATGAAAATGGTACATAATTCTATAATAATTAGGTGGAATAAAATATCTAGAAGCATGGAATAAGGTACCATGTTTCAATGATGGGGGATACTTAGCAAAATAGGGTCATTGAGAAGAAGAAATGGATTATTAATAACATGTCATGGAAAATTATTATTTTGATGAATCTAAATAATAAATATTATAATAAATCCATACTTGAATCATTTTATATCTATAATAGAGCCTTTATATATATGAATGAAGAGAAGGCACACTAAAATATATGATATATAAATAATCCATCACTGAAGTAATTTTTATTCTTAAGAAGTAAATTCATTATCATCAATAAGGAAAAGAATTTAAAGTTTTAATATTATTGGGATGAAGTTATTTTTATTATCAATGCATCTAATTTCAAGGTGTCAAAATAATAAAAAAAGGATTTAGAAGATTATTGAATGTCACTATGTTACCATTATAGGAAATGTGATGATTTTACAAATTGGTGGGATATGTTAACAATACAAATAGTGTTTAAATATCAAAATATAGTGATTCTAATGTGATAAGTCTTATAGGAAAATATGGGGTGGTATAATACTTAAAATAAGACACTTATGTAGAGGAAATCATAGTTTATTTAGAATATTAGAAACATTAAATAAGTAGGGATGAAATTATTGGAGAAAATATTTTCGGTGACCAGACAACTTTGGTGTAGACATGAAAGATTAAAACTTTAAAAAAACTCTTTTTTATCTCAATTAGAGCCTAAGAGTTTTTTGAATGATTCAAAATATGTTTATTGGATCAATATGATGCATGAATACCTTGACCAAATTGAGAAGAATAAAATAAAATAAATTTTTCAATGCTGAAAGAAAAAAAGTTCATCAGAGCTAAGTGGGTGTTGTGACTAGTGTGAAGAGTGTATTACCCAATTGAGTGAATTGATATTAATGATATATTTCTCCCCATATCTTGGTTGGAAACCATTTTACTTTTCTTAGCTATGTTAGTATAAATAGGATTCAAAGTGGATCAAGTGGATGTTTGATATGTATTCTTCAATAATGTTCTTGAGAAAGAATTATAAATCTAGTAACCATATAGATATATTATATATGAAACAAGTCTTTTTATATAATGATTAAATCACTAAGATTTTTGTATTCTAGGAGTGTTTAATATGTGAGAAATCTTGGATTCTAATTAGATAGATTTTATCACAATCAGAAAAATAATAATGCCAAAAGTCAGGGGATTTTAGTTCTCATTTATGTGGATGACATAATTTTTGGAGGATCATAGGATTCATAATTATTTGTTTTACATAATACATGAGGTGAAATTTTGAAATTTCTATGACTTGGAACATAAAATTTTCCCTTAGTGAATAGGTAACTCAATGAAGGGCCTATACATTTATATCTCTAAAAAATTCCAAAAAATTCTAAATAGATTTGAAATAGAATATTGTAAACTAATGGAAACACTGGTAATTTCCCAAATAGATTCATTAAATAACGGTGTCATAAAAGTGGTCAATGTAACGAAAAATAGGAATGACATTGGAAGATTATTGTACATAATAGTGAAAATTAATAACATTTATTCCACCTTTCAGGACACATTATAACACACAAAAATTTTAATATATGATTATATATAAATAATTCAATGTGTTTTATAGATATCTCCACACACAACACCGAACTAAAAGGAAATTGTGATATATTATAATAAAAATACAAAGATGAAGTGTGATAACTAAAACCTAGTTATTGAATTATTTGTAAAGAATAATAGTAACGAATTTATGAAATATTTATAGAAATAAAATATTGGATTCTTTTAATATGAATAAAATTCAATTAAGGTGGATAAAAAAACAAATAAAATCATTCTATGATTAAAAATATATTTTTCTAAAATCATGACTTATTTCCAGAATATATATATATATATATATATTATGATTAAATAATACATATATAGATAATATTAGTAATATATAACCAATTAACTAATTATTAATTGACATGAAATAAGAATAAATAATAGTTAACATTTTAAAAATCTGTTTTCTGATATGAAACTTTTACTACTATATTTTGGGATTTTATTTAAATTTTGAATTATAAAAAATTTAGAAATTTAATTTTAAGAAATGAGAATATTTTTTTTATTATGTATAGTAATATAAGTATGATATTTTTCTGGGTTTTATTAAAAAGAATGATTTCTAGGTGAATAGTGTAAAATACCATATTTAAAAATAACATAACTTTTATGAAATTATTAATAAAAAAGTATGAATTTTAAATTCGTTAAACCTTATTATAAGACCATATATTTATTTTATAACTGAATTTCTTATTTTAACAATGTTTTTTAATTTAAAACCTATATTGGATATTTTAGAACGTAAGTAATATTTTCTGAGAAATTATATTTTAACACATTTGAAATATTTATATTAAAATTAATTTTTATCACTATTATAAATTAAATACAATTAAATTTCACAGAAAATTATTATCATTGCGTGAAAATTATCTAATAAGGAAAACTTTATTTTTAGGCATACAAGTTATGTTACATCAGGTAAAAACGAGTTGCCGAGGTAAAATCTAAAAGGGTGATAATAATAATTCAGGGGTAATGGGATTCAAAAATGATAAAAACATGACTATAATTGAGTGGATGATATTTTTATATAACTTATCTCTAATAAAAATATTATTTATCAATTTTGGATCCACTTAACATGTTTAACATTTACTCCCATTAGGTAAAGTTGAAATATTTACAAAAATTCTATTTTACCACTTATAAAAGGTTCTTCTACCCACCACTTTAAGGTGCTCCTAAAGATTGTTTTTCTTTCTGAAACCCCTAAATATTAACATACACTAGATTAATATTTCACTCTCTAGAGATTCTAGTTGTATAATATTATCTTATTCCTTCCATTTATAAGGGATCTTCCAAGAAAATATCAAAGTTCCCAACTTAAGTATCCATTTTCACATAAAGACATTATTTTCTAATTTTTCCCAATTAAAATTTTCAAATACCTCTATAATAATATCATTTTATATAATATAATTAATTATATAATTCAATTTTAATAATCATTAATTGCATTTTCCTTTGCTATAAAGAAAAACGAAACCATAATTTGCGTGTTGTGTGAACTACCACCACCACAAAAAAATGTTTTCAATTTTACTTCACCAAATTAAAAGGATATTAAAAACGAAGAATTTAATAAATAATTATGAAATTTATATAATTTTTAAAATTATAAAATAATAAACAAACTCACTCTTTTCTCCTAATCTATGGAAAATGAAGTCGTCAACTATGCGTACATGTGGACTATCGTCTCCATAAAATGATTGAATTTTATTTTTATTTTCATGTACATTTTACATCAACAGTTATGAGGATAGTTTTAATGTATAAATATGATATAACTAATTATTATTTTTCTTGTGTGAAAAAATAGATAACCTATTAATGATATGACCAATAAACCATTATCCTCAATTCAATCATTAAAAAAGAGTGATCTAAGGGGAAAATGTTCTATTATTTCTAAGTAATGAATTTATATAAATTATATTATATTTCTAGTTATTTTTAATCATTATATATCACAATAATATGCACTAAATTATATCATTATGATTTTTTATAATGATATTACAAAAAAACCACATCATGATCATCCATTTATCATGACAAGATTGGGTTTGGGCTAGTTTAACCACTTGCATGGACAATACAATGAATTTATATCATGGATGAATATGAGAACTTATTTTCTGTTAAAAATTATATAAATGTGAAAATAATTTTTTTGGTTCTTTTAAGGTTATATCAATATTTAACTCATTCATTATTTAATCCCATTTTATTCATTTAGAACCCCTAAAACATGATCATCACCAATTTCAACCCCATAGATCATAACCAAAACCTTAATGAAATGAAATTATAGCTATAAAAAATTATTGGAACATATATTATATTACATTATATTATTTAAGATTTATTTGGATATAATAATTGTTTGTTAGATTATATAAATCAAGAGGACAGTGAATTCAGTATCTATAGAAATTTTAGTTAAAGATCGGTTCATTAAAATATCATCCCTCTATTAAAATAAAATCATAGTTAGTTTGTAGTGAATTTATAAAAGTCTTAAATGTTCAATTAATTTCTCAAAAGATTGATTAGTTCTCATATTTATAAATATAAATATTAGAAAAAAAATTGAAGGTAATCTTCTGATTCAAAATAGATATAAAAACTTTCTAAACTAACTATAAAAGTTCAGTTTATCTTAATATGAGAAATACATAACAGATAAAAATATAAGACAAACAACATAGTAGTTAAAACAAGAGGTTCAGTCTCAAGATGAGACTTAGTCCTCTTCACTTGGTGATCACCTGCCACCAAGAAGTTTATATTAATAAACTTTTGATCCACACCATGGATCGGGGTTCACAACAGCATGTAGGGCTTTCCAAGTCACACTTGACCTCTACCACAGTTATGCATGGGAAAACTAATAAACAGATCACACAAGATCTCTTCCATAGTTATACATGGGACAAAAGAGTAAAAAAGGGATTGAGAGTGAAGATATTTTGGTATCCTCCATTTATTCTCAAGAGACAGTGTGTGTGATACAAACAGATAAACACACTGCTCAAATTGTAACCATAAGATCACAACATAGTTATGAAAGAAGAATAGGGTTTATATGTGTCTCTGTGTTGTGCAGTAAATCTCTAGACTCCATGAATGTAGAGAAAAATGATATTCGATTCCTCTTATGAATGTTTCATTCAGAATAGAGTCTTGTAGTCTCTGTAATCTTTCTTCTAGGTGTGTGAAGGTTCATGTCTCCCATGTTAGGGTGTTCAGCGAGCTTCAGCAGGATGCATATTGTAATATTAAACTTCTAGTATACTCAAGATTCGAGTTCTTCTATTTGAAATATCTTGCATATTCACATAGCCAGCCTTTTTGTTTTGCTAGCGGGTTTAGTGAGCCTTTTTAGGTTGACCTTGTAATTCTTTTATAATTCATTTTACAGTAGGCATGAAGATCTCCCCACATGCATGTACCTCATACATTCTACGGATAGTCCAACAAACAACATAAAATTATGTCAAAAGCATTAATTTCTCTAAATATGACCGTTAGAAATAAATTCGAATTAATAAATATGAAATAGTTATTTATGACTATCGGTGAGTCATAAGTATTGGTATATCACCATTGGTCTATTAACATTGGTGTGTCATCCTCATTGTGTCATCTGTGGTGTGTCATCTTCAGGGTGTCATATTCGGTGCGTCATCTTCGGCGTGTCAAACATCGGTGTGTCATCTTCTTTGTGTCTAACATCTGTGTGCTGAACATCAGTTTCTCAAACATCGGTGTGTCAAACATCAGTGTGTCGAACATCGGTGTGTTGAACATCGTTGTGTTGAACATTAGTGTCTCAAACATCGGTGTGTCGAACATTGGTGTGTCGAACATCAGTGTGTCGAACATAAGTGCCAGTGACTCAGAAAAGCTTATGAAGAGTCTGTCTTACACATAACATTACTAGATTACTTGACATCCAAAAATACATGTAAAAATACACTTGTTAACATATTGATTCATATATATATATATATATATTGGGTATTGACTTAATGATAGTATATAGTTCTGTATGAAATAATTGATTTACTTAGACATATTAAATGGCATGAAATAGTAGTATATTTAGGTTGACATATATTTGTGATCATGAAAACTACTATAACATAGAGGGGACAAAAATCTCCCCCTTTTTGATAATCAAAAATTATGTCATACATGTAAATATAAGTAATAATAATAACTAGAAAATTTGATTATTCAATATAACTAAAGCCTTCCCTTGTATGAGTTTTTAAAACCAATATCTCCCTCATTAAATTTATTCTGTTGAGTACATGGCATGTTTCCTATGCAAGAATTTCTCCCCCTTACATTAATAATGTATGCCTCTTATTTTTCTCCCCTTTTGTGATTAGTAAAAAAAAGAAAAGGATAATGAAAGAAGATAAATAGCATAAAATAAAATAAAAAGAGAGAAGATAAAAAAATTCCATTATGAAGAAAAAGCATAAAAACAATAAAAATAAGACAAATCCCTATCAAAGATACAATCCATCCCTAAGGGTTTCAATTCTGAGGGAATTTTCCTTTATCTAAAGGATATGGAGTAGGATGAGTAGGTTTGGGAGTGGCAAAGGGAAGTGGTGGTCTGAAGATAACACTAGGCATGGAAACACCTATAGGGACATTTCCTACAAGACTAGGCCTTCTCTCTAACAATACACGACTAGAAGATTGCTCTGTAATGACTGGTCAAATCTGGGAAAGATCCTGAGAGACTGTTATTAGAGTAGGAGGCCGAGAGGGAGTACCAATGGAAGCATAAGGAGGGACCACAATGGCTTTAGCTTGGACATGCAGATATGGATTAAGGAGGTGGACGAAATCATTGATGATTTCACCACCATATTGCAAAGATTTCTCGAAGTCATCCTTATTCTCCATGAATTTATTCAGCAGAGGGGTAAACTATATCAATTGAGAAACTTGTTTATTGAGATCTTCTGTGACTGGAGGTATTCTGAGATTCTCTACTAGGAACAAGAAGATATTTATGTGGTCATGCTTGGTATAAATATTAGTAAAGTACTTATCCACCTTTTCTCTAATCTCTTTCTAAGCAGTAGAGGCTTCATTGGTGCACTACCTAACCATATTGTAAATGAGGTCTGTATTTTGATGCACCTTTTCAAGAGTTTATTTGTCTGAAATACTCTGGATATTTTGGAGTTCCTCTCTCATCACAGCCTTGAAAGATTCCAGATCAGAAACAACACCTTTCCCACTCCTAGAGCTAGAAGGGATAGAAGTCATTTTTCGAAGCTATTCTTTCAAAATCTTCATATCTACACTTAGTAAATGACTCACTAAGATTCTATGAACTTCCAGTACACCACTAAATGAGGTCTTGAAATCAGAGGTTAGAGAATTTAACTCATTGCTCATCTTCCTTACTTCTTCTCTCAGTAAGGTATCGTGTAAAATGATGGTTTTTGTTTTAGTAATGAGATTTGGTTGAATCTCCTAGATCACCATCCTTGCAATCTTTGCTGCATCATCATCTAAGATACCCATAGAAGTGGAGGCTTCACTTCTTCATCCAACTGAGGCTTTAACTGACTCACATATATCATTTTGAATTGCTCCAAATTAGCCTTAGTGAAATAGTCATTGGGCATTGTCTGTGCTATTGGCTCTACCCCTGGAGATGCAACTAGTGGAATAGGTTCAGCTTCAGCTTGGGCTTGTGGAACAGGTGGAGGACGCAACCCCTCTTCATATGAGTCATATTCCAACCTAAAAATAATGTATCGTGGATCATTATTCCATTCTCGAGTGCAGGTCCAGCCTCTTGGTTCAATTATGTCAATCCTGATCCTTCTTCCTTGAGGCTCAAGTACAACTTCAACTTCATCAGCTTCTTCATCCTGTCCTCTAGCCATAACGACATTTCTGGGTACTGGTATCAACTAAGCTTGAGGATCTGCATGTGCTCCACCCACTTCAACTTCTCAAGGTACTTCTTAAATTTGAGGCACTTGATCCTCAACTTCTTCATCATGTCCACTAGCTATAAGTTCATTTAATTACTGAATGATTTCTTGATTTTTAGCATTAGGATAGGGTGATGAGTCCTCATGACCAGCATCTCTATGATCAATATCTTCATGTTCAATAGGAGGAGCACCATTACTAGCTCCATGTAAACATTCTTCACTTGATCTATCAACTACTTGTTGACCCACTTTTAAAGAATCACTTACATGCTCATCATTTCCTCCTTTATCCTCATCATCATCACCATCAGACTCCTCATATGGTTTACTTACATAACCCTCAACACCAGTAACCTCGGTCTCTTCCTCATCCTCATCACCTAAAAAGGATTCTATTGAGGGTAAGTCTAAAGGTGCACTAGAAGGTCTATAAGACATGTCCTTGGTACTTTCGGCAATTTCAGGATTGCTCCTATCATCAAAAGGAGATCCTTCTTCCCTTGGCACTTCAGTTTCAGCTTCCTCGTCGGAATAAATAGGTTCTTCTCCTAGTTTTATACCAGGATCAACTTGATCCTTTGGTCTGGTAGGATGGTCAATTGGATGGAAATCCTCATACATTCATTCCTTATCACCTACCCAACATTTCTTCCTTGGGTTCTAGAAGATCTTTATCCTTTTACAAATATCTTTTTGATGGAAGAAACCACTACATGCATTTATCACTTCATCTCCATATTAAACACAACCTAACCTTTTTATCATGGAAGATATCATCATCGGATAGTAAAAACATGTTTCCTTCTTGGATGGATTTATCAAATCATAGTTATGCACTATTAGATACCTACATAAGTTCACTTTTATCTCGTGTTTGAACAGATAGATCAGGAATACATTCTGATACTTCACAGCAGAGAAATCTCCCTTTTCTAGGGCAGATCAATGTTGAATAAACTTAAACAATAATCTTATTTCTCCATCACACTCACTTTCAATATTCCTCCTAGATTCTCAATTTCTAGTTAGCTCCTTCAGAGAATTTTAGTAAGATAACAAATCAGAGGAAGGCGGAATATTACCTGGATAATTAGCATAGACACCTTCATGAGGCATCTCCAAGAACTCAGCCCATTCCTTAGAAGAAAAAGATACTTCCTTTCCCCTTATTACAGACTTCATTCTTGCTTCCTCAGCTTCATTCAGATATATCTTCAGATGTTGACATAATTCATGCACTAGTTGGAGATAATATGGTCTTTCATTGTTAGAAAACCAACTCATCCACCATTGAGATTCTAGTACATTTAATAAAAACGAATTTCTTGATAGAATCCACTCAGTAGACACTTCTTTTTCATCCATAATCACTCTTCTTTCTAAGCTCGGTTTTGCAGTCCCACTGGACTCACCTTTCTGACACTTAGAATAAAGTGATTTTCTTGGCTCTTCTATAGAGTGCTTGGTCCTTTCCATTTTGAGGTTTGAGATTCCAAGGGAGTTGAGAGGTCGATGGTCGAGATATAGAGTGACAAAGTGTAGAAGGATTTATGGAAGTGGGAAGGTGAAAGTTTGGAATGGGTCAGACATAGTATATCATTTAGGGATTGTAAATCATAAAGCATAAAATTTAAACGCGGAAAAAATAATACCAAAACAGTGTTGTTTTATTTAAAATAGATAGAATTACAAAAGAAACATTAAATATATCAGTGTTATTGAACCAGTTTGACATTATCAGTTTCAGAATATCGGTTTCAAGGATTGGTTTCACAAGATTGATTTCAAGGATCAGTTTGACAAGATCAGTTTCAAGGATCTGTTTGACAAGATCAGTTTCAAGGATCAGTTTGACAAGATTAGTTTCCAGGATCAGTTTGAAAAGATTAGTTTCAAGGATCAGTTTGACAATATTGGTTTCAAGGATAGATTTGACAAGATTGGTTTCAAGGACTTTAGAAATTTATCATTCCTAGTTCATTTTTGATATAGTTCATTCTCTCAGAGTTTAGGGGTTTAGTGAATATATCAGCAATCTGATGCTCATTTCCAATAAAATCAAGAGCTATATCACCTTTTTGTTAATGATATCTCAAAAAGTTAGGTCATAAATCAATATGCTTTGTTCTAGAATGAGAAATTGGATTCTTTGAAATTTTAATAGCACTTTTGTTATCACATTTTATGGGGATATGTCTGAATTGAAATCCATGGTCTAATAAGGTGTGTTTCATACACAAAATTTGTTCACAACAACTTCCAACAACAATGTATTCTTCTTGAGCATTTGATAATTCCACTGAGTTTTTTTACTACACAATGATATTAGAGACATTCCCAAAAATTGACATGTTTCAGAGGTACTCTTTCTATCTAACTTACATCCACCAAAGTCAGCATCTCAATAGCTAACTAAATCAAAGGTTTTCCTTTAGAATAGAACAATCCTAAATTAGTTGTATACTAGGGGTATTTGAAAATTCATTTAACAACATTTAAATGCGACTCTTTTGGGTTTTCTTGAAATCTCGCACACATACACACACTAAACATAATATTTGGCCTACTATAAATTAGGTACAACAAACTCACAATCATTCTTCTTTAAGCAGTTTGATCAACTGATTTTCTATTATCATCAAGATCCAATATACATGTAGAACTCATAGGAGTTTCACTACTCTTAATTCTATCAAATCCATATCTTTTCAAAATATCATTTGTGTGCTTAATTTGATTTAAAATAATAGATTACTTATTTTGAAATATTTAAAATCCAAGAAAATATTTAATTTCACCAATTAAACTCATTTCAAACTCACATTTCATTATGTTTGAAAAATAATTACATAAAGAATTTTTAGTAGATCCAAATACAATATCATCTACATATATTTAGGCTATTAAAACTTCTTTTGAAATTATTTTTATAAATAAAGTAGGATATGTGATTCCTTTTTTAAAGCCTTTTGAAATAAGATAGTCAACATTTCATACCGAGATCATGCAGCTTGTTTCAAACTATATAAAGCTTTCGATAATTTTAACACATGATTTGGAAAATGTGTAATTGTAAAACATAGGGGTTGTTAAAAAAAACTTCCTCAACTATATAACCATTTGTGAATTCATTTTTACATCAATTTTATAATGTTTAAAATCCAAGTGTGTTACATAGGAAAGTAAGAACCTAATTGCCTCAAGTCTAGCTACTGGTGAAAAGCTCCCTTGATAATAAATTTAGTATTTTTGATTATATACTGGTGCAACTAGCCTAGATTTATTTCTAATTATATTTCCAGCTTCATCTACTTTATTTTTAAACACCCATTTGGTTCCTATGGTCAAAGTATCATTCGGTATATCTATAAGTTTCCAAACATTATTTCTTTCAAACTGGTTAAGTTCTTCATACATGGACATTACCCAAAATTAATCAATGATTTTATCATTGATATTTTTAGGTTCAAGATGTGATAAGAAGGCTTTATGTTCAACCTAGTTTCTTGAGTAAGCTCTCATTTGTGTTCCTCTATCTAAATCTCCAAAAACAACGTCAAAGGGATGATTCATAAGGGTCAGGGTTGGTCTATATAAGGTAGGACTTGATATTTCATATTGGTCAGGATGATCTAGTTCACTATGGTCAGGATCTAGAGAATTTCCAGAACTTGAGGTTTTCACAGATTTCTTCATATGATGATTTGAGGTTTTATCATTAATGTCCATATTAGACATATCCTCTTAGTGAGGTATTGGGTTCATATGGATATACTTCATCAAAATTGATGTGTACAGATTCCTCCACACATTTGTCATTATTATTAAAGACTCTCTAGTATTTTATTGATGTATAATATCTAAGAAATATTCCTTTATCACTTTTGGAGGAAAATTAATCTAAATTATCTTTAGTGTTATGAATATAAACTTTACATCCAAACACATTAAAATAACCTACTTTTGGATTCCTATTATTCCATAACACATAAAGAGTTTCCTTAAGGATGGGTCTGGTTAAGACTCTGTTTATTGGGTAACAAGTTGTATTAAAAGATTCAACCTAGAAATAAATAGGTAGGTCATATTCATTGAGCATACTTCAGACAATTTCCTATATTGGTCTATTTCTTCTTTCTACCACATCATTCTGTTGAGGTGTCCTAAGAGTAGAGAAATTATGATAATAGCCATTTAGTGAGCAAAAATCTCCAAAATAATTATTTTCAAACTCACATCCATGATCACTTCTTAAGGATTTATCCTTAAAACCACTGAGATTTTCTACCGACCTAGTATACTTGGTAAAATAAGAACAAGCTTCACTTTTATGAGCTCGGAAAAAGGTCCAGGTGTACCTAGAGAAATCATCTAAAAGAACATAAACATAATGCTTCCCATTGAGACTTGAAACTCTAGATGGTCCAAACAAGTCCATGTGAACCAACTCGAGAGGTTGATAAGTAGATACTTCTTTCTTTGAATTAAAAGAGATTTTATGTTGTCTACTTTTTGACAAAGATTACATACCTTATTGTCTGGAAACTCTAATTTGGGTAAGTATCTAACTAATCCTTTTTAGTAAACTTTATAAGAGAGTGTATGTTGCAATTCAATAGTCTTTTATGCCAGATCCAAGACTCTTTGTTAAAGGCATTTATACAACAGACATTCTGTGAGGCTAGTGTGTCTAGATTTATAGCATATACATTATCATTTCTAGAAGCAGTAAATACTAAATTATTCTTGGCATAAAAAACATAGAATGCATAATTTTTAAATTTAACATTAAATACATCATCACACAATTGAGATATACTAATCAGTTTATACTTTAGTCCTTCAACAAACTGTACTTTAGAAATTGAAATAGAGTTAGGGTTACCATTCTGGCCTAGGCCAATGATTTTTCCTTTACCATTGTCATCAAATTTGACATGTCCTCCACCAATATTGATAATACTACTAAATCATGAATAGTCCCTTATCATATGTCTTGAAAATCCACTATCCAAGTACCACCGCTTTTTACAGAAGCTCTTTAGGTAGTTTACCTACAAAACAATTCACCCATGAAATGACTTCGATACCCATATTTGTCTGGGTCCACATACATTAGTGATTTAATCATCAAGAACCCACAACTATCTTATGGGTTCTTATATGCATAACATAAAGTGTTTGAAAAGTAAACATTGTTTGTACCTGAAGAATTAGATGTAGTAAAAGAATTCTTAGAACTGGACCTTGCTGTAAAATTTTGGTTTTTGAAAAAGGTAGCAGATTTTCCTGATCTAGTTACAAATTGTGATTTGGAAAAATTCATTTGACCTGGTTGATATCCTATTGATGAAGTATAATTATGATCTATTTGTTTACCAAGAATTTGAGTAATATTATTTTTACCATTAATAAAATTTCCCAAGTCTTTCTTCAATTTCTCATTAGACATTTTTAACTCATTGTTTTCCTTGAGCAGTTGAGAATTTTTCTCTTTTTCAGTTGTAAGTTCAGAGTTGACAGTCACAGTAAGTGCATGTTGTTTCTTTAAATATTTATACTTATCTTTCAACACATTACTTGTTTCATCTATCATATTGAAATATTATAATAATTCATCATTTTTCATATTCTCATATTCACTTTCAGAATAATAAGAATTATGTATAGGAGAGTCTAACGTTACCTCAGTTGTGTTTGTCATAAAACACATATTTTCCATATCATATTTATCATTCTGAGAAGATCCAGACTCACTTGAGCTATCCTTGGATGCACTCCAGGTGGCCTTCATTGCTTTCTTATACATTCTATCCATTTTTCTATACTTTTTCTTGTATTTCATCTTTGGATAGTCTGCCTTGACATGTCCTTTCCTTTTACACCCGTAGTAGATTATCTCTTATAATTTATCATTTCTCTTCCAATCCTTTTTCCAATTGTACTTATTATCATACTTTCCTTTGTAATTAGGTTTTTTGGAAAAATTATTTTTCCTAAAAAATTTCATGAATCTTTTAGACAAATGGGCCATTTCTTCATCACCGTCTGAAGCTATTTCATCACTGCTTGAGCTTTCAATAGTAGCTTGAACTTTCTCCTTGTCTTTTCTTTTAGAAGTTGTTGTTTTGAAAGCTACAGAATCTCATTTTTGTTCATCCTCGTATTGATTTACCATTAATTATTCTGTATAAATCATTAATTTTACAAAAAAATCCATCACTGGAATCTTATCAATATCGCACGATTCTCTAATTGATACAGATGTTCCACACCATATTTATGGTAAGGATCTCAGAATCCGCATAATCTGCTCTTTGGCTGTTACTTCTCTTCCCAAAGAAATCATGGTATTCAAAATTTCATTGAACCTGAGATACATATCATAAATAGATTCATCAATCTTCATTCTGATGTTTTCATATTTAATAGTATAAGTATTTAACCTCATTTATTTAACATTAGATGTTCCCTCGTGAGAAACGGATTGAGTGTCCCAAATCTCATGTGTAGTTTTACAAGCAAAGATATTGTTAAATTCATCATCTCCTAGTTCACAGTATAGAGTATTCATTGATTTACAATTATTGTTATAGGCGGTCTTGGTAGTTTCATCCCAAGTGTTTCTAGAAGTTTTAGGAATTGTATATTTACTTTCAATAGTAGTCCATATTTCAAATCCCATGATTTCTAGATATATTTTCATCTTAAGATTCCACTGAGCATAATTTGTTCCATTAAATAAATGTGGTCTATTGGTAGGATCCCCTTCTAATCGATTATCCAGGATATAGTTTGTAAAGGAATTTCAAAGGGATAGAAATTTAGAAATAAAATAAATTTTTAGATCATTGAAAAATAACTATAATCGAAGTTTTCAAGATTTTAAAACTGACAATAACTTTTAAATTCCTTTGATAACAATTGTTGGTTAGAGTAGATGACTAAAGCGAGGGTGAATTGAGTGTCTATAGAAATTTATATTAAAAACTGTATCTTTAAAATAGCATCCCCCTATTAAAATAAATTCAATATCAGTTTGTAGTGAATTTATAAAAGTCTTGAATGTTCGATTAATTTTTAAAAAGATTGATTAGTTCTCATCTTTACCAATATAAATAATAACAAAACTTTTTAAGCTAATCTACTGATTCAAAACAGATATAAACACTTTCGAAACTAACTATCAATGTTTAGTTTATCTTAATGTGAGAAATATATAATAGATAAAAATATAAGACAAACAATATATGGGGTAAAAAAGAGGTTTAGTCTCAAGCTTAGACTTAGCCCTCTTCACATGGTGATCACTTTCCACGAAGCAGTTTATATTAATAAACTATTGATCCCCACACTAGATTGGGGTTCACCATAGTACATAGGGCTTTCCAGGTAACACTTGACCTCTACCAAAGTTATTCGTGGGAAAAACTAATAAACAGATCACACAGGATCTCTTCCACAGTTCTACGTGGAATACAAGAGTAAAAAAAGGATTGAGAGTGAGTATATTTTTGTATCCTCCAGTTATGATCAGGAGACAGTGTGTGTGATACAAATAGATTTACACACTTTTCAAATAGTAACCAAAATATCAAAACGGAGTTATGAAAGAAGAATAGGGTTTAGAAATCTATGTGTGTTTTTCAGTAAAGATCTGGACTCAATGAATGTAAAGAAAAATGATATTCATGTCCTCTTCTGAAAGTTGGATTCAGAATAGATCATCGTAGTCTTTTTAATCTAGCTTCTAGGTGTGTGAAGGTTCTGCTCCTCAATGTCAAGGTGTTTAGTGAGCTTCAGCAAGATGAAACTTGATATATTAAACTTCTTGTATACTAAAACTTCGAGTTCTTCTATTTGAAATATCTTACATATTCACACAACCATCCTTTTTTCTAGCAGGATCAGCGATCCTTTTTAGGTTGAGCTTGTAATTCTTTTATACTTCAAGGTCCAGTAGGCATGAAGATCTCCCCACATGCATGTACCTCATACTATCTAAGGATAGTCCTACAGAAAACATCAAATAATGTTAGAAGCATTAATTTTTCTAAATATGACCGTTAGAAATAAATTTGAATTTATAATTTTGAAAATTTTATTTATGATATCATCGGTCTGTTAACATCGGTGTGTCATCTTCGGTGTGTCATTTTTGGTGGGTCAAACATAATTGTGTCATTTTCGGTGTGTTGAACATTGGTGAGTTGAACATCTGTGCATCGAATATCGGTACGTCAAACATCGGTGTGTTGAACATCGGTGTGTCGAACATCGGATTGTCGAACATCGGTGCGTCGAACATCGGTATGTTGAACATCGGTGTGTCGAACATCGGTGTGTTGAACATCAGTGCCAGTGAATTAGAAAAGCTTATGAATTATCTTTCTTACACATAACATTACTAGATTAAGTGACATCCAAAAATACATGTAAAAATACACTTGTAAACATATTGATACATATATATATGGTGTATTAACTTATTAAAGTATATAGTTCTGTATGAAATATTTTATATACTTAGAGATATTAAATGTCATGAAATAGTAGTATATGTAGGTTGAAATATATTCATGATTATAAAAACTACTATATCATATAGGTTCCAATAATAATAATAGTTATCAATACCGCTTTTATGAAACTAGTTCAAACAGATGCATATTACTTACACCTAATATTAAAAATAGTTAAAAACTAGATTATATATATATATAATGAATATAAACGAGGAGTATAAATGGTTATAGTTATGAATAATGTATTTATTTTAATTCAATAAAATTTATTTAATTTTTATGATGTTTTTTAAAATTGAATAATGAATCAAGATTGAGGTGAGGGATTTCCTATCAAATTCCTCTCTTAGAGGCTTGTTTGGTATTATACTACTAATTTCATTTACGTGTTGTATATAATTATTATTTTAGATATAATATAATGAATCATCCATTAATAATTTATTTTTAATATCAATTACATCCCCTCACATTCAAGGGGTTTGGATTAAAATATTCTTCAAGCTGTAAGGGTTTTCTTAGTCTGAAATATAATTCCTTGAGACATGTTACAGGTTATTAAAAATGTTTCTATTTTAATGGTGTTCCACTAATTTTCTATCCCATTAATTTTATGTACATTACTTACTTTTAATTAATTTTATAAACTAATAAATATTATGTTATTTCCTTCAGATTTCTTTTGACTGATGTTTTACCCCAACCATATGGGTTTTTTGTATCTCAACTTTCATTCATTGATCTTTAATCATTCTGTTGAACTTATTTCATATAAGTTGTGTAAAATCTTATATTTTTTTATTAAGTGTAATTCTCTAATTTTTTAATTTTATTTCTTATATTATCCTTTTAAAATGATTCTTTCTTCAAGGATTATGCTCCCAATAAGGGATATTGATTACTAAAATCTACTTTCATTGAGATATAATATTTCATATTGATATTTTCTTTTCTAAGTGTGTGTTCTCACCACCTAAAATTTTTTATATGATTTTTATGATCCTATTTGGGAATATTTAGTTTGAATACAAATGAATATTTTTTCACTCTTCTTACAATTTCAATTTTGGAAAAATGAAATTAATAAATAAAAAAGTGTTTTTAATTCCTTTCACTTTCATATATTTTGTATTCCTATCCTCATTTATCCAACATAAAATATTTTCATTTTCAGGGATCTATTATTGGAAATTATTTCTAAAAATTAAGTATTTTTAGAAGCTTTCATATCACCTTTTCAAAATTTACCTTTTCAAGTGACATGTAAATTAATATTTTACATCAATGTTAAAAATTGATTCTAAAAGATATTTTAAGTTTTCTCTCTAATTTCAAATGTAATTTTCAAAAGAATTTACACTAATTGAGTTTATGTTTAATGATTTAGTCTCTAATATATATTTATATATATTATCATTTGGGCTGTTGAACACATTGATTACAACAATTAATTTCTTGATCCCTTATTTTGAGATACCATTCTAAGCATTATTTATATAAAGGTGTTTTCCCCTTATGTCCACTCCCTTATATGTTTTCCTTTATTGATGTGGGATTGTTTAATTTTTCAACCATCCACATTATTTTTATGTATGTATTATGATCATGTTATTCAAAAAATATATTGAACTGTATACCACTACTACATATGGTTTTAACATGAGTGATTCTTATATAGAAAGATATTTGATTTATTGATTAGGGAACAATTGAAAATTCATTTATTTGTTATTCTGAAATATATTTTTATTAAATAAATGGGAAAGATGAATATTTATTTTTTCTCCATATAAATTCATCATTTTGATGGGTTATGATCTTTTTGACCCTTTTATTTTTAACGATGGGTAAATTATTGGCATTCAATATATTTTTCTTCTAATATGGTTGATTATTGGAAAGTTCATTCTACATTGTTTGAACATCCACCTTTAAACTATGGATGGGTTATCATCATGTTATCCAATTTATTATATTGAGTAAAATTATTTACATTATTGATGATTATTGGCTGCTAACATAGGTTGATTATGTCTATGAGTTCCATTTTATTCATCATACAGATATTCGTGTTTGTATTCATGTAGAGGTTCCTTAGAGAATAGAATGAAATATCTTATTGAGTATTATGGTGAATTCATTGGAGTTAAATAAGTGATGGATGGGGCCCAAAATTATATATCACTTAAATGCCTTTACAAGTCTCTTGAGACAAAATAGCTTGGGTTTTGGTGTATACCTCTCCTCGTAATTGTATAATTTCTTGTAAAAGGACTTAACAACATGAATTTTGTGATTAGAATTATGCATTCCATTAGAATGGGATCATTATTATCTATATCCATGTTTTAATTTTTCATTATGTATATTGGATTCTATTAGTTTCATTTTATTACAACATTATATAGATTATTTATTCCTACCATATTATATATACCATTGTAATGTTATTGATAGACTCCATTATATGTTTCACTTACTAAAAATTTTAACTCACGCATTAATATGTTTTATGTCACCAGGGTTATAAATAAAATAATTACAAATGATATGTATAACATGATATATTATATATATATAACTTATGGAAGATGTTTTATGGTTTAAGTAGTTTCTTATATAGTGAAAAAAACCATTAGTTGAGAAAGACATGGGTTTTTCTAGTTTATGTTTTTTCCAAATTCTCTAAGTCTTTAAAACTGAAAATATATTTGGGATATATTATATGAAATAATAATTATTGATTTTGTAATTAATTATGGATATATCTAAGATTTTATAAGTAGTATTAAAGGAATTTTTCAAATTATGTGTTTATTTCACTCAATCCTGGAGTGTTTATCTTAGGAGTCATAATTGGTATTAGAATAGGGTTTAGATAATTTTTGAGATTCAGATATTTGTTGTGGATAATTTAATGGTTGATAATTTATGGTTGATTATAATTTTAATTATATATATAGCCCTTTGGGATAGTATGCGATTTAATGTTTAATTAATAATCCACTTTTATCAAGGGAATATGATAAGATAACATTAGTAAAATCCATATGGATAAGTCTTAAAGAGAATTAGATGTATAGGATAACATTCCAAATTTTTCATAAAGTAAATATTTTTTGGTTCCTCTCGAAATTAAATCCCTTTCTAGAAACTATAAGTGGATTCATTCTCTAGAATATATGTACCAAGGGGTAATAACTCTAAAAAAGGTGTATTGGGTGTTAAAGTTATTGGCTCCCTATGCATAAAAAAGAGGAATAACAACACACATGGTTGGAAACTCATAGGTTATATTCTTTGTTTAATTAATATTCTATTTATGAATCATTATAAGATATTTAGATATGTTTAGGTTAGATAACATAATATTAAAGTGACCATGGATAACATCGATTTAAATATAAAGTTTATATATGTCTAGGAATATATTAATTGATATTTTCTTTTCTGGATAAGGGATAACTTGTAAATACATTGAACCTAGAATCTAAAATATGATGGTAAAATTATTAAATTGGTACTAGATATAATAGATAACATCTTAAAGGGATTAATATTTTATCAATCTTGGAAACTTATATACATACTTGAATCTAACATTAAATTTGAAAATAAGAAATACAATATAGTATTTTATTTGATAACACCATTAATCCCTCTAGAATATCCCAGTTTATTAGTCATAATACACTTCCTAGATTCATGATGAAAGGAAACATAAGAAAGGGGTGATCTTTGATGTTGAGTAAGGGTATGTATGAAAATGAAGATAAATAAATAAATAATAATGTGACATGAATAATTGATAGTCAAATAATTTCATATAAATAATCACATGATCTTAAAACTTATCTGTGGATATCATAACTACTTAGATAATCCCATGGGAAAAAATAACTGATTTCATAATGCTGGATTTTATAAAGTTGGACATCTTAAACTTACCATTGAGGCCTTTTTTATACTTCTACCTAAAAGCGTAACACCTCGACTAAATAACCAACCTATTTTGTATCATGAGACCTATCGATACGTCGATGGACAATATAATTTTGAGCCCACCCATCACATAATAATTCCAATGTATTAATTATCTAGTTAAACAATATAAAATAATCAATATACCTTTAAAATTGGTGACTTTCTATATTTTAAGAACTAGAAAAAGGAATAATAATTCTTTCCCTTGTCACACTAATCGTAAACCATCCAAATAAATATGGTGAACTACTTCATTAGAGTATATAATTAATAAATAATAATATTCAATAAAGGATATTGATATAGATGAAAATACTTTAAAATGATAACTGGAAAATATATTGATAAAAATAACCTTTTCACTTTAAAATCACTTATTTAAAATATAAAAATTTCCCAAATATTGAGGGAAACATTTTATTTTAAAAAAATTAAACTTCTATAAATTATTCAAATCATTTAGTGGTTATCATAGCATGAATTTTCATTCATACTGTCTATGTTAAAATAAGGATTTCATTCACATTTTCTATAAAAAGCCAAAAGTACCTCATTTAGGAAATTATAAGAAGAATCCATTTAAACTATTTTGTACAAAGTAAAACATGGGTAAAAATGTATTCAATAAATCATTTTAGAAAATTAAAAACATTTTTTAAAAAATATTATGGAAAATCTAGACATAAAAGAAAAATATTCCCAACCGAGTAGAAATACAATTCAATTAAACCATTATTTTGGTATCATGAGTACATAAAGAGAGTAAAATTACATGAAAAAAAATTAAATTTATATAAATAACCTTATTATATGAAAATATATTTGGTTTCATATAGAAATATAAAAAATTCCCACAATGGAGACATAAACATAAAAAATCACAACTAGTGATGGGATTTTGAAATAACCCTTACCTTGGGTCTCACGTCTTTCATCTGTGTTAAAACCTTCTATATAATAAATATTTAATTATTATAAATCTATTATATAATAATAATCATATATATTTTACCATATATTATTTATATATACCCTTTAATCATCCTTTTATTACCAATTCTTTAGTAAATTCGTTGTTTCGAGTGACAATTGCTTCATTTTTTAGGTATGTTTTGGATTGGTATTTTTTTGTCCTTGTTCTTAAATAATGGTTACTTAATTTCAAGAAATTAATCATTATAATAATAACTTACAAATTAATTATATATATTTATAATCATCCATAAAAAGTAGATATATAAAAACTAATTACACCGTTTATGGAGATGTTAGACCATATATATGAAAGAATAATGTTTTCACTTTTAGATAGATGGAAAAAGAGGAAGATAAATAATAATTTACCTTTATCCAGAAATTATTATATCATAATTATCATATATATTAATTAAATACACCCTTATTACAAACTATGTAAATTGAAAATGGATAATGAATCACATTGCTTTGTGGAGGTGGTATCCACATATACACACGAGCGACGTTATTTTTTTCAATGGATTGGAATGTAAGAAGGTAGATGTGATATTATAATTCCATAATCTTGATAATTTCATAAATATCATGTATAAAAATTAAACCCATAATAATACCCATCAATGAAATAGAGTGATTAAAAATGAATTCTATTGCTACATGGAGGTGGTAGTACGCACGTACACATAAACAATAATTTCACATCCCATTTTATATAAAATTGACTGGATAATTAGGGTTTCATAATCATAATAAAATTTTGATATATTTAATACACTGAATTATTATTTTATGATTAATACCATTAATTCATAGAAGGAAGAATAATAAATAAATTTTAGGATGTTGTATAAGATGATTACAAATTCTTCATAAGACCTCCGAAGGATCCCTTCTTAAGGACCCCTATAATTGTATTTTAAGAATAAAAGAAACTTTAATTTTTCTATTGGGATATTTATAAGAAACTTTTATAGGGTTTGTTTAATCAAGATGGCTAAAATTGGTGTAAAGAAAAGAGAGCAGGGGCATCCTTTTATAAGGGAGAGAAAGGACACACTAGATATTATTAAAAAGATTAAAATATAATTAATTAATTATAAATTAATACGTTAAAAAATGGATAATGATTTTAATAAAAGGGTATAAGGTCAAAATATCATAATCTAATGAAATTTAGATTGGGTTTGGTGTCATTTCAAACATTATCGATCAGTTTAACTACATTGTTAACCAATATTGATCTCAATTGTCATAATGACTTTTTAATACTAAAAGTTTATAATTTTAATTATAAGGTAATAGTTATCTTATAATTGTACAATGGATGCAATTTTGGAAAATTTATAATCCTACTTGTCCACTATCAATCTTTTTATTATTTTTAAATATTCCAATAAAACACTATTTAACATAAAATACCATTAATGTCATTTTCGACACTATTCATTTAATTTGGTTTGAGAGACAACATCTAAAAAGGAATTCAAATCTAAACCTTCTACACAAGATTAAAAATATTTTTTATCTATAAAATTTGATCACGCATTATTCCAACCAAATTTTAGTAATTATTTTTTTAAAAAATTATTTATTTTATTTTCTATTAATTGAATAATTATTATTTCAGTGTTGTGTAAGAATTTAAGGTATATATTCATTTACTAAAAATTACAAATAAATTAACAGGAAAAAAATTATTACATCCATAAAATAAAAAATTATTATCTAAATTATCCTACTTTTATCTTTACAATTTCTTTTGTGATATTAAAATTAAGAGGGAGACATTTTTTATTTATCATTTTTTTTAAATAAATATAGCTATCATAATCAAATAAAACACCATTAAGTGGCCATTTTTTGAGACTTGTATGAAAATGTTAAAACTTCACCCATCCAATATGATAATACCTATTCTTAGAGGAATAATAATGCTTTAAACCGAAGTCTTAACCCTTTTTACCTATTTTATCATTACTAAGGTGACAAAAATTCACAAAGGTTTCTATTAATAATAAAAAAGGGACCTATTTACAAAATTGGAATCTCCTAACTCTAACTATGTGATCCATTTTTTATGTTTAAACTTTTATAAGTGAAAAAAATCATTTTATAATAAGTTCACAATATATGACAATAACTGTTTTTTAGAAAAATACATTTTGAGTATAAAACGAGATTTATTCTTATCCCATTTGTAGAAAAAACATTACATGAATTGTAAGATCCTTGTTTTTATTCATGTAAATATACTTTAATTTATGTTAAAGCCCTTGGTTAAGTTCTCTTTTTGGCCTAGAACATAAAGACAGGATCATGGGCCAGTTAGTTTGTTTTTGGAAAGAATAAGGAGAGGGAGGAAGGAAGGAGGTAGGCCAAGTACACGACTTGTATTTGAGATACATGGAGTCTACTAAAAAACAACCTGTGCTGGCTTGGGTAGAAAAATTCATGAAATATGATTTTGTTTCCCTAAAATGTAAATACAGAGCTTTACACAACATGTAATTCATTTACACACCATATAAATTCCTAAAGATGATTTTTGAGAATAAAAGGATGTGCCTCATTTCTTTCAATAGAACATAACCCCTCCCTCTTCTCCTTTTGGAGATCCCCTTGAATCCTAAATCTAGGATTGGGTGTTGTTTCCCCATCTGACCTCATAATCAATGTTTTTTAGCTCATTTGATTCATCCAAGTAATATATTAGGTCCTTATTATCGTTTCATTGTTCTTCATGCTATCGACTGCACTATTTTAGTGCAAAAGCATATGCCCTATTTTTAGGGTATTGATCATTTCTTTAGTTTTATTCTGGTCTTGGACAAACAAAATTCCGATACTATACTAGGAGAGTTATAGATGTATATAGTAGGTTTTCTATGAATTTTCTCTAAAATTATCATCATTTATAAATTACTAGTGTTTTTTCACACACTATGTTTTCCCAAGTATTACACCTTAAATTCACACGTCTTTCTTATTGTTGATATAATAATATTCTATATTTTTTTATATACATGTTCTTCATGTCGTTGGAGGTTGTAACATGAAATCCATTCCTCAAAAGTAGGGTAGTTTTCATTTAATGAAGTTATGGACTTGTTATGATTATTTGATACCCCATTCGATTGTGTTGTTTTTTCCCTACTAATGGTAATTCATTATAATAAAAATTATTTATGAATTAGAAATACCTATCACATTTATATTATATACCATTATCAATTGACCCTTTTAAGATAAGTGATTCAACTTAACTAATGAGTTTTAAATTGGAAAGTATATTTTTATATATCACTTGGCCAAGATAAAATGTAATTTTAATTAAATTGGTTTCATGTCATAACTAACCTTGTCACATTGGGCTGAAATGAAACGGAATAAACCTAATGAATTAAAAAATGGAATATATAAATATATAGATATCAGCGAACCCTTTTCTTATAATTATTGAAACTTGGTTGCATGTCCTTAATTGACCTTTTCACTTGGGTTGAAACACAATGTAATAAACCTAATGGATTATCTATTAGCATGAGTATTACATGACCAAAATTTAATTATAAATTAAGTATAGTGTGCCTAAATAATATGGAACTTTTATCTTTATAGGAATGGTTATACTTGATTCATCCTTGGATTCCTGAGGAAATTCCATTAGCTTGTAGAGGACACCATTTAAATTAAAGTATAAGACTGCTAATGAAGATTCTCACCTTGTGTAACATCCCAGCCTGACTTACCAATAAATAGGTAGACATACCAGTAGTCGCATGACCTCAGGCACATCTCCCCTTATTCTAGAGACTGATGACTAGCTGTGAGGGTGTCAAATTAGTCAGTGGGGAGACTATACCCTCATATTTAGAGTGCACAATGGTATACATATAGTAATACTTAGATATCATCAGAATCATCATAAAAAAATAATCAATAAGCAGAAGACAATTGCAATAACAACTAAAAATAGAATATAGACAATCCCAATTTTACAATTCATTCATGTCATATGATTATACACAACCCAAATTAGTAAAAATTACAACATGCTTTACATTCAGTACAAGAATAAATAAAAGACAAAAAATCCCTAAGGATGTCACCACAAGCATCCCCAGCTCTATCTCGGTCCTTTTCTATCAACTTCTAAATACAAGAAATATAGAAAAACAACGTCCATATCCCTGTAAAAAAGTAGGTCTAATCAAGCACCAATGGTACCCAAGCATTGTGTGAGATAATAATCTCAGTAGGTTGGTACCCACGGTGTCAATAATAATACTTCCTATGCAATTCAAAACTAATAGTGAAAACATATATATATATATACGAAGTTAGAAAGTACTCAAATTTAATTTCCTTCATATGTAGTTACTCATTTAATATTAATTTTCATTAATACAAAGTTAAACAACTCAAATCATTGATTTTATAAGTCTCAAGATCCATCTCAAGCCCACATCCACCGTATAACTGTAAGCACCAAAGATTCCTTATAATTCCATTTAAATAATAAAATTTTAGACTAAGTCTAATCTTGTGATTTGGATTGATAGACGCATAATAAATCAATTCATTGAATATTCAATTTAAACCCCAATCCCATCCTTGACATTTCTAATATGAAATTCAAGTAGCAATCCATTTACAATTTCTACTAGTACCCTACAAGCATGTCCTAGTGTTCCTCTTAAGAACCAGGTATCACTCTAGTGTTGGGATAACCCCATTTCAACTGAGCCCATCCTTGGAGGACCTATAGGTAATCCCCAAGTATGACTCATGATATATAATCAATTCTCCTTGAGCCTATCCATGGAATCCATCATATAACTGGATCCATGCATCACTCGACATATGAGTACAACCTTACAGAGCCGGTCCATAGAATCCATGGTTCACTCGTGAAATAATCATAATAAAACCTTAGATCATATCCATGGAATCCATGGAATCCATGGTTCATTCAAGGTATTAAACATAAACTACCCTTTAATCCCATCCATTGAATTCTAATATGAACCCATGGTTCCCTCAAGGGATGGAGGTACAATAGTAATATGAGCCCATACATGGAATTCTAATATGAATCCATGATTCACCCAATGAGATTTACCATTCAAACATTCAAGATACAATTAAACATTAAATAGGCATGCCAATGTCAAAATCAAGAGAATTTAATATAACTCACCGCCAAAGGGTGTCTCAAGAAAGGACCAACCTCATAAGGCTTGTCCTTCCATTTACTCACATGGTAATAATTCATATAAAAATAAACACATGAAAATTAAACTATTAAATGGATTAAAAATGATTCAAATCACATGGCCACATCAATTAAAATCCATTTTATTACTCACATGGTCAATTTCAATATAACAAGCCTAACAATCCCCTCATGCTATCACAAGGCTTATTTATCATTTAACACACATGGGAAGTTCTTTATAACAAGCTTCTCAGGATTAAAAACATACTGCATGATGTGGTAGTATCTAAATCATGTTGGAAAATCCTAACAAGGAAAGTAATGCTTAATAAAGAGATGACATAATAAGGTTCAAGGGAATTATTCACTCTTCACTTCCCATTAAATTAATTTAAATCACAAACTGATATAAAAATCAATTACATGTTTGACATACCATGAAATGTGGTAAAAAGTCACACCTAAGGGTTTTCAAGGCCAAATAAATTAATGTTTCCATAGAAAGAAATCCCAAGGGGTGCTTTAAGTTCAACAATCTATCCCATAGAATAGGCATAAACACAACCCATGTGGGAAAAAAACACTAAAACAAGTATCACATGCTTAGACAACAACTACATGGACAAATCCTTATTTAACTGATATTGGAAACATCCTTTAATAACATTCAAAGTCCATAAAATAACATACCAAATATCAACTCTAGCATGAATAAATATAAATAAGTCAAACCACACTAAGCATTATATAACAAATATCACTAATTTTTGGTTTGAAGGCAGCACACCTCAATTTGAAGGGTTCTATTAAAAAAACATGACTTTATCAAACACAAATTCATTTATCTCATTTAAACATTTCAATCAAGCTATGTAGTTCCATTAAACTAGGAAACTCATAAAAACAACTTATTTAAAGACAAAACTAAGGCATTCTTAAATAAAGTGTCCAAGGATAAGGACCATACCTCAAGAAGACCTAGCCAACACTTGGAATTCAGTACTTTCTAACGCATGCATTCATCTAATCCTGCACACATACATCCATATATATTTATGTACACCCTTAACCCAATGCACATTTCTCCCACACCATGAGGGAATAAGCACATGGAGGATATACACAACCATGTATATAGATATATACATACCTTCATATATGACTGTGAGTGTTCCAATGGAATGGGAATCACTAAACATAAAAAATGGGACCCATACACATCATATGATTCTAAAATTAAGGGCATAAAAACCAAAATTAGGTTTAAACCCTTACCTTGGAAGGAAGTGGTGAAGTGAAATAAGCCAAACCTCCTTGTCTTTAGCAGCGGTTGATAGAACACAACACAAAGAAACCCACGAGGATATTTTCACAATGCTAAAACCAAAGAACTGTGAAAAAAATCAACCCTACCCCTAGGGTATTTGGAAGAATGAAAATAGGTTAAAGGGAAGACAAAAAATTGGTCATATGTAGAAGAGGAAGGAGAAGAAAATATTACATCAAATCTTCTGAAAAAGAACCGGTGTAATCGGTGGAGAAATTGGAGAGGAAGAGGGGATCGAGGAGAGGGGTGAATCATGCCTCAAAAGGGAGTCCCCCTATGTTTTTCATATGAGGGAAGGTGAGGGAGAGTGTCTAATTTAATTTTCTAATGTATTAAATTAAATTAATATAATTCAAATTTTAAAAACTAGGTGTCTCACATGATTTGGGTCACATAGTTAGTCAAACTAAGCCTCGACCGTGCACCACCCCTGCTTAAGAGACCCCCATAACATGGTTTCCCCCCCATAATTAGCCTAACCATGCACAGACTGTGAAAAATCCTATGTACTCTAGAAATAAGCTACACAGTTTCCTATAGTTGG
Source organism: Viscum album (assembly GCA_963277665.1). NCBI lineage: Eukaryota > Viridiplantae > Streptophyta > Magnoliopsida > Santalales > Viscaceae > Viscum > Viscum album. The sequence goes on from OY728145.1 coordinate 1,454,055,670, forward strand.
CGACACAGTTTAACAGATCATGCACCAACTGTGTGCCCTCTGTAGGTCCTTAAAAACATGCCTTTCTAGGTATGGTTCTCCCGAAACTCCTCGAGCAGCCTGGGGAAGTTATAGGGCCTTAATACATGTCAGAAAACACAACCTGTAAACATTACAACTCTCATAATTCATTTCTGAATTTCCATTTTAAAAAATGACCTGACTTGTAATTACTAAAAACTCAAATTCCCTCAGAATTTCATTTGGTTTAAAAACATGGGTTCTTAGAAACTCCCCACATTAGAACTTATCATCTTCGAGAAGCCTCAGAGAAATCAATGAAGGCATCACCCAACCTAAAAGATTCATGAATCATTGTTCAAACGACCATGTCATGTTCTCAAATGTCTGACTCACCTCAAGTTCCTCTTAAGTACACAACAATCATGTCATCATAACTCAATCCAATGCATGATTTCCAACTGAAACATCAAAGTGGCTCTTACCCGAGCTTTCTAAACCAAGACACGATCACATCATCATCTTTTTAACCATATCTCCAAAGTTTCTACCCACCTTTATCATTTAAAGGAGGAAAATTTCCAATCAGGGCTTTCCCCTCAGATGGAATTACATTAAAACCAAGCCCTAAATGTTTTACAACAAATGAGTCTGATGAATCGTGTACCTGACTTCTGCTGACTTTTCAAGACCAACCAACACTTGGCCTTTTAAAACCATCGTGACTCAATACAAGATGGTGTAGACCCATTCCATCCTACTAGAAACACTACCCTTAAAACATTATATCCAAGACTGATAACTTGTCTGGGATAAACTCATAGTCAACCCACAGAAGTCCATGGAACTATCCCTAGGTATCCCATTCCCTATTCTATAAGTGAGACATTGGTACAAAGCTAAAACTTCCACATAATAATTATGACTGAGCCCAGTGCAGCATTCGCAAGGTGGTCATGTCAAACAAAGTAGCAGTCATCCATGATTCTTTCTAAGGAATTCTTACCTAGGAACCCAAGTATAACCTGAGATTTACCCAACCTAATCAAAACTCTTGAATCAAGCATACAACACATAAAGAGATCACGAACTATCCCTATAGTTTTTTAATCATTAACATGGAGTATAACTATCCCTCTATTAGTTTATCTAGAATGAAGTCAAGATAGGGGACATGCTCATCTTATTCAGAATATTACACTAAGAGTAAACTGATAAAATCAATCAAACAACTGCTAGTCGACTCTATAAATGATCGTGTGACATTCTACGATCCACAATTACCACGTAAAAGCATTTAACCTATAATATTAAGTTAAACCAACTAGCATGGCGAAACTTCCGAGTCCCAAAAGTACTCTTGAGCAGTGGGATAAACTTTTTTTTGAAATTCTTAGGTTTCTATACTTCGGAGATTACCATAAAATAAACACAAAATCTAAAATCTCATGATCTAACCAAACTCAAATGGTTCATTTTTAACATTAACACTCGATGATTACCACGTATGTCAACATATACTACCCTAAGGATACAAAAGAAAATGGAACTTCAACAGTACCATCCCTTGACTATCCATCCTATTAAATCATGTTCTAGAGGTCCCATGCCCTAAATATCTTATTGAAACATTATATTATGAAACAATTTTTAGAGATGATGAAATAATGAGTCATCCATAACTTAAGAAAAGAGAGGTTTACATGACCTCCTAAGAAGTTGGCCATGCTTGAGGCATGTCTAACATACTGAACTGAGCAATCATTGATGCTCATTCCCATAATAAGGGTCAAGGTATAACAACAAACCATCTGAACTAGGGTGTCAAATTAAAAACCAAAAGTACTAGTTGGTTCGACAACACTAATTTCAAAAGATCACAATAGAAAGAAAGATATCAAGCTCTAATAGTTCCACCAACCACATGCTATCCCCCCTTATAAATAAGAAGTGTCAATATTATCTATTGTCCATGAAACACAGATTTCACTAGTCTCAAGATCCCCTTTCATTTAAGTTAAATCTTGAAAGAAACAGCCTATGGATGGTCGCTCACATCTCCATCCCAAGGCATATCACCAAAACATTTAAAATACCCTTACATGCAGGTCTAGGAAAATGACACCACATCAGGTTCCAATATTAAACCATTACATTAAACAAATTCAAACATTAAACATTTAAATGAAATTTAAGCAAACCCTCAAACACCATTCTACCAAACAAGGAACTTGGCATACACTTTACCTAATAAATCAAAGAAAAAACTGGCAATTTGGCACATAAATTACTTTTAACCAATTTTGAAACCTCTGAGGGTCCCATTAAACCAACCTAGATTCTTTAAAATCTATCCATTAGTAGTTTTTCAACCCTAAAAAGCATAAAAACCACAAATGGTTTATCTTATAAAGCCATGCCCCCAACTGATCTGGTTAGGTCTAGTTGAGAATTTAAATGTTAACTATCCATTCATGTCAAAATCAATACATTTTTCACTTTTATAACCATTTCCAACATTCCATGGTTATACAAAGGCTTAGTCACATGGGTGTCCATCTACCAATTGATAAGGTGCCTATAAACCTAACCGTGAGTATTTGACTCCCATTAATTGAAAACATTTCATTTTATCATTTAACTTTCACTGCATTTTCCATTTCAACACTATTTATAAATATTTATAAATATCTTGAGTTGGTTTGAGTATACAAGTTACCCATTTCTAAAACATAAGGTACCCGTACACCTTACAATTTAAATCGGCTCCTGTCTAAACCACAACCAACAATTTCCAGCACATGCAACCATTTTACATATAAAAACATGATATAACAAGGAAAAAAGAAGTTATATATCGTATAATCATGTTACACCACAATACAGACATGATATATAACCCGAAATGATAATAGATTAACTCAACTAGTACGAAACCAATAATGGCATCACTCAAGGAAAAAAATCATATTTATCATTCAACATACTAATGCAGCTACATGGCATAGAATATTCTTGGAATATGAATTTCTATGTGCCTATAATGATTCATGTCATTTCACATCCTTGTCTTTTTATCCAAGGGAATAATACCCTAAATTCTATAAATCCATAAGCCAATAAAAAATCACCGTTCTCCCAAAGAGAAGTCACATCAGCCATAACATCAAATAGTATAAACATTATTTCCCAGCCCTGGAAACTTTTTCATTTCCCATACATGGGGTGATCAGTCCCAAGAACGGCTATCTACTACGTGGCAAAACATCCCCAGTATCTTATCTACCTACCCAAAATAGTAATACCAAAGGAATAAAAACTCTTATACCACTTTGTATCATCTCATCCCGACTTACCACTAAACTGATAGCCGGAACAATCTCTACATGACCTCAAGCATGTCTCACAATATGTAAGAGGCCGCTGAATAGTAGTGAGGGTGTAAAGGTAGTCATTAGGGAGACTATACCCTTATATTCAATGTGCACCGTAGTATATAGACAGTAATACTCAGATATCAGCAGAAGAAACATACAACAATAATCAAGCAGTGGAAGACAATTTTAATAACAGCTGAATGTAGAATATTTCCAATGATAGTTTTATAATTAATGCATTACATATGATGATACATAACCAAAAGAGGTAAATATTACAACATGTATTACATTCATTAAAAGAATAAATTAAAGATAGGAAATCCCTAATGCAATCACCTTGAGCATCCCAAGATCTAGCTCGGTCCTTTTCTCCCAACTATAAAATACAAGAAATACAACATAAAAATTTCCATAGCCCTAAAAACAATTAGGTCTCCTTAAGAACCAGTGGTACCTAAGTAGGGTGTGAGATAATAATCTCCGTATACTGGCACTGATGGTGTCAAGACAAATTCCTCTGGTGAAATAAAAAACTAGCAGTGAAAACATATATTTATATAACAAGTATGGAAGTACTCAAAAGTAAGATCACTCATATAAAGGTACTAAATTAATTTTAATTTACATTAATCAAAATATAATCAATTCAAATCATTGAATTTATATGTCTCGAAATTTGGCTCATGCCCGGTATCCACCGTATATTGGTAAGAATAATAGATGCCTCAGAAGGACATTTAAAGAATACACATCTAGGCTGAATCCAAGATTGTTCATTGGATTAGAATATGTTTCATAAATCAATTCATTAAATATTCAATTTAAGCTCGTCTTTGACAGTCCTATGTTGGAATTATAGTATCAATCTTGGTAAAATTTCCACTATCACCCAACAAGCCCATCCTAGTGTTCCTCTTAGGAACCTCGTATAACTCTAGGAGTTTTATAAGTCCATTTCAATAGAACCAATCCTTTGTGTTCCTATAGGGAATCCCCAAGTATCACTCATGACATATAATCAATACCCCTTGAGCCCGTCCATGGAATCCCTCATATAACTGCATCCATGTATCACACAACATATAAGTACATACACTATGAGCCCATCCATGGAATCCATGGTTCACTCACATATTAAACATAATAAACCCCTTTTCCCATCCCTATAATCCATGGTTCACTCAAGGTGTAACACCTCATGCTTCCACGATACGTTTCCCTTTGAATAATGCAATATCTTGCATTGTTCGTAACTTCGAGATTCTAACACACCATGACCAATCAAACTTACCGTTATGAATAGTAATACCCACTTATTGAAATTTTATAAATTTTATCTTTGAAAATTTACTGCATTTTTGGATTTGGAATATCGAAATTATCTTAGGGTGAATTTTTTGTATTTCTCTGAAAACTTTCAATTTTTGATGAATAGTGAAAACACTGCGTTATTGGTTAAAACCGACTTTTTTTTAAATAATTATTTATTTAATTTTTATTTATTTTAAGTAAAAATAGATACATAATACCAATATTAGTTCAATTTAATTCATTGGAGTCATTTTTATAATAAAATTAGATATATAAAATTTTATTGAACTTTTTACCTTCTTTTACCCACCTCTTAGGAGCTTTTGAAAATTTGCATAAAACATAATTTCACTGCTTCATTGAGTTGAATTGAAAAATTCCAAGAGAAATGTTTGATATCAGTTAGTGAAATTGTGTTCAATGAGATGAAAATAATTTTGGTGAATAGTAACTTTTGACTTTTATTTACCACGGTTAAAAGTAAATAAGGTTATTAAAGGTAAAAAAGATATTATTATTACCCTAACACATGTCCTAATTATATTGTATAAGTGTATTTCCAAAAAAAAACAAAATTAGGAATAAAATATGATCCTTTCGGTTTACTTGGATTAGATTAGGACATTTATTATTAATTTATTTAAAGAAGAGTTAAAAGTGTTAAATTATATGTTTAATAACTAAACCATTTTTAACATAAGGTTATACATAAGATAAATTAGACTATAAATTTTAATTAGAAAGCTAAAATGATTTCCTACATAATGGTATTTTATTTATAATTTTTAGACATTAAATAATTAAATTTATTTATGACATATTGATAATGCAGTAATTACCTTATTAATGAAAGATTGAAATAATTAATATTATAAATAACCAAATAAATGTAATTTAAGGATTTTAATGAATTAAAATAATTTTATAGGTTAATATGACATGTTAGAGTTGATTAAATGAATTTGTTTCTAAGTAATAATGCTATTATGAATTTAACAAAAACAAAATACCAAATAGTGTCAAAATTGACATAAAAGAGTTTTTAAAACAAATATTATATTATTAATTTATATTCTATTCCTAAAAATATAAATTTCGGAAAAAAGGCTTGAATATTATTATATATGTCATTAATGAACCACTTGAGGTTCTCTTGGATTTTATAGTATGTTTATTAACCATATAATATAAAAATACAAAGAGACTTGGTAAATGTCAAACTATTTAACTAAGAGTTAAATATAAATTATAAGGTTACTATGGTGACCTAAACCAGTATAAAACTCATTATTTGAGAGGATTTGGACATATACCCACCTTATCCTAGAAATAAATCATTTTGGAGCCATTATAAACTGAATACGAATTTATTAAAAATATTATTTCAATCTTTTCCTAAGGTGCCCCTCACCCCTCTTATAAAAGGGAACTCCCCCTTCTCTCATATTCATACCTTAAAATCCATTTGGATCAGCCATCCGCTGCCCAAATATCCTCCCAAATATCCCCCCCCCCCATCATAGAGGCCTTTCTTTATTCAGAAAGCCAACAGAAGAAGCCCTTTTGATCAAATCAAAAGGAAGAACCCGAAGAAGAGGTAAATATTTCATCACCTCTTTCAAGTTATTTTCTTCTTCCACTTCCTCTTTCTTTGTTGTTTCCATTATAAAATAATAACTCCAGTATCTACTATATACTTTGATTTTATTATAAAAATGGTACAACAATATTCATTATTATATCCATCTTATAAATGGAAAAGTCACCATACGTGCGTACGTACGGCTTACTGTCTCCACGTCGTAGTGTAGTGTGTCATTCAACACTTCACTGTTTGGATGGGTATAATAATGAAGTATAATTGATGTATATAATAAATATAACATGTTAATGATTCTTTATATATGATATACTATCCAATTATATACTATTTTAATATCAAAAGAATTATATTGTCACTCGTGCATACGTACGGATTACCGTCTCCGCGGATGCGATGAGATTCATTCCCAATCATATCCATTCAAGAATAATTTAATTTGATGATTAAAAATATTTTTTAAAGGCTTGATATAATTCTGAATATGAATAATATACATCCTATCCATAACAAACATTACTTACGTAACAAATCATATAAAGGAAAAATGAATCAGTTAACACCCGAAACAATGATACTACTGAAATATCATTAAGAAAGCAATATTATAAGATCATATATGATATAATATTAATTTTTATGGTTCTTGTATAATTTAATAATAATGATTTCACTATTATACAACATGTTAAACTACCCTCGACTATATAAAAGTACAAGGTAAGGGTTAATTCTACAATCTCTTCATTATCCGAGGTTGTTTTATACGCGAGTATCTACTGTGACCTCTTTATCATCCACATATGTGTTTCTTAAAAATATATTTCAAAAAAACTTTACTATTAAATATAAAATGTTTAAAATCATTTATACCCTTATTTTAACTTATATGTTTTTTAAAGGAATCATTCTGTTATTTTCCAAACAAGGTACTTTATGACCTTTTTGACAAAATTATGGTAAGAATGTCTTTTTTAAACTTATACGGCAGGTGCGGCTATTTTCTGCCATTATAACATCGTAAAATCTTCCCTTACAAGATTATAAGAATATTTCCAAAACAAATGTTTTCTTTTAAATGGTTTCAAAATAGAAAGAGTTTTTTCTTTCAAATAGTTTTCATTTCATCTATGTCAACATTCTTTGATGGATTTAAAACTTGTTTGAAGTTGATTTATTATGATAAAAATATTCCATATGGTATTAAAAGTTTCTTTATATGTTTGATTATGAATGTGTTATTTTATACCATTTATGGTTTATGGATAAAGTATTTAGATTTTGTATGCTAGTTTTAATATGAATGTTTATGTTATGTTTAAACCTTTTCATATAAGGAATGCATTGGACTTAGTAAGTGACGGGTGGAGCCCAATATAGCTCCTCCATACATCAGTAGGTCTCATGAGACAAACTAGTGTTTTTTCACAAGGCCTTGACAAAATCTTATTTGTAGTCTTGGCACAAGTCCTTGACTATGTGGTTATCAAAGTCTGGCATTATGCGTTCCATCTTTATGAAAGTGGTTATTGATGTTCCATGTGATTATTCGACTAGTAGAATATCCATGTTAATAATTAAAAGGAATTATTTGATTTATATTTTCCATATTATTCTGAAGTTTATGTTTAAAAGTCTTATGTTTTAGTCTTATACATTTCCTTAAAATGTTTAAGCTTATTTATGAAATTTTCTGCTATATTGTTATCCTTACTGAGCATTTGAGCTCACCCCATTCTGTGTTTTATTTTTATAGGATATGAAGATGTATATTTTTACTGACCTGTAGGTATAGTATAAGGGATATTAGTGTGGTCTATGGAGACAATGTTGTTGTAGTTTCTCATTTTACAATGTAATGTAAAACTTATGAATGCATCTAGTATTTCCAAGGCTATTAAACTAATCGGTCTTTCTAGACTTGATCTTTTGTGATCATTCCAATGTTATGTAATAATTCATCGACTCTGGGTAACTATGTTCGGGGTGTTATAGTTGGTATCAGAGGAAGTTTAGTACAAACCTTGGAAACCAGATTTAGATAAACTCTGATTAGAGCACATTACCCTAAGATAGATTTTGAGGATTAGTATAGAAGAACTTCCTAGAATTTTGGTAATATAGATATTTTGTGAGTTTTCAAGAAATTCATCCATTTCTGGATACGATTAGGTAGAGGCAACTCTGGCACAGATGTACCTTGGGGTAAAACCCAAAAACACTGCTTTGAGCTAGACTCGAATGAGAACTGGTGAATGACAAGGGGCCTTGCTGCACTCTTGGTTACAACACTCTGAGGGGATATTCCTAGGATAATTCTAATTTTCTTTACAAACCGTTATTAATGATTTATGATTATATACCTCCTCAAAGAAAACATTTTTATGAGTATGGATTATATTCATAAACTGCTCAATTTATGTTAAGTGTTTTACATGTTTGGAATTATGTATTGTGATTCATAAACTAATCTAGTGAATTACATTGTTTAGATATGGTTAATAGTGGAAGGAATGGAAACCGTATCAAAGCACGTAATCAATATAGGGATTTCCATCCTACTCAAGATAATTATAGTGGAGCTGGTGATGCAACTGGTTCTGATTAGCTTATCACTATACTGGGACAACTCACCCCGGTTATGAATAATAACCTTACCCGTATAGATCACCCTGATCCAAAATGTGGAGGATCAATGTTAGATCGCTTCATGAGTAAACAAACACCAACATTAAATGGGAGTACAAATCCATTAGTAGCTAAGCAAGGGATAAGTTCCTTAGAGAAAATATTTCATGCTTTAGGGAGTAGCGAAAGGGAAAAAGTTTTCATGGAAGTTTATCGCCTCACGGGAGATGCTGATCAATGATGGTCATTAATTCAAAACACAAAGGAAAATGATGAAGTATAAAATTTAGAATAGAGGGTGTTTAAAGAGATTCTCTTAGAAAAATATTTTCCTCATGACCATGGAGTGGATATGGGAAGACAATTACTGAGTCTGAGGAAAAAGGAGAATGATAATGTCTCAAAGTATGAGGCTAACTTTACAAGTTTAGCAAGGCATGTTGCAGATTATATATGTAACCCAAGAAGTAATATTGATAGTTTATTTGATGGGGTAAAACCATTTCTTCATCGATCATTATTCTCAAAATCCTTATCTTCATAAGAAGATACTGTCTCATGTGTTATCAAGACAGAAAAGAAATTCTCTAAGTCTTATGACTTTAAAGAAAAGAAAGAGAAGAAGATATCTTCTGAACACTCTAGAAATGGAAATAAAGGGAAGAAGGGAAAAGTTGAATATCCATCCTATATTAAATGTGGGAAGAAACACCCTAATAATTTCCTGAAGGGAATTGGAGTCTCTTACAAGTGTGCTCAAAAAGGCCACTAAGCTCATGATTGCAAGGGGAATAAAGAGGTTGTCAATGTTGAATGCTACAAATGTAGAGAAAGGGAGAATTATTCAAATGAATGTCCCAAGCAATAAGGAAACATACCTTAGAAAAGGCCAAGGAATTAATTCCAAACTTATGCTATCAATACTGCTGAGGTTGAATCTCTGAAAGATACGATGGCTGGTAATTTAATGGTTTCCTCAAGTTTAGCCAGTGCTTTATTTGATTCTGGATTATCACATTTTTTCATATCTTCCCAGTTTTCGAAGAAAATTAGATGTTTCCAATTTGATTTAAAAAGGGATTTGTCAGTCAAAACTCCTAAGGGAAGTATCACTTCAACAAAGTTTTGTGAATCAGTTCCCATAAAGGTATATAAATTTTATTTATCTCATTATCTCATCGTCATACCCATGATTGAATTTGATATAATCCTTAGTATGGATTTGATTTCAGACCATGATGTGAAAATTTATTGTAAGAATAAGAAAGTTACAATTTTTGATGATGATAAGGAGTACCTTATCTTTAGAGAAGAAACGCCCCCATATGATTCTTATCTAGATCCACCCCCAGTTGCTCATCTAAATTCAATTATTGGGGAGGATGAGAATGAAATAACTATGGGTGAGGAAAGGAATGTTCAAATAGAGGATGTACCTATTGTGTAAGAATATGTTGATATGTTTCCAGAGGATTTAACTGGACATCATCCAGAACAAGAAATTGAGTTTTCCATTGACTTAATTCCTGGTTAAAGGCCCATATTGAATACCCCTTATAGAATGGCCACTATGGAATTAGTGTAACTAAATAATCTACTAGAGGAATTGAGTAATAAGGTATTTATTGTCCATATTGTTTCTCCATGGGGATCCCCTGTCCTTTTTGTTAAGAATAAAGACGAGTCTATGAGGTTGTGCACTGACTATAGGGAGATCAATGTTATAACAATAAAGAACAAGTTTCCCCTACCTCGTATTGATGATTTATTTGACCAACTTCATGGAGATCAATATTTTTCAAATATTGACCTTTGATCTGGATATCATCAATTGTGTGTGAAGAAGAAACACATTCCGAAAACATGATTTGGAACTAGGTATGAGCATTACAAGTTTACAGTAATGCCTTTTGGGATGACTAATGCACCCTATGTTTTCATGGAGCTAATGAACAGAGTTTTCAAGGAATATCTTGATGACTTTTCATTGGTATTTATTGATGATATCCTTGTATACTCCCAGGGCTATTAAGATCATGAAAATCACTTGCGCACCATTCTGAAAACCCTCAGAAGAAATGAATTATATGGGACGTTTATCAAGTGTGAATTATGGATTCAGGAGATTTCATTTCTTGGCCATATTGTCTCTAAGGATGGAATCTTCATTGATCCTTCTAAGATGATAACAATCCAAGAATGTCCAGCACCAACAAGTATAACTGAGGTACATAATTTTATTGGTTTAGCAGGTTATTATGGATGTTCATCCAGAATTTTTACCGATTAGCTACCCCATTAACCAAGCTCACACGTAAAGTGGTTAAATTTTTGTGGACAAAAGAGTGTGAAGAATGTTTTGAAGAATTGAAGAGAAGATTTGTCAATGATCCTATATTGACTCTACCATCGGGGAATGATGGGTTTGTTATATATAGTGATGCATCAAATAAAGGACTTTGTTATGTCCTTATGCAGAATGATAGGGTTATTGCCTATGCATCATGACAGCTACAAATTCATGATCCAAACTATCCTACTCATGATATTGAGTTATCAAATGTAATATTTGATTTGATGATATGGAGACATTATCTCTATGATGAAAAATTTGAGATATATACTGATCACAAGAGTTTGAAGTATATTTTCTCACCTAAAGAACTCAACATGAGGCAAAATAGATGGCTTGAACTACTCAAGGATTATGATTGCACAATACACTACCACCCGGGGAAGGCAAATAAGGTGGAAGATTCTTTAAGCAGAAAGGATCATGGAGTTTTGAACAAGATGAGAGTTTAAAGGGATCCTATTTTCAAGGATCTAGGAAAGATGGATATGGGAATCTTCATGAAAGGTGAAACATCAATACTTTTTCAAATTATTACCAAACCATCTTTACTAGAAAGGTTAAAAATTTCTCAGACTGATGATAAGGAATTTCAAAAGAAGATTAAAGTGGTGAATGAAGGGAGATTGTGTGACTTCAAATATGTAGGTGGGATTTTAAAATTTGGGAAGAGACTTTGTGTTCCCAATATACCTAATTGAAAAAAAGGGAATTATTGGATGATTTCCATAGCTCCAATTTCTCTATACACCCTGGTAGCACCAACATGTATAGAGATTTTAAGGAACATTTTTGGTGGGACAAATTGAAGAGGGAGATTTCTGATTTTGTGTCAAGATGTATGGTTTTCCAACAAGTGAAATATAGAAGACAAATTCCTAGAGGATTCATAGAACCTCTTCCCATACCTGAGTGAAAATGGGATGATATCATGATAGGCTTTGTCATGGGTCTACGAAAGACTCCTAGTAGAAATGACACAATATGGTTCATTGTTGATCTTCTTACCAATTCAGCACATTTTCTTACTATAAGAGAAGATTTACCACTTGAACGTTTAGAAATAATATATATTAATGAAGTTATAATACTTCATGGAGTTCCCTTATCGAAGGTTTCTGATCGTGATCCCCATTTTACATCAGGATTCTGTAAAAGTCTTTAGAAATCCCTGGATACTGAACTTCGTTTGAGCATTGCCTACCACCCTAAAACTGATGGACAATCAGAACAGACTATTCAAACTTTATAATACATGTTTATATCTTTCTCACTTGACTTTAAAGGTATATGAGATCAATATTTACCTTTGGTAGAATTTTCCTATAACAATAGCTTCCATTCAAGTATTCTGATGGCACCATATGAAGAGTTATACAGAAAGAGATGCCGCACACCAACGTGTTGGGATGATGTTAGTGAAAGAAAACTCGCTGGCACAGAACTTGTTGAGGAAACGATTGGAAAGGTGAAGGTTATCCAAACCCACATAAAAGCAACAAAAACTAGGCAGAATAGCTATGCCATTAACCAAAGAAATTATTTGGAATTTCAGGTAGGAGACCATCTTTTCTTGAAGGTATTTCCATGGAAGGGAGTTATACGATTCTGTGAGAAGGGTAAATTGATTCCTAGGTACATCATCCATTTCTAAATTCTAGAAAAAATTGGGGTTGTATATTACCATTTGGAAATTCCTCCAAGTCTCTCCAAAGTTCATGATGTGTTCCACATATCACTGTTGAGAAAATACATGTCACACCCAATGCAACACATGTACTCACCTATGAGGATTTTAGAATTGGAACTCGACCTATCTTATTGTGAAGAGCTTGTCAAGATTCTTGATACCCGAGGACAAGTGTTGAGAAATCGGACAACTTGTCTGGTAAGTTTTCTATGCAGAAATCATAAGATGGAAGAGGCAACGTGGAAACCCAAGGAACTTATGATGAAGAACCATCTGAATCTTTTTATACATTGGTATTCTAGAAATTGAGAGGATGAAATTATTTGAAGGAGGGGAGAATATAACACCCCAAGATTCCATGGTATGTTTCCCTTTGAATAATGAAATTTCTTGCATCGTACGCAACTTTGAGATTCTAACACACCGTGACAAATCAAACTAGCTGTAATGAATAGTAATACCCAATTTTTGAAATTTTATAAATTTTATCTTTTAAAATGAACTTCATTTTTGGAATCGGATTATCAAAATTAGGTTAGGGTGACTTTTTTGTATTTTTCTAAAAAAAATTAATTTTTGATGTATGGTGAAAAACACTGCGTTGTTGGATAAAACCGACTTTTTATTTAAATAATTATTTATTTTTATTTAAATTTATTTTAATTTAAAATAGATACATGATACCAATATTATTTCAATGTAATTAATTGGAGTAATTTTTATTATAAAATTAGATATATAAAATTTTATTGAATTTTTTACCGTCTTTTACCCACCTCTTATGAGCTTTTTCAAATTTGCATAAAACGTAATTTTACTTATCTTGTGATTTTAATTTCAAAAATCAAAGAGTCACAGTTGATATCAGTAAGTAAAATGTTGTTCAATGAGATTAAAAATAATTTTTTGTGAATAAATACTTTTGACTTTTATTTACCACGGTTAAAAGTAAGTAGGGTAATTAAAGGTAAAAATGTCATTATTATTACCCTAACACATGTCCTAATTCTATTAGATAAGTGTATATCAACCAAAAAAACCTTAGGAATAAAATATTATCCTTTAGGTCCACTTGGATTATATTTGGACATTTATTATTATTTTATTTAAAGAAGAGTTGAAAGTTTTAAATTCTAGGTTAAATAACTAAACCATTTTTAATATACGGTTATACATAAGATAAATTTGACTATAAATATTCATTAGAAAGATAAAACTTTTTCCTACATAATGGTATTTTATTCATAATTTTTATACATTAAATAATAAAATTTATTTATGACACAATGATGATGCAGTAACTACCTTATTAATGAAAGATTGAAATAAATGATATTATAAATATCTAAATAAATGTAATTTGAGACTTTTAATGAATTAAAATAATTTTATAGGTTAATATGACATGTTAGGGTTCATTAAATGTATTTTTTTTCTATGTAATAATGTTGTTATGAATTTAACAAAAACCAAATACCAAATAGTGTCAAAATTTACATAAAAGAGTTTTTAAATGAAATATTGTATTATTAATTGACATTCTATTCCTTAAAATATAATTAGGGGCCAAAGGGCTTAAATAATATTATATATGTCATTTATGAACCACCTGTGGTTCTCTTGGATGTTTATAATAATTTTATTAACCATATAATATAAAAATACAAAGATACATGGTAAATGTCAAACTATTTAACTGAGAGTTAAATCTAAATGATAAGGTCAATATGGTGACCTAAACCTGTATAAAACCCATAAGTTGATAGTATTTTGACCCATAACCACCTTATACTTGAACTAAATCATTTTGGAGCCATTATAAACCAAATATGAATTTATTATAAAATATTATTTCAATCTTTTCCTAAGGTGCCCCTCACCCCTCTTATAAAAGGGTACTCCCCCTTTCCCAAATTCATACCTTCAAAGCCATTTGGATATGTCTAACCCTACCCAAATATCCTCCAAACTACCCTCAATTTATCCTAGAGGCCTTCCTTTAGTTATCAAGCCAAAATAAGAAGCCCTTTTGATCAAATCAAAAGGAAGAACCTGAAAAAGAGGTAAATATTTCATCACCTCTTTCGAGTTATTTTCTTCTTCCACTCCCCCTTTCGTTGTTGTTTCCATTATAAAATAATAAATCCATTATCATATATATATTGTGATGTTATTATAAAAATTGTACAACCATATTATTTATTCTATCCATCCTGTAAATGACAAAGTCACCATACGTGCGTACATACGACTTACCGTCTCCACGTCGTGGTGTAGTTTGTCATTCAACACTACACTGTTTGGATGGGTATAATAATGATGTATAATTGATATAAATAATAAATATATCATGTTAATTATTCTTTATATATGATATACCATCCAATTATATACTATTTTAATATCTGATGAATGATATTGTCGCTCTTCTGTACATATGGATTACCGTCTCCACGAACGTGATGTGATTCATTCCTCATCATATCCATTCAAGACTAATTTTCATTTGATGATTAAAATTAATGATTAAAGACTTGATAACATTCTGAATATGATTAATATATATCTTATCAATAACAAACATTACTTACATAACAAATCATGTAATGGAAAACGAATCAATTAACACTCGAAACGATGATACTATTGAAATATCATTAACAAATAAATATTTGAAGATCATATATGATATCATATTAATGCATATGGTTCTTTTATAATTTAATAACAATTATTTCACCATTATACATGAGTTTAACCTACCCTCAACAAAGGAAAAGTAACAGGTATGGGTTATTTCTATAATCTCTTCATTATCCAAGGTTGTTTTATACATGAGTATCTACTGGGACCTCTTTATCATCCACATCCATGTTTCTTTAAAATGTATTTCAAAAAAATTACTATTTAATAGACAATGGTTTAAAGTCATTTATACCCTTATTTGACCTTATATGTTTGTGAAAAGAATCTTTCTGTTGTTTTCCAAACAATGTACTTTATGACCTTTTTGACTAAATTAAGGTAAGAATGTCTCTTTTTAACTTATACGGCAGGTGGGGCTATTTTTCTCCATTATAACAATGTTAAAACTTCCCCAAGAAGATTAAAATAATATTTCCAAAAAAAAATTCTTTTAAATGGTTTCAAATTAGAAAGAGTTATTTCTTTCAAATAGTTTTCATTTCATCTATGTCAACATCCTTTAATGGATTTTAAACTTGTTTGAAGATGATTTATTATGATACAAATCTTACATATGGTATTGAAGGTTTTGTGATATGTTTGACTATGGTTGTGTTATTTTATACCATTAATGGTTTATGGATAAATTATTGACATTTAGTATGCTATTTTTAATATGAATGTTTATGTTATTTTTAAACCTTTTCATATGAGGAATGCATTGGAATTAGTAATTGGCGAGTGGAGCCTGCTATAGCTCCTCGATGTGTCGGTTGGTCTCATTAGACAAACTAGTGTCTTGGCATAAGTCATTGAAAAAATATTATTTGTATTATTGGAACAAGGTCTTGATTATGTGGTTATGAAATTCTAGCATTATGCATTCCATCATTATGAAAGTGGTTGTTGATGTTGCATGTTATTATATGACTAGTAGAATATCCTTGTGAATAAGTAAATGGAATTATTTGATTTATATTTTCCATATTATGATTTAGTTTTTGTGTAAGATGTCTTATGTTTTAGTCTTCTAAATTCCCTTAAAATGTTTATTCTTATTTATGAAAGTTTTTTCTATATTGTTATCCTTTCTGAGAATCTGAGATCACCCCTTTCTATGTTTTATTTTTCCCAGGATGTGAAGAAGTATATTATGACTGACCTATAGGTATAGTCTAAGGGATATGAATGTGGTATATGGAGACAATATTTTTGTAGTTTTTCATTTTACAATGTAATGTAAAACTTATGAATGTATCTAGTATTTCGAAGGCTACTAAACTAATCGGTCATTTGAGACTTGATCTTTTGTGATCATGCCAATGTTATGAAATATTGCACGGACTTTTGGTAACTAGGGTCGGAGCATTACAAAATTTATTAAAAATATACTACCCTTTGATCCCATCATTGGAATTCTAATTTGAACTCATGGTTCACTCAAAGGATGGAGTTACAAAAGTCATATGAGCTCATCTATGGAATTATAATCTGAATCCCTGATTCTCCCAATGTTATTTACCAGTAAATAGTCTAGATTCAATTGAACAATCAATAGGAATTCTAAGGTCAAAACCAGGGGCATTTAATATAACTCACCACAAAAGGGTGTCTCAAACAGGGACCAACATCATTAGGCTTGGCCTTACATTTACTCATGTTATTATAATTCATATAATGAGAAATAAATGCAAAATAAAGTATTAAATGGATTAAACATTGTTAAACTCATATGGGAACATCAATTAAAAATACATTTATATACTCACACAGAAAATATCAATATAACAAGACTAAAAATACCGTCATGTTATCACACAACTTAGTTTTCATTTACCTCACATGGGAAGATCTTTATAGTAAGCTTCTAAATCATAAAAACCCACAAAATGATATGGTAGTATCTAAATCACGTGGGAAAATCCATACAAGTTAATTCATGATTACTCAATAAATGAAATAATAAGGTCTATGGGTCTTTTCACTCATCCCTTCCATTTTAATTCCATTAATTCCCTAATTTATATATAGACCAATTTCATGTTTGACATCCCATATCATGGGGTAAAAAGTCACACCTAAGGGTGTCCAAGGAAAAATCCATTCAATTTCAATTAGAAATAAAATAGATGGGGTGCTTTAAGTTCAAGAATCTATCTTATGTAATATACTTAAATGCATCTCATTTGGTAAAAAACCACTAAAAAAAGTATCCCATTCATAAACAAAAACTACATGGCCAATTCCTTATTTAACTCACCTGGGGAAAATCATTTTATAACATTCAAGGGCCATGAAATAACATACTACATATAAAATCTAGTAATAAGACATAGGAAAACTCAAACAAGACTAAGCATGATATAACAACGATCACTAGTTTTTTGTTTGAAGGCAGTGCACCTCCATTAGAGGGGTTTTATTATAAAAAACATGACTTTATCAAACAATAATTTATTTGTCTCATTTAAAAAACATAAATCAATATGTGAAGTTCCATTAAACTTGGAAACTCATAAAAATAACTTATTTATAGAAGAAATTATGGAATTATTAATGAAATATGTCAATGATAGGAACCCTACATCAAGAAGACCAAGCCAATGCTTAGCATTCAGCACTTTCTAACTGAAGTATCCATCCACTCGCATGCACATAAATCCATATATTTTTATGTACACCCACAACCCAATTATCGTATTCACCACTTCATGAGGGAATACACACATGTAGGATATAAATATAAATATATATATATATATATACACATACCTTCGTATATGTCCACGAGTCTTATAAAAGAACTGGAATCACAAAACAATATAACTGGGACCCATACACATCATATGAGTCTCAAATTAAGGGTAAGGAAATCAAAATCTGGTTTAGACCCTTACCTTAAATGGAAGTGGTGAAGAGAAACTATCCAAACCACATCACCTTCGGTAATGGTTGTCAGAACATGCCTCAAAGAAACCAGGGAGGCCATTTGTACAACCCTAAAACCGAAGAAAAATGAAAAATAAATCAAACCTAACCCTTGGATGTTCATATGATTGAATATATGGGAAATGGAAGACCAAAAAAACAACCATAAGTGGAAGTGGAGGGAGAGAATAGGATTTCCTCAAAGTTTCGGACAAAGAACTAGTGGAATCAGTGATGAAGAGGGGATCCGGGAGAGGGGTTCACCATACCTCAAAGGGGAGATGCCCCCCCCAATTCGATGCATATAATATAATTTGAGGGAGATTGTTTATTGTATGTTTTTAATAAAATTAAATTAAATTAAAAATATTCAAAATTTAAGAATTGGGTGTTGTACAAGGTTTAGGCCACACAGTTAGTCAAAATGTGTGATGATCATGCATCACCCCCTGCTTAAGAGACTCCCCTCACATGGTTTATCCGAAACGGTTATCCTAACCATGCACAAGCCATGATAAATCATTTTCCCCAAGAAATAATCCACATGGTTTCCTGTAGTGGTCCACATGGTTTAATAGACTGTGCACCAACTGTGTGCCCTCTACAAGTCCTTAAACCTTTTTCTTTATCAGTTCGGTGCTCCTGAAACTCATTGAGCTTCCTGAGAAAGTTATCAGACCTTCACCCAACTCCAAAAAAACTGCCTTCAAAAATCTAAACTCTCTAAATTCAGTTATGAATATCCGTTTTAATAATAACCCTTGAATTAATTACCGAAAATTTAAATTCACTCATAATTTCGTCTCGTTTAAAAAACATGGGTTCTTAAACCTTGGAAAATATTTAATTTCTTCTAGTTGATACCCTAAATGATGTCTTATGATCCCTTAACTATGTACTATATTTTAGGATGCCTCATATACACTCTTTGGATCCATCTTTATGTCTTAAAAAATGTGGTACCATGGATTCACCCCATTGGGCATAGTTGTTCTTAGACTGTGATTACCTTGTACAAGATCCTTGGATGTAGTTATAATCTTCTACAGTGGAATGAATAGGTAGATACCCTTGGATTATAGTAAGACCCCCCTTTAATTATATACTGTAGGAGTTATTATAATAGTTGGACAACCCCTAAGGCCAATGACATCTTGGTCACCTGTTGGATTATCTTTCATCACTATTATGATCTATTTTAGTGTTGTTGACACACATACATTTTTTATATATGAAATGAACTAAAATAAATTAATTAAGTGTTCTCACACTCATATACATAACCATATGAGGCTGAAATAGGTATCGATTATTATATTGAAATTACTTATATATATACATGTACACTTCTCAGTTTATATTCACATAATAGATTGTATAGACGCCATTGATGGTGGCCTACTGAGATTTCTCTCACACCCTATCTGGGATTTCATTAGTACCTCGATAGATTATATGATTACTAGTATGGAAAAGTAGAATCATCCCACCTTGGACACCTAACATTCTTGCTTTATTAGGATAGAGCTTGGTAATAGATGATCGGGTCAGTTCTTGGGATTCTTGGATAGTTTTTGGACATTTTTTTCGTTTGTATTTAATGTAATATATTGATTTCCTACCACCATGTACACGTATTTTCCTATTTTATAGAAACATGAAATTAAATCATCGTCTTTATATAAGATACAATTATAGCTTTTGATTATTATATCCATCTTGGTTGATTATATTTATTTCAATTGCTTATCCTTAATATAAGACTTACAATATTTATTATGTTATT
Source organism: Viscum album (assembly GCA_963277665.1). Classification (NCBI taxonomy): domain Eukaryota; kingdom Viridiplantae; phylum Streptophyta; class Magnoliopsida; order Santalales; family Viscaceae; genus Viscum; species Viscum album. Next base: position 1,454,076,031 of record OY728145.1, read on the forward strand.
GTATATCTGATTTTATTCACTCGAAAATGAGGTAATAGTATCCTCATGGACACAAACTAGGCCATTTATACTAGTAGGAATACTCTAGAGTATTATGAGGCATGCTTATGGCCATGTGGCTGACCAGGTTTGCGAAACCTATAAGTGGTACCCTGGGTGGGACATCAAAATATGGAATCAAAGTGGTTTTCTTTTATTTTGTCTTATGGTTGGGGAATTTAGATAGTATATTAGGAACTTGTTGTAACGTGGTCATGAGTTGTGAATGAGACTAGATAAACCATGTTTTGGGTAAATACCATGTTTCCTATGAATGGGAAATTGTTTCTCTTTATTTCATGCATTAAAGTAGATAAACTTTAATTGTTGGGTGATGCACATGAATTGCAGTATTTGATATGATTTATGGATATTGTATGTTGGTATGGTGTGAAAAAGTGCATAATTACATTCATCATTATAAGAACCTATAATTCACATTCCATGCTATATAGGCACATTTCACTACTTTAATTGTTTGTGTTTCCTATTATTATTGAGTGATCCATGGTTGTAATATATGCTTGTGTGGCTAAAATACATTGTAGGGTAAGGGAATTTGTTATTTTAAGTATTAGAATAAATATAAATAGTGTTTTCATGTATATTTTGATCGTGTAATATTAAATATCTAGTTTCAACCCACATCATCTATATACCCCTAGTTACTTGAGATGGGCTTTGGTTTTGATTGAGTGACTACCATTCTAAATTTAAGATGTGTATGGGGCCTTATAGATTGGAATGGGTAATTAATTGAGCAAAATCATATTATTTTACCCTTTAAATTCCATGATATAATGTACATAGTGCTAATTAAAATTGTATGGGGTCGACTTTAGTTATAATTTTTAGCGGTGTTTATTAGCAGGGAAGGATGATCCATTCAATAAAACCTTATTATATGTATAAAATAAAATAAAAACGTTAAATATAAAACATGACTTTTAAAATGAAATGGATTCATGTAAATGAATAGGAAAATTGTAATTGACCCTTCACTTACTTGAACATTTGAAAATAAAACTTAAACACTTAAAAATAACATGGCCTTCTAAGTAGGTAGTTGGGGCAGTACCCTGGGTAATGAGCCCTTATTATTATTTTTTCTTCTTATAGTTCTTCTATCTAGTCCAATATTTTTCAATGAATTTTCACCTTGATTCCATAATTCCAAGTGCTAGAAGGGTGATGATGACCACACTACAGAGATGGTGGGTCATGAGCTGCCAGTCTTATCGACATTAGTGACACTTGGGGAAACACCTACTATACCCGATCTAGGATCTGAAGCTTAGATTCATGGAAGTTTTATTTGTATGATGTAGTCATATGGGGTGCCTCACAACCTACACCTACTATGGCTGATATGAATCATGATTTCTATCAGTATCATACTCACATCTTATAGGGGGATGTGGGTCCTCAGGGTGATGAGTCTAGGCTATAGTCCATTATTTCTATCTTGAATCACCTAGAGATTCCTATTGAGAGGTGGGTAAATATTTTCACCAACATTCTGTGGGATTTCTCCAAGAACCAATGAGATGTGATTTCTCAGGATTGTCATCATTAGGGCATGGTCTCTGTTTAATTATATCCTCCCTTATATGATTACATTGTCCATCAAATGTTGAGAGTTAATCGATCCGGAGAGTTTATACACCTGGATCATGGTTTAATGACTTGAACAAACTATTATATACATTTCACTAAGTTTCAATTCTTATCGTCTATTATATCCAGTGATGACTTATTATGAGTGATAAGTTTTGACAATGGGCTCATGTAATCCATCCACTCACAAGTGAATGTATTTCACCTATATACCTCTTCCGAGATCATAAATCATGATCTTATCACTATGTGAAATCTGAGAGAAGACAATATTACTAGGAACATAGGTTCAGTGCTAAGACAGGGTATTAGTTCTTCCAGTAGTAGGTTGTATAGCCTTGAAGTTTATCATGAGATTAGTGGTGTCTAGAGAATCCACATTGGAAGCTCTGTTATATTCCATTAGTATGTATGATAGGGAAATATGAATCATCATTGTGGTAGAGACCCTATTGGGTGACATGTTTTTGGACATATGGGTCATATTTATATATTCTTTCAGAACATTCCACCTCCTTCTAGTGGAAGTGAATCCATAGAAGCTCCAACTTTAGGGGCATGATCAGTTGTACCGTGTCAGGCAAGAAGTTAGAATAGCACCTATAAGATAGGTTAAGGAGGAGGTCATGGATATGGTAGCCGTAATTCTAATCATCAACGCCTAAAGAGTGGACCTACTCATTGTAGCCTAACTGTAGCACATGGTTGTGGATCAGTTTAGTTGCTTGCTTTACAGCCGATACCTAAGGATCAGAGTGAAGGACCATATACAGTAATAGGTACTATTCTAGTATTCTCTACTATAGTGTCATATTTCTTTGATACATGTGACTCTAAATCCTTTACATGTTCAACAATTATGGAAAGTCTCAGGATGTAAATTTAATACTTCTTTAGGGTGATGACCTTGGACACACCATTCAGAGTGTGGTCAGAAGGAATATTCCAATACAGGGACTACAAACTTCAGGTAGGAACCTTCTTATGGGACCTCTTTATACTCCAAATGACAAGTTTTTATCTCATTATCTGAATGTATTGGTTGGTTCCATGTCAATCCTATGTAGACTATTATCACCACATGATGTAATTTACATCACTAGATGATGAAAATTATCTTCACATGGGTGAGTGTGATATCCAGTTCAGTAGATATATACCAAATCATCATGGGCTAGGAGGAGTTACATCCTAGGTTTCTATTCTTTATCTAGAGGAGCATGGAATACATAAGACCAATTTTCCTTTCATGGTAGATTGTTTCATGGATTTTATTCCTAATGATATTTTCTAGATTACCTCTTGATAGATAGGTATAGTTTATAATTGAGCATGTTCTTAGAGTAGGTACAATATCTTTTCCTCTAGACGGAATGGCACTTACCAAGCTCTAGGAGCTTAAGAGACAGTTATAGGATTTAGAATCAAAGGGTTTTATCAAATCTAGAACTTCTTCTTGGGGTTCATCCATATTTTTCACCAAGATGGAATGTGGGGACCATAAATTAGGGGTGAATTAATGATGTTTGAACCAACTTATATTTAATTTTTTTTATCCAATTCCTTGGATAAATGTAATATTTGATCATCTCTGATGAGCTATAGTATTCTTGAAGATCAACCTGGGATCATGCGATCATCATGCGTGAGCCAGTCCTTCAGATATACCACATAGTACTTTTTGAAGTCTATACATTATATATATTTATCTTTTTATTTTATTCAGACCTATTATCATGCCCTCTTTTTTCATGGATTTGCTGAATAGGTTTTTCCATCTTTCTTTAGATTCCATTATCATGGCTTTTATAGAAAAAAAACTTGTTGTATTATCATACCCAGAGCAACCATTTAAAACATAATGAGATAAATATGAATTAATAGAGAGATAATCATTTGTATTAGAATATTTCTAAGTGAAAGTAACAGGTCAATAGATTTCACTTCATGGGTCATATTATCTGATATTTTAGAGTATCAAATGACACATATTAGGGGATTGTTGTTGTTTCCTTGGAGTATCCCAATAATATGTTTTATATAAAGAGATTCATGGGGATGAATGCATATTATAGTCATTTAATATATTATTTATTATTCCTTTATTCACATCATACTAGTATTAATAAGAAGGGTGTAAAGTTATTTTTGGTCTGAATTGTGTGATACAACCTTTTAGGAGCTCCATAGAAGGAAAAAATCCACAAATTTTTTTATTCTTCTAGAGCCTAGAAGAGGCTATATAGTTTTCTATGATGCATCAACCATTGGTCGGGGTGTAGTACTTATGTAGGAGGGTATATTCATTGAGAAGGCTATTAGAGACTCTATCTGATGGGTGAACACTTTTTGGTGTATACGGAACATAAGATCCTCAAATATATCTTTACACAATGTGAATTAAATCAAAAACAATGAAGATTGGTCAAATACCTTCAGACTTTTGAATTTGATCATGACTATATTCTTGGAAAGGGAAATGTAGTATATGATGTGCTGAGTTATAAAACTCAAGAATTAGTTATACAATAATCCATTAATGAATTGAAATTAATGTCCCTCTTTTCATAGATTCATTTAGAGTTTTATGAAAGTCACAAGAAGCATTTTCTTATGGCCTTAATAGTTTCATCTTAACTCATTTATAGGGTAAAGAGTAGGCAGTTTTTATATACGAAGGGGTTAGTTCCCCAGGAGAGTTTATCAGGAGATGACCTAACTATATATTGGTATTTTTATAGATATGACATCAACTTATAAATGGACAAGTTTTTGTTCCTATAGATATGAGAAAGGAATATATGTAACAGTACCACACTTCTAAATGGATAATTCATCTAAGTATCACCAAGTTGAATTGTGATATGTAACACCAGTATTGTTGTCCAGGGCTGAAAGAATAGATAATAGGTTTTATCACTAGGTGTTCCACCTTTCAATAGGAGAAGGTTGAGCACCTGCGAGTTTATGGATTTTTGTAGTTTTTCCCCACCCCAAAATGGAAATTGGAAGATATTGGGATGGATATTTTGGTTGGATTACCAATGTCTCCTTGATGTAGAGATGTATTTTGCGTAGTTATGGATCGACTCATAAAGGTATCCCACTACCTCCGTGTCTGGGATACCTCCTTAATTGATGATCTAGAAAGTTTTTATGTCTATGAGATTATACATCTACACGGGGTCCCTTGTACTATTTTCTTATATAGGGACGTTATTTCTATATCCAGGTTCAAGAAGGGGTTACAAATATCTTTGGGTTCATAGGTTATTTTGAGCATATACTTTCACCCTTAGACTTATGGATAGTTAGAATGGACTTTATAGGTTTTTCATGAACATTCTCCAAACATGCATCCTTAATTTCATCAGTTCTTGGGAGAAGTATACTACTCTCATCATGTTATCCTGTAATAAAATCTATCAATTTATGATTCAGATGGATTCATATTATGCCTTTTATTGTATAAAATATGGTTCAATCCTATACTGGTTAGAGGTTGGGGAGATAGTTCTACTAGGACATCATCTCTTGTTGGAGACATCAGAGTATGTGCAGTTGAACATAAATCATAAGTCCACTCCTCCTTCTAAATAGAAATTCTATGTTGATCTATATAGATGACCTCTAGAGTTCAAGGTTGGTGATTGTGTATTTCTATAGGTATCACCCCAGATTAGGAATAGATGGATAAAGATGTAAGGGAAGTTTTTGCATCATTTTTTTGGGACTTTTGATATTTTTTAGAGATTCAGGCGAGTAGCGTATTAGTTTTTACTGCCATAGAGGTACTGTTCCATGCACAACATCTTCCATGTTTCATAGATTCACCATTATCATTCTTACCCATATTATAATCTTGATCTTTATGATGTTGAGTTAGAATATTATGCTTATTTTTAAGATTATCCTATATGCATCATTGATTGGAGAAAGAAAGTCTCTTCCTGGTTGGTTTGTCCCTTTTGTATGGGTGACATGAAAAAAATGTCGGATACAGGATGAGACTTGGGAGTGTAAGAATTGTATAGGTTTTTTGTGTCTATATTTATTCTTAAACAAAGTTATACAACCCTTAGAAGGGAAACCTGTAGATTATTTCCGTTAATGGTTAATACATTAAGAAATCGTTTTTCCTACAGGTACAAATCCTTTTAATTTCCAGTTAAACCCTTGGTTAATTTATATTTTTCAATTAAAACCTAAATCTAGAACAGTAGTACGGTTAGGATGTTTTTGGAAAGAAGAAGTAAGGGATTAAGATAAAAATAAATACAACAGGGTCCTAGATACCCTAGGAAGGAGTGAATCAAGGTACGAATATTCTTTTCAAACTTATTCCTTCCCCACTGGATATTTACTTATTTATTATAGGGGATTTTTATTTTCTGTTATAAGTTAATGATGTACTTATTCATACATTATTTATTTGATTATGATGTACTAAAAGTAAAACATGAAAGAAAGCATAGGGATATAGATATATTACTTGGTTCACCCTCACTAGGCTATGTATAAGGAGTATACAATGGTGATGTTCCGATGTACTAAATCCACTAAATCTCACTAACAATTACAAGGTTCAGGATAGAAAAATTTTATACCAAGGCTCATTGCATTTACAAATTTTAGGGTTTTCTCACTATATTCCTAAGGGTCACTCCCTATGTCTCTTCCTCTGGCTCACTATTAGTGGGAAGGATTACCGTATTTCTCTTCCTTCACTCATTGCTCATAGAAGGGATCCACTCATAGTTTTGGACCTATAGGTCCCTACATTTTTATAAAATCCCACATCCCCAATTGTAGATAGATGTTCTGTTAAAGTTAAAATTTCATCCTTAGATGAATACTACTTTACCATAGCATTACTGGGAATCTTCCAATCTTTGGAAAAACCCTTACTGCACCTTGTGTGCAAGTTTTATACTTTTCATGTAAAACCTTTTTGTAGGAGCATAATCCTTCTTACGCACAACTTCCTTCTTACGTGTAACTCCAATATTACTCACAGCTTCATTTCTTACATGCAACTCCCATTCTTTTTCACAACTCCCATTCTTATGTGCAACAGATCCCAAATTCTCTCTAAGGGTTGAACTTCTCAAATGATGGGGGTATCCATAAATTTATAGGCCATGATAAACCTATGCACAATATTCTCTCCGACAACTTAATATTCTCTCTGAGCGTGTAAAACACCATTTGATGTCGTATTGACCACATAATCCTTATTTGTGTGGATCACTACATTTCTATTTCACATTCACATAATCTCATGTTTCACACAAATTAACATATTTTGTGTGCTTCATGCCTTTGACATATTATGATGCATAGATATTGAAAACCCATTTGTGTGAAAAATTAGAGAACACCTTCATACTTGCATGCAAATCCTTTTCTAAAAAAACATTTCTCTATTCTCAAATTTTGGACCCCAAATTTTTTTCAAACACTGGGAAATGACTCCACCTAGTATATGAAATTTTTGTACCACCACCAAATAGTCCATTCCTTTTTCTTGGTTCTTTTTCAACATAGCTTGTCAAAAATTTATCTGGAACTCCACAACTAACCATGGAAACCAAATTTTTAAACAAACACGATCAACCAAAAATGATTCAATGTTACATTGAGGTTTTTTTTCCAACAAATAGATAATTTTAATTTCTCTTTAAACCCTTGTTTAAGTTCAATTTTTGGCCTAAATCCTAAATCCTAGACTGTTGGCCGGTTGGGATTTTTTTTGTAAAAAATAAGTAGTGGGTAATGTTAGGATACAATCCACGTAAATGATGTGAATTTAGAATACACTACTTGTACTAAATACATGATGTGTATTTTCCTACGTAAGACAATTCATGATGATTAATGAGAATTCCATTAAAGTGAAATCTTGTTATTTAAATTACATGTAATTCATTTACACACTTTGTAAATTTCCAAATATACTTTTTTAAAATAATTGGTAGGGAATCATTTTTTTACAGAACTACATCCATCCCTTATCTCGTGTAGAAGAACCCCTTTAATATTAAATCTATGATTGGGTGTCATTTCACCATCCAACCTTGGAATCAATATCCATTTAGATCAATGGATTTATCTAGGAAAGATCTTTAGTCCTTACTCATTTTTTGTTCTTTGTCCTATCAGATGCATTATTATAGTGAAACCTCATTTGTCCAATTTTCAGGGTGTTTGTCTATACTTAGGTTTTATTTTGATCCATGTAAAACTAATAGATAATACTGGGCAAGGATATTCTTACAGAAATAAGGTACAAAATCTATTAATTTCCCCTAAAAGTATCATTGTTTATAATTTGATGCCATTGTGCACACACCCATTCCACTGGGTGTTTCCCCATAAATTCATATTCCTTGATTATAGTTGATAGAATCATATTATATATCCTTTTATATATAATTTCCTCATGCCTTTAGCAGTTTTGAACTCCACGCTATCCATCCCAAGTAGGGTTATTTTCTTATTATTACTTTATGGACTTGTTATAATTATTTTAGACATTGTTGGAATGTTTTGGATTGGCCATTCAAATGGTAAATCCTTTTAACTAAAATGATGTATGAATTTTAAATAACTATCCCATGAATACTGTATACGATAGTCACTTGACCCTTTTATGGTATGTGTTTCAACATAACTAAAGAGTTATCAATTTGAATGTATATTTATAGATATCATTTGGCCTGGCAAAAATATAATTTGAATTAAATTGGTTGTAGGTCCTAACTAACCTTATCACCTAGGGTTGAAATCAAATGTAATAAACCTAATGAATTAATAAAGAGAAATTATATATGTATAGATACCACATAGTAAATATCTTATAATTAATGAAACATGGTTCCCTGTCCTTAATGGATGTGGTCACATGGGTTGAAAGGAAATGGAATGAACCTAATGGATTATCTATTTGCTTGAGTATTACATGGAATAAATTGAATAATAAATTATGTATAAAGTGACTTGTAATAAATTAGTTCTTATTTTCAGGAACCAATCTTTCATTTTTGGTTTATAATTAAGGAAAAGGAATAAATGAGGTCAAATTATGTTTATAAACATTACATGGATAGACTTCATTGTTACACACTGTGTATTCTTAGGTACATGTCGTGTAATTTAGCCGGTAAGTCTATGCATGATGTGTAAGGGAAGTTAGACACAAGTTGAAAAGTAAAGGAACCTTCACAGCATGTAGTTCCTCTTACACACCATGTATTTTATAATTTTTTTTCTAAAATGGTTATTAGCCTTGTTTTCATTCATTCTGGATTGAGGAGGCACCAGGTTCATGAGACAGTAGCCCTAGAAGGGGATTTGGCTTCTGTTTGTCCATCTGAACCTCAATTATTTCATCGTCAGATGCATTTGAACCCAATCAGTAAGCTCTTGATTACACTTGAGCCATTATTATTGATTTAATCTCTTAATGAAGTCATAGGAACTAGAGCGTTTTACATTATTTTGTCGATATAATTAAATCAAGATTTAATTAGAGGTTGATTCTATATTAGGAGAGTCACAAGAGGACAAGGGAGGTGGTCTTGTACCTTTCACACAATGTAGAGTTGTTTTATGTGTTTTAGTTTTATTCTCCCATGTTATCCTTGAATAAAAATTCACCCCCTGTTGTTTCTTAATGATTATTAGGTGATGTATTAAATTAATTGAATCATGTTTGATCTTGTTTGGTTTGATTAAGGGACACCCTGTGGGTGTGTTTCTCTCAGATGACCATTGTTTTTTCGTTTAGCCTAAGATTCCTATGGGCATGCCTTTCCTCCCTTTTAAGGGTTGTTTAAAATGAATTTTGGTCAATTAAATTTTTAACCATGTGAGTTAAACAATTATTAATACTTTTAATTGTTAGATTACATGTTAGTATTCTATTATGAATTTTCCATGTGATTTGATCAATTTTTTCCATGTAATATTTTAATCTGCATGTGCGCTTGTTATGTGCTATGACTATGGGAAAAGTTTTTTCTATGCATACGGGAAAGGTGGTCTTATTCCTACGAGAGATTATTTTTTATTCCTGTGGGTGAGGATTTGTTATTCATGTGTGTGTGGGGGGGGGGGGGTTGCGTTATGTCTATGGGAGGGTTTTTCTATTCCTGTGGGTGAGGTTTTGAACTAAATATCTTGTGGAAAGCTATATTATTCATCTACCAATCCAAAGAAAAAGCTTGGATTTAGTCTTCCCTTATAACAATTTAGATGGCCTTTCGTGACATTTATTATGCTTACTTGATATGTGGGATTGTCAGGATAAGGATAGATCTCAAGATTTTTAAAATCAATGTAGTCTAATTTTTTTAATGAACATGAAAAGAATATAAATAGAAACATGACATGTAGGATTGTTTATTTTTTAGTAATTCATTGTTTACTACTTTTAATTTTGGTACACTACCTGCTACATATAATTAGTAAAATATAGGCACATATTTTGGGTGGTTTCCTACTAGGATTTATTTCTCACACCCTATTTGGGTCATGATTTTAGAACCAAATAGATTATATTGTTGCAGGTGTCGATAAGGGAAATTTCCCTTCTATAGGTAGTTGATTTTATGTTTCGGAGCTTGAGAGAATGGGAGAAATCCGAGGCTTGTAATGCTTCTAAGTTTTCTTTTGTGTTTCTATACCATAGTATTGTATTTTTATCTTACTATAGTGTATCCTCTTTTAGCTTCTTTCTTAGAACATGTGACAGGAAGCATCATCTTTTGTATGTTATGACATCTAGTTATTTTTCTTATCAGTCTTCTATTGTTTATTTTAGTTATATGTAATTTACTATTTCTAATATTGTATTATTATTGATTATGATGTATTACAATCTTCCAATGAGGGAATATTTTCCCCATTATCACACCCTAGGACCTCGCTGCTAGTCGGTAGTCTCTAGCATTTGGGGAAATGCTCTTGAGGCCATGTAACCGACTGAGTATGGAGAACTAGTTTAGTGGAATCCAGATTTGGGTTGTTACAAAGTGGTATTAGAGTGTTTCTTTTATGATCTACCTTACTGTTTGGTGACATTAGATATGTATGGGAAGGAAATAAAATTTGGTACTAAACTGTGCAAGGGAGTAGCTACTTCGTGTATAGGGAAAAGCCAAATTTCCTCAAACTGAATTGTGATTTTTGGATTTTGAGTAAAAGTTGATTTGATTTCACCGATGGGTGGTGAATATATTTTGTTCTATTACTTATTAATATCATTATGGTTCTATTTTTTTGCAACCTGATGAGATGAGGGTATTCCATATCATGTGTAATGTCCCGGTTCTAGAAGCCACCCAGAGGCGCCCCATACCCAATTGATCCCATAGCCTCAAGTGCATTTCCTCGAATGCCAGAGGCTGACGACTAGTAGCGAGGGTGAAACGCACGGCTGATTGTAGCCTATCGACCGGTCAAAGTTCAGGTGCTCTGCTAATGTGTATAGCAGCACTCAGGTCGAATCCTCGGCGATGGTACTTCGTAATAGTCGATTGTTTTTAGTTGATTGTATTTTGATTGGGGGGGGTTTGCAGAGCTTAATTGAAATGTTTAATGAATTATGTTTAATTTAACAAGTTAATAAAGATTGGGGTGAGTTCATCATTAGGTTAGTTAAGCTTGTGATAACCTTGAGCTTTGCTTTATATTGCATTTAAATTAACACCCATGTCACAAGATGATGTTGATTAGAATTCCTAAGTGTTAAGGCTTTAATCCAAGCCTTAAATTAACTTAGGGTTCTAATATTGATCAAATATTGATCAAATATTGTTTATGGTAGTGTATTTATGGTTCCAATAATCCATGGAAACCACACGTTAAACAAATCAAGTCATTAATCCATGACATGCTAAGTCCAACATACACAATGTTAATTCAACGAATACTCATCGAGCAAAAGCTCTCAATCACTTAACATACCTAAATTAAAACTCACCCCAATGAGAAATTTACTTAGCCATTATGATGTTTATTAATCTGGTAATATATGTTTATGGTGATGAATTATAAAGAGAAGAAAAAGAAAGGGACAAGATAAGAGTAGTGTGCCGAACACACACAGGAAATATTTTGAGAATCAAAAATGGAATTTCGATTGAATGAGGAAGCAAGATAAGGTACTGTAATTTAAAATGATTCAAACTATTTTAAGACCATGAATATTATACTATAGAAGGTGGAGTTGAATAAGAGATATTGAAGAAGAAACTTTCATTAAAACAAAATTACAAAATAAAGGACTTACAAAATTACAAAAATGAAGAACACAAAAGTAAGTGAAAACAAAGATAGGAGGAAAGGTATATCAAGTGAAAACTTGAGTATGGCAGGTCCTACCAAGCCTTTGGAAAATCTTTGGTCATGCCAATATGATCTCATCTCTTCTGAAATGCCAACCCCTCTCAAGGAGAGAAGGGGAGAGTATTTATAGCCCAAGGAGTGGACTGATTGAATTCCCAATCTGTCCCTCCACTTTCATCGCCAATTTGGATATTCAGAAAGCCGAATCTCCAAATATCTCCTTCTTCAAAGTTTTAGATAATAAAGTTTTCCGACTACTGTCAAAATATGGAGGCATGTGGAAAAGTGGAGCCAACGTTATGGCGGTTTTATTAAACAAAGGTAAACTGTCCATTTTTATCCATGCTTTTTCGATGGCCAAAATGTGAATGGATTGTTAAATAGGAAGATGCCTTAAAATCCGAATGACTTCTTCAACAAAGTCGGCTGCCTATATATCCTCTTTTCCACTGCAAAATATCAGCTCGATTTGATTCTTACATCATGAGATATGTCATGAATAGTATACTGATTTTAATTCTCGGACAGAATCGTGGGCTGGACGTCAAAGCTTCATTTGGGCCTCTTGTACTTGGATTTGTGCCATGAAATTTTTATCCAAGATGACATGTAGTGTCCCCAGAATTATGGTGGAGAGTTAATGTTTTTGGACTTCTGTATTGAGCCCAGAAAATCAATCTTCAAGGCTGGTCCGGTTTGTTCACAGATTCTTTGGTCTTGTTTGTGAGGACCATATGACCCTTCAAATGGCAGAATTGGATCATGGTTCCTTCTAAAGAAATGTTGTATATTGAAATGAGAATCCTAAAAAACAAGAACCACACAATTTGGATCAGTATAGTGACAGTGCTAATTAAAACATTAAACTAACTCAATTGGACTACTTCTAAAAATGCTCAAAAATTATACTTAATATTAAAACATTAATATTTCACACAAATTATGCACATTTCATATAAAATAAGTAAATGGGGAATATAATAAGTCATGAAAATATTAATAACATCAACTCCCCCACACTTATATTTGCGTGTGTCCTCATGTGCAACAAATATAAAAACATGACAAAATCATTTTCACTCACCAACAAATATTAAAATTTTGTTTTCTCCAATCAGGGGAGGTTTAGACTATTTCACTCATCCATATTGAATTCCATCACAAATTCGGTTCACAATAATGCATCAGAAACAATTCATTTTTTCATGTTCAAGGTTTGAATTGTAAAATGTAGGCACTCAAAACTTACTCCTCTCAAGATGATAAAAATGTATTTTAGGAGGTTCACTTATTCACCAACAAAAAGTGAAAATCAAGACACTAGTGCAGAAAACGTTTTTTACGTCGGTTATTTTTAAATTTTTACGTTAGTTTCTAGCCAACGTTATTACGTGCGACGTTATAAATAAGGTTTTTCACGTCGGTTTTTTAAAAACCGATGTCAAAAACATAAAATCGCGATGTTTATCACGTCGGTTATTTTAGAACCGACGGGATAAAGGGGCCTGGAGAATGGTTTATCACATCGGTTATTTTAGAACCGACGTGATAAAGGGCCTGGAGAATGGTTTATCACGTCGGTTATCGAAGAACCGACATGATAAACTGCCTGGAAAATGGTTTATCACATCTTTTCTTAAACAACCGACGTGATAAACAGGGGTGAGGGGGTTTATCACGTCGGTTGATATAGAACCGACGTGATAAACTGGGGTGAGGGTGGTTTATCACATCCGTTCTATAAGAACCGACGTGATAAACCGGGCTGAGTGTGGTTTATCACGTCGGTTCATAAATAACCGACATGAAAAACCGGGGGAGGGGGGTTTATCACGTCGGTTATTGTATAACCGCCGTGATAAACCGGAGGGGGAGGGGGTTTATCACGTCGTTTAGTCAATAACCAACGTGCTAAACCATTCTCCAGGCCCTTTATCACGTCGGTTATTAAATAACTGACGTGATAAACCATTCTCCAGGCCTTTTATCACGTCGTTTATTAAATAACCGACGTGATAAACCATTCTCCTGGACTTTTATCAAGTCGGTTATGAAATAACCGACGTGATAAACCCAATTTTTTTTAAGCAGAATGCAATGATCTTCTCTCCACCAAAATCAACCAGAAAATAAATCAAGAAATCGTACAACAAAAACAGAAGTACATCAAAATTAAGCATGTACATAGATAAAATATAAAACTTACCCACTAGACAACATCCACCCTCATTTATACCGCATGGACAGCCCTCCCCCACCCTGTTGGAGCCCTCACCCTCATGTATACCCCCTGGACAGCCCTCCCCCACCCCTTTGGAGCTCCCACCCTCATGAATACCCCTTGGACAACCCTCCCCCACCCCATTGGAGCCCCCACCACACTCCTGGACTGCCCCCGACCCCCGGACACCCCCAAACACCCCTCGACAACCCCCCACCCGCCTGAACAGCACCTCCTCACCCCCTCACCCCACTTGACAGCCCCCACCACACCCCTGGACAACCCCCCACCCCTGGACATCACTCCCACACCCCTGGACCGACTTCTCACACCCCTGAACATCCCTGCCACCCCCCAGGACTACCCCCACCCCACCGGACAGCCCTCCCAGACCGCTGGACACCCCCAACACCACTGAACACACCCCCACACCCTTGGAACCCCTCCCCCACAGACCCAAATCCATACCAGAAGAACCATCAAAAGTAGACCAAAACAAGAAGTATAGCAAAATTAAACATTCACTTATATAACATTCAATACTTACACTGTCAACTTCAAAAAAAAAAACTAAATCAAACCTAAACAACTACCAAATACACAATTAAAACGACAATATTCAAAATTACATTTTTCATTACAAACAACTAAAATTCAATTAAAACTGTAAAATAATTTGACCACTCCACTTGTACATGTTTGATGTCTTCAGCAGTATAGGGTTGAGGGTCATCAAAAAGATACAAATGAAAAAGAAGATAGTTAACGTGTATAATGAATAAATCAAATTGAAATATGATGGAAAAGTTTAAGAGGAAATCGTACCAGGTCAAAATTCACAACTGTCCCAGTTGTTATTATTTCATACATAAATCTTAACATATAATATCCGCATTCGATGAGGCCTTTTTGTTCATGACATTTCTGTTTTGAATGAGTGTAAATTCAATATATTATTTTTATGTAATAAATCAAAAAGTACAAATTATAAATGGAAATTTACCTTCGCATTTACATATTTGATCTTTGCATTTCTTTTCTTTGTGTTTTTTCGAAAGTAGACCCATGCACTATTAGAAAATAATACGAATGGGGTAAATTTAAAATTCATTATAATATATAAAACTATTGAGAAATTGAAACTTACTTTTCCAATATATTCTTAAAACTTGCCCGCACATCACCATGAACAGAGCATATCCAATAAAGAGCTTTCTCCCTTGGGCAAAAAATCCCTAACATCCAATGATCACTAATAAAAGGAAATTTAATGTTAGTGGTTTTTTATGTTAAAAGATAATTAACTCTTTGAGAGAACTGTGTTTCATACCTCTCACAAAAAGGCATCATCCAACATTGTTGGATTATATTCTTTTCAAATCTTTCAGCAATATAAACCATTCTTTGTTCCTCAGTCAATGCACATGCTTCAGGGGAAATCAATTGTGGGTCCATGAATCCATATACTTCTGTCAGTTCATTCCTCTCACAAATTTTATAAAGATACCTAATAAAAAACATATATAAGTATACATTTTTAATAAATATAATGCAGGGAAAAGGTGTTAAGACTTACATGGAAAAAATTTGCACCACGTTGATGCCCAAATGTTCTCCAGTAACAAGCTCCATGATATCAGATTTTGTAATCCCCACACTTATTTCACGTCCACAAACATGAGATTCCATTGAAAACTCATAAAAACCCAACAACAAATGTGAATATCTTGATAATCTGTCAAGACCACTAGAATATGTATCTGATGTCATAGCATGTTGTCTTTGTTGTTGTCTATACAGTATTTATTTACCTTTGAAGTATTCCTGTGAAAGAAAAATTGAGAATTATAGTAGTTTTCAAATGATAAAACAACTTTAATAAAATAATAAAATAAAAGATATTACATTCATACCTCTATGGTAATGAGTCGAAGAAGTCTGGATGGACAAACTAAAAAATGGCCGATACTCTGTCCAATTGTCGCCACCTCATCTGTAGGTATTGGTACCCTAGCTGATCTATCTATAATATCCTGTACAGTGACCCTCTGATTCTATACCTCTAATTGTTGATGATGAACTATATCTCCTATAAAATATACCAACCCGTATGCTACTATTTGATGTTGAGAATCATCAACATACAACTCTCAATATGTAGGAAGCTGCGGCGGAGGCGTAGGATAAAAAATGGGGTCCGCAGGCTGAGGTGGGGGAGTGGGAGCTACTGGCGGAGTTGGAGGATAAATAATGGGGTCTGCAGGGGGAGGTGGAGGAGTGGGAGCTGCAGTCTGAAATTGTCTTTGCATTTCAGCAAACATAGACTGCACCGAATCTCTAATCTTGTCTTCCATCGTCGCATTAATATTTTGAACTTCAGCCTCCAAGGATTCTATTTTTTTTATAAACCGCCTTAATGTTAGAAGTTGAAGAATGTGGAAACACTTTTCTTACCGATACACCTATCAGATATCCTCTTACACGACCAGGATGTTCGGGCCTTCCCAATGCTGCAAATAAAATATCTTCCCTCCCAGTAGCTATAAATGTCCCCTCTGAACTCTGCTCCTCAAGAGAGTCCTGTATTAATTAATTGAACATTTCTGTAATGATTGAAACTTATATGAAGAAAAAAGTTAACTTAAATAAATTAAATAGATATCTTACAATCCTCTCAGCTACGATTCTCGATTCTTCCGAAAGATATTGCCCTTTTTTTCCCTTCCGAGCTCTCTTCCATTTTTCATGTCTAGATGGAGGGGATGGAGGGGCCACCTCTCCAGAGCTTGAAGACTCAGCTCTTAGTTGTTGAAATTTTTCCGCTATCATTTTTTCTTCCAATAATGTATACCCTCCCCGAGATAAACTATGAGGGTATACATTTTTAGATTGGATCTCCTGATGAGATTTCCTTGTTTGCTGTAATTTAAGAATAAGAAATCATTAACAAAACATTAATAAAATCATTTATATAAGAATGTTTATAAAAGTTTACATTGCCCTTACCAGAAGTGACTCTTTTTTCTACTTTCAGAAAACTGTCTCCATGTGTCTTCATCTATAAAAGGATATATACGACATGGATTGTCATGACTCCTATGACCATAAATGAAATCAGATGAGAGGGTTGATTTGAAATCCCTCCATCTCCTGGCAGCCAACGATAAGCATTTCTTCCTAACTCCTCCAGTGTCGGGAATATCAAATGTCATCTGATAAAGAAGAGGTTAAACATATTATATATACTAGAAACATTAAAATAATGGTCAAACAATGACAAAAGATCTTACCAAAATCATCTCCCACAACTGAGAGATAATCTCTTTATCCACACCTCTCCAATCATCATACAGAATGCTTACTTTGGTCTTAGCCTGAGTTGCAACAAAACTCTTAAAATCTATGGCATTCAGACCTCTAGGAATATCATCATCATCAAACTCAACTACTATCCTCTGATCCTGCGTACGGGCAAGTGATAATTTTGGTAAACGTGTGCACCCACATTTACCAACCTTTGAACTCTTTGTCGTAATAGGAGAATGTGAATGTTCATCCCCAGAGGTATGACCAGAAATATGCTCCTCTCTAGAATCATGTGGTTGATCATCTGAATGATCTTTCATTATCCTTCAAATCAAAAAAACAAACGTCATTTCACAAATATACAAATGCAAATATTTTAAGACTACTGTAATCAGAAAATAGAAAACTGTACTAGGTTACATAATAGTAAACATTGGTAATATGGTAAACATGTTAAACAATGGTAAAGATGTCAAAGATGTTCAATATGGTCAAGATGGTCAACATGGTAAAAAATGGAAAAAATGGTAAACCTGGTAAACATTGTAAACATGGTAAAGTAATTGTCAGTGAACAAATATACAAATTCAAATATTTTAATACTACTGTAATCAGAAAATAGAAAAGAGTACTAAGTTACATAATAGTAAACATTGGTAATTTGGTAAGCATGTTAAACAATGGTAAAGATGGAAAAGATGGTCAAGATGGTCAAGATGGTAAAAATGGTAAAAATGGTAAACCTGTTAAAAATTGTAAACATGGTAAAGTAATTGTCAGTGAACAAAAATAAGCATTTTAAAATTCATGTAATGGTTATAAACATGATAAAGTAAACTAAACAAACTTAAAACAAACAAAAACATATACTTATTTTATTTTAAAACATGTTTTAATAAATAAAAAACTTACAATATCTAACATTTATGGAAAAAATAAATGTAAACAAGAAATAAACATATGTTACCTATAATTTTAGGAATGTACAGATGGATTGTTTTCCCAAATTCCTTCATCGTGATCGTTCCTTATGGCACAAACTATGTCTTCAACATGATCGTCATTATGTTCTGTTAATATTTCCATTGAAGTAGGGATCTCACATAAATAAGCATATTCATCAAGTTCATCCTCACCAACATATTGTTTTTTCCCTTGTAAAACAACAGCCCACTGCATATCTGATTGATCTACTACATAAAAAATTTGTTTTGCATGTGTTGCCATTATAAAAGAATCAGCTGTGTCTTCTAATCTATTCAGATTAACAAGTGTCATTCCAAATTCATCGTGTCTGACACTGTTGTTACCGTTAAACCATTTACAGTTAAAAACTGGAACTTTAATTTTAAAGTAATCAACCTCCCATATGTCTTCAATCACTCCATAATATGCATTTGATTCATAAATTGGGTTTTTGTCCTTAACACTCGAAAAATGAATTGCTTCTGCAAACACCAATACACCACTATTCTGAACTGCACTTCTGTTGTCCTGAGCTTTTGTATGAAATGTATAACCATTAATGTCATAACCAGACCATGTTATCACATTTAAACATGGACCACCCACTATCCATTTTAATGTCTCTGATACATCTGATCTACCAAGCAAATTCTTTTTAATCCATGACAAAAAAGTTTTGTTGTGCTCATTCAAAATCCACATTTCTTTCTTCTTTGGATGAAATTGTTTTAACTCATTAATATGCAATGTGATATATGGTTGAGCATCAGCTATGTTATTCAAGATTTATGATTCTAACTTCTTAATCTGTTCAGCTGACAATGATTTGACTTTCAAGCCGCGAATCCCATTTCCCTCATTATTAACTCGTTCATGGCGAGATGGAGGCAAACCTATGTGTTGCGCCGCAGCCAAGTAGCTCGTACAAAACTCTACTACCTCCTCAGAAATATACTTTTCAATAATGGAGGCTTCAGGTCGATATAGATTTTTAACATACCCCTTTAATATTTTCATATACCTTTCAAAAGGATACATCCAACGAAGATATACAGGTCCACAAAGGTTTATTTCTCGAACCAGATGAATCATTAAATGCACCATTATATCAAAAAAAGTTGGAGGAAAATACATTTCCAATTGACAAAGTATA
Organism: Viscum album; assembly: GCA_963277665.1. Lineage (NCBI taxonomy): Eukaryota > Viridiplantae > Streptophyta > Magnoliopsida > Santalales > Viscaceae > Viscum > Viscum album. The sequence goes on from OY728145.1 coordinate 1,454,095,683, forward strand.
AAAATTGCATCCTTTTCCAAAATGTTCAAAGCATTCACATCAATCTTTTTGTTACAAATTGAATTGAAAAAATAACACAACTTCATTATAGTCTTTCTGACACGAATGGGCAATATTCCACGTAATGCAACTGGTAGAATTTGTTGCATCATGACGTGACAATCATGTGATTTCATACCTATAAACTTCAAGTCCTTCAATGAGACAAAAGTTTTTACATTAGAAGAATAACCTTGAGGCACTTTGGTATCATGAAGACACTAACAGAAGCTAATTTTCTCCCTCTTCGATAATGTATGATAAGCCGTGGGAAGAAATGTTCGTCTTCCTTTAGGAGTGGGAGCTAACTCCAAACGTATTCCCATTGATAATAAGTCTAATCTTGCATTCAACCCATCTTTAGTCTTTCCTTTAATATCTAACAATGTTCCAATCAAAGAATCACATATATTCTTCTCCACGTTCATGACATCAATATTATGTTTAACTTCATGATACCTCCAATATGGTAGCTTAAAAAAATGACCTTTTCCGCCAAATATGTCTATCATTACCAGATTTCTGTGTCTTTCCCAATGTCACGTCAAGGTTTTTCACCCTCTCAAAATACAGATTAGGGGATAAAGGTTTTGGAGCAGTATCAAATTCTTGTGAGCCATTAAATGCCTTTTTTAGTCTTCTATAAGGGTGTTCCATAGGCAAAAACTTTCGATGACCCATGTACACTGTTTTCCTCCCATGATGCAATTGACAATAGGACGTCTGTTGTTCGCAAATTGGACATGCTTTATTCCCTTTAACACTGTATCCAGACAAATTTCCATACGCTGGGAAGTCATTTATAGTGAACAGAAGCACTGCATGCAGTTGAAAATATTCCATTTTATAAGAATCATACACCCTAATACCATCAGCCCATAACAGTTTCAAATCATCAATCAACGGTGACAAGTAAACATCAATATCATTACCGGGTTGCTTTAGACCAGAGATCATTGTACTCAACATGACATATTTGCGCTTCATACAAACTTCAGGAGAGAGGTTGTAAATTACCAATAAAACTGGCCATGAACTATGTGTGCTACTGAGTGTTCGGTATGGATTCATTCCATCTGTGCACAACCCTAGTCTGAGATTTCTTATTTCATTTCCAAATGTAGAATACTGCGCATAAATTTTCTTCCATTGTGGACAATCAGCTGGATGAAATATTTTTCCATCACATACCCGCTCTTCAGCATGCCATCTTAACCTTTTTGCATCATGTGAATTAGCAAATAAACGTTTGAAAAAATTAATTATAGGAAGATACCAAAATACCTTTGAAGGGAGCTTTGTAATCTCTACATCACCCTGTGATTTTTCTTTCACCTTATACCGTGATGTCCCACATTTTGGACACTCTGACAGAAATTCATATTCCTTCCTATATATAATGCAGTCATTCGGACTGGCATGTATTTTCTTGTATCCCAATCCCATCGGGCATAATATTTTCTTGGCTTTGTAATGTGAATCTGGAAGATCGTTATCTTTTGGAAGAATGTCTTTCATCAATTGTAGCAGCTCTGTAAAACTTCTGTCACTCCATCCATGCTTCGCCTTCAGGTTAATCAATATTAACACCGCCGTCAGAACCGTAAAATCTGTACAACCGGGATATAATGGTTTTTCAGCATCACCATATAGACGTGAAACTGTCGGTTCTATGTCAATTTGTTCTGCTACAATATCGCGAATCATTTCTTCAATTCCATCGGAGTTACCATCTTGCGAATCATCATCATCAGTGACATTCCGTCCAGTTTCACCATGCCAAATCCAAGGGCTGTAACTCAGATTAAAACCATGACATATCAGATGATCTTTTATCTCTCTACTTTTCAACTTCTTCATATTCAAACATTTCAGGCATGGACAGAAAAAAAATGTCACTACTTGGAACATTTCGTTTTGCAAATTACAAAAAGGCATCAACACCTTCCTCAAATTCATTGCTCATTCGATGTGACGTAATCCAACTTCGACTCATTATTACCTATAACAAATATCAACAAAAAATATATTTTTTTAAGATAAGACAAATACATGTTTATATGAAAAAAATCATAATTTTAATGTAAAACAATTTAAAATATAAAACAAATCTATAGGTATTTAAAAAAATATGCTTGAATATTATTTTTAAAACAAAATATAGTTATTTGTAACAGTTTAAAATTTCATTGAATCAAAGAAAACCATGACGCCTAATGATTCTCCAAATAAAATATACATCAATAAAACATAAACAAAATTATTTTTATCGGGAATAAGTGAATATGATCAGATGATACACATTTATAATAATCTCATGCCAATATACTAATAAACATGTTAAAATATAGGAATACCTAATGGAGCATATAACAAGTGTTATTCATGCTTGTTGTTCAATCATTATGATCTAAAGTACTCAACACTTTCAAGTGCCAAAATCTTGAAAGTAGTAGTAGTTTTCATAAGTACCCAACACCAAATAGCTATAAATCGTAAGTGTCATGTCAGAAATATGAATATAGACCATTTTTTTAAGTTTAATAATATTGTCATATTATCTGATCATTCTGATTATATATTATAATTACTATATCCTTTTGATCCGATATATAATCTAAGGATTAATATTTCTTTAGAAAAAGTAATGTTAATATCATGGTAATGTAAAAAAAAGTATATGTCGAACTATATATATGTAATACCAATAAAAAAATACATATGTGTTTGGCCTGGGTTTCACACATAAAACAACTCATCTCACAAATTAAATTTTTGAATCATCCTACATAATACTTATTTTTATAACTTAGGGAATGAAAATAATAAAAGTTTTGATTTACGATACTCATTATGGGTAAACATGATATATATAAATATAATATCTAATCTCATAAAAAGATATCCATGGGGGTATAAGAGCATACACAAAGCACATGATCAAAAAGATAAGTGAAACAGTTCTATATAATCATAGATCATAAAACCTGAGACCAAGTATAACAATTTTAGCATAACATAAGACATGATTTATATGATAGTGGGAACATGATTTAAAAAACCTTATTCACAAGATCACAACATTGGTATGTGGAATAACATAAGAGTGTGGCACAAACATAATCATATAAGTCATAACATATGTCAAAGGAAAACATAGTTTCATTGACCTCATATTGGGATATGTTAATCACCTTTCCTATAATTTATTATAATATTTCTTACGAGACACATCGCATAACACATTGGACATTGTATAACCATCTGTATCCCATACTGAACTATGATATATAATGCATTGTCGAATGCATTAGAAGGATATTATGGACCCAAATGTCACATAATGACTAACCATATATATGGGTGAATCGTGATCATCAAATCATTTATAACACTTTCGTAGATCAATTAACTAACAAAAATGAAATGGGGGACATAATTGTTTTTACAAAACATAATAATTATTAATACATAAAAATGTGTTTGGATGGTAATATAAGATAATATACCTAATTCAATCTAATTATCGTTAAATTATTTCTACCTAGATAGAAAAGACCTTTATAAAAAATATAATTTAACTTGAGAATGAAAAGAAAGTACCCTTTACCTTTTTTATAATGAAAAATCTGAAAAGGATGATAATAATATTTAGGTATTATAATTTTTTTATGAATTATTAATAATAAAAGAAATCACCTCACTTGGTTTTGTTGAAAATCGGACATACCATCGTATTCAAGAAATCAGATACACTTTGCATGAAAAGGTCCATCATTTTTAGGAGATGACTGAAAGAAGAAATGTATTATCAGACTCACCATGAGTCCAGAATGAAATATTTGATTGTAATAGGTATGAATTGATATTTTTATGAATGCAGATGAAAACAGATGATGGTTTTCTTATCTAGGAGTTCTAAAAATCATAATTTTTTGAAAAAAATATTATGATGTAAGAATGTTGAATGAAATTTTAAGGATAGGTATTACCGATTGTACCTGGTCCAATTTCATTCATGAAAATCATTTTCTGGACAATAATATTGAAAATATGATTTTAAGAAAATAAGTACTACCAATCTTCATCCAGAAAGACACATTCCAGCTAAGTAGGAAATAATAATGTTGTTGGAAGAATGGAACGTTACAGTACCACCCATTATTTTTCAGATTTTGCTGAAGCTAATCCTCAATGTTTTAAAATTAATTATTCTTTCTAAATGATTGAATAATTTGAATGGTTGTGAAGTCAAATATCTATGTTCTCATGGTCATAGTAATATTTTTATCAGATATTGATTTATTCAGATACTTAAGAGGTTGCTCGTAAGCGTATATCAGAATGAAAATCTAGAATAAGAGTTAAAAATAGTCTTATCCAAAATACACCTTCTTGAATGTTGTGAGTTGAATGTTGCGAGTTGAATGTTGCGAGTTTAATGTTGCGAGTTTAATGTTGAGAGTTGAATGGACATAATAACCATTTGCAATGACAAAAAATTCCACGAGATTCAAAAACGAACGAAAAACACATCAAGAATCGAAACAAAAACGAAGTAAATAAATTCATGGAAGGCTTACTTGAATGTCGCGAGTTGAGATGATAGATCCGAGAGGAGTGAAGAAGATAAACAATGAAGCCAAAATGAGTTTAATGCAGGCGATCGACGAGCCGATTAGGGTTTACCGCGCAAGAGAGAGACGAGCCGGCGACTGTCAATCGAAAAATCGTAAATGACAGAACACGGGCTTTAATTTTTTTAAATGTTTTATAACGTCGGTTATTATATAACCGACGTTATAAACTATTTTTTAGCTTTTTTACGTCGGTTATCCTAAAACCGACGTAAAGAATCCCCCGCGCTTTGGTTTTTTACGTCGGTTCCCAAATAACCGACGTAAAAAAACCCGATATCTACGCGTTTTTTACGTCAGTTATTTGGTAACCGACGTAAAAAACCCGATATCGACGCGTTTTTTACGTCGGTTATTATATAACCGACGTAAAAAACCAAATCCCCGGGGGTTTTTTACGTCGGTTATTTGATAACCGACGTAAAAAACGCGTCGATATCGGGTTTTTGACATCGGTTACCAAATAACCGACGTAAAAAACCCCCGCACATTGGTTTTTTATGTCCATTTTAAGATAACCGACGTAAAAAACCAACAGGCGTGATTTGTAACGTCGGTTATTAAAATAACCGACGTGAAAAATCTACTCACCGCATTTTTACGTCGGTTATATATAACCGACGTAAAAAATGGTGACGTAAAAAACGATTTCTGCACTAGTGAGAGTTTGTAAGAGCTCTCAGCTTCCATTACCAAATCTAATGTGTACAAGAATCAAGTGGTCGTTTAAGGGGTTTTTCAGTGGCTATGGGATGGTAGGTATATAATGTCCATGGGAAAAGAGGGGTTAAAAACACCAACATGGAAAAATCAATGCACATTTTTCTTTGATATTTGATTTGAAAGGAAATAGAAACACATATTTACAAGGGAATTAATGTGTGATGAATGAAAAGTGAGGGAGATAGAAAATGGAATAGGGTGAGATGATGGAATATGTACAACATGGAAGACTTCCAATAATGACACAATACAAGATGATTCAAGTGTTCTTTTTTTTCTCTTTTTGCTCTTTTTTTTGAAAGTTGTGCTTGAAACATGTCTCACAGTCATCTCCCAACCCATACTTGATCTCCTCATGGAACTAATTTTAATAGTTATAACACGATCAAAGGTTGATGATGAATGATTTTTTACCCACCCAAGACACAACCCATTCCTTTTTTTCATTTTTTTTAATATAATATTTTTTCATTTTTTTGAACACTTTTCAATGACTTTTTTACAAATGAAAATTACACATATACACCCCAAAGCTCACAGAATTACAACCTCTCCCCCACACTTGAATGGATGCTTTCCCTCAAGCATATGATGACACATTGGAAATCAATGAAAGTACGCCCAAAAATGAAGTCCATTCCCCCCACACTTAAATTTCAATAAATTGTACAATGAAAATCCATGAAGATGTTGGGTGGGACAAGGTATTAGGCTTGTAATGTGGCTATCAAAAGAAAGGTTTTCATAGGCTCAAAGGGGCTTTCAAAAGTAGGATCAATGTAAGGGTAACGGGAGGCTATTTGGCTATTCTGATTCTCATGTGGCTTAAAAATGCCTCTATCATATTAATGCACACAAAATATGGAAATTCAGCTTGAAGGTCCACAAACTAAAGACTCACAATCAGTGGTGAAGACACACAATGAAAAAGATGGCCATAGATGACCTTGGCATGAAGGCTAATGTTATTCCTCACGGTAGGGAAGAATCATTTTCCACCAAAAATTGTTCATTCAAAATGTTTTTTATTGACACAAAATTGTTTACCCAAGTTTGAGATAAAAATTCAATATATTTGAGTTTAAAACAAGCCTTTTGACTCCTCAAAATGGTTGGACATAATTTCAATATTGGATGATTAGTAATTATGACACCCCTTTTTTTGTTAATTTTCATTTTTTTAATTAATTTTTTTTAAATTATTTTTTATTTTTAATGACACATCCACACAAAAGAGAAAATAGAAAAAAGGTTGTGGAAGAATGTTGTAGAAAAATGAGAGGGAGAGAGGAAGAAAAAGAAATAGAGAGAAGAAGAGAGGTAAGAGAGATTGAGGAGAGAGAGAGTTAAAGGGAAAGAGGTGCCCCTGGTTTGGATTTGGTGGGTTGCCATTTCCATCTAGTGGTGGGTCAATGGAAGTCGATGTGGAACCTAAAGTGAATGGAATCTCATGGTGATGCTTTAACCGGTGTCCATTTACCGTGAATGTTCTTTTTGAAGAAGGGTCTTGGACTTTCACTGCACCAAATGGGTAAACATTAGTAATAATAAAAGGTCCATCCCAACGAGAATTGAGCTTACCTGGGTGAAGTCGAAATTGAGAATTGAAGAGCATTACCTTTTCACCTTCATGAAATACCTTTCGAAGAATGTTCTTGTCATGGAGTGACTTTTCCTTTTCTTTGTAGAGAATGGAGTTCTCATATGAATCTCCAATTCAGTCAACTGCAACAATCTTTCTTCACCAGATTTTTCACAATCAAAATTACAAGTTTTGACAGCCCAAAATGACTTATGTTGGATTTCAACTGGTAAATGACATGATTTACCAAAAACTAGCCTAAACGGAGACATCCCAATGGGTGTCTTATAGACTGTTCGATAGGCCCAAAGTGCTTCACCAAGTCTATAGGGCCAGTCTTTTCTTGTGGGCTTAACAATTCTTTCAAGCACTCTTTTCACTTCTCTATTAGAAAGTTCATCCATTCCATTTTTTTGAGGGTGATATGCAGTGGATGTTTTATGTACAAACCCATTCTTTTTCAAAAGTGACTCCATGTTTCTATTACAGAAATGAGTTCCTAAGTCACTTATCAAAGCACGTGGTGTTCCGAATCGATGGAAGATATGGGTTTTGAGGAACTCACTCACAGTTTGAGCATCATCTTTCCTAGTGGGTTTGGCCTCGACCCACCTAGAAACATAGTCAACAGCAAGGAGAATTTAGGATAATCCATTGGAAGGGGGAAAAGTCCCCATGAAATCGATGCCCCAAACATCGAAAAGCTCACAGAAGATTAATGGCTTTTGAGGCATTTCGTTTCTTTTGAAAATTGTGCCAAACTTTTGGCAAGTGGGACATGATTGACAGAACTCGTGTGAGTCCATGAAGAGTGAAGGCCAAAAGAATCTAGAATCTATGACCTTTCGAGAAGTCCTTTGTGGTCCAAAGTGTCCACCTCCAGGCATTGAGTGGCAGAATTCCATGATGGAGGATTGTTCAGTTTTATCAACACATCTCCTAATTACCATGTCAGCCCCAGTTTTCCAAAGTTTATTATCTTCCCAAAAATAATGCTTTGAATCACTTTTTATCTTTTCTTTTTGTTATTTTAAAAAATATTCAGGGAAAATACTAGAAACCAAGTAATTGACAATTGGGGCATACCATGGTAAATTTGGAGTGAGAGATGAGAGATGTTCAGTTGGAAATTCAGGATCAATTATTTCAGAATGAGAAGAATTAGAAATTCTACTCAGGTGGTCAGCCAAAGGGTTTTCTTTTCCAGGTTTATCTTTTATCACAAGGTCAAACTCTTGGAGCATTAAAATCCATCTTATTATCCTTGGTTTGGAATCACTTTTCTTAAGTAAGAACTTTAATTCTGAGTGCTCTGTGAAGATGATGATTTTGGCACCTAAGAGATAGGACCAGAATTTATCCAAGGCAAAAACCACAGCTAAAAGTTCTTTTTCAGTAACAGTGTAGTGTGATTGAGTTTCATACAATGTTTTTGAGGCATAAAATATGACATGAGGAACGTTTTCTCTTCTTTGACCAAGAACAGTCCCAATGGCCCTATCAGAAGCATCACACATCAATTCAAATGGTAAGGACCAATCTAGGGGTTGGATTATTGGAGAAGATGTGAGAGTAGATTTGAGTTCAATGAAGGCTCTCTTGCAAACCTCATCAAAATTGAATGTGACATCATTTTGAAGTAAACGAGTGAGTGGGAGGGAAATCTTGCTGAAGTTCTGAATGAATCGCTGATAGAAACCAGCATGACCAAGGAAGGACCGAATGTCTCCAACTGATTTGGGTTCAGGAAGTGATTGGATCACCTCAATTTTGGCTTGATCAACTTGGATACCCTCTTGAGAAATTATGTTCCCTAGAACAATCCCATTTGAAACCATGAAGTGACATTTTTCAAAATTCATCACAAGGTTGCACTTGACACACTTTTGAAGGACCAAAGAGAGTGAATGTAAGCAAGATTAAAATGACTCGCCATAAATGGTAAAGTCATCCATGAAGACCTCCATGCAATTATCAATGAATTCAGAAAAGATACTCATCATACACCGCTGGAATGTTGCCGGAGTATTACAAAGGCCAAAAGGCATTCGCCTATAGGCATAGGTTCCAAAGGAGCAAGTGAATGTGGTCTTTTCTTGGTCTTGAGGTGCGATTGGAATTTGGAAGTAGCCGGTGTAACCATCAAGAAAGCAATAGTGTGAGTTTTCGGCCAATCTCTCAAGCATTTGGTCAAGGAAAGGAAGTGGGTAGTGATCTTTTTGTGTTTCAGCATTCAATTTGCGATAATCGATGCACACACGCCATTTGTTTTTCACTCGAGTTGTGACCACTTCTCCATGTTCATTTGTGACAACTGTTATCCCTCCCTTCTTAGGAATGACTTGAATTGGACTAACCCATTCACTATCAGAAATTGGGTAGATAATACCAGCTTGAAGAAGCTTGGTAATCTCTTCCCTAACTACCTCAAGTATGAGTGGATTGAGTCTTCTTTGAGGTTGCCTAATTGGTTTGGATGATTCCTCTAGATGGATGTGATCCATGCAAAGGGCAGGGTTGATTCCTGGAATATCCTCTAGGGTCCAACCTAAGGAATTTTTGTTTTCCTCTAACACTTGAACAATTTGGGACTCCTCAGTTTCAGAAAGTGAAGCAGAGATAATGACAGGGTAGGAGGGGTCATGGAAAAGGAATGCATACTTGAGGTGTGAAGGAAGTGGTTTTAGATCAGTTTCAGCCTTGATTTGAGAGCTAGACAAGTTAGGAGCAGGAGAAGGGATTCCAGATGGGTTTAGATCATTTTCCTCAACACTGTCCAAGGTGGTGCAGTAGAGATCAGAGTTGATGTGGGATTCAAGAGAGTTTTTAAGTTCCTCTAGATTGATGGAGTCTATGAATGAGAGGTCCACATCAACTTCACCATTTATGACTTTGTTAATCATGGTGCAGATTTCACAAGATCCTTTATCATTAGAACATGAAGAACATGGTGGATTGGGGTTCGATTGAATCTTAGAAGTGGCCTCGAAAGCATGGATTGAGAATGCAGAGTGATCCTCAGATGGATATTGCATGGCTTGGAAAATGTTGAACTTGACCAGTTGGTCACCGAATTCCATGGATAAGATGCCTGAATGGACATCAATCTTGGTTCTAGCAGTCATGAGGAATGGTCTTCCTAGAATTAGGGGAGATCGAGAAGAGGTCATCTCACCTTCCATGTCAAGGACATAGAAATCAGCTGGGAAGATAAGATCATTGACCCGAACAAGAACATCCTCAATTATCCCCTCAGGACTGGCAGTGCTTCGATTGGCTAATTGAATGACAACACCAGTTGGGTGCAAGGGACCTAGACCAAGGTTGGAGAAAATGGATTTGGGCATGACATTTATTGAGGCTCCAAGGTCTATGAGTGCATCATAAAATATGGAACTCCCTATTTGACATAGAACCGTGAAGGTCCCTGGATCTTTGCACTTCATGGGAATGGACTGTTGGGTTGAAACATTTTCAATGTTCCTAAGTTTCCTCTTATGGGTTCACAATTCCTTAAGAAACTTGGCATACTTAGGGATTTATATGATGGCATCTAAGAGGGGGATGTTCACTTCAACACGTCTAAACATGTCAAGCATTTCAGGATCAGGTTCAAAGGACTTCTTAGGCTTGAAGATGGATTGAGGAAAAGGAATTGGGTTCCTTAGAGGAATGGAAGGAGGTGAAGGAGTGGATTCAAGTTCCTTTTCCAGCTTTTTGTTCTTTTCATTTTCTAGATCAACATCGAAAGGGGAGGTAGAGCAATCAGCATGGGGCATAGCAATTTGGTTTCCCGATCTAAGTGGAAATTCACTTACATTACCCTTAGGGTTGGGTAATGGTTGAGCTGGGAGTTGGGATGAATTGGATGGTTGTTGCTAGCTAAGGTGGGATGCAAGTTGACCTATTTGGGTTTCAATGTTCTTGAGGCTAGAACGGGTGAAGGAAGAAAGATCCTCTACAGCACTTTCCCATGGTTTTTTAGAAGAAGAGGCTTGTCCCAAATTGTCTTGGCCTTGATTTTGGTTCTTGGGAAAGCGATTGTATTGGGTGGGGAATTGGGAAGGCTCGTTAGGATAGTGGAATCTAGGAGGAGGATTGTTCCTTTGGGGTTGAGGAACAAAAGGATAATGTTGATGGACGTTACCACCACTTTGACCATATTGGAACTGGTTTGGATTTTGATGAGGGAACTATGGAGAATGAGAAATGGGATTACCATACCACAGAGGTGGGTTAAAGGTATAAGAGAAGGGCTCAGAGTGGGGTTGGTTGAAGTTTCTAAAAAACTGACCTGATTGTTGAGGGTTGAAGTTTCGCTGAGCATATGCCGCATTGAGCTCCATTGGACTAGATGAATCAGATGGATCATCTTGAAGTTGGGGACATGTGTCAGTCGGATGAGATGGAGAGTTGCAAATTCCATAATTCTTGATAGGTCTAGGGAATAGTGACTGTGGAGAAGATGAGGTTGGGGCTTTGGTAGCCACCGCTAGTTGACGCACAAGACCTGTAAGTTCACTCATCTACTCAGTCATCTTGTTGGGCTCTATGGATTGATTCTCTTAGGCTTGTTTCACTTGAGCATGTGCTCGATTATGGAATTGCTGCGTGTTTGCATCCATGTTGCTTATGAGTTCTCGTGCAGCTGCAGGAGTTTTGTCAACAAGAGCACCGCCACTTGCGGCATCAATGAGAGTTCGCTCCATAGCCAATAACCCCTCATAGAAGTATTGGATCAGGAGTTGGTCAGGGATTTGATGGTGTGGAAAAGTTGCCACAAGCCTTTTGAACCTCTCCCAATACTCATGGAGTGATTCATTAGGGAATTGACGGATGCCACTTATTTCCTTTCGGATAGAAGCTGTTCAGGAAGCAGGAAAGAACTTCTCAAGGAAAAGTCTCTTCATGTCAACCCATGAGTTTATGGAACTAGGTGGGAGGTAGTAGAGCCAAGACTTGGCAGAATCCGCTAGGGAAAAGGGGAAAGCTCTAAGCTTGATTTGTTCTTCAGAAAACCCTTGAGGCTTCATGGTAGAGCATACTACTTGTAACTCTTTAAGGTGAAGATGTGGATCCTCACCGGCTAGCCCGTGAAAATGAGGGAGAAGATGAATCAAACCTGATTTGAGTTCGAAGTTAGATTGAATGTTTGGATATTGAATACCAAGAGGTTGGTAATTCATATCAGGGGCAGCATGTTCTTTCAATGTTTGTTCCCTAGGATTGGCCATATCTAATTCAATTGGTAGGGCAATGATTGGTTCTTGGGTGATTTGGTTATCCCTAATGGTCCTCCTAAGTCGACGAAGAGTTCTATCAATTTCAGGGTCAAACAAATCCGAGGGATTGTTTGGGAGGCTTCGGGGAATTCAGAGAGATTTAGAAAGGATGAGGATGATGGGTTTTCCTTTTTATTTTTTCAGTTTATGATTTTTAAGAGGAAGACGGGTTTTTCTTTGGGTTTTTTTTCAATTTTTTTCAAAAATTTTGATTTTTTTTTGGTTTTTTTTACAATAACTAGAAACTAATGACTACTTAAAGCACCATCCCCGGCAATGGCGCCATTTGAAACGTACGGACAATTGTCACCTATCGACCGGTCAATGTTCCGGTGCTCTGCTAATGTGTATAGCAGCACTCGGGTCGAATCCTCAGCGATGGTACTTCGTAATAGTCGATTGATTTTAGTTGATTGTATTTTGATTGGGGGGGTTTTTTTGTAGAGCTTAATTGAAATTTTTAATGAATGATGTTTAATTTAACAAGTTGATAAAGATTGGGGTGAGTTCATCATTATGTTAGTTAAGCTTGTGATATCCATGAGCTTTGCTTTATATTGCATTTAAATTAACACCCATGTCACAAGATGATGTTGATTAGAATTCCTAAGTGTTAAGGATTTAATCCAAGCCTTAAATTAACTTTGGGTTCTAATATTGATCAAATATTTTTTATGGTAGTGTATTTATGGTTCCAATAATCCATGGAAACCACACGTTAAACAAATCAAGTCATTAATCCATGACATGCTTAGTCCAACATACACAATGTTAATTCGACGAATACTCATCGAGCAAAATCTCTCAATCGCTTAACATACCTAAATTAAAACTCACCCCAATGAGAAATTTACTCATCCATTATGATTTTTATTAATCTGGTAATATATTTTTATGGTGATGAATTATAAAGAGAAGAAAAATAAAGGGACAAGATAAGAGTAGTGTGCCAAACACACACACGAAATATTTTGAGAATCAAAAATGGAATTTCGATTGAATGAGGAAGAAAGATAAGGTACTGTAATTTAAAATGATTCAAACTATTTTAAGACCATGAATATTATACTACAGAAGGTGGAGGAGAATAAGAGATATTGAAGAAGAAACTTTCATTAAAACAGAATTACAAAATAAAGGACTTACAAAATTACAAAAATGAAGAACACAAAAGTAAGTGAAAAAAAAGAGAGGAGGAAAGGTCTCTAAAGTGAAAAATTGAGTATGGAAGGTCCTCCCAAGCCTTTGGAAAATCTTTGGTCGTGCCAATATGATCTCTTATCTTCTAAAATGCCAACCCCTCTCAAGGAGAGAATGGAGAGTATTTATAGCCCAAGGAGTGAACTGTTTGCATTCCCAATCTGTCCCTCCACTTTCATCGCCAATTTGGCTATTCAGACAGCATAATCTCCGAATATCTCCTTCTTAAAAGTTGTGGATAATAAAGCTTTCCAACTACTGTCAAAATATGGAGGCATTTGGACATGTTGAGCCAAAGTTATGGCGGTTTTATTAAAGAAAGGTAAACTGTCCATTTCTATCCATGCTTTTTCGATGGCCAAAATGTGAATGGATTTTTCCACAGGAAGATGCCTTCAAATCCGAATGACTTATTCAACAAAGTCGGCCTACTATATCTCCTCTTTGCCAATGCAATATCTCAGCTCGATTTGATGCTTACATCATGAGATATGGCATGAATAGTATACAGATTTTAATTCTCGGACAGAATGGTGGGCTGAACTTCAAAGCTTCATTTGGGCCCCTTGTACTTGGATTTGGGCCATGAAAGTTTTATACAAGATGACATGTAGTGTCCCCCGAATTATGGTGGAGAGTTAATGTTTTTTTACTTCTGTATTGAGCCCAGCAAATCAATCTTCATGGCTGGTCCAGTTTGTTCACAGATTCTTTGTTCTTGTTTGTGAGGACCATATGACCCTTCAAATGGAAGAATTGGATCATGATTACTTCTAATGAAATGTTGTATATTTAAATGAGAATCCTAAAAAAAAAGAACCACACAATTTGGATCAGTATAGTGGAATTTATAATTAAAAAATTAAACTGACTCAATTGGACTACTTCTAAAAATGCTCAAATATTGTACTTAATATTAAAACATTAATATTTCACACAAATTATGCACATTTCATATAAAATAAGTAAAGGGGGAATATAATAAGTCATGAAAATATTAATAACATCAGAGGGCCTTGGGTGTGATAGTGGGGAAACTATGCCCTTATTGGTAGAGTACTCTATGAAATTAAACAACACACATACAATATCAGAATCAGTGAACATCCATATACAAGAGTAAATAGAGGAAGACTGAGATAAATAAACAATTGAAGCATGTATGTATATAAATGATGCATGATGCATGTGTCTAGGAAAGCAGTCAAACAAATCACAATGTGAAAAATACAAATAGTACTAAAACAAGTACAAAATAAAGATAATCAGTTACTTAACATCGCAATCCTAATCATGGTCCCATGCTCCCCAACTCCACGGCAAGTCAAGTACCTAAAGTCGAAGGGAGCTTTCCCTTATCTATACTTGCAACAACATAATATGTTTGGGCCCAAAAGCTTGACCCAAACAGGTTGTGAGGCAAATTACCATTATTCAACCACCTGAAGATCTATTCCTAACAGTCAGTGAGCATGTGGCATGTAATACTATAATAAGCAGTAAACAATAAACATGATGATACACAACAGTAAACAATCCACAGATCAATAAGCAGCAGTGAAGAAAACAGCTATCCACAAACAAGAATCCCTCTGGGAAGTACTCAGATCCATCCCATCTGGTCTTATCCAAGAAGCACCAACAACCCTCTGGATAGTACACTCAACCTATCCTCTCTGTTTTGTTCATACAAAATTACATGACTCTCTAAGGAAGCACGCTCAGTCAATTCCCCTTATAGTCTATGGTAGTCAGGGACACTGTGAGGAAGATCACGCAGTCAATTCCCCTTATAGCCCCAAAGTCTAGAGGCTCTCTAAGGAAACTCACTCGGTCAATACCTCTTATATCCTCAGGTCAATCATAGACTCTCTGAGGAAGCTCACTCTATCAATTACTCATATAGCCTGGAATGGTTTAAGGAAATTCAAACAATACAAAGACTCTCTGAGGAATCTCACTTGGTCTATCCCTGTATAGCCTATAAAGCTCAAGAATCTCCGTGGTAGCTCACTAGGTCTACCCCCTGTAGTCTATAATATCCAAGAATCTCTAGGAATCTCACTCAGTTTATCCCCTATAGTCTATAATATCCAAGACTCTCTGAGGAAGATCACTCGGTCCACCCCCTTATAGTTTATAACACTAGGTTCTCACAGCCCTGTGCCAGTCAGTGCATAATAATTCTATAAGTACAAAGTAAACCTACATAGCTACTTGGATAACCAGTCTATAGCATAAAAAGCATGTTAGAGAACAACACTCCATCCTACAGTCACAGGGCATGGAAAACAGGTATAACGACCAATGGCTGGACAAGACCAAAAGGTCGTAAATAGAACAAGGCATGGAAAAAACATCCAAGGATAGAAATTATCCTCATAAATAACCAAATTACCTCTACATAATAATAAAATCAAGGTAGGAACACAACAGGGGAAAACAGTAAACACGTAACACCCCGTTTAAGGGTATTGGTGGAAATTGCACATAAAACTCAAAGACTTTGAACGGAAAAGAACAAACCACATACCATGATTCTTGGAGATCGATATACATGAACCACGAGTCTTTAATTTCCTTATAACGTCATAGATCTACAAAAACACACAGAAATTTCAAGCCACGATAACATGGAAAAGAGGACAAATTTGAAATTGACACTCTAGGAGAAGGAAGAGCATACCGCTGTGGTTCCAACAAAATCGATGGTGGTCAATTCAGAGAATAGATGGAGGCTCGGGGGCTTGGAGGAGATTCAAGGCTGTACGAGATGCTCTCAGTCGAAGAAGCTAGAGAAGAAGCATGTTCTGGCAATTAGGCGTGACCCCGGTCCATTTAATTAAACAAATAAAGTACATGGTGTGTACTTTTGGAGTACACGGCGTGTAATAGGCTTTTATGTACTATTTTTTAAGCTGCCTCCACATCACCCCACACGACCGTGTGTGTGTCCTGGACATGGCCATCACATATCCTCACGCGGCATCAAAGTACACGATGTGTACTTCAAAAATTTCCAGAAACTCCTCTTTTCTCAAAAAAATCCAGAAAAAGGAAAGACACACCTGCAACGAAGGTCTCAGTTCTTACATCATGTATCATATAGACACTTGTTAGAAATCACATTCCATGAATTCTTATCGTGCCATTTAGAGAGCATAACTAATTTCATGTTGTTGTGATATGTGTCCTTCTAGATATTCATGATGTTGTGATAGGTACTATGATAGATATTCCTACAGTTCTGATTGGTGTATTGGTATGTGTTATGGTTGAATTGGATAGATTCCAAAATTTATTCCCCGAGGAGTATGGGCCCTCTCAGATCGGAATTTTGTGATAGTGTTTCGGACAAGGGATATAGATTGTGTTGTTATATGATATATGTGGATTCCATTCTTTGATTTGAAGGGAGTATGGGCCCCCACTAATCATAATTTGGCACACCATTGCTTTTTTTTTCAAAAACAGGGGTTTTGGGTAAGTTTTCAAGGCTTACTGTCTATAAACCCATACAACACGGTGTGTTATGCTATGAACACATGTCATGCGTTCTTCTATTTTGGAGGAGAGATATTTTCTTAAATATACACCATGTACTCGGAGTACACATCGTGTGACAATTGATTGTGTGTCCGACCATGTAAAATAGATCACAAATTTTTGGTTTCTGGTTAGTGCAGGTCATTAATGGTAGATACACACCATGTAGTTTTACTTAAGAAGACCTTGTGGTACTCTGAAAATGTGGAAGTACATGGAAAAGTGAACGAACTCGAGTACTATCCATTTTTCGGGATGACACACTGTGTACCTAGGATGTTTACATGCCTAGAAAGGCATGAGCACATGCCTATGTTAGAGATTGAAGGTACACTCCATGTGTGGTTTCCACATGTCGTGTACATATTTTCTGGTACCCTTTATGAGTATTTCCTAATTTTATCCCCCTTTGTAATTTTTGGACAAGAGAGTAGTCCTCTCTGAGTATTTTTCCATGTAGATCATAATGTTGAAGCCCATGGAGTGTTATGAGGACTCATAATGTGTGTTTTAGGGATTTTATATCTAAATGGAGGGGTACTTTCTCAAATTATCATTTTAGTGGTCTACTAAGAGTTATTCCAAAGTGTGAATGACTGGTTGGGTGTTAGAACCAAAAGACATGTGATCTAACATGAGTTGTGAGCTATAACTCATGACCTATGCTTTATGGACATCCCCCTTATGAGATGTGTCCTTAGGGCATTTAAGGTCATGGTACGGGTTGATATCAAGGATTCTGTGTAGGATTCCTCTACTTATGTTTTGACCTAAAGAATCTCATATAGGATTCCTCTATCCCCTATCTAGTAACCAAGGATGCCCTGTGGGATGCCTTTACATAATTGTTATTCTAGGGACTCCCTTGCAGGATCTCTCTTCTATGTACCATTTTCAAGGATCCATATTGTAGGATTCCTATGTTGTTTATCTTTCATGGATCCCATGTAGGATTCCTCCCTTGCCTTTATAGCTAAGGACCATGTATAGGATGCCTTTACTCGTGTTACCTAGAGGATCTTGCATAGGATGTGTCTCAGTGTTATGATGCTTATGCTTTGTAAGGGGATATCCTATTGTATAGATTTCCAATGATGGTACCACCTAGGTACTTTTTTCCCTAGTAGGATGTTTGAGTCTTTAAAGTGGACACCCTTATTGTGATGGGTGATCACTGTATCTTGATGCTTGATATGGGAATTATTATTGGGGAAATTCTCGGTTCTGTAGGATATACATGCCTCTAGCATGGTCATCTTCTTAGGAGGTCGTGTGAAACACTCCTTCCAAATGTGATGGGAGACTTGGGATTTTATAATCCATCTAAATAGTTGTGTTGATGATGTGATTTTGAGATAGTTCCTGAGTGGTCTATCTAGTACTAGGATGCGTAGGGTGGATAACCTATGAATAGTACCTAGAATGTTTAATTTGTTCTTTTAAACTTAGGGTAGTATATGTTTTAATATTTAGTACTTGTTAAGTGTTAAATATTTAAAACAAGTCTTTTAATTTGGTTAATTTTCGGAGCTTTAAGATATTGTTTCTATTCTTGGTTATCTTTGAAGTATTGTGGCCAAAAAGTTTTAAAACCAAGTTTTTCCCACTACTCGGGAGGAATTTATAAAACATGATTATTTTGACATGACTATATGTTTAATTTTAGATTTCACACCAAGTGATATAATGTCGTAATCATGGTTGGTGGAATGACACTCGTTCATTTAAATTGGTTCTAAACTCATATGTTTAAGAGCAGTTGTTCCTTCTTCTCAATGTTTAATACACTCCTATGTGTGGAGCATCACATCAGTCATGTTTAAATGTTTTCTTCCATGTAAAATTATCATAATCAAGAACTATTCAGGGTTTGTCATTTCTACTTTAATTCCATTGTGACTTGTGAGTCTTATTTTCATTTTTTTCCTTCCTGGTAGCACGATGCTATTGTGGTTGGCTGTGTGTGCATAAATTTTGAGAAACCGATGATCATGGGTGTACCTTGGTGACTAAGTGTGATCTTTATAGAAATTCCATGGGATAAAGGCATTATGATTGGTTGAATGACGGTGTGTCGGTAGGTGAAGCTTATTTTTCTTTCAGGTTGTCAACCAGTACTATTTTGACTATCCTTATCTGGTAATCCTTATGTTTCTCTTAGTTTTCTCTTCCTTAAGAGATGAGCATTTCCCCTATCTAGAAATTTTCTTAGATGCACTAAGAGAGTTCCAGTCATACACCGTGCTACAGTTGAAGGACATTAGGCTAGTTTTTGATCTCTTTCAATGTTGTGTGCCAGATGTGTAGTTTTAAATGATTCTTGGTTAATCCTTAGTGATACATGAGTTCCCATGTAGGAACTCCTTGGACAGACTCAAGGATGCCTGTCATTTTCTTTGACGTGTCCTCTAGGCGAATGCTGCTCTAGGTTCAGTTAGTTTTCTTATGTGTACTTTTGGCCTTGTATGAAATTCTCTCTAGTAACAGGGAGTATGTTCCACCTTGGAGAGTTCCTTGGACCCTGGGTTGATGAATTTGCGGTTATCTTCGACTTGTTTTTGGGATCAGATGTGATGTTTTAAAACGAGATAATTGTTTCAGTGGGATGGATCTGGAATTATGCTTTTACTCATGTTGTGTTATAACCTATAAATTGATCAATGGATGGCTTGAGAAAGGAGTGTCACTAAGAAACATGTATGATCTGTAATGAACGGGATCATTGAGGGAATATGGTGCCTTGGGAGTAGGCTTTGTGTTCTGTTGAAATACGTCATCCTTCTAAGATTGGATTTTCTGAGATAAGCCATCCAGTGACTGTTTGACTCGTTATCCTTGTTGTTCTTTGTGTTTGGTTTGAGTGGACCGGTTTAAACACTCTCCCAGTTTAAGGTGGGTGTGGTGTCAAAATTTTCAATGTCTTTTGAGTAAATATTTCGTGATCACATTAGATGAGGTTGATCAGGGTTTGACCATTCTCTATTGTGAGGCCATTGTTATGACCCCGGTTATGTTTCGGGTTTTCCCAGTTATAGGAAAATCATGCTAGAAGAATCTATAGAATTCTCAAATGTGTACTTGTTGTATTTTTCCAATGTTGAAGGTGTTGTGGTAACGATTTTGTTTGTGTTTTTCTTAACAGACTCACGAAGGTTTCATTCTTCCTACCGATCAAAGAAAACCTTCCGTTTTAATGAGCTTGGAAGGTTGTAAATTCATGAGATTATACAGTTTCACAGGGTTCTATATTCTATCATTTTAGATAGGTATATATGGTTTAATTATCTTTAATGTTAATTTCTACAAAGGGAATTGGGTACAAAGGTTCTTTTGAGTAGAGCTTACCTCCACCAGATGGATATCCGGTAAGAGCACACGATTCGGGTTCTGGAGGAAATTCTTCGAGCATGCATCCTAAATCTCAAGGGATCTTGGGAGATAAACATACCCTTGGTTGGTTTCTCCTATAACTATTCCATTTAGGATACTTTTTTCTTAAGGGAATTCCTTGAGCACTCAGGGAATGTCATTTTCATTCAAGGATCTAGTTTCCAATAGCGGTACCCACCATAGATCATGGTCCTTGTCTACTAAAGGATTCCAGACATGAATTCATAGGATCCATTTATTATCTTCCATATATTAAGATGCATCAAATACACTCCATGGATCTAGATTGACGTCTTTAGACACATGGCATGATGGAGTCATCCCATTGGTCCCATTCATGATTAGCTCATGATTACCTTGGAATATATCCATGGATGATGTTATAATATTTTACAGTGGAATTACTTTGTTATGCCCCTTGGATTACAATTCGACACCCTCTATTGTCATACAGGATGAGTTTTTACTATGAGTTGGCTGACTCCTGAGGTCAAGGATTTATTGGTTATGCCTTGGATCCACTTTCATAATTGCTATGATCTGTTTTAGAGTTGTTGAAACCTTAACATGTTTTATCTATATAAACTAAGAATAAATTAATTAATTAAATAATCACATGCTTAAAGGCAAAACTGACTAAGGATGAAGTGGATATTAGTTATTATTTTGGAATTACATTACATTTATATATACCTACACACTGCTCAGTTTATATTCAATCACTATATTATATATAAGTCATTGGTGGTGGCCTATAGATATTTACCTCACACTCTATCGAGTCCATCATTGGTACCCTGAAAGATTATATGATTGTAGGTAATGAAAAGGAGAAGTGTACCACCTTGGACACCTAAATTTCTTTATTTCATAGAATGGAACTTGGTAGAAAATGATCAGTCCAGACCTTAGGATTATTGGATAGTTTATGGTCTTTTTTATTTTCTATTGCGTGTAATGTATTGATTTCCTTTTACCATGAATATATTTTTTTTCCTATTTTGTATGGACATGAAAATAAATCATCATATTTCTTATATGAGATAGTTACATCTTAAAATTATTATATTTTACTTCGATGTTTATCTTTATTTATATTTATTATCCTTATTATACTACTTCTACTATTTATTTTGTTATTATATATTCACTATGATCTACTCTAACAATAAGGAATAGTCTCCCTGAGGACACACACTAGGCCCTTTATTCTAGTCGACTGACTCTCGCCTATGGGGAGGTGCACTTGAGGCCATATGGACAATAAAGTTTGGGGCACCATTGAGTGGATCTGAGGTCAAGATGTCACTAGAATATTAAAAATTTTGATTAAATATATTTAAATTTAAATAAAATCATTCACCAGTAGTGATTAATTTAGATTATTAACATACAAAAAAATTGTTTTTATAAAGGCATTTGTTCAAAAAAACCACTCCTTTTCATTAAAATGATTTCTATTTCTATTTCTAAACAATTGATATCCAATAAAGTCATTTTATAGATGTTTAAACCCTTCATTTTTTGTAAATTATTTATTCTTATTAATACTCATCAATCCAATAGCTAGGTGGTAACCATTACATAAATAATAATATTTCAACTGTATAGCATGATTCGTTTAAACTCGGTATTGAATGAAAAGCAAGATATCAAAGAAATAATATTTTTTATATAGAACTATATCAAAAATCCACATGGTGTCACATTATATCCCACTTAAAATAAATTTCATCCTAATAATTACATCACTATAATATTAAAAAATGAGGATATCTCTATTTCATCACATCCATAGGTTCCCAAGAAGCTTCTTTAAATTTTTTATTCCTCTAGAGAAGTTCAATTAGGTGAGTAGTATTGTTCCCTAAAACATTATCTCTATGATCATAGATTTAAATCATTTTTATCATATTAATTATTAGTATCTGTTGGTATGAGATTTTAGTTCAATATAAATGAAGGACCAGGCATGTACTTTCTCAGGAGATATATATGGAACAAATCATGAAATTGATAGAGGTTTAATGGAAGCACAAAGTGAGAAGATACCATCCATAGTAAATCAAGAATTTTAATAGGTCTAATATTCCTAGGGAATGTATTTATTTTATTTATAAACCTCTTAACCTTATTACATGGAGAAATTCTCAAAATATCATCTCACCAAATTTGAATTCCATATTTTTCTGATTCATTTTAGCATAACATTTCTATCAACTTAGATTTCCCTTAATATAATTATAAATGAATATTACATTATTTTCCATTTCCATAGTTACCTTAGGCCCGAATATATTTATTTCTCTATCTTAATCCTAGTATATTTGAGTGGTATAATTCATTCCATAAAAGGATTCATAATTATCCATGTGAAATCTTGATTGAAAGTTATTGTTGCAGGAAAATTCCACCAAATAAAGGTGTTGATCTCATCCACCTTTGAAATCCATTGAGAATGATCTCAGCATGTATTCTGGAGTGTGAAATGTTTTATCAGATAGAAATTTTTTCAAAGGATGATAAGTAGTATTGGGACTCAAATCTGTATCCAGATATTTCTGAATACTTCTCCAAAACATCGAGGTAAACATTATATCCCAATCATATACAATTGAATGTGGTAAACAGTGGAACTGTACATTTCTTTAATGTATATTCTAGACCTTTGATAAATTCAGAAATATTATATGATAGAAATGAAGTTTTCTAACTTCATAATGTTATTGAATACAACCCAAATAGAATTATTGACTTTTTATGTTTTGGGGAGTTTGATGACAAAATCTATGGCGATGTATCCCCATTTCCATTCTCGTATGGGTAATGGTTGTAATATCCCCTTAGAGTTCTGTCTATCAGCATTTAATTGATGACATATCATGTTCTGAGATAAATAATCTTAAATATATCACTTCATATTTTCTCCCAGAAATACTCTTTTATATCTCCATACATCTCCATACTTAAAGAATGAAAATAGAATGATGAATTATGAGCCTCATCCAAATATTCCCTTCTTCATATTTTCTATGAACATAAAAAATACAGTATTCTTAAACTATATATTTCAATAAAAATGAAGGTTAAACCCAAGAAAATTTCCTTTTTTAGTTCCACATCTTCCTTCTATACAACTTTAATCCTCACATGGATAGATAGTTTTACATTCATCTAAAAAAGTTAGGACTTCTTCCCTCCCATAAATGTTTCTAGATCCATAATTTTCAAATCTAACACTATTGGAAATTTTTTATCTTCATCATAGATAATATAGAATAACCCTTTCAACTAAATGTATCGACTACCTTGTTTTCTTTCCAAAGGTGGCAATGTATTGAGTAGTCATAATATTTAATCAAATCCAACCATCTCTATAGCACATATTCAACTCTTTTTGAGTGAATATATAATTTAATCTTTTATTATATGTATATATATCACATATTTTAATATAATGATAATTCCTTCCAATATTTAATGTAAAATTTAACATAGCTAACTCTAAATCATAATCTCGGTAATTTTTTTACTAAACATTCAATTGGAATGAGTAATAGACTATCACCATATCATTCTTCATGAGGATTTATCTTGGTCGCTTATTCGATGTATCACTATAGATCACAAAACCTTATTCACTATAGGTTAATGTAATAAAAGGTTCATTGAATAACATTCTCTTAATATCCAAGAAATTTTCTTCACATTCATCGGTCTAAGGTAATATGGATCCCTTCCAAGTTAACATGATGAGTAGATTAGATAGACATGAGAAATTATCAAAAAGTCTCAATAATATCCATCCAAACCAAAAAAAGGATCTTAGTCATAGATATTTGTCTAGTATAGCATTTAATAACTTCCATCTTAAATAGATCCATTTATATACCCTCCCTTAAAATTATATGTCTAAAAATAAAACTTTTTATAGCCAAAATTCAAACGTTGTAAATTTTTCATCTACATTCTCCTTCCCTAGGGTCTTTATTATAATCTCATATGCTCATTATTTTCTTTATTTATATATTAATATATATTAATATCATATATAAATAATACCAAAAATAATTCAAGGTAATTTCTAAAGACTATATTAATTAAATTCATGAAGATAGCTGGAGCATTGGTATGTGAAAATGGAATTACTATAAATTCATAATGACTGTTACTCATATGGAAGGATGTATTGGGTATATCCTCCATATTTATACTTATCTAATGATATTATAATAGAATAAAAATATTGTAAAAATATATATCTCCTCATAATTAATAAAACAGATCATCAATACAGGGTATACGATACTTGTTCTTCATAGTTATCTTGTTATGTTTTCGATAATCAATGAAAAGATATATTTTCTCATCTTTCCTCTTGATAAAAAGAATAAGTGAACCCCATAGAGAATCAAAATTCTGATTGAATCCCTTTTCAATATTCTATTACATTTACCACTTCAATTCCTACAACAAAATTGGGAATATTCTATATGGAGTCATTAAAATTGGTATAGCACCATGTATGAGTTATATTGAAAATTGAACTTCACAATTTAGGATAAGAGTAGGAAATTAATCAACAAATACATCATCATATTTCAAAAAAAATAGAAAAATTTTACATATTGAGTTCTCTCCAACCATGTGAGATAAATATCCCACATGAATAGGTATAAAAACCCATATGAATGAAGTAATTTATATTTGGGGTTTAGGTTCATCCTCACACTCATATATGATTGATGGTTGAATTAGAATATTGAGTGTAACTTACCTTACATGAGAATTGATATTATATATATACTAAGAGAGCCTATCCATACACAAAATTATATCAAACACAACTAGATTTAGAATAGAAATATTCACATAAAGAACATTACAATAAACTTCTATTAGAGAAGAGTAATATACATAAGAAGCGGTTATCCTACCAGTAAAAATTTTCACTAAAAAATAAACATCTAATCATTTATGTGATGATGTGATTCCCTTAAAAAATTATTTAGATAAAAAAGACGGTAGAACCATAATAAAATAAAATATGGTCAATACTATAGTGGATAACAAGTGTACCTTTCATGATGTCACTAGGAAGATTCACTTCATTGTAGTAATTTCATAAACATCACCTTCTCCCCTTAGATTATTTTTTTGTAAGTACCATTGTATTTTGACGAATTATTTAGAATAATGGCCCATATTCTTATTGTTAAAGAATTGTACTTTGATGGATTCTTACATACCCTCTCATTCATGGGCATGGTGGCCTTTTCTACACATTTGATGAAAAATATTTTCATCATAAGAATGAACCAAGATATTTAATTCTATAAATATCACATGTTGTAAAATTCACCTTTATATTATTCCTCTTATCCAGTTTTCACTATCATCTTCCTCTTATATTTATATCATTTGAATCCATAAAAAAAATTATTTCTCTTTCTAGATCACATGTTATATAATATCCTAATGTGATTAGAATTTTTGGGAGACTATTGACCATTGAAGGATTGGGTTAATACAATCAAATAAATGGTCAATATTTCTCTTTGGATGATGTATATAGTCCACAACATTCCTTTATAACCTTTTAATTTTATCTTCACACTTGAAAACATTTTTTACTCTTCCTTTACTCTTAGATATTGGAATTATCTCTCCATATCTTCTCATCATTCATAAGGAAAATATTTTTCCAATAAAATTACCTTAAATTCATCTCATTCCATGCTCAAAAGTTCCTCCTCATTCATAGTGTTTTGAATCAATGACCATCATTGATCTACATCCCCATGATATGATAAACTATAATTAAAACCTTCTCTCTTTCATTGATTCCCAAAGAGAAAAATGTATTTTCTAAGAAACATATTCATTACTCACCTATAAATGGATTTTTAGTTCAATTGAATAATGGATTTTGTTATCACATTAAATGTTATTTAATTGTTACACCATGTTGATTATTATCATGATAATCCATATAGTAAATTTTCTTCATCACAAGATGATTTTCTCCCAAATATAGTTATGATTTGTTTAGTTACTACTCAAGATCCATCTCCATATTCATGATATTTTCTATGTGGGAAATAACTACACATATTACATGCATTAATATAGTTTTCATTTCTTATACTAGGAACCATTTTTAAACAATAAAATACACTAGATTATATCATAACATTATGATTCATACTATATAATTATTAAACTATTGAAACACTAAACCAAAATTGTACACTTATTATTAATTAATCTCGTAATAATCAATTTGGTTTCTTTGGGAATATTATCAAATAATATTTTTTTCAAAAATTTCTAAATGGTATGTATGTAAATTTTTTCTTAACCTTATAAAATTCTCTAGGATATTTAAACCAGGTGTATAGTTAGGGCTCACTCAATGCACCCAATAATAATTGCTGAGATATATTCAACCAACTCTTTTTAGGGTTATTACCACTTGATAAATCTTTTCCAAAACCACATCTAATTGTAGTATCAAAACAAGGTTTTATTTTTAGTAAAACCTCAAGATATATACCTTAACAAAACTTTATAATTTCATCCTATACAAGGAGTTATAAAAAATTTCATTTAGAGGGTTATTTTACCTAATAAATATTTTCATATATTTAGTTTCTAACTTTTATACTAAACTTCCTTTAATACCAACTGTAAATACCCTGACCCTAAAACTCTATATTTAATGGTAAATTTATTAAATTGGTACTAGATATTAATTATCATATTTGAAAAGACTTAATAGTTTATTAGTCTTGAAAAAAATGATACACACTTGAATCTTACATTATATTTGAAGACAAAAAATACACCACAGTATTTTATTTGAGAACACTATTATTATCTCTAGTATATCTCTAAATATAAATAATAATTCACTTCCTAGAATCCTGGGGAAAGAAAACATAAGAAATGGGTGATCTCAAATTCTCAGAAAGGGTATACGTATAATGGAATCTCAATAAGGCAACGATAACATGGAAGGAATAAATGATAGTTAATTAATTCCATATAAATAACCAAATGAGATTGAAAATTATGCATGTATATCATAACTATTCAAATAATCACATGTATTTTGACAAATAATTTCATAATTATGGAATGGATAATGAAGTACATCGTAAAATTTACCATCAAGTCCTCATTATATGACATCTATATAAATGGGTAATTCCTTGGATAAATAACCAACACGTTTTGTCTCATGAGATCTGTTGATGCATCAAGGGATATGTAATTTTGATCCCCAACCATCTCTTAACAATTATGATTCATTCATCATATGGAAAAACAATATACCTTAACTAACATTCCATAAAAATCAATAATTGTCTACATTTAAAGAACTAACATATAGAATGTTAATCCTTTCCCCAGTCACACTGATAATAAACGATAAAAAATAATATGTTGGATGATATGAATATATTATATTATCATTAAAACATAATTTTAAATAAATAATTTTGAAAAATATGAAAAGACCTTAAAAGGATCACAGGAAAATTTCTTAAGTAAATACCATTTTTTACTTTGAAATCACTTATTTAAAATAAAAAATTTTCTAAAATATTATTGAAAAAAATTATATGAAAAGAAAAATTGAAACTTTTAAAGTAATATTATAATAATTTAGTGTTAATTATTGTGGAAAATATAGTTCATGTCATGTATGTGAAAATAAAGATTCCATTTATGTTTTTTAGCAAAAATTCAAAAGTAACTCATTTGAAAACTAACATAAAGATTAATTTTAATCCATTTTATAAAAAACCAAATATGAGTAAAAAATTATTTAATAAATAATTTGTTAATCTTAAAACCATTCTTTAAAATATTTTATGTAAAATATTAACATGGAAGAAAAAGATTCCCAACCTAGTAGAAAAACAACGTCGATTTTACGTTAATACATTATTTCGATATAGTGAGTTCTTAGAGAGGGGAAAATTAAATGAAATTTTTTAATTTATAGAAATAATTATTGGAGAATAAAATATTTTGTCTTTAAGATAGATATATCAAATAATTATCACAGTGGATACTTAAACATAACAATTTTAAATAGTGATTAAATTGAAAAATAAACCCTTATCTAAAGTATAACTTCCTTCATATGTTTCTGAAACTCCATTATAAAAATATATGATTATTAGAAATATATTACAAAATAATAATCAAATATATCATACCATATATGAGTTACTTATAACCTTATATAAAATTTTTATTAATAATTATTTTTTAAATTCACTATTTCAGGTGACAACTACTTCTTTTTTCGTGTTTGTTTTGGTTTGGTAGTTTTGTTCCTTATAATTCGATCATGGTTACATCATATATAAAACTTTAATCATTATATAAAAATAATATATTTATATATTATAAATATTTATAATCATATTTAAACACTATATATAAAAAAATGAATTACCTTGTTTATGGAGATGGTAGGTCATATGTATGCATGAACGATGTTTTCACTTTTTTGAAATATGAAACAAAATAAAGGTAAAAAATAATTCACCTTTAAAAAATAATTATTAAATCATATATATCAAATAAATTCATTAAATCCATCCTTATTACCATCCATTTAAATAGAAAAATAAAAAATAATCACATCACTTCTCGGAGGCAATAATCCACAAGTATGCACGAGGGATGTTATCATTTTCCAATGGGTGGTAAAGAATGAAGATAGATGTGGTGTTATAATTAATTTATCACCATATTTTCATAAATATCATGTATAATCATTAATACCAACATCAAACCCATCCATGATATCTAGTTATGAAAATTGAATTATATTTCTATGTGAAGGTGGAAATCCATAGGTACACACGAGTGATATTTTCACTTAAAATTTGAATTAATAGAGGGTGGATAATTGTGGTTTTATGATAATAATAAAATTTAATTATATTTAGGACACTAGATTTAATATTTTATTATTATTAAAAAAAATTAGAGCATATAAAAGAAGATATAAATTTAATATGGTTAGGTAAGACGAATACCTCCTCTTTGGTAAACCTCCTTTAGATCATTATTAAGGACCATTGGAATGGTCTTTAAAAATAACATAACTACTAATTTTTTGAAATGGAAGTTGAGAAAAGAATTTTTCAAGGATTGGTTGAGCTATATGACTCAATTTGGTGCAAAGAAAAGATAGAGAAGGGGTTTCCTTCTATAAGAGAGGCAAAGGACACACATGGATGTACTATAAAGATTAAAATATAATTCATTAATTCTAAAGAATTATTCTTCCAAATTGAAAAATATTTAAATAAAAAGAGGATAAATTTGAAATATCATCTGTTAATGTAATTTATATATGTTTTGGTGTCATTTGAACCAATATCATTTTATTTAATCCATTGGATAACCAATACTAATCCTAATAATGGTAACTAATTTTTATTATTAAAGAATTATAATTTTACTTATAAGGTAACAGTTTGATCATAAATGGTTAAGGGATGAAATTTTAGAAAATTTTTCATTCTAATTTTCTTCTTGAAATATTTCTATAATTTTTAAATAGTTTAAAAAAATATAATTTAACCTAAAATGTCATTATTGTATTTTTAGACACAAATAATTTAATTTGATATTAAATACAACTTAAAAATAATTAAATTTAAATATAAACATTTTAAGTATTCCAAAAATGTTTTATTTTTCTTTAAAATTAATGAAACATAATAGTTCACCAAAATTTTATTACTTTTAATATTTTAAAGACTGGTTATTTTATTTTTCTATTAATTGAATAAATATCTTGTTGGTGTTTCTAAATAATTTAAGGTAATTACATAGTCACTTAAAATATCAAATAAATTAACATGAAAAATAAATAAATTCACTTTTCAAATAATTATTTAAAACCAAAACTATTTTTTAAGATACCGATAATTTTATTGAGATATATCAAGATAATTTTCAGGTATTATTTTTCCTCATTTCTGTTATAATTTGGTAGAGGCATGTATTTTGTGTGTTTGTATAAATTTTTGAAGGTTTGGGGGGGGGGGGTTGTGTAGTGCATGGTTGTCACATGGTCTTCCCAAACTGTTCTCCCTACCAAACAAACTGTGCACCCCAAGATAGGGGGTGGATGGTTGGTTCATGGTTTTTTAAAACGTTCACCCTCATAAAAGTAACCATAAGATGCTTGAGAATAGTCACATATTTTTGTAAAACTACATGCCATTACCCTAGAAACTATGCATGTTGAATTAATTCCCCTGAAAAATTGTATTCAAATTTTAAAACCCCCTGGCCTTCACCCTAATTTGACTCGGATTGAACCTAACTCATTCGTCTCATTTTTTGAGGATCCCAAATAGATTAAAATGGATTCTTAACTCTTCTCTTGGAAAATATAAGACTAGATTGGATCATCTTCACCTTTCTCTATATCTGGATCTATGTGTCATTTTTCATTGTGAAATTGAACATTCTGCTTCAATTTAGGGATTTTCATTGGTGAACACCCATCAACAACCTTGGAGTTGGTAGCCTAAATTTAAAATCCCATAGTATTGATTTTATTACATGTATGTAATTGTGAAATTGAAATTACCATTTTTGGTAAAGTTTATCAGATATTGAATTGATTTAATTAAATGGCCATGTGATAATTTAATAGGTTGAATTTTGGGAAATTTAAATTGGTTTAATTAGATTAATTAATTGGTTAATTAATTAATGTAACTAATGGGATATTGGGATTTTTTTTATTTGTTCAATTAAATTGGATTTTTAATTGGTTAAATCTTTAGATATTAAATTGATTGATAATGGGAATAAAGGGATGTATAGATTAACCATGAAGGGTTAATTGGTTTTGTGAATAAATGGGGATAAATGGATTAATGATGAATTGTTCAGATTAATCCTTGTGATTCAAATAATGAATTTTGAATTTTTTGATAAATTTAAATGGTACAATGTAATGAGAATGATTGATAATAAGGAAAATGATGTATAAACTTGATGTATATGAAATAGTTATTTGTTTGATATTGTGATTTTTCTGACATATGTGATGTTGGGGTGCAGGATAAGGAATGAGGCTCTAAATACCAGAAAGTGTTAGTGAGTGTGGGATAGGGAATGAGGATCCAAATACCCATATTTTTTAGTGAGTGCGGGATGGTGACTAAGGATCCAAATACCTGTATTTGTTAGTTAATGTGGGATAGGTACTGAGGATCCAAATACCCAGATGTACTAGTGAGTGTGAGACTAGTACTAAGGCACCAAAAACAAATATTTGATAAAAATAATTTGGGATAGGGACTGAGGCACCAAATACCCATGTTACATAAGGTATAGGATTGGTACACATGCTCTAAATACCCATAGGGTTCTATACATGATGTTCTATGCTCATGAGATTGGGATTGGACTATGGTTCCAAATGATCGTGATATGAATTGAATTTAAATAATAAATGATATCCATGGTATTATGATATGTGATATTCATTGAGGATATTTGAGACTCTGGATTGACATGAAGCATGTATTGATGATTATGGGGCCTTGGGAACCTTTGGGTTTATGTGGTTAAATAAATAATAACTGGATATGTAAAATTCTTATTTTATCACTTTTATTTTATTATTTATACAACTTCATACACTATTATTGATAGGATATTGATTTAGATGTCATTGGTGGTCGCCTACTGAGTTATATTTACACCCTTCTTGGGCTTCCTAATAGGTACCCTAATAGACTTCATGTTTTATAGATAAAATAAGGGAAAGAGACCTATGTTAGATGGATGAGATGAGATGGTTCAAGGATGTGGGAACTAAAAAAGGTGTTAGGACCCTCTCTGGGGAGATTTCATTGTATTTATTTTGGTTTTTCATTTTGACACTTAACAATTATTGGTATGACATATCTAATGTTTAGTTATGGATAATGTTTTCATTTTTGGTTCATTATGTGATACTAGTTTTTTCTCATTATTTAATTATTCAGGTTGTTGTTTATTGTCTTTTTATTATTTCTTAGTTATTTCCACTATTGTGATGATTTTATAAACATGTTATAGTCTCCCCATTTTATAAATATATATGACCCTCATTGCTAGTCGGTGCCCTCTATTTTATGGGGAGGTGTGACTTAGGTCACGTGACCGACTGACTCGAGGAACTAGAATATGGAACCTAGTTCAAGACATTACAAAGTGGTATTAGAGGGGTTTTCTTTTCATTAATTTATCTTACTATTTGGGGAAAGTTTGATGGGAGAATAAGATGATTCATTCCATTTTTAAAATCTTTTTCATGAGGGTAGCTAACCCATGTGTGTGGGTAAAGGCATATTACCCATGGTGGGACTGTTATTATTGACGTGCGTTGTTATATTTGGATGTTATTTCACCTCGAGTGATGCACTTTTTTTGTGATGATGTTATTTTTTATCATATTTTCTAAGATTTGACTTGTGTCCTTGCATGGCATGAGAGTTGAGTATGCATGTATCATTAAAGTCCCTTTGGATTTATTGTGACATGCATCATTTTAGGAACGCATGGGAAAAAGTTTTTTGGGAAAGTTTTGTAATGGAAATGTTTTTCTTAACTTATGGGACTTAAATAAAAATTGTTCATCATACGAAGTTAAAAATTTTAAGGTGATACAAAATGTGGAAAGTAGATAAATGAGTGTCTAATGTGAAACTTTAATATGAGAATGGGTTTACCCTTTTGTTAACCATGAACTATATGAGAGATGGATGAGGGTAGTGTTAGTGCCTTGGTTTTGGCCATGCGGAAGGATAAAGGGGATAATTTAATATTGATTTATTTGAATCCCACTAACATATTTGTGATAATGTTGTGTTATGTTTCCTAAGACGTGTGTATGTAATTATAGAGATATGCCTCCATGATGAAACTTACTGATTGGATGACATGATGCTAATTCTGTAAATGATCCATCAGTAGTGGAACCTAGGGCACCAAATGTTCTGAGTGAGGAAGTTAGAGAGAAGTTCTATTATATGTTTTCTAACATTATAATGTTTACGTAATGATTCCCAGGGTGGACGGTTAAGAGTATGTTGGACCTAACAAGTGAGTTTTAGTTATTGAACCCTTCGTTGTTTAGTAGAGAGGATGGACCTAAGGTAGATGAGTTGTGTATTGAGTCCATCTAGACTATACTTGACCATTTAGAGACTCATGTTGAGAAAATGGCCAATTTGGATACTTATATGTTATGAGGATCAATGAACAGTTGGTGGTATTTTTAGGATCAGACTGGGAAGGAAGATGGTATGGAATTTAAGTAATTTTTGTAGAAGTTTAGGGACCACTTTTATCCATAGACTCTAAGGGAAAATAGGGTAGCAAAGTTTATAAGGCCAACATGGGGGATATATCCATAATGGACTATTCTGATTACTTTATTGACTTATAGTGATTTTCTCTTTTTCTGGCATGGGATGAGATAGTTACAAAAGGTAATTTATAGGAAGGACTTAAATTTGAGATTAAGTCCCATGTTAACATATTTCAGTTATAGAAGTTTGCCGAGGTGGTGGACTAGGCTCTTGTATTTTAAGGGGACCGAAGGGAGGATTTTAGTGGATGGCATGTGGTTTCTGTTGGATGACTATGTGGTACATCTTTTCATAGTAGGAAGAACTATATGATTAAATTGACCAAATTAGTGGACAGAGGAGTGGCTATGGGGAAGGATCAGTTACTCAAGATCATACCCAAGTGTTTTTCCACTAGTGAGATGGGTCGGGCCACATTCAAAGACATTTTCCCTAACCATCAGTAGAGTGTTGAGCTTACGGAAAGGTGGTAAATCTACATCGGTTCTATAGGAACCCATGCTAGATGGGTAGTTATGTAGTAGTTAGGTAGAATAAGAGTGTTGGATGGGGTTTTCAACCCCATATCTATATGGTAGTTGGAGTTCTGATGGACGTTGAGGTTGAGCTTGAGGACGAGGTGATTTTGGGAAAGAGTGCACATATAAAAAGAGTGG
Organism: Viscum album; assembly: GCA_963277665.1. NCBI lineage: Eukaryota > Viridiplantae > Streptophyta > Magnoliopsida > Santalales > Viscaceae > Viscum > Viscum album. The sequence goes on from OY728145.1 coordinate 1,454,130,150, forward strand.
TGCATCTCAGGGGACTCAAATTGCATCATATGAGATAGGGTTAGGATTGTTTCATGTAGTTTAGCATACACTTGTGGATATCTAGGCTGAACCATCGACAATAAGAGGTAATTTTCTTATAGATTCTATGCTATATAGTTCTTTATTTGATAATATTTCCTATAATTATATTATATCTACACACCTTTTGAATGGTTTGAGCCTAGTGGTGGAGTTTTTGATCATGGTCATGACAATTGATACACCTTTTGGAGTATGGTAATGAGACATCTGTTTATGCATGGGATGTTCTCTCAAGGATGTGGAGTATCGTTTTAGTTAGGATCATTATATCCTTGACATTTCATGCTTTGATCAAATTATGGGTATTGATTGGTTAGTAACATACCCACATTAACTGTTACCGAAGTAGATTAACATTTACATCTCATGAGGGTGACAATTATATTCACCGTTGAGAGTGTAATATAAAGGTGGGCCCTATACCTCTAGTTTGTCAGAAATTCAGGGAGCTCACCACCTAGGTCGATAGTCTATTTCTAGATGAGAGAGGCATAATGAAGGATTTATTCCCACCCATAGTGGATAGGTTCCATAATATGTTTCCTAATTACTTATTAGGGTTGTCACATGAGATAGATGTGGAATTTATAATTGATCTAATTATTGAGGATGATCCAATTTCTATTGCACCATATAGAGTGAAACCAAAATAGCTTCAAAATCATAAGAATAAAATTGAAGAGTTTATCAATATAGGGTTTATCCGTTTAAGTATGTCTCCTAAGGGTTCTCCAGTTTTGTTTTCTAAGAAGGATGATGGGACATTATGCTTTTGTGATGATTACTGTAAGTTAAAATAGATGACAGTGAGGAACTAGTATCCTCATTCTTGTATTGGTGATCTCTTTTACCTATTTTTGGGATATTGTCTCTTCTCAAAGATTGACTTGAGATATGAGTATCATCAGTTGAGAGTACGACCTTCTAATATACTGAGGACTGTTTTCAAAAGTAGGTATGGAATTTATGAGTTCATCATGATGCTTTTTATGTTGATGAATTCTCCTACTATTTTTATGGTCATGATGAACTGAATATTACACCCATACCTAGATCATTTTGTGGTACTGTTTGTGGATAACATCTTGGTGTTCTCTAAAACTCATTATGATCATTCCCAATATCTTGAAATTGTACTAAGTAAACTAACATATCATCTTTTATATGTCTATCTATCTAAATGTAAATTCTAGATCGATCAGGTACATTGTTTTGGTTCACAACATCTCAGAGGAAGGTGTGTCTATGGACCTAGAGAAGGAGCAGGAAATGATTTCTTGGGAGTAGCCCAATTATGTTTTTGATATCTACACTTTTCTGGGATTAACGAGTTATTATCAGAGTGTCATCTAGGAAATTTTCCATTTGGAAGTACCACTTTCGGGCTAGACCAAGAAGGGGATAATATATTAATGCATAGTAACACATGATAATGCCTTCTAGGAGTTAAATAAGTACCTGAAAAGGGCACCAATCATGATCCTACCTAAGCTAGGTGACAATTATATGGTGTTTTATAATTCTTTTGGGATCGATCTTGGAGCATTGTTGATGTAGGGAGATCAAGTTGTGGTGTATGGGTCACAGTAGTTTAGGCCGCATGAATGGAACTACCCTACACATGACCTCAAGTTAGCTGCAATGTTTTATGCCATGAAGTGTTGCTAACATTATCTATTAGGAGAAAGGTTTACTATGTATACTGATTATAAGATCTTAAAGTATATATTTTACCAACTATATTTAAATCTCTAACATTATAGATGGGTTGAGTATATATTGTTCTTTTATTTTGAGCTGGAATATGCATCCAGTAAGGTAAATAGTTTGGAGTTGATTTGAGTAGGAAAAATCAGACTCGGGTAGTTCTGGAGTCTAGTTCTGAGTAGAATATGATGGGTTTATTGTCTAAGTTGCATATTTTGGTTCACAAGATCCAAGATAAGATAACTATTATATCAGTTTTAGTGGAGTCTATACATTTTAACCAGATCAAGGAGAGGCAGTATGAGAATTCAGAGTCATTAGACTTGAGGGAAAGCCTTGAAGGTGTGGAGACACCTTCATATTGGACAAGTGAATAGGATGAGATCATCTATGTTAGGAATCATGTTGTAGTTCATATGAGTATATTGGAGGAGATGATGTGTGAATTTTATGCCAGGAAGTGGGGGTTCATCTAGGTTTGAACAAAATTTAATATGACATAATATAATATTATTGGTGGTTAGGCATATAAAATGAGATTACATGGTTTATGAAATGATGCTACACTTGTCAATAGGTGAAGTTCACGAATCAATGACATAGTGGTTTACTATATAAATTTCCCATTCCTGAATGGAATTAGGATGACGTTACTATGTACATTGTGGTGGGTCTCACAAGGATGCCTCAGAAGAACAACAATATTTTGTGGTTGTGGACCAAATGAAGAAAGTGGTGCATTTATTTCTTATACATGAGACTTTCTTAGTGGATTAGTTGGGAGAATTTTATGTTTGGGAGATAGTATATATTCATGGGGTGCCACAAAGTATTTTTTGAGACCATAACATGTGTTTTACTTCAAACATCTAGAAGGGATTATAGAAGGAGCTTAGTACACAGGTTTTATTGAGTACGACATTCCACCGACACACATATGGGAAAAATAAATATATTATAAATTTGATTGAGGATATGATTTAGTTATGTGCCTTAAACTTTTATGGGTCTTGGGAGAATCACCTTTCATTGATGGAGTTCTCTTATAATAGAAGTTTTTAGGAAACTATAAATATTGAAGCATATGAGGCTCTTTATGGTATGCCATACAGATCACCTCTATGTTGGATGGAGGAAGGTGAGTTGGAGTTTTTGAGACTGAGTCTCATGCATGAGATGTTAGAGCAGGTTCAGATAATTCGTAAACGTGTGACTATGGATCAGATTAGGAAGAAGTCATATGTTGATATAATTTAATGACCACTTGAGTTTTCATTGGGTGAATGTGTTTTCCTTGGGTGTTTCCTATATTGCGTCACTACAGGCTTCAGATATAGGATAAGTTGGCTTCTATGTTTGTTGGACTGTTTGCGGTTGTGGAGAGAATAAAGCTATTGGTGTACCGATTGGATCTTCCATAGAGTTATAGTTCCATGAATGATGATTTTCATGTGTCATAACATTGTTGGTATCACCCTAAACCTTCTCATGTGATCGATGTGGATGATTTTGAGCTTGAGAAAGATGATTTTTTAGGAGCATTTGATATGAGTTTTGGATCGCAATGAGAATGTTTTTTGGGGATAGTTCATTCCACTAGTTCGAGTGTTGTTTATACATGGGATTGTTCAAGTGGAAACATAGGATATAGAAGTGGATCTGAAGACCTAATGGAATGATTGTCTTTCCTTGGAATATTATAGATTCTTGGGAGTAAGGCTCTAGGATGAGCTATTATAAGGTGGGGATATTGTATGATCCTAAACTTTTTTAGAGATACCACAAACTTGTTTATAGATATTATTTCTCCTTGTTTTGGTTATACTTTTGATGAGGAATATCTTAAGTGCATTTGGGTGAATTTTGAATGTTTTTAGAGGGTTTTGGGAAATGAACGGTTGGTACATGGTTTACCCAAATTGTGTGGACTACCCTAGTAAACCATGAAACCCCAGATCGAGGGTGATTACACGATTATCACATGGTTTGTAAAACTATGTGCCATATTAGTAGTAACATTGTGACCCCTAAGAAGAGTCTCATGGTTAGGTACACAGTAAGGGTAATCCATGTTACCTTCCCAAGACACCATGTATTGGGAATTAAATCCCCTAAAAAATTATTTTAAACTTCTTAACGCTCTATACTTCACTATAATTTGACCTCTCTCAACTCATACTCATTCATCTCATTTATGGAGGCTCTGAGATGGATTCCAATCGATTATGAACTCTTTTATTGGTGAATTGAACACTAAATTAAAGAATCATCACCTCTCATGATTTTTGATATTGGTATCATTATTCATTGTACAATTGAACATTTCACTTCAATTTGGGGTTTTTGTTTGTGAGTTTCCAACAACGATCTTCAGTTAGGTGGTCTAAATTGAAAATATTGTAGTCTTTAGTTAATTATGTGTATATAACTGTAAAATTTCAATTACCAAGATTGGGTGATTTCATCGGAGATTGAATTGATTTAATTAAATGGACTTATGATAATTGAATAGGTTTAATTCAGGGAAATTGTAATTGGATGAATTGGATTAATTAATTGGTCAATTAATTAATGAAATTGACGAGCTATTTGGATTTTGAAATTGGTAAATTAAATGGGATTTTGAAATTAGTTAAATGTTGACATATGGAATCGATTAAAATGGGAATAAAGGGATGTTTTTATTACCCTTCAAGGTTCAATGGGTTATATAAATAAATGTTGATAAATTGATTAATGATAAATTTTTCATATTATTCCTTATGATTCAAATAAATAATTATGATTGTTGTGGTAAATTAAAAAGGTACACTTTAATGATAATGTTTGATAACAAGATTAATGATGCATAACCTTATTGTATATAAAATTATTATTTGTGTGATATTCTGATATTTTATATATATATGAGGTTTATGTGTGGGAAAGGGACTGAGGATCCAAATACACATATCTATTAGTGAGTGTGGGATGGGGAATGAGTCTCCAAATACCAATATATGTTAGTGATTGTGGGATAGGTCTGAGGATCTGAATACCCATATGTGTTATTGAGTGTGGGATAGGGACTTAGGATCTAAATACCCATATGTGATAACAAGTTTGGGACAGGGACTAATACTTCAAATCCCCATATGACATGAGGTGTGGGATAGAGAATGATTCTCCAAATACCCATAGGGTGCTAGACTCGGGATTATACACTCATGAGATTGGAACTAGAATATGGTTCCAAATGGTCCTGATATGAATTTCATTGAATTGATAAATGATAACTATTGTATTGTGATATATGATATTCTTTGGGGATAGTTCTAAAACCATTACAGTCTGAAGAAAGTGTTGATAGTTCAAGTGTTCTTCGGAACCTGGGGGTTTATATGGATAAATAATGAATAACTATATATGTAAATTTCTTATTTTCTCACATGTATTTTATTCTTTATACAACTTCATACACTATTACAGACTGGATATTGTTTTAGACGCCATTTTTGGTGGCCTATTGAGCTTTACTCACTCCCTACTTGGGACTCCTGATAGGTTCCTGAATAAATGTTATGTTTGTAGGATAAGATAAGAGAAAGAGACCTGTTTTATATGGACGTGTTGGGATGGAGCATCGATGAGGGAACCAAACATGGTGTTGGGACCTTCTTTGGGGAGTTGTCAGTGTATTTATTTTGGGTTTTTATTTTGACAATTGACCCATATTTGGAAATAAATATATTTTATTTATTTATGTATCCTGTTTTCAGTTTTGGATTATCTTGTGACACTGGTTTGTTTTGGTTATTGAATTATTATGGTTGTTGGTTCTTGAATTTTTGTTATTTCTTAGTAATTTATGTTGTTTTGCTGGTTTGATAAAGTGGGTATAGTCTCCCCATGTTATATATATATATAATATATATATTACCGTTAATTCTAGTCAGAAGCCTTTAGTGTACAAGGAGGCACACCTAATGTTAGATAACCAACTGGATTGGGGCACCGATGTGTGAAACACAGGCTGGGACATTACATATTCTATTTTTATCTGTATAATAGAAATTTATTATTATTGAAGTCAAGAGAATGCATTTTTGTATTTATAATTTTCTTAAATTAATATAAGGGTCATAATCAAATAAAAATATAAAAAGTGTCCATATACTAGAGTAATGGATGATAATGGTCAAACTCCACTCATCCAATATGGTAAAGTATTGTTTTAACATAATTTTGAAGCCTTAACCCAATCTTATAACCTTATTTTACCTTTTATACCCTTATTGAGGTGATTTTTTTAAAGTTACAATTCATAATACCTTAAAATAAAAATAACATTTTTACCAAATTTTAATATCCCAATTCTAATTATGGGATCCATTTTTCAATATTTATCTTCTAATAGTGTCAGAAATCGATTTTAAAATAAGTGCACAAAACGTGGTAAAAATGTATTTTTAGAAAATAAATTTATTTTAATAAAACATGATTTCTTCTTATTACATGACTAGAAAAAACATTATATTAATTTTATAAAATTTTATTGAATATATATATAATTCATTAAAACCATTCACCAATAGTGATAAAATTGATTTTTTAAGATAACAACACATTACACCTATAGAATTAGTTTATCAGAAAAACATCTATTTTGATTTCGAATGATTTTTATTATGATTTATAATCAATTGATTACAATTTACTTCATTTTATATATGTGTAAACAAAAAAATCATTATTTAGTAAGCCCTATTCATACCCTCTAATCAAATGTATAGGTAATAACTGTCACATTAAATAATAATAATTCAATAGTATATCATGGTTCATTTAAACTCGATGTTGATTATAATAATAGAAAGCAAATTTATTTATAGATAACTATATCATAAAATCTCAGGGTTTCATAAAAGTTACAATTGGAGTGAAAATAATTGAATTATTATTGGGTTTATTATATTTGATGAAATTTTATAGTGATTTTGGATCATTATTTTGAATATTACGATAGTAAGTATGAGAGAACTCAACTCAATGTAACCTAGGCCAAACCAAAAATAAGATAATTTAAAATAAAGGTGATATAAGTTGAACTCAGTCTAATAAAAGTTGAGTTATTAGAACTATAGTCTAGCATTAAAGTGTTGTAAACTATTCTATAATGAGGATAAATTTTCCTATGGTTATTTATGATAATTATTTTATAATGACAATCAATAATGTTAACTACTTTGGTTTTAGTAATGGATGGAACTATAAGGAACCATGGGTGAGAGGGAAAATGTAGAGATTGTCTCCATTAACAATCCATCATCATAGGAGATAAAGTGAGAAACCAAATTTTTATTCTAAAAATTATATCATTAAATATGAGTAGCAATGTTAATATATTCAAATTCCCAAATACAATAAAGAAGATAAAGATGAAGTCTCATAAAAAAATAACTGAAAAAGATGATGATGGAAGGAATATTTGATTTTCTACATGTATAAAATTTTGTAATAATTATGGGGAAAATTGACTTAATTTTGTAGGTAAATGTAATTAATGTGATGATGTAGTTCATCAAACTCACATGTGTAAGGGAAATAAGGAATCTACAAAATTTTATTTCTTCAATTATAAGAGAGTTGGACATTATGCAACTCAATTTCTCAAACAAGGGACAAAGAAACAAATAGTCACAAACAACCATAGTAATAAGAAAAATCATATGATATTACTACTAATGAATCTTATAGTGCTTTTTTACTCTAGATATTATAGTATACTATGTAATGTAAGTGTTCACAAACTACTAGTTATTGAGTTATAAATAAAATCCCCAAGTGGTATGATTATCTTATAAATTATTTTCATAGATTGTGGGTATTTATTCATTATGAATCTAGATATCATTCCCTTAGTATAATTATATATGAAATTAGGAATCAGTTGGATCTCTTTATAATGTTCTTATAAAAAGTTTTTTTTAAGATAAACTCATTCGGTGACCTAAATAAACCAATGTTCATATAGTAGTTTATAGATAATTTTGAGTTACCAAATGAAATTACTCTAATATTATGAATAAAATTTCTAGTATAAAATATATTTAAGGGGGGGATAATTTAATACCAATAAAATTTAATATATGATTACCTTTAAATAAATCAATTTTTTAAAATACTTTCTCCACACTTAATATTGAACTAAAATGATGTTGTGATATATTTTTATAAAAATATAACTATTATAAATGAACAATAAAAACTAGTTATTGAATTAGTCAGAATGAATAGGGGTAACTGATTTATGAAATATTTAAATAAATAAAATAATGTCAACATTTACTAAGAATGAAATTCAATTAGTTTGGTTAAAACAACTGATAAAATTATTTTATGAATACAAATATAATATTATAAAAATAGTTATTTATTTCAAGAAACTTTGTATATTATAATTATATATTAATAAAATATATTTATAATATATTCAATATATTTCTAATTAATTAATTTTTAATTTATAGGATATAATAATAAATAATAGTTAACATGTTAGAAATAAATTTTCTGATATGAATAATTTCCCACTATATTTTAGGATTTTATGTAAATATAAAATTACTAAATTTTAGAAATTTAATTTAACAAAATGAGAATAAATTTTTTATTATTTATAAAATTATACATAATATAAATTTTTGTAATTTTTCAAAAAATAATAATTTCTAGGTGAATAGTGAAAAAATATTGTTTTTAAAAATAACCTGACTTTTATGACACTATTAGTATAATATTATGAATGGTAAATTTATGAAAACGTATTATAAAAATATATGTGTATTTTATAAGTGAATTAATAATTCTAAAAAAATTAATAAAAAAATCCAAATTTGATGTTTTAGAACATAAGTAATATTTTCTCAAAATTTATTTTTCAATACATTATACAATTTTATATGAAAAATAATTTTTATTACTATTAAAAATTAAATCAAATGAAATTAATTTAAAAATTATAATTATTGGGACAAAATTATATAATAATAAATACTTTATTTTTAGTCATAAATATTATGTAACCTTAAGTAAAAACAAGATTCCGAGGTAAAAGATAAAAAGTTAATAATTATAATTAAAGGGGTGAGAAGAATAAAAAATGATAAAAAAATATTTATAACTAGTTTTATGAGATTTCTATCAATATTATAATTTCTCTAATCTATTATTTATAAATTTTGGATCCAATTGATGATTTTAGGATGTGCTGCCTTTATATTAAGTTGAAATATTTAGAAAAATGGCATTCTCACCATTTATAAAAGTGGTGTCTCACCACCACTTCAAGGTACTTCTAAAAAAAAATTTCCCCCTAAAAACATAATATTTTTCATTCCCATAGAATAATATTTCACTCTATTGAGATTATGATCACAATATATTATCCTAAGCCATCAATTCCTAAGGGATCTTTCAAGGAAATTTCAAAGTACTGAACATGAGTAATCATTTTTTATTAACTTATTTCATTCCTATTTTTTCTTCTAAAATTATAATTTTAAATTAATTATGTAATAAAATAATTATTATTTATAAAATAAATTTTATTATGATATTGGAATAATCATTAATCACTATTTCCTATTTCTATTAATAAAAACCAAAATCGTAATTCATGTGTTGTGAAAATCACCACCTCCACGGTACAATGTGTTTTACTTTACTAAACCAACATTAAAATATAGTATAAAATGGGAATATAATTAATAATTATGATATTTCTATAATTTATTTAATTCTTAAATAATAAATTATATTACTCTTTTCTCTCATTCTGTGGAAATTGAAATCTTCAACTGTGCGTACGTGTGAGCTATCGCCTCTATGGAAAAATTGATTTTCATTTATCTTTTCATAAAAAACTAACATGGATAGTCATGTTAAATGGATAAAAGGATAAATATGTTTTTTATTTTATCACTATGGTTCTATTATAAAAAATTATAGAACATAATAATGATATTACCAATAAACAATTATCTTTAATTAAATAATTTAAAACGAGTGAACTAAGCAGAAAATTATCTCTTCTTTCTAAGAAATTAAATTATAAAAATTAAATTCTCATTATAATTATTTCCAATTATTATACATCATTATAATAATCACCAAATAAGATAATTATTCTTTAGGTATAATTATATTACAACTAAACGCCCTCATAATAATCCATTTATAATTATAGGTTTATGTTTGGGTCAGTCTAACCACCTACTTGAACCATAAAATCCATTTATAGAATGGATAAATATGAGAACTTATTTACGGGTATAAATTTCTAAAAATATGAAAATAATATTTTTTTCTGTATGTTTTTATCAACATTTAACTCAATAATTATTAAATCATACTCCATTTATTAAGAATAAATGAGGCATGCATGTCTCTCATTTCATGGATCATAACCAAACATATAGAGAAATGAATATATATATATATATATAATATCTTAGAACATCTGTTCATGTTCCTAATATTATATAAGATTGATGGAATTTGAGAAAATAATAGATACAAACATCACCTTTATGAAACTAGTTTAAAGCGCAAAAGATTACTTACCCCTAGTGTTTAAAATTGGTAAAATAATAACTAATATATATGTATATAATTATTATAAATGAGGAGTAAAAATGGTTATGTTTATTAAAAAGGTTCTTGGGTTTGTATTAAATGAAATTAATTTAATTATTTAGAATGTTTTTTTATGTTTATAATTAATCTACACTGATGTAAGTGTTTTTGTCTCAAATTCCTCTCTTTGAGACATATTTAGAATTATACACATAATTTAGTTTATGAATTGTATATACTGCCTATTTGAGATATCATATCCGGAATTATATTTTAATAATTTTACTTTAAGTTCAATTAAAAATCATCTCTTTCAAGGGGGTTTTATTAAAACGATTCCCAAGCTTTGAGGGGTTTTTTTGTGTAAAATATGATTTATTGAGGCATGTTACATGTTACACACATTGTTACCTTTGTATGGTAATCTATTGATTTAATATCCCATGAATTTTATATTATTTATTTCCTTGTAATTAATGGGTTAAAATAAGAAAATCATTTTCTTTCTTTCATATTTCTTTTGACTCAAGGGTTTCTGTAGTCGTAATAGTTTTTGGTAACTCAATTTCAATTCATTGAGTTTGGATTGTTCACTTGAACTTATTTCATATAAGTTTATTACATTTTATCATTTTATTGTACTATGTTTTAATATATTTTTTTTAAAAATTACCATATGAAACCCTTTTCAAATGTCTCATTATTCATAGAGTATGTTTCCTGTAAAGGATATTAATAACTCAAATCCCCTTTCTTTAAGTTTTAATGTTTTATCTTAAAATATATTTATCTATGCTTAGGTTGTCCCAACCTATTATTATATTACATGATTTTATAATCCTATTTTGTAAAATTATTTTTTAATGAAAATTTATTCTTTTTTACTCTTCTTATAATGTGTGTTTTGAATAATTGTATTTCAAAAATAATAAAAAGGGTTTTTATTTCAATTTACTTTCATATATTTTTTCTTCCTAAAATAATTTTCTAACATAAAATATATTTATTTTCTAACCTCCCTTTTTGGGGATTATTTTTAAAAAGTATATATGTTAAAAATATTTCATATCACATTTTTTAAAGTTAGCTTTGAAGGCGATAAGAAAATTTTTATTTTACATTAATGATAAAAATATTTTATAAAACATCATTTTAGCTTTTGAATCCCTTTCTATTATCATTTTAAAAATTATTTACCACAGTGGGGTTTATATTGTCTAATTTATACCTTATATATATAATAATATTTTGGATTCAAATCATGATATCTAACAATTTGATTCTTGATATCTTATTTTGTGACACTATTCTAATACTTCTTTTTACAAAGGTGTTTTTCATTTATGTCAAAACTCTTCTATGTTTCATTTGATGCATTGGGTTATGTTATTTTTCAACAATACATCTTAGTATTTTATATCGATTATGATAATGTTATTCCACCATTAACTTAACCGTATACCACTAATCCATATGGTATTTTATTAAGAGATTCTTACATGGAATGTTATTCAAAATTTTGATTGGGGAAGCATTAACGATTTTCATATTTTCTATTCAAATCCTGAATTTTATTTATTACTAAATTGTTTTTACTATTTATTGTTTGACCATCCCCATTATTCCTTTTAAGGGGTTATCATCATGTTATCACTTCTATTAATGTGTGGAAGAGTAATAGAGTTATATATTTTTATTCCAATATAGATGATTTTTTTTCAATTTATCTGTGTAATTTTTAATGATCCCTATCTTATTTCTCTAGATAAGTTAAAATCATGTTATCTATTTTATTTATATGGGGAAAATTATTAAAATTATTGATGATTATTGAATGCTAACATAGGTTGATTTTTATTGACATTCTGTATTTTTCATTATATAGATAGCCATGTTTTGATTTTTATATTGATTCATTATGGAATTGTATAAAATTTATTTTTGAATCTTGGGGTGAATGAATTGGAAATATAAAATTAATGGGTGGTTCCTGAAATTATATATAACTTTAATGCATTTTTATGTCTCAAAAGACAATAGAAATTCGGTTTTGGTTTACATCCCTCCTTATATCATTATAATTTCTTGGTATAAGGCCTTAAAAACATGTTTTTGATGTCTAACATTATGCATTCCATCAGTACAAGATCACTATTATTTATATCCCTATTTTTATTTACTTTTATATATAAAGAATTATCTCAGTTTCATTTAATTATAAAATTATTCAGATTATTTACTCCTACCATGTTATGTATACCATGATTATGTTTTTGACAGCTTCAGTAATATTTTTCCTTACTAAGCCTTTAATATCACCACATAATATGTTTTTATTTCCCTATATTATGATGAAAATTATTACACATAATATGTCTAATCTAATATATTCTGTGGATAATTTATGAGAAATTTTGAAGACTCTTTGTGGTTTAAGTAGTTTCTTATATATTGGAAAATAATATCCATTAGTTGATAAATACATGGGTTTTCTAGTTTATGATTTTTCCTAAAAATATAAATATCTAAACTTTAAAAGATCCTTGGGATATAAGAGATAAAATAGTAATTATTTATTTTTTAATTGAAGATGGTCATATCCAAGATTTTAGAGTTAGTATCAAAGGAAATATTTAAAGAACATGTTTATAAAACCGGGTCTAGGAGTGGGGATCTGGGGCATCACACACACAATAAAAAATCAAAACCATGGAAATACACATGCTAGAATAGTAAATTATTCTTCATTTCATTAATAAAATGGTATATTTTATCCTATTTTGTCATAGAATTTCACAACGTGATTTTTTTGGGATAAACTAATATACATTGGGTTGGTTTAGTGTATTATTTCTATTAAATACTGGGTTGTTATTTTTATCTTAGAGTTTTAATAATTTATTGGAAAAGAAATAAAAAATAATTCAAATCACTTATCACTATAAATCCTAAATACATTATGGTAACTCAATCATTTACTCAACTACTATAAATAAATAGATAGATTAAGGATGTTAGAATTGATGTGAAATATAATATTTCAATCTATTATAATAACTCAAGTGCTATTATTATTTAAAAAAACATTATCTATAATTAAATAACAAATCACAATGAGATAAATTATCATTTAATTAAGTAAAATTTCACAACCTTAAAATTATTTTATGGATTAAATTATTCCTTTAGATATTTTTATTTTTTTTCAATTATAGAATTTTTCCTTTAAATTTTTGAGATAAAGGTGACCTGTGCATGTCACATGGCTAGCTCATAGTTAATTATAACTGTGTCACCTATCCATGAATTAAATATATTCCATTTTAGAGATGATCTTATGGTATGTCAAATTAGGCATCCAATCTATGCACTATATCCTTGTGTGTGGGTTATTGTCACACAATTGGTGCATGGTTCAATAATCCATGTGGGGAAACTGTGTAGTGTCTATTAAGTGTATCAAGTTCCATATAAATGGTTTTAACATAGTTTGGTAAACCATGCATCCAAACCATTATAAATGATGAAATAACCTTTTTCACCACACTGAGTTTTAGGTCCTTGGATCCCTAATCTTATTCCATATGAATCCTAGTATTTTTAGTACCTATAACTCTTAGTTCACTCATCCTATAAGGTTCTAAAATTAATTATTCAAATTCTAATGATGATTATTCATGGTAATGTAATTTAAATCCTCTCCTTCCTATCCTCCTCCATTCCATATTTTATTTCCCTATAAAGGTCTTGGTGGCCTAGGGATTTGTCTTACTTGATATTTAACATTTGTTTTTATTTTTTCAGGGCTTGTAATGGCCTCCAAATGGTTCCTCTTATCATATTGTGATGGTTCTGTGACGTGATTTCTAAAAAAAATGTGTTTTATTTAGTTAGCTCTTTAAATTTATAGCCTTGATTTCCTATATAATTTTAAAATTATGGTTAGAATGTATTTGAAGCTATGAAATGTGTATTTATTTATGTTTTTCTAATTATACAAGTTCCTCTATTGGTTTAATTTTATTTGAGAATGGACACCATATGTTTCTATTCTAAGAGATTATTTTTATAAATATTTTGAATATGAGGCGTTTGTTAAACTAACTTAGAGGATATTTTAAATGGAATTTAGTAATAAACGAGTGTTTTGTTTTTTATGGGGGTTATAAAATTGGGGGAAATCTGTTTTTAAGGAATGTTTTTATAAACCTAGTATGATCTTGGTCCTTATATAATTTCCTTGTTCTTTACAGATTGTTTGATATTTTTAATTAATGCTTGTTTAATATTAAGATTCGGGTGTGGTTAGGTGGAATTAAAAAATAATTTTGTGTCTTTAAATGATTTTAAAATTATATTTCTAGGTTAGGTTTCCATATAAATGAATTCATGCTTTGGTAAATTTAATAATATTTCCAATTTCCTAGTTGGAATTTTATATAAAGTTATTTTCTAGATTAAAACATTTCCAAGAAGTGAGCTGATTCATATGATTTTTCAACAACTAAATTAATGTTTGATATTTTGTAAGTTGATGAAATTATCTTAGATAGGATATATGTTTATTAGTTAATTCTTATTGATAATAATGGGATTATTCTGTAAAGGTAGTTTAAAGGTGAGGGTGTGTTATGATTTTGGTTTCCGTGAGTTTTTATATTTCAATGATATTTGTTCTGTTTTATTCCTTGATTAATATTACTCATATCCATGGTAGATCATGGGATATTTAGCTACATGGTTAAAGAAGATTAGGAAAAGTAACACTAGGAATTGATTACACTCTGTAAATTTTTACTATGAGAGAAAACTAACTAAATAATACTATGATATAGTTAGGGTAACACTTTATAGGGTTACATATTTTCATAAGGAATTGGAGACGTTGTCCGTACAAGCTTGTGTGTAGTTAAATATGATTGGTTTGATCAATGAAATAGTGCATGGATTATTTGATTCTATAACCTTAGTTTCCCTAGGGTCACTACCATGATGCCATTCATTTATTTTTTTTCCCATTTTACTTTTTTGGGTGGATGTTATTTCTATTTACTTTTTCTTTTATTTCATGTTTTTTCGTAGATTTGAGGTGATTGTTTATTGTAATTTTGGATTTCATTATTTTTATTACACAGTATTATATCACTAGTGATTTCTAAATGGGATTTAGATAAGGGGTTTTAAAGGAGGGTTATATTCCTTTATTTTTAAGAGTGGTCATTTTTTCAAAGATCAATTTCATAATGGTTTCAACTTTGTAAATTCCTATCCATTTTAAAAAAAATATCAAACATTTATTATGTTTAAATGTAAAAAATGTTTACATTGTATAAAATTAATTAAATTGATGGGTTTATGTGATTTTTTAATTGAAGATAGAATATTACCTTTATAGTGATATTTTCAAGATGGCATGATAGATATTTCATTATAAATACGATTCATGGGGAATGCGTAGGATACCAACTGGGATTTTTATTCATTCCAATATATACTTCAGGTTCATTTCATGTTCAACTTGGATATGGTGGTAGATCTTGGGTTTTCAATTTGATTATGAAGGTGGTGCCAATAAATGTCGTACTTTATTGACAAGTGGAGATGTGATATCATGGTATTTATTTTATTTTGGTATTTTTTTATCTCATTTACAATGCCAAACCATCAATTTATTCTTGTTTCTTTGGTTTTATTGTTATAAAATTTTATTCTTATTATGTTATGATTATTTTTTCATGTTGGTTGGGTTATGTTTTATGGTTACTGTGCTACATTTTATGTATATTCCTTTTTTGTTTGGTTATTTTATTTAAACTTCTTATTTTTTATGAAAGATCATCAGATGTATGAAGTGATCATGTTGGAAAATTGGGTGAAAGTACAATGTTATTCTTGTTTCATCTGGTTAAATCTTTACCAATTTAATAGATTTGATAACCAATCATTATTTTCCTATCTCTGAGGATCATGAATTCCTTTAGAGCCTTTCCAAAGGATTACTCATGTATCCAAATCATGGGTGGCCCATGTTGGTTCGTGGAAGATATAGTTGAAGAAGGGCTTATAAAATTTGAGAATACATCACCATAGAATCTGATTTTGGATATCATGATAAAGGAAATACCCAAGTCTGAGTTTGATATGCATCGATTGGTTTTCATTGTACATCTATATCCATCAAACCAAATTTTTTTGATAAGATAACCCCACTCCCCATGGAATTTTATATTAGTAGCAAAGTGTGATAACTCTCACTTAAATTACTTTTTTTGATCTCTGAACCTATTTTTGAAATTTTAGATATGTTCCTTTTGGGTTCATTGATAAATAGGGAAAAGTTTTATATAATATATACATGGGAGGAGTTTCTAATGATCAAAGATAAACAAATCTAGGAGTGTTCTTTCTTATTGTAAAATGGGAATAAATTATACGTTTATTTTTTAATAAAGGAAGTGCTTGAGTTTCTAGTCAGTATGATAATCTTTAAAGAGTGTTGAATAGAAATCTTGGATGTATTTTCATGAAGAAATTTTCATTTGATTATTATTTCTAATGATGATCTTGACTCATTTGGGATTAGAGTATATAATTAGTGAATCATTGATTCACTATCTAAACAAAAATAGTTTAGCATATGGAATAGGTTAGTTCTGAAGCTTTATAGTAAAAAGTGATTGAAACTATTTTTAATGGGTATTAAATAAAAAACGGGTCAATTTTTAACAAAAATAACATGAATAAGTTTTTGGGGATGTTTTTATTAATAAGGTTATTTATGAGGATGTTGGAAGAATTATAAATATGCTTTTAAGGTCATGAGAATGTATAATATGTGTTGGAGGTAGCTTAGAGAATCACATAGGATTATCCTTGTAATGGTGGTTTCAAAATGGTGATATGTTTTTCACCACATTATGGTGTATGGTATTTTGAACTAGAATAATCCATGTATAAAATGGGGGACTACAAAATAAGTGTTGTGGAAACTATGGTCATGGTCAAAGGTATTTAATCGAAAAATTTAAGAAAGGAAAACGTTCCATGCATATGAAATATATATTTGATATAGTTCCAAACATGAAAAATTCCATGACATTAGGTTTTTGATTGATGTGATTTTTTGAATTAAGAAACTAATGGAGACCACAACATGGGATATGTTGTAGTGGGTTTTCAGAATACCTACGGGAAATGAAAAGGATCATTATAAGAAATTTGGATTCCATGGGGGACTCATGTAAGATTATTTGAGCTGGGATGATAGATATCTCTTACACCATGGCCCTATATATGGTGAGTATCATGCTTTTAAAGTCAAGGATGAAATTGGAAAGGTGATTATGGTACCTGGTGTTTTCAAAAGAGTTTTATCCTAGATAAGGACCATTTCATGGTTATCATTATGTCTGATATGGTGATAAGGTCAAAGAGTTATTCTGATGTAGTCCCCATGAAATATTTTATGGGTATTAGTATAATAAACAGGTTTTGTGCTACGGTGGTAATAACCACATTTTGGAGGATTCAAGTCAGCATTATCACTACTTCTAATTTATTATCTTTTAACAAGATGATCTGAAAATCAAATGGGTCGTCTAGAGATAAAATTAGAGGATCTATTTGGATATATTATCCACACATAAAGATAGTGGATTTATAAATATCTTTACGGAAAATGGTTATTGTTTAAAGACATGAGTGATAAATTTCTCTTTTAAAATTATGTATAAGGATTGTGGAATATATGGTGAAAAATAGATCTCAGGTAGTTTGAGAAAACAATAGAGATTTAGACTGATGTTAGAAAGTCTGAGGAAGGAGATATAGGTTGTAATCTCATTAATGGTTTGTTAATTTCATTAGTGGATGAAGGTAGAGTATAATTGTAACACCCATACTAGTTTAAACTCACTAATTATTTGTAAATTTCATCAAAAAAATACTTATATAGGCAGTGAATTATTTAAGTGTACAAAAGTAGTGAGTTTTTTAGTTTTATGAGGGTTTAAACCTAAAGGGTCAGTGTGGTCACTTCAAATTATAACCATCAAGCTATGTGATTAGTGTCTCAGGTTCATGATATATAGTTATTCCATGCTCCTTGTATTAGCCTAATATGGGTATGTTTAACCAAAGTAAGTATTTCATTTTTTTAATGTGTTATTACATGTTTTATGGGTTGATATGAGGTGATGATTCTTTTATAATTGTTTGTATTTATCAAAATCCATTGGATGTCATTCTTGATAAATTCTTCTTGCAATTGTGATGATTGGAGAGTCATTCTTCATGATAATGACTTATCTAACTATGTTGTAAGTTCTCACATTGTTACATCATATTAAGAATTTTATTAGAAGTAATTAAGTTTATATGATTTTATATTGATTAGGTTTGGAATTTATAATTAAAATGGAATATAAAATAGCATTTTAAAGTGGAATTGATTTGATGACATATTTGGATTGGAAATTTATGATCAGAATTATATCATACTAATTTTCCTGAACTTAGATAATATTTTTGTTTAGAATTATATTAAAAAATAGTTTATCATTGAAAAATATATATACCCATGAAACACCTACTTAGGGGTCAAAGTGGTTCAACCAAAACAATCCCATACCGGGAGAAGGTTTTATAGCACCCACAATGATTTTATAGGTGAATTCACCTGCATGCGGGAAAGATTTATGGATTTATACTTCTAGTCGGATATGAAAACCAAAACACTATGGGGATAGTTTTTATGGCTATCCCCATGTATGTGTGTGAAAAGCATCCGGGTGTCAACCTCAGTATAGAAATAATGGGTGGAATAAGTTGAAAGACATATTAAGGTCCATGCAGTCAAGAAAAATATTGATATGGGATATAGAATAGTGGATAAATGTTCCTATTATTTTTAATGATATTTATAAAATCATGGAAATCTTATTTTTTTGATATTTACTATCTAATTGAGGCACCACTATTGTATTTTACCTCTAGATGCCTGAGGTGTTTGCGTGCCACCATTTTTTATGGTTGAACCTCTGATGATCAAACTGAGCTGTTGTGATTATTCAAAACTCATTGGATTGATCATATGAGATCCTTTGAATATTTATAATACTTGCATGAGGTGTTGAAGAAATATGGTAGTGGAGGTTTCATAACTTATAGATTTATGTTTTATTATGATGATGATTTCTAAAGTCATAAAGAATGAAATGAGGTGTTTAATTCATGAAAACATTATAATGTGATCATATCAGTTAAAGAAGTGGGGTTATGTAGGTTGAATACTATCTTTAAATAACCCAAAATTATCATTTTTGGTGTGTAATATAAACAGAGAATCGATAGATATGTTGATATAGAAACAAAATATAGGAATCACTCTATATCTACTAAGATTATTCTAGTTATTCATGCTATTCTATCTCAATCCTTTGTGTTTTCATGATTTTTTTGATTCAAAAAATAAGTTTATATCACCTCACTATGTTTCATATCAAAAAATGAACAATGTAACCCATGTACACTTTTCCATGAAGGTGATATAAATAAAAAATATCATGTACTATATTACACATAGGTTGTTAAGTATTGTTCATAAAGTATTATGCATGCAGTTGAGTGACTTATGTGAAGAAACAACAGGATCACATGATGTACTTATGAGAAGAATTATTGGATACAAATGAAATAATCTAAAATAAATGAAAAGTTTCACAAATTATTTTTTCCTGATACCTTAGAAAAAACATGCATAAAATAATATGCATTCATGAGGTAGTTTTCATTCACATGATATAATTCATTCATAAATATGATTAGATTTATGCATTCAAATTATTCCATAAATCATGGTGAAGAATAATACCATGAATTATATTATACATGCATGAATATTGAGAAATTTCAATGAAATATACAATTCATGAATAGTGTGTCGTAATTTTTGACTGAAGGTGGGGAAGAATTTCAGTCAGTATCCCAGAAGGAATTCATACCCGATAAACCAATATGGAAATAATTTGAAGAAATATTATACAAAATGTGTGTAAGTTCTATATTACATAGAATATTATTGAAGGAATTGTGGGAATCACTTGCACGCATATCAATGTGATTGAGACTTCATCATACAAGATGAATAATTTCTTGAGCACTGTTGAACTATGGAAATTGATAATACACATGTGATTAGAAATTATTCAGTAATAATGACAGACCATATCAGTGAATTTTAAAGGTACTCCAACTTGTTTACCATATGATAAAATCAATTATTCTTATTGTAAGGACCCGACCCCAGTTGCCCAAAGCCGGTTCCTTATTTGATTACATTGGCATACATACAAGGAATACGAATCTCAAAAGACCGAGTAGTTTAGTATTATTGGAAACAATTTACATAAATAATTTTATCATTACAACATGAATGGAAATAAAAACACTATTTTATTCCACTAGAAACATCACGTCTCCTAGATTATGCTTGCAAGTCATTCATAAATTACATCTTCGTATCCTGATAAAATGAAATATAAGAAAGGGGTGAGCTCAAATTCTTAGTAAGAGTAAGAAATAAAACGGAAGATAATATAAACATTAGACATGGTGAATAATTGAAAACACATGCCTTTTATAATAAATATGAACACATTATGGAAGGAAAATGAGCGGAGTAAATAATGCCATAATAAAACTTAATCATGGGTATTCTACTAGTCAACTAACCATATGAACATTCAATTAATAGATTCATAATGAGGTAAGTGCATATTCTTGACATTCGGAATCATTTTTTTGTGGCCTCAACCAAGACATCTAGTGATTAAGGCCTTGGCCAAAATCCATATCACATTGGGAAAGGCCTCGGCCAATTCCACGTTTATTTGTCTCATGAGACCAACCGATGCATCGAGGTGATATATCGGGCACCAACCATCACATAATAAGTCCAATTCATTCCTCATATGAGTAGGGATAATCATAAACAACATATAAATTCATATTGAAACTATCATATGAAATGTAACTATCTTTCCCCAATCATTAAACATAAAACACTAACCATTCCGAGTAATATGGTGAATGGTTTTATGATAGATCATCCACAATATATTTAGTCATAAAACATTCAATAAAATATGGTATATGACATCATAAATGATTAACCCCAACAATACCTAAGAATCAACAAGAGTGTTGGATCAAACGAGAATAATCTTCTAAAATCATTAAGCAATTATGGTGATAATTATTCTTTTATTTTGAAAAGAAGAGTTCTTTTGAAAAAATATTTGTATAAAAACCGAAGTGAAGTAATATAGTATTTTCATAATAAAATGAGTGATTTTATAAAGATAATAGTTTCTAAAAATATATTATAGAGTGCCCTTGAAAATAGGTAAGAATTTTAGAAATTCCCTTGAATCGGGCTTGTATTTTTGAAACAATCTTGAAAGTTTCTTTTAAAACATGTAACTATACATAAAATAAGGAAGGGTTCTGGTTTGTAAAAATATATATGATACTCACACATAATATATTATGAGTACATAACAATACATAAGAATTCCATTAAGGTAATTAGACAATGAAAGTATCCCGAATGAAAATGGAAGTTCGGGTGGAAAAACCCTTACCTTAACTCCAAACGTGTTCCTATATTGTACTTAAGTTCCTAGAATATGAAATTATACTTTTTAATAACTTATTTCAGAACCTATTATACATTTATTTAGTTTACCAGAATTATGGATAGTTCATTTATGTCTTTATTGACATGTTATTGTATTGAATTTTGTCGTTATGGAGTGTTTGTTTCCTTTATTTTCATATTCGGTTCACTTGTTTTTATGTAATGAAGTTCATGTGGAATGGTTATAAATCTCCAGGATTTGAATAATATATTATTAATGAACATAAATAATTTATAATGGTTATTTAAATCATTTTGTTTAATGGAATGAGGATGAATCATTAGGTGACCACCACTTCGATTATTCGATGGTATTTGGAATATTATGAACTAGTTTGGTCATATAACTTAATTATATGTACATATTCTGGTTAATGAATATTAATTAAGTTATAAAACAAATATTATAGTATGTTTAAACCATTAATATGGTTTCATGACCAGTAATGAAGAATAAATTGAAGAACGAAACTTCGTCGTCCACGAAGGTTATAAATCGGAACCTCATGGACGTCGATTTCGTTTAGAAAATAAAAGGGAGGGAGTAAGAATATTTATGATGGTTCTTCCATTAACATGATATAAATCCAGTATGTATATGTTACGGGAGTTATAATGGTGATTTTTATAGATTAGGAGAGGCAAGGATAACAAAAGTAGATAAATTGAAATAAAACCAAATGATAAAGAAGGGTGCTTTACCTCTTGAAATAACCTCCTTGAGAAAATCCTTAAGGGAAGGTTTTTTGGTCTCTTGGAAAGACTAAGAGATTCCTGGTCATGGGGAGTGACTATAGAAGGGTAATTGGGTATAACTTTTAGGAGCTTAAAGGATTATATAAGTGAAGATAAGAGGTAGTGGTGGGGGTTTTATAGTGGAGGAGAGGGGTAAATTTTGATTATTTAATAAATTATATTATTATTTCCCTCAAGACAACCAATAGTATTGTTTCATGTGACCCCTAATAGTAATAATTCCATGTGATTTCGAACCAAGTAGTCTAACATAATCCTTGGATAACCTATGATGCAGTAAATCAAGTATTTAGCATTTATCAGATTTTATCGTAATTTACTATTCATCAAAAATTCTAGAATTTCAGAAAAATCCCAAAAATTCACCCCTACCATTTTTAAATGTGTTGAATTCAAAAGTGAAGTCCATTTTTGAAAAATAATCTTCTAAATATTATTAATTTAACTTTTAAATGAAAGCATACTTAATTCAAAAATTAACAGTTCAAATTCTACAACTACTTCTTTATCAAAATGAAAAATTGACCAAGATGTTATTATCATCTAGCCTTATAAAAATAAAATAAAAATAAAATTTAATATTCATTAGGGTAATATTACTATTCATAAGGGTATGTTAATATTCACTAAAAATCAAGTTTTTTCTATCAGACTCCAAATGACTTACTGAACACAACTCAAGATGACCATTTTTTGAAATTCAAAATATAGAAGAGGAAAAGTTTTGGTTAAGGGATAGATTATAAAATTGTATTCTATATTTATTTTCAAAACCTTGGGGTGCTACATTCTACCCTCCTTACAAAAAAATTCATCCTCTAAATTCACAGAATATTACCTAAAAAGTTTAGGGTATGTCTTTAACATAATCTCCTTAGGCTCCCATGTTGCTTCCTCCATCTTATGGTTCCTCCATAGAACCTTCACCAGACGAGTCGTCTGATTTATCAATACATGTTCTCTAGTATCAAGAATCTTGATAGGTTCTTCACAGTAAGATAAATCAGGCTCAAGTTCCACTTCTTCATATGTGAGTACATGTGTTGCATCTGACATTTACTTTCTTAACATTGACACATGGAACACATTGTGAACCTTGGAGAGGCTTGGTGGCATTGCCAAACGATAATATATAGCTCCAATTCGGTCTATAATTTCAAAAGGTTCGATGTACCTGGGACTTAATTTTGCCTTCTTACTAAATCGTATAATACCCTTACATGGAGACACCTTTAAGAAAATGTGATCACCTTTTTGAAATTCTAAATCCTTACTTTGGTTATCAGTATAGCCCTTTTTCCTAATTTGAGCTATTTTTATATGGTTCTATATAATCTTCACCTTTTCCATTGTTTCTTCAACAGGTTTTGGGCCCACAAGCTTTCTTTCACCAACATCATCCCAGCAAGTTGGTGTACAACATCGCCTCCCATATAATGCTTCATAGGGTGCCATCTGTATACTTGAATGAAAGGTATTGTTGTAGGAAAATTCTATTGGAGGTAAATACTGATCCCACATGCCTTGAAAATCAAGTGTACAAGACCTCAACATGTCTTCCAATGTTTGAATTGTCCGTTCTGATTGTCCATCAGTTTGTGGGTGGTAGGATTTTCTAAAATGAAGATCAGTATCTAGGGACTTCTGAATTCTTTTCTATAATCATTATGTAAAACGTGGATCATGATCGGAAACAATCGATAGATGTACTCCATGAAGTCTCACAACTTCATTAATATATAGTCTTTCTAGACGTTCAAGTGGTAGATCTTCACTTATAGCAAGAAAATGTGCTGACTTGGTAAAACGATCAACAATGACCCATATTGAATTATTCTTTCTAGGAGTCTTTGGTAGTCCCATGAAAAATTCCGTAGTTATATTATCCCACTTGCACTCAGGTATGGGAAGAGGTTGCAATACTCCTCCAGGCTGTTTCCTTCCAGCTTTCACTTGTTGAAAAACCATACATCTTGACACAAAATCAGCAATCCCCCTCTTCATGTTGTCCCACCAAAAATGTTCCTTCAAATATCTATACATATTAGTGCTACCATGGTGTATAGAGAAATTGGAACTATGAGCATCATCCAAAAATTCCCTTTTTAGATCAGGTATATTGGGAACACAAAGTCTCTTCCCAAATTTCAAAATTCCATCTTCATATACGAAGTGACTCAATCTCCCATCATTCACTGATTTAATCTTCTTTTGAAACTCCTCATCATCTACTTGAGAAATTTTTATCCATTCTAGTAAATATGGTTTTGCAACCATTTGAAAAATCATTGATGTTTCACCTTCCATGGTTATTCCCATTTCCATCTTTACTAGATCCATGAAAATAGGATCCCTTTAAACTTTCATACTGTTCAAAACTACATGATCCTTTCTACTCAAAGCATGTGTGACCTTATTTTCCTTCCCCAGGTGGTAGTGTATTGTGAAATCATAATCCTTGAGTAGTTAGACCCATCTCCTTTTCCTCATGTTGAGTTCTTTTTGTGAGAAAATATACTTTAAACTCTTGTGATCAGTATAAATCTCACATTTTTCTCCATAGAGATAATGTCTCCATATCTTCAAAGAAAAGATTACAGAAACTAACTCAAGATCAGGAGTAGGATAGTTTTTTTCATGAATTTTTAGCTATCGTGATGCATAAGAAATAACCCTATCATTTTTCATAAGGACACAACCAAGTCCTTTCTTTGAAGCATCACTATTAATAACAAACCTATCATTCTCTGATGGTAGAGTCAATTTAGGATCATAGACTAATATTTTCTTCAGTTATTCGAAACATTCTTCACAGTCTTTTGTATAGACAAATTTAACCCCTTTATGTGTGAGCTTCATTAGTGGGATAGCCAATCAGGGAAAATTTTGTACGAAACACCGATAATAACCTGTGAATCCAATAAAACTGCGTACCACAGTTATGTTTGTTGGAGTGGTCCAATATTGGATTGCCTTTGTATTTGAAGGATCAACTTGGATTCCATCCTTAGAGACAATATGGCCAAGAAAATAAACCTCCTGATGCCAAAATTCACACTTGCTAAACTTCCCATATAAATCATGTCTTCTAAGAATCTTCAGGATAATGTATAAGTGATTTTCATGATCTTCACAGAATTTGAAGTATACCAAGATATCATCAATAAATACCACTACAAAATCATAGAGATATTCCTTGAAAACTTTATTAATTAGATTCATGAAGACAGATGGTGCATTAGTCAATCCAAAAGGCATTACTGTATACTCGTAATGCTCGTACCTGGTTCGAAACGCTGTTTTCGGAATGTCTTCCTTCTTCACACTGAACTGATGATATCTAGATCAAACTTCAATCTTTGAAAAGTATTTAACTCCATGCAGTTGTTCAAATAAATCTTCAATGAGAGGTATTGGATACTTTTTCTTTATTGTTATAGCATTGATCTTCCTATAGTCTATACATAACCTCATAGATCCATCTTTCTTCTTAACAAAAAGGACAGAGGCTCCCTATGGAGAAACACTAGGGCAGATAAATCCATTATTACTCAATTCCTCTAGTTTTTTCTTTAGTTCCACTAATTCCACAGTGGCCATTATATAAGGGGTCTTCGATATGGCCCTTGAACCAGGAATTAAATAAATGGAAAACACAATTTATCGTTCTGGAGGACGTCAAGGTAAATATTCTGGAAACACATCAACATATTCTCCCACAATAGGTACATCCAATATTTGAACATTCATTTACTCACCCAAAGTTATTTAATTTTCTTACTCCCAAATAATTGAATTTATTTGATCTACAAGGGGTGGTTCTAGATAATAATTAGGTGGTGATGATTTTACTCTAAAGATAAGGTGTTATTTATCATCGTCATCAAAAATCATAGCCTCCTACTTATTACAATAAATTTTTGCATCATGGTCCAAAATCCAATCCATACAGTGGATTATATCAAATTCAATCATGGGTATGATGATGAGATCAGCAGATAAAGAATATTCATATTCCCTAATGAGAACTGATTGAAAGAAATTTGTATCAATGATACTTCCCTTAGGAGTTTTGACTGACAACTCCCTTGTTAGATCAAATTGGAAAAATCTAATTTTCTTAGCAAACTGGGAATATATGAAACAATGAGATGATCCAAAATCAAATAAATCATTGGCTAAACTTGAGGAAACAATTAAATTACCTACCACCATGTCATTAAAAACTTTAACCTCTATAGTTGTGATTTCATAAGCTTGTCCCTGATCCCTTGGCCTTTTCTTTTGCATATTTCCTTAACGTTTTGAAAAATCATTAGCATAGTGTCCCATCTCCCAAAAACTATAGCATTGAACATAATTGGATTCCTTATTACCTTTTCAATCACCAGCAAGATGGTCTTTCTGACCACATTTGTAGCATAATCATTTTTCTTTTAAGCATGCACCAGGGTGTTTCCTTCCACAATTGTCACATAGTGGAAATTCAACTCTTCCCGTCTTCCCCGTTTCATTATTTCCTTTCCTAGGGTTTTCACCAGCCCTCTTCTTTTCTTGCTTTCCCTTAAAGTCATAAGACTTAGATAATTCTTTTTCTGTCTTGATGGCACATGAAACTATATCCTCATATGATGAAAAACTTTTTGATAACAGTGCCCACCAGAGGAATAGCTTTAATCCATTAAAGAATAGATCAGTTTTTCTCCTTGGATTTCGTATATAGTCCACATCATGTCTTGTTAACCTTGTGAAGTTGGATTCATACCTTGAAACATTCTCATCTTCCTTCTGCCTCAGATTCAAGAATTGTCCCTCCATATCTGCACGCTACTCACAAGGGAAATATTTTTCTGATAATATTTCCTTAAAATCCTCCATTACATCTCTTATATCTCTTCCTACTCATATGTGTTTTGGATTAATGACCACCACTGATCCGCATCTCCTAATAGAGGATATACTACCATGACATCCTTCTCTCTTTCATTACATCCCAAATTGAGAAATATCCTCTCAAGGGAACATATCCACTACTCTCCTACAAATGGGTTTGTAGTCCCATTGAATGATGGAGGTTGTTATCGCAAAAAGCGATCTAGCATGGCTCATCCACGTGGTGGATCCGGATGCTCCATATAGGTAAGGTTATTATTCATAACCTGATTAAGTTGTCCCAGTATATTTATGAGTTTCTAAACATCAGTCACAGCACTAGAGCCAACATCATTGTCTTGAGTCAGAGGAAAATCCCTACAAGGGACATGTGCATTCATGCAATTTCCATTCCGGACACTAGGAGCCATATGTAGATAATGGTATACACTATATTAGGTTATAAATCATAATTTATAATCTTAACTTAAAAATACTTAGAAAAATTGAGATCCTATACATGGCTAATCCCATATTCACAAAAATGATTTCTTTGAGGAATATTAACATTAAACTCCTTCATAATGGCCTGTAAAAAAATGTGAATTATCCTAAGCATATCCTCCGAGAGTGTCATAACCAAGAGTGCATCAAGGCCCGTTGTCATGCACCAGTTCCCGTTCGAGTCTAGCTCAAAGCGGTGTTTTCAGGTTTTACCCCTAGGTACATCTGTGCTAGAGCCACCTTTACCTTCTTGTATCCAGAAAGGGATGTATTGCTTGAAATATCCACATAATATATTCCTTACCAAAATACCAGGATGTTATTTTTTGTATATCCTCAAAGTCTAACTTAGGGACTCTTCCCTAATTCTACGTTTTCTAAATCTAGTTTCTAAGTATTCTACTATACTTCCTTTGATACCAACTGTAAGGACCCGACCCAAGTTTCCCAAAGACGGTGCCTTATTTGATTACGTTGTCATATATAGAAGGAATATGAATCTATAAAGACCGAGTAGTTCAGTATTATTTGAAACAAGTTACATACATAAGTTTATCATTACAACATGAAGGGAAACAAAAACACTATTTTATTTCACTAGAAACATCACGTCTCCTAGATTATGCTTGCAATTCATTCATAAATTACTTCTTCAAATCCTAAGAAAATGAAACATAAGAAAGGGGTGAGCTAAAACGCTCAGTAAGATTAATCAATACAATGGAAGATAATATAAACATTATACATGGTGAATAATTCAAAACACATGCGTTTATTAATATATATGAACACATTATGGAAGGAAAATGATCTGAGTAAATATTGTCATAGTAAAACATAATCATGGGTAATCTACTAGTAGAATAACAACATGAACTTTCAATTACTAGCTTCATAATGAGGTAAGTGCATATTCCAGACATTCTAAATCATTTTTTCATGGCCTCGGCCAAGACATCTAGTGATTAAGGCCTCTTCCAAAATCCATATAACATTGTGAAATGCCTCAGCCAATTCTACGTCTATTTGTCTCATGAGACCAAACAATGCATCGAGGGGATATAGTGGGCCCCAACTGTCACATAATAAGTCCAATGAATTCCTCATATGAGTGGTGATAAACATAAACAACATATACGTTAATATTGAAACTATCATATGGAATTTAACTATCTTTCTCCAATCATTAAATGTAAAACACAAACCATTCCGAGTAATATGGTGAATGGTTTTAGGATAGATAGTCCATAATATATTTAGTTATAAAAAGTTCAATAAAATATGATATATTACATCATAAATTATTAACCCCAACAATACATAATAATCAACAAGAGTGTTGAATCAAATGAGAATAATCTTCTAAAATCATTAAGCAATTCTTGTGATAAATACTCTTTTATTTTGAAAAGAAGAGTTCTTTTGGAAAAATATTTGTATAAAACCAGAAGTGTATTAAGATAGTATTTTCATAAAAAATGAGTGATTTTATAAAGATAATGGTTTACAAAAACAGATTATATATTTCCCTTGAAAATAGGTAAGAATTTGAGAAATTCCCTGGAATCGGGCTTATATTTTTGAAAAAAATTTGAAAGTTCTTTTTAAAATGTGTATCTATCCGTAAAATAAGGAAGGGTTATCATTTTTAAACATATATATGATACTCAAAAAGAATATATTATGAGAAAATAACAATACATAATAATTTCATTGAGTTAATTATACAATGAATGTATATCGAATGAAAATGGATGTTCGGGTGGAAAAACCATTTCCTTAACTCCAAACATGTTCCGCTCTTATAATTAACCTCATGGAATATGAAATTATACTAGTTAATAACTTTTTTCAGAAAATATTTTACATTTATTTAGTTTACCATATTTCTGGCTTGTTCATTTATGTCTTTATTGACAAGTTATAGTATTGAATTTCGTCGTTCTGGAGTGTCCGTTTCCTTTATTTTCATATTCGGTTCACTTGTTTTTATGTAATTAAGTTCATGTGGAATAGTTATAAATATCCAGTATTGGAATTATATATTATAATTAACATAAATAATTGATAATGGTCATTTATATCATTTTTTACATGGAATGAGGATGAATCATTAGATGACCTCAACTTCGATTATTCAGCGGTATTTGGAATATTATGAACTAGTTTGTTCCTATAACTTAATTATATGTACATATTCTGGTTATTGAATATTAATTAGGTTATAAAACATATATTATAGTCTTTTTCAACCATGAATATGGTTTCATGTCCGGTAATGAAGACTAAATTGATAAATGAAACTTCATCGTCCATGAAGGTTATAAATCAGAACCTCATAGATGTTGATTTTGTTTATAAAATAAAAGGGAGTGAGTAAGAATATTTATGACGGTTCTACCATTCACATGATATAAATACAGTATATAGATTTTATTGGAATTATCATGGTCATTTTGATAGAGCAGGAGAGGAGAGGATAACAAAATTAGATAAATTGAAATAAAACCAAATGAGAAAGAAGGGTGCTTTACATCTTGAAATAACCTCCTCGAGAAATTCCTTAAGGGAAAAGGTTTTGGTCTTTTGGAAAGACTAATAGCTTACTGGTCGTGGGGAGTGACTAGGGAAGGGTAATTGGGCAGAACTTTGATGAGATTCAAGGCTTAGAGGAGTGAAGAGAGTGGTGGCGGTTTTTTATAGTGGAGGAGAGGGGTAAATTTTGAATATTTAATTCATTATTTTATTATTTCCCTCAAGACAACCAATAGTATTGTTTCATGTGACCCCTAATTGTAATAATGGAATGTGAGTTCTAAAAAAGTGGTCTTACATCATCATTGCATCTCCTATGATGCAGTAAATCAAGTATTTAGCATTTTTCGTATTTTATCGTATTTTACTATTCATCAAAAATTCTAGAATTTCAGAAAAATATCAAAAATTCACCCTTACCATTTTTCAATGTGTAGAATTCAAAAGTGAAGTCCATTTTTTAAAAATAATTTTCTAAATATTATTAATTTAACTTTTAAATAAAATCATTCTTAATTCAAAAATTAACAGTTCTAATTTTACAGTTACTTCTTTATCACAATGAAAAATTTACCAAGATGTTATTATCTTCTACCCTTAAGAAACTAAAATAATAATAAAATTTACTATTCATTATGGTCATATTACAATTCATAATGGTATGTTCCTATTCACTAAAAATTATGTTTGTTCTATCAGACTCTAAATGACTTACTGAACACAACTCTAGATGACCATTTCTCAAAATTCAAAACATAGAAGAGGAAAAGTTGTGTTTAAGGGATATATTATAAAATTTCATTCTATATTTATTTTCAAAACCTTGGGGTGTTACACTTATATAGGATGTTCTGTCTTAAAAATAAAGAGGTATTTCTATTAAAATATTGTCATATAGAAGAAGAAGGAGCCTGTAAATGGGGGATCTAACTTGTTGCTCGATAGGATTTTGGATGGGGTGTATTACCAATCAAGGAGAATAAGACATTTGGGGGTATAACCAACCAAGGTAGGAGATTTGTATTTTTTTAATGGGATAGAACTATAATAAATTATAGGATTGAATAATGGGGTGTTTAACTAGTTAATTCCTAAATGTTTGTAATTTATATCAGGTTTATAGTGGATAATATATATTGGGGATTTAACTAACATGGAAGGGTGCATGTATTTATACCGAACTTTGTAAATACTATGTTTTTCTCTCTCTATCATTTTCTCTATGTATGAGGTAATATTGTGATTAATCATTGAGTGGAATGAGAATTTTATCATGTTCAAGAAGTTGAATTCACTGAAAAATAATTCATAAAAAGAAAACCATTGATTCACCCCGTCCCAAATGAACAACAAAACTTATGGATCTACAAGTGGTATTATAGTGGGTTCCCTCTAAGGATCCATGTTTTACCAATTTTTTTCAAATTAATTTAATTAATTATATATTTAAATATGTTTTTTAGTAAATAAAAATTGAGAAAAAGGAAGATGAAATTGATGATACGAATATGAATATTTATTACAAGACTTGGAAAAAAATCAGGAAAAGATAATAAATGAAGCTAAAGATGAATATTATTGTTAATGGAGAGACGTATCCAACTGAAGGTAATCTGAATGGTTTAATAGGAAAAAATTCTATTGATTATGATCCTTCTGAAGAAGATTTTTCATGTTGTGATGGTAACTTTTCACTTAGTGATATCCATTCTAAATTCAAATTGTATCTAAAGAAAGTTCCCAAATAATTTATCAATTTTATTTTTGGAGGTATCAAGGGTCTTCAGGATGAAAAATTATTTCTAGAATAGGAGGATAATTCTATGGAAGAGAAATTCGATAACAATTTAGGCATATGAAACACTCTCACAAAACATTTCAATATGAAAACAGTATATTTTTTCAATGAAAGAAAATTTTAGTTTATTGAATAATTTAAAATTAATTTCTGTGAGAAATATATCATTGATATTTTTTTGAGAATATTTCCATTCCCTTGAAAAATTTCACAATGTTTCAATGGATTTAAAAGATTCTCAACTAGAGGTTAATGAAAACAAGGTTAAGAAGATTGAAAATTATTTAAAAGAATCGATAAAATTACAAGGATAATAAATAAATAAGTTTATGTATGATAGGGAAGATGAGATAATATTTATTTAGGATTATAATAACTCCCTAAACATGAAGTGTTTGGATACAGAGGTGAGATTTAGGATTCATGAATCACCATAAGCTGGAACCTCCAAAATTACTCGAAAAAATAGATGCATCCATATAAGTTTCCATTTAGGATAATAACTATAACAGGAGAATAATATCATACTCTAACTAAATTTAAACACCCTCTAATAATAAGGTATACCTTAACATAAAAAAGATTTTATGTACTAATTTTTTCTCAATTTTTTCGTCTAGTTATAACCCAAAATCTGGGAAAATATAGATGGTGAAAAATGATGATAAAACTACCACATCAAGGGTGGATGAGAAAATATGTATGAAGATTTGTTCCCCAATAATTTTCCAAATGGGTGAGGTCTCACTTACAAAATATAAAGGTACTCACCCTTTGAAATCTATATAGATTGTATTAAAAAAGAAGAGAATAACTTTCATATGCTATTTTTAGTGTTTTTGAATGTTTGGGAACAATGAAATGGAATATTTGAATAAATTTAAAATATTTGAAAATAATAAAAGTTCACAAGAAAGTGGGATAAAATCTAAATAAATGATAAAATATAAGATAAGTAATGATTATTTCACAAACCCCACTAAGGTTAATGGTGGGTCATAAAATACTGGTTAATTGAAGAGTCTAAACAGGTATGCTAGATCTATAATTAATCTATCTCAAATGAAAAATATTATTTCTGATAATCCTAGAGATAAAAATAAATCTAAATTAGGTTTAGAAAAGAAGATAAATAAAATATCCTCTCTTAAATATAATAGTGAATGAAATATGTTATGAAAGAACACTTCCCCCTAGGAAAAAGAATTCCAATTTTGATAAAGTACAAAAACAATAAGTTTATAGACATAATGAATACCTCAAGTTCAAAGATTCATTTTTAGAGTGTTTTTATGTTATTGTGAAATGTATGGGAGAAAATATTACTCTTTCTAGTATATCATGTCATTTCCAAGAATAAAAAACCATTCAATGGGGATCATGGTGAATATATGATAAGTCATTCTCAAATAAGAATTTTTTTTGAAATACAT
The DNA here is from genome assembly GCA_963277665.1 of Viscum album. NCBI lineage: Eukaryota > Viridiplantae > Streptophyta > Magnoliopsida > Santalales > Viscaceae > Viscum > Viscum album. The sequence goes on from OY728145.1 coordinate 1,454,164,132, forward strand.
ACAATATTAAAATTTAGAAAAAGTATTAATACAGAGAATAATTTTGTGGAATATTTGTTAAAGAGGTTCATAAAACCAATAAATGCATAACAGGACTACCATGATATATTCCATATATTTTAAAAGGGAATAGGATTAAATATAAAAATATTATTAAGCCATGTGAAGATTCTAGGAAGATAAGGAATGTTAAAAAATATTTCCTAGTTTTTTGGGAAAATTAAATAAAATTTGATACATAATTAGTGGATTATAAAAAAAATAATGTTAAAATAAAGTAAGGGGCCTCTGAAAATGGTGTAAAATTTAATGAAAATTTATCTACGCTTATAAACATGAAGATATAGAAGTCTAAGGTGGAAAAAGATATTCCACACAAATAAGAATTTAGAGGGAAGAAACATGATAATAAAATATATGAGAATCAAAAATAAAAAAATATCCAAAATAAATCTTCGCATGATGAGATTAGAAGAAATTAATAAACAATGAAAAGAATAATCTCTTAGCCAAAATATTAATCTTAAAGAATAAAAATATCACTCATTATTCATTCATTTATATATTTGTGCATGTGATTTTATATTTATATGATGGGAATTTGAGGAGACAGATACATACCTTTAGAGGTAGCATTAATGAGTGAAATCTATTAAATCAAAACTATACAGTGAATTTGTAAATTATGAATATCTTTCTAAAATTGAAATATAGTGTTTAAAAATTACTCTCTTAACCATATTATGAATGAATCTGAAACTTACAATATAGGGGGAGTTGTTATTGATCAAAAAAATGGAGATATATATATATTTTCACTTGTAATTTTTTATGTTTTTTGAAGGGTGTGTAAGATTTTTCATTTAATTGATAAATATAATTATTTACAACCACTAAGACGAGAATTGAGAATTAATTATCTTGATATCACATGAAAGATACTTTATATAATGCATTAAAATCCTCTATTATATCACTTTTTTTTCCATATCAGGTTATCCCATATAGAATTAGAGTTTATTTACCTTAGGATCTTTTTTATTTGAACCATGTGATGTTATCTCTTTCTCAAAAGTGTTAAAGAAATAATCGTTTAAGGGAAGAAAACATATTTCTGGAAAATTAATGAGATAAAAATACCCTAACTAATCCATTACATTTTCTTTTCAATAATGTGGGAAAGTAATTTTAACCACATATTGACATTTATGATGTGAGGAGATATTGAAAAAAATAAAAAGGGGATTGTTGTAAAAACCAAGTAAGTATTTTATTTGTGAGTCAATATGTGTTTGGAGAGTTGAGATGATGTGATGATTCATGTAGAATTATAATATTTTAAAAAATAATTATATGTTTTTCCTGATGAATTATCCTTATAATTGTGATGATTGGAGTGTCATTATTCATTCCAAAGATAGGTGTTAATTGTGTTATAATTTTTTACATTATTATATTATATTAAAAAGTTGATTAGAACTGAATAAGTGTAGATGATTTAATGTGGAATAGATTTTTGATTTATAATTAAATTCTAAAATAATAAAATTAAAAGTTGAAGGGATTTGATGAGAAATTTTTCTTATAATTTTATGTTGAGAATTTTATGGAATATATACTGAAGAATTGGGATAATATTTTTTTATACTTATTTTAAAAAATAAGGGATGCCATTGAACGGATAATGGACCCATGAACCAACTGCTTATTTAGGAAAGTAGGTCAATTACAGCCACTACATAGTGGAATGAGGTTTCATAGAACCCCCTGTGAGTTCATAGGTGAAGGCACATGTACACGATAAATCATGGATATGAATAGTGTCTGAAGGGTGTGCATAGTTGTATGTATGGGTAGAATAGGGTGTATTCCACCCCATGTATGTGTGCGTAGTGTATCTGGGTGTCGACACCAGTGTCACCTTGAATGGTGGAAGAAGTAGAAAAATGTATTAAGGAGCACACAGCCATGAAAAATATCAATGTGGGATGTAGAATAGTTGATCACTATTCCCCATCATTTAAATGATAAATATATAATAATGACCAACCAATTAATTTTATCTAATCCATATAATCGAGGTGGTGCATTTATATTCTACCTCTAGATGTTTGATGGATTTTCATGTAACCATTATTTATGGTTGAACCTCCAATGATCGAACTAAGTTATTTTTATTATGAAAAAGTCATGGGATCGGTCATATGAGATTGTTTGAATCTTGATATGACATAAAATAGTTTTTTATATAAGATGTAATGTAGGGTTTCCTATCATATGGATATTCGTTTCGTGGTTATGGTGATTTTTTATGTCCGAAATAATGAAATGATGCGGTATGTACATAACAAAGAGAGTCATTATTCATATTCATTGAGGTAGTTGAGTTAATTCAATGTATTATTCTATATAAATACCCAGATTTGATCTTTTTTAGGGTATGATTGAATAATATATTTGATATAAGTATTGAAATTGAAATTGTAGAGTAAGTTCTCTATATTTTTGAAAATAAAATCATCCATTCATGCTACGCTTTATCAATCCATATCATTCACATGATTTTTGTTTGATTATATAAACCAATATATATAACCTCACTATGTTACATGAAGGATAAATGCGAATAGAACCTGTGTGTAATGATACTTAAATAAGATAAAAAATAAAAGGATATTGTGTACTCTCTTATGTGAAGGTGATTTAGTATTGTGCCTGAAATATTTTTCATGTAGTTCAGGGAATAATGTAAAAAAATAGCTTGATCTCATGATGTACTTACATGAGGAAGTACTGGATATTGTAGAAATATATGTTAATTATCATAGGGTTTTGATAATTCAATTTTCATGGTACATTAGAAGAATAATTCATAAAATAATATTCATTCATAAGGTAGTTTGTATTCACATGAAACAATGCATGCATAAAACGTGTTAAGCTTATAAATTTGTATTATTGCATAATTTTTTGTGAAGAAGAATACCAATTATTTTATTATACATGAATGAATATTGAGAAATGTTCATGAAATACACATTTCGTGAATAACACGTAGTGTATTTTGACTGAATCCAAGGAAGGATTTCAATCATTGTTTTAGAAAGGATTCATACCAAATTTATCAGTGTAATGATAATTTAAAGACAGATTATACTAAATTTTTTCAAGTTATATATTGAATAAAATATTATTTATGTAATTATGATCATCACATGAACACATCTCAATGATTCTGGGACTTCAATAGATATACGGAATAATTTCCCAATATTTTTTTAACTGAGGCAATTGATCATACATAGGTGACCAAAAATTATTAAGTAAGATCAATAGACATGAGCAGTGGCTATTGAAGATGACTAATGTTTTATACAAGTGGATCAGATCCAGTATTCTTTTTCAGAAATACCACTCTAAAAAGAAAAGATTATTTTTTATAACATGATCAACAATGGTAAAAACAAGTATTTGATGATTGGGGGGTCGTACCAATTGCTGAAGAGGCTCATGGATGGGTTTTATAACGAGTCTAGGATAAGAAGATGGTTCGGGGATCTAACTAACTAAGGAAGAAGAGTTGGATTGATGGGTTGGTAGAACCAAAATAAATTGAAATATTAACTATTGGGGTTTATAACTATTTTCTTCCAAAATCTTTGTAATTGATAAAAATATTGTAGTGGATATCCATGTTGGGGGTTCTAACCAACATAGAAAGAATTCGTTCTTTAAATCGAAGATAGTAAATACCATATATTGGTATCTCTCTTTTTTTTATGCATATGAGGTAAGAATAATATATATCATTTAGTAGATCAATAACCTTAACAAGATCAAGTGGTTTAATTCAAGGAAAAAACTAATAAAATGTAAAAAACTAATTCACCCCCACCCCTCCGAATCGCCAATCTATCTTGGGTCTACAGGGTGAACCATGTAAATTTTTGGTGTCCCACTTTTGCTTTTTTTTCACTTCATATCATGTCTGATGTGTTGGATGTGGGTGAATTGGAAGCATTTGGTGGTCGTTTATATATTAAAATTTATATTAATATTGAGTATCCCAAAACCCCATGTGAGGATCATGCACATAAAATTCATAACTAATTTATTTAATATCAGAAGAAATAAATACCTTATCTAGGAAATCATTTTTATGTAGATTTTGATCATATTTAAAATCATTTAAGATTTCTTTCATTGTGCTATGAGGATCCAATGATATTATCCCTCTAGAGGTGGTAAATATTTTCTCCTTTCATCTATGAGAAATTTCAATAGATATCTATGTGCTGGTGTAGAAATTCGATTGTCATATATTATTCATGTGGATTCCATATCCTTCAATCTTGAATGGATCGTTATATTGATTATTTTTATTGAGAGGAATATAGAAATGATGAGTTGATAGTGATTTTTGTTGTTCACAATGATTCACAAGTTTTTATTTTTTATGCAATACAAAATAGACATAACGTCTATTTATAGATTAAGAGTTTAAGTAAAAATAATTATTTAAATTTGTGCCAGTACTTAAATAATATAATAATATTTGATTAACCTAATGAAATGTATTATTATTATTATTATTATTGTTATTATTTCATTTTCACCAACTTACACAATAATAAATATTATTTAATCATATTTTTAATTAATATTTTTCATCAGAATCTATATTGCTTTGTTCAAAATCCTAAAGAATTTATTGAACACCCAAATGAATCTTTAATTGAAATATTTCATTCCTCAATAAAAATTTTTTATAGATAAAATGGAAATAAAATAATTCATTTTTATTGTGAATAATATTTATTCAATTAATTAAATTCAAATATAATTTAACCAAGATCGTCATAAATACTTAGTGTGTGAACCACTTGGATTGTTTCTCATTTGAATTAAGAGGGCTTACTAAATTCCAACATTACTATCAAGAAATGAGTCAAGGAACCAAAAAGAAAAAATTAATGGATAAATTATGATAATAACATAAGAACTATTTCTATTTAATATAATCCTTTTGTCTTTATGACCCATCAATCCATTTTCAAATCTATATCACCAATCTATATACTTGATATGACTTTCTTTGACTATCTGAAATCAATGCATCATTTCACCATGAAAATGGAATTTAATGAAATTATTTTATTCCAATGAAAGGGATGATCTATTAACTTCCATAAATATGGAAGGGAAAAATCCTTCCTCGAAATAACCATTAATGACATATTAATCATGATGCACCTAATATACCATACGTCATTGCGAACATATGGAATCATTGTTTTCTTAAAAAAATATAATTTTAGTGAGTCGTGACATTTATTAATGATAGTATTAATGTCTAAGGAAAATTAAACATTCTCGAATATAAGAATATCTTATAACACCAAAACATGTGGAACTCCTATTAGATCATTTGTTCTCATAATCTCTCATATGGGATATCAACAAGTGAAAACTTCATGATAAAAATCCTCATCCACTTATGAGCACTAGCACTTGAAAGTTTATATACTATGTGTCCCATAATTTTATGTTATTCATCTGAAAATGTATATTTAATAATATCATCATATCACTTACATGTTCTCATTACAATAGGGAACTACGATGATCTTATCAATGTGACATATAATCCTAAATGTCATTACATTAGAGTCGTGCAGAATAATGAACAATATAAAATAGGAAATATTTTATTCATATTAAATAAATCAAACATACATCTAATAAAAGTAAAATCAGTTGGTCCTAGGACACCAACTCCAACATGAGGTAAGGGATGGTTTCTGTAATGACCCAAACTTTTATAAATAAAATTCCCCTTATAATTTAATTAAATGTATTATTATGTATTATGGTTATAGAAAACACATGAAATTCATTTCTTTTATTATATAATATCAGATTTCAAAGACTTTTAAGAAATATTACCATTGATAATATAGTTGTTGAACATTATTATTATGATTAACATAAATATAGGGTTTTAACAAATCCAATTATCACAGAAAAAAGAGGTGAGGGACACAACCAGCAGGATCGTACCCTATAAATCCCATTTTTCAGAGAATCCAATTTAGATAGAATCACTAGGATTTTTCCTTGATCAATACCAAGATGATATCCAACAACTTAGGCATGAGAGAAACTATTTATGGGAGAAGCTCAAGCTCATCGAGATCATGGCCCAAACAACGTACATTGGACCACCCCATGGAAATATCACCATCGCACACCTTACCCTTATAGAATTTTCGGGTGTTTAAAATGTATATATATCAAGAACAGAATAAAATAAATATTTATATTTTATTTTAAATAGAAGAATGGTAATATTTACTTCTTATTATTAATTTATAAACAATTTTTATTTTTGATACAATAAAACAAAAATTATATATTTTATTAGTATTCAATTTCAATTAAGAAACTTATTTTTACAAATTAATGGATTTTTGAAATAAATAAAATTTAAATATAATATTATTATTAAATAATTTTTATCAAATATAAATGATCATATAATTTTTATGAAGTTAAATTTAATTTTTATAAGGGTTTGAAAAATGTTATTGTTAAAAAACCTTGCATTTATCAATTAATATCAATTCTGTTTTAAAAGTTAAAATTAATATATTTAAAAAATTATTTTTTTAAAAATAGTTATTCTTTTTTGAATCAAAACATTTATATTATCTTATGGTTAGTTTTTTATAATTTTTCTGATAGCTGAAATTTTAAGAAAAAATTAAATATTGAAAAATATACGGTGTGTATTATGACATAATAATACCCAAAATATGATGTATAAATACTATAAATGGTATCCAAGAACAAATATATGTTTTTACCTTCAAATAATAAGGTTAAATATTTATTTGTTTAATTTTATAAAGCCTTTATGAATCCTAAAAAAACTATAATATATTTTAAGGTCTTAATATCATTTATTTAAGAGTATGAATCACCTTCACATCACCAAGGGTAATGTTTTAATACCTTGTCCTAATAAGACAATTAAAACCACCCATATTTTGACGAAAACGTGGGAAAAACCGATGATAAGGTATTTTTGGTTATTTTATTATATAGATTCTAAAACCCATGTTTCAGAAATAATAAAGAACTCCCCCCTCTTTTTCTATAAAATCCCACACAAGATCCCATTTATCTTCACTAAAAATACTTAAATCGTGTTCATACTATTTATTACCCCACATATAATCATCCCAAGGTGCCTCTAGGATCTCAATAAGCTCCTCCCAATCATTTGGAATCACACAGTCAAGGTAAGAGTTCATTTCCTTCTCTTCTTTATTCAAGTATCTTCTTTATCTTATGTATTTTATATTCATTTACTAATGTTGATATATGTTCTTCCAAATCCACCATACATTTAGTTTTATTTATAAATTAGTATATATCCCTTTCACTCTCATTAATCCATATCATGATCATTTATACGCCCATGTTATTCTCCCAAAATTTTATAGTGATTTTCAATGCCAAACAATTATGTAGTGAATACTTATAACCATTTTCTATCAACGTTGTTAACCTTTATGAAAACTTTAATTATTTATTGGGACTTAAATTTATTTATTCCACACTCCTTGATCATTTAATAAAATAGGATAATGAATGAATCCCTATTGTATAATCTATGTGGCACATTTAATCATGATAATGAAATGAAATTGACGGGTGCGCCCCAAATTATATAGTTCTCTAATGCATTAGTTAATGTTTTAGTCTCAAGATACATCATAAAATGTATTATTGAGTGAAACTAATCCATCATGAGACTTTTTAAATCATTATTTCTTGGAATTTATCCCTAACCTACGCTAATGATACCGTTTTTTTAAGTTGTCTCCACATTTCCCATGTTTCCTTTAATATTATCAATCTATATCATGCCTCATTGTTAATGTTTATGATTATTACCCCTTTTATACCCCATTTATATGAATATTTTCTTACATGTATTCACTTGTTCATGTTATTCCATGATTATTCCCATAACAGGATTTATAGATCATCCCTTTCATATATATATCCCCAGGTCATCCCATGCAATTTTAAGTGTGATGGAATAACATGAGCATGTTAATGAAATTTTCCACAAACATGATGTATATCCTATTTTAGGTTTTTATGTAATGTACCCAATTCAAAAATACATTATAATTCTCAATATTTAGGGTTGTATTATGTTTAATTTTATATAATAAGTCATGAAATAATATGTAATAAATAAAATGGTTTTTATAGTTGGTATCAAAGGAATGTTTAATTATTTTTGGATTTAGTATTAGAAAACTCTAGAAAAATACTTAGGTATAAAACTAGGTATAAGAAAAAATAAATAAATTTTAGGAAAGTATATATTAAGTGGTTTATCAAGAAAATAAACACCTTTTTGGATACTATTAGTGGATGTGGTTATAGTACAGAAGTATATGGGGGTATAACATGAAAATACCATGTTGAGCTATACTCGACTGGGAACTAGTGTACAATAATGGCCCTTATTACACACCCTATTTGACACTCATGGGGATATGATTTGTTAAATTCATAATCTCATTATAAACATTTATTAAGGGAAAAATTCATATAATATTCTATGTTAGGAAATATATAACAGATAACATAGATTAAAGCACAAAAATTTATAAGTTAAGAAAATCCATGTAATTTATAAGTAATACCTTAAATTACATTGGGTTAATGTTTATGATCATAATAGTTTAAAAAAAATCATCCCTAATTTTCCCTTTATTCTAGGAAATGGAAAAAAATAGAAGGAATTGGGTAAAGAACAAATGTTTAGGGAAATGTGATGAATATACCAATGATATTCCCACCACACTGGGAGAGGGAATCACGATATTTGTGAGGATACTCTCCAAGCTAAATCATATTGTAAATATAAACCTGGATCAAGATAACCACCAAAATACCCCTAAGAAATAACAAGTTTCAATTGAGATATTTATGTGATAAAGGCCTATGAATATCAATGGATAATTAGATCCCTTAATCATTAAACAATGGATCAAATCCATTGAGAAGATCTTCTTCATCATTAAATGTTCTATGTAAGAGAATAATCTACTGGAAATTTATCACATGGAGGGAGAATCTTATTAGTGGTATAAATTGATAAATAATAAAAAACCTAAGGAATATATTTATGAGATAGGGTGGAAGGAATTACATAAAAAATCGATAAAAATTTTCCTCACACTATCCAACATAAAATGGAATTGGATTTACTTTCCCTCAAGAAGAAAGATGACAAATATTTCTAGGTGTAAAAGAAAAACTTACTGATACTTTCTTGATATACCTCTAGATTTATCATTAATTCTGAATGTAAGGTTGACTAACTCTTTAGTAGGTTAAAATATATTCTATGAAAATCCATGGTGATCTGAGGCTTTGATAGATATGAGTAAATTGTCTCATATTCTCTCATATTTGAGATGGAGATTAGTGAATCTCAAGGGCATAATAGGGATAAAAAGAGTAATGTGGAGTTTAATTCTCACTATTTGGTGGAGAAATATAATGGTGATAAAAAAATTCAACATCCCACTTATCAAAAGTGTGGAAAGAAGAACCTAGGAAATTTCATAAGGGGAACGAGGAAATTCTTTAGGTGCAGGAATGAAGGACACCTTGCTAATGATTTCTGATGGGGGAATCCAAACATTAAGATAGAGGAATATAATAATCTAGTAAAACCTCTACACATTGATCATTCTTTCAATGACAAGGAACCTGAACACTTTACAAACCAATTCACTAATCCAAGTGTTTTAATAGACAACCAATAGCCTCCAAAGTAGCAAGGGTGATCTTATTCTATCATAATCGCTAAGGTAGATATTGAGAATTTAGTGGTGATAAGTATGCTAGTTATTTATTCAATAATAGAAAACATTATTTTTTATTTTGGTTATATTCATTCCTTAACACCATGAATTTTTAGCAGAACTATTCAAACACCACCATGAAGAATGGATGTAGATCTATTGGTGAAAATGGTAACTGAAGAAATTGTTTTATCCCAAGTATATAACTCCTCCCCTGAAACAAATTTGTGGGATGAAGTTCTAAGAGAACCTTGTGATACTCTCTTTGGTGGAATTTTATTCAATTATGTGTATGTATTAGATTAAGATATATAGATCTAACATATATTTTTCTAAGAAGAAAATCACCCCCCCCGCATCAAAAATTATCCCCTAATTATATAAAAATGAATGGAGATGGGTGAATCTTCTTTAGAACTAACATCTCAGGAATTTATATTATATCCTTTTGACCAATAATATATAGCTCAAATGATTGAGAATAAGGAAAGGATCATCACATTGTGAGGTAATATGATGAAGTGGTTTTGGTAGAATTTTCTAGTCTTCCTCCTATCCGAGAGGTTGAATTTTCAATTGAGATTATACTTGGGGAGTCACCATTTTCCAAGACTCTATATAAAATTGTTTTTTTGGAACTTGAGGATATGAGAAAAACTATAGGATACTCTAGATAAAGTGTCCATACATCCAAGTGCTTCAACCTGGGGTTCACCAGTCATCTTCATCAAGAAGAAGGATGAGTCAATATGCCTTTGCATTGATTATCCTGAACTCAACAAGATCATGACAAAGATCAAGTATCATATTCCATGGATTGATGACTTGTTTGATCAGCTACACAGATCACAATACTTCTCCATTGTGGATCTTGGTTGGGGTATTACCAAGTTAGGGTGAAGAATGAGGATATCACCAAAATTTCTTTTTGTACAAGTTATGGCCACTATGAGTTCATAGTAATTCCATTAAAACTCACTAATTGTAACAACTCATCTTTTAATAAAGGTAAAAATCAATGGTTTTTTAATTTTAATATTCTTTTTAAACATTATAAAAATCTACTATATCCTAAGGAAGGTCCCAATAGAATATAAGGATTGTTTGGAGAACAATGTTCTGCATAAATGGAAAAATATTGGGCACGGTTGGGAGAAACTATGCAACCCAACCTGCATGGTTCTTTCAATATTGTGTGGATACAGATTGATTCACCTATAAGCCATGCAGTTTTTCTACAACTATGTGACCCAGGTCACATGACCATGTTGTTCTGCTGACATTTGGTACAAAAAATATTTTCATGTTTTGTGCACTATTAGATAAACTATACACCTAACTATGTGGTGTTCCCCTCTATAATAGTTAATGAAACACGACTGGTGCATGATTTGGCCAAAACTTGCAGCCAAACCATTAGCCATTATATTTTTTATGTTAAATGAGTTTTTCCTTTCATTTATTCTTAATCTATTTTTATTGTTTCCAATTCTTCCTCTAGAGAACCATCCCCCTTCTCTTCATCTGTGAGCTCCCAAGCACCCTAATCTAGGAACATCGATTTATAATTATTTTAGTGCCCAAATCAATATCTATTGAAGACATTAGACACCATGAGGTATCCTATACCTTCCTCTTACCTCTTATATAAGTTTATCTTCAAATAAATATTGTTATTTAGGTGCAATATCATTAATATAATTTTTATGGTGTTGGACTGTTTCTCAATTTTCTTATAAATTGCCTCCAATCTGAGGCCGATATCGTGCAATACATCATCTATCACATATATGTAGGTGGTCACATAGTTTACCCCATTAGTTTTAATGATTTTTAGCTATGTCATCATGCTTCATGTCTACCTTTTCTGAGCATCACTTTTTTATTGATTTATTCATTTCAAATTGATTCTATCACCTTGTTATACACCTATTGATAATTTTTAAGTGGGTTAGAGGTTGTTGATATCATTTATCGAAACCCATTGGGTGTTTCAAATTGTGTTTCTCCTTAATGGACAATTTATTAATGGCCCAAAAACCTAATTAACTTTTGTATCATCCTTTAAATTAAATTTCCCTTCAAACATGAGTATTAAATTGAACCCAAGGCACCTCATAGGTGTTTTTACCAATTATTGTGGGAATTTCCCATGTAAAAAATTACCTTATTTGATTATGGAACTTTTAAATTCCTTTTTAGCATTATGAATTGAATTACCTTAACATAGTGAATTATATGAAATGTAAATATGGAATGACTTTTTCATGATGATTTTATTCCCTTAAATAAATTGGATGAATTTGATGAAATGGTTTATAGAGGGTGGTAAGGCCTCACCTTTTATTATGCTTTATTAAATTTTTATAATGAATTTTAATGTTTTGAATGGAATTAAATTGACTAAAGATACATATGATTATATTACTTCATGTGTTATGTTATAAATAAGGATAAGACTTATTTAGGTATAAAGGATTGGTAAACATGTAGATGAGATTTATTTTTCTCATGTTGAGTATTTATTATGAACATGATTTTATATAGGTTGTGGTATGATGGTAAGGGTTAGGTTGATAATGACGGTATCACAATCCCTTACATCGATTATTGAGCATGACGTCTCACACAATTGAAACTAGATGGACGTTGGGCTTAACACGATGTGTCCCTTTTTGAGTGTAGAATTGTTGGCACACTCACCATCCCGAGTGATGAGCATGATGTCTTCCACTCTTCTTGAGATATAGGTAATGTACCCTTTTTCTTGATCTGATAGGCTCGTTAGACTGGTTATGGATGTCTAAGTTACACACTGGTCCATCCAAAACTAGTACTCCAGATATATGGCCACTTACATCTGCATGTACTTGCTTCATATAAATGGATGAAATATATATAATTATACTATATATATATATATATAACTAATATATTCAGATATATAGTGACTAATCATGCCAATATTTAGATCATGAACCGAGGCAAGAAGTATCGTCACATGTCCTTTTGGATCCTAAGTGGCCTCGTTATTTTTTTATTCATAATTTATTAATTAAATAATTATATACCTACACACTGCTTAGTTATGCGAACTACATGGATTATTAGTAAACACTGTTGGTGGTGAACTACTGAGATTATTATCTCACACCCTATATGGGCAGCCTTTAGTACCTGAGAAGTATATCTTCCTGTAGTAATGTATAAGGGAAATCACCCTTATACAAGTTGTTGATATGTTTACTTATAAATGGATCTTATGGGAAGAGGATTGAGCATTATTTTAAGATGATAGCAGAGTATCTTTTGTTATTTTTTTACTTTTTTGTAGCTTTTGTATATGCATGTTTCCCATGTTCCCCTTTTTTATATCAACATGTCATGCATCCATGTATGTGACACTCTCTAGTGGATTTTGATATATTTATTGTGTTGTTCTCATGTTTATTATGCTTCCTCATTTTATTGATTATTATTTTTTATACTATGATTCCCCTATTGAATTTTATCTGTTCTATTAATTTTCCAATATTGATATGTGGGTCTGTCTCCCCAACAAACCACCCTTACACCCTCACTACTAATCAGTAGCCTCTGGAATATGGGGAGGTGATATTGAGTTTATGTGACCCTTCATCTAGATTCAGGTTTTAAGTAGACCCCAGTTCTGGATGTTATAAATTGGTATCAGAGCAGGTTTTACTTTTTATTGCTATTTGGGTACTAAATAGGTGACTGGGAGATACATGAATTTATAATTGACCCTGTGCATGGATGTATCTAACCCATGTACAGAGTAAAACCAAATTACCTTGGATGGGAAATTATTACGATTGTTTATTTCATTTTAATTGATATAATTTAACCATTGTGTGATACACATGTATTATGATGCTATTGGTATTGATATAATTGAGATGGAATTTCTATTAGCTATGCCTGATGAAATGTGGTCATTATATTAGACCATTCACTATTATTAGGTGCACTCAGAATAATATTCCATGAATTTTGGCATGTCACATCTACTTTCAGCATGCATTTTCTTGGTGAAAATTATTAGTTCCTAAAATATGTATTAAAGTATACTTACACTTATTTGTGGGATTCGAAAACATAATTAACACTTAATGTGACTTACTTAAACTAATAGTGTTTCTGGAAAAGGTTAAAGTAGACTCTTTATGTAGTAAATTATGGCACGTTAAGAAATGGACCATTAGTTTCATGGGCTATAATGTGTTATGGTGTGGGTTAAGAGGATTACATATTTTTTTCATAAGGAGTATGGCCCATTATGGATCAAAAATGGTAATCCATCTAATTCAACCATTCTAAAGAAATTTAAATGTTTAAATAATTCTCAAATTCAGTTGAGTATGATATCTAGAAGTGAAATGTTTTCTTCTATATATATCTGACAGAAATACTTAGACCCGGACCTGACCATAGTAGTGGGAAGTGAGGTATATCTAGTATTCTTATAGACTTTTTGTCTTTTATACCAACTAGAACTGGTTTTTGTTGTAGGAATAGATGCATTTTCATTTCTATAGGAAGGATTAATACCTATCCTAGTATTCTATCTGAGAAAATTTCAATTGATTAAATCTCTTACAAGGTTTGAATTTGTAATTTTAGTATCATGCTTCCATGAAATCCTTCAGTCGCAATCATTGAAGGTGGAAAATACCATGCTCCTGAGATAGAGGGCCTTGATCTGCCAGTGACTGCCCTTGCAGTGACACCTATGGCACCTATTAGTATTCAAGAAATCAACACTGAATCCTAGTTTTGTGAGGGTTTCTTACATATATTATAGTCAATGAAACGTGTTGCATGACCACCCTTGAGTATGTTAGAGTTGACTCTAGAGTTCCAGTAGAAGAATCCTCCCACCTTTTCAAGGGATGTCGTATCGCATGCTACTAATTCATGGATAAAATCAATTCCTTCTATATTCTATCATTTGGATACGCCTCTAGAGTGGAGGTTCAAATTTAAAACTTATTTGATATGTTATTATTCTAAGAGGTGGTGGTATGTTATCCCCTAGGTAGATCGATATAGTGATATGGTCTCGGTATATTTTCATATGATCTTTTATGATTACTTCATTACCCAAACTCTGAGGGATGATAAATCTTGAGGATTTATGAACCTACATAAGGGGAGTATGTATGTTATGGAATACTCTACTTTATTCATATATCTACAATATTTCTCTCATAATTTTGATGGTGATGATCTTATGACCACTAAGAAATTTGAGGATGGGTTGGTATAAGCCATCCGGTCACAAGTCAATGTGTTTAGGTTTATGAGCATTTCTAAAATTGTCAACCAATCCGATATTATGAAGACAAATATGAGGGAAGATGATGGTGAGGGTCTTGGAAGTTCATCACCAAAAGCTATCAGTTGTTCTTCTATTTGATGAAAGAATCATTTTAATGATTATCATGGGGGTAAAAATAATTAGGCTCCTCGCACAGAAAATTTCTTGATTTGTCCCCATTTTGGTTAGTCGATACATGCTAAACTTCAATGCCCGCATGACCTAGTGGAATATATTTGTCGTGGAAGGATGGTCTATACCCAGCGATTCTTTATGAATTTTCCAATAGTTCCTAGAAAGTGGGGATCTATGCCTACTCCAAAATCAATAGTAGGTCCATTAAGATGATGAAAAATAGGAAACTAGAATATCACTGACCAATCAGAAGGAGGTGGTAGTCGAGGAAGAGGTAGTTAGACTTATGATTCACAGTTCCAAGAGAGTGTGATTTCTTAGGGAAGTCAGGCAATGACCCAGGGGCATAGGACATGATAGTTACATGCAGTTTAGCCTACTCAATAAGAGCATAGAACCAGACCATATATAATACGAGGTATTATTCTATTATC
Source organism: Viscum album (assembly GCA_963277665.1). NCBI lineage: Eukaryota > Viridiplantae > Streptophyta > Magnoliopsida > Santalales > Viscaceae > Viscum > Viscum album. The sequence goes on from OY728145.1 coordinate 1,454,179,941, forward strand.
ATTCACATTAGTGTGTGATTTATTTTATAAATTCTCAACTCATTCATTCATATCTAAAGAAATTAATGAGATTCTAGGCCTCTACATCGAGCACTAGTTTGGTGTTATGGTTTAAGATACCCCGTTAGGTATCTGATCATAGGTTTCTCACCATTGTAGGGACTATCCCCTAGAGATAGGAGATATATATTTGTATGGAATCTCTTCATCCTTGACATGATGGGTTTTTATGTAATCATTAGGTTGGACTGGTTAGCTACCTATAGAGACCATATTTATTTCTATCATTGGAGGGTGATGATTAAATCACAAGAGAGTGGTAAGAACATAAAAAAGGGATAATGTGATGTTCAATCTATGTGATTCAGAACCGAGCAGTAGAAGCTGGGTAGTGTGATATCTTAGATCACAAGTCTTTTCATAGAGGATCATGGGTTACAACCTTTTATTTTTCCTCTTATTGTAAATAATTTTAGATATTTCTTTCCTATAAACTTATAAATTCTACCTATGGTGTGAGGGGTAGAGTTTACTATTAAGTTAGTATTGGGAGCAACACCTGTAACCATTACTTCATAAAGTATGGAACTTAAGTATCTTCTAGAGATCAAGAAGTAGTTGGAGGATCTGGAGACTAAAGGCATTATACGCCCCAACACTTCTCCTTGGAGATCACTGGTTATTTTTTTCATGAAGGTGGATGGTACCCTCAAGCATTGTCTGGATTACCGTCATTTGAACTAGCTTTCAATCATGAACTGATATCCACTACCTCAAATAGATGACATATCTGATCATCTCTGAGAATAAATGGTGTTTTCAAAGGTATATTTATGTTTGGTCTATCTTCAGGTGCATTTCAAGACTTCATACATACCTCACACTTCTTTCAGAAGTATTTATGGCCTCTATGATTGCATGGTCATGTCATTCGGTCTCACAAACTCACCTGCTCTCTTTATGTATCCTAAGAACCCAGATTTCCGCCCGTATCTGTATTCATTCATCATATTCATTTTTAACAATATCTTTGTGTATTCAAACATGAGAAAAAACCATGAAAACCACCTTACGATCATAATGAATACACTGATAGAGCATCATATTTATGTTAATCACAATAAATTCCACTTTTGGATCTACAAAGTCTCTTTATATGGTCACATCATCTTGGAGTCAGGAGTTTTGGTAGACCCAAAGAAAATGAGAGTTGTTATTTCTTAGGAGTAGCCTATGAATTTATTTGACATCCGGAGTCTCGTAGGGGTTTCCAGATATTATAGATTCTTCGTCAAAAATTTTGCATACCTTGCAGCGGTGCTTATAGGATTGAAAAATAATAGTATGAAATTTGTATAGTTAGAAGCTAGTGAATAATCATTTCAGAACATGAAGGTAATATTGACTTGAATGTAGATATTTATTCTACCAAATACATGAATGAGTTATACTATATACTATGACACATCATGTATTAGGCTTAGAGATGATCTGATGTAGGACGAAGGAATTGTCGCATATGGGTCTCGTCATTTGAGGCCTCAGGAGTGGAATTATCTTATGTACAAACTTGATCTAGATGTTGTAGTTCATTCTATAAAATGTTGGAGAAACTATATACCAAGAGAGTATATTATTGGAAAACACTAACCATAAAATCCTAAATTACATCATCACTCGGTGGGATCTGAATCCCATGTAGCACCGGTGGTTGAGTACTTGTAGTCATATGACCTCAATCTTGCCTAAATTCCTGGTAAAGGAGACGCATTGGATGATTCTATGATAAACAATATTCGGACTCAAGTAGTTTAGGATGCCAATAGAGAATGGAATCTCAATTCCTTGTAATCAGATATTCACATTGAGGTTTAAGAGAACCATGGTCAAACTACCCTCTCATCCTTAGTAGTGACCTCCACTCTTCTGGGATGAGTAAGAATGGGGAAGTTATCTGATCCTAAAGGCCTTTTCCTAAGGAAAATCACCTCATACAATGATATATCATTAGATTTTACTGTGGATAGTGACAATACTTTACTCTTCCATGGGTGTGTATGGGTCCCACTAGACATCAGAGAGGGGATGATGTGGGAATTTCATCCATGAACATTGGCGGTTCACCTAGACATCACCAAAATGTAACATGATCTGTTGTTATATTATTGGTGGTCTAGTATGAAATGTGATATTAATAGATTCATTACTCTATGAATCCCCTTTCACCTAGTAATTGTAGAAAATCAGTGACAGGAATGAATTTAATAGCTGTTTTCCATTCCTGAGTGGAAATGGGATGATGTATCGACATATTTCATGATTGGTTCACCAAGATCACCTCAAAGAAATGAAACAGTATGGGTTCCCATTAATCATATAATAAAGGTCACACACTTCTTACCTATGTGAGAGAACATCATTGTAGAAAATATGAGAATTTTGAATGTTAGGGAGGTTGTATATCTTCCTGGAGATCCTTATTTTGTCATTTCTAACAAAGATGGTCACATTACACCACTGTTCTAGAATGGGTTTCAGATTGCCTTAGGTACACATGTGCTTATGAGCATGGCCTATCACCCTTAGACTAATGGGAAAACAGAGTGTATGATTCTGGTACTTGATGAAATTTTCCGTACAAGTGTCCCTGATTTTTTTGGATCTTGGGAGAAACACATTCATCTTGCGGAGTTCACTTATAACAATAGTTTTCAGGATACCATCGAGATGAATCCTTAAGAATACTTATATATTAGTCCTTTCCACTCACCTATGTGCTGGTTAGAGGTAGGGAAGAAAACTTTTCTTAGACCTCATCTCCTACAAGAGACTATTGAAAAGGTCTAGTTGATTAGAAAGAAAATGATGAAAGCTCATTCCAGAAAGTAGTCATATTCCAACAGACATTGAACACCTCTTGAGTTTGAGGTTGGAGATAGGTTTTCATATGAGTATCACCTATTTTGGTCCATAGATATATTCATAACCAGAGTAAGATCTCACTAAGTTTCAATGGACCCTTTTATTTTGGGAAAGAGATCATACAATTGGATTACTAAATAGAACTTCCTCACATATACCAATCTATTCATGTTTTTTTTCATTTATCTCAGCTACATTGATAATATTTTGACCCATCACATGTCTTTCATCCTAATGGGGTTTAATTAGATTTAGTTTCTTACTTTGAGTATTATCTAATGTGTACCATTGATTAGTGTGTAAATACACTTTGAGGCAGGTTAGTTCCTTTAGTATGTTTGATATGGAAGCATATCCGAGTATAAGAAGAGACCTAGAAATGGGAAGCTAATATAGGAGCTTTGTGGAAAAAACTCTTCACCGACGATACCTCTTTACCCTCAAAAGGAAAACTCGAGGATGAGTTTCTTTAAGAAGGGGAGGTTGTAATGATATGTCCTTTCATGAAGGTATGAATTACTGGTTTTTTATTTCATTCTTCTATTAGAACTTTTTAAACATTTATTAAGGCCTAACGAAGGTCCTAGGAGGATTTAGGGGTTTTTTGGACCCCCAATGTTTAGGAAAAATGGTAAAAATATTAGGCCACATAGTTTAGAGAAACCATCAATCCCATCCAGTATAGTTTTCCTTAAACCTTATGGTTGTAGATAGGGGAACATGTAGCATGCACGGTTTGCCTCCAACCATACGACCCTAGGAACATGGCCATGCAGTTCTTCTAACATTTTTTGAAATATCATATTTTCATAGTTTTCACACTAATAGATAAACCATGTGCCTAATTACATGGTGTTCCCCTCTATAAGAGATAATCGTGCATACTTGGTGCACAGTTTTTCCAAACTGTGCGGCTAAACCTTACACCATTATATTTTTGAGGTAAAATGTTCGTTTTTCCCTTCATTTATTCTTAACCAATTTTTCTTATTTCTATTTCTTCCTTTAGTGGACCATCCCTCTTCTCTTCAGTAGTGATATCTTAAGTACCTTAATCTAGGATCTTTTACTCTTATCTATGTTCATCTTTGAATCCATCGTGATACATAGGTACAATCTCATTTTCCCTATTTTTAAGGTTTTGGAAAATATCCCAGTTTTCATCCAACCTTATTTGAATATGAGGAAAATATTGAGGGAGGCCTCATCTACCACAATGAGATAGGTGGTCACTTCATTTTACCCATAAGTTTTGATGCTTCTTAGTGATGATGTTCTGCCACATGGCAACCATTTTTTAGAATACATTTTTTATTCAGTTCTTCATAACAAACTGATCATCACACCTTATTATATGCTTGTGGATCATTATTTAGTAGGTTAGAGGTTATTTATATCATTTATGGGAACCCCTTGGGAGTTTCATGTTTAATTTCCCCTTAATGTTCAATTAAATAATTCTGAAAACACTTAATTAGCTTCTGTATTATCCTCTAAATGAAATCTTTGTTGATACATGAGTATTAAATGGAACCCAAGGCACCTCATAGGTGTTTGGACCAATTATAGTGGGAGTTTCCCATATGGGATTTTTTTTATTTGAATACAGCACTTTTAAATTCCTATTGATCCCTATGGATTTAATTTCCTTGACTTAGTGAATTAGATGACTTGTATGTATGGAATTAATTATACAGGACGAATGTCTTTACTAAAATAAATTAGATGAATTAAATGAAATGGTTTATAGCGGGTATAAATTTCTCACCTTTGAGTATGATTTATTAAATTATTATTATGAATTGTAAGGTTTTGAATGGAATTGAACTTAACTGAAGAGACATATGATTTCATTGCCTCATGTGTTATGTTATAAACATGGATATTCCTTATTTAGGTATAAAGGATTGGTAAACATGTTACATGAGAAGTATTAGCTCATAATGAATATCAATTTTGAATATAACTTTATAGAGGTTTTAGTATGATGTCAATGGTTCAGTTGAGCATGATAGTATCATGATCCCTTAAATTGGGTGTTGAGCATGATGTCTCACACCATTAACACTAGTTGGATATTGGGCTTGACATGATGTGTCCCGTTTTGAGTGTAGAAATTTTGGCACACTCACCACCCTGAGTAACGAGCACAACGTATCCAGTGTTCTTAGGAGAGAGGTCATGTACCCTTTTCCTTGATCTTATAAGATTTTTAGGCTAGTTATGGATGTCTTAGTTACACCTTGGTCCGTTAACCACTAGTACTCTAGTTATATTCCCACTTACATCTACATGTACTTTTTTCATATAGGTGGATACAATATATATAATTTTACTATATATATATAATTACTATATATATAATGACTGATCGGATCTCTATTATTTCCATGAGCAAAAGTAGGTAGAGCCATCAGGTGTCTTTTCATATCCTAGATAGTCTGGTTATTTATTTATTCATCATTTATTTATTAATTAATTATATACCTTCACACTATATAGATATGATAACTACTTGGACTACGAGTAGACACAATTGGGGGTGGCCTACTATGTTTTTTATCTCACACCCAACTTGAGATGCCTTTAGTACCTAAGAAGAATATCTTCCTATAGGTATGGATAAGGTAAGGTTATCTTTTATGAGTTGTTGATATGCTTACTTATATATGGACCATAGTAGCAGTGGATCGGGAGTTTTCTCAAGATTCTAGTGGAGTATCTTTTTTTTCTTTTTGAATTTTTTTTTAGCTTTTGTAAATGCATGTTTCCCATATTCCCCTTTTGTATATCAGCATGTTGTGCATCTATGTATATGAAACTAACTAGTGGGTTTTGATATATTTATTTAGTTATTCTCTTTTTTAGTATGCTTACACATTTTATTGATTTTGATTATTTATATTGTTCTTATGATGTTGAATTTTATTGGTTGTATATATTATACCACTTTGAAATAAAGGTATAATCTCCCCTCCAAATAACCTTTATACCCTCGCTAGTAGTTAGAATCCCCTGGTGTATGGGGAAGCGCACTTGGCCATGTGACCAACTAGCTCGGGGCATAGTTTAAGTGGACCCCAGGTCTGGACATTACACTAATTCTCTAGAAATTTTCATGGACATTATAAATAGAGTATCTATATATTATATTGAAAATTTCATGGTAGTATTTATACATGATATTCTTATATATTACAAAAGAAATGATGAACATTAGGAGCAGTTGGGAACTATGATAAAGACATTAATAAAGGAGAATCTTTATTCCAAGTACAACAAATATGAGTTCTAGTTTAATAAAGTCTCATTGTAGGGGAATATTTTCTCAAGTAATGGGATATTTGTGGACCATTAAAAGATATAAGAAATTCAAGGATGGTCGACGATGAAAATATTAAATAAATCCATAGCTTCCTTAGATTATCTTGTTATTATATTCGATTTGTGATAAATTTCTTGTGATTGTAAAACCCTCTAACAAAGATAAGTCATAAGGAAGTCATGTTTTTTTGGAATTATGAATGTGAAGTTAGATTCAAGGATTTGAAAAAGAGTCTTATCACTGTACATGTACTTATGCTACCCAAAAGTAGGGAAATTTTTTATAGTATTCCATGATACCTAAAATAACGGATTGGATTATGTGTTAATGAATAATGACAAAGTGATAGCCATTGCCTCAATAAAATTGAATGTTCATGAAAAAAACTACCCAATGAATGATCTAGAGTTGGATGCATTGATAAGAGCATTGAAAATATGGTGCCATTATCTATTTGGGGAGAAGTGTGAAATATATATGGATCAACGGATCCTCAAGTATATATTCACATATAAAGATATGAATATGCACCAACGAAGATTGTTATATATGTTCATGGACTACTTCTCAATACACTATTCTTTTTGGAAATAAAATAAAGTAGAAGATGACCAAAGTATAAACGGTCCAAAAATTATATCATTGATGAGAATTGACAAGGATCTAATCATATTATACTTAAAGAGGATGGAAAATATAATTATAAAGGATGCCACATAATGAATCCTTCCACAAATTATTGCACAACTATCTCTTTTAGAAAGGATAAGGGGTGATCAAAGAGATGATGTGGTAATTCTTAAAAAAGTGAAAGTTATAAGAAAATTAAAATCCTCATAGTTCAATGTTAATGAATAATCAGTTGGGATATTTGGGTCACAACTATGTCTACCATCAAATCCCGAGTTAAATAAGGATCTATTGGATGATGCACGCAACTCTACCTTCTCAATCCACCCAGGAAGTAAAAAAATGTAGAGAAATCTACATGATCACTATTGGTCATAAAATATGAATAAGGAGATTATAGAATATAAATCAATATGTATTTTATGTTAGAAAGTGAATGATAAAGGGAAAACATCCAAGGGGATGATGCAACCATTACCCAAATCTACATGGAAATGGGAAAACATCTCCATGGACTTTTTCACTAATATTATAAAGAAATCAAGAGGAAATTATTATATATGGTTTATGGTGGATCATCTTATAAATACATTGCAATTATTTTCTTTCTTAGAGGACTTATCACTCTATCAACTTTCAAGGATATAAATTAAATAAGTAGGGAGGTTCTGTGGAACACTAATATCAATCGTATCTGATCAATATCCATGATTTACCTCTTTGTTCTTTAAGATTCTCCATCTTTATCTAAATAATAGGTAGAACTTTATCACGGCTTATCAATATAAAACTGATGGAAAACTTGAGAAAACTGTATATACACTAGAGAAAATTTTGATATAATGATCAATTAAATTCAAAGAAGGATGGGACCAACATCTCCCTCTGGTTGAGTTCTTATACAATAATAATTTTTACTTACGAATCCAAATGAATCCCTATGATAGACGATGGTCTCACTGTGAGGTCGGGATTTGAGGTTTGCTAACCCTTGAATGGCACTGTGTTGGTCCCATCCCACCCTCCCCCCCCCCTCGGCGGGGGAGGGACCCATGCCGCTTCCAATTAACACTTCTCCCTTCTTTTCCCCCTTCTCCATCCTCAATACCCTTCCTCCCTTCACTCAGACTTAGCTCAATCAAAATTTTCTAGATCTATTCAAAGGATTCCCAAATCTTCCAATCTCTTCCGCCGAGTACCATGAAGATTTATCTATTCTGAATCTAACCTTGATTGTGCGGTTAAAACAGCAACATCCTTCGGTAGATATATTCGACAGGTATGTTTTTGGTTGTTGGAATTTACAGGATCGTGCGGCGGTTAGCTTACTTTAAAAAAAAGATATCATGATTCATTTTGCAACGGAGAATGATTTGATCAAGGAATGGTTTAGTTCTCCTTGCATATGCAACGATTCCTGTTTCTTTCTGTCTAGGTGTTCCTTATACTTTCATATGAAGCGTGATGTCCCGACAATGCAAATATGGGTTAGTTTACCTGAAATTCCTTTACCGTTTAAAATTTATTTTATATTTCACATGTTAGTAAACTTGGTTGGAAGATATCCGTGCTCTGATAGTAGAACCAGTTCGGTATGTCAACTGGTATCTCCTCGAATATGTGTGGAAGTGGACATGTCTAGAAGGCCATCTGATTTTGTGTGGCTTATAGTTAGGGAATAATTTCATTGGAAACAACCAGTTTTTTCGAATTGTGGTTTGATTATTGCTCTATGTGCAAAACATTGGGTCATACAATGACTGTTTGTAGGCATGGAAGTCAGTTGAATACGGTTCTGGAGGCAGCGATAACAGTTTGGTTACTGGATCTGGAGAAGGGATGATGGAGCTATCATTATTGGGTGCCAATAGGGACTAACCTAGGTGAAGAAGTTACTAGATAAGAGAACATAGTACAATCCGAAGGTGGATGATATCTTCGAATGCTTGAGGAAGGATATGGGATCTCCTTAGGTTTTTGGGCAGGACCTTGCGGTCTTAGTGGAAAGTGGTGTGATTAGCATGGATGGAACTATGAATTCTTGCCATGGAACTTATGCACTGGCTATGTGAGAAGGCAGTGGTAAAAATGATTAAAGAGTGTCAGAACCGACTAGGTAGGGAAGTGCTAAGGATGTCGAGGACTAGGTAGAACTAAGACATGGCTATGATAGAGTGTTGAACGATAAACAAGGACTCCAACCGAGAAGGACCTTGTCTTATATTAACTTGAATAACTGTTTTGATCGCCTGGGTGATGATGGTTGTGCAGATGGAATCAGTAGTATCCTCTATGAAGTAGAGTCAGTAAAGGAAATCTCAGATGACAATGATAATGAAAATGCAATGGGGGAGTATGGTAAGGGTCTTCACAGCCCAAGGACGAAGAGATGGAATAAAGAAAATAGAGATCCATGGAGTTTCATTGCCAATAAGAAGAAGAAAACTAATGGGTGTAAAGGCTACTCAGGCCTTCCTAAACCAATGGAGACATAGTTGTCTAAAAAATTGGTAACATCAAGAAGCAGTAGCTCCAGGGATTGGAGGGCAGCAAGAAGAATCCTGGCCCAATTGGTGAAGTCAATGAGGATACAAAGGGGAATGATCTTCCGGAAACCTTGGCAGTTTCTCAAAGGGAGTAAGAAGAGATGTAGGCTGGGGACCTTCCTAGAGGGAATCTACTGCAGTATGAGGACGTGTGGTTGGAGGAGGAGGTTGCAGACACTGTGGTCATGCCTAATGGATAGCAGTAGGAGGCTGCTATAGAACCTAAACAAGTTTTGGAAATGCTTATGAATTCAGGATAAAAATTAAAGGAGAAAGTACTTATGATTAAGGCCATAAAAGAGGAAGCAATGAGGATGATGGGAAGACCGATACACCTGGACACTAATAGTTAGAAAAGTGAATGGATTGACAAGCAGGACCTTATCCTGATTAGAGACTTCAATGGAGGGAAGATCAAAATTGATGAGTACCTAAAAGCTTGGGATCATTGAGAAAAAAACTTAGAAGATCTAATAATAGAGGACCCAGGCTTACAGGTACCATTTATTTCCAAGAAAATATGTAGAGAGAATTCCTCTGGTGGGATTAAGTTCATTTTCAACAAGTATGTGGTTTACTTTAGTGTTGTACCAGTGTGAACTTGGGGTTTCTCACTTTTCCTTAAAAGTGTTTTGTTAATAAAAAAATTTAACATTCATCCAAATGGATCTCTATGAATCACTTTATGGGAAGAGGTGTATAACACTTGCCTATTTGGATGGTTTTGGTTAATTAAAACAGCAAGATCCTAAAATGATTGAGGAAATGGTTAAATTTTTTAAGACCATTCTGCAGCACATCAAGGCTTCTCAAAGTCGATAGAATATCTTTGCTGATAATAGTTAATGAGAGCTAAAGTTTTATATTGGAAAATTGGTATTACACCATATATCTACAATCAATAAATCCTTCAGATTTGGTAAGAATAGAGAGCTTAGTCCAAGAAACATCATCCCTTTTGAGATCCCTGATCGCATTGGAGCGGTGGCCTATCAACTGGGACTCCCACCTAATCTATCTCAATTACATGATGTATACCATGTATCCCTCTTGAGGATATATATACTAGAAAAGTCGTATGAAATCAATCCAGAGGTGGTACAATAGAATAATGATCTCTCAAATGAGGAGTATTTGGTAAAGATCTTAGATCATAGAAATAATTGTATGAAATAATACAGTGAACCTGGTGAAAGTGCTATGGAGAAAACACAAATTTAAATAAGCTGTGTGGGAACTAGACTAGATAATAAAATAGAATTTCCCTCATCTATTTTATTCTGTAAAATGAAAAAGATATTTCCAGAATTTTTTAGGGGAGGATAATTTTAATGACCCAAAATTTTATAAATTAAATTTCCCTTATAATTTGAGTAAATGTATTATTATGTATTATGGTTATTGAAAACACATTCACTTAATTGGTTTTATTATATCCTATTAGATTTAAAATATTGTTAATAATTATTACCATGGATAATATATTTCATTAATAGTTATCTTTTTAATAGTATAAATAATGGTTTTTAACAAATCCAATTGACACAGAAAATTAAAGTGATAGCCTCAACCAGTAGGATCATACCCTATGAAGCCCATTTATCAAAGCTTCTAAGGGAGATAGCGTCAGTGGTATTTGAAATTTATTAAGATGAAGATGATATATGACTACTCAATCATGAGAGAAACCGTTTATGGGAGAAGCTGAAGCTCCTTGAGATCACGACCCAAACCATGTATGCCAAACCACCCCATGAAAATCTCACAATCACACACCTTAACCTTATGGAATTTTCTGGTATATTAAAGAGATATGTATTAAGACCACAATAATATGAATATTTTTATTCTATTTTCAATATAATAATGGTTATATTAACTTCTTATTGTTACATTATAAAATATTTTTTATATAATAAAACATAATTTTTTTTCAATTAGTATTCAATTTAGATTAAGATGCTTATTTGATGAATTAAAGGATTTTTTAAATAAATAATTTTTTAATAAAATATCATTATTAAATATTTTTTATCAAAAATATTGTATCATTTATGTTTTATGAATAAAATGTAATTTTTTTAATGGTTTAAAAACTATTATTGTTAAAAAAAATATCATTTCTCAATAAATATCGATTGTATTTTAAAAGTGAAAATTAATATATTTAGAAAAAAATTGATAAAATTTATATTATTTTTATAATTATAAAATTAAAATTGTCCGATGATTATTTTTTTCAATTTTCTGAAATAGTAAAATTTTTGGGGATAATTAAACAGAGTATAAATATATTATGTGTATTATGACATCATTATGACCAAAACTTGTTATAATAAATACTATAATGGTATCCTAACCAAATATTTTCTTTCCCCTTAAAATAATTTATTTTATGTTTATTTTATTATTTTTATAAATCTATTTTGAATCCACATAAACCAATAATATACTTTAAGTTTTTAAAATCATTTCTTTAAGAGTATGACTCACTTCCACATCACCAAAGGTAATATTTTTATAAGTTAGGCCCTTAGACTAATTAAATAAATAAAAGAAACCATATTTTATAGAAAACATTTGAAAACCACCCGGTAAGGTTTGTGATTTTTTTAATTTATTTTATAGATTTTAACACCCGAGTTTGGTGAATAATAAAGAACTCTGCCCTATTTTCCTATATAAACTCACTCAAAATCCCATTTCTCTTCACTAAAATGATTGAATCAAATCATTAATCTTCCATACCCTCTATATAGTCATCTCAAGGTTTCCCCAATCTATCAAAAATAACCTCTTAAGCATTTTGAATCACACTCTCAAGGTAAGGGTTCATTTGCTTCTCCTCTTTATTCAAGTATCTTCTTTATCTTATGTCTTTTATCTTCATTTCCTAATGTCGGGATATGTTCTCCCATATCACATATATTGTCCTTTTTATTTATAAATTAATAAATACCACTATCACTTTCATAAATCACTCCCTTGGACATTTATACACCCTCTTTATGTTGCCTAAATTTCATAGTGATTTTTTATGATAAACAATTGTGTAGTGAATACCCAAACCCATTTCCTATCATGGGTGTTCAACATTAGAAACTTAAACTTTTTTATTGGTACTTACATGTATTTATTCAACACTCCTTGGTTGTGGGATAAAATATGATGATGAATTAATCTTTTTTGTATGATCAATGTGGCACACTTAAGCATTGGAATGAAATTAAATTGATGGGTGTGCCCAGAAATATATAGAACTTTAATGAATTATGTAATTTTTTAATCTCATGTGACATAATTCAAGGGATTAGGGTGTGAAACTAATCTATAATTAAACATTTTCCATAATAATTTCTTGGAATTTAGCCTTGAAATATGTATATAATGTAGTGTTTTATGTTGTTTCCACATTTCTCATGTTGCCTCTAGGATTATCATGTTATATCATTCCTCATTTCTCATGCTTATAATTCTCACCCCTTATATTAACCATTGATATACCTATTTTCTATAATTTATTACCTTATTCATGTTATTCCATGATTATTCCCTTACTAATATTTATATCTCACCCCTTTATTATGTATTTCCCTAGGTTTTCCCATGTAGCATTAAGTATGAAAGAACAATAGGGGCATGTTAAGGATGTTTTTAATAAATATGATGTATTTATTATTTTAAGTTTTTATGTAATTTCTCTAATTCCTAAAGACATCAGACTTATTGATCTTATAGGTTTTATTATGTGTATTTTTATATAATAAATCCTGAATTTATGTGTAGTAAAGAGAAAGTGTTGGGAAAAATCCCTCATGGTATCATTGAAGCATTTTTGAGGTGATTGTGTTTGTTGAAAAAGTGGACATTTATTTTGAAGAAAAGATGAATTCATTAAAAACTAAGATCAGCGGAAGTACAAGCATGAAGCCATGACGGAAATTGGTCCAGCCAGAGCTGGTTGTAATCAAAAGGGCTAGAGGCTGCCATTTGGTGGCCAGCATTGTTCCCTTCCCTTCTGAAGAAGGAGAAGGTGTAGGAAATGAAAAAGTGACAGAGAGAGTGGATTTTCTAGATGAGGTGGCCATAAGATTGAAGGTCGTCATCATCGCGATTGATGGTCTTGATAACAGTGAGACAATCCGACTCAAGTTGGATCTTCTCCCATCCATGGTCTTTGGAAAACGTCATCCCGATGAGGATGGTAGTGGCTTCGGAAATAGAGGGCTCCCAAAGAGCGCTATGGGATTCATGTTTGGCTGTGATGATTTGACCCAAATGATCTCGGACCAGCAGACCAAGGCTGATAGGACCATCCTTGGGGAGAGACGCATCCACTCACGCACAACAAACTTCTGGTGGGGACAAAACAATGGAAGGAATAAAACCCACTGGATCGCCAGGAAAAATCTTTTCCAGCCAAAATCTGAGGGAGGAATGGGCTTCTGGGACCTCTTTCACTTTAATGATGCATTGCTGGAAAAGAAAGGATGGTGCATTATTAACAACCCATCCTCTCTCTGTGCGCGAGTTCCCCGTGCTAAATATTTCCCCCACAACGATTTCCAGGATTCTTCTCTTGGCCCCCGACCCAGCTTCCTCTGGAGAAGCATCTGAAGCTCACGTAGCCTCCTAGAGAGAGGGCTGGGTTGAAGGATTAGGAATGGTTCAACTATTTCTATCTGGATGGACCCCTGGATGATCGATAAGGATGGAAGGCGGGGATCATCCCCAGCCCCACCTGGGATCGAAGGTGCCACCATCCAGTGCGTGTTTGCTGATCATGGGAATGGGTGGTGCATGTAAAAGCATCAATCATGGTTCAATGAAAGAGACAGAAGGATTATCCCGAGTATCCCATGTGTTCTAGATGTAGGCCCCGACCACCTCTTATAGATCAATGACATATCGGGAGTCTATATGGTTAAATCTGGCTATCGACTCTCTCTTTGTTCTCAGTCTGAATTTAGGGAAGGTGGGCCATGGGATTCGCTATGGAAGCTTAAAGTCCCCCAAAAAATATGCCACTTCTAGTGGCAGGTGTGCTTGGGCATCTTCCCTACCATAAGCCTCCTTGCCTTCTGACATTTCTCCAGTGACATGTTCTACCTCTTCTTCTCAGACGTCCCAGAATCCCCCCTCATACAAAGTGGACATCTATGTTATGATTGTTGACAAATAAAACCATGAAGTACAAATTTGTTGACAAAGGGGAGTTTATGGTGTCATGTCGAGTTCAAGGGTTGTGGTTAACAATCCATGTTTGATTAAATAACATTGAAAAAGGAATGGATGATCTAGAGGTGGTACAAAAAGAGCAGATACAAGGTGGTTCCATTTTCCAATATTTTCCAAATTTTTGGGCCTGAAAATCGACAAATGGAGAAAAGTGTTTTTGGAAAAGGGACTTGTGCAATGTCATCTTGAAGGAGAAGAAACTTGCACACCATATGTTTTTCAAGATCAGAACATCAAAATATGGCAATTGGAAAAGGGGCGACCATGTTTTAGGGTTGGTCGCGCAAGTGACTTGCACGACAGAGACTTGCGCGCCAAGAGGAGACTTGTGCGCCATCACATAGGGTGTCCAAATGCCTATAAATATAGGTCTAACCCTCATCATTCAGTACGAGTTCAAAACTTATAGAATTTCATAGATCTAGTCGTGCAGGTGTTGTGGTCGCGCAAGTGGTGGTGTGGTCGCGCAATTAAAAGTTGTGCGCCAGTTGATAGTTGCGCGTCCTTAGTGGTTTGGGCAGGAAAGGTTGGGTTTTTCCAAAGTTTTTAGTTGAAGAAGTGGGTTTCGCACAAGTGGTTTGGTGAAACTTGCGTGCCAGGTTCTGAAGAAGCGTGATAGTTGATGGTTGTGCACAAAAATTGGTTTGGGTGTAAAAGGGTGTGAGTCGTGCAAGTTTGGAGTTGCAGAAGCTAGTGTCACGCAAGTAGTTGAGGTGAACTTGTGCGCCAGTATTAACTTGTGTGCTGGATTGGAGAAGGGAACCAGGTATGGTTGAATCATGGCAGTGATTCAGGGCTTCATGAAAGCTGGAAGATTGCCTGATACCTTTGGTGCATAGTGAGATTCATCAATGGGTGAAAGTTGGACTTCAACAGAGCATCTACATACAATAAAGGATACATTCATTAGTGATAATGGAGACACCTAGAGGTCTATAAATTGTGAGTGGATCCTTTATAGAGCAGTGAATAGAGGAATAGGAAGAAGGTCATCCTTTCCACCGATAGTGAGCCAGAGAGAGAGAAACAGGGAGTGACCCTTGGGAAAGTAGTGAGCTGACCCTAAACATTGTAAAGGCAGTGAGCCTGGGAATAGAAGTGATCTATCTCAATCTTTGTAAATAGCAGTTTTCTTTTAGTGGATTGGGTACATCAGCACATTATCGGTGTATGCTCCTTGGACATAGCCCAGTGAGGGTTAACCAAGTAAAAATCATTGTTTCATGTGCATGCTTTAGTTTTTGTTTATACTTTACTACAGGAAAGAGAGAGAAGAGAGTCTTTCTTAACAGTGAGACAATATCAATAGGGGCTATTGTTTTAATCTGTTTTACCCTAATTCACCCCCCCTCTAAGGGTATCTAACATAGTTGACCTAACATAAGTGTTTTCATAATTCCTGATAATTATGGAAAATTGGTGAGATTAATTTTAAAATGATCAATATACCCTAATACCCCTTGGGTACTTAAATTTCCCAGGACCAATATGATCAGAGTTTATATTGTTTCCATTAGAGATTCATTTTGGTATTTTTTTAGAGACCTTGTTTATGTGGGACATTTATGTAATCTAAGGATTCAGTTTTTATTATATTTTATGGTTTTTATTGGTAGTCTATAATATTTTATTGATATTATAAGGACAATTACTCCCATTTTTTGTGATATTAGTCCCTTGGGGTTCGTTTCTAACACATAGTTTATTGAATGGATAATTCAGTGGTAACTCTCTTATTTACTATAGGACCAAGAGAGGTCCTAGAAGATGTGGTATGTTGAAAAGGTGTTATTAGATAAATAAATTAGATTTAGGATATATATTTGAGTTAGTCACAACTGATGAATGTGTTGTTTTTGTAGGGAAACTGTATTGATCAAAATTATCATGAGATATATAAAGGGTGACAAGATATGACACAAAAATTTAGGGACCCCAATGTTCTGACATAAATAAATTAAGAATATTGAACACACTAAGTATGATGATACTAATTTCATGGTAGATACTGAGTAAAGGTACATAAATAATGTTTTTTTCATGTTGTTCAATTAGGGTGATTTTGGGGAAGTTAAAATGAAATTAATTAAATGAACTTGTATAGTTACCCTAGCTCCAGTAACCCAGAGATGGTGTTTAATTTATTATATTAGTATATCATTCAAGGGAAATCATCACAAGGATTGATCAATTTAGTAGTCTTGGAAAACTAGATACATACAAAACCTCTATATTACATTAGAAATTAAAAATACTGCACATAAAACATTCTTTCATACCTAATAAATTAATCAAAGATACTTTCATAAAATCATGGGGGAAATAAAATATATATAGGGTTAGTTTAAATGCTCAGTAAGGATACCCTACTATAGAAACTGTCATGAATAAATAAGGAATAATGAATATACTAGGGTGAATAATAAAAACACATTCCATTTAATTAAAATTTTGACTCAAAATAAATCCATGTCTAATGTCAAAATAGAAATCACATGCATAATAATAATAATAAATATTAATAAAGGAAATTTATAATGTCATGCATATTGATCTTACAATTAGTTCCTCATGGCAAGACATCATAATCATTACTTTCAATGCCTTGTATAAGTCATCTAACATATTTTTTAGGCCTTTTTCTAGGATATTTTCATTGTACAGGCCAAAATATACCAAGAAATACCCATTATTTTTATCTAATGAGTCCTATTGAGGTATCAAGGGGATATATATAATAGGTCCCCACCAATATATTATAGATATACAATGCATTCCCTATATATTTAATCAACAATATGTTACATAATCAATATTCCATATCTATAAATATTCATATTGAATCAAGAATACAGAACATCAATGTTCCCCAGTAAATGAAATGAATTTTAAATAAACATTATTTAACTAACAAAATATATTGAAATAAAATACAGATAATACAATATCATTTTTTTAGAAATGATACTCTAGATATCCATCATATTCAAAATATGGACATTAAGGGAGAAAATAATGTCTATTGAATAATGAAGAGTGATAGAAAACATGATCCAAATAAAGTGAGTGATCTCAAACTAAAGTATAACCTATAAATAGCTAATGTATGTTATAAAATCATCAATTCATCAAAAATTATGTTTTGAAATAAATTAAAATATTTTTAAAAATATATAGTAAAATTAAAGTAATACTTTCAAAATAACCTCCATTAAAATGTTTGTAACTTTTTTATAAAAAATAAGTTATAAATCATTAAAAAAATTTCTTCAACCATTTCTGAAAAAACTATTTCCATAAAATCAAAAAATTCATAGAATAATGGAAAATTTATTTTTTAAAAAATACAATTTAAATTTTAGAGGGTGATAAATATATAATAACAATCATGGATATACAAAAATTTATTCGTGTAGTATATGTTAAAAAGATCATCTCTTTGAACCTTTTTTAAAAATAAAAAAAATACTTATTCATAAAACAATATGAATTTTCATTTTAAAAATGATTATTTAAAGTTATAGGTATTTAAAAAATACCTTTAAAATAAATTTAAAAGTATATAAATTCTTCTATAAAAAATTTAAATAATATGGAAATGGAAGAGAAATATTATCGACCGAAAAAGAGAAAAAAGGTTAGTTTGGTTTAAAACAATTATTTTGATCTTTAAGTACCGAAGAGATGAAAAGTGGGAATAAAAATATATTATCCAATTACATAAAAAATTAGAATAAAATATATGGTTTTAAGGTGAGAAAGAGCATATAATTTTTCCAATGTAAATTTAAACATGAATAGTATGAAAAAGAGTGGTATTTTAAAATAAACCCCTAAAAATTTAATAACTTTTGAATCAAAATAACTTAAAGATAAAAACATAACTAAAAATTTAAATACCATGAGTAAATATGAATCCATTATATGATTTTTCAAATGAGTTGTATGTGTACTATATAAAATAAATTAGGTTTATAATATAAAATATATCCTAATGGATTGGAATTGAGATGAAAAACCATTACCTTGGATTTTTTATTAGTAAGACATGTTATATCCTCCTAAATAATCAATTAAATTATTTTTAATAATTTATTAGGAAAAATTTTCATCTATATTTAATTTTTATGGTCCATTTATAATAATTTTACATCCATTAATTTTATTGTTCATAGATACCTTAACTACATAACATTGTTCAGTAAATTCCTCTAAAATTACTTCAGTATATTGACCCTGAGTAAAAGTGTTCAGAAATGGTTCCATAATACCCAAAATATTAATATTATTTTAATATAATATTAATTCATTGTATCCAATTTTAGATTCATCCATGCAAGTAATTGATATAAATATGAAATATGTTGTTCATATTGGTGGCAGTCTGCAAATATGCATGATGTCATTTTCATTTCCCTGATGTTTGGAAAGGAAAGAAACTATATAATTAATAATAATTAATGAATAATATTAATACCATAAATATCATATATATTTAATATATATCCACATGATCATCTATTTAAATCATAAATGAAAAAACAAATCATATCACTTCATGTAAGGGATAGTCTATATGTATGCACCAATGATGTTATCAATTTTCATCAGATGAGAGTGAAAGAAAGTATAAATATTTCATCTCAAAATAGTAATAATTATTTCATAAAATATATATATATATATATATATATATATATATGCAATAAATCCATATTTATAGTCATCCATGTGAGCTGGTGATGAAAAATTATATGCATCTCTTCATGAAGACAGTAGTATTTACGTATGCACGAGTGATGATTTCGTTTCTTTTTTGAAGAAAAGAAGATTAAAAATAGGTCTAAAATACATAATAACATTTCATAATATTTTATATAATGATGTTACTATATAATAATATATATTATAGATTTAAATAATTCAAAATAATAAATAAACCTGAAGGAACTTGGTTATGAGTTATACATATTATTTGGAAAACCTATTATGGCCTAAACAATGTGCCTTAATAGGTTAATATATTATTCCAGGAACTCCAAGACATGGGTAATGACATTAGAAATGGATCTTGGTTATCACAATTAGATCTTGAGTGCTAAAAGTTTGCAAATAAGTGAGGAGAGCTTGTTCCCTTTTATAAGTTAGGTGGGTGGAAAACACGTATGTACTTGAAAGATTATTATATAATATATTTATTACTCAAATAAATTGGATCAAAATATAAATATTTTAGAATATAATAAGGTTATTTTTTAAATCAAACCAATTATATTTAGTCATGTTTTTGGGTTATCTTGAAGCTTTATCGATTTATTTTAACCTCTTTATCCCATTTTATCCTTAACCACAATGATAAATTTTTTCCATGGAAACTATTTGCTATGAAAAAAAATAAAGTCAATGAATAAAAAATTTATATTATTTAGTTGTAAAATATGGAATCTATTTGACATGATTCTGTTTCAATAATTGATAAAAATTAATTTTAACAAAAGTTCAAAAAATGCAATGAAAACTATTTTTATAAAAATGTCATTTTAACAATAGAAATTTATTTTATAGAAAAATAAAGTATAATTTTGATTCAAAAGGTACTAATTAGATTATTTTTAATAAAATGAGATTTATTTCATTTTAAAACTAAATAAAAACTGAAATGAACCATGTTGATGCTTGACTAAAATAGAAGAACTGAAAATAGTTTTTATTTTAATAAAAAATTTCTTATATTTCCAAAATATAAAACAAATATTTATAATTTTTATAGAAATTATATTTTTTATAAAATTTTTATTTTGACTATAAAAAGGTTTCTTAAACATTAAAGTCATTATTATATCCGGATAATGTCTTAAAAACTGACAGTATTTTTAAAATCGGTATTCTTTTTTATTCACCTAAAAATCAACCATTTCATAAAATTCCCAATAATTCACAATAATATAATTTTTATATTTGAAGAAATATCTCTTAAAAAATTCAATTTATAAAATTAATATTTTTATTTTTAAAAATAAAATACAAAATATACAGCAAAATCGATTTTCTAGAAAAATAACCCTTTTAAATAATAAATGTTATTAAAATTTTTGATTTCATTCTTAACATTGATTTTTTTTAATTTTTTTCTAGGAAGTAATAATTAAATTTTTATTAAGAAAAAGTTTTTCCATATATTTATAATGTGGTTAATCTTATTCATACCCACAAATCCCATGACCAGGTTATAATATTTATAATTAAATACTAATATTTCTATAGTATACCACGATTCATGTAATCTCAATGTTGTGTGTATCAAAATATATTGTACATATTATTTATAATCTAAAATCATGGGTGTTACATTTTCCCCTTATTATGGAAATTACATCCTCACAATTTTAATTCATTTTTAGTATATCTTGACATATTGAAATATTTTATCTTGAATTTTAATTTCTTAGTTAAGACTATGTAACATGTTACTAGATAAATAAACAATATGTATACCTTTATCGGACTTACACTTGTGAATCTATTTATAGAATATTACCTTATTAATTAAGTGATAATTTCTATAAAAAACTTGATATATTTATCATTCATTTCTTGAGTTTGAGGAATTCTAAAGAAATATATACTTACTATATTTTATTCAACTATATATGTTGTATGTCATCCCTCATTGTGTTTTGATTAGTTTTTACCTCTAATTCATCACATTTTCAAAATGATTAATGAAAAAGATAATTTTTTCATGCCTCAAACACTAAATTAACTATTAAAGGGTTATGAGATCCATTAAGATATTAGGTTATTCATTTTATGAAATACTTTACAACTAGAGATTCCTCCCATTTCTATCCATTTACTAAAAAATAGTTATGATAATTAAAAATAATACTCAATAAATTAAACCATCAAATAAATGAGTAATATCTCGAAAACCTAAATAATAACACTTGAGGTTCAATGTTAATCATTAAACCCCAAAACGCATCATAAAATGATAAAAAAATGAATCCATAATAATCATATATTAACTAAAATATACTGTAATTATGTTTACTTAAACTCATATAATAACCATAATGGTTATATACAGTGGTAAAGGACTTTCTTTTCATTAAAAATTAAATAAATATTCTATCCATGAAGACAATATTTCCAAGAAATGAAATATTATGAATCTAAGATTCACACATGAAATAATTCTAAAACAACTCATTTTCTATAAGTGTCTATGAAGGATGTGTAATTTATTATCATGATCTTTATCTATTTTAAATTATAACATGATAACACTGATAAATACCATGAGAAAATTATCAATGTAATCCTTGATTCTTGGGAAATTTATTCAAATGGTTCCCGATCACCTTATAGTTGAAGCATTAAATATCAATGGATTTTTTCTTTAATTTAAATTCATGATAATTATTTCCTTTATCTCCACACTTTTAACAAACTCTCATTCCCTTTAAACATTCATCAGAATGTATCTTTTCAAAATTTTCACATATTAGAAGTTACACTTTTCCCTTATACTTCTTCATTATATTTCATTTTTCATAGTGTTTTCATCATCCTCTTCTTCTCTTGATTTCCTTTAAAAATATAATACCTTGAGAATTATTTTTATAACATAATGGAACTTGATACCATATCATCATATGATGAAAATTATTGTGAAACTAAGAACCTTTGAAGAATTATATTAAGACCATCAAATAAACTACCAATATTATCTTACTGATTAAATATATTGTCTAAAATGTGTCTTGATAATATGGTAAAGTTATTTTCATACTCAATAAAAAATTCATTTTTATTTTTCTTTAAATTAAAAAATTATCTTTCCATATCAACTTATTTTATTATAGAAATATTTCACAATGAATGTCACCTAAAAAATTCACCATTACATATGTTCTATCTCCCCTTCCTATTTAAAATTATAAATCAATGGATACCATTGGTATGCATGTCCTTTTAAATAATATAATTCTATAATAATCTTTTAATTTCTATTACTTCTCAAAGAAGCATATATTTTTTCAAGGGACTCAATCCATTAATCAGTTACCAATAGACTATTACTTCCAATAAAAGATAGAAGCTTATTCCACATGAAGTAGTCTAACATTATTGTACTATATTGAGAATAAAAAATTTTCTCTATAAGGGAAATTTTATTAGTTATAACTTGAGTAAAATTTACCAAATATAGTCATAATATATTCAACTAAAGCAACAAGAATATTGAATTTTTCTGGTGAGAAATATCTACATAGACCACATGTGAAAATATGATTTCCCACCCTTATTATGAAATTTATCTTTAAATAATTGAAAACACATAGTTAGATCATAATAATCATCAATATTTATCCATGTAATGAAAAACCATCTAATAGTATAAGTTTTCATATATTATAAGGTATAGTCACGATTATTATACTAGTTATGTTTTCTAAAATATAGTTTTTAAGGATCATACAACTCTTTCTAAGATACCAACTGTAGAAACACTAACTGTAGTAACCTAGTTCCAATGATTATTTTATTACCATGTTACGTGATACATGGGATATCATCACCAAGGATTGATAAATTTTTTATTCTTAGAAAACAAGATATATACATGACATCCATATTACATTGGAAATTAAAAACAATTCGTTAACAAGTTTCTTACTTCATTGATAATCAATTAGATATTCCTTCTTCATATATTAGGAAAAAGGAATAAAAAATAAAGGTTGATCTTATATTCTTAGTAATGATACCATGTAGAAAGATTAATCATGAATAAATAAGTCATAATCAATACGGAAGGGTGATTAATTAGAACACATTCCATTTAATTATGAATTTTACCTCAAAATTAATCCATGTATAATATAAACATAGAAATCACTAGGATAATAATAACTGAAATCTTAATGAAGGATATTAATAATGTGAGAAATCATGATCTTACTATCAAGTCCACTTCCAATGACATCATGAACCATATCATTAGAGCCCTCTTCCAAGATATCTTACTTTCCATCAAGGACATGTACCTATACATTGTCATTGTATGGGTTAGAATACACCAAGAAATACCCATTCTTGTTTTTCTTGAGAGACCCATCGATACATTGAGGGATATCAATAATCATTCTATATCTATCACTTACTTATGTAAAATGAACTTCTAATATATTGAATCAATAATAAAATAGATAAAAATTATTCCTTATCAATAAATATCCATATTGAATCAATAATACATAACATCAATATTTCCTTAATAAATTAAAAATATTTCTTAATAAACGTATTTCAAATATAAAAGTGTATTGAAATATAATATGGTTAAGACATTATCAATGTATTATAAATGATACCAAATATTTCCATGACACTAAAATTATGGACATGAGGAAGAAAAACAATTTTTAATTAATAATGGAGAGTTATAATGACAATGATCACAACAAAGTTAATGATCTCAAAATAAGGTATGATTCAAAAATTAGTAATTAATTATATATTACCATCAGATCATCAAAAATAAAAGAATAAAATAATGTAATTTATTTTCAGAATTAGAGAGGAAAATTGAAGTGAAACTTTAACAATAAATTCACTTAAATATTTTGATACTTTTTTATAAAAATGAAGAAATTAGATAATTAAAATTTTATTTTCAACCTTTTTTAAGAATAATAACTTTAAATTTTATAATAAAAGAAAAAAATCATAGGATAATAGAAAAAAATTAACAAATAAAAACATGTAGTTTAATATAAATTGTAAATAATGGTCATGTAGTTAGGACAATCCATTCAAAATGTATACAACAAAAATAATATTCCTTCTACACTTTGTTCTAAATAAAAAATGGCTTGTCTGTAAAAATTTAATAATATTCCTTTTAAACATTTTTAAATAAATTAAATGGTAGTAAAAATAAATGTACTAATCCTTTAATAGTAGCCAAAAAACTTATATAAAATAATTTAATGAGTATGGATATATATGAGAAATATTCCTAAAAATATATATATATATATAAGATCAATTTTATTATAAAAACATTCTTTTATTACTTGAGTAAAAAAGAGAGGAAAATTTTTAATAGAAACAAGGGAACCTATTAAATACAAAAATTATAAAAAAATAGGGAATTTTTAATTAGATAATGATCATATAATTCTTCCAACGTAAATTTAAACACGAAGAGTAAGATTGTAAAATAAACCCCTACAACTTTAAAAATTATTGAATAAAACCCAATGAAATATCGAACACGAATTAAAATTTTAAACACCATGAATAAAGATGAATTGGGTATATAATATTTCAAAGGGTAATTATATATATCATATAAAATAATTTATAGGTCAAATATAAAATATGTCTTAATGGAGTGGAATTGAGAATAAATACTGTTACCTTGGATTCTTGCTTTCTTATATGAGTTATATCCTCATGAATAATAAATTTTAATTTTTTAAATTTTTTAATAAGATTTTTTTTATCTATATTAATTTTTTTATGATAATTTTATAATAATTTTACATTCATTAATTTTTTAGTGATTTCTTACATTTACCGCTTAAGGTTTTTCATTCAAATTCCAAAAAAAATACTTTGATATAATGATCATTATTAAAGCTGTTATGAAATGGTTCCATAAAATCCATAATTAATAATATCATGAATATTAATTATATTAATCATATAAAATTTTATAATTATATATTCATGGATGTAGTATAAAGATTAATAATTTTGTGCCTGGAGGTGGTAGTCCACACGTGTGCATGATGACATTTCTATTTTACTAGTTTTTGGAAAGGAAAGAAAGTATATAATGATTAATCTTCATAAAATCATATTTATATCATATATATTCATTAAATATATATTTATTATCATCTATGTAATGAAAAAATGAAAACAAAATTAACATCAGTTAATAGATGTGGTATTCCTCACATACGCACAAGTTATGTTATCATTTTACAATAGATGAGATGGTAAGAATTTAGATAATATTTAAACCTTAAAAATAAAAATTATGTCATAAATATCATATACATCCACTAAATCCATTTTTATAACCATCCATGGGAGCTTATGATGAAAAATGAAACACATAGCTTTTGTAGAGATGACAGTCTGTATATAGGCACAAGTGAATCTTTAGTTTATCATTAAATAGAAAATAATATGAAAAACGGTATATAATAATAATAATAACATTTAATTATATCTTATATTATGATTTTGTTATATATTAATGGTTATTATAGGTTTAAAGGAGGAATAAAAATAAATCAACATAAAATAACTTAGTTAAGATTTATAACTCTTTTTTGGAAAACAACCTTTGGATATCACCTTAAGACTTATTATGTTAGTATTTTTGTGAGACAAGGACCTACAAGATTCTAGGTAGGAATAAACATAGGTATCTGGGTAGTTATTGTCTGATTTGAATCCTCATATTTGTGAATAATTAAGGAGAGGAATTTCCCATTAATAAGTTAGGTGGTTGGAAGACTTATAGATACTTGAAATATTATTAAATAATATATGTGTTACTAAAATAAAGTGGATCTAAATTTTAATATTTTTGAATATGAGTAGGTTATGTTATAAATAAAACCTACCAATGGTATTTAATCTAGTTTGTCATGTTTTAATTAAACCATATCCATTTATTTTAAATCATTTAACCCATTTTATTCAAAACTGTGGTGATATATTCTGACCATGGTTACTATTCATTATGACTAAAAATGAAATTGAACTCAATAAAAAATTATAAAATTATATTCCAAAATATTGAATAAATTTTATAATATTAAATTTTTAGAATTTGAGAAATTAATTTTAACATATCACTAGAAAATTCATTGAAACCCATTTTTTGAAAAATTCCCTTTCAAGAATAAAGTGGATTTTACACAAAAATCAAGCATAATGTTGATTCTGATGAATTTTATTGGATTATTTTCAATAAAATGATACTTTTTTTAAATTTAGAAGTAAAATAAATCGAAAAATAACCTTGTTAATATTTGATTAAAATAGAAGACCCAAAAATAATATTTATTTGAATTAATGCATTACTAAGATTTCCAAAATGTCAAATATAGTTTTCCATGTTTAAAATTATATTTTGAAATATATTATAAAACCAATTAAATATATATTTGGGATATATAAAATGATTCATAAAATTTCATGTCACTATTTTATCCTAATAATTTTATAAAAGTGATGGTATTTGTAAAATTAGTATTTTTCATTGTACAACTAAAAACCATCTATTTCTAAAAAGTCAAAAAAAAAAACAAATATAAAATAATTTTGATATGTGGAAAAATGTTAATTTTTAAAATATTAATTTTGTTAAATTTATAAATTTATATTTTAAATGAAATTAATAAATATAAAAAAATCAATTTTATAGAAAAATGAATCTTTTAAACGTTAATTGTTCTTAACCTTATGTGATTTCATTATTATCATTCAAAATTTCGCACTTATTTCATAAGAACTAATTAACAAACTAGTTTTAAGAAATACTTTCTCCATATGTTTATAATATAGTTACTCATATTCATACCTTCCTATCCAACAACTTGGTTATAAATATCATACATAGAGAAAGATATTTCTATAATATATTGCTATTGGATTAAGCATGGTGTTGTGTATATTACAAGATATTGTATGTAGTTATCATAAACTAAAATAATGGGGTGTTAAATATTAACTTAATTATATGTTATTAGGTGTATGATTTTTTTATTATATTATAGAGATGTCTGGTAGTCATCATCAATGTGTACTTTATGTTGGAGAGGTACAACAAGATAGACTGATTGAACATGTAAAGGTTGAATTGATTAAGAAGGATGAGTCTTGGAGGAATAATTTTTATGTTGTTCATAATCAGATATTAGAGAAGTATGAGGGGAGCGTATTTGATATGTAAATGGAGCCCTAACTAGAGGTTTTAGAGATTTATTTTTGTCCAATATTTTCTAGGAGGGAACATTTAATCTCATTGGGTATTAGCCAGTTGAATAGAGCGGTGTTTCAGTGGTGTTTTATTTTATTAGGGAGCAAGATAGGTTGGACAACTCATGTATTGATTCTATAAAGAACTTTTATATAATGTTTCTATCTTCAAAGGTTATGTTTGTTGGATAGAGGGAGTTTCTATCTCATCAGTATGAGATAATGAGTGTACAAGATATTTGGATTCAATTCAAGGACCTTCCCTATTTGGCCCCTGATATTTTCCTAATTGAGGTTTCTAGAGCATGGCATATTGAGTAGGCATTCCATCTCTTTATTCATCACCAAGTTACCCCATTTATTTTTCCTAAGTATCAAGAGGTTCTAGAAAATTAAAATTTTATTGAGATAATTTGTTTATATTATTTGTTGTTTTAATAGGGTATCTATCATAATATCCTAGTAGAAAGAGCTATAAATAGGGGATCTCAGATTTTAGGGAAGTCAAGGGTTTAACTGTCATGGAATTGGGTCTAACCTTCTCCCTCTTCTTGTTTTTATAGATTTTTTAGTTATCATTCCTATATATAGATATATGTTCCAATGTGATTTTATTTTGTAGTTATTCACCATTGACGATTCTAATTCCTAAACATTCTCAATGGAAAATATGATATAGACGGCCAGATTTTTGGGTATCATCAAAAATAGATGCTTTATTTTCTATATCAATAATTGGGCCAATATGACTTCAATCTGTTTGGGGGGTATGAATAAGATAAATAAAGGCCCTATGATATCCCTCATCACTAGGAATATAGTGTCAATAATTGTTATAGAGGTGGTCTATAGTAAGGCCTGTGAGGAAGAGGTGTACGATGCAACTATTTACCTATCATGGAATTATATTTCTAGATAAGACAATGATTTTTTGGGGTAACATTTTGATATCACCTATATTGGATTATTTTTATGACTAATTATAGATAATTTCATTATTTTATTAAAATTTCATTTTTCAAAACCTTGGGAATCAATGTGTAGATTCCTCCAATTTCCCCTGTGTCGATTATGCTAGTTGTATGATGATCTATATTTCTATGTGTGTCATTATTGTTAGTCGATGATGGGTGTTGGCCCCAAGAAAATTCAATACCTTGATAGGGGGTAGATCAGTGTATGTTGATTTCTTCAAAATCCTCTCACCAATGATATTGTTCCATTTTTAGTAGAAATTCATCTTCCCCTCACAACAGATATAATGCTAAAAAAGTAAATGACTGACATAAGATATTTTTACATGGTTCACTCAAATTATGCCAGTCCAAGTATAATTAAACAATGATGTGTCAATTTACTAGAATCACTAAGAAAACTTCTTTTTTATAATGTCTAGATTTAACTCATTATCCCCTAGTTTAAAAAAACAATTCAAGAACTCTATACTATCTCCAAATTTGAAAATTTTCTACTCTCTCAAATAAAATTCACACATTATTCCTTTAGATGATTAATTAGATAGCATGAACCAAGTTTTTTTACACCACAATTGTTATGTCATGAAACTATTCTTTCATCAAACTTATGACTCCCACATTACCATAGTAATTATAGGATATTTATTTATGTTTCATATAACTGCTTTTGTCCTCAAATTATGTTTTTGTAAAACGCATTTATAGAAAAACTAGTTTATATAAATTTCATTATGTTCACAATAATCAGTCAAGAAAATGATTTTTCAAAATGAAAACATTAACATAATACTTACCTAAAAATATATCCCTTTTTTATTCCCTAATTATTCTTCCCTGCATAATTATTAAATTAGATCCCTATTTATAGGCCAAATAGATCCATCATGCAGCAGTTCATGATTCCATAAAACATTCCACCTCCATTCATGAACATCTATATGTTTTATGAACTCCCTTTTAAGGGTCCATATAATTTTTGTGAGATCCTAACTGACTTATATAATAATCCTTCCTTTTCTCAAAATATTTGTTCAATCTCCTCAAATAGGCTCCAAAATTCTCAAGATCCTTTTACTTCATGAATTACCCATGGTATTATCCACTCATGAATTTTTCAAAATTATTTTTCAACAATCATAACACAAAATCTTTGAAAAATCCCCCTGAGGGTCTTTCTTTCTAAAAATATCTCTATTCAGGTTTACTAAAAACACTTTAAACTCCTTAACAATGTTGTTCACAAATCATACACACGTTCTACTTTAAATTCCAGTTTTTAATCTATGACCCGAATATCTATAAAATACATACTTAACAGATACTCTAATATAATATTATTAAAGTTTTATATGAAAAACAAGAGTAATATAAAAATCTTATATATAAATCAATACATTCATCTCACTATTATCACTTGGTTTTTGAAAGACACGATCACCACATCATTGAAAACCATGATAGCCAAAAATTCACTTATCCCCCAAGTATTATTTCTCTTCTAGATTTAACATTGAATAAATCTCCCCCTTCAATAGTTTTACTCTCCCATAAAATGTTTTGGAATAAATATCCCCCATTCTTGAACAATATATCTTCCACTTAGCTAATGAACCCAAAGGTAAGTCCATTACAAGATAAAAGTGGAAAAGAACTATTATCCGCACATAGGGAAATTTATACCGTCACTTCGAGATTGGGGATTTATATCAACAAAATTAAATTTTTGGGGATTGACTAAACTCCAAGATAGGTTGATGATTCTCAAATTACTGCTTGGATATAAACTCTTTCATGATATATGTGGCATAATGTTTGGTAGGAACATACTTTGATTTCCCAAACCCATCTTCAAATTTCTCCTTGATGAAGTGATACTTGATTTCGATATTATTCATCCTTGATTTTTGTACATGATTTAATATAATTTTTATAACACTTGAATTTTCACCATTGATCCTGATAGTATATCTAAATTCAACTCCCAATTTTCTATGATGTTTCTTCATCCATAACAGTTGCATGTAATATTGATTAGTTGTAATATATCTAACTTATGTAGTTCTTAGTGAAATGAAATCTTATTTCTTATAAATATAGGAAATGAAAATCCACCAAGGAAGAACGAATCTTCTAATTCTATCTTTAAATTATCCACTCAATCATACCAATAAGTGACAATATATCCCAATAACACTTTCTCTAATGTTTTACTATAAATAAAATCAAAATTAACCATTCCTTTAATATACTGTAGTATTATATTCACTGATATTAAGTAAAAATCCATGGGATTCCTCTAGTAGATTACATCTTCAAAAGTGGAACATGTAATATCATGTCTTGTTTCTATTAATAATAAAATTTTCCAAATTACATGTTTGTATTCTGTGATGTTGAAATCTTTTCCATCATCATCACATGAAAATTCATTTGAGTAGAAACTATAATTGTAATTAACTTACAATCCTACATTCCAAAACATTTCATAACCTACTTGGAATATTTATATCGAGATATGAATTTTCCATTACTTCCATATATTACCTAGAAAATAAGGAAAAATTTCAACCCTCTAATCATTGAAATTTTGAACTCACACATCAAAAATTCTTTAAATTTCCTAAATTATTCTCCATTAAATACACTAAATATTATTTCATCAACCTATATAAGTACCATCATCCTTTGATCACAATATTTATTTATATAGAGATTATTATCAATTCCACCATGACACAAAATAAGTTTCTTCAAGTACTGTTTATTTTGAGAATACCATTCCCTTAGTGATAGCTTTAACCCACAAAAAACCTTATTAAATTGGAAAAAAAATATTTATCTTCATGAAAAATGAAATCATCCTGATACTCAATGTACACCTCTTCTGTAACTAATTAACTAAGTAATAATTATTTGACATTCATTTTGGAAAACCTAAAATATCCTCTAAACAATTATAGCCTAGAATTATGGAATTATTTCCAAACTAGCCCTAGGAAAACATGTCACATCTACATATATACCATTAATCTTGGAGTATAAATTGTACAAAATATATTAATTATTATGAATCACCATTTCATATTCATAAAGGTTTTTATGGAAATCCATTTGGTCACAACGGAATTGTTCATTTCTAGTCACAAAACAATATCGCATGTCTAATTATTTTCAATTTGTTCAGGATCTACATGCATTAGCTCTATATAAATTTAATATTCATAATATTCTTTAAAGAAATTAGATCTACCTAAGATAAGAGTAATGTTATCAATAGAGACAATATTCTCCTCATTTTTACTGTAATCGTCCTATCATTGATGAGATTTCCATCATAAATTTCATCTCCACTCTTTGACTTCTATGTAGCCTCTAGTCTAACATTATTTTTCTCATCATCAATGTCTTCTATAGATTTATAATTTTCACTTGATATTACCCTAAGTTTCTCAACTCCTTATCACTCTATTCTAGAATTTAGTCTCTATCTTACTAAAGATTCAACTAAATTCACACTATAGTGACATCTTGAGTTTTGAAAATATTTACAAGATGTTTTTTGGAAAAAATATTTACCTTTATCATAGATGAGTTATCAAGAATAATACCATCATAATCATGACACTAAAATACCCATGTGTTTCTTGTTATTTAGAATAGTGAAATTACATCTCAATATTCAAACATATTTCAACATTTTACTCATTTCATACCATATATAATATGGAGTCTTTTATTTTTCTACAAAAAAAAAGCACTATTATAAACATAGAATAATAGCATGAATACCTATTTAAAACTTATCTTGTTGGTTTTTTTGAATAAGAATCATTCATACTATGATATTTATCATTCAGTTTCACCCATCAACAACACCATATTGTTTAAGAGTTCTCAATGTTATGAATTGGTTCCTTTTTTAATGCTTCTAGATATAATATTCCACCAGTATTTCGGTAAAATATATGAAATTATTGGTATATAATTTCATATTTTCTACCCAAACATCTTTTTATCCTTCCTCTAATATTGAGTAATGAAACTGAACACCTTAAACATGTGAGAGATAAATATTAATCATGTCATCCTACTGTAATTATCAATGGAAAACACATAATATAACTTCCCATCCATCAACTTGTCTTGGTGATATTGGCCCACACACATTTATATGTAGTAATTCAAGAAACTATATTGAATAAATATCTTTTATGTTGTATGAATTTCGAATAATATTATTATTTTTATAGTCATTTCATGTGAGTATGATCCAGTGAAAAAATTAGGGATACCATGAGCTCTTTAATACTTCACTGGATCTTTTATGTACTACTTGGTCAAATGGATAATCATTTTATTCCAAAATTTTTTTTCTTCATCAATTGATATAAGAACATAACTTGTTCCCCAACCGGTGAGGTAGAGAATCCCCTTTATATGATTTTCCTTCACTATAATTTTATCATCCTTCTAATTGATGATATAATTCTTATAAGTGAAATTCACAACATTTCATGAGTCACAAAATTAACTGACACCTATAAATTTCTGACCAAGACTATTAATAACTAATAAATCCTTTTATGTCATATCTTCACACCAAACATTTATTTTCTAATATAATAATCTCCAACCCTCCCCATTTCCAAATATAATAAACCCTTATTTGTGAGTATTTTATATAGTATCTATGGAATTTTGGTTTCATTGGGTGTTCTGATTCATATCCAAATATATATTGGCCTTGAACTTTAGAGTGGGGCTTGTGGATTGAAATCAACTAACACTACATTATTCTTACAACTAAGAACCATATTTTCATTCTGATGTGTATTAAATTTATGTTAAAAATTAACTAATTACCTCCTCAGATCTCTGTTCTTCTCCTCCAACTTACCTAATGATATCTTAATCTAATTTACTGATATTATATATGATGCTAAGATTCTATGCTGATATAATTTTTTTACCATATAATGAAGACTTTTCCCATGATATATTCTCTACATTTGAATTTACCTTTCATTATGATAATCAAAAAATTAATAATATGAATATATTATTTGATCTTTTGTTTTTACTCAATAACATTCTGCAATCTTTCAGGGTTTCTATATATGAGATTTTCAATTTCTACATCTAACTTAAATTTTTCTTCATTATACTATTATATGTATTGGTTAGCATAATATACCACTTTATTGGATTTATTTTTCTTTGATCTCCATTAAAAATTTTTCTCAGGTTAAACCTTTATATCTTCTTTGATATGAAATCCCACTTCTACATCTCCTTCATCATCATTATGGTCTTCCTTTTTTTCTGATTTTTCTGAAACAGTTTAAAGAATATATTTTTGAGGTATTTTTATTCCACAAATTATTTATCTTTTATTTATCTTAGACTATTATTCTCATTTGAATTTAAGTTCTTCTTCTTTAAGATGTTTTAATTAGATTTACTTCTATATTTCATGTTATTTTAAGATTTCATAATGAGAACTTCATCATCCTCCTTATCATCTTAGAATATATTAGGATAATTTTTTTCGAGTTTTCCAAATTTTCTACATCAAAGTTACATGAGTATAATTTTTTAAAACATTTCTTTCCCCTTTTCATATTTTTGGAACGAAATTACATAACATTATCAATAACTTATTCTTCTTAATAATTCTCTATGGTAAGATTTTCCAATTCATTGAATGCCTCTTCTAAATATTTTTATTTTTCAATAACCCCATTATCATCATTTTTCATCTCATAATCAATTTGAGTCAGATGAAAAATATCTAAAAGAAAATATTTTGGATATTTATCCTCGATAATATAGAATCATAGATTAAAATAAGGAGTAAATATTCTCAATATGTGATTTATGATATTTACATTATTAAGGGTTTATT
The DNA here is from genome assembly GCA_963277665.1 of Viscum album. Taxonomy (NCBI): domain Eukaryota; kingdom Viridiplantae; phylum Streptophyta; class Magnoliopsida; order Santalales; family Viscaceae; genus Viscum; species Viscum album. Next base: position 1,454,214,498 of record OY728145.1, read on the forward strand.
CGAGTACACACATATCCTTCACAATCACATTTACGAGATCAAATAATATATAAACATATTCATTTAGGTGCATCCTCATGTACTCATAATCATTCTATAGAACCTAAAATTTATCTTATCATACCTTGGAGTTGCCTTCATACATATTTAGAATATTTCCACACTGGGAATGTGTAGATTTATATAACACAACCTTCTTATTGTTTTTTCTAACCAAATATCCCCTAATGCATTGACCCCCTTAGTATCGAAAACAAACTCTTTATGATATCTCTCTAATAAGGCTCCACTTTACATATTGAATAAGATCCCATGAATTGAAGTTGTGTAAAAATCTATTCCAATAGATAGGAGATAGTACATAATTTTATTATTCCAGAGATAAAACTTATTTCCATTTAATATCAGAGTAAATTTGGGATTTACTACTGATATATATTCTACATAGAGAGAAATTTCAACATCTTGAAACTCTGGCTTTGATGACACTTGTTAAATGCATTCAAGTTAAGTACTACAAGAGGAGGGATCAGAGTATATCAATTTCTAGAAATGAACCACACCAATGATCTTATTCCACTATTAATTAAAATAATATTCCTCCTAAAAAATGGTTATGTTGTGTTAAAGAAAGAAAAATAGTGTCTCAAATGATTATTTATTGGTTCACTTGAATTGGTCCAAGTAGAATACAGTGATGATGTTTCAATATAATAGAATAACTGAGCATAATTATTATTTACAAAGTTAATAGGACTCTTCATCCCCCCAAGTTTATAAATAATCACTTCAAGAACTCAATTCACCCTCTTAATTTGAGAAATCCGTACTCCTTCAAATGAAGATTACTCAAAGTTTATTAAGAATATTACTCAGGTGTACTGAATCAACATCACATACACTATAATTGGTGTGCCATAATGATATCATTTCATCTAACTAATAACCCCCATTTTATAATAGAAATTCTGGTAAATTTACATAGGGTGTGTATAATATATTTCTTCACAAATGATATTCACTTAAAACACATTCACAAAAACAATGGTTTGTGTAAATTCATTTATATTTGAAACATTTAGTCATATAATTTCTCTCACATAAGGAATATGTTTTTATTATACATACATGAAAACATAGCTCTTGGCTCTTATCAAGGTGTTACTCTCTATTTAATGATTTTATTAGCACCCTATTTATAGGAAAAATTTATTCTTCGTGAAACCATTTGTGATTATATAAGTCACATCCCATATGTTTGCGAACATCATAATTTTCACAGAACCCCATTAAATGATTCTATATACTTTCAAGGATATTATACCGGATGTGTGTGAGAATGATTCCTTTTCTCTAAACCGTTGTGAAATCTTTCCAAATATATTCAAACCCCTCCAAGGACTTTCCTTCATGAATACCCCTTGGTATTCTCTACTCTGGAAATTTTTTAAACATGTTTTTTCAAAAAAAAAATCACTAAAACATCATATTGATGGATTTGTTTTTGAAAATGGGGAAGCATCATTCATTGGGGGATATCTTCTTATTGCAGATAAAATTTTATCATGTCATTCATGTAATGGATAGGTTATACTATATGTGTGTGCTCATTGATTTATTCTAATGGATATTTGGTTTCATTGATATGGGAGGCCAAAATGTTGTGTTCATCAATGAGATTGACCATTATATGGTTCATATTTGTTTAAAACCCTTATTTTCTTAGTGATAGGAGTTTACATATTACTTAGTAGAGGTTTAGGTTGTGGTGTTTTTGTATGTTTTTGGGAGTTTCTGGATGTTTTCCTTAAAGATTTTGTGTTTCCACCCCCTCAAAATGATATCACATTCAGGATTTATAAATAGTCTAGATTCTCTACTATTTTGATGAATCATTATCAAATGGAACCTTTTCAGTTGTAGGGATTAAGGAATTGGATTGAATATTTGATGTAGAATGGTTTCATTCTGCCTAGGGTCTCTCCTTGGGGTTCTCTAGTGTTATTAACTAAAAATATAGATGGTATTATATGGTTTTTCATTGAATATTTGATGTTGGACTAAGTGGTGTTCATGAACCATTATTTTATTCTAATTCTATATGATCTATTAGATCATTTAAGGAGTCATTTGGTTTTTAAGAATCGATTTGTGACCTGTATATCACTAGTTATGGATGAAGGAATATGATATCAAGAAGAATGTATTTTGGTGTTTTATAGGAAATTTGATGTCATGGTTATGTTGTTTTGTTTCACAAATTCCTTAACTATTTTCATGGGATTCATGAACATACATATTTAATAGTTTAATAGATTATTTTTTGGTAGTTTTCATCAATGATAAAATTTTTTACTAAAATTAAGAGGGGGATCATGATGACCATATAATGATCAATTTTGGATTATTTCAGCACTATAACCTTTATGATAATTTTTATAAGTGAAACTTTTGGACACCATAGGTGAAATCGCTTTTCAATGCAATGTTTTAGAAAGTATTTTGATGGATCCTTCAAAGGATAAAGTAGTTGTTTCTTGGATTTTTCCCAAGAATGTTACATAGGTTCATAGACTTCATTGTATTATGGGATATTATTGGAGGTTCATGATATATTTCTATCAAAAAATTACAACTTAAATATCCATAAATAAGAAAAATTATCCTTTGTGTGGATTGATTAGTATATGGAAGATTCTGAAAAACTGATGGAGAAGCTGGTTATCACCCTAGTCTATCAATTTCTAAAGAAAGGATTCTTGTTTGTGGGTTTCTATAAGTATTATAAAATTGTCTTGTAGTGATTCTTAATTATGTATATATTAGTGATATTATATTTTTATATTTAGTTATTCTCTTATTAAATTAACTTTTATAGTCACGATCTCATGTTGGAAGTGGTGGTGTTCACTATTTTGTTATGGTAATATTACCAAATCAGTGAGTGATTTGTTTTCTTTAGGGATCATAATATATTAAGGTATATCTTCTCTCAATGGGATTCGAAACTATGTTATCAAATGTGGATAGGGTTCTTATTATACTATTTCATAGATATCCCTTATAATGAATGAAAAATGATTTAATTTTTGAATGTTCTATGTAAAATTACACGTGGAGATACTATTTGGGAAAAGATGCATGGAGAGTGATGAAGGATCTTACAACAATACATTATTATGTGTGGGATATTGATGATTGAGATTTCTTGTAGAAGATTAGTGTCAAATAATACATTTTCTAACATCATTATGAGTCTTAGTGGGGATACAAGGAGGTATAGGTTTTTTTAGATAATGTATTTTATGGTGATTCTCTTAAGTAATGATTAGAGGATGATCACCATTGGGTGTTTTTATAGAAATTAGTTCATTCCAAAAATGGTGAAAGGGATGGTTCTCTATGATTATAATAGATCACCCTTGTCTGTATATCTGAGTGTGTATAATATTTATCAGTCCTTGAAGGTTAATTTTTTATACACAGGGATAAAGCGATCAATGTCAACATTAGTGATATAGTACGTAGTCTACCTACATGTGAATATGGAGAATTGTTTTCCTATAGGTTTTATGGAACTATTGGATGTTCCAAACTATAAGTGGGAGGATATATCAATGTATTTCATTAAATATTTTCTCTGATATTGGGGAAAATGTGATTCCATTTGGTTTATTATATAATTCTTAATAAATTTGAATAATTTCTTAGTAATTAATGAGATCAGTGTTATCGAGGTGATATATTTAACAAATACTGATTCTTCATGGGGTTTTGATGATGAATTTCTTTGATTGAGATACTTTTTTTACCTTATAAGTATATTAAAAGGTTCATTATTCTTTTTTCACTTATATATTTCATATAATTGTGTTATATCCTTGAAAATATGGTTATATAGAGTAGAAAATTTAGATGATGGATGACATGTTGCATACTTGTGATTTGTATTATGGTGTTTCTTCGTTAAAGGATTTTACTTTGGTTGATTTTTCATATAATAATATTTGTCACTCATCTAATGGTATGTATTAATTTGATGTGTTTTATGGGATTACTTATAGATATTCATTTTTATATACTAAGATTGGGGAGTTAGTGGTCCTTAAACTGTATGTGTTATAAATCAAGATCGAGAAGGTTCAGATGATTCATAAGTGCATGAAGGTGGTAAAAGACCTCTATAATCCATATAAAAATTGGATAGGGATACCTATATAGTTTATGGTTAGAGAACATAAGATTTTTAAAGTTAATTAGTATCGTGTGCACTAGAGGTTCAGTCATGGGGGTATGTTTTTTTCATAACTAATAGGTCCTTTTGAGGTGTTGGACTATGTTTTTTATGTGTCATACCAGTTATCCCTTTCTGTACATATAGATCTGATCAATGATGTCTTATATGTGTTACAACTTCAATAGTATCTTCTCAATGACTCCAATATCATTAATTGGGGTGATTTGGATGTTAAATATGGCACATTTTTTAAAGAATATCCAATTGATTAGGAGAATGTGTTGTGTGTACACGTTATTCCCTTGGTTCATGTTTTGTTGAGGCATGTTTCCTTAAAGGTATGTATGTGTAACAACACTAACTCTAGTACCCCATAGTATCTGGTCATCTTATTACATTGGTATATAATACATAGATCATAATACATGTTATCTTATAGTTTAAAAGTATTAGGAAACTAGATACATAAATGAACATTTCATTATATTGAAAACATAAGATGTATAAACTAAATACAAGAAGATTTATTATTTCTCATTGAAAACCCACGCATATTAATCATCATGGTATCCTGGTGAAATGGAAAACAATATAAAGGGATGATATTGGATGCTCAGTAAGGGCCATCGTACAATGGAAGCTATCATACATAATCATGGAATAGATAATTTGATAGGAATAAAAAAGTTTAGAATGAAATGATTATCATAACATATTCATGGATTACATAATTATAAATAAATTCATGGATAATAATAAATGATCACATAGTGATGGAATTCATAATTACAAACATAAGAAACATATATTTAAGCCCTAGTTCTGAGACATCATACATAAATAGGTAAGGATTACACAAAATACTCAAAGTAGTTTGTCTCATGAGACCAACTGATTCATTTAGGGGATATAAAATTTGGAGCCCCTCCTATTATATAATAAATCTAATTTATCCATCATATAAAAAGAATTAATGAACAGAATGTATCATAATTTTCCATAAGTAACTTCTTATATAATCATGGAAAAGTAAACGATAGTTATCCATATAGAAATAATGGAAATAAAAAATAAAAATACTTCAATATTCAATGTATAGTATGACTATCTTGGTTAATATACCATAATCAACATAGAATCTATATAAAATTCACAATATAATGTAAAGTAACCTTATAATATGAATGATAACAAGGCAGTAGTGAAGGGGACATCTGTAGTATAGGTATATCAATGAGAAATAGTCCGAGATTTTGATAGTTTATAATGGTAGGGGACTAAATAAATGATATAAAACCTATCTCCATACCCTCACTTCCAGATCAAGTTCAACTCATATATAATCTAGATGCATGACTTAAATTTTATTTTAAAATTAATAAAAATATTCAAATATTTCATCATGGTTTTTAAATATCTTATGAATAATACAAAGCATATCCCATGAGAGTTTCAAAATATGTGTTTATTTAGGACAACATTTTATGCACCAAGTGAATATCATGTTAACACTAAATAAAACATTTCAGGTTTATTACCCCGAGGTGAATTTATTCAACAGCCTTGATCCACTTGAAGTATCCCAACAGGTATTTCATTTCATAGAAACTACACACTATTTACTTCACCAAAATTTTAGGATGTTTTTCTATATTTAGATTTATCCTTTAAGTTTATACTAATTTTATAGGGTTATAACCATTTATTAAGGTAGTATAATTAAAGTTAATGGTGATATCTTCTTGATAATTTCATATTGAATTTATAACAATGAAGCATAATAACATTTAACATTGAAATAAAAATGAATAGGGGAGAATAACATAAATAATGGTTAACAAGGGATTAATGACCCTTATATCAACATAATAACATTCTACGAAAAGACTATAATAAGAGGGATTATGTAATATCTCATTAATAATATTTAAAAAGGATGATAATACCATGGAATTACAAGAAACACAGTATATAAAAAAGATTTCTAAATGATATTATAGTAAAAGTATTTTAATTGAAAAGTAATAAAGTGGATTTGGAACCCTTGCCATTTAAGGAGAGAGGAAAAGAGAGAGTAATACCATGATATGTGAATTTTTAATGAAGATTAATGGGTGATGGATGGTTATTTGTAGAAAATGAGGGGGAATTGTGTATAAATTATTAAACATAGGCCTTTCAATATAATGTTATTAGAAATAGAAAACCATTAGACAACCCATAGTTTTAAATAGTGGGTTTTTACATTTAAGGTGTGGTTGTTGAAGTGTTTTTGTTTGGGAATCAAACACTATTCCTTAATATTACTTTAACCATGAATGATTTATTTTCCAACAATAAATATATTTTAACACCACAATTTCCATATTCGAATTTGGAAATTTATTTATAGGTCTATGAAATCATTATAATTTATTAAAATATATTATATTAATAAAGTAAATTATTTTTCTTCATGGTTTCACTTATATTAATTATTACACCATTTTACATCATAATTATTGTCATAATACTTACCGTATATTCAAATATTATTTTTTTTATTTTCCCAATTATTCGACTATCTTAGAAAATTATGAAAAAATCAACATTAATGAATTTGACGTGCTGGTTTCAAATTTAAATTCATTTTTTATAATTATTTTCTCTATATGATACTTTTATTTAATAATTAATACTATTTCTATATTTGGAAATCATGGGTTTGGTGCTTAAAATTTATAAACCCTTAATCTTTTATATTATTTTTATTCTAATATAGTTTTATCCAATTATATATTATTCATTTATCAAGATTAATTACTATTAATTATTACTTAAATTATGGTAAAATGGTTTTATGCATTTTATTATAATTTAATTTCCAAGTTTTCTATTTTATTATATTCTGTTGTACTATTATGATAAAATAATAGAATTTTCATTGTTATAATTTTTTTATAGGGAAATATTTATTTAATATAGAATAATATAAGGTGTTACATTAACCTCTACTTAAATAATACCACTCAAGAAATTTGGGGTTCACGTCAACACATGAACAAATGAGGGTAATTATTCCACATTTCTTCCTCAGGACCCCATATTTCTTCTTCCATATTATGATTCTTCTGATGCCCTATCACTAATTGGGTTGTATAATTTCATAAAACATTCCATCTTGTGTTAATAATATGAACATGCACTTCATTCTATAAAAATTGAGGTTCTGGATATATTTCATCAGTGGTCAGTACATGTGTAGTGTAAGGCATGTAATTTCTAAAAATTGAGATATTGAAGACTTATAGAGACAAAGTTGAATATCAAAATGATAAGACAAAAATCCAATTCTATCTAAAATATAAATAGCTAAAATATACATAAAACTTATCTTCCCATTATTACCAAACATTGTAACCCCCTTTCATGGTGATACCTTCAACAATATATGATCCCCAACTTGAAATTCCATTTCCTCCCTTTGATTATCAGCATATCCTTTCAGCTTACTTAAAGATATCATTATATGATTCAAGTTAGATCACACTTTCTCAGTTATGTAATCAATATGTTTTAGTCCTATTACCTTCTTATTCCCTAAATTCATCCCAACAGGTTTTATTTCAACATCCTTTTGCATTCAATGCTTTGTACAATTCCATTTTTTTTCTTGAATATAATATATTATTGTATTCTAATTCTACAAGATGTGGGTGTCGGTCCCATGTTACATGTATGTTTAGTGAGCATGAGCTCAGCATGTCCTTTTTGGTTTGGATGGTCCTTTTATACTGCCTAATAGTTTTAGGATGATAAGTAGTGCTAACATTTATCTCAGTTTCCAAATCCTTTTGAAGACACCTCTAAAACATTGATGTGAATCGAGGGTTATAGTCAGATACAATTAATAAATTTTAATCATGATGTTTTATAAATTCATTGATACATATCTATGTAATAAGTTCAAGGTATATATTATCCATTATTATAAGTAAATGTGAAGTCTTGGTAATTCTATCCACAATTACAAATATAACATCATTAATTTTATATTTCGTAGCAAGACTTGTAACAATGTGAATTTTGATGTAGTCCCATTTCCACATTATTATTGGTATAGGTTTCATAAAACCCTTTTGAATTTGCCTCTAATACTTTACATGTTGGAATTCCAAGCATCATAACACATAGTCAATAATTTCTCACATTATATTTTCCTACCAGAGTGTTCGCCTAGATCCATATACATCTTGGTACTATCTAGTTGTATATATAAGTTTTTTCGATGAGGTTCATCTAGAAATTTCATCTTTATCTCAGGTTTTGGTGGTATCATAACCTCTATCCAATATTTCACATACCATATTCAAATAATAATTCTATTCATATCTTATCATACATGGATTTTATTTTCTTTTATATACCCATGTCATATTATTAATGCTTCTTCATCATCTCCAGTAAATATGATCAAGTAATTACAAGGAAAATAAATGATGTTTTCCCTTACTTCATAACTTCTATTCCTGAATTTACTAAATCAATAAACATTGATTCCATTTATATCATCAACATGGATGAAACAACATGATACTTCTTAATCAATGCATCTTCCTCCTTGTTAGTCTTTCTAGGGTGGTAGTATATTGAGCAGTCAGAGTCTTTGAGCAGTTCTATCCATTACCTTTATAGAGAACCATTCATTTTATTAATAAATATTATTTCTTTTAAATGAATATTAAATATATTTCACAAATACATGCCTAAATAATATAAAGTTTTAGTTTATTTGGAGACTAGATACACAATATTCTCATTTAATGAAATATCTTCATTATCTACCAGAAAGATCATCCCACATAGCAATATTCATATTCATGCCCTATATAAACCATTATTCATAATATGGGAAATTGAAACATAATAAAGGTTTAGATTATATTCTTAATAATTCCAAATAAGGGAGATATCGATGATTATATAAGTATAACATGATTATAAGGGTATAGAAACATGATAATAACATTTCAAAACTGTACCATATAAATAAAGATTGTAATATTTAGTCATTATATAATCCTTGGTAGCTCAAAATACATGAATCATAAACAAATCAAGGAACAAGAACCCTATGAGCCAAACATTGGAATAATTCATAATTTTTTGGAATACACATATGTATAGAATATTGTTTCCTTGGTAGTCAAGGATCACTACCAAGACTATCATAGTGGTTTGTGTTCACTCCCCATTACATAATATCCTTAGTCAAAGTTTACTACCTAGATGATCATAGTGTATTGGGTTCCCCTGCAATTTAGTAATTAAGGATAACTCCTAATACTATCATAGTTATTTTGGTTCACTACCCATTTTTAATTCATGGTTCACTCCCCACACTTTTATAGTTGACAGAGTCCCTTACAGAACTAAGTTCACTTCCTATTCAAGTCCTTATTATCTAATGATATATAAATGTTTACCCAATGAATTGGAAGGATATATAATTTCAATATCAACAATAACATAATGAAAATAATACATTTTTGTTCCATAAGAACTTAAATGAATAATCATTACATAACATGCGTAAAGGAAATGGGTTTCAAAAACTTTTCATCATATTATCATAGCATAACCCATAGAAAATAAATTTGTTTTATAATGGTTTAATCATAACTTAATTAACATGTGGTAAAGAAATGAGTTTTATAACAGTTTCATCATAACGTAATTAACCCATGGGAAGGAAACGATTTTCATAGAATTGTTCTTAAATCATAATCACTATAATACATCTAAAGAATTAAAATAGATTGTATAGTTAGATTTAATCCATAGTAATGGATAAGTAACATAAAAGGATCTTATCATTTATGATGAAATAAATTTAAAATATCACTAAAACATTTCTTGAAAAAAATACCCTTTTCACTTTAAAAATACACACTTGAAATCTATGATTTCTCTAAATAATAAGGAAAACATTTTCATTGAAAATAAACATGGTTATTTTTAATGGAACCTTTAAATTACTGAGCATTTATGATTCAAATAAATTTTTTTCATGCCATGTAAATTAAAATATAGATTCCTTTCACATTTTTAGTATAAATTCAAAAGTACCTTGTTTGGAAAATTACAAGAATATTCCTTTTAACCCATTTTTAAAAAATTCAATAATGGGTAAAATTTAATTTAAAAAATAATTGGATAATATGAAAAAAATTAAAACAGTTTAAAAAAATATGCATCAAAGAATAAGGATTTTTTACCAAATAGGTAAATAATGTTGGTTTTACTTAAAACAAAATTTTGTCTATTGATTTATTAAAAAAAATAAAATGAAACAAAATCATGTACCCTAGAATAACTATTTAAAAATAAATTTCATGATTTTATTGATATATATATATATATGTAATTAAATTTCATAATTAGAAACCAAATCATAAAAATCCTAATAAATAATGAAATTGTCACATCAATCCCTTACCTCGTGTTCAAATTGATTTGAAGGCATGCTAAACTATTGTATAAAAAATTTAAATTTATCATAGTTTATACTATGATAATTTTAATACATATAATATCATATAATTTCTTCTTCTGACATTATAGTATCCATTTGTTAATAAAACTTTATTAAGATCATCGTTTGCGGGTATTAACTATTTCATTTTCGTGAGATTTTTGGTTTGGTAGTTCCAATCTTTGTAATTTGATTGTAGTTCCATCATATCCAAAATATTAATCATTATAAAAACATCACATATATTCAATACAAATATATTTATAATCATCCATAAATGGTAAAGATATAAAAATGAATTACATTGTTAATGGAGACGGTAGGTCACACGTACGCATGAATGTTGTTTTCAGTTTTCAAAAAGATGGAATGAAAGAAATTTATATAATAATTAACCTTCAAATAATGATTATTATTTCATATATATAATTTATATTAATTAATACTATACTTTTTTAATTTCTAATTAAAATAGAGATGGAAAATGAATCACATCGCTTCATGGAGGTTGTGGTCCACACGTACGCACGAACAACATTATAATTTTCAAACAGATTGGAATGTAAGAAAGTAGTTATGATATTATAATTATATAATATTAATTAAATAATAAATATAATACATAAACAAAAAAAATTATAATTACCAACCATTAATTATAGTCATTGAAAATGAATGGTATCTCTGTGTGGAGGCGGTAGTCCACACATACGCACGAGTGATATTCTCACTTAAAAATTATTAAAAAAGGGTGGATAATGGTAGTTATATAATCATAATAAATTTTATTATATTTAGGATACTGGAGATTATATTTTATGATTAATACTATATAATTATAAGAGTTATAACAAGAAAGGAATTGAAAGAGGTCAGGTAAGACTATTACACCTCCTTCAATTGGCCTCTTTTATATCCTTTCTTAAGGACCCTTTTAATGGAATATTTAAAAGGCCATAACCTATAATCTCTATATTGTGAAGTTTTATGATAATGTTTAAGGGATTTTTTGATCTATAAGACTCAAATTGGTTAATGAAGAGAAAGTAGGGGTATCCTTTTATAAGTGGGGGAGAGGACACACATGGAATTTATTAATAGATTATTATATAATAAATTCATTATCAAGAAAAATGTTTTAAAATGGAAATATATTAATATTTGAGATAGTATTAGGTCTAAATGTTTCCTTAAAATATTATTTAGATATTTTAATCTGTATTCTTACCATTATCTCTTGGTTTACCCCTAGTAAACCCATTTTCACTGTAACTATCATGATAGATATTTACTCTTTTTACTATTAACTTTGATAAAAAAATTTATGTGACATTATTAGGAAATTAAAATATGTATTCCATTTTATAAAATTAAATTCACTAATGTGGTGGAATTTAATTTAAAATTAATCCCACAAAATTCGGTGAAAATCATGTTTCCAAAAAAAGTTTTTATACCGAAATAAAACATTAAATTAATTCCAATGACCTAAATTGGATTATTTTTAAATAAATTAACTAATTTTAATTTTAAATATTTTTTAACAAATATACATCTTTAAATAACATAAAATAAAAACTATTTTTAATAAAAATTAGTATTTTTTCTATATTCATTAAAAAAATAAATCTTTTGAGAAAACAATCAGAAATTTGATCTAAGATAATTTTTACATTTTTATTTAAAAAATGAAATTTATTTTTTAAAATAAATTTTCTAAAATTGGAAAACATAAAAATATTATTTTAAAAAAAAATCCATTTTGTGGAAAATTATATTTTTGAAGAATATAAACAATTTAATAAAAATTGGGTTCTTGAATATCAATAAATTTTCATTAAGAAAAATATTTATACCTAATTTAAAATTTTGGCTACTCATATTCACTCTTCTTATTTAATGACTAGGATATAATTCTATACTATATTGTGGTTCATTATACCCAGGGTTGTATGTATCGATAGCTATTAAAGAAAATAATTTTATTTGAAAAGAAATATATCATAAAAACAAAGGTTGTTAACTTATAATCCCATTAAAATTAATTTCTACATTAAAATTACATCACTAAAATAAAAATAAATTAAGATATCTTTGTTTCATCACATTCTTAGGCTTCCAATTGGTTTCTTTGAATATTTGATTCCACTAGAGAACTTTGACTAGATATATAGTCTTGTTCTGTATCACTTTATCTCTATGATCCAATATATTTATATGTTTATTCATCATATGAATGATCATAATCTAGTGGTAAAACCTATGAGTTCAATACATGTGGAGGATCAGGTATGTACTTATTGGAAGAGATATATAGAGCACATCATGAACTTGAGAGAGGTTTTGTGGAAGCACTAAGTGATAAGATACTATCCCTACTTGATCAAGAATCATGACGGTTCCATTAAACTTAGGGGTTAGTGTTCCCTTCCTTAAAAATATCATAAATCTCTTCCAAGGAAAAATTCATATGAATACATTCTCATCATCTTTAAATTAAATATTTCTCTAATGATTATCAACATAACTTTTCTATCAACTATGTGTTGACTTGTTGAATGGATCTGACTTTTTTTTCTATTTCATTAGATTGATCAGTTTCTAATGGATTTATTTCTCCAAATTCATCCCAACATATTGGATTTCTGATCTTCATTCCATATAGGTCTTTGTAAGATCCATATTAATGTTCAATTGAAAGATATTTTTGTAAGAAAACTAGAATATAAGAAAGTATTGGTCCCAATCATCATTGAAATCTATACATAAAGGCCTAATCATATCCTAAAAAGTTTTAATGGTTCCCTCAGACTGTCCATCTTTTTGAGGATTATATACAGTACAGAAACAGATCTCTGAATATAGAGCCTATTAAATACTTCTCCAAAACATTAAGAAAAACCTCTAATATTTATTTGATACTATATGATTTGATATCCCATGAAAACTTACCTATTTATTAATATATATTCTATAAAGGTGATCAAGAGATAAATGTTTTAAAATAGAAATAAATTGATCTGGATTTTCAAGGTGGTCTTCTACCACATAAATAGATTTATGGACTTTATATATTTTTGGGAGTCTGATGTAAAAATCCATGGTGATGTTTTCCAATTTATGTTATGTTATGGGTAATAGTTATAACATTCCCCTATACTTCTGTCTCTCGATATTAACTTTCTAATATACCAAGAACTGAGATATTGGATTGATAATGATGGTAATTATTACCATATTGGGTGAATATTTATTTTAAAAAATACAAAACTACTAGAGTTTATAAAACACTATGTGTAGTGAGTGAAATGTTCTTGAAATTAAGTGTAGTGGAAATAAAAAAGGAAATAATACCAAGATTTATAGTGGCTTGGATAACAAATATCCTAGTAAACTCATCAACCTTCTCTACTCTTTTAGAATATTTAGACCCACTAAGAACATCTCTTTTAAAGGCATAAAAACCTATTTTTGGACACATTATTTTATAGGAACCCAGATGAACGACCCAGGATTTTACAGAAGAATCAACCAAGTATTTTTACCTGAATTTTGATCAAGAGTCACAACCCAAAATTCCTTTTTGGTGGTGGAATATCCAGACAATGAAAGAATTTATTTTTATTGGGAAAATCATAAATTAGACATGAATAAATACAAATATAATAACAAATATTACATGAATAAAAAGAAATATAGAGAAAATAATAGATGATAAAAATGTTGAATATGTTTAAAATCGATGATCATTGATTACATGATTAGAAAAATGTTGAATGTGGAGTTCTTCTACGAGCACTAATAGAGTATTGAAGTTGAAAAAGTTTTTTGAATGAATTGAGTGCACCCAAAGTTTTATAGACTATATAAAAAACAGGCCAAATGATCTACACTATAAATTGCTTTTATTCCTTGAATATGTCTCTCAGATAATTAATGAAAAGATATTCTAGGATCATGTCTATGTCTAGTAACTTCATGACACTTGTTAAAGTTCAAAAATAAAAACATTGTTACCATTATCTTTGTTTGTAAAATTCATAATGAAAAATAGAGAACAACCCTGATTTTTATTTCTTCAAGAAATATTAATTTAAGATAACTAAAATAATAAGTATAAAAAATATTTATAATTCATATTTTGAATGTAATAGAAATAAAATAATAATATTATAGATTATTAGTATAGTAAATCTATTATACAATAGAGCATTGAAATTAATACAACTATAATTATATGTGTATATAAAAAATGATTACAATAATTTTTTACACAAATTAAAAATAAATTTTACCAAATATAATAGAACATTTAACAAAGACATTATTTTATAACATCAATTAAATAAGAATTATGATTTGAGAAACAATATTTTTAACTAACGGTGAATTAATAAACCTGTATGTAGAAGGATATATCAGTAGTGAAGATCTATTGTTGAAATAGAGAGTGTTATCTTGACTCTTCTACCAATGAAATCAGGGGAGGTAGCTAGATTTTGGTACCAGTGAAACAAAGATTGATAGATGTAATCTCGTACTGGTGGATAAATGATCTACTATTTGATGTCCAGTGGTAACAAAATAAAAAACATCAACTATTGAAAAAAGAGATCAACTCGAACAAGCATCATCCAGAAAAAATTATTCTAAATAAAAATAAGTTAATAGTTCAAAACATGCAAAAATATTCTACTAAACTTGAAGAGAATAAAAGAAACAAGATTATCCATCATGAATATGGAAACATCCCTGCCACTTTGTAGCTTTTTAAGTAACATGAAGGAACTATTTCTGATGAAAGGAACTACCAGTGATGGTGATCTACTAGTGGATGTACAATGGTAGAAAAATAGAGAACGGGAGATGATTTATACATTGTTGGAGAAATGACTAAGTAATGGTAAATGATCTACTAGTAAAAAATAATACTACGAGTGGAAAATGATCCACCATTAAATAATAATCTACCAGTGTATTAAAAATGGTTAAAAAACAAATAAAAATTATATTCAAGGTGATTTTATAATGGTGAAGAAAAAATGATCTACCGGTTGATCCAATTGTCAACCATTGAAAACGTAATATCGATGTAAGAACTAAAATTGGACCATGATCCACTATTGATGAATATTTCATCCGTTATGTGGTAAAAATATCAAAAAATATGCAAGGAGATGCTATAGTGATGAAGATATCTACTATCTTTCCTTCCACCAGAGAAGGATTCAGACAAGTATTGAATGCTGATTCGAATCGTTCATTGTGAGAGATGGGTGTAGTTTGAATGTTGTAAGAAATTAGGGCCAAGATATAAAGTGAATTGAAATATAAGTTCAGTTAGAATATGATATATTTTTAAAATTACAGATGCATGGGAGAATAAATAATATGCGAGAGATCAGAAGAAGATTGAATGGAGGAGATTAGATTGATCTGATGACCGAGCACTATACTAGTTTTTTAACTTATATGAATAGTATATTTAGTTCACTATCCCACATAAGTTTCATGATAATATTAGTAAGTATTATAACAATCAAGTCACATTATCCCCAACTTGAGCTACTAGGGGGGGTCAGTATACACATCCCACAACAAACACACATAGTCCACACCCTAGTGGGCTTTCCAATCCCATCCCATACACCTTGTAGGAACACTATATTGGCCTTATACATGGGCCCAATCACACCTCATCCTCTATATGGGATTCCAAAGGTAGGTATTCCCATGTAGTTGACCCATTGGGTACCCTTAGTGTGGTTGAGGGGTAGCCTTGGCATCTCACAAAGATGGCCCGTAGTTTTGAACAAGGAAAATTTTATTAACAAATATTAAGTAAATTTAGAAATATATAAAGAATAAATAATTAAAATCATTAAAAAATTTATTAATAACTAAAAATTTCAAAGATAAAAAATACTTATTTAAATATAAAAAGATTAATTTTTAATAGTAATTTTGAATTTTAACAAATGTAAATAGATGGTAATTTATCAAAACAAATAATATTTTTAAATTATGAAACACAATTTAAAATACTAACAAACATCCAATTTTGTAAATTAAAAAACACAAAATTTGTAAAATTTTCAACCAAGATTACCCCCATTTTCAAATTTATCAAAAAGTATATTTGAATATGTTCTATAAAATAGACTCTATTTTAATCAAAATAGAAAACTATAAAAGTAACATAGTATTATATTATAAAGAGAAAAAAAATTGATATAGTATTTAAATACAAAACACATGTAAGGAAATATTTAAGAATAATTATTAAACTTAAAAATGATTTTAAACTTCTAACATACCCAATTAAATCTTTATTTTCATAAATTTAACATAATCTAATGGTTTTGTAAAATATTTAGATAACTGTTTATCAGAAGTAAAATTTCTAAAAAGATATCACCTTATTTACATAATCCCTATGAAAATTAAATCTCACATTTATTTGTTTTGTGCTGGTGTGTTGATGTGGGTTTTTAAAAATTTAAATAATACTTGAAGTATCACTTTAAATGAGAATTTTATCAAAAATGATATAAAAATCCTACAATGTTTTTTTATCCAAATAATCATTGAATATCAACTAGAAATAGAGACATATTCATCCTTATCTATTCATAGTTCTACTGAAAGTCATTTCTTATAACTCTATGAAATTTAACTATTTCCTAAAAAGTGACACATACCAGTTGTGATTTTTCGGTCATGTATTCAACCTTTAAATATAGAATCAGATTAAGACTTAAAATCAAAACAATTTTCATTATAATAGAAAATTTTAGTATAAATTCAACCCTTGATATATCTAATCACCCTTTTAACAACATTAATATTACTTTCATTAGTGTTGGACTAAAACCATGAACACGAGAAAAATGAGAACATGATGTTGGGTCAATAAGTAGTGAGATATAATAGGCTTCCTATCACCCCTCTATAATTTATAAAATCAACTAAATTTTTAGACTCATTTAAGTCCAATTTTTAATTATTTCTTATTTGTGTTTTCATAGACATACTAGAATCAATTCCAAACCTATTTACAAGTTCTCTAACATATTTATATTGATTTTGAAAAATAAAAACATTTATTTGATTAATATTTTCTAAAAAAAATTAGTTATCCAATTATGATCATTTAAAATGCACTTATCATTAATCTATAAAACTCATTACACATAGAATCATATAATTTGAAACTCTTTATAAATAAGGTTGGATTGACCTTACCTTTACAAAATTCATTTTGTAATGAATATTGTGTTATTATTTCATACCAATCCCTTGGATTCTAATTAAGATCAAATAATACATTATTACATTTAAAAACATGGTTTTTAAGCTTATAATATTTAAATCTAGGGGGTTGTCACACATAGACTTCCTCTAAAATAATTCTAACTAATAAATTCAATTTTTCATCTATTTGAAATAATTTGATGTTTTGAAATCTAGAAAAGGACAATATAATTATAATTTATACCATTCTATAAATAATTGAGAAATAATCATCAAATATTGTTCCCTCTTCCTGTTAATAACCTTGAGTTACTAGTTATTCATTATTTTTAACTTTTTTCCAGCTTCATCAAGTTTTTTATGAAAAGTCCATATAGTTCCTATAAAAGGTTTATATTTAGGAAAAACAACTAATTCCAACAATTTATTCCTATAAAATTTATTTAATTAATCACGCATATAATTAATAAAATTTGAATCAATTTAATTATTTTTAGTATTTACAGGAACAAATTCCACAACAAAAGTATAGTTTTCCTAGTATAATAAAATAGATTTTCAATTTTGAATACCAGATTCTAAATTCCCAATTATTTTTTTAATAGGATAGTTTTTTAGTGTCTTCTATTCCTTTGGCTTAGTTTGAGAAGAGATATTCTCCACTTAACCTAATGCATTATCGTTATCTTTTTAATTATATTTACCAAAAAAGTCTCTGAACTCATTATTTTCTTTGATTGATTAAAATTCTAATTATAATAAATGTTTTCATTAAACATAACAAACATAGATTCATTAATAACTAAAATTTTTATATTGAAAAAACTATAATATTTCCTAGCATTGGAGTATCCCAAAAATATACCTTAATCTAATTTAGAATTGAATTTTTCTAAATTATCTTTTATATTTAAGATATTTACTTTATAGAAAAATATCCTAACATAACAATATTTTGGATTTAACCCTTTAAAAAGATCATAACAGTTCTTATTTAGGAAAGTCCAAAATTAAAATCTATTTAAAAATGACAAACTGTATTTATAGCTTCTTTCCAAAAGAATTTAGGTTCACTAAATTCCATTTTAATAGACTAATCCATTTCTTGAATAGATCTAGTCTTTCTTTCTACCACACTTTTATGTTGTGGTGTCCTAAGGGATGTGAAATAATGTTTGTATCCATTTTTTCATAAAGTTTATCAAATTATATATTCTCAAATTCACAGCCTCCATCACTTCTGATATAGATGATTAATATATTTTTGAAATATTTATTATTCTTATATAAAGCGAAAAATTTGGATAAAGTTTCATTTTTTATGAGATATAGAATAAATCAATAAGAATCTACTATAATCAGCCACAATTATAATTACATACTTCTTACCACAAAAAATAACCCGTTTTATAGGTAAAAACAAGCCAATATATAATAATTATAAACATATAAAAATACTAACATCATTTATATATTTACATATTTCTTTTTGTTTATTACCTTTCAAACAAGAATCACACATTAAGTACTTACTTGTATTTAACTTGCGTTGTTGCAGAACCTATTCAGGCTATGAAAATTTGTATAACAATATGACATTTTCATTCCCAAGACTCTTATTCCATCGAATTTTATCTACTTCTACATTATTCAAACACATGACCTTTTTATTAGTTATATAAAAAATCAATAGTGTATACATTTTATTTTTTATTTGTAGAAAAGAAAACTAATTCATTTTTCAAAATAGTGATTTAATAATTTTTAAATATAAAATTTAATTCATAATAACATAACATTTATATATTTATTATATTATTTTTTAAATCAAGAACATATAATAATATTGAAATAATAACAGTTTTAGAAAAACCAACTTCACAAATACCCTCAATCTCACCATTAGATTTGTCTCCAAATGTGATAAGGCCACCATCACATGAATAAAATAATATAAATTTTAAACTATCGCCTTTCATGTTATTGGGGTATCCAATTTCTAAATAACATTAGTATTTGAGAGTTATACAGTAGATTACATATAATTAAACAATCAAAAATACTATTTTGGTACCCATTTTAACTTGGGTTGAATAAGATTAGTAGTATAAAATATTGGTATCCAAACTAATTTAAAGCATTTATTAGTGTGATTGTTAGAAATAAATCCATATAAATTAAATTTATAGTATTCCCAAATTCTTTTTTAAATATCAGGTAACACTCATTGGAATAATTACATTTCAAATAGGTTACACAAGAAACAATTTCTTTTCATATTTTAACAAAGTTAGTTTTATTTAACTTTTTTTTAATCTTTTATATCAGAAACAATTCTTATTTCTGTTTAGTTTCACTAAATAAATCATCTTGTCATAATATCATTTACATATAGAAATATTTTAACACATTCATTTTCAACATTTTGTTTTTTTTCACTTATAATAATAATTATATTTAGATTTATCATTCTAGGAAACACAAATTTTAAGATTATAACATTCCCTTTAATTATCTAATTTTATATAACTAACTTATTATTTTTAATTTTTATGTTCGTATAATTTTAATTTTTTTTATACAACATTTTTTAATTCTTCATTCTCTTTTAGTAATTTTTTAACTTTGGAATTTACAAAATACAAATCAGAATAGGAATTAAAAACAATTTCATTTTCATTTTAAGATAAATCATTACAATAAAAATTGGAATAACTTACTACCAAGGTAATGTGATAATAATTCACCTCACACTGTATACCCATTAAGTCAATATTTCATTTCTCATGTTCACTTCTTGAATCACCACTTGAGTCAGAACTTTCTGAGCAGTCCCAACATCCAAAAAAGATTGTTTTTCTTTTCTTAATTCTTCTTTGTCTTTTTTTTGTTTGAGTTTAGGGAAGTAATTCCTTATGTGACCATTCTTTCTACACTCATAACATGTTAATTCAAAAATATCATTACTTTTATTAATATTAGATTTCTTATATTCCTTTTTGGACTTACTCATAAACTGCTTCATTCCATTGTTGTTTTTAATAATCCTAAAAAACTCCTTATTAAAGTGAACCATCACCTTGTAACATTCCTAAAACACATATTTAGAGGTATTATAGGTAACAATAACATTATATTTAAATGAAATAAATTTTCTCTTTTTATACGCCTCATTAGAAATATTTTTTCGATCTGACTCATATAACATTAAAGAATCTATTAGTTCATCTAAACTATACTATATAAAATTCATTCTCTAATCGATGGCCACATTATTTTCATGAAATATTATTAGAAGAGCACTTAGTACTATTTCTACTTTCTTTGTATTCTCTATAACTTTTACAAGATCACTCATTAATTTATTTTTACTATTAAACCGAAGGGACATCTGGTTTTTATTGTTTCTTAGCTCTGATATCAAAGTACCGGTATTCTACTCAGAGTATTCATAACTTAGTTCTCTTGAGATTTTGAGTCCCATAATGTGTCACTTAAAGTATCCTCTATATATCATGTGTTATCTTACAAGATTATACATGGATATAGACACTTCTAATTATAGCACAATAAAAAATATTTTTAACTTTATAACTCAAAACATATTTCACTCTGTCACCTACAAGCATCTTAGGATCTAATTTGGTTAGCTCATATGGGTTATCCATGATAGTACAATGATAAACACTTAACTACATCATGTAATCTTCCATTCTTTATTTCCAGTAACCATAGTCACTTCCAACAAAGAATGGATATTTTTTGGAATCAATCCATCATTCTCATTTATACCTACCATCTTTAAAAAACATTTTCGTTTTAATACATAGACTATTATTTTTAGAATATCAGGTTATCACATAGTTAAAAATAAGGAATATAAATAATGATAGAAGCTGACTATCATTTAAGTAAGGTCTTATTCTCTAATTCCAATTGTTGGGAAAATAAAGATGACAATTGTCGCTAGTGGGGAGGGTGTGATTAGTCATTTAAAAATTTAAACACAAAAATAACCAGAGTTTATAAAATAAATAATTGTAGTGAGTGTAGTTTTATTGAAATTATGTGAAATAGAAATAAAAAATAAAGAACACAAAGATTTATAGTGGTTCATATCACAAAGATCCTAGTCCACTCATTAACCTTATCTAATACTCTATAATGTTGGCACCCACTAAGAACCTCAATTTTGAATTTGTGAGTACCTTGTTACAAATAATATATTTTACAGAAACCCAGAGCCATAACCCAATATTTTAAAGGAAAATCAATGTCGTCTATTTACCAAAATTTTGATCAGCAGTCAGAACCCAGGATTCCTTTTTGGTGGTGGAATAACGAGACAATGAACGACATAAATTTGATTAGCAAAATAAAAAACCACACTCAAATAAATACAAATAGGAGAATAAATATTACATGAAAACAGAAATACTGATAAATTAAAAAATGGTCAAAATGTCAATGATGTTGAAGATTGATGATCATTGATCACTTGAATGGAACAATATCAAAATTTGAAGTTATTCTATGATCAAAACTAGATTATAGAAGTCATATAAGTTTTTTGAATGAATTTAGTGGATTCATAATTATATTCATGTTGTATCACAAAGCATGAGTTGAATGATCTACACTAGAATTTTTTTATGCATTGAAGATATCTCTCAGGTAATTAATAAAAATATCTTCTATGAGTACATCCATGTTTAATATATATATTAAAACTATTATAGTGTAACAATAAAATAATTTTATAATTATCTTCGTTAATAAAATTCTTGCTGAAAAATAGATAAAAATCATGATTTTTAATTTTTCATGAAATATTAATATAAAATAATTAAAATAATAATTATAAAAAATGTATAAAATTAACTTTTATAAAAAAATACAAATAAAATAATAATATTATTGATTATTGAGATTGTATTAATTTTATAAAAAGATCATTGAAAGAAATAAAACTACATGTATATGTGTAGGAAAAATATAATTACAATACTTTTTTTCACAACATACAAATATATTTCGACAAAATATACTAAAATAGTTAACACAAAATTTATTATAATAACATAATTTAAAATGATAATTATGATTTTAGAAACAATATTTTCAACTAATGGTGGATCAAAAAATTTGGCGGTGGATTGATCTACTAGTGGTGCAGATCCGCCATTGAAATAGAAAGTGGTGGATTGATTCTACTACTGTTGAAACAGATAGAATTAGCTAGATTCTACTACCGATTAAATATGGAGCGGTAGCTATATTATTCTACCAGTGTATAAATTATCTACCTTTAGATTTCCAATTGTAGAAAAATAGAAAAAAAATAGTTAAAAACAAGAGATCAAATAAAACAACCAACAACAAGATAAAATTCTACTAAAGAAAAAAATAATAGAATAGCTCAAAATATACAAGAATATTCTACTGAACCCAGTGATAAGAAGAGAAAAAATAATGGGAATCATAAATAAGGCTACTAACATTCCACTCTATAGCTTTTGAAATAACTTGAATGTGATATCATTGCTTAACGGATCTAACGATGATTCTGATCTATCCCTAAATGTCCAACAATAGTAAACAAAATATTGGTAGATGATTTTTCTACGGATGAAAAAAGCATCTACTGGTGGTAAATAATATTCCATAGAAAATTAAAAATACTGGTTGAAAATTTATCCAACGTTAAGGAATAAGTAACTGATGGATGTCTAATGGTAGAAAAACAAGGAACTGTAGATGATTTTTTATCGTTGGAAAAATAATTTACTAGTAGATACAACGGTTGACCAATGAAAAACAATTACTGGTGAAGGAAATACCTATAGACTATGATCAGACATTGATAAATGGTTCTTTTATTTCATGGTAACCAGATCAAAAAGTGATATAATAATATTACAAGGTTATGGAGATAACTATAGTCCTTGATGCCACCATAGGAGGATTGGAACTACTATAGTATACTAAGTCAAATCATGCAGTGCGAGAGATGTGTGTAGATTGAATGTTTAAAGCGTGAAAGGGTGAGATATTATGAAAATTTAAAAAAAATGGTGAGGAATAATATGATTGATTTTTTGAACAGGATATGTGTGGGAGAAGAAATAATTTGTTGAAGATGAGAAGAATATTGAACAAAAAAGATCAGATTGATCCAACAGCCAAGCACTATCCTAGTTTTTTAAAACAGATGAAAAGTATAGTTAGTTTACCATCCCAACATGGGTTTTTGATGGGGGGATGATTAGTATATCAATCAAGCTCAAAAATTCCCAACTAGTGGTGTCAGCATGGAATCATCACCTATAACCCACTACTCAAAAACACGGGCCACAACCCAGAGGTCTTACCAAGCCCAACCCATGTACCTTGTGGGTGTTCTATACAGGCCTTATATATGGGATTGGTTGCACTGCAACCTCTATGTGGGCTACTATTTATAGTAATTCCCATGGGTTTGACCCCTTGTTCCCCCATAGTGTGTTTGAAGGATGGCCTTAGAGGCTCAAAAACATAGCCCATGTTTTTTGATAAGGGGAAAAATATTAAAAAACATTAAGAAAATTTATAAATATATATAGAATAAAGAATTTAAATCACTAAATTATTTTCATAAGTACTAAACATTTAAAATTTTAAAAAAAATATTTATTTAAAAATAAAAATTTTGATTTTAAATAACATTTTTAATTTTAATAAATATAAAGAGATTGAAATTTATCAATAAAATTGAAACTCTTAAAGTATGAAAACCACATTTAAATACTAACATGTGATACATACTCCTCAATATCTCATTTTATGATATCCCACTAGAAATATCCTTGTATATCTCTATACATATTTATACTTTGAGAATGAATATAGAATTATAAGTAATGAGATTCATCCAACAGCTCATGTGTACGTACGTCCTATTATCTTAATGAATGGTGTAATTCATTTTTATATCTCTACCATTTATTAATGAATCTATATATATAATTAATATATATTATATTTAAATAGTGATTAAAATTTTGGAGATTATTGAACCATGATCAAATTATAGGAAACAAAATTACTAAACCCAAATTCTCATGAAAAATGAAACATTTAACAACCAAAAAACGATGATTTTAATAAGGAATTATTAATAATTTGGTATTGAAATGTTATAATATTTTCATATATTATATTATAAGTAAATACATGATTCCATTATAAAATCATAATAAATTTAAATCTATTATATATGGGTTTAGATCACCTTTTAAGTAAGTTAAACTGTTGTAATGAATTTTTAGTCTCACTTATATTTCCTGGAGACATACCATATTAACCTCTGGTTTACTTTGTGTGGTGTACATACATCCCATGAATGTAAGTTTTGATTATTTTCATGAAAATTATTTTTATTTACAAATAAATCTTAGGTTATCACTTTCATGGGGTTTTGATTCAGTGATAATGAAATCAATAAGGGTTTAACATATCAAATTGTCTTCTTTAAGACATTTTTTATGTTATGTTCCCATATTATTTTATGAGGTTTTTATACAACCGCTTAAAAAATTTATATTCTGAATATTTTTATTTTTTATGAAATTTAATGTTTCATTTTATTTTATTCTTTCAAGGGGATTGCAATTAAAAATTTATCAAAGTGGTAAGATATTTATCTAACAATCTCATTGTTTATCGGTACTGTTTATGATCATGTTTCAAATAAAGTAATTTTATTAATTATTTCTCAAGAATAACATAAAATTTATTATCCCCTATTTATTTCTAGTTATTTAAATATTTCTATTCATTTTACTATTTTATGTACTCATGGGATCAAAATAATATGTTTAATGAAAAATAAATTTGTTTACCTCTTTGGTAAATAAACCTTTTTTTCATATCCAGGTTTTCTAAAAATATTTTAAATAATGTTTTTAAAATTATCCTACGATTTTTTAATTTCATTTTTATTGGTAATTCACTTTTTCGTAGAAATGGTGCAAATGAAATATTCTTTTTGTCTTCCAAATGAGGTACTTTTTGCTGTTTTTTACAAAATTGAGAATGAAATGATTTATTTTAACTTATACAATGTGAATAGAATATCCCACCATCATGACAAATCAATCTTTTGAAGCTTCCTTTAAAAGTATTCATTTTTATTCTTAATTAAATTATTTCCTGTAATATTTTATACCATGTTATATTTTAAATTACTTATTTAAAAATGAAAAGGTTACTTTTCTCAATGAAATATTCCAATAATATTTCAAATAAATTTTCATCTATGATAACATCCTTTGATGAAAATTATTCTTTACTGGGGATATGATCCAGTGATACTATATATATTCTTTATATTGATGGTATATTATTATGATAATGAGATTTTTACAAAACTCATTTATGTTACATGGGTTATGCTATGTTGAATTTATGAAATGTTTATGAAATTAGTTTCTTTTCCATTGGTTTTGATATTATGATACAATAAATATTTAATGATATTGTATAGAACATATGTATAGTTTCAATTATTTAAATGGTGGGTATAGAATATTATATACCTCTAATGAACTAGTTAAAGTATTATATTCCATTAGATAACTATGGTAAATAATTTGATGTGCTTTATCCATTATGGGAAACTAGTCCATGTGCTTATTCCACTATAGAAAATTTGTTGGGACTCATGATCTATTATGATATGGTAAATATGTGTTTATTTTTAATATAGTATTATTTTACAGTCTCAGTAGTTTTACATATGAAATTATTTTTATACTTGTGATGGTTATACACTTTTATGGCATGAAATTATATTTCATTATTCATTTATGATGATTTATCACTCTTATGATACATGTATTTTGAAGTATTAAAGTTTTATTCCATGAATCATGTTCATAATCTATGATATATTGGTTATGATATTTTGTAAGATATATTCATGATTTCAGTCCCTTATTCTTATATAATTCTTTCATATGATCATTGATTTATATCTCCCATGTGTACCCTTATAGAGCATCTAAACTCACAATTTCTTAGGTTTATTTCTCAAGGTTATAAAGAAAGGTTTAATTAGGCTATGTATATGAAGAGTAAAATTTGGGAAGATATTTATGGGAAATGTTGAATATCATTAATGAAATAAGAAGATTGTGTATCTAGTCTCCAAAGAAAATAAAATTTTATGGTACTTGGGTGTGTATTCTTCAAGTGTGTTGAATATTTATCTAAATAGATATAATATTTATATACAAAAATTATGGGTTTTTATTTTTGGTATCAAGGGATAGGTTTATTCAATATCTAGATTTTAGGATTAGAAAACTTTGTTGAAAACCATGTGGATAATTCTAAGTATATGATAACATTATAGAGTTTTTTTAAGGAAGATATTATGTGATTCTATTAGAAATACATCCTTATCTTGATACTATTGGTGGAAATGGTTCTGGTACATATGCATCTAGGTGTAATAACCATGAAAATAGTTTTTTATTTATATCGTGTCAATTATTCTCGTGTGTGGTGAGTGTTATCTTACTTTTCACCTAGTTTTATACTCCTAAGGGATAAGATTTGGTTAATTCATATTTTCTTTATAAACCATTATGAAGGATTTGAATAGATATGATCATGAATGACCTAGGTTATAAAAAATATGTTTTCATGATTTATAAATACAATGAATGATATTTCATGATTTATTATTATTATTATTGTTTCTCACATGATACTTTTTCGTTTTCGTTAATGGATGGAACCCAGAGTAATTGTGTTACCATTGAATGTGATAGATAATAGAATTATTTTTCTTATAAGGAACCAAGTGAAATTAGATCTAGAATGTGAAACCTTATGATTATCATTATCATCTATCTAATTATATGATTAAGAATCAAAACATGGGTGAGTTTCCCAACACACCGAATAAAATAAAAATGGATTTTAATGAAGAACATGGGGGATGAAGATTCAATTTTCAATATGTCAATTATGTGGGGAGAAGCACTCAAGAAACAAATGAAAGGAATGAGAAGATGTTTTACCTTTCTAAAAGAAGGACATATAGAAATTAATTTCCTAGAAAAAAAATGATTAAGATTGAGAAATATGATGTTCACTCTAATTTACCATTTGTAGCTCAATGTATTATGTATGAGGAACATGGGGGTTATCCGAGTCAATGACCCAGTCCAAGTGCTAACTCTGGAACCAAGTAAGGGACTATGTTATACAAATCATTAAATTAAAATTATTGAAGTTTTTATTTATTTTAATTCAAGGATTATGTTATAGAAAAAAATTATCAATGATATTCTAGTTATAAGAATAATGAAACATCTATATTTTATTTTGTAGTAATTTCTCTTTAAGGATTCAAAAGAATATATTGATTAGTTCCGATGAAGAAGAAAAACAAGTAAATGATAAAGTGATATTTTTTGGGAAAATGAATGATGGAGGAAAAGATAACCCTTAATTTTTTTCCTGGTGATGAGAAAATAATTTTTAGTTGATATAAAGTGATGATTGATGTTGATAAACAAAATGCGATAATATTAGTGAATTTGAAACATATTATTGATTTGATGAGAATGTTTTTTATGTTATATTTGATTAATTTTATAGTATTTTTGGATTTATATAAAATCAATTGATAGTATATGATTTTATTTGAGAAGAATTGTGTTAATTTTTTGAATCATATATGTTTTCATTAATTTTTTATTGTGATTTAGTTTATTAGATTGTTTTAAGATAATCAATGAATTCAAATATTTTGTATGTGAAATTAAGAGATACTATGTTTTTTTTGTGGATTAATTTTAAGATAATTTTCTAAATTTATTGACCTAATTCAAAATATTATAGAATTTTAATTTGGCCAGACATATTTTGGATGATTTTATGGTTATCTATTTATAGAATAGTTTAATTTTAATTTTGATAATTATTTTTAAGTATTAATATATTAATATATTATTTTTCAAACATTTTTTGGTGGATATATATACATAGGAGTAATGATTTTTCATACTTTAATGGTTCTTATGATCCATTAAAAGTTAATTTTAGTGTTTAGGCATGAAAAATTTATCTTAAATATTAATTTCCTAGAGTGAGAAATATATAGGAAATTGATTGAAGCAAAACCAAAGGATTAAAAAAATTAATAAATGGAAATAAATAAAGTAAATTTTATTATTATTTCTATTTTTATATTGAAATAATACATAAAATTTAGGAAAGGGGTCTTGAAATAAAATGATATATTTTAACCTTTATTTTTGATAGATTGATACTCTTTTCACCCCTCGATAATTTATAGTTTCTTGTTCATTAACATTCACATGACCATGTTCTATTTCACTATTTATTAGTCTTTAGACAATATATGTTTACCACATGCCTAAATTTAACTTTACACCAATGTTATCATTATATGGGAATATAATTATTTGTTATTTCTTGTAACCTTTTTGTTTCCCACTTTCCTTTTTTAAAGGAAGTTTTAATAACCCTTTTGTATGATGTGGGTTTCAAAAGAGGAATTTTAAAATATTGAACCATTAATTACCAATATAAAATTATGAGGACACAATTAATTAAAGGGTATAATGTTAAACCCTAATATTTTTAAAGAACACTACGTTCAACAGTGTATACAACACGTAACAATGAGTTAAATGAACCCTGAAATGTTATAATTTAAATATTTCAGTTATAACCTATACATTAAATTGGTGGGTATGAATAAAATTAACAAAATTATAAAATATATAATGTTCATACTCAATAAAAATTTATTTACTAATTCCTGGTAAATAACCACTCAATTTTTGGTAATGTCAATTTATTATTCAAAAATATGTTTTTCTTGAGAAATTATTTTTATTGATTTTATTAGAAAAAATTATAATTATTTTATGTAAATTTTTGAAAATTTATTTATAAAATTAACATCATTTTTTAAATCAATATATCACATTTTTCGTAGTGTTAAATTTTACAGGTTTTCTAAAAAGACTCATTTTTTAGTGAATAGTAAAAACCCATTTTTACACTTTTTTGTAAAACTAACATTTAATTGAATTTAAATATCCTAATATAATTTTATTTTTTTCATAAATTATCATAGGAATAATTTATATTTAAATATTCTGATTAATTAAATTGGAATCTGCATTACACTTTATTTTGGTATAAGTTCATTTTTGAGCTTAAAATGCTTTTTTCGTTGTGTTTTATGAATTCATATTAAAAGTAACTTTTTTAGATTATAGGAATTTAATTTGAAAAAATAATATACATTTATATATTAATAAATTAAAATTTAATCCAGTGTTTAAGATGTTAATTTTTTGGTGAATTGTAAAAAAACATTTTTTATGAAATATGTTATCTTTTATGATATCTCCAAGACATAAAATGATATAAAATTAATTAAACTTATGGAATGAATAAATTAAGACAATATACTTAAAATATAAAACAAAAATTAATTCAAAAAATAGAAATTGTTATTTTTTTCATGATAAATATGAAAATAATTTTTAGTGTCAACTTAGTGCTTGCGCGACACTTGAAAAGACAAAATTGGTGTCCTAAAGATAATTTTTTGGAATGAATAGGTAATTTATAAAAAAAATATTAAATATTAATTACTATTGTTAATTTATATGAATATATACGAATTTAAAAGTTAGATAACAAGTTAATTCTCTATATGTTTGTCAAATTCTTCTCTAAGGCAAGAAATGTCAAAAATAAGAGATTAAATATGTCATCATGACATAGATGTTACTAAATTTAAATAATGAATGTATATAAATTTTTTTATTAAAATTATTTATTTCATTTATTTTAATTTAATTTATTTATAATTTTTATTAATGAAATTATTACGTTAAACTATTATGTAATTCTAATATAGTGATAATGCATCCAGTAGAAAAATTAGGTAAATTATTTTAAAAAGTCTATAAAAATTAATTTCTTGATGAGTTAATCTGTAAAATGAATTTTTAATATATATATATATATATATATATATATATATTAGTGATGTGTTAAGGGATTATATTCAAATTTTACCTTTGTCTAGTTTTTTTGAGTCAAATTAAATGAATTGTGTAAAAAAATGACATTAATGGTATTTTATGAAAATAATATTTTATTAAATTATTTGAAAATCATAAAATTTTTAAATTTAATTAGGTAGATAATATAGGGTCAAAATATTTATCCATTTACTATTTATGATCCAATTTCATTTCATAAGTAAAATTATGACCCTTTAAGAGTAAAAATATTGTTACCACGGTTAAGGTTAAAAATGGTTAACATATAGATTAATAAAAATATAATGTTTAAAATGACAAATAAAATTGGATAAATTTAATTAGTTGCTGATTTTATGAAATTATAATCTTTTAAATTGAAATATGTGGCCATCTGGAATCATTATCCATGATAATGAACTACTTATATTTCTATTGTTTTAAGAAATTCCAATAGTAGTCTTCCCCTCACTAATAAAGGGGAACCACTTTTCTCTTTTCTTAACAACAATTTTATCCATATAGGTCAACAAAAACCTATATATTTATCTTATATAAATACTTATATATGGTTTAGTGCTTTTCATATTCCTAAAAGTCCAACCTAATATCCCTTAAGAAAAGATATAAATGAATTCTACTAAAAATGTGGTAATCATCTTTACAAACTCTTTCAAATTTCTTTCTTATTATAATTCAACTAAATCTATTGTACCAATCATAAAATAATAAATCATGTATCATAAATATTACTATATGTTATTATGATTATTTTATAACCATTTTATACCAATTTTATGTCCTGAAAAAAACAAAAACATCACTCGTGTGAATGCATAGTTTACCGTCTCCATGTAGCGGTGTAATTAATTTAACATTGTCCTATTCCATGGATTGTTATTATTATGTGTTTAAATTTTATATATGATATTTGTGAAAACATTATTCATCTTTAATTATAATATCACATCTACCTTTTTACCTTCCAATCTGTTGTAAAATGATAACATCGTTCGTGCGTCTGTATAGATTACCACCTCCACGAAGTGATATAATTGTTTTCATTTAAATTTTACATAAATGGTAATAAGGATATATTTAATGAATATATATGATATAAATTATATAAAAATTATTCCTGATGGGTGAATCATTATTTACCATTCTTTCATTCCATCCGTTAAAAAGTGAAAATAGTGTTCATGCATTCATATGACATACCATCTTCATGAATGGTTTAATTAATTTTTCTATATATACATTTTATAGATGATTATAAATATATGTGATTAATATATATGATATTTAAATCATGATTAAAATTCTTGATATTATGAACAATGATAAAATTAGGAGGATTAGAATTATCGAACCACAAGTTTCTTGAAAAACGAAGCATTTTACACCCAGAAACAATGATTTTAACAAAGAATTATTAATAAATGGGTGTTGAGATGTCATAATAGGATCATATATG
Source organism: Viscum album (assembly GCA_963277665.1). NCBI lineage: Eukaryota > Viridiplantae > Streptophyta > Magnoliopsida > Santalales > Viscaceae > Viscum > Viscum album. Next base: position 1,454,247,062 of record OY728145.1, read on the forward strand.
ATATTAATATAATGTTCATGTTTTTTTATAGAGTTATAATTAATTTAAATTTATTATGCAAGAGTTTATAATACCTTCTATGAAATCCGAACAAGAGGTAAGGGATTTCTAGTCTCACTTTTATTTATAGGAGACATACCTTATTCACAAATTCCATCCTTTATTTGTTGTATATAATAACGATGAATTTATTTAATGATTTTTTAAATGAAAATTAATGGTATTTTACAATCTAGTTAAGGTTCTCTCTTTCATTAGGTTTTGATTCAGATATTACCAAAGTGGTAACAGTTTAAAATCTCAAGTTATAATCTTTAGGATATATGTTATGTTATGAACCATTATTATTTTAAGAGGTATTTATATAGCCACATTTACATGTTATATAAATAATATCCTTATATTAATGACATTTAATGTTTCATTTAAATTTATTTTATGGGTCTTCTGATCCAATAGTTAATAAAGTATTATGGTATTAATGTTATCATCTCACTCTTTATTAAAATTTATTATGATCATGTGAACAATGATGAAATTTTAATTATTATCTCTCAATAATACCATAAATTTTCTTAACATATTTTTATTTCTAGATATTACATTTTTTTCTCTTCATTTTACTCTTTTTAGGTACTTAATGTACTGATATAATAATTTTATAGTAAACAGGATTTATTTCTCTCTTCAACCAAAAAATATTTTTTTACCAAATCCATTCTTTAAAAAAAATTATTCATTAATTTTTAAGTATTATCCTATTATTGTTAAAGTTAATTTTTCTAATGATTTCCTTTTTTATGAAATTTTTTAAAAGTAACCTTCTTGTTGTTTTTTGAAAGAGGTACTTTTTAACTCTTTTATAAAAAAGTCTGAATGGAATAATTTCTTTAATCATATATGATGTGAATGGAAATTATCTCCATCACGATCACTCAATGCTTTGAATATTCCTTTAAAATTTTCCATGTTTATTTTAAAATAAGATAATTTCTATAATATTTTCGAAATTTTTAAATTTTAAATAATTGATTTCAAAATTGAAAGGGTTCTTTTCCCAAGAAATATTCCAGTGATATTTTAATGAAAATTTTATCTATGATAACATCATTTGATGATAATTTTGATTTAATTGGGATATGATCTAATGATACCATCCTTATTCTTTATTTGGATGGTTTATGATTATGAAGATGAAATTTTTATGAAAATCATTTATTTTCCATGGTTTATTCTATGAAAAATTTAGAAATTGTTTATGAAACCTATTTCCTTTAAATGTATTATAATATGATGATATAATGAATTTTTTTTGTTATTTTGGCATACATATGTATTGTATTAAATATGTGAAGTGTGGGACTAGAATTTTGTATCACTCCAATTAATTGTGTAGAATTTTATATCTCATGAGATAAATGTGGGAAACAAGTATATGTTCTTTAACCACTATTGGAAACAATTTGATATTCTTGATTATATAGAAAAAAAAATTGATGTTATTGATACAATATAGGAAATATATAGGGATACCTGATCTATTATGATTTGGTAAACCGGTGTTAATGAATGATCCATTATTATTTTATGGTCTTGATAGTTAACCATGAAATTTGAAATGGTTTTATACATATGATGGTACTACAATTTTATGACATGAATTTATGGTTTATGATTGATTTATGATGATTTCTCACTCTTATGATACATTTTTATTGAAGTGGTGAAGTTTTATAACCTGAATCATTCTCCCAATCCATGATATATTGTGTGTGAATTTTTTATGTTATTTTTCTTATCTCATAAACTTATACTTATATTATTTTTTTATAATATCATCGATTGATATCACATATTAACCCTTAATATGCATCTGACCTGACCCTTTCTTATAGTTCATTTCCATTGGATATGAATAATGGTTTATGTAGCATATGTAAATGAATCATATTATTTATTAAGATATTTATTAAAGATGTTGATGATATTCCAATAAATAAGAATATTGTGCATCTTTTCATCAAATACACTAAACCATTATTGTCTTCAAGCATGTATTTTTGAAATGTATTGAATATTCATCAAAAAAAATGAAATATTAATGTATCAAAAATATGTGTCTCTATAATAAGGGTGGATAATGGTAGTTAAATAATTAGAATAAAATTTCATTATATTGAAGATATTGAGGTTATAATTTTATAATTAATTTAATAGATTTTGAGTTTGTATATGAAGAAAAAATTAAAGAGGTCGAGTAAGATGATTACCTCTCATTCAGTTTTCCTCGTTTAGATCATTTATTAAGGGTCCTTGTAATTGTTTTATAAAAGGACCTAAACCATTAAATAATGGATAGCGGAGTTTATATTATATTTTGGATGGGTTTGGTTGACCTATAAGGCTCAATGTAGTGTAAATTATACAAAGGATGGGTTTCCGTTTATAATTTGGGGATAAGACACACTAGGAACTTCTTAACATATTAAAAAATAATAAAGTCATTCTCAAGAAACGTACTTCTAAATTGAATGATATTCTAAGGTGGGATAGTATGAGGTATAAATATTTCTATCCAATTGGGTTTAGAAATGTTAAATTGGTAATATTACCCTTATCTCCTAGTTTAACCCCTGGTAATCTCATTTTAACCTTAACCATGGGGACATATTTTTACTATTTTTTACAATTCGTTATGAAAAAAATAAATGTTACTCATTAAAAATTTTCGGAGTTATGATTCCAAATATATATTACATTATATCAAGTTAAATTCATAGAAGTGGTATAATTTAATTTAAAATTAAACCCACAAAACGTGATGAAAATCAGTTTTCCAAAAAACAATTAACAAAATACAACATAAAAGTAACTCCATTAGCCTTAATTAGATTTTTTATTTTATAAATGAACTAATTTTAATTTTAAAATCATTTTTAAAACAATATAACTTTATAAATTCTTTTAATGAAATATGTTTTTCAAAAAAAATTATTATTTTTCCCAATTCATCAAATAATTCATCATTTATAAAAAATCTCAAAATATCACTCTAAGATAAGTTTGACGTGATCATTTTAGAAATGAAGTTAATTTTGTAAAATAAATTTCCAAAAATTGTAAAAAAATAATTATATTATTTTCTAAAAAAACCATTTTTGAGGGATGATGTATTTTTGAAGCATATGAAGAGTTTACTAAACATTTAGTACATATTTATCAATATATTTTCTTTGTATAATATATTTATATCTAATTTTAAATTTAACATATATGTTATAATGTTGTACTATAATAATATTCGTTTATACTCAGGTTTCCCTATATGAGAAGCTATTAAAGAAAATAAATTTATTTGAAAATAAATATGTAATAAAATATCAAGGTGTTATAACCTTTGTCTCAGGTTGATATATTAATTTGAGAATATATAATCAAAAATATTATGATCAATATATTTTACCCATATTTCATCATAAATATAATGAAACTATTTTTTTAATGCAATGATTATAGCAACCAGACAAGACCATGAGTTGGATAGCGTTTCATATGGGTATTTAATTGCCTTAATGCAGAAGAAAATACTCACTCATTTTGAATAAGGTCACACCCAAGTAATATATTTTATGCATCAATAAATATATATTAAATCCTTCCTTTTTATATGGTAATATCAATACCAATGAACTGATTAATATTTCATGTAATTCCCAAATGAATTCTTCACGCTCCTTATACCGTGTGAATTTTACCCATTTATGTGTCAATATGCTTAACAGAAAATATAATAATTGAATATTTTCAACAATTCACTGATACGAACCATATAAACTAAGTTAAATATTTTTATTATTTATATTCATTGGTGTTTAATATTATTTAACCACCATTTTCATTACAGGGTTTACAAATATTCCATCCTTGGAGACAATATGGCCATGAAATTAAATATTATGATGCCAAAATTCACACTTACTAAATTTCACATATAACTCTATCTCCCTTATATTCTCAAGGAAAATATGTAAAAGTTCCTAATACACTTCATATAACTTAGATTATATCATGATATCATCAATAAAACAATAAAACATTTGTCAATATAATCCTTGAATACACTATTTATCAGTTCTATAAACACATATGGTTCATCTATTATCCCAAAAGGTATATACGTGAACTCATATTTCCCATACCTTTTATAGAAATTACACATTAGTATATATCTCTTCTTGAATTTTAATTTATGATAAAAATAATGCAGATCAATCTTTGATAAGTATTGATCGACTTGAAGTTGATCAAACAAAACATCAATGTGATGTAAAGGATACTTGTTCTTAATAGTAATGATGTTGATTTCTCCATAGTTTATATATAAAATCATAGATAGATCCTTCTAATTCAAAGATAATAAAGGTTCTCCCCAAGTTGAAACACTAGGTAATATAAATACCTTATCATAAAATTCTTGTCGGTGACTTTTTAATTCCAACAATTTCATAGAATCCATTCTATGGGGAGACTTAGATATAAACTTTTTATCATTGATACCATCAATATCGAATTCAAATTCAATATGTGGTGGATATATAGTCAATTAATTAGGAAATAAAATAATATAATACCTTAAAATAGATATACTCATAATTCAAATAATTGTTTTCGCATTCCTTTATATATCTTCTCAAAGTTATTCATTAAGATAATCCACTGGAGCTGGTTTCATAAAAGACCTTTGTAATGACTCCCCATCTATAAAAATAAGGGATTCTATTCCATCCTCATAGATTTTAATCACCTTCTAAAAATATAAAAATTATTTCATTTCAACTTGATATTTAAAACATCCTAATTATTATGTCAAAGTCATCCAATGGTATTACCACTAGGTTTGCAGTTAAGGAACCTCCAAGTATTTTAATAGATATGGGCCAATATAATTTCATTTATATAATATTTCCACTATGATTTTTACTTTTTAAAACTCTTTCATTATGGAATCATGAAGTTATTTAATGTTATTATAAAACTCTCAAGCTATAAAATAGTCCATAGATCATTAATCATATATTAAATTAGCTGTAATTGACTTTATTATCAGTATACCAACTATGACATAACTTTGGGCCCTAAATTATATCATTTTGATTGCATAAACTCAAAATTTCCATATTTGACTCTTTTAGGGTATATTACCTTGAATCTTATGTAGTTTATTTGAATATTTTCTCATCTAATTGAAATAAAATAATTGTAAATTAGTGGCTTGTTTATTTCTATTGAATTTATGATCGTGATAGCCCTTATATCCACACATGAAGAAAATTCCTAATCCCTTAAATCATGACTTGAGGTGTTTCTTTATATAAATATTACATTTTGGAAATTCTACCCTTCCCTTCATCCCCATTTCCAAATTTAATTATATCTATATCTTATTACCCCTCTTTTTCTCTTCATTACTATGAAAGTAAAAGACTTATATAAATCCTATTAATTCTTAATGACACCTATCAAAATATCCTCATAAGATGAAAATGATTAAGTGGATAATTATATTAAAATACTTGGATTTTATCTATCATAGAAGTGATTTATATTACTTTTTGGATTACATATATAATTTTCAATGTACCTCACTATCCTTGTAAGGTTAGCTTTGTACTCAACCAAAAAATCCTCCTCATTTTTTCTTAAATTCAATAATGTATTTTACATGTCATCTCTTTTCTCACAAGGAAAAAATTTCTCTAGTAATATAACTTTAAAAGTATTAAAATTCATACTTTCAATATCTTACACCTTCTTGGTGTTTCTAATTAATTACCACCACTTACAAATATCTCTATTTAGATGATATATAACAATGATAACCTTATCAGGATTATTACATTATAAATAATGGAATATTTTTTCTAAAGACTTGATCCAATGTTCTAAAACTAATGTATTAGTAGTTAAATTGAAAGTGATAGGTTTATACTACATGAAACGATCCAATATTATCACACTATGATTAGGTGCAATGGGTTTTTCTATGTGAGAAAAGTTATTTTTCATAACTTGAGGTAAATATCCTAATATATTTATAATGATCTTAACTCCAACCCCAATATCATTTATTTTATTAGTAGGGAAATATTTACACTAATTATGGATGTTAACATAATTTTTATTCCTTTTATTAGTCTCCAATTCTAAACAATGGAATATATTTAATTAGTTTATGAATAACACTATTTTTTCCCATATAAATATCATTTCTCATGTTTTCATGATGACTGATTATAGGGGGTTGAGTTGTGTGTAATCATTTCTGTCAAGTTCACAATTTTCTAATGGTTTCCAATGATTTTTTTCATGGGATAGGAAATACTAAATGGTTTTATATCTTTATAGACCTTCTTTCTAAAGGAAGGTACCCTTTGATAATTTTTGTACAATGATGCTTATGAACTCACACTGGTTGAGAGGATGGGATTTCAGGATCATCACACCCTTTTGGGGTAATTATTTTCAACTTTGCATATCTCTTATATATTTAATATATGTTCATGAATCCTTTGTTAATTCCCAAGTACTACATGGATCATACTTGAGTTGACAATCAATTATTATCATGTATGGAGATTAGAATCATCTTTATGTATCAGAGGATATCAATCAATGGAGACACCTGTACGTATCCTAGGATATAAAATGATGGTATCCTCTAATGTAATGATTAGAGATTATTTTTCCATTGTTACGATGATGTTGGTTTCCTATCCACACAATGAGGATCTCTAGAGCGTATCATCATTGAGGGAGATGGGATTTTTTTATGTAGGGATTAGACCCATGAATGGGATTCCTACATATCCTTATGAAAGAAATCAGAACCCATATATTTCATTTCAACTTGATGGGGCATATAATACCTTTTAAGGTCATGTGATAAGGGCCTAACCTTACAGTTTATTGTCATGTGTAAAAGGTATCTAATAGATAGGTACCTAGTCAATGTTTAATGTGGGACTTATGTTTGAGAATCCAAGGGCAGCTAGAAGGGATATGAATTTATATAATTAATGAAACCCTGAAAGGAATGTGGACCAGGGAGAGTAGTGTTGATTTGGGGTGTTGGGTTTGTACCTCAGGGAGGATTCCTACATATCCCATTTGGATAATAATCAAAGCCCACATATTTTTGTTAAAGGGTATCATCACCTATGATGACTCTCTAAATGTTTATCTCACATAAGATTATGGACCTTTGAGATCATTAGGTTAGGTATTACTCCGGAAAAGGATTCTAGTTTATTGAGAGATCTATTCGGCACTTACTCCAGATGGGGATTCCCTTGAAAGGGACCATGAGGGATGTCCCGACTCAAGGTGATTTTGAGGTTTTTTTGGGACTTACACCTAAAGAGGAGGCCCATGGGATGAATATCAGGGCCTAATTTTGAAGAGGATTCCATAGTGAATGGGGTTTGTGATTGGGGCTTATACTAAGTTGGAGGCTCATTGATCTCAAGCCTTAGATAGTTATCCTATGTGTCCAAGATATGGAAATAATTGAAATTATCATTGTTCAATGATGTTGGACTTACACCCTATGGTTTCTTAGGTCGGTGATCATGTTGATGCCATTATTACCACCAACCTCTAAGCCCAAATGAGTCATGATTGGTGTGAGAAACAATAGGAATTCAAATATTTTAGAAACCAAAAAAACTTATTTTTTATGAGATTGGATACCTGGACTTGAGGACTCACATTTATGGAGGCACTCTAGAGGAAGGTGAGGAGAATATCTGAAGGAAGGTCCTCTATTATGATATGCATCAGATTGTGTAGATTTCATGATAATGGAAAACCTCTAAGACCACATGATTCATAATGATTCATAATTAAATGTTGAAAATAAGAGGAAGCAAAAGATCTAGAAAACCATCACGAACCCTCTTCCACTTGTGGAAGTGGTTGGGGAGATTGTGTAAGAGGTCAGGGTGATGAGATATGGGAAGATCTATTGTGCCCATCCCCTATCTGATCCTCATATCTAGGATAGTCATACCAAACTAACAATTCAGATATGACCGAGGAGGTGAAGAATAGTAAGACTGAATCCCCACGTAAGAAAATCTAAGGGATTACTCTAAGGGGGGTTCTCTAAAGTTCGTTACATAGATGGAGAGGAGGATCTCATTCCCAATTTAAATAAAGTGTAATAATTATGCTCCTTACATGGAACTAGAGGATTTGTGTCTTATGAATGATGAAGTAAGAAAATTGTTCTTTCCTGAGACAGGGAGTTCCCTAACACCGTACCCAACATCGGGGTCCTCATGATAGTGGGAATGCAAATCTACATACACCTCGATGACCTAGGATGTTATGTGGTACAAGTTTGGGAGACCTCTAACCGTAGGAATGTGAATCCAACTGGGAGACATACAAGTATACCTCTTCCGATGGTTTTTCAAGTTCGAAGGTTTCGATGGAGGTTTCAACATCGTCCATTTCAGACAAGGGATTAAAGGGAAGAATATTCCTACCATTTATGGCTTGGATGAGGGCTCAAAGGGAAACTCACATAGTTCCTCAGTGCATGTGATCGGCGTAGGGTCTTGTAGGAACTAAAAGTGCTTCACACATGAGGTATAGTCCTTCACGATCTGAATATAACTTTGGAAATTGATGACCTAGGAAACGAAACTTGGGTTATTTTTTATCCTAGACACCATGGGTCTTCTTAGATGTCCCTGGATGGGTCTCTCATAGGTCCCTTATTAGGGAGGGGGTCCCTGCATATGTGGTTTTCTACAAGGGGGAAAGGGTCCTCCTATAAGTTTCTTGTGTTTCAGACCCTAAAGGGACATTGATCTCACTAATTCCCATTAATTATATATTATCCCTATTTTTTGAGAGCTTCCTAAGAGGTCTTGGAGTTCTTAGGTGAAGGGGATGTGTGACTAGAGATCAGGGACTTCTTTCAAAATTTCAGTTTTTCAAATGAGGACCCCATGGGTCCTATTTATAGGTAAATAGAGTACCCTGGTTAAAGGAGGTTTCCATCATAGTTTTATGGTGTAGGTTCCTGGCACCAGTGTTCAGTGCAGGGGGGATGCGCCTTCTAGGTTGTGAAGGTTCCCAACATAGGTGTCCCACGCGGGAGGGGGGGTGCATTTTGGGTCGTGTGGGTGGTGTGCAAAATTTTTGTGCTCATAGGGCCACCTAATCGAAGCAGTTTGGTGAACCTACTTCTCCATAACATGGGGGTTGTGTCCCCACACCCTTGCTCGAGATCTATGCCAGATTGTGGTCCCAACCCTTCAGGATGATCAATTTACTAACTTCACTCACCCCCATAAAAAACGGAGAGTCGCAACACGAAAGTTTTGGGCCTCATCGAGGCAATTTTGGTTAATGCGACATAGAAATCGAATCTACTCCTTTATCAGTCATAAATATACATTTATACTCAAAAACAACATTTTGTGTCTAAGTGAGATTCAAATTTAGAATTCTCAAGAAAAGTGCACAGAACACACTTCCTGGTGTCAATAACTGTGAATTATAAATATGTTTCATAGTGATCTATTTAAAGTGCATTTAATGTAATTTTTAAATACTTTTAGAATATCCTAAGGGTGTTTCACAGAGTTAAGCTCTCTACCAATATTTTTCTAGTTCTATTTCTTAAGGTTTCTGCAAAACATTTTCTGATAAAAACTATAACAACACTGAATCAAATTCACTAGAGATATTGGTTGTTTTATTATTATGGTATAGAATATATAAACCAAAATACATAGGATCTAACATTTTAACATTATTAGGAAAAAAATACATATAAAAACATTAAATTAAATTTAAATTTTAAGACAGTTCAATTAATCACATGAAAATTTATTATTTCTCCTTAAAAATCTATAAGGCGCGTGTAGTTATATTTATAGTTTCAATGGTAATTAGGAATCAATATAAAGGGGTGATATCAGACACCAAGTAAGGGATAGTGTATAATGGAAGCTATCATACATAATAATGTAATAAATAATATAAAATAAATAAATAACCACCAAATGGAATTTTGAGAATAATATATCCATTGGTTATGTGACAATAAATAAATTCATGGATTAGAATAATTAATATCATTATGATGGAATGAATAATATAAAACATCACAAACATACATTCATGTCCTCATGTCAATACATCATATATAAATGGGTAAGGGATTCACTGAGTAACCAATGTAGTTTATCTAATAAGACCTACTAATGAATCAAATTGATATATATTTTTAGGATCCACCTGTAACATAATATGTCCAATAAATCCATCATAAAAAGATAATGGATAAAAAATAAATATCATAATTTTTTATAAGGAAACTCATAGATAATAATATTTATGTAAACAATAGTTATCCATATTAAAATAATTGATTTATAGAATATTAATATTCCCCCATTCAATGGATCAATATGGATGTCTTGGTGAAAACCCCATCATCAACATAGAAGCTATAGGATATTAATAATATAATGTAAAGTAACCTTAGTAAAGAAATTGTATCAAGGTAGTAGTGAAAATTACATCTATGGTTTTTGTATGTCAATAGGAAATAATCACTGAGTTTTATAGTATTCAATGGTAGGATTCCAAAGAAATGATAGAATAATTTCCACAATATCCACACTTTCAGATCAGATGAAACCCTTACATACTTAGGATACAAGAAAAACACATTTATTTAAATAAAATAAAAATATATTCAAATCCTTCATTATGGTTTGTGAATAGTTTTTGAATCATCTAAAGAATATCCCTTGGGAGTATCAAACTAGGTGTGATGTTTTTCATACTTGTTTGGCATCGAGTGAAGATTGAGTTAATACTCGACTAACCCTTTTCATATTTATTATCCTTAGGTGAATATATGTTATAGCCTATATCCAATTTCCATATAAATACATGAATTCCATTTCTAAAAAACCATACACTCTTCAATTCACCAATTTTTTAGTATTGTTTCCTATATTTAGAGTTTTCCTTTAGGTTTTTACTAATGTATTATCCTAACAATGGCTTGTGAAGGTAGTATAATTAAAGGAAAATGTGATATTATATTGATAATTTGTTAAGTAATTTATAAAAATGAATCATAAAAACATTTCACATTGAAATGAAAATTAATTAGAGACGATAATACAAATAAAGGGTAAGAAAGGATTAGGAACCCTTACATCATCATAATAACAGCTTTAAGAAAGGTTTAATGAGTTGGAACAAGTAATCTCTGGTTAAAAATATATCACATACATGATTAACACATGGAATTAAAAGAATATAAGTATATGAAAAATAATTTTAAATGATACTATAATAAAAGTATTTCAATTGAAAAGGGACAATGGAGCATCTTAAAAGTATTTCAATTGAAAAGGGAAAAAGAAGGATTGGGAACCGTTACCTTAAAGGGGGGATTCATAAAGCTTGATAGGAGAATCACAAAACCTAACTAATTCCTTGTAGGTATTCCAGAGGAGGAACGTAAGAGAAGTAAAATGAAAATTGATTTTGGAATGAAATGTATTAGGAGGTTGGGTGGGTATTTATTGTAAATGAGGGGGAATTTTTTATTAATAATTAAACATAGGCCTTTTTAGACTAGGTTGTGGAAAATAGAAAATCATCAGCTCACATATGGATTTTGATCATGATCTTCACATTTAAGGAATTTTTTTGACATTTTTATGTTTGGGAACCGAAATCCACTCTTCAATACTACTTTGACCAGGGATACATCATTTTTCTAAAAAAATATTTTTTTACCTTAATTAAAATATTATATTTGTAAAGTTATTTATAGTTTTGGAAAATCAATTTAATTCTATAAAATAAATCATATTCAAAAAATAACTTATTTTTGGTTATGTATTAACTTATATTGAATTTCAAATAATTTTTACATCATAATTATTTTATAATACTTAATGTATATTCATACCATATTTTACTACTTACAAAAAAAATTGTCTCTTATAAAATTATAAAAATTCACCATTTACTAATTTTGACATGTTGGTTTCAAATTCAAGGTTAATTTTATGAAAATAATATTATTTATATGATAGTTTTAGTTATTCATTTCTCATGATTCATTATTATTAATTATTAATTAAATTTTTATCCTATAGTTTTATGAATTTAATTATAATGTAATTAAATTTTTTTCTATTGTATTATAATTTATTGTACTATTATGATGTAATAATATAATTTTTTATGCCATGATTTTTGTAGTGAAATGTTTATTTACAATAATATAATCTCGTGTATTACATTTTTTTGGAATATTATTTTTATACATGAACTTAGTAATTTAATCTATCTTGAACCTTTTTTTCCTCGAAGTTGAGGTGCTTGATTTTGTGATGACTTCGGTGGGATTATTTATCCTTATTTTTTATTATGTTTTAGTGATTGCATCATTATTGTTTGAGTAGTATCTCTGGAATATGTTTATCATGTATATCAATAGTCTTTATTTTGGTTGTGATTTTGAATATCAATGAAGGGAATAATTTTTGAGGTATCTAATATAATGAACCATACAATTTTGAATTGTTATTTTTCATCCTATGGGTGTTAGATGTGTTAAAATAATGTTTGAAGAAGGAATATGGAGTTGGAGAAAAAAATGAGTTAGGTGATGAATTATGTAATGGTTTGATGCACATAAACAAGATGAGTTGGATTTAAGAGAGGGTTATTTTTAACCTGATGTGCCACACTTTGGGGATATGGTTTACAACATAGTTATAGTGTTATTATGTGAGGGATGATTCATGAGAGTTTTTTGTTACTATGTATCATATAAAAAGGGTAGTAGTAGTGTGATATATGTTTATTGTGTCATAAAGGACATTGAATTAATCTTACATATGTAAAGACCCAGAATTTCCACAGAATTTTTTTTCCTTAAATACATGGAAATTTTACGAGTCTGCAAAATTTGACGGTGTATGATTCGGATGCATGGTGTTCCTAGAATAAATTTCTAAAGTTTTGTTCAGGTACGTTCAGTAAATGTACGAGCGGGTTTTATAACTTTTGAACCGGTGCTCAGAATTGAAATCTGATGGAACCTCTGAACTCGCAATGCCGGTATTCGCTTAAGGAGACTTCAACTTCGATAGAAATGGGTTGTTAAAAAAAGTTAGTTTTTGGGTTTTTATGGAAAATAATAAAATAATGTGAGCTTTATTTTATTTTTATTTGAGCCTCCATGTGGGTGTTGGGAGGTAGGACCCACTGTGACTATAACCTCCACATGGAATTTGGAGGTGGCACCACCACATGTTAACCTCCCATGAGAGGTTACGGTGGTGGGGCCCACCAGAACCTAACCCCCTCTTCATTTTTATCTTGGGGGGGACCACCCGAGGTTATAACCTCTTGAACTCCCCATTAAGTTGGGAGAAACCTCTTGAGCTCCCCACTTAATGGTGCCACCACCCTTCACATTAATTGTGCCAACCAAGTGTTTAGAGATTCTTTTTGAATTTCTTACTAATGATATAATAGATAATATAATCTATTATTTGGCACGTCTATTCACTTTGGTGATTTGAGAGGAGGATTATAGGGAGAAAGATCCCAACGAAGAACGACCACTGAAGAATGATCCTCCCAATGAAGAATGGCCATCAATGAATGAAGAATGCTTCATCCGCCAATGACGGACATCTTCTTCTTTGATCTCCAACCAGAACAAGGGAGGAAGCGTTGTCCTTGAAGAACACTGACGACGTCGTCCTCTACTTCATCATCTTCCTTTCTGATGACAATGAATCTGAGGTAGGTGAGTGTTTTGATTTGAGCAACATTGATTATTCCTTCCATGATTATTTCTATTGACCCACTAGCTACCAAACTAACGCAGAAGGACCGGGCCAAACGAATACTGCCTGATCCCTCCACCATTCTTGTGAATGTTTAGTCTGTTATTTGTATTCTTCATGGGTGAAAAACAACGGATCTTTGTGAGTTTTTTGTGAAACTCAATAATCCCAAATTGAATACCCAACATCACGGTGACCTAGAGGAGGTGTGACGATGATAGTAGGCGACGGATCAGACTGGAACGAGAAGGACCATTCCTCGACCGATCTTCGAGAGGGTGAATCAAATCATGTTTTCCGAGCCGATCGGAGGCCCAAAACCACCGGAGACAACAACGGGACATCGAGGCGACCTAGTTTCTGATGTTTCATGACGAACAAACCGTAAGAATGAAGAACGGACATCACAGAAGGCACGCTGGCCAGAGGCACCATTTCTGGAAAATTCCAGAATTCACGATGTGTACTTCTGACAAACACACCGTGTAGTATGAGTGTTCTGCGGCTTGAGTTTCAGACCTTAGAAAAGTAAAACACAGCGTGTGACCCGGGTCACACAGCGTGTATTCTCTGCACAAAATGACAGAAGCAGTTTTGTGAGGCTTGGCGTGTATTCAAGGAAATACACGGACACGGAAAGAATTACATGGCCAAGAGGCACGGTGTGTAATATATAGATAGAATGGTTGAAGTGGATTTTTGAGTCTTGGTGTGTATTCTTGGAAATACACAGACACGGGCATAATCACAATGCCAAGAGGCACGGCGTGTACTCTCTACGTATAATGGTAGAAGCGGATTCATGAGAAACAACGTGTATCCCAGGGATACACAGACACGGGGTGGAGTACACGAGAATGTACTCCACCACATGTCTAGACATGGTTAGTGGCACGAGCTACCCAGTGTACCAGTTACACGAGCTGGCGAACACGGGTTGAGGCCATGTACGGGCACATGGCCAACATACACGGAGCTGGCCCCAAATTCATGGACACATCGTGTAACCATACAACATATTGTGTACTTACTTTTCCACATGACCAGCCTTTCGACACAGGTCGTTGTACACGGGCAGTACCCGGGGTCTGAAGACATGGCGTGTAACCATACCAACATGCCATGTATTTTTTTTGTAAAATGTCTTGGTCATCTAGTCTCTGTGTATTTGACACGTATTGCTTGGATTTTTCCCCTATGACATGGAAGATCTTTGAAATACTTCTACATGGTACTTCATGGTAGTTGAAGTATCGACACTTGGTTTGAGGAGAGGATTCTCCTTGAATCAAGCAAGCTTTGTGTGGAACCCTGTGGTTGGCTGCGCTCTAACGACTGTTCCTAGATCCTATGTGGGTTCTATAGCTACAAATATTGTTCCGGGATCTTGTGTGGGTTCGACAGTTCTGACTTATGTTCATGGATCCTGTGTGGGTTCGAAAAAATAGTTGTTCCTGGACCCGTGTGGGTTCGACCGCTCTGACTACTATTGCTGGATCTTGTGTGGGTTTGACAGTTCTGATTTATGTTCCTGGATCCTATGTGGGTTCGACAGAATAGATGATTTAGTAGCTACATCTAATAATCTCTAAGCACTCTACGTGCTTTGTATACCTGTGTGAGCTGAGTTAGTGACTTTTTTTGCTTTCCTCATGATTGAGATAGGTTACTTGATAACATAGGTAGATGTATGGGCATATTCCTAAGTACTATTTATCCATTGATTTCATACTATGTGGTTTATCCTTGGTGGATTTTGAGAGAACTTGTGGGTCTCGGGGTCCCTACTGAGTGTTGTTATACTCGCCCCTACATGGTCTATGCCCAACCTTGTTGTGTTGGATGTAGACGACGGACAGTGCTGACTGAGGCTGAGATTACCAGGACTGGACCATACCTGAAGGTGGACCATACAACCTGTCAGTACATGAAGCATACTGACAGACGTGGAGTACTGAGGAAGCTATCTGTGCCTACCCTTCAGGTAGGATCCGTGGTGGATGATCTATAAGCTACTTTTCACCTTTCAGTGGTTTTTTCCTTTTCAGTTGTAATTGTACTTTACAGTTGGGTTTGTATTTATAGCCCCCTTAACTTTTTCAGCACTCTCTTGTTATACAGTTTTACTTAGTGTTTTGTTTCCAGCTTGTTCTCTATTGTGTGTGTTTTGAGGTTTAAAGGAAATACCTTCCTATTTTTAGGGAATTACGCCTTTGGTACTTGTCATCAGACCCTGGCCTATGGAAGGAAGGCTTGGGGTAATCACGGCACAGGCCCTGGGGGACGAGTTTGGACAAATTATTATCAGAAGAGTCAGTTCTACCACAGAACCTATGACTCTGATCTTTTCATTGAAGTAATAGTGTTAAGTGTAGTGAGTGTGATTTTCGGTTCAGGGAGTCCAGTGTTGGTGCGGCAGCTGACATATCTATACACCCGGACCCTGACTTCTGATTTCTGACTCAGTGCATGAAAACAATGATTGTGTGTGTGTTTCAAGATTTTTCTTGTTAATCACTTTGAGTCAGCTAACCAGGTATAACTTATTGACTGTGGCGCACCTATTCCTTTTCAGGATGCCTCCATGCAGACAGCCAGCCAGGGTTCCAGGCATTGTAATAGATGGAAGCCCACCGAGTTAAGAGGCATTGGTGTAGGGCCCCATCACACCGGAGGCACCAGTGGTACAACTACCAGTTGGGCCATCGATGCGACCAGCCCTATAAGAAAACAGTACACACCGCTTAGGCACGTTGCCTGAGTTCTAGCACCAGAGGCCGCCCAGGTTCACGGGTGAGATGGACCTGCAGGCAGCTGAGGATTGGCTGGATGCTGTGGTGAGAGTCTTCAGACTGGTAGGGACACCATCCAACCTTATGGTGATCCTTGTCGCGAGTCTCCTTCAGGTAGCAACATGCAGATGGTGGATCATGATGCTCAAGGTGCATGACGAGGTGACACTTCCCTAGGCAGACTTTGAGAGCCTATTTCGGGCGGAGTTTGTCCCGGCCACCCTACTTGTTGTGCGGATACATGAGATACTGCATCTATAGTAGGGTATCATGATGGTGGCACAGTACTCAGCAAGGTTCATCGGCCTCTCGCGCTACTCCCCAGATATGGTGTGGGACCCATTCTTCAGGGCCCAGACCTTTGAGTAGGGACTCAGGTGAGAGATCATGGATTAAATGATCTCCCTCAGCATATTGTTGCATGTGGGGGTGTTAGATCGAGCCCTCTTAGTGGAGAGTTTTCTTGTTGAGCAGTCACCAGCAGCGAGACCCGCTACCGGGTATCACGTAGTGGAGACTTCTGTAACTGGCAGTAGATAGATGTCGTAGAGGTCCAAGTGGACCAGACCAACTGGTGGATGACCTCAGGACATGAGATAAGTTGTGTGTGGCACGGAAGAAATATCCATTCATTCGAGGAACAGGCAGGGTTTCACATGTGGTGGGCAGGGTCACATGGCTCGTGACTATCTGACCCACCATTCGGATGATCAGCAAATAGTTGATAGACCTCCCAGGCAGAGGTAGAGGCTAGATCGAGGTGGTCCGTAGGGATAAAGTAGACGTGGCAGAGGATTTGGTCGTGCAGTTGGCAGTGGACGACATTTTTACATTTTACCACCACCACCACCAGAAGGTCCACCCCGACCACAGGGATCAGGTGGGCAGGTGAGAGCTCAGCTCTAGGTAGCTGAGGCTTATGATCATGGAACTCTGGAGATGATTCAAGGTATGATCTATGTCTACCCCACCTTAGCTACAGTTCTTATAGACACAGGTTCCAATCACTCTTTCATTGCCACTGCCCTCGTTCAAAGCTCAGAGATTTTGATGGAGTCGTTGGCTCAATCCTTACGACTAGAGACTCCTACGGGAGAAGATTCGATGATTACGCACTGGTTCCAGTAGTGTGAGATTACTCTAGGAGGTGAGAACTTTGGATGGGATCTCCTAGTAGCGACGTTGTGGCCTTAGGAAGTCATCTTGTGTATGGATTGGTTATCTATAGTCCATGGTCAGATTGACTGTATTAGGTGAAAAGTGTGGTGTGTCCGCAAAGATGAGACCAGGTTTACCTTCACCGGTGAGAAGCGAGCCTTTACAGCACATGACTGACTTACTCGAAGGAGGGTGTAGCCGATCACTCATCAGTTGGACTGCATTACCCTCGGAGATGTTTATGTGGAGAGTCTAAGCTATCCTGTAGTAGTGGGCTAGTATGCGGATGTTTTCCCTAACGATGTCCCAAGGATACCTCCTCATAGAGAGGTGGACTTTTACATTGACTTGTACCCCAAGACGACACAGATATCTACACCAGCATATCGGATGGCTCCCACTGAGCTTTGTGACCTGTGGGTATAGATGGAGGACTTGTAGGGGAAGGGATTCATCTGGCCCAGTGTTTCTCCCTGGGCAGCCCCAATTCTGTTCTCCAAGAAGGCGGATGGAAGGTTGAGGCTTTGTGTCGACTACCATCGCCTGAACCAGGTGACCATGAATAACAAGTACCCACTACCAAGGATTGATGGCCTATTTGATCAAATAAAGGGAGAACAATGGTTATCGAAGATAGACATCATATCAGGCTATCACCATCTCAGAGTTCAAGATGAGTTTGTGCAGAAGACGGCCTTCAGATGTCGGTATGGGCACTACGAGTTCTTGGTTATGCCATTCGGCGTAACCAACGCTCCAACAGTGTTTATGGGACTCATGAACAGGATTTTCTAGCCATACCTTGATCACTTCATCATAGTCTTTATCGACAAAATTTTGATATACTTGACTAATAAGGAAGATCATGCCAACCATTTACAGGTAGTATTGGACACACTTAGAGAGCACCAGCTTTATGGTAAGCTCTTGAAGTGCTGATTTTGGATCCGAGAGTTTCAATTTTTTGGACATGTCATCTCAGAGGCTGGAGTTGCAGTAGATACAGCAAAGATTGAGGCGGTACTTTCTTGGGAGACATCCAGTAGTGTTACTGAGGAACGTAGTTTCCTGGGTTTTGGCTAGGTACTACCGGAGGTTCATACCAGACTTCTCCAGATTTTCAGCACCACTAACAGCCTTGAAGAAGAAGGGGAAACCCTTTGTGTGGTTGGAGAGATTCTAGAAGAGCTTTCAGGAGCTGAGGTAGAGGCTAACTAGTGTCGCCATCTTGAGGCTTCTAGAGGAAGGCATATGGTATTTAGTCTACTGCGACGCATCAGGGACCGGAATCGGGTGTATCCTGATGCAGGACCGAGCAGTGATCGCATATGGTTCTTGGTAGCTGAGACAGCATGAGAATAACTATGCTACCCATGACCTGGAGTTAGCAGCAATGGTCTTTGCCTTGAATATGTGGTGACACTATCTGATGGGAAAGAGTTTTACCATGTACTCTGATCACAAGATTCCCATGTATATCTTCTCTCATAAGGACTTGAACCTGATACAGCGACGTTGGCTTGAGTTCCTCCAGGACTATGACTTCATGATAGTCTATACTCCTGGGAATGGGAACATTATAGCAGATTCTCTTAGCATAAGATCAGGTATTTAGCTTCTAGGAGAGGTCACAGTGCAGTTGGATGCTTTACAGATATCCTTTGTGGACCGAGATGGAGCAGTTTTCATTCAGTCTCTTATAGTCACTCCTCCAATTTTCAGTGAGTCAGGGAGGCACAGTGTGGCGACGCTGACTGCGAGATAAGACGTGCTCAGATATCTATAGGGAAGGCACCTGGTGGATTTATTGAAGGTGGGGAGCACGTCATCCTCTTCAGAGGACGTACTATGGTGCTAGTGTCACTTCAGGAGGAAGTGTTGAGGGAGTTCCACACATCCCCTCTAGTGGTACATCCAGGAGTGGTGAAGATGTGCCATGACCTTCGATGACAACACTAGTGGCTAGGTATGAAGAAAGAAGTAGCAAAGTTTGTCTCACGATGCCTCACTTATTAGTAAGTGAAGACAGAGCATCAGGTACCAGCAGGCTTGATTCAACCTTTAGAGGTCCCAGAGTGGAAATGGGATGGGATATCCATGGACGGTGTGATGGGACTTCCACGTACATCCAGAGGTCATGACTTGATTTGGGTGATGGTCGACCAACTCACCAAGTCGGCCCACTTCCAACCGATCAGAGAGTAGGGTATAGAAGAGAGCTTGGGATGACTCTACATGCAGGAGATTTTGTGGCTACATGGAGTAACTTCGACGATTGTCTCTGATCATGACGTGCATTTTACTTCCTGGCTATAGAAGGGGTTGCGGGAGGCATTCAGGACGTGGCTTCATTTGAGCACCGCCTTCCATCCTCAGACGGATTGTCAGACTAAGCAGACTATTCAGACCCTCGAGGACATGATCCGTGCATGTGTCCTTGACTTTGGTCACAGTTAAAAGGATCACTTACCTTTGGTGTAATTTTCTTACAACAATAGTTATCACTCCACCATAGGGATGGAACCTTTTGAGGCATTATAAGAGCAACCTAGAAGATCACCATTGTGTTGCACAGACCCAGGGGAGTCAGGACTAGTGGGACCAGAGATGGTACGAGCTACCACGGAGAAGGTTCAAATCATCTAGGAGCGGATGAAGACTGCACAGATCAGACAGAAATTGTATGCTGACAGGAGACAGAGACCTCTAGAGTTTGAGGATGGCAGCCACATCTTTCTGCAAGTCTCAACTCGAAGAGGATTATAGAGATTTGGTCGAGGCGACAAGTTATCTCCAAGGTTCATCAGACCTTTTCAGGTCCTCATCAGAGTTGGTGATGTGGCTTACTGCTTAACGCTTCCACCTCAGTTGGACCGGTTTCATGACGTCTTCCACGTATCTCATCTAAGGAGATACGTGCATGACCCTTATCACATCATCAACTATGGAGAGTTGGACGTTGTCGATGGGGTGACTTTCACGAAGGTTCTAGTGTATATTGTGGATTGATAGGAGCGGGTCCTATGTGGATGGTCGATACCTCTGGTGTATGTTCACTGGTAGCACGGGAACCTCTAGGAGAGAACATGGGAGTGGGAGGCTCAGATGCATACTCATTACCTCCACGTGTTCCCTTAATTCTAGTTGTAGCTTACGAGGACGTAAATCCCTGAGGTGGAGAGAATGTAAAGACCCAGAATATCCGTGGAAATTTTTTTTACTTAAATATATGGGAATTTTACGAGTCCATGAAAATTTACGGCGTATGATTCTGAGGCCCGTTGTGCTCGGAATCAATTTTTGATGTTTTGTTTGAATACGTTCAGTAAATGTACGAGCGGGTTTTTATAACTTCTGAACCGGTGCTCGGAATTGAAATCTGAGGGAACCATTGAATTCTTAGTGTCGTTATTCACTTAAGGAGACTTCCACTTCTACGGCAGTGGGTTGAGAATAAAAGTTAGTTTTTTGGTTTTTATGGAAAATAATAAAATAAAGGGAGCTTCACATTATTTTTATTTGAGCCGCCATGTTGGTGTTGGGAGGTAGAACCCACTGGGACTATAACCTCCACATGGAAGTTGGAGGTGGGACCACCACACCTTAACCTCTCATGAGAGGTCACAGTGGTGTGGCCCACCCGAACCTAACCCCCTCTTCATGTTTTTTTGGTGGGGACCACCCGAGGTTATAACCTCTTGAACTCCCCATTAAGTGGGAAGAAACCTCTTGAGCTCCCCACTTAATGGTGCCACCACCCTTCACATTAATTGTTCCATCCAAGTGTTTAGGGATTATTTTTGAATTTCTTTCCAACGAAATAATATATAAAATAATCTATTATTTGGAATTTCTATTCACTTTGGTGATTTGGGAGGAGGATTATTGGGAGAAAGCTCCCAATGAAGAATGACCAATGAAGAACACTCCTCCCAGCGAAGAACGACCATTGAAGAACAAAGAATGCTTTATCCGCTAATGACGGACATCTTCTTCTTTGATCTCCAATCAGAACAAGGGAGGAAGCATTGTCCTTGAAGAACACCAACGATGTCATCCTCTACTTATTCATCTTCCTTTCCGAAAACAAAGAATCTGAGGTAGGGGTGTTTTGATTTGAGAAATGTTTATTCTTCCTTCCAAGATTCTTTCTCTTGACCTGCTTGCAACCAAACTAACGTGGAAGGATCGGGCCAAACGAACACGGCCCGATCCCTCTGTCATTATTGTGAACTTTTGGTGCGTTCTTCGCGTTCTTCATGGGTGAAAAACAACTAATTGTTGCGAGTTCATTGTGCAAAGCAATGATCCAAAATTGAAGACCCAACATCACGACTACCTAGTAGAGGTGCGACGACAATAGCAGACAACGGATCAGACTGGAACGGGAAGGACCGTTCCCTAACCGTTCTTCGAGCGGGTGAATTAAATCCAATTTTTGGAGCCAATCGGTGGTCTGAAACCACTGAAGATGACTACGAGACATCGGGGTAACCTAGTGTCTGAAGTTTCATGATGAACGGAATGTAAGAATGAAGAATAGACTTCACGGGAGGAGCATTGGCCGAAGGTGCCATTTTTGGAAAATTCCAGAATACACGGCGTGTACTTTTGACAAACACGCTATGTAGTACGGTTGTTTTGCGGCTTGAGTTTCAGATGTTAGACAAGTAACACATGGCGTCTGACCCTAGTCACATGTCATGTATTCTCTGCACAAAATTGAGGAAACATCTTCACAAGGATTGTCATGTATTATGGGAAATACATAGACACCGGCATAATTACACAGCCAAGTGGCACAACGTGTACTCTCTACGAAGAATGGAAGAAGCAGCTTCGCGAGGCTTGGTGTGTATTCTGGGAAATACACGGACAATAGCAGAATTACATAGCCAAGAGGCACGGCCTGTACTCTCTATGCAGAATGGCAGAAGAGGCTTTGCGAGACTCGGCGTGTATCCTGAGGATACACGAACACAGGGTGGAGTACAGGGGCAGGTACTCCACCACATGGCTAGACATGTCCAGTGGCATGGGCTACCTCGTGTACCAGTTACACGGGTTGGTGAACACGGGTTGAGGCTATGTACGGGCACATGGCCAGAGTACACGGATCCGGCCCCAGATGCTTGGATATGACGTGTAACTATACAACACTTCATGTACTTCCTTTTCCACCTGACCAACCTTTCGACACGGGCCATTGTAAAAAGCCAGTACCCGGGGTCTGAAGACAAGGCATGTAACCATACCAACATGCCGTGTATTTTTTTGGAAAATGTATTGGTCATCTTGTCTCTGTGTCTTGGACACGTATTTCTTGGATTTTCCCCCTATGACGTGGCAGATCTTTGAGATACTTCTATGTGGGACTTCATGGAAGTTTAAGTATCAACACTTGGCTTGAGGAGAGGACTCTCCCGGAATCAAGAATGCTTTGTGAAGAACCATGCGGCTGGATACGCTCTAAAAACGGCTCCTAGATCCTATGTGGGTTCGACAACTCCGACTACTGTTCCTGGATCCTATGTGGGTTCGATAGTTCTAACTTCTGTTCCTAGATCCTATATGGGTTCGACAGAATAGTTGTTCCTGGACCCATGTGTGTTCGACAGCTCTGACTACTGTTCATGGATCCGATGTGGGTTTGACAGTTCTGATTTCTACTCCTGGATCCTATGCGGGTTCGACGGAATAGATGATTTAGTGTCTATATATAATAATCTCTAAACACTCTACGTGAGTTGTATACCTGTGTGAGTTGTAAAGACCCATAAATTTCAAGGAAATTTTTTTCTTAATTTTCTTTGAAATTTTACAAGAACGCATTTTCTGACGGCGCCTGATTCCGAGGCCCGGTGTGCCCGGAATTAATTTCCGAAGTTTGGCTTGGGAACGTTCAGTGAACGAGCGAGTGGGAATTTATATCTTTTGAACCGATGTCCGGAATCGAATTCCGAGGGAACCTATGGAACCGCATCGCTGGTAATTACTTAGGAACTCCTGTTCCGAAGTTGCGTTTACACGAGTGTTGGTAATAAAAATTGTGGAAGTTTTTATAACTACACTACAATTTTTATTAACTTACTCTAAGTGTTAGCTCATGGTGGAAGTTGGGTAACCACCCAACCTCCCTTGGGAGGTTATGAGGGTGGTGGGGCCCACACGAACCCCACCTCTTCATATCCTCTAAAACCCATCAACTCCCACTTAAATGATTTTAACTTAGTTATAACTTATGTCTTAAATGAGTTGATTTTAATGTGGTGAGTTGTGTGAGTCTTTTGAATTTCAAACACTTGAATTTCAAAAGCCATGTGAAGATAATTAAATAAGTGGAGAACTTACTTTATTTGGTTGGGTTGTGTTGTTTGAGAGCTTTTGGAAAGAAGGCTTATAATTCTTGAAGTTTCTTCATCCTCTTGAAAAAGAACGCGAAGAACGATCGGACATCGACGAAGAACGCCACGTTCTCGGGAACCGTCTTACGCGACGCCATACCCGCAATACCGATGACGTCTTCTTCCGCAACATCTCTTTTCACGACGCCGAATCTCGTCTCCTCTTAAATCAAGGTAGGGGTTTTAACTTTTAAAAGTTATGTGGATCTCTCCTTCGAACTTGAAGGTTTATATTTGTCGGGCCTTGATTCCAAATCTTTTTATTTAATTTAAAAGATTGTGAAAGTTTATCATTCATTAAAGGCCGATTGTTAGCAAATAACGCGAGGGGGCCGGACCGCACGAACACGGCCGACCCTCCTCATATTCATGTTGATTTTGTTGTGGATTGAAACGGGTGTGGCGCGGTGCCGTCGCACTGTGCAGGATCATGCGGCAAGAAACGCGCGGCGCCGTCGCGCAGCGTCGTTAAATAATGCAAGGACGCGACGTCGTCGCGCCGCGTCGAAGAAAGTTCAAGGCGTCGCGGTCGGAGCGGGGCCGCGGTGGAGGGGCGTGGTGTCGTCGCACCGCGCCGGACAACGAAGGTCGCGGCCGGTTCCGGGCCGCGGCAGAACGAGAAGACCAGCGGCCAGCCAGGCCGCCGGTGTCGGAAGCCGGAAGGGGGACCGGCCTTGCCGGTCCCGTTGAGGAAGAACCGGTCGGCCAGGTCGGGCCGGCCGGAAGGGAGAAAACCGGGGGAAATAATTTCCCCCTTCCAGCCTTAATGCCCCCCCCCATTATGAGGGGGTCGGTTTCACAAAGGGGGGGCAGGCAGCCCCCCGTTTTCTCGAAGGCAGGCCCCCACGTGGGGGGGCCGTTTTTCTTTAGGCGCGGCAGGTTGCCGCGCCGCCAGCTGAGGAAAGGCGGGGGCTTTTCCCCCCGCGCGCGGCACACGAACGGCACCCAGGCCGCACCGTCGTGCCGGCCCGCGCCGCCGTGCCGCCGCGCCGGGCCTGATTTTCCGAGCCGGGCCGGGACGTCGGGCCGGGTCGCCGCCCGGGGCGGGTCGACCTGGTTCGGCCGACCCAGGGGGGGTCGGGCCGGGTTAGCTCGAGCCCAGACCCCCAGTTTCGGACCACTTTTGGTTAAATGCCCGTATCTTGGGCTACGGGCCTCCAAACGACTCGTCGTCAGCGGCAACGCGATCCTTGGATAGAGAAGGTCGTTTCGGTATACTACACTCAAGGTGCACATTCCTTTCCGGGAGCCTACGTGGTCAAAACTCCATAGTTAAGCGTGCTTGGCCAAGAGTAGTGATCAGGATGGGTGACCTCCTGGGATGTTTCCCAGGGTGGGTGTGAGACGGAAAGGCCAATAACTAACAGACCGGGCGTCCGACTTACGCGCCGTCTGTTTCGTTGAATTCCTCTTGATGAGGAGGATCTTTTGGCATACTTTGCCCGAGGTTTGGACGCAGGTGGAGTACGGTCAGGTTGGTTTTGCCTTAAAAACCAACCGGGCCCCGGGAACGAAAAAGCCAATAACTCTCAGATCGGGCGTCCTATTGACGCGCCGTCTGGTGCCTTGAGTTCCTGTTGACGATACAGAACTTTTGACATTCTCCGCCCGAGATTTGGATGCAGATGGATAGTGGCCGGGTTGGATCGCACAGAAATCCAACCGGGCCCCTGGAACGGAAAATCGAATACCTTTCTAACAGAACGTCCGTTTGACGAACCTTCAGCGGCGTTGGTGATCTCGTTGAGAAACAGTCCCTATGAGTATACCCTATGAGAGTTCGGGGTGCAGTTGAGATACGGCCGGGTTTGGTTCGCTCACGAAACCAACCGGGCCCCCTAGGACGAAAAGGCTAATAACTCACAGACCGGGCATCCGATTGACGCGCCGTCTGTTGTGTTGAGACCCCTATGACGAGGCGGTCCTTTGAGATACTTCTTCGTGGGACTTTGATATACTTGGAGTATCGACCTGTAGCTCGTGGAGCGGACCCTCCCAGTGACGAGCGTGAGGAGTACGGAGACCGTGTAACTGGCTGAGACCTGACGACTGCTTGAACGACTCGACTTGGAGTGAGTTGACTAGCCCAGTGGACGGAGCACTACTTTCTGAGGTGCAGACCCATGGCGGATGGAGCACTACCTGTGTGACAGTGCAGACCCGCGGTACTCATCCGGAGAGTACCTCAGCAGGCTACTAGGGGGTGTGCACTACTGTGTTTGGGTGACATACCTCGGCGGGAAGCACTACTGTGTCTGGGTGTCTGACCCGCGGTACTCGACAGGAGGAGTACTTCAGCAGTCTTAGGTTAGTGAGCAGTACCTCGGAGTCGTGACAGGACCACTGTACACTCCAGAGACGGAGCTCTTCAGCAGTTACGGTTTCGATAATGAAAATCCAGGTTTGAGGTGAGACTTTTGACCTTGTGTTTACCTCATGATTGAGATGGGTCACTTGCTAACTTAGGTATATGTATGGGCATATACCCGGGTAGTGGTTATCCGTTGATTTCACAATCCTTGTGTTTTCTCATGATTGATATGAGTTACTTGATAACTTAGGTATATGTATGGGCATATACCTAAGTAGGGGTTATCTGTTGAGATCTTATTTGTGGTTATCCTTGTTGGTTTAGTGAGACCTTGAGGGTCTCGGGGTCCCTACTGAGTATCGTTATACTCACCCCTGCACGGGCTATGCCCGCACCTCGTTGTTTTGGTTGCAAAAGACGGGCAGTGCTGACAGAGGCCGAGTGTTCGAGGACTGGACGGTACCTGGAGGTGGACTATACGACGAGATGGTACCCGGAGGAGGACCTCACAACGAGACGGTACCCAGAGGTGGACGTGTCGACGAGGCGGTACCCGAAGGTGGACCACTGGGCGGGACATACTCGGAGCGGACGGCGGGACTCGAGGAGCAGAGGAGCTATTTGTACCCACCCTTCAGGTGGGATTTCCAGTGGATAGCTCAGCGTAGCAGCTTTACTTTTCAGTTGCTGTTTTCCCCTTTCGAGTTGTACTTTACAGTTGGGCTTGTATTTCCGACCCCTTTTTACTTTCCGCACTTACTGTTGTACTCAGTTTTTACTTAGTGTTTACTTCTTCCGCTTGTACTCTGTGTGATTGTTTACTTTACAAAGGCAATGCCTTCCCTTTTTACCGGGATTTACGCCTTGGGGCTAGTCGCCAGCCCCTGGCCTATGGAAGGCGGGCTTGGGGTAGTCACGGCACGGGCCCCGAGGATGGGTCGTGACAAATTGGTATTAGAGGAGTTCGGTTCTACCACAGAACTTATAACTCTGATGTTTCTTTCTGTGAAGAAATATTGTTGAGTGTACCGAGTGTGGTTTTCAGTTCAGGGAGTCCAGTGTTGGTGCGGGCGGCCAACGTATCCATACACCAGGACCCTGACAACTGATTTCTGACTTTGTGCACGAAAACACTAATTGTGTGTGTGTTTTCAAAGGTTTTCCCTTAAAACAGCTCAAACCCGGTCAGCTCACCAGGTATAAATGTTTGACCGTGTCATGATGTTTCTTTCAGAATGCCTTTTCACGGACGACCAGCTAGAGCCCTGAGAGTGGTACGTACTGACAGCCCGCCGAGCGACGAGGCCTCAGTACAGGGCCCTATCCTAGTTGAGGCACCAGCGGTACTGCTACCCGTTGGGCCACCGATGCCACCAGCCCCAGCAGTAGGCGATGCCTGACGCTTGAGCGCGCTGCACGAGTTCCAGCGCCAGAGGCCACCCAGGTTCCGGGGAGAGACGGACCCGCAGGCGGCTGAGGTTTGGCTGGATGATGTGGTGAGAATCTTCAGGCTAGTGGGGACGCCGGCAGACTTCATGGTGATCTTTGCTACCATCCTCTTTCAGGCAGCAGCAGGCAGGTGGTGGAGCCACTTGTTCCAGTTTTGCGATGAGATGAACTTCGCATGGGAAGACTTCGAGACCTTCTTCAGGGTGGAGTTTGTGCCAGTATCTCTACACCCCGAGCGTGTACAGGAGCTTCTGCCTTTGCCGCGTGCTTTTCGATCAGTAGCCGAGTCATCTGTGGGAAGTAGACAGATGATGCAGAGGTCCAGGAGGACTAGTCTAGCAGTTAGACGATCTCGGGTTTTAGGACTGGTGGTGTGGGGAACCCGAGGTGGGGTCATAGCCAGGCTTGCCAGAAACGGACAATGTTACTCATGCGGTGGAAAGGGTCACCTGGCACGTGACTGTCCGAATCCTCGTACGGTTGATCAGCGGGTGTTGGAGGAGCCACCAAGACAGAAGCAGCGACTAGTGCTTGAGCAACAGCCGAGCAGTGGACAAGGCAGTAGAGCTCTGAGAGCAGGTGGGCAGGAGAGGAACTAGTGGATACGTTCTTTGTACTTCTAGATCCATGTTGCTTTTGTATTCGTGTCTTTGTACTATGAGCTACAATAATAAAAAGACACTTATCTTTGTTTGCTTTCCTGTCCTTTTTTTTGGTTGATACTGAGTGGTCCCGGTTAAACTGTTGACTTGACCCTCACTTTCGAGATTTCTACTGGAGGGGACCCAGTGACCTCACACTGATGCCGATAGTGTGACTCGACCCTTGGAGGCGAGAGTGACAGTTGGATCTCTTAGTAGATACGTCGAGGCCTTACGACGTCATCCATGGCATGAATACATCATTCATGTCAGGATTGACTGTACTATGCAACGAATGTGGTTCATCCAGTGGATGAGACCGGGTTTCTATTATCGGAAAAGAAGAAATCATAGCAGCTCTTGTGATACTAAAGGAGGTCCAGGACATCTAAGAGAGGATGAAGACTGCACAGTGCAGTATGAAACAGGAAAATGGTGCCAGTCTTAGAGACTCGGGCGTGTTAAGAAGAGGAAGCTTAAAGGAGAGATGAGTCTACGAAGCAGCAGACGTGGAGGCAGAGCTAGGAGGGCAGCATGAGGTGGTGTACATCATATCATTGTACAACCACCCGCCTTAGTTATTCCTTCCAGGCTCAGGGAGCTGGAGGGCGGAGGAAGAGTGCGGCTGCATGCGGTCAAGGAGTGTGACTCAATGGCTCTAGAAATGATTCAAGGGACAGTCTGTGTCCACTACTAGCTGTTGTAGTAACGGACGTCGATGTGAATCATTTCTTGCTTTCACAAATCTTGTTCCCGACCTAGAGTTTCTGGTAAGCCGTGGACTTGACCCTCACGTCTGGAGATACCTTGGGAGGAGACTCGATAATCACACTTACGCCGACGGTGTGGTCAGACCCTCGAGGCGAGAGTTTCGGTTGGAATCTCTTGGTGACAGCGTCGAGGCCTTACGACATTAGTTTGAGTATGGAATGGGCAATAACTGTTCATACTCAAATTGACGGTTTTAGGAAAACGTCGGGATGGGTTTTCCTTGGTAGGCGAAAAGGAAACCCCAGGCAGCATGAGATAAACTCTTCCACGGGAGGGTGCGACCGATCACTCTTGAATCGGCCAACCTTACCCTCATGGCAGCAGTCGTTTGAGTTCCAGTTCTAACAGGAATTGAAAACCTCTGGAGTTTGAGGATGGAGACCACGTTCTTATACGGGTCTCACCTCGATGAGGTTTACGGAGATGTGGCCAAGGCGGAAAGTTATCTCCAAGGTTCAGTGGACCTTCTTAGGTCCCCAGCTGGGTAGGCGGGGTGGTTTACCGCTTGACCAATTCACCGCAGTTGCACCAGGTGCATGACGACTTCCACGTATCTCAACTGAGGAGATACGTGCTCGACCCTTCGCATACCATCGACCATGAGGAGTTGGACGATGGCGATGGGGTGTCTTTCACGGAGGTTCTAGTGGGGATCGAGGATCGACAGGAGCAGATCCTACGAGGACGATCGATTTCTCAGGTTCACTTTCTTTGGCAGTACGGAACCTCCATGTAAGCACATGGGAGCAGAAGGCTCAGATGCGTGCTCTGTACCGCTATTGTGACCCTAGTTTGTGTTGAAGCTTTACGGGGACGTAAAGCCCTGAGGTGGGAGTAAATTAAAGACCCGGAAATTTCAATGAAAATTTTTTCTTAATTTTATTTGGAATTTTACAAGAACGCAGTTTCTGACGGCGCCTGATTCTGAGGCCCGGTGTGCCCGGAATTAATTTCCGAAGTTTGGCTCGGGTACGTTCAGTGAACGAGCGAGTGGGAATTTCTATCTTTTGAACCGGTGCCCGGAATCGAATCCCGAGAGCACCGATGGAACCGCATCACCGGTAATTACTTAGGAACTCCTGTTCTGGAGTTGCGTTTACACGAGTGTTGATAATAAAAATTGTGGAAGTTTTTATAACTACACTACAATTTTTATTAACTTACTCTAAGTGTTAGCTCATGGTGGAAGTTGGGTAACCACCCAACCTCCCTTGGGAGGTTATGAGGGTGGTGGGGCCCACACGAACCCCACCTCTTCATATCCTCTAAAACCCCTCAACTCCCACTTAAATGATTTTAACTTAGTTATAACTTATGTCTTAAATGAGTTGATTTTAATGTGGTGAGTTGTGTGAGTCTTTTGAATTTCAAACACTTGAATTTCAAAAGCCATGTGAAGATAATTAAATAAGTGGAGAACTTACTTCATTTGGTTGGGTTGTGTTGTTTGAGAGCTTTTGGAAAGAAGGCTTAGAAGTCTTGAAGTTTCTTCATCCTCTTGACAAAGAACGCGAAGAACGATCGGACATCGACGAAGAACGCCACGTTCTCGGGAACCGTCTTTCGCGACGCCATACCCGCAATACCGACAACGTCTTCTTTCGCGACATCTCTTTTCGCGACGCCGAATCTTGTCACCTCTTAAATCAAGGTAGGGGTTTTAACTTTTAAAAGTTATGTGGATCTCTCCTTCGAACTTGAAGGTTTATATTTTTCGGGCCTTGATTCCAAATCTTTTTATTTAATTTAAAAGATTGTGAAAGTTTATCATTCATTAAAGGCCGATTGTTAACAAATAATGCGAGGGGGCCGGACCGCACGAACACGGCCGACCCTCCTCCTATTCATGTTGATTTTGTTGTGGATTGAAACGGGTGTGGCGCGGTGCCGTCGCACTGCGCAGGATCATGCGGCAAGAAACGCGCGGCGTCGTCGCGTCGCGTCGTTAAATAATGCAAGGATGCGACGCCGTCGTGCCGCGTCGAAGAAAGTTGAAGGCGCTGCGGACGGAGAGGGGCCGCGGTGGAGGGGCGCGGTGTCGTCGCACCGCACCGGACAACGAAGGCCGCGGCTGGTTCCGGGCCGCGGCGGAACGAGAAGACCGGCGGCCAGCCGGGCCGCCGGTGTCGGAAGCCGGAAGGGGGACCGGCCTTGCCGGTCCCGTTGAGGAAGAACCGGCCGGCCGGAAGGGAGAAAATCGGGGAAAATAATTTCCCCCAGCCAGCCTTAATGCCCCCCCCCCCATTATGAGGGGGCCGGTTTCACAAAGGGGGGGCAGGCGGCCCCACGTTTTTTCGAAGGCAGGCCCCCACGTGAGGGGGGCCGTTTTTCTTTAGGCGCGGCAGGTTGCCGCGCTGCCAGCTGAGGAAAGGCGGGGGCTTTGCCCCCCGCACGCGGCACACGAACGGCGCCCAGGCCGCGCCGCCGTGCCGCCGCGCCGGGCCGCGTTTTTCGAGCCGGGCCGGGTCGCCGCCCGGGGCGGGTTGACCCGGTTCGGCCGACCCAGGGGGGTCGGGCTGAGTCGGCCCGGGCCCAGACCCCCAGTTTCGGACCACTTTTGGTTAAATGCCCGTATCTTGGGCTACGTGCCTCCAAAAGACTCGCCGTCAGTGGCAACGCGAACCTTGGATCGAGACGGTCGTTTCGGTATACTATACTCAAGGTGCACCTTCCTTTTCGGGAGCCTACGTGGTCAAAACTCCATAGTTAAGCGTGCTTGGCCAAGAGTAGTGATCAGGATGGGTGACCTCCTGGGATGTTTCCCAGGGTGGGTGTGAGACGGAAAGGCCAATAACTAACAGACCGGGCGTCCGACTTACGTGCCGTCTATTTCGTTGAATTCCTCTTGATGAGACGGATCTTTTTGAATACTCCTCCCGAGGTTTGGACGCAGGTGGAGTACGGTCGGGTTGGTTTTGCCTTAAAAACCAACCGGGGCCCTGGAACGAAAAAGCCAATAACTCTCAGACCGGGCGTCCGATTGACGCGCCGTCTGTTGCGTTGAGTTCCTGTTGACGATACGGAAATTTTGACATTCTCTGCCCGAGATTTGGATGCAGATGGATAGTGGCCGGGTTGGATCGCACATAAATCCAACCGGGCCCCTGGAACGGAAAAGCTGATACCTTTCTGACAGAACGTCCATTTGACGTACCGTCAGCGGTGTTGGTGATCTCGTTGAGAAACAGTCCCTATGAGTATACCCTATGAGAGTTCGGGGTACAGTTGAGATACGGCCGGGATTGGTTCGCTCACGAAACCAACCGGGCCCCTAGGACGAAAAGGCTAATAACTCACAGACCGGGCGTCCGATTGACGCGCCGTCTATTGTGTTGAGACCCCTATGATGAGGCGGTCCTTTGAGATACTTCTTCGTTGGACTTTGAGATACTTGGAGTATCGACCTGTAGCTCATGGAGCGGACCCTCCCAGTGACGAGCGTGCGGAGTACGGAGACCGTGTAACTGGCTGAGACTTGACGACTGCTTGACCGACTCGACTTGGAGTGAGTCGACTAGCCTAGTGGACAGAGCACTACTTTATGAGGTGCAGACCCATGGTGGATGGAGCACTACCTGTGTGACAGTGCAGACCTGCGGTACTCATCCGGAGAGTACCTCAGCAGGCTACTAGGGGGTGTGCACTACTGTGTTTGGGTGACATACCTCGGCGGGAAGCACTACTGCGTCTGGGTGGCTGACCCGCGGTACTCGATAGGAGGAGTACTTCAGCAGTCTTAGGTTAGTGAGCAGTACTTCGGAGTCGTGACAGGACCAATGTACACTCTAGAGACGGAGCTCTTTAGCAGTTACGGTTTCGATAATGAAAATCCTGGTTTGAGCTGAGACTTTTGACCTTGTGTTTACCTCATGATTGAGATGGGTCACTTGCTAACTTAGGTATATGTATGGGCATATACCCGGGTAGTGGTTATCCTTTGATTTCACAATCCTTGTGTTTCCTCATGATTGAGATGGGTTACTTGATAACTTAGGTATATGTATGGGCATATACCTAAGTAGAGGTTATCTGTTGAGATCTTCTTTGTGGTTATCCTTGTTGGTTTAGTGAGACCTTGAGGGTCTCAGGGTCCCTACTGAGTATCGTTATACTCACCCCTGCATGGGCTATGCCCGCACCTCGTTGTGTTGGTTACAGACGACGGGCAGTGCTGACAGAGGCCGAGTGTTCGAGGACTGGACGGTACCTAGAGGTGGACTATACGACGAGATGGTACCCGGAGGAGGACCTCACGACGAGACGGTACCCAGAGGTGGACGTGTCGATGAGGTGGTACCCGGAGGTGGACCATTGGGCGGGACATACTCGTAGCGGACGGCGGGACCCGAGGAGCAGAGGAGCTATCTGTACCCACCCTTCAGGTGGGATTTCCAGTGGACAGATCAGTGTAGAAGATTTACTTTTCAGTTTTTGTTTTCCCTTTCGAGTTGTACTTTACATTTGGGCTTGTATTTCCGGCCCCTTTTTACTTTCCGCACTTACTGTTGTACTCAGTTTTTACTTAGTGTTTACTTCTTCCGCTTGTACTCTGTGTGATTGTTTACTTTACAAAGGCAATGTCTTCCCTTTTTACCGGGATTTACGCCTTGGTGCTAGTCGCCATCCCCTGGCCTATGGAAGGCGGGCTTGGGGTAGTCATGGCACGGGCCCCGAGGACGGGTCGTGACATGAGCTGATTTAGTGACTTCTGGGTTTTCCTCATGATTGATATGGGTTACTTGATAACATAGGTAAATTTATGGACATATACCTAAGTAATGGTTATCCGTTGATTTTGGTGGATTATGAGAGACCATGAGTGTCTCTGGGTCCCTAGTGAGTATCATTATACTCACCCCTGCACAAGCTATGTCTGCACCTCGTTGGGTTGGATGTAGACGACAGACATCGCTGACTGAGGCTGAGAGTACGAGGATTGGATGGTACCTGGAGGTGAACAATACGACGTGTCGGTACATGGAGTATACTAACAGATGTGGAGTGCTGAGGAGATATATGTACCTACCCTTCATGTAGGATCTGTGGTGGATGATCCAGGAAATGTTTTTCACCTTTCAACTATTTTTTCCTTTTCAGTTGTACTTTTACTTTACATTTGGGCGTGTATTTCCGGCCCCCTTTACTTTTTCATAACTCTCTTGTTATACAGTTTTACTTAGTTTTTTGTTTCCATCTTTTAATCTATTGTGTGTGTTTTCAGTTATAAAGTCAATGCCTTCCCAGTTTTAGGGAATTACACCTTTGGTTCTAGTCCCCAGCCCTGGCCTATGGAAGGGGGTCTTGGGGTAGTCATCGCACGGGCCCTGGGGGACGGTTCGTGACAACATAGGTTGGATTTGGCATGAAAACTCTTTAGTTAATCTTACATGAGTTATATTTCATTATGGAACCTTTTTTGTGTTTTTGTTTCATTTGGAGTGAGTTGATTTTAAGGGGAGAAGTATAAGGATCATGTCATGGTCCTTGGGAGTTTGGGTATTGCAACATAGCCACCTTGGTTGTTCCATGAACTTCGTTAAATGAAAAATTTTAAAACTATTTTGACCCCTAAGATTTTGGGAATATCTCACTGTGATTTTCAGATTGATGGTGTATTGTGGCATGATTACCCATGTTACATATTGATTTTCATATTACCTTGTATTATTATAAAATAGGGATCCATTTCAAATAATCTCATATTATCAAAAATTAATTCAAACCCTAATCGTATTGAGGTTTTTTTAGATAACCCTTTGGTCATCCTTTGGTGCATAATGGTATTTGGATTCATGTGATCAACCTCTTATGATTTTTTGTGATGGTTTCCTATATTTTCTCTTTTTCTCTTCTTTCCTTATATTCCATTCTTTCTCATATGTCATCAAATTTAGTTGTATTTTGTAATATTGGTCTTGAGTCATGGTTTTAAGTCATATTGGTGAGTTATTGGCTATTGTAACTCTTTCATATGTGTTCCTAGTAGTGTGTTCATTCTTCTTCCATTTTTCATGGGAGGTGATTTATTAAAAAACAGTTTAGGTATGGTATTCAATATTTATCCTTCTTTAATTATGTGAAATTATTGTATTATCATTCATTTTCCTTTCATTGGTTGGATGGTATGGGTCAAACTAATAAATTTAATTAACAATAGAAATGAAATTATATGAAAAATAAAGGGTTTTAGAGGGATTTATAACATATTAAATTAAATATTAGAATAACTCTAAACCACCAGTATTCCAATAATCCATTAATAAATTTGGACTGAATACAAAAACTAAATAAAAATAATAGACGTTTCAGTAGTTGATTATAAATTTCAATTATTTTCAAAAACATTTGATCAAGGTCAATAAGAAGCAGTCGAAAGACTCCTTCCTCTAGAGGTTTCCACACATTATAAGAATCACTTGATTATCAATTAAAACCTCTCCCAACACCACATTCTTACATAAATTTGTTTAAAGGTGGTAGATAAGAAGAGTAAAAGAATTACAACCTTGATGTGTTCTAAAAAATGAAACAAATATCATAAGGAATGAACCACTTTATATAATCCATATAGAACCTCAAATGGTATAACTATATTAATTGAGTGTTCTATAAATTATCCTAACATTTAACCTCATAAAAGGTTCATGTTAAGAACATTAATAATCATTTAATTCATAAATGATTATGTGTTACATATAAAATCTAAAAATCTATCATTATATGGTGTATAACCGAACATGATATCATTTGGAGAAAGAGAACAATGAATTCAACATTTTATCATGTATCACACTAATCCCGTGAAAGGGAACCGCAATATAGTAACCCTCAT
Source organism: Viscum album (assembly GCA_963277665.1). NCBI lineage: Eukaryota > Viridiplantae > Streptophyta > Magnoliopsida > Santalales > Viscaceae > Viscum > Viscum album. Next base: position 1,454,283,330 of record OY728145.1, read on the forward strand.
CATTTCATGGTGTAGAATATGAAATTCCATCACATGGTTTAAACCATCCTTATATTTTGGTTCCCATATTACACAATTATAAACATCTCCCACTTGGACTAAATCCTCACAAAATTAGAATAAATTAACCCTATGTCGCATTATATACAAAAACTCAAAAATACATATCCCAAAATCCTTTTTATATCTTCAAAACTATTTTCTGTAAAATATATCTCAAATTATCCATGTATCACATCATATTTAATAACTTGTGAATAATTCATCAAGATCATATTATAGATCTCCTCTAAAAGACTATTTGGGTATCTCCCATATTTTTATAAATTTGATCCTCATTCAAATGGCCAAAAATTGTTCCCATATTAGACTTTGTATCATTAAAAACAATTAGAAATTCTTGAAACCATAATTATAAGAAAATAGTATCCTATAGAAAATAATTAGTGTTACTTAAGCTATAAAGGGACTTTTCATTATCTACATAAAACACAAGTATCTAAATAGATGTTTTTACCAGCTACATCATATAAAAGGATCCATATTCATATAATCCCTTTCTATATAAAATTTATTAAACATAGGACATGGAGTATGTCAAACCCAAATAGACTAGACATATATTATTTATTCTATGTGTATAGACTGACCATGTCGATGAATATATCACATTTCATTCATCTTATTGGATGAGAACATTTCATTATGCTCACTCAAATAGATAAGCACATAATATCTTCTATATCGGTATAGTCTTACACTTCCCATATCTATCTCAATCTAGAGAAAAAAATTTAATAATTTTTATAGAAGAGGAAAATTCTCATTTTAGTTATTCTCCAATCAATGAAATGATCAACAACAAAGCCAACCACATCCTAATTAACTAAGCCTTGAGGATTGAGTAATAAATGTATTAATGTATGAAGGTTCCCATGCTAGGTATGTTACCAAATTTAGTTATAGTGAAATCAGAATATGAAACATGATCTCCTTGTATACCAAAGACATGGTGTATGGGACTCCTTGTGGTATATACTTCAAGGGTAATCCAGTGCACCAAACATGTTTTATACCTCATGTGAATATTATGTATCTCTATATGAAACCCTAATCACAACAACTATAACATTTCATCATAGCCTATAATACTCCATGATGATCATTGGTTGTCGATAACTCAAAATTGTACGCTGAGAGGTTAATTATCATTTCACTTCATCAGATGTATACAAATAATATAAGGTACCATAATATGGAGTCTACTTTTTTTAACTTGGTACAATTTATGTTCTTAAACTCTTTTAAGAATACTTAAAAAATCATAGATAAGCATATACCAAACCATATCACAAATGAAAGACTACCATATTATCCTTATGTTTTCTATACTTTTTGGGTTTTCTAAACTCATTAAATCTCTATATAATTCTTAAAACATCTATATGTGACATCCTAATAAAACCCTCCCACTAAAAACCTTTAGTAATTAATATCTATGAATTTATACAATTTTAATAATAGTGAGTATTATGAATCATATTCAAAAGGTCAAATTTTGTGGATATAGTATTCAAACTCTTTTTCCTCAAAAAATAAAATGTTATGGTGTGAATAACATATGTAGTCTAATAAAACACTTTCTTGTTACATCATCATCATCATTAATGTAATAATTCCATAAAGTAATTCCATAGATATTATTTTTATAACTAATATAGCTATTTAAATTACTTCTTTACCAAAAAATCCTAAACAAATTAAATATATAAAGTGACATTCACTTTGTTATAGTAACTCGATCTAACTCTTTCTATTTTAATTTACAATCATACCTTAAACTCTTTTATGATTTTTAGTGATATTGACTTTGAAATATTACTTTAATAATATTTTATTTAATGCATTAAAACATCTCAAAGTATAAACATACTCCCACTAACCTCTTAAAAACTAAATTCCATCCAAAATTCCATTCTTATTTAAAAAACATTTTTATTTCATGGAATAACACTTATTTCATTTAGTATGAATATATAAAAAATAACTATAATATAAGAATAATATATATTATTCTATGTTTTTGGAGCATTATTTTGAAAATAATTCTTTATTAATTAAAATATTCCAGTGATGGTGAAATAAATCTCTCATATTTTAATAATTAATTATATAAACACCATTATTCAATAAAAAATATTGTATCCTTGTCTTATTTTCAAAACATGTTATAGATACGAATAAATCATAAACCATGCGTATTAAATCCATAATCTCATATTGTTTATAAAAACTCTTTTTCAATAAAAAAACATCTTATCACATAAGATAAATGATATAAAGATACATTTCCTTTACTTACATCAATTTGATATTCATATATTCATTTTCATTCAAACCATGATTCAGTAACTCCTTTCCTCATCCTTAAAATGTAAAATAAAATCTTTATCATTTTTACCTTTAATTTTCACTCTTTTACACTACAAACATTTTTAAATTAAACATTTTTTATCATATACCTTTAAAAATATATGAATTTATTTATATAACATTAATTATTGATATGGAATATCTATAAAGTTTATCAAACTCATTGAGGTATCTTTTACAACTGCATCATATGGTAACCAAGTCATTTCTTCCTTACACTACGTTTAGGTTTCAATTACCAAGGTTGACTGTTGGAAAAAAAATATAATATTTTCTTCAAGAATAAACTGTTACCCTTTAGTACTTCCTGCATATCACAACAGGCTATACATCCTATTTCATACTCATAATTCTTCAAAAATTTTAGGAAACTATTAGATATTGTTCCATAGAACCAACTACTTTTCACATTATATTTCTTATATACTCATGGATTTGATTATTAATAAATACCATATAATATATTGATTTTTCTTTTATGGTACATTAATGTGATAATATCCTAGAATATCTGTCACATTGAAAATTTCATATACTAGTCATATGGAAGTTTATAGCTTCAGTATTTGATTAAAAAGGAACTGTCACATTAAATTCCACAATCATGGTGTAATAATAGATTTATTTTAGATAATAAAATAAATATGTATAAAAAATATAAGTTGATTACATATGTGTGAAACCTTCTTGATAAGATATCATGAAAAATGGATTATATTGCAAAGTGAGAATTCATATGTGGTTGTTATTATTATGTCTTGTATTCTTACTTTGTGGGTAACTTGAACCATTATTAGACAGTAATCCTGTACATTGGGAAGGCCTGTCTAATGACACTGAGGAAAAATATTATTAGATCATACACAAAGTGTTTCTATTGATCTTAGTTAAATATTATTTATATTTAATTGTTGGAATAAATTTCAATCTCCAGATCGAGAAGTAATTGTTTTTTAGGATTTAATGACAATAAATAGTAAATAAATATTTATTCATAGTGTGACTATTTTATTAAAAAGATAAATATAATATTTATTTATCTCAATTATTTTCATGGTAATAAATAATTATTTATTGATTAATAAATAACTTATTTAATTACTTGAATATTAAAATAAATTTTTTATAAAATAAATTTTGAATAAAATATTTATTTATTTATTGAATGTATAAAATTTTACTTTTTTTATTTAAAATGAAATAAATATTTATTTATTAATAAATAATATATTTAATTATTTGTATATTAATATAAATAGTTTATTCATCAGACCTTGAATATAATATTTATTTTTGAAATATAAATATTTATTCGAGAATTCAATAAATATAAAGGAGGATAAGGGGCCCCATTTATTGGTCCAACAAAAAAAATATTTATTAGCTTTTAAATAGTATTTATAATTGTGTTGGTTAGCGCACACCATAGAATAAAATAATATTATTATTATTTTACATGGAATGGAGTTCACTATGGATTTGTTATATTATTAAGTTCCTTTATGTAATAAATTAATATGAAACCCTAATCTTGATTCTATAAATATACAATTTTGATAATTGTGATTGGTTGGTTATTGTGCTCAACATTCTTATCCCTAGAGAATTTTCACTCATCAAAGAATCCCTTTACAGTTTCTCTCAAACTTGAGAGATTTTATCTTCCTTTTTCTCTTCCTCTCATGAGAGAGAGATCAAGATATGATCCTAGAAAACTAAAGGGATCATGGTAGAAATAAAGGGGGAGATGAAAAATAGTTGGTATTGCCATTCTAGAACCCGGAGTACCATTAGAGACATTTTTAGATCAACGAAGCATGTGGGGATCACCACTAGAGGGGTTATACTTTGGGCCATTATCAATATAATGAAAATATAACCAAAATTAATTCAAATGATCAACACTCACCCCAAATAAAGAACTCCAGACTGAGATATTTCTTATTTATATTAAATTAATTATAAAATAACATGAAAAGATCCTCTCTCTTAGTTCCAATGAAAACATTTTTCAATATTATTTGAAATAAATTAATTTTTCTTGATATTTATGGCATGTACTTTACGTATTATCCATTGAATCCAATATATGATGAGTTTTATATATTCAAAACAAGTTCTTTCACAGAATATGGAACCATCAAATGGTATCAGAGTGGTCACATTCAACTTTTAATTATGTGTTTATATTTAATAATTTACATGTTTAAAATTTTGTTTTCTTTTAAAGAAATTATATCTTATAATCTGAATATCTATATATATTCTTCCTCTACTTGATTCATGAAAATATAACCAAAATCTTTTTAATAATTATTAGAGAAAATCTGAAGAACCCATCTAGATGTGTTAGATATTATGGACATATAGTGAAAGATTAAAACATTTCTATGCCAAAGGTACACATCATGTATCCTAGTACATTTCACTAGAATGAACTACAATTTCTTCGACACCCTAGACCAACACTATGAAATATGGTTCTATAAACATGTAATTTACATACTTCTTAGGATACCAATTTTATTATCCTAGATAGAACAAATATTAATTACAAAACTGGTAATGATTATTACATACCTTAAATTTTAAGGATATTTTTAGGTTTATAGATTTATAGAATTAAGGAAAAACATAAACTAGAAAAAATTATGCCTTTCGAAACTAATGGATATTTTCCCCACTATATAAGAAACTACTAAAACCATTATATTCTTCAACATCTCCCATAAATTCTTCACAAAATATATCTTGCTAGACTTATAATGTGTAATTACTTTATTTATAACCTATGGATATGGACACATAAGATGGGGTGATATCTAATGCTCAGTATTGGAAACATATAACTGAAGCTATCAAAAAAAATCAGGACATACATAATATTATAGGAATAAATAATATAAATAATTACAAAAAATCAAATGAAATGGGTAAAATTCTATGTAATGATCCAATGTTTATTAGTAATATTCGTTTCTTGAATAAATGGGTGTTGCATTATATTATATAACATTATACGCATACAAAATATAGAGAAACCAACAAATACATTATCTCATCAATAAATATTATTAAATTATTCACCTACAATAATAATTAAAATTCCAAACATTATAATTTGAATAAAAGCTATAAAATAGAAAAGCAAAAATTGTAAAATATAGATCACCCTGATAAGTTAGGATCACCGCCCCCACGACCAACACTATATAAGTGAAGATAAATATTAATAAACGAATAAAAAATCATAAAATATTAAAATATATAACCTTGGTATTAAATATAATGTATATTTAATGAAAGAATAAAGTGGTAAATATAGGAGGTAATGTGACTATTAAAATATTAATGTAACCATTGGAATAGTAACCTAACTATTGGGAATAGTAACATAACCATGGGATTAGAAATTTTACCAAATAATAATAAATTTTTATATAAATAATATTTATCATGATTATTTTATATAAATATAAATATTATAATACCAAAAAATAAATTTCATGGATAAAAAACTCAAATAAAATATAATCACATTTTAAAAAACTATATTTTAATGTATTTTGTAAAAATCATAATTTTTATATTAAAATTTAAAATTAATTATGTTATAGAATTGTTTTTAAAAAATGAATATCATTTTTCAAATCACCACTTCTAAATTTTCCAAGGGTTATTTTTTTGGAAATTTTATGAAATTCTTAAATTTTTCTTGTAAATAGTAAAAATACACCTTTTAGCATAACTGATGTATCTAAAATTACATCATCCATTATTTAATAATGAAAAAATAATTTATTTAACTTCTTGTTATTCCATGGTATACTTAATTTCATAAATGAGTCATTAAAATAAAAAAAACTTAAATTCCAAGCCTAAAAATAATTTTATAAACCTAAAGTCAAAAGTGTTCCCTTAAAATAACAATTTTTCTTTCTTTCCACTTTTCTTTTTAATAAAATAATAAATTATAATTAAAATAAGTTTTAAAGCATTAAAACCATTATATTACATTTATATATGATTTATATTATTAAAAAATTCAGTATTACATGTTTTACCTTTTACATATTATTTTATTTAATATATTATTCTAAAAATACCCCTCTCCTCAAGTATAAATAACCCCATTCTCTCCCCTTGGAAAATTACCCATTACATACTTTAAAAATCCTAACCTCTACCAAAATACATCCTCTCATTCCCCTTATAATTGTTAAGTACATTCTGGAATAAACCAACTATAAACATCAATGTGGTTTTACTGTCTTACAAGAGAAGCTACACTGAGGATTAATTATATTTTTGATTCAAACTTCTCTTTCTTCTCCTCCCAACAATGTCCTGAAAAAGGTTGGTTAACCACCTATAGATAAATTTCCATCTAAACAATTATAACCATCATCATGTATGGGTATTATGAATTATATATAATATATAAACATTTAGTTACATATATTATAATCTTCTATAATTAATTCTACTCATGTATAATAACTTTGAAAAAATTAGTGAAATAAAAAAATAGGAATATTTAATGAAAAAATGATATCAAAACAATTCAAATTTAAAAAATAATGTTATAAAGTAGAATAAAATATTTATAATGGGTAATTAGTGGAAAAAAATAATATAATTCACTTCTTTAACTAAATTTTATTAATCCTAAATTTATTATTCAGGAGGCTAAAAATTAAAGAAATAAAGTTAGAATTAAGGTAAGGGGATTCTTTCACTCAAATCCCTTTCTTTTGGTTTTCCCTTATTTCACATCAATTTTAGTATGGATATTCCATTAATGTTTATTAATAATAATTTCATTATTATATAATTTTCCTTCCAGGAAATTCATGTTTCCACCTTAGTTATTAATCCAAATACAATGATTTTCCAAAAAGACATTTCTTTCTAAAATAAATCTTCAACTCCTCATGTGTTTTTTATTATCCCAAGTAAAATGATATTTTATTAAAAAATATAATCTTAATTTTACATTTAGGAACCCCATAGTTTATTCATGAATTTATGATCTATGAAATCTGTATTAAACTCATTCATTTTGATGTTTAATTTCATAACTATGGTTGTTAAAAATTCTGTGTGTCATGCATGATTATGTAAATATTATGATGTGATGGGTGTGACTGGAATTATATATCTCTCTAATGCATTGGTGAATATGATGTATCTTAGGATATAATGGGTATTACACATGAACATGATCTTATCATTGTTCATAATGATGATGCTATGATTATTCACATATGTTATGCAAGAACATGATGCCTTATTTGTTCTCAACTATGGGTGGTATTTGAACATTGTGACATGATGTTTTATTTTTATGCTTTTCAACATTCCATGACATTATAAAATGTTTTCTTAATGATTCTTATTATGATCATACAATTATGATATGATTATGATTATTATGATCAACCATGTTATATTTTTCCATGTCCCATATTCCTCCTCTTACTATGATTTTAACTCACCCCTTTCTTTTATGTATATCCTCATATGAGTACATGTACTAAGGAGAATGTGAGTTTTTAAGGATAAATATTAATACATTAAATAAATTTTTATTTTTATTATGTATCCGTGATGTATAATTCTAATTTCTCTAAGATACTAAACCTTTCAATCCTAGAATGTATAGCTATTATTTTGATTATCAATAAAAATGATGTGATAGTTATGTAATGAAAAAATTATGTTACTATAATTGGTATCAGAGAACGGTTTAGTAAATTTGGGAATTAGGATTACAGATTTTTGTGGAAATTCCAAACGATAAGTCTAAGTATAGAAAAACATCCTATTTTTTTATTAAATAATAAGAGTGAATCGTTTTTTGAGAAATTAATTCCATGTATGGATACTATAAGTGGATGTAGCTCTGGAAAATATATAACTAGGGGTAACAACCCCAAAAACACTATATTGAGCTACAATTGATCAAAAACTGTTATATGACAATGGACCTTTCTACATAGTTAGTTTAACACTATCGGGGGATATTCTTCAGTTAATCACAAACACTATTAAAAACTGTAATAAAGGATATATAGATAATGTAATTATTCCTTTTTAAGAATATAAAAATACTAAAGTACAAGATCTTATAATTATTGTTTATGGAAAAGGATAAGACTAGGAATCCCATAAGATATGAATTTTAATTAATTCCAAAAAATAATAAATTATTTATTCATGCCTTGTTGACTTTTGTGCAAAAATATTCTATTCTAGAAAATAGAGAGACCCATGAGAAACTAGGACAACAACCAATGTGAGGGAAAATCCAATGATTTCTCGAATGATGCTCCTAATGAAATGAGAGGTGGAGTTCAAAACATCATGGGGATTCTTACCCATCTATCTTAAGATATGAGAAATAACATAAATAATTTTATATTTCCTCCTTCACCTAAGAAGGAGCAACTAGCTATCGAATCCTTTATAGGGAAATGACCACCAACGTTTAGTAGATCTTCTAATCGAGTATTTGTAGAACAGTGGTTTAACATAATGGAGAATATTATTTATGTGTTCATATTTTATGATAAGTAGAATTTTAGGATAGTTTTATATAATTTAGATGGAGGGTCTGATCAATGGTACTCTCAAATAAAGACTACTAGGTCTGAGGATAAAATGGAATAAATATAGTGGGATGACATTAAAAAGTTATTTCATAAAAAGTATTTCCCTTAAACTCTTTGAAAAAATATGTAAAGAGAGTTACTAGAGCTTATGAAAAAATATTTAGAATCTATAACTTCTTGTAAGGAAACATTACATGTATTTCAAGATAATTATAAGGTTTTTTTATCAACAATGTAGAAAAATAAATAGAGTCGTTGATGTCTTATAACTACAGCTCTGAAATTCTCTACCTATCCTAGACTTTGGGAATTATGAAGAGGTTGTTTGATGTTCTCTCAAAGTATAGGTGGATTTCAAAGAATGGTCCCATGGAAATAAAGATATGGAATGATAGATAGAGTTTCAAGATGGAGGATCTAATGAAAAATGTGTAAATAAGGCTCAACCACCCACATGTCAAAATGTTGGAAGAAGAAACATGAGAAGTGCCTCAACGGGATAGAGAAATTATACATGTGTGGTAGAGAAGACCCCCAATCTCATGAATGGCAAAGAGGCATGAATATGGATGAAAAAATGATGATGGAAATAAAGGAATCTCTTAATTCACTACCCATGGTTCAATGAAAATACTAAAGGGAGCGAGGGTACTATGAAAGACAGTGCACTAAACCACAGGTCCTTGATGGTAATCATTATCAATAGCCACCAAAGCCAAAAGAGAAAGGTAAATATAATGATATCACCACTACTAAAGAATCACATGAAAATGAATTCATACTTGGTACACATCAAATTCACTTAATAATGATAAATTTTTTATTTTATTCAATTTCTATGAATTATTTTATCAATGATAAGAACTGACTGAAACATGATATAAGGTTAGTAGATGTGATCTTCACTTTGAAGATTTTGAAGAACTAACTATATGGTGAATTTTTTTAAATATATAATGATGAAAAGATTCTAAATTATTTATTCTCATAGAAGGAGATCAACATGAATTAATGAATATCGTTGGATATGATGAAAGAACATGATTTATTTATTCATTACCATCCTAGAAAGGCGAATAAGGTAGCTGGTTCTCAAATCTTAAAAGGCCCTACTACTCTATCCATGATACAAATTGATAAAGACTCTATCTTATTGAATATGAAAATGATGGATTTGGAAATCATAATAGTAGGTAATACATCCTACCATGAACAAATGATTTCATAACCATCTATCCATGTGAAGATCAAGGAGGCACAAAGGAATGATTTAGAGCTTCAAAAGAAGGTGAAAGTTGTAAAGGAAGTAAACTTTCATCAGTTCCACATCAATTTTGATGGTGTGATTTGGTTTTGAACTAGGATTTTTTATTGTAGATAAATAAATAGATATTGGAAAATGCATATAGATCATGTTTCTCTATCCATACTAGAAGTACCAAGATGTATTGTGATCTTCAAGAGCACTTCTGGTGGGAAAATATTAAGAAGGATATTTTGAAGCATATATCAAGGTTCTTGGTACGATACCAAGTTAAAGAAGAGTGATAGAATTCCAAATGGATCATGCAACCATTTTCCATACCCATGTGGAAATGGGAGAATGTCACTATGGACTTTTTCAATGTTCTTCGGAGGACATAAAAACAAAACAATAAGATATGGGTTATGGGTTATGGTGGATCAACTCACCAAGACTACCCACATTATCTACATTTAGGAATATTTATAGCTAGAATAACTTTCCAAGATATACATCAAGGAAGTGGTGAGTCAGTAAGGGGTTCAATATTCAATCATTTCTAATCATGATCCAAAGTTCACATCTAGATTATGGATAAGTATTCAATATTATTTGACTATTAAATTGAATTTCAGTAAGTCAAATCACCCCCAGATTGAAGGATAATCTTAGAAAATATTTAATAACTTGAGGAAATTCTTAAATCCTACTTAATTGAGTTTAAAGAAGGATGAGATCAAAATATTCTATTAGTTGAGTTCTCATACAGCAAGAACTTCAGATCAAGTATTCAAATGGTACTATATGATACTCTATATGGGAAGAAATGTATAACTCCAACTTGTTGGGATCAATTTGGGGAACTAAATATACTTGGACCAGATCTTGTAAAGATACCAAATAGAAGGTTAAAACCATCCAACAATATATAAAATCATATTAGTGTTATAAAAATAGAAGTGTTGATAACTATAAAAAGGAAATGGTGTTCGATGTGGGAGAAAAGGTTTTCATTGAATATAACCATGGAAGAGATTCATGTGGTTTGGAAAGAAATAAAATATCATACTAATGTAAATTATCCCCATTGATATCATTGATCTCATAGGATGAGTGGTTGATCATCTAAAATTCCCCTAAATATGGCTCAGGTTCAAGATGCGTTCCATGTATCTATCATAAGGATTTAAATATTTGATCACTCAAATGTATTGAATCTGGAGTTGGTAAAACTAGAGAATAACTTCAATTATGAGAAGAATTCAGTAAATATCTTAGACTATATAGATAACAAACTATGCAATAAGACAAATCACCTTGTCAATGTATTTTTCCGGAACCATAAGTATGAAGAGGCGATGTGGGAGCCATAAGAAAAAATAAAACAAAAGTACCCTCTTCTGTTCTCAATCAATAATATGCATTATAATTTCAAGGATGAAATTTATTAATTGGAGAATAATGTAACGACCCATTTTTTATTAGTAATATTTGTTTACCGGATAGATTTGTGTTGTATTATATTACATAATATTATAAACATAAAAAATATAAAGTAACCAAAAAAAATTATCTCATTAATAATGATCATTACATTAGTCAACTATGAAACCAATTCAAATTCAAAAAAATATCAATTGGAAAAAATATATAAAATAGAAAAGGTAAAATGGAAAAATATTGATTGCCGAAATCTTCTAGGATCATCGCCCCCATGAAAAACACCATAGAAATGAAATAGAATATTAGTTAAACAATAAAAATATTATAAAATGAAAAAATATAACCTTGGGATAAATTTTATTGAATATTTAGTGAAATAATGATGTGGTATATGTTTGAGGTAATGTGACTGTTGGAATAGTAATGTGACTATTAGAATAGTAACCTGACCATTTGGAATATTAACCAGACTGTTGGAATGGTAATTTTACCTCAAAATAAAAAATTGTGATATAAAGAATGTTTTTATGATTAATTTATGTATATATTAATATTATAATTCCAAAAAAAAATATCATGATTAAAAGGATCAAAGAAAATATAATCACATTTTTCGATAAACTGTATATTAAATTATTTTACAAATAAATATAATTTTTATATTAAAAATAGAAATTACCTATGTAAGAAATTTATTTTGATAAAATTAATATCATTTTTCAAAACATCATGTCTAAATTTTCCAAGGGTGATTTTTTGAAAATTTTCTGAAATACTTCAATTTTTAAGTGAATAGTACAAATGCAGTTTTCATATAACCAATATATCTTAAATTACATCATTCAAGAAGTAATAATGAACTAATCCTTTATATAACATGAGGTTAGGTAATTATATATTTAATTTCATAAATTATTCATTAATATAAAATAAAATTAATTTCCAAACCTAAAAATCATTTTCAAAAAAAAAAAATCGAAAGTGATCCCTTAAAATCAAAAAAAAATTTCTTTCCAATTTACTTTTTAATAAATTGATTAATTATAATTATAACTTGGTTTAAGGTCTTGATTCCCATTATATTATATTTATATGTGATTTATATTGTAAAAAATTCACTATTGAAAATTTTAACTTTGATATATTATTTTATTTAATATTTTATTCTAAAAATACCCCTCTCCTCAAGTATAAATAACACACTCTATCCCCTTGGAATACCACTCATACCCTACTTCCAAAATCCTAACATATTCCAAAATCCTTCCTATAAATCCAATTATAATCCTTAGGGTTGTTTTTCAATAATCCACCTTTAAACATCAATGGAGTTTTAGTATTGTGCAAGATAAGCTACACTGAGGATTAAGTGTGTTTTAATTAAATATTATATTTTTTTATTCTTATCTTTTTTCCCACCCCATTCAAAACCAAACCATATAAGATTAATCAGGTAGTAATTTATGATTATATTAATGAGGATGACCTACTATATGTATCTTACTAACTATATATATAAATTTCAAACATCCCTTTCTGATTATCTTGATACTGTAAACAATCAGAGAGTATCACATAATACAATCAAAGGTCACAATGGACCCAAATTATATGAAATAAGTTCAAGTGAAATATGATAAATAAATAAATAAAAATTGAGTTTCCAAAAACCATTACGACTGGGGTAACAAATGATTCAAAAATACATTTGAATAAAAAAAAATTTATTTTTAATATTATATCCCATGAATTACTATGAAAAAAATTATAGAACATAAAAGGGATATTAAATAAATGTTAAACCATAAAAATTAAACATGCTTTATAACATGTAACATGTATTAGTAAATCTTAATTGATATCAAGAAAACCCTTGTAGCTTGAGTAACATTTTAATCAAACCACTCGAAATATATAAATGTTAATTGAACCAAAAATTCAATTATTAAAATATTATTCATGATATTATATATAAAATTGAAATTAAATACACCACATAAATTAATATAGGTTCATAATACCAAACATGTCTCGAATAGAAGAAATTGAGACAAAAATCCTTACCTTGGTCCAGATTCATTCTTAACTTGAACCAAACATCTTAAATAAGGTAATTTAATAGATATTTCATGATATTTTATATAGATACAATTTTATTTCATGGAAATTTTGGTTTTGATTAATTGGTATGAAATCGATGAAAAGCATATTCATGTGATACTTAATGAACGAATTTTGATTTCTAAATTAATGAGTTTAATTTTTATATAACATTAACAAAACCAATATAAACCATTACTCTCACGTTTATATCATTTTATATCACTAAATAAGTTCTCTTATTCATACATGATATAGATGTAGGTTCTGGGCACAATGGAAGTGTCGGATGGGGCATGCTTAACTAATCATTTTTCATAATTGATGATTAATCTGATATTTACCTGATGATAAACAACATGATAAATGAAAAAGAATAAAACAATAATTAATGATAGAAAGATTTAACCAGGACACATGATCATCACATAATATTTATAATTAATTTTAACAATTAATGAATTACCTTGTGATTAATTATTTCTTCATTGATGAATCTAAAAACTTTTCTATGTTGTATAGTCATTTCATTGTTGGAATCAAGAGTAAATTCCCTCTATTGGTGATCTAGATGTGTTCTATTAACCTCTAAACATCACATTATAAAGCTCTGGATTCAATCATGATAGATCCTAATGCTTTAATTGTTCACTTTTAATCGCCTCAAGAATCACTAGAAGAAGGATTCTCTTAGAACTCTCTAGAGTAAATAGTGGTGGTGTAGGAGGATATCTCTTTATTCTTGATCATATTCATATGGAGGGATATCTCTATGGATTTTTGGGAATTATCTCTGGATTTCATTGTGCTCAATAAAAGGAAATTGGCCTCTCTAAAGAAATAATCTAATTGGTTTTATATACATTTAGGGTTAGAAAATATTAATTTCACATAAACCATTTTTATTTTTCTTAATTCCTATATAACCCCATGCCAATAATAATAATAATAATATATATATATATATTTCTTGATATTAACTAAATATTTGAATTAAATTAAGTATTATTTATACAAATAATATTTAATATTTTTTTCTCACAAGACCATTAAACTCGGTATGTCGTTCCTCCACAATATTTATATGACCATGAATAATCACTATTTATTAAATAAATTAATATCATTGTATCATTCTAAAATAAATATATAAATATTATATTCATTAAATAGAAAAAAAAATATTTATTAAATATTCTTCTCACAAAATGTTCTATCAAATAACTACTAACAGAAACTACGAGATCAATCAAACATGAATAATTATTAAACAAGTTATGGGAATAATATTTATTCAACTTGTTAAAAATAAATATTATTATTATTTAACTGATGTTATGGATAAAGATATCTCATAACCCATTATTACTATTTCTCAGTGGAATTAGGAAAAACTGTTCAAAGTACATGGTTAGCGTTTAGCAACACACAAAGGCATCCAAATAAAAAGACTTAAATGATAAAATAGTATAAAACCTGATATGTATACTTACGATGTAATATAATCCCTTTATCTCGATATCTCTAATCAATCAATTTACATGTTGGTACCATAAACATATGTTTTTGATGTATCTTACTTTGAATTTCCAAAATTTAAACATTCCTATAGAACACCATGTCTATGGATTTATTTAGGCGATATCATTTCCAACAAATTTCCCAAGATATCAACTTCTATTGAAGAATAGAAGATACAAATCCTTTATCTATTTATTCATTAATGTAATATTACTCACGATGCACCCAACGTATCCTACTTCACTACGAACATATATTATCATGGTATTAATCAATAAAACAAATTATGTGGCCCATAACATCTATTAATAATAATGATAAAGTATAATTACCAATACAAAGATCTATATATAGGAACATTCAATTACATATATAAATGTGGATTTCATTATTTTGGGTCTAGTTCTCATAATTTCATACACTGGAAATATTCAAGGGAATAGAACGTGAGAAATTACCTCAATGTCGGATGAGTATCCTCCCTTAATAGCCTATATCATTTGGGTCCCTCAAATGATTTCATTTAATTATAGAACATGTATTTAAGAATACTCTTGTAGAATTTATGGGCTCTCATCATATTGGGTAACTAATATTCCCATTATGTGTGATAACTACTATTAGGATATTATCTCATATTATGTCACCTATAAGAACAATCATGATTTTATAATGAGTTTATTAATATTAATAATAATTAATACAGGTTATGATAAGGTACATAGAAGTTGGTTCTGGGGACCCATCTCTAATAAACCCCCACATTATCTAGATCCAAATGATAACAACCTTTATCCCACTATCTATTTTATGATACTCATTCTTCAATTGAGATATTCCTTTAGTCAATGGGTCTACCACATTTTCTTCCATAGAAAATCTTCTTATGATAACTTCACCCCTTTGAGAAAAATCCCCAAATAGGTGATACTGCCGGAGTATATTCTTTTCTTATTAGGCTATCCTTGTCTATTTGGAATGAGTACCACTATTTTATTATCACAATACAATGTGATAGTGTCTTTAATTCTAGGTACCAAATCAAGAACCTATATATTTTTTTGTATCCAAAAGGCATGTTTAGATGCATTAGAAGCTCGTATATATTCGGACACCATCGTATAATTGGAAAAAAATAGATACTTTGATTCTTCCAACACACAACTCCTCAAATGATACTTAAAACATATCCTGACTACGACTTCATATCATTCTGATATATTTGAAAACTAACATCAATATAACCACTAATCACTAAATCCTTATATCCTACATACACAAGGAACATATCCATAGTTATTCTAAAATACTTAAGTATATCCTTAACAAGAGGACAATGATGTTCTCCTGGATTATCTTGATATCTACTTACCATGTTCAATGTGTATCCAGCATCAAGTATAGTATATAATGGCGTGTATTATTGATGTTATTGCTAAAGTGTATAGGATATTACTCATTATAACCTTCTCTTATTGTCTTTGAGGAAATAATTTCTTAGAAATATGTATACCATGTGACACTAGAATCAATACCCTCTTGTATTGTTCTATATTTAAATAACTTTACTATTTGGTCAATGTTTGTCCCTTGAAATATTCCAAGTAACCTCTTGGATATATCAAAAATAATCTTGATCCCTAGAATATAGGATACTTCACCTAAGTCCTTCATGGAGAAACACTTATTTAACTAGTCTTTAATAGACTTTAAGAAGGGCATGTGATTTCTAATGAATAATATATCATAAAAAATACTATTAGGACAATGAATGAATTACTAACAAAATTATTTTACATACATGGCTCTCATTAAATATTAATGAATGAAAAATCTTTTATAGCTTCATAGAAACTAAATTTCTATGACCATGATTCATGATTCAATCCATAAATGGATCTCTACAACTTTCAAATCTTTTTATCATCACCTAAAGTGAAAAACCATTCTAGTTGTGTCATGTAGAAATCTTATTAGAGGTCCCCATTAAGGAAATTTGTTTTGGAATCTATCTTCCAAAATTTATTGTCATGGAAAGATCCTATAGAAATTAGAATTCTAATAGACTTAAACATTGAAACTGGTGAAAATAATTCATCACAGTTAATTCCCTAACATTTTTTAAACCTTTTATCCATTTTCCATGATTTTAGGTACTTATTCGACCTTCCATATCAAGTTTTATCTTGATTACAATGTTTCATCCAATAGTATTTTCTCAACTAGTGGATCATCCATAACCCAAACACGGTTATGATATATAGAATTCATTTTAGAAGCCATAGATTCTTACAATATTACATTGTCTGAGATCTCTATTTCTTATTTATATAATATAGGTTCATTATTATTAACCAATAATGAGTCTCCATATTTAGAGAATAGAAAACCATATATCAGTGGTTATCCTACCTCCCGGGTGCTTCGATATAATTCTTTTGTCTCATTATCAATATCATTCATGAGGGACTATAGAATATATACCTATACCAACTCTTGTATATCTTGAGTGTTAACTTTATTGAAATCAATATTTCCCCCACTATGCTTATTGAGGATGTGATCCCTCTCAATAAATAAACTTTTCTTGTGAAATCCATTTTATTTTCTGAGGGTTGTATAGGTAGTATCCATTTTTTCCCCTAGGATTCCCTATAAAGATAAACTATTTCCCCTAGGGTTATAGTTTGATGTTGAGTAAGGCCTTAAAAATTCCTCCCAATACCATACATGTATATGTACAAAAAATGGTTTCCTTCCACTCCATAACTTGAAGGCAATACCATTTTATGCTTTTGTTGGTACTCGGTTTAGTTTGTAAACCACAGTTTATAATGCATATCCCTAAAATGATAATGGAAAATCTGTATGACTCGTCATTAACCTTACCATGTCTAGAAATTTATGGTTCCCCCTTCACTAAAACCATTTTTTGTGGTCTATAAGGTGGAGTGAGTTGATATAGAATCCCAAAATAATATAGAAATTTGAGAAACTCTTGGTTAAGATATTCACCACCTCAATCTGATCAAATATTATTTATCTTAATTCCAAGTTAATTATATACTTAATTCATGAATTTGTTGAATTTATCAAAGGAATCAAACTTATGCCTCATCAAGTAGACATATCCATATCTAATCAAGTCATCAGTAAAAGTATGTAGTAAAAATATCCATATCTGGATTCTATAAGAAATGGTCTACACATATTAGTGTGTACCAATCCTTGAATCTATAGGTCCCTTTATCCAATCCAATTAATGTTTTTTGGCCATTTTTAGTTATAAAAAATTCATGAAATATTTCAAGTGGTTTTAGATTAAAATATTCTAAATAATCTCCTTGATAGAGGTTTGTCAAATGATTCTCATTTTCATGACCAAGATAGTGATGCCACAACTAGGTGTTGTATGAGTCGTCTCAAAATAATTTTTTATCTATTTCCAATACTTGGTATTTTAAATTTAATACATAAATTATTCTATTTAAAAATTATATACCATAACATATTTCATATCTATAAAATAAAAAAAATTATTTCCAAATTTAAAAATAAAACCATCTATCTCTAGTAAATATACATAAATTATATTCTCGATAACAATCAGTACATTATAAAAATCTCTTTAAACCTGTATCACTATTATTGTAAATGAATGGTGGTAATATATAATTTCTAGAGAAGCTAGATTCACACCATTGAAAGATCTAAAATCTATCTCTCCTCTATAAATCTTTCAAAATCTACTTGGTTCCTGTATTTTGATACATATGTGACCACTAAAGGATTTATCTAATACCCAATGTTTTGATATTATAATATTACACTTGATAACAAACACACCTTTAGCATACCATTTCTTATGGGTGCAATTACTCTTCCAGTTTCAATGTTTACCACATAAAAAACATACTACATGATTTTCGTTGACTTACCTATAGATCTTTCTCTTCTTGGAAGGGTGATGCTCAGTATCTTTGGACATCAGATGAGACTTGGGCCCCTTTTCCTTGTTCTTAATTTTCTTATTCATTGTAAAGACTATGATTATATCTTTTACCATGACACTTTACAATTTTAAAATAAAATTAATATGTTCTAAAATATTGTGACCATTATTTATCATTTTATAATCAATAATAACACTTTATAAGGTCTTGGGTATTGAGGATAGTATGAGATCATTGTCAAAATCATCTAGGAATTTAATCCCTAAGATGTCTAAGTGTTTAATGTATCCAATAATCATGAATACATGAGGCTCGATTTGTGATAAATCTCCAAGATGAGTTCTAAATAAATCATTGTAGATCACTTATCTCTATTATATCTCTTTCGCTGGATAGAGATCCCAAAGGAGATACATCATATTATACACAACTAGGTCTTCATGTTTCTTTAAAAGATCATTGGACATGGATGATATCATGAAATATTTAACATATATGGCATCATTAAAATGTTTCTCATAAATAGATAACTCTTCCTCAATGGACTCTTTACCATCCATTTTAGGAATAGGTTCTTCCAACACATAATATTTCCTTTCATGGTGTAGGATTACATGTATATACCTTTTCCACATATGGAAATTTGTTCCGGAGATAAGGTTATGATCAAAAGTATATATCACAGTAAAATCTTGGAAGTTATATTTATTTTCATTTCTAAAAATAAGAAAAATATAATTTTAGTACTTTATATGATAAAATTAGATAAATATATAAATATTATATTTATTAATCTCAAACTATTCTATTAAAACCTAATGGCCCTCACCATTCTCTTCAAAATATCATATTTCTTGAAAATTCTAGTCTAAATGATCCATATTCCCCTTCACATTACCCTTAATTGTCCAATAAATAAATTTGGAGGGTTTTAGGTGGCACTACAAATTCAAACTATATTAACTCATAGTTCTTTAATCTGTTGGGTAGACTCTGCAATTCTAAAATCCTGAAAATTAATTTCCTCAACATTTTCATATTTCTTACTATAAGTCCTGATTTAAAAGTCAATCATTGATGTAAACTAATTTAAGTGAAAAAATAATGTTATAATTCCAAATTATATGAAGACACACCAACTTAGGATAGTCAAGAACATTAAACTATGGTTCGATTTTAACTTAAGTAGTGGAAGTATATACCGACTTAAGATATATAACCAAGGGATATTATTTATATGTGTTAATTTCATATTTTACCTTTATTAAATGAAACATAACATTAAGGTTATTTACTTAAGTGATTAATTATTTCTTAGTTAAAATTTATGTATTATTCAATTTAATTTAGTTCTATCTTTCATGATCATAAATTCAATAATTCATGTGATCAAAAAAAACATCCAAAATGAAGTAACCATGAAACCTGAAAAAATTAAAATAAAAAGTGGTTAGATCATGATCTTTTACTAGTAGTAAGTTAATCTAGAAGATGTTAAACTAACCATTGTCCTAGGGGAAAAACACTTTGAACTATTTTATGTTCTCTTTCTAATCTTCCAACATTTCCACCCATGGACCCCTTGGATTGGTTTAACCATAACTCTAAACATTAGAAACATCCACTAGCTTCATAGCTCTATCCATTACATATTCTTTAACTCACTCATAGGTGAGGGGAAACAAAGGATTTTTTAATGGGTTTAAATAAAATAAATCATGGTCTTGAAATCCATTTAATACTGATAGTAGGGGTGATTCACATGCCAAAAATGTATTTTAATGATAAATTAAAAGGAAACCAATAACATATAATTTATTATTCTACTATCATGATCATCCACATAGATGAAACAAATTATCAATTTTTAGAAAATAACATTATATTATAATCATTATTATTTTACATAAATCATGATCAAATAAATTAAGTATCTTTTTTAGTTAATCAACTGTTTTATATTAATTCTCATCCAAATTTTTCTTGAGATTATCATCCATGATAATTTAAAAAATATTTAAAATTAGTTGTGTATAAAATGTTACCTTAGAGGTAACATGGTGAGTAGTCATCTGAACTACCCATTTTTTATTATATTCTAATACTATATACTCATGTGGAATGTGTCATAAACATCTTAACAAATAATTTAGAGACCTTTTTTATCTTGTATTACTTTGAAATATTTCTATTTATATTTATAGAGATGGGTGTTATGATGGTGTTCAATTCTGAGGCCCGGTGTTCTCAGAATTAATGTTATAAAATATTAAGTAAATTTTATACTATTAATGAAATGGAAATGGGATATATCTCTAACAATATCTTGGATAAAAAATCGGAGGCAGCAGTTTAGTCTTGAATGTGGCGTTTACCCTCGGTGAGGTATAACTTTCGTCGGTGCGAGAAATCTGTGGAAAAATCTATCCAGGTGTAAAATATTAATTAAAATAATTTAATGTAATTATTTTACCCCTTATTTCATGTTATGTAACATTCAAAAAGGGGATAATATTGGAAATCTGAGACCTTCATTGAGTTTGGAATGGAGTTTTTTTCCTAAGCGCGAAATAAAATGAGTAGGCGCGATGGTTTCTGATTTCACACTCTATGGAGCTCATATAAATAAGAAATTAGGGATTTAGTATTACGTTTATCCCTAATCCATTATATCTCTAAAACAAATCTCTCTATATCTCTATCTATACATTATTCATTGTTCATCACTGGATCAGGGAGCAATCTCTACCGGAACATTGGCGGATCAAAGCGGGCGCGCCATGAACATGTCACCTAAAACTAACTGCTGAATCGAGGTAAGATTTATATTTTTTTTATTTTTGATGAAATTTATAATATGAATATTCAATTGTTGGGTTTATGTTTTCTCTTTTATCATTAAATCATCAGTGGATGCATGAACACAGACATCGATTAGTGTTTAAACCATCTTTTATCGTCTGTTCTTCGCAGATATCCACTGTAACATTTGGGTGTAACCAAAAATCAATAGATAGATGATTATAGGGTGGAGCAGTGAATCCATATTCACAAGGGTCCCTAATCTGATGATGGAATCTCGATCGGGTGACTGGTTTGAGATTGGTGGTTAGTGGAACGTTCCACCAAGGCGCCGCCATCACGACGGTCCGTGGAGCGGCAACAACACCATGGTCCAGTGGTGTTGCAACATGGTGGGCCACGTGGCCTAGGTGGAAACCACCACAATGAATCACGTGCGGCCAGTCAGCTGCTTTGACACCAGATATAACCATCTCGTGGGTCGGGTCACTTTTGGTTACCAGGTCGGGCCACTGTGGGTCATCCCATATGAATTAGGTTGGGCTGAACAGGTGGGCTAGGTACAAATCGGCATGTCGAAGCCAGGAAACTGGTTTAGATATCTAGTCAACCCAGGATGACCTACAATCGATAGTCTCGTTATCTACTGTGGCCCGGGGTGTGGTCAGACGGTCTACTACAGGGCGGTCGACCGCAAGTTAACCCACCAGCCCTGAACCCCCCCCCCCAACCCCATGATGTTTCAAACACCCATATCTTTTGAACTGTGTGTCCTTTTGACATTCCTTCTACAATATTGAAATCCTCTCTTTGGGAAGGTACTTTTGAGATAAATTGGATAATTTTAAGTTCAGGATCAGAATACGAACCCCACAAAGGCATGTTCAGGTATGTTGCAGTGAAAAGAAGCATTTTCACCAGTTGTCTATTTTAGAAAAATAAATATCCTATCCCATGTTCTTTACCATGTAGAACATGATGGTGAACTCTGTTATGGACTCCTTGTTATGAAGCACGGTGTTCCAAAATTGAATAATTTCTAGTGGTGTTCGATGACGGTAGTGATGTTTTCATAATCACTAGAGTTATACCAGTTTACCCTCCACCAGGGTTGGGCAGTGGTTTTCTCCATCTTCTCTTCTAGGATTACCCTCTAGTAGGGTTGGGAAGTGGCATCCACCATCTTCTCTTAAAGTATTTCCCACTACAGTATCACCCTTCAGCGGGGATGGGTAGTGGCATTCACCATATTCTCTTCAGGGATTACCCACCATTGAATCACCCTTCAGTGGGACTGGGTAGTGGCATTCTCCATCTTCTCTTCAAGGCTTACCCTCCAGCATATCACCCTTCATCAGGTCTAGGAAGTGGTGTTCACCGACGAATTAGTGATGATGTATGTTTTTGTGTAACCCTAGACTCGTGAGTAATATGGGAACATTACCCCACTGATATTCTTCCTTGTGATGAAACCTAAAACTGTGTGGGTGAGATAAACCAACCCAAAGAGGATGGAATCAAGGTGTGGTGATCGAGGCCCTTTTACTTGCGAGTTTAGGGTAAACTTGAAGGATGCTGGGCATCATTGGTGGTTTCTTCTGGGAATATAGGAGACTCTTTTCCTAAGCCGAGCTATGATATGGAGATCCCCATTCTCTCTTGTTTGGGTTTCTTTGGTTGAGAATATATATATAACCTATTGTAGTAACCAATCTCTAGGTTCTGGTCACTCCCCTTCTAGGAGAGGCGAAGACGCATGGGGTATACCACATGCTTTTAATGTCTAGATTCTCATGGTTGGAAAATTCTACTCTTCTACTATTGGTAGAGAAGAATTGATGAGAAGTTCACATCCCTACCATCCCTAAATCCTTGTGTTCGGGTGAGCTTACTTCAATCTCTTGTTTGGTTGAGCTATACTCTTTCACTATAAAATGTTATATCTCCTATAATTCTATTCCTCTTGTATCTATTTCTACCCCCATTATTTTCAGTTTTCCCTTCTGAGTATATTTATACACACCCATTTATGGTCTTTTCCCACACATATCATTCTTTACACAAACAATGGACAGGTCTGATTGCAACTTCGGAGGAGCTCAGGGATATGAGGTATTGAACCACGTACAGTGGTCATAGCTGGGTTTTAGGAGCGGGGATTCTTCAGTAGTTTTACTTTCAATTTTATGTCAATTTAGGACTTTTCTATAATTGGGCATTTAATTTTCCCCCTTTTAAATTGTTTGGGTTTATGGCAATCGTCTCAACATGTCTTAAGAGCGTATCTCAGTCTAGGGAGTCCAATGATGGTGCAATAGCTGATGTAGCCATCCACCAAGACCCTAATCACCCGCTTGTCAACTCGACACACTGATATATTGTTGTAGGCAACATTGGTACATGAATCATATAGTATTGAGTATTTGACTATCCTTGTTGATTCATATCCCATTTTTTCTTTATATATATATATATATATATATATATGCTCATATGATCGTGGTACTCCTTGATAATTTTCAGGACGAGATGCCTATATGAATAATGCCAACTAGGTTACCTACTCCGGATCATGACGATGACATTGCCAGAGATGAGGCCTCTGTTGAGGGGCCATCATGAGATCTCCTTCCTCTAGGTAAACCAGAAATAGATCCTCAACCTGTGGAGAAGCAGTTAGTATTGGCAACACAGGACAATGATGAGAGTAGGTTGAGCGCACTTTATGAGTTCCAGTGCTAGAGGCCGGTGAGGTTTTGAGGTGAGCTAGATCCCCAGGTAGTGGAGGACTGGTTGGAGTCAGTGGTCCACCTCTTCAGGATGGTACAGACATCGGCAGAATAGATGGTGTCTTTGGAAGTTATCATTTTTCTAAGTATGGATGGGTGCTAGTTGATTTTGGTCACCCTGATGCATGGCGAGATGACTCTCTCATGGTAAAAGTTCCAGAAGCTATTTCATGGGGAGTAATTCCCAACATGCATTCACTCTGTTAGGATTATGAGATTTTAGGGAAGAAGTTGGGAGCCATGACCGTGGCTGCCTATGTGTTTAGGTTTACAAACCTTCCACACTATAGGGCAGATGAGTATTGTGGGAAAAAGACTATATCCTTTTACCCATTGGTTGGAGAGCTTAACCCTTGATGTAGCGAACTCCTCAGGCACCTTGGTTCCTTTAGTAGTAGAGGACTACATGTATTTCTTCCACAAAGATGTCATGAGACAACCTCTGAGGTGACAGTTATAGTTTTTAATTTTTTTTCAACTAGGGATCACCTCGATATCTTCTGTTCAATAATGGATGTCACATACTGAGCTTCAATAGCTACATTTTTAGTTGTAGGACCTTTTATATAAGGGTTTCATATGACCTAGTGTGTCCCTCTAGGTAGATCTGGTTTTGTTTGTGAAGAAGGTGGATGGGAGTGTGCAGCTTTTTGTGGATTATCATCACCTGAATTAGGGACATGATAAATAAAAATTACCCCTCACCAAGGATTGACAAACTCTTCAACCAGTTGAGAGGTTCAAGATAGTTCTCTAAGATCGATCTCAGATCCAACTACCACCAGCTACGGGTTCATGATGCTAATATTCCAACATTATACTTTTGTTGTCGCTATGGACATTATGAGTTCATAGTGATACATTCAGTGTGAAAAATTCCCCCACATTTTTCATGGATCATGTGAACTAGTTCATCCATCCATACGTAGACCATTATTTTTTTGTCTTCATAGACGACATACTCATTTACTTAGAGTCGGATGAGAAGCAAGCAGGGCATCTGAGGATGGTCATTTATTTTCTTCGAGAGCACCAGTTTTATGGAAAGATTTCAAAGTTCCAATTCTGGATAAATGAGGTTCACTTTCTAGGGAATGTGATATCTAAAGAGGGTTTATCCATGGATCCTGTGAATATTGAGGCAGTTATTTCTTGGGATCCACCCAATAATGCATCATATGTGTAGATCTTTTTGGGTTTAGTTGGGTACTACTGAAGATTTGTGGTAGACTTCTCCATGATTGCAACCCCTTTGATCACCCTGATGCAGAAGGTACAACTATTTATCTGGTCTGAGTGGTGCCAGAAGTCCTTTGATTTGTTGATGCACAGGCTGAAAAGCACTCCAATTCCGAGACTACCAGAGGAGGGAAATTGTTTTTTAGTATATTATGATGCCACAAGAGATGGGATTGGTTGTGTTTTGATGCAATGATAGGCAGTCATCACATACGGGTCAAGGAAGTTAAGACCCCATGAGTAGAACTATGTGACTCGTGACTTAAATATCACAACAGCAGTCTTATCCCTGCGGATGTAGAGAAACTACCTCCTAGGAGAGAATTTTTTGGTTTACTCCAACCACCAGAGCCTCAGGTATATCTTTACCCCAAGAGATATGAATCTAATGTAGTAAAGCTGGTTGGAGTTATTACAGGAATATGACCTTGAGATCATTTATACCCCAAGAAAGGGAAATGTTATAGAAGATTACCTCAATATGAAGTCCCATCATTTCCTAGTGCAGGAAGCTTCGGAGCAGTCAGCTTCCCTGCAGCAGACCCAAGTGGAGAAGGAGGGTTGCAGTCAATGGTGATGAATCCTTTACTCCTTGCTCATGTGAGAGAGTCCCAGCTAAGAGATATAAACTGCAAGGTTCTATATGACCAGATATCCATAGCCAATTCACCTGATGGGTATTCTAAAAGAGGGAATCATGAGATCTTATTCTAGGGGTGAACAGTGATTATAGTGATGATGTAGGAGTAAGTAATGTAGGAGTTTTGTACCACTCCATTAGCTATATATCCTGATGTGGGGAAGATATATAGGAATATTTAGTGGAAGTTTTGGTGGTCTGGCACGAGATGAAGCGTAGCTGAGTTCGTCTCACGATTCCTTGATTGCCCGTAACTGAAGGTTGAGCATTAAGTTCTGGAAGGTCTGTTGTAGCCTCTCAACATCCTAGAGTGGAAGTGGGATGGAATATCCATGGACATTTTCATAGGTCTTCTGCGCACATCAAAGGTCCATAACTCCATTTGGGTGATTATAAACTAGCTTACCAATTCGGTGCACTTCTTTGTTATCGGGGAGCAGAGTTCAGTGGAGAGTTTGGGGTAGTTGTACTTGCGGTAGATTGTCTTCCTTCATATGGTACCCTGAATGATTGTCTTTGTTCATGACATACGGTTTACATCACGGTTGTGGAGAGGCCTACAAGAGGCTTTTGGGACTCAGTTGCGGTTGAGTATGTCCCTTCACCCCCAGACCGATGGGAAGACCAAGAACACTATTAAGGTGCTAGAGGATATATTGAGGGCTTAAATGTTGGATTTCAACTGAAGCTAGGAAGATCAACTTCCTTTAGTATAATTTTTGAACAAAAACAGATACCACTCTACTATCATCTTGAAACCATGTGGATCCTTGTACGGGAGACCCGATAGGTCACCATTGTGATGGATGGAGGTTTGAGAATCATCCCTCGTAGGCCCAGAGTTGATGCAAGCCATGTTGTAGAAGGTTCAGGCCATCCGTGAATGGATGAAGACAGCCCAGAGAAGAAGAAATCATACGTAGACCACCATCGTAGTCCCTTAGAGTTTGTGTAGGGAGATCACATCTTCGTGAGAGTCTCCCCATGATGTGGAATGTAGAGGTTTGTTAGGCGAGTTAAGTTATCTCATTCATCAGGCCATTCAAGATCGTACATAGTCTTTTTGAGGTTGCATACCGAATTTCCCTACCCCCACATCTAGAGCGGGTTCATGACATCTTCCACATATCACAGTTGAGGCGATATGTTCATGATTCTACACACGTCATCGACTAGGGAGAGATGGACATTGAAGTTAGAGCCACATTTGCAGAGCACCTGATGGTGATCGAGGGTCGACAGAAGAAAACTATATATATATGGGTCACCACCTTGGTTGGTGTACTGTGGTACCATGGGAACATGTAGGATATTTCTTGGGAATGGGAGACCCAGATATGGGCCCAGTATCCCAAGTTGTTTTCCTAGTTTTTTCTTTTCAGGGATGAAAATCTTTGAGGGAATGATGTGGAGACCCATTTTTTACTTTATAGTACACTAAAATATTTCTATATATATTTCCAAAGTTGGGGATGAGACGAAGTGAAATTTGGAGTCCCGTTATTCCCAAAATTAAATTTATAAAATATTAACTAAATTTTATACTATGCATGCAATGAAAATGGGATATCTCTCAAACGGTAGCTCAGATCAGAAATATGAGGCCACGGTTGAGTCCGGAATGTGGAATTTAACATAGGAGGTGGATAACTATCATCGGTACAGGACTTATATGGAAAAATATATCCATGGGAAAATTCCTAATTAAACAAGGGCTCAGATTGGAAATCCAAGACCGCATTTGAGTTTGGATTGGGGTGTTTTTCCTAATCATGACATAAAATTAGGGGGCATGGAAATTTTCAATTATGAAATGTGTAGAGCTCTTATAAATAGTAAATTTCGTATTTGGGATTAGGGTTAGCCCTAATCCATTCTCTCTCTAAAACGAAGATATCTCTCTCTATATCCTTTATTCATTGTTATTTTCTAGATTGAGGAAAAATCTCCACTAAAACCTTGGTGGATCGAAGAGGGAGCACTGTGGATGTGTCACCAACAAGGAAAAGATGAATTGATGTAGGATTTATCTCATTTTTTAGTTCTGATTAAGTTTCTACTTAGAATATTCAATTTCTGGGTTTATGTTTACTATTTTATCATCAAATCATTGATGGCGGCATGAACACAGTAATCGATCTATGTTTAAACCATCATTCATCATTTTTTATTCATAGTTATCTGTCATACCTTTTGGTCACAACCAACCACTGATGGATCGATTATCAGAGGGTGGTATAGTGAATCCATCATCGCAAGGGTCCCTGATCCACTAATAGAATCGTGATCAGGTGATCAGTTTGAGCACATTGGTCCACAAAGTGGTGGCTTTCGATAGCGGTCCGTAGAGTGGCAGCAGCACCATATTCTAGCAGTGTCATGCCATGGCTGGCCACGTGGCATGGTCGGTCGGGTGGGTGGGGTCATGTAGTGCGACCCTAGGTAGAAACCACCGCCATGAATCTCGTGTGGCTGGTTGGTAGCATTGACACTGGTGGAGACCTTCTCGCAGGCCAGACCATTATCAGTAGTGGGCCGGGCTGCGCTGGCGAGTGGGCTGGGCAACCACAGCTGGCCCAGACAAACTGGGTTGGGATGAACTGGTGGGTCGGATCCCAGCAGGTTGGCCAAACCCAGCGAATCAGGTCAGAACCAGGTCGGATCCTGGGTCTACCGCCATGGAATCTGTCATGGTATGAGGCACGGTTAGTTGGTCTACCACAGGGTGGTCGACCATGAGTCATTCCACCAGCTCCATAACCCCCCATCACCTCTTATGTTTCAAACACCCATATCTTTAAAATTGGGAATCCTTTTGACACATTGTTTTTTGATGTAATATCATATCGTTGGGATAGAAATTTTGAGATAGTTTGGATAATTTTATGTTTGGGGTCGGAATATGGACTCCATGAAGGCCCACTCGAGCATGTTATAGTGAAAAGAACCATTCTTTCACCAATTGCCATTTTTGGGAAAATAAATACCCTATCCTGTGTGTGTTTTCATGTAGAACATAATGGTGATCTCCAATGAGGCTTCTGAGTTGCGAAGTAATGTTTTTAGAACTCTATTCTTGTTTATTGATGTTCAATGATGGCAGTGATGGAAGTGATGTTTTCAGAATCCCTAGAGCAGTACAAGCTTACCCTCTAGTGGGTCTAGGAAGTGGTGTTCATTGTATTCTCTTTTGAGCTTACCCTCCAGTGGGGCTGGGTAGTGGCATTCGTTGTCTACTCTTTAGGTATTACCCTCCAGCGTATCACCCTTAATCAGGGTTGGGCAGTTGAATTTGTTGTCTTCTCTTCAGGTCTTACCCTCAAACGTATCACCCTTCAGTGGGGTTGGGAAATGGTGTTCACCGTCTTCTTTTTAGGGCCTACCCTCTAGCGTATCACCCTTCAGCGGGGCTGGGAAGTGGTGTTCGCTGGAAAATTATTGAAGAGGCATGTTTTGGTGTAACCCTTGAATCAGGAGCAAGAGGGACACTTTCCCTCACTAGGATGCGTCCTTGTGATGTGAACTAAAACTGTACAATCAAGACATACCAACCCAAAGTGGATAGTATCAAGGAGTGGTGATTGATCCGCTTTTCCTTGCATGTTCCGAACAGATGTGAGGGATGTTGGGAATCGTTGGTGGTTTCTTCTGGAACTGTTGGCGACTCTTTTTTCTGGGATGAGCTACATGATGGAGATCCCCTTACTCTCTCATTTGGGTTTCTTTGGTTGAGAATATATATAAATATATAACCTATTGTAGTACCCACACTCTGGGTTATGGTTACTCCCCTTCTAGGAAAGGTAAAGATGTGCAGGGTATGCCATGTGATTTCCGTGTCTATATTCTTGTGGTTAGATGAATATAATCTCCTACTATATGTAGTGAATACTTGATGAGAAGTTCATATCCTCCCTATTTTTATCTCTTTGTGTCCGGATGAGCTTACTTCCCTCTATGATTGGGTTGAGTATCACTCTTTCATTGTACCATGTTATATCTATTGTACTTCTATTCCTCTTGTATATCTTACTACTTCCACTTTTTTAGGGTGTCTTACTGAGTATGTTTACACTCACCCCTACATGGGCATTTACCATATGTATCATTCTTTATGCAGACAATGGACAGGTCTAACTGTGACTTCACAGGATCTCTGGGATACGGAAGCTTGGAAAGCATGCGGTGGTCACAGCTGGGTTTTAGGAGCAGGACTTGTTCAGTAGTTTAACTTTTAATTTTATGTCAGGTTGGGACTTTTCTGTAGTTAGGCGTGTATTTTTTCCCTTTTCCCTTTCATCTTGCTTTACTTTACTTGTACCGTTTTAGTGGTCCATGCATGATTTGGTGTATTTTTATCAGGTTTCATCTTTTACATTATTTTCCCTTTCTACATTTTCATCAATTTGGATGTTTGTGTGTTTGTATAGGTATTTAGAAAAAGGGTTCCCTAAATTATTGTTCTTTCGACACTTGTCGCCACCCTCTATCTTATGGAAGCAGGCTTGTGGTAGTTATGACTCAAGCCCCAGTATGGGTTGGGTCGTGATAAATAATTTCACAACATGTACAATCAACTAAATTATCACATAAAACACATGGTATTAACATGGTTTGTTATGTTTCAATGAACATATATTAATTAATATATTACAACTTATACATTATATGTAACATTATGTATAAATTAATTAAATATTTAATATATATATATATATATTTATATATAACCCATTACATGATATGTACTATCAACTTAATGACCACAAGGAATATATGTTGATAATTTTCAAGAAGTGTATTAAATTAATTTAAATTCTTCATAATTTTTTAATATACACTACATGTACAATCTAGCTAGATGGTGTGAATTTTTTCACTATCTATACATGGTATATGCCTATGTAAAAGGAATGTAACCATGAAATAGAGAATACTTGATTATATGTAATGTTCTTGGTCTACATTGAATATAGTCTTTGAGTTACAATATCACCAATCATGTAAGCCATGTATGGAAATATATAGTACTTCTTTGACTAATGGACTAGACATCGTGTATGAGTGTTCAATGTAAATAGTCTAGCTGATCTTGTGTGAGGATGGTTTTGTCAACATGTGGTGTACTTAAATACACATTTCATATAATAAAGGCACATGTCTTGAATTAATTCCAAATTAATTCTAGGTGCATTAAATACAATTACATGAAATGTACCGACCGACTACATGTTGTATACTCTTGTGCTATCATGCCAGAATCCTTTGCAGCTCCTGATGAGTTCATCGAATATATTTCAATCATAAAATTAATAAATTGGATTATATTTTTAAGAATGAAGAAGAAGGGAAGATCTCATGATTCAGATTAAATGATAATTGAATCGTAATTAAAAAATAATTATAAATGAGTAAATAAATCATTAGTATTTAAATAATTATAAATAGTTATGTGACCCTCTGATATCACTTATAGGTTCTAGGAATAGAGGAAGTAATGGATGGGGAACACCCAACTCATCATATTTAGGATCGATTGTTAATCTAATATTTTCATGGAAATAAACACCATGATCAATAGAAATGAATCAAAGAATAATTTAAGATTGAACTCTAGAACCCAGATACAATATTATCACATATTATTTTAATTAATTTAAATAATATAAGAATTATCTTGTGGTTAATTATTTCTTTTTTGATAGATCAGACAATATTTCTACATTTTACTATCATTGTGTTGAAGGAATCAAGAGTAGATCCCCTCATGCAATGATCTACATGTGTTCCATGAACCTTTGAATGTAGTTGTAGGGATCTCCAGGTGATGGTATAATCGATCTTGAAACATTACTCAATCTCCTTTTATATCCCTAAGAATCTTTTGAAAAGGGACTCTCTTTGATCTCTCTAGACTCAAGAGTGGTGGATGAGGATGATCTCTCTCCATTCTTGAGATATTTCTTATAGAGAGAGATATCAAGGTATTTGATCTGTGGGTTTTTCTCACAAAACACCAACAAAAAAATTTATCACCTATATAAATGAAATATAAATTTCCCTAGTTTTCTCTTTATGGGATTTCAATTTGATTTACAAAAATTTCACTTTTTATTTTTTTGTAGGAAACTTTTTTTGGGATTTGATTAAAATTTATAGACAAAATATAAATATGAAATAAAATTCCAGAAAATTCAATAATAAAAAAATAGATTAAAAATAAAAATGGATTTGAAACCAGAATTGAAACAGTGGTTGTGGACAGTCTTAGACCTTCCAGAAACTCTCCTCTTTATTGTTTAAAGTTATTTTCCCATTGAATTTCTCAATTACAACCCAAAATACCTCTAGATGAGAAACCTAATTTTCATGGATATCATATAGATAACTCAATATGATTTTATTCTTCCTATATAATTGATTCAATTATATGAAGACCTCTAATAAATCAAGCCTAATTGAAATCACTATGATCAATTATAATACCACTCCAATGAAATTTAAATAATGAAATAAATTATTTTACTCCATAGGATGGAAAATTATCCCGAAAAATGCTTTAAAATATATTCAAGAAATAAAAAAACATGATTTCATTCAGAAAAATATGCTCATGTGAGATTAGAAAAAGATTACGGATGAAGATCAAAACTCAGAAGAGAGTTTCCTTCAGTTGTCGTCTTCCAACCCCAAATGGTGTTTATCCTTACATAACTTGAGTATCTCTTTTATTATCTATTTCTTCCTTCCCAAAATTCATGAATATAAAATAAAGAAAAATATTTATCACATTTCTCCCCTTTATCTCTCTACTAAATTTAGCACCTTGAAATGATGTAGATATGTAAATATAAAGAAGACGAGTGAAAAATATGAAGTCTAGTTTATGTCTATCCAATGTTTTCTCAATTTATTCCCTCCTCTGGGCCGAATATCAACCAAATTTATTCTTAATTGTTTCTGAAAATCTATTTGGATTTTGATTCCCAAAATTTCAAAGCATTTTGTGTAACATCCCCCAATCCGACATTCTATCACGTGGACGAAACTGGTTTGTTACAAAAGAGAGTTCCAGATCAGGGGACATTACAAAGTGGTATCAAAGAACACCAGATTTATTTTCTATTTTAGTGTTATTTTAGAAAGGTATAAAAGAGAAAATGATATTTTGAGACTTCGTAATGAGCTTGTGCATGGAAGTATCTAAACCACGAATAGGGTAAAATCTATGTTCCCAAGGATGGGATTGTTGTTTATATTGTATTCTTGTTACTTTTATTGTTATTTCACCTTGGGTGATTCACATATTGTGTGAGGCTATTATTTTATGATGTTATTGGTTCTTAAAATTTATATTCATGGCCTAGTATGGTGTTATATGTCTATGAATTCATCACGATATGCACATAAGGATATATATTGACAGGAATTTTTCATAATTAGGACATATTTATTGAATGTTTTATATACATGCCTATATGAATTGTGATATGAGATTATTTTTATGTTTTATAAATGAAATAAACTATTATGTCTTGCTAAAACACTTGTAATCCATGTCTAGAGAGACCATGAGCATTGGTTCTCTATTTTTGTCACCTATTGAGGATGACCCTATTTTCATAAAAAGTTTTTTATTGATTGTGATTTTCATGTAGATAAAATTCATCCTCATAGTCTTTGAATTGAGTGTCAATATAGTGTAAATTAGCATGCTCCTAACACAGTTGAGTCGAAGCTTCCTATATCTCTTAAGGTTAATATGGATGTTAATATTCAAAATAACTTCTTGAGGGTCGTGTGATCTATAGAAAGGGATACTCTTTGGACCATAACTTTTGTGTATGAGTTTATGAGAGACTTCTATCTATAGCATCAGCCTATGTTCACTAGGGAGGGAGTCCCCCAAGAAGCCTTGTTCTGGATAGAATCAGTTTAAATGGTCATTAAAAATACTGAGAAACCTGTAGATAGAATGTTGAAGCTTGATACATATATATTTCATAGACATTCCAAGCATTTGTGGGATATACTAGATAAATCATGTTAGCAAGAAGAGTTATCTTAGAAGGAATTCAAGGTAATGTTCTTAGTCTTGTTCTTTCTTGAGATGTTGAGGGATGAGAAGGCTCATGATTTCATGCACTTAAAAAAGTAGGGCATGTTAGTGATTGAATGTGACAAACATTTCATTTATATCTAGTAATTTAATCCATCATTAGAAGATAATGACAACTCTATAGTGAGATGTTTTATAGATGGTATATGCTATGAGATCGTGCCACAGGTGAACAAGATCTATCTAAGCAGTTTTGTGGATGTGATGAATCATGCACTAATCATGGAGGGGAATCTAATAGAAGAGCTGAGTATAGGATGAGTTGTTTCAGTATGGAAAACAAGGATATCTTCATCAGGCGGAAGGAAGTGCTATTATGACATATTTCACCAAGACAATAGTGGAAAGAGAATTCAGGTAAGTGGGTATCCATCTCAAGATTATATTCTATTCTAGTGATATCAGTGTTGAAATATGGGACACAAATGGACTGAGTGTATGTACCCCGCTTTAGTGTGTAGTTCTTACAGAAGTATGGGATACCTATAAAGGTTTTGTAGGGGAACGTTGAAGTAGAGTGGTGTAAGGGGATTAGGATAGGAACCAGAGTCTGGGAAGGACTCAACGGACTGACTAAAAATTCACTTTTTTATTAAGGCAACACATTTAAGGAAAAAGTGGAAAACCAAGATACATGAACTCAATGACTTAAGACATCACACCATTCTCCAATGTTCAAAAATTCAAAAAAACTAGATAAAATAACAAATAAATTCCCATCCCAACATATACAACATAAAGTCCAGCTTCCACCATTCCAATGCTCCATGGCAAGTTGTCCCATACAAAGACGGTCAGGAACCGATGGCCAAGACCATACCCTCTAAAACATTCAAAACCGAAAATCATTATACTGGTAAAAACTTACAGCTTAAAAACTCATCTTGGGCACTCTGTGGATAATCTGGAATCAATAACCCTTGAAGGACTCAACTACTCCTCGGTTGATAGGTATCTAGAGTCCCGTAGTATTTTAAGGTTAAGGAAGAGGATTTGGTACCCCCATGTAGGAAAGGCAATACTAAGCACAAGGAATGGATCAAGGGAGTCAGGCTGGAGACTAGGGAATATGAGCTATTTAGATGCATGATATACAGACTACTCCTACTATTGTTCATATTGGACATTCTACTATTATAGGTATGATTCTTTTATCATCTACCATTTCTTATGTTTTGTTTGATATAAGAGTATATCATTCCTTTTATCCCACTTTTTTATTAATGGGTTTTGATTGGATGTGTAAATATTGGATGGTGTTTTGACCATTGATACACCTCTAAGAGTGTGGTTAGGGAATATAAAATGTTTCAAGGTGTTTTCTCTAGTGATTTGTGGTTACTGTTTCATTTGGGATCTGTTTATGATAAAAATAGACGGTTTTGATATGATTATTGGTATGGATTGGAATTTCTATATCAGGATCATATCAATTGTTACTAGAGGAGGGTTACCTTTATATCTCTAAAAGGAGGTATCCATTCTCACTAGGGTGAGTGAGATCTTTAGGCTGGTTATGCATGCCCAACTCTTTTTAGATTGGATTGTCTCATGATTCAAATAGTTGTTCATGCTCTAGATGATTATGGAATTAAGTGTGATTCTTTTCCTCTAATGGTAGAAAATTTTAATGATTTATTTCCTAATGTGTTCTATGACTTACCTCCCGAGTGAGAGATCGAGTTAACGATCGATTTGGTTCCTGGAGAAAATCCAATTTATATTAATCTGTATAGAATGGAACCAATAGAGATTTGGGAGTTTAATGTTAAATTTGAATATCTTGAAGATAAATGTTACATATGACCTAGTATATCTCCTTGGGGTTCTCTTGTTATATTCACCAAGAAGGATGATGGGATTTTTCGATTAGGTGTGGATTATTGGATATTGAACCAGATTATGGTAATGAACCAGTATCCCCTTATGTGTATTGATTATCTTTTCAATTAGTTGATAGGTGTTAAGATATTCTTCAAAATTAAAATGAGGTCTGGATACCACCAGTTGAGGGTGAAACCTATATACATACCTCATACTACTTTTAGGAGAAATAATTACATGTATCACTAAAAAATATTTATATTTTTTCAATAGGTACATATTTTTTGGTAAAAGTACATTTTTTATTGGTAAAACATTTTACCAACATATATATCCCTATCACTAAACTATTGGGAAAATCATTGTCCCTGAATATTTTTGCGATAGATAAATTTTTTATGTTACAATTATAATAATCCAAACCGATAATATATATGTTGGTTAGTGTTTTTAACAACAAATTCTTATGAAATTTTTTTATTTTGGTAATAATATTTTCAACATATAATATCTATTTATAAATTAAATTTGAATAAACATTTAATTTTTATTACTAGTATAATATCATATTATATTTATTAATTCATCATATAAAATAATCAGATATTTTCACACTTAGGAAAAAATTTATTTCATTAATAATGAAATTTAATACAAAATAAATCAATATAATAATGCATGATCAACAAGATCCATCACACTCACCGACCCCCCCCCCCCCCAGGTGACCCATTCATGCCCATCTAGGCCTAAGTACCAATGAGAAAACTCCAGGAGACCCATCCATGCCCATCTGGGTGAGCTAACTCTAGGTGACCATCAATCCCCCCTAGGAGACCAATCCATTCCCATACAGGCCCAGTACCCGTGATCTTACTCTAGCACCATCCCATCCATGCCCCATAACCATAGAGAAACTCTAGTACTAGGCACCAATGAGTAGCTCCAGTACCAGCATCAATGATCCATCCATGCCTCAACACCAATGATCTATCACCAGGACCAATGAGCCATCCATTCCCTAAGACTAGTGAGCCAACTCCAGCACCAACACGCAGCTCCAACACTATTAGCCCATCCATGCCCCAACACCAGTGATCCATCCATGCCTCAGTATAATCAAGAAAACACCAACACCAACGAGTTATCCAGGCCCCCAGACCAGTAAGCTATCTTCAGCACCAACGAGAAACCTCAAGTTGTTTCTATATCATATCCTTGAAGCTCCAATATCTCAACCACACACAACCAAATAGCATACAAAAAATGAGCTAGATCTAGTATAGTGAGTAACAAATCAGGCCACCTCTAATACCAGTGAGAATCCTCAATTTACTATTACAAACCCTTCAACTCCAAAATCGACATTAAAAACAACCAAAGGGAATTCCCATAAATCAGTGAAAAATGTCTTCATGAATTGAAACAAAAATAGAAATAAATGGAAGTATAAAAAATTTATTTTTATAGTGAGCATTTTTCATCATCCTTGTTGACATCTCAAGTATCGATAGTCCAAATGACTCGAACTTGGGAATTATTTCTCTAAAAAGATATAAACAACATCTCAAACACTATCAAATAACAAAATATCATTTCTACAATAACTGGGTAGTGATATAATTGATTTAAAAGGTTTATTTATTATCCTTAAAACAAGAATAAGAATTTTCAAAACATCCCCTATAATAAAGTCTATTCTCAAATATGGGCCTTAGAATAACCATACCATCTCTATGATAACATTATATCTTGTACAAGTTCATAGGGACAACAAAAAATCCAAATAACATGAGTGAGACCAATAAAAAAAATCTTATATACTAATGTAGGGAATATGTGTAACAAAAAAATTAGGATTCCCACTATGAAATCCTCAATATATGTTTCCCTATTGATATGTGTATGAAGTATTAATTAACCATACCATCTCAAACTTTCCACCACAACAATATCGTTTCATAGGGGATTTAGTCAATTTTTAAGGAATCATGGTATACCAATGTTAATAGATCTAAGACAATTACCATATTCTAAAAAATAAGTGATGATCATATGTTTTTTCTTAATAAGAACAAATCTCACATTTATGATGGAATGTCCTAAATTAATGGGAAACTCCAAATATAGTACCAATATGGGTCATGAATGCAATCATTATGAATCCCAAATTAAATTATTCAAAAGGGGAACACCCAAGAAAAGATAAAAAGAGGACGAACCCTTCGTCTATTCAAGGAATAAAAAAATAGAACAGTAAATGAAGGAATTTAATTTCAAACCTAAGGACAACCCTGATGATACCAGGATAGATATCCTTTGTATAAAATCCCA
Source organism: Viscum album (assembly GCA_963277665.1). Classification (NCBI taxonomy): domain Eukaryota; kingdom Viridiplantae; phylum Streptophyta; class Magnoliopsida; order Santalales; family Viscaceae; genus Viscum; species Viscum album. The sequence goes on from OY728145.1 coordinate 1,454,322,384, forward strand.
TGATATACCAAAATTACTATTACCCTAAATTGTGGTGGATGTTTTATCTCTAGGGAGAGGGATATAAAGTAAGTTTGGAGAGAAGACTATTTCTACATCATTCCCACATCTTATTTAGAAAAGTCATAGAAAATAGGAGAGAGAAGAAATAGTTTAGAAAAGAATCATAACGAGTATTTGAGAAAAGGATAGAACTTCTATAAATTGGTACTCAAATAATTAATTAGGTAGATCTAGTGCATGTTGTTCAATGAAACAAGAAACCAAACAAGTGTTATCTCATAACAACTAAGATCAAAACACAAAAAAATCATGTTTTTCTCATAATTTAATTCACCATGTACTGATAATTCCCTTCTCTTGGAAGTTTTCAATAATGTATTTTAATATTATCTCTATAGGGGTGAAAGTTATTCCCATATTACTAGCCTTATCATTGAACACCTTATGTGAGGGTAAAAGGGTATATTGTCTATACACCTTTTAAGAGTGGGATGGATGCAACTGAAAATCATAATGCATGTATGGTTAATGTTTTTGATCAAGTGGTAATATTTGAATAAGTAAAGGTTCCATGAATCAAATGTGCATAGGGACTTGATTTTTTATATGATATTTTAATGTAGAGGAATGGGAGAAAATAAAAATGTATTTGATTAATTAATGATCAATTTATTTAGTGGTGGGAATATACCCATACTTACAAAAGTAACATATCTTGACTTTTCTCCAATTACTGCCCAAATATTTCTTTTTAGATATTATCATTATAATAATCTAGGTAAAGTATCATATAAAATCTGTATTAAACTGCATAATGATAGGATAATTTATCTTCATCACCCGATTATCTCAGAGGAACTGTATGTCATTCTTAAAGGTATGAGTATTCATGGGTTGGTAGTCTTATCATAAGAGATATTGATAGAAATCTATTAAAAGGTACTGGGTACAAATGTTATGTGTAATATTGATATATAAATGCTATATAAAAAGTTTGAGTTCAGGTTAATTCTTAATGATCTAAGGAGGATGTGATTTATTAAAAAGAAATTTGGACTTGTATTTTTTATCCATCTCATTGTCCTGGTTTTATATTTCACTTATTGGTTGTTCATATAGATACCATAAATCAATTTTAGGTCTATGTCAGGTGGACCCTGGATCTATTAACTTGTTTTTTTAACAAGTGCTCAGTATAAACCATAATAATCTCATATAAAAGAACTTAGTTGGTCACTTTAAGGGGTGTTATGGTTTACCAAGTGTCTCTGAAATCATCCACATTGATGATTTACTACTTTTACTAGATATAAGAAAAATATTTTAAATACCTCTCTCATGTTTACATAGAGTAATGTGGGATGTCAGAAACTATATCCAATAGAAATCTTCAAGTAATTAATAGTTTTTATTGTGTGAAGATTATTCCCAATGATTTCTGGTCAATGATATTTGATAATGAATTTTATTGTGATTAGTTTAGTGTTCCCCTCATAAAATATATACTACATGTTGAGTATTTTTACTCCGTTGTAGGTAATGTTACAAGATTTATTCAAAATTGAAAATATAAATTATATTGTAATGGAGATATTTCTTCCTTTATCTAATGTGTAATGTGCTCAATTCATAACCATTTATTATTTATTAAAGTAGTTACCCACTCATTTATTATGATATCAGAGAAGATTTTTAATATTTTTCAATAGGATGTGTCCCCTAAAAAATGTATGAGTGCGTTATAGTATAGGAAATTTTATCCCTTTATAGAAGAATGGTGTATCAACCATCATTCATTAGGTGGAACTATGAAGCCTTTCAATGATTTGATTTTACAAAAAATCATTGAAGAATATACTCTCTCGTTTTAGTTCTCATAAATTAAATATTTAAATCCCATTAAATTTTTAAAGAGTAAAATGAGATTATTATTTTCAAATTTATGAAAATAACTAGAAAATATTCTCGATCATGGAAAAATTTATAATCTAAATAGTTCATTAGACTAAGATGTAGTAGTTTCATTAGAGATAAGTAGTCTGAAGAGTTTTTTATATTCTATAAATTTCTCATCCAACATATTAAGTGTAATAAATATTTGTTTTAGTGATATTTAATTAATTATATTCTACAAACTCATTAATAGTATTTTTGTTAAAAATATTTTTATAGTGAAAAATATGATGACCTAGTGTATGTTTAATTTTTTATAAAGTAAGTCTCAATTTATCAGTTCCTTAATACCCATATGGAATAAATGTATAAGATAATGTGGGGATCCATCATCTAGAAGCCATTTATATTAAATATGATTATTTTTTTAGATTGAGAATTTGAATTAATTTTATTCTAACATAAGTAACTATTAAATTTAGGGGTATTGTGTTAGTATCATGATATCATTTTTTCGATAATATAATGGAAGAGACTTGTATAAAAAATATTAACCACACATGCATTATGAAGAGTGGTATGGAATCTATTGAACAAAAAATGGATAATTGATTAAAACAAAGTTATTTATTTTTAGATGATTTATTTGTTTTGATTAAATAATGGAAAAGTATTTATATGTTGAAAAACATTTATTGGTGATTATAATTAACAGAAATGGAATATAACATTATATTAATTATAAAATTGATGAAAATATGTATAAAAAATTCTATTTATTATGAAAACATAATATTTAAAAAATTAAAATGAATTTAAAGAAATAGAATATATGCCAATTTCATTATACAAAATTAGTTTTTTATTCCTCATATTCCCATGTCACCATTGAACATCAGATCAGAGTTGTCTCTATAATTTCCCAAAATAAATCCTATTTAGATGCAAAAAAACAAAATTCATCCAAATGCATCTCAAAATATTTTTTAGTTTCATGATTATACAAATATCAACATGTTCTCCATGAATATGAGGTGAAATTGTATATATTTTTGTTTTTGATTTCCAGAATACTCCCATTGAGCCAACTATTAGGGTTAAGTGGTTGTATTCAATTTATTTTGAATTTTTTGTTTGGTCCCATTCAGGAAATATATCCATAAAAGGTAGTTTATATAGACGTATTTAGATATTTAAGCATTAGTAGTGGGTTCACCAATGTAGAACCCCTTCTTTGAGTACTTCTCATCTTGTTAGTGTCGAGACGATAGACCAAAAGAACTCAAAAAACACTGGTAATATACCAAAACCCTATTTCATATAAATCTAATCCAGGATTTGAAAAAATATATGGTTGTTTACAGGTAAATGAATAAATACCAATAAGTTCATGAAATCACCCCATTAATTCCAATGCCATATATATTTGAAAGTAATAAGTCTTAATCCGATGGAAAATCATAAATTAAAAATTTCTTGGGGATGCGCAAGAACAAATAGCTAAATATAGGAGATGAAAAGATCAAACTACAAAGAAATTTTATCTTTTGAAGAAAATAAAGATGGTATTTTTGGAATTATTTACTTTTGGATTTAATTACCAAACATCTAGTGGAAAAACATAAAATAACCAATTCACCTTTTCATGTGATTGTTAGTGCATTGTTGATGTGTGGACTTAATGATCCCCTCATGAAAAAATATTTTCATCATCATCACATCGACCCATTTTCTAAAGGTCCTTGTAAGAAACATATATAACACGGATATTTCCTAAAACCAAAAAAATACCCACATAATATTAGAGGTCAACTTGAGTCTTCATTATAAACATATATAACATGTCAATTTCCAAAAATCAAAATAAAAACACCACATTAGATGGACATAGAACTTCACATCCTATTTTATAGCACCTTATAACTACTTTAATCACTTAAACACAACTACTTAAAATCATAAAATGAATTTTAAAACTACATGTAAAAAATATGAAATAATTAGGAAAACATATAAATACCTTATGTCACAAGGCAGTTTTCTCAATACTGAAGTGAAATGAAAACATGAGGAAACTCGATATATAATTTCAAAGTCCCTGAAACAAAATAAATAAATAATTATATCAATAATAATTCATAAATCGTATACATGATAGAGTATTATAATTTTAAAAAGGAATGTGAAACAAACACAAAAACAAAATAAAACAAAAAAATGATAGTATTTTTTCTCCGCATGAACTCCCAATCTGAATGAATACAAATTTCAATCATTATAAATTCATTGTATTTTTAGAACTATATGCAAGATTATTTATTATCTTATAATCAAATAAATATTATAATAAGCTGAAATAATTTTTATTTGAAATAATTGATCAAATCCAAACAAAACACTTACTTAACCCTCTATAAAATCATGTTAATGGGTCGTATGTTTAGAACCGACATTTAAAATTATTATTATATACTGATAAAAAAAGGCCTCAAAATCATTGATTTACATTAATATAAACTTAATATATCAAATGTGAGATTCATTAAATAAGTAAATTGAGTAAAAAAAATTGATTTACCAATTGACCTTATCTTTTTACCATTCAATGGTCATTTAGGATAATGTGATTAAAAAATTATATTTTTATTGAATAATGAAAATAATAAATACACATTCATAAATAAATATAATTTAAGAAAATATTTATCTATAACTTTTCTTATTGAAGTTTCAATGAGTACTTATATAATAATCAAAATAATAATATTTCTAAAGAAATTTGTAGCTATATTAAAATTACTTTTTAGAGACTAACCTTTATGAACTTGAGATTGGGTATTCTAAAGAAAACTTTACATTTTCTGTGGAAGAAGATATTATCTGCAAATACTTGGGAGGATTCCTAAAAATATAAATTCATTTTAACCAAATAAAATATGGTTATATCGGGGGAAATTTCTTCTTATATTAGAATGTGTATCTGAATTCACATATAAGGTTTTATTCCAACTTTTTACAGTGCCCTTATATCACCTATGAAAAAATTATCCTTCATTGAACCCAAAATAATAAGGCTCATGCCATTGTAATTTTGAATTAATAAATTGAATGTGTTATGAAAGTTATAACACGATATTAAAATATTTTCACAACACATGAATGATTATATGAAAACCAATAAAATTGATCATCATCATATGTATGGAGAAGAAAAAAAATCTTTCAGATAATAAAGAGGGGGTAAAAGGTAAAAAAAACATACCGGGCTTTGAATACAACTTTCTCTCTAGTGCTAGAAATGGAATACATGTACAAACCCAATGTTGAAATAGAAAATTCAAAACAATGAAAAATATAAACAATTATTTCTTAAAGGTAATTAAATAGTAATAAAACATGGATTGAAAACATATGGTAAGGGAGGACCTGAAAATGAATGACATCCATTCAATCAATAGCATGTATGTCCCCTTTACACACTACCTTTATAAGAATCAGTGATTTTATACTAAGGAAACACAAATAAAAATGATTAATAGAAAACAAAATGGATGAAAATTTATTTCCAAAAACAAATGTGATTATATTTCATAGGGAATTATAAATAACATACTTGTGAACAAATCAAAGAGATAAAATTCAATTCAATTCCTAGAAATTCAAAAAATATAACAATTCTATGTGTTATAGAAAAAATAATAAAAGTAATATTATTGGTCAAACTCATGAATCTTATCAATTGAACATAGATCTAATTAGTAACCCAAATGAAGAAGCAAAGTTGAAACTGAGGGGGGCGAGCTATTTGTGTGAAAACCCTCTAAATCAGTGAGAAGTGTACAATATTCAAACTAGGGGAAGTAGTGGGTGCCAAAGTGCAAGGGAAGGGATGCTCATGGGTGATGTGTAGGGATTCTGAGGATGGATAGTATTGATCTAGGGCATGGGGGACAAAGCGGTCTGGTGGGGATGGTGGTCAAAAATGTTGTGGATGACAGAGGTCGAGTGGGGATGACAGCTTGAATCACTTCATATGGTAAGGTCCATGAGGAGTTTTACATGAGGATGTTGGACGGGAGCAAGGAGGGGCTTCATGTGATGATTTTTGTGGGGAACATGGAGGGGGTTTCATGAGGATGTTTGACAGAAATAGGGAGGGGATCTGCATGATAATATCGGCAAGGGATGTCGGTCAGGAACAGTGTGGAGGTTATTATGATGAAGTAAACAAGGAACACCATCTAAGAATAGAGAGTGGATACCTGTGACCTATGAGGAATGATTGTGGGGAAAAGATATCTGGTTGGGGGAGGGGTTTCATGGAACAAGGGTGGAAGGGTGTGGTGGGTACCTTAGGTTTTTTTCACATATATATAATTTAAAAAGTTATGAATTTATATATAATTTATTTAATATATATATATATATATTGTCAATAAATATTACTAAATTATGTATATTTTAATTAATTGTTTATTTTTATTATCAAAAATGATATTTTTCTAATGTGTAATATATATATATCTATATATTTAATTTTTTATAAAAACATATATTATTAAATAATTTATTGAAACATATTTTTATAATGGTAAATGATTCGTCAGTAATAATAATTCATAACAATAGATTTGTTTATCGATAAATAAATTTTTTCTATTGTTATAATAATGAAACAAATTTAAATATTGGTAAATGATTATTTGGTTTCGAACTAATAATATAAATAGATATATATGTTGGTAAAAAAATTGGTGGTACCTATTGTTAATATCAATAGAATTTAATATCTATTTGAATTAAAAAAAATTACCAAGATATATAATATCTGTTAGAAATTTTATATTGGTAAATGTCACTTCTTTTAGTGAATTAATTCATAGTGATACCATTTGGGTTTACTAACACACCATCGATATTCATGGCTTTGACAAATCGATCATTCATATTTTTCTAGGAAGGTTTGTGGTGATTTTTGTTGATGAAATCCTAGTGTAATCCCAATTAGCATACAATCATGCAAAACATCTTGACATCATCCTGACTACATTGATATAGCATCATCTTTACACCAAGCTAACAAAATAGTGATTCTAGATTGATAAACTTCACTTCTTAGGCAATGTCATCTTAGAGATAAGAGTGTTAGTGGAATTAGAGAAATTTACAGCCATGGTATCTTGGGAGAAACCCAAGAATGTCTTTAAGATTATGATTTTTATGGGTTTAGTAGGTTATAATTAGTGCTTTATTTAGGAATTATTTAGTTTTGAAGCACCGATTTCTAGGTTAACTAAGAAAGGGGTAAAGTTTTTTTGGATAAATTCTTGTGGGGGAGATTTTCTCAAGATGAAATGAATAAATACCTTGACAAATATCCTCACATTACCTATGTCAGGTAAAGAATATTCTGTGTATTATGACACATCTGAAGTTAGACATAGAGAATTTCTACTGTAGGAGGATCGATTGGTTACTTATGGATCAAGAGGGCTGAGACCGCATGAGAGGAATTTCCCAACTTATGATTTGGAGTTAATAGTTGTGGTACAAGACCTGATATTCTGGAGAAATTATCCCTTAACAATGAGGTTTGAGGTATACAAGGACCATAAAAGCCTTAGGTACATATTTTCTCAATGAGACTTGAACCTTCAGTATAAGAGATAGGTCACGTATCTATAGTCCTTCAGATTTTAGTTGGATTATATGTCGGGAAAGGGAAACATCATTACTAATGAATTAAGATAAAATAGGTATACAAAGTCAGTATGAGAGTCTTAAAATGATTGGAATATAATGTCTCTCTTTGTAGATGTGCATCTAGATGTTCAGGAGTCCTAGGGATGAGTAGCTATTATTTAAAAATCTATTATACCTGTGATTTTGGAACAGATAAATATTGTGTAGTTATCTGATTCAGAGGTCTTAGTTCTAAGATATAGCTTATATGGTTGGGATACATCATCTGGATGTTCTATGGGAATTGTAAATTCTCATCATTTCCATGGATGATTATGGATTCCTATAATATTTCATGAGGGTCTGATGGGAGAGTTTCATGATTCTAGATGGGAAGTAAATCCATGTTTGACAAAGATGTATCATGATTTCTATATACATTACTTGCGGTTATCAATGAAGAAGGATGTAAGAGGATTTTTAGAATGATTTTTCACATGTCTTCAGGTGAAATCCAAGCATCAAATTCCAATTGGGATTTTATAGCCTTTTCCTATTTGATAGTAGAAGTGGGATGATGTCACTATTGATTTTATAGTAGGATTACCCAGGAAAATCTATAAGAACGATGTTTTATGGGTGATTTTGTATCAAATGAAAAAGGTTTCCCACTTTATACCTTTCAAGGAGACCTTTACAATTGATGATCTAGGTAGTCTTTATGTGCGTGAGGTAGTTCAACTCCACAGTGTTCTTAGGAGTATCACTGTAGAAAAAGATCCTCATTTTACATCATGGTTATGGAAGGGTACTCAAAGGGATCTAGAATCATAGGTTCTTCTAAGTAAGTCTTATCATCCTCAGAATTATGGTCAATCTAAGAGAACAATTTAGGTTCTGGAGAATATATTTTGAGCAAATGTATTGGATTTTAGTGGATTTTGGGAGAATAGTAATGAAATAATTGATTTTTCATATAATTATAGCTTCTAGGCATCAATCCAAATGAAAAAAATTGAGTATTTTAATGGAAAGATGTTTTGTTTTCCTCTTTGTTTATTGGAGGTAGGTGAGTCAGAACTTCTTGGACCTAGTCTCATGCAGGATACATATGAGTTGGTTTATTTGACCAGGAGGAAGTTGGTGATCACACGAAGTATCTCAAAATATATTTTCATTTGATTTTATAAACCCTATTTATGGGTGAGAAGGAATCATAACAAAAGGTTCAAAATTAAAAACATTTCACTACACCTGAGAAGATCATGAACAGATTCATCCACATCCACCAAAGTCAAGTCGCATGCTGCCCAAATCATGAGTACCCATGTCATTGTCACAATCCATCACCATTGCTGATGTCATCGTTCAACCATTGTACCTCCGAAGAACGTTGAATCCCATCGAAGACAATGAAAACCATCACACCATCTCATCTTTGTTCCTCAACGAACCAGTGCCTAAACAAAAAATATCGCCAGCCATCAACCATCATCGTCACCATCCATCACCACAACCATCACACAACACCACTATCATCTCAGTGTCATCACCACTAACATTGATGTCATCGACTTCCAAAACACCAAAGACGAACTTCATCATCCTCCATCACCGTTGTCGTCCAAAACACCACACAAGAGTACCAGATGCCATTGAAATCAGTCGTAGCCGTAGCACATCACCGTCATGAACAAACCGACGGCCGAAGAAAACAAGAACCAAAATAAACCAGAAACCCAAAACAAAACCATCACTGAACAACTTGTAGAATAACCCAACCCACATTCACCGAAAAAAAGGGGGAAGAAAGATGAAAACATAAAATGAACCAAAGACTATGTTGATGTCACCATGAAGGATGAGAACCAGAATTCCATGAAAGAAGGATGTCAACTCAGGCCGCGCGAGAAGGACCATCAGCCACCAAACCCCACATTCCAAAACTTCAGGAAATCATCACTTAAGATCCAACCAGGAGAGTAGTAGAGAGAATTGAGGTCAGGGTAGATACATAAACGATCGAGGGCTTTAGATGACGACAACACAGCGGGGTGAAACTAGAGACAAGAGTGAACCGACTTAAGAGAACCTGTAAATTCACCGACCGTCGAACCGCAAATCCCAAAACCACTATGAAACCATCAATCTAGGTCTGACACGGATAGGTGTAGTGGAACTCAAGTTCAGAGCAAGGTTAAAGTGGTCGGGGACTTCAACATAGGACCACCGTCGTCAGGATTAATAGGAACCCCTTGAGAGACATCATTGAGAACAAACTCAAGGGAAATAAAAGAGAGCGGATGAGATGGGAAAACAAGAAAAAAATAAAACAACTAGAAGATGGTGGGGAAAGAGAGGTGAGAAGAGAGGTAAGGGGGAGATGAGGTCGAAACACATAGGCCTCCCCCACCGAAGTGCCGACGAGGAAACCCTATCTTGAGAGATGCGAGTGGGAGAAGCCACTCCGAGGCTTCAATAACTATTATTGGGATTCCTCCACAAGAAGTATGAATAAATACTATGATGACCATTAGAGACAACCTCTGGATTTTTTTATTGGTCATTGTGTTTTCCTTAGGGTGTCACCTGGGTTGGGGAAATTCCATATCATAAAATAGAGAATGATAACACCCAAGTTTGTTGGGACATTTGAGATAGTGGTTAGGGTCAGTCGAGTAGTATACTAATTATCCCACCACAACACTGCAGTTTCATGAACAACATGTTTCATGTGTCACAAAATCAGTGATATTATCCAAAACCTCTCATATAGTGGCATGCAAGGGCATCGATCTTAGTACTGATGCATCCTTTTAGGATCATCATATATGGATTATGGACCTGGTTGAGAAGTATCTATAGGGTATCACTATACCTCTGGTTTGAGTGCATTGGTTGCATTGGTGTATTTAGGAGGATACTTGGGGGAGGGAGTCAGATAAGCGAGTATAGTGTACAGAATTGTTTTTCAAGACCCCACAATGATTCTTAGAATATCTCAAGGAGGATTTTTTATATAGTAGGGAGTTTGTAAGATCCAGAAATTTTTTAGGTATGTCCCTCTTTAATTTTTTGTGATAAATGTCTTCCATTGGGTTTTTCGTTGACTTTGATCCATGGTTCCTAAGTCTTTTTAATATATGGAGATCATTTATTGGTGAAAATGAAATAATTTTTAGGGATGTATGTTTACTTCAAATAATGGAGTCATGATATAATTGTGAAGAGGTAGTTTAAATGGTTTTCCAAGGGATTGGAAGATGTTGGAGGTGGTTTGGGTCCTCTTTTAAGAAACTAGGATAAAAGTTCTCAATAGGGGATTTACACACTGTTTAAAGTTATTACATGACATGTAAACTTTTCCAGACACATGTTGTGAAAGAAAAATAGGATGTGAAGTGGTTAAACATTGTGTAAGTATTTCACATTGTGTAATATTTGAGAAGGATAAAGTTCATCTGAGATGATGGTTTTTTTGGTATGGCCCTCTAAAATAAAAACAAAACATGTAGAAGAACTAAACATCATGTAATATCCTGATCAGAAATTTTAAAGGTTTCATGTTGCTAATTTTTTGTTCAGTTCGTTAAAGCCTTCCTTCTCATGACCATAGGGTGTGTACGAGGTAATTCTAGAGCACCATCATCCCTTCCAAATGTCTCGTTTGTGCAATCAATACCTGGTAAGTCTTTAGCCTTGGTTTCTCCTCCATCTTTTATTATTATTGGTAAGAGCAGTATAATCCTTGGACAATGTTTGGGTTTAATGTTAATCTTGATGGGATTTGATCTAGGTTTAATTTTGTACTCTTCTTCACATTATTCTTTATTGGTGTTACCCTTTGGAAGTACTAAGTTAATATTTGGTTAAATTTAGGGGATATAAACCATAACCCTATGGTCATTTATATTGAAAAGTATGTGCAATATCATGATTGAACAAACATAACATGCACCTGAAATAATTAAATGATGGATTTTATTTCTCTGTGGAATACCTTTGGATTCAATTTGTTATTGAACTGGATTATGGCTACAGTTTGGGTGAGTGGGCCCTTGATTATAAATGAATCAACTAATGTCATAAGTGTGTTTATGATGGCATGAGATTGAATGATTCCTTGATATAGATTCACCTTGGTTTTGATTGATTTTTAAATGAATGGAAAGTTATTGGTTTATGACCAAATAATAAACTGAATGTAAGACTGAAAAATAAATGGTAATTTTCAAAATTAACCATTGAGCCTTATGATGTGATATTGTGATATCTGTGCTGTTATGACTCATTGTAATACATGTTGTAATGATTATATAGTGGTCTATTCCTAGTGATTCATGTTTTAATGCTTATATAAAGGGTTATTTCTAGTTATTAAGGGTATATCTATACAGGATTGCATCTTCCTTGCCTTAGAATGCACCAACATTATTAATCATACCAATAGAGGAGGCAATATTGCCATCAAAACTTGATATTAAGAAAGCCTTAGATACCATTTATTGGAGTTTTATCTTCAATGTCCTTCGAGTATTTGGTTTTAATGATAACTTCATCAGTAGGATAAACTCCTTGTTCAAATCATCCTCCATCTCCATCCTTATAAATTGTTCACCTAAAGGCTTCTTTAAATGCACTATGGGAGTTAGACAGGGAGACCCCATTTCTTCCATCCTTTTTGCAATAGCAAAAGACTACCTAAGTAGATTTCTTCCTAACCTTGTTAATCAAAACAATCTTAAATAGGTTCGGGCCTCCAGGAACTTGACTGTTCCCACTCATCTCTTATACACTGATGACATCATCTTGTTCTTAAAAGGTGATAAGAGGAATGTTCAAACTCTCAAAAATTCCATGTCCCATTATGAAGAAATCTCTGGTAAAATTATCATTTTTAACAAATCCTTTGTTGTTTTTAGAAAAACAAAATTCTTATATTAGAAAAAATAGTATCATCAACAATTTAGGCATCAAGGAGGGATCCTTCCCTTTTACATATCTTAGTGTTCCCATATTCTAGGTAAGGCCTATCTCTAGTTACCTTTATACCATTGTTGATCATGTCATCAGTCATCATTCCACTTGTCTAGGTAAATGCCTCTCCATGGTAGGAAGAATTTGTCTTGTGAACTCTACTATTGTCTCCAAAATGGTCTACTCGATGATGGTCTACAGATGGAATGATACTCTTCTTAAGAAAGTTAATATGCACATAAAAAATTTTGTATAGACTGGAAGCACTCTCAAAATGAAGTTGTGACCATTCCCTGGGATACCTATTGTAAACCCTTAGAAAAGGGAGGTTTTGACTTCAAAAATCTTAATCTTTTTAATGATGCTCTTCAAGCTAGGCTCACTTTGAGGCTAATTCACAACAACTCTGATTCCATCGCTTTTCTAAAATACATATTCCTCATGAAGTTAAAGAAAGGAAAATTTAATTATATTTCATATTTCATCTGACCGTCCATTAGGAAATCTTACACAAATATTATGAATAATTCTAGATGTATGATTAGTTCTGACTCTTCCATGAATTTTTGGCTGGACAACTGGACTGGTGCTCCTCTAATCTCCATGATGACTCACAATTCTCTGCCAGATAACACTAACTTCACTATTAGGGATGTTTTACTTTATAATAACAATATTATCCCAAACAACATCATTCATGTGGTTGAAAATTACCCCTTCTCTAATTTTGATAAATTCATGGTCTGAAAAACTGCTCATAATGGCATCCTTGATTCCAAAAAATTTACAGGCACAATTTTTTGAACTCTGATTCTAATTTTTTTGGATGAAATAGTTTGAAAAATCTTGGATCAAACCATCAATACTTACTCTTGTGTGGTGTATCAATCACAATAGAGTACCCTCTGAGGTTGGTCTTCGGTCTTTTGGGATCCAACTTTTCTCCAAGTGTCATATTTTTAACTAACATAGAAAAGATACTAATCATCTCTTTCTATCTTCTTCTACTATTGTAGGTATTTGGAACTATATTTTTGAAATTTTTTCTTGAATATGGTTACTCTCTGACTCAATCAGTTCCCAACTAAAGTGTTGTGTGGATTTTGATTCTTCTCAGCAAATTAAGAATCTTTTCTTAACTGTGGTTGTTGAGCTAATCTATGTGATCTGGTATGATATAAATTCTCTTCTTCATAATAATTTCTCATTTAGACTTAATGTAGGTAGGATGCAGATTGTTCTTGCTATTTGAGATGTTTCCTCAATTCAAAAGGCTTGTTGTGACAACTTTGTTGTAGACTTTGAGATCCTCTGTCATCTCCAAATTGATGGTATATACAAACAACCTAGATGCACTTTCGAGGTGTTCTAGAAAGCCCCACTTTCAGGATGGATCAAAGTGAATGTTGATGGTGCATCTAAAGGCAACCCAGGACCTGCAGGATATGGTGCTATTTACAGTGACTATCTTGGTCGGTGCCTCGGATGCTTCTTTGGCAGTTTTGGGGTTTCTTTGTCTCTGGAAGCAGAAATGATGGGTGTTATCCATGTCGTTGACTTTGAAAAGAAAAAGGGTTGGAGAATCATTTGGATTGAAAGTGATTCAACTACTATTGTTTAGGCCATTTGGAATGGTGTGGTGCACCTAGTATGTCATCTTACTACCCGTTGGATGAACTGTCATGCTTTTCTTCTAGAGACTAAATTTAGTGTCACTCATGCCTTTTTTGAAGTGAATATGGTGGAAAATTCTCTTGCAAATAAGGGAGTCAACCATGACACAACTTGGCCGGATGACCTACCCAATGATTTACTCTCTATTTATTATAAATATTGTAAAAATATTATGTCCTTCAGACTCATGTAACTTTTTTTTCTAATTAATAAATTGTGCCTTGGTCTTCGAATGAGGCACCACCATCCTAAAACACACCAGGATTTTCCTAGATACATAGTAAAATTATTATATTACAAGACTTTCCTTTATTGATTGCTAAAATGATTATATTGTAGGTTTTACCTAGATTTTTATGATATACACCATGGATATATAGTTATAATTGGAATGATTATGAGATATTCTCATAGCAATTCTAGCATGGCACTGAAGAGGTTTTTGTTATACCAAGTTTATATGGTTAGCATTGACATGTTTTTGAGACATTGTTAGAGATATTATGGAATGGTGCCTAAGAAGGTTGATGTGGTATTAATTTAATTGTTTAATTGATTAATATAAATGTTTATTGTACTATTGCATACACTTATTATAAGATTGGTTATGTTTAGACATGGTGGTTATGGAAACCTTCATTTTTAAAATATTAATATTACATAAATTTTGCAGAATACATAAAACATTGTAAAAATAGATGCCCAAAGACCCTAATTGGTCTAATCCCTTTGGAAACATGGAAACATAAACATTGGTAAATAAGTGAGCTACATTATCTTCTACTAGTTTCTTCACGACTAGCACCCTTTTTAGACACATCATACTTATTACATATCTTCATAACCTAAGGGAAGTAAACATAAAAATGGGAGAGATCAAATGCTTAGTAAGGGTAAACAAGGGAGACATGTAAGAATTAACATGAACCTAGGGACATGACAATGTGATAAAAACATTCGAAGATCACACCCTACATATCAAAGATCATAAAAATGAATCATGGCATAAGTATTATTAGTTTGTAAAACATGAATCATAAATAAATAAAGGACATAAGCCATGAAATCATAACATAGGAATAAAACATGGTGATCCCCTATTACCGCCATGCATCACTGCCAAGACCATCTTAGTGTAAAAATTCTTTTACTGAACCGGGTGAGCCCCTATTACTGCCATGTATTACTGAACAAGTTAACCCTCATTCAAACCCTATATTACTAAACTGATTAACCCTCATTTCATCCCTTCCTATCTCATGAGATATAAATATTTACACAATGCATTTTATGGAGATATAGGTCCAACCCATATCACAATGAAATCGTACATAAATGTACAAAAAAATCATAAATAAACATATCATAACCCATGAAATGAAATAATTATCATAAACATGTAAACATATCATAACCTGTGGAAAAGGTTAAATGTTTTATAATTATTTCATCAAAATCATAACCCGTGAAAGAGTAACGAATTCCATATACATATAACCAATTAAATAGAAAGGGGTTTCATAAATACCATGACATTAAGCATAAACCATTCATATAAAGGATATGAATGGATCCTTTAGATCATTTCCGAGAAAGGCATAAGTAACATCAATATATGTCACTGTATATCTTAAATAATTTTAAAATATCTTTAAAAACATTTCTTGAGGAAAATATCCTTTCTCTTTCGAAAAAAGGATTTCTAAAGCATAAAACATATTTGAAAATAAATTTCATAGAAAATATATTTGAAAACATATAATGAAGACTTGAAATATTTTAAAAAAAATTCCTAGAAAAATTATAAAATAAGCTTCAAATAATTTTAAAAACATTTTTCCAAGAAAACACATTAAAAACATTTGAAAAAATGTTGAAATATTTTTAAAACATATTTTCTTGAAAACATATGAAAGAAAATTGAAAATGTTTTAAAAATGATTTCTTCAAAAATGATTTGAAAATTTTTAAATAAGTCTTGAAAACATTTTGAAAAATAAATACATGAAAATTAATTTCAAAAAAAATTCTTCAACATTAACCTTTCATAAATTTAAAGTAAGCTTCAAATACATGATGATGGGTAAATTCATACATGTCATACAAGGTAAAAAGAGCATTCCTTTTTCATAGTAAAAATGGTTGAAAGATGCCTTGTTAGGAAAGTGACAATAATATTCCTTTGAATATATAAGTAAAATTAAAAAGGGTAAAAATGTATTTTAGATATTTTATGATAATGTTATAATATTCTTGGGAACCCTTTTTAGAAAACATAGATTTTCAACCAAAAAAGAGGGTAAATTCGGGATTTCCAAAAAACAATTTATTAGCTATATTATGTACCAAAGAGTAGAAAATGGTAACAGTACATTAGTATATCATGAAATAATATAGTATAATAAAACTCATGAGTTTTATTGAGAGATTTATTATAATATTTCAACAAAGGGATCATAAATGTAAACAATCTTGAAAAGCGATGAGATTGTCTCAATAAACTCTTATAACTTCGTGAATTGGGATCATACTCTCCCAAAATTAAATTAAATTGGGATTATAATATCATGAAAATATTTAGATTCATGATATGTGAAATTTAAGTATATACACCTCAAAGAAAAAATTTAAGTGCATAATAAAACTTGGGTCTCAAAGAAGGCAAATTGAGACAAAACTATTTTACCAATTTGGTAACTTTTGAAACTTAAACCCCATGAAAAAAGGATCATAAAAATTACAAGTGAATAACCATAAATTTAATTATAAAATAAATATAATATAATCATGGTCAATAGATACATCACACAAAAGGAAAGAGTGGTGAACATAACATGTATCTCACGGAAATTAAAAGTATGATGAAGTCCCCTTACCCTGTGTCTTGACTCACATCATACTCATTCAAACCAACTGTATAATAAATATAAATTTATTATAAATATTTTAAATAATATTATTATTATATTTAATAAAATATATTTTTTTATTATGACCTTATATTACCTGATTTTTAACTATCCTATTTTAAGGTTTCACTTCGAGTAATATTCACTTTGTTCTTCACATGTGTCTCAATTTTTTATATCTTTGGTCCTTATACTTATATCATGATTCAAGAATTTAAACCAGGATATAAATAAAATTCAAAAACAGTATATTTATATTATAACTATAAATATAATATCGAAGTATGAAATGGAAAATACTATTCATGTAGACGGTAAGTTTTATGTACGCATGAACATTATTTCTGTTCTAATCATCGTATTGAAAAACAATGAATTATAAGTGTATATGTATATAATAACATTAAATTAGAATTATAATGTTATATATATCATATATTTTCATTAAAAACATCCTTAATAAATTCCATGTAGTGTGTGAATGAATCACATCGCTTTCAGGGGACGATAGTCCACTCTTCCTCAAACAAGATTATCGTATTAACACCAAATGAAAAGTAAAGATATGTGTGTTATAAAAATAATAAAGAAGATTAAATAGAAAATAAATATATTATACAAAATATATAATTATATTTTTAATCATAATTGACACCATGATTGGTGGTAAAGAAGAAATGAACAATCATCATTTTGTGAGGTAGTAGTTTGTCGTACACAGAAACAACATGTTCGATATCCATTGGATGGAGGTGTGTGTAAGTGTAGGTAGAAATATTATCATAAAAACATCCTAGTATATTTATGATACTTCTTGTTTCACATAATAATTGTATAATGATATTTAAGGGGTTGAATAAGGAAAATAAAGGAAAGGAGCATGAGAGAAGACGTTGCCTCTTAATCAGGTAACTCCTTTGGGTTTGTGCCAAAAGGATTTCTTGAGAGGCTTTATTCCCAAAGGTAGAATTCAAGGTTCAGGGGAGTATTTTTAGGTAGTTTATTAGGAAGGTATTTTATGAACTTAAGAGGTTTTATATGTGTGAGGAATGGCTAGAGGCGGTGGCCTTTTATTGTGGAGGTGGAGTGGTACTCTTGTAAATATTTGAAAAGATAATTTCACCCACGTTTTTCATGTTTAAAGGTGATACGATAATGGACCAAGGTCAATAAAATTGATTATAGGGTATAAATATGGCCAAAAATGGGTGTTGTCAATTTTTCAAGGTCATTTAAGCTCTTAAGTTTAACATTTAGTACTTTATAAACAAAATATTTCTATTAACATATGTAATTAATTTTAATCACGTTAACTGATATTTTTGTTAAAAAAATAAATTTTACCTCATTAGAAATTAAAAATTATTCTAATTCTAAATATGGAATTAATTTTTCCAAATTATAATCACATAAGTTTCAGAAATTAATTTTAAATTAATCCTGATGATGGGACAATAATGCGGGTTTTTAAAGTAAAAACGTCCAAACGTTTTCTAAGTTTTTATATCGAATTTCAAAGTGAAATTGGTTATAATGACCTAAATTGGATTAATTGATAAAAATATTATATAACTAAACTATTAAACCAATTAAAAATATAATTTAACCTAATAAATAAATTAGATGAAAGGCAGTTTTCTATTAAAATCAAATATTTTTAACTATTCATTAAAAGATTAAATCTTACATAAATATACCAAAAATTTATTCTAACTTAATTTTTATGTATCTATTAAAAATATAAATTTTTTTTATATATTAAATCTATAAAGGTCTAAAATTTGGATTTAAAATGGGTTCACCATTAAAAGGTGGTAAAACCACCTTTATAGAAAAAAATAGGTTTTTATGTATAAAATTGGGTTCCGTCTTATCTTACATATATCAAATATATTGGATGAATATAAAAAATATTTTATTGAATGTATAAAATATTTATATTATTATATCACTTAACAATTTTAATTAATTTAATTTACTGGGTTAAAATTTCATTGTGACTATAACAATATTTTCCTTTATATTCAATCGGTTTTCATATTTGTTTATAATTAAATGGTAACCTATAAATTTATCTTGTATTTATGTAAAAAACATATTTTCATAATTTAGTTAATATTATTCATATTCATCAACTTAATGGCTAGTTTATATCTCATTATAATAATATTTTTAATAATAAATTATAGTTTGGTAACACTCAGTCTTGAGTGTAACACAACCCATTGAGGAAGGTTAATCTTGCTTGTAATGTATTCTAACCTTGTTTTTTCAGGTAAGATACTCCAATTTCGTGTTGTGTGTAACAAACACCAATTACATTCTATGTTAAAGGAATGTTTGACTTAGTGAAAAACTATTTTTAGTGTTCTGTGAAGTGAAAAATATCAAATGATTAAATTAATTCAAAAAAATAAAAAAATCTAGGGATGTTACATTCTACCCCCCTTAAAATGAATTTTTCCCTCTAAATTAATCTAGGTTATCAAAGGTTTAGTACTTTAAAGTTTTATTCAAAGAAACCCACATCATAAAAATGGATACTAAAACTTCCCTTAAAATGGGAAATTTGGAACCATAATGGTTACCCAAAGTAACATATAATTATGTTTCCACATAGGAAAACATAGGTTGGGAGTGAAGCTTAGACATGGTGGAAAAGTGTAAATATTTATAGGTAGTGATTGAGGTCACTAATCACACCCAAGTGAATTATAAATGGAAATTTGAGGGCCTTAAAGTCATAAATATATAAGAAAATTCCACCAGCTTAATTAAAATTAAGGTATTAAGACAAGTATTTTTGATCACTTTCAAAAGGTTGAGTAATTGTTAATATATTTATATAAAAAAATTCATACATTGTTTGTACTTTGATAAATTTATAATTCTTCCATTACCTAAAGGAATTAATTTCCAAAAATTAACTATGATGTATAAATCACTCTAATAAACTTTTAACGGATCATAAGACCCATAAAATAATGAAATGTATAACTATTTGTCTCTTAAAAATAAACATGGATCAATATATAAACAAAAAAAGTAACACTACTGGTTCATCATAAATATAAATATACATTAACTAGGACATCATGTGGACCATTGGTAGGCGTGAAACCCTTATCATCCTTTGGTCATGGGTTCAAGACCCCCATCCTTTCCAGACATGATTGGTTATCACCTGACATATATGAGGTCATTTTCTAAATCAACACTAATATAATTTCCAAAAGATAAAATATAAACATCCTTGAAATAAAGTTAATCACTATATATCCTTTTAACCAAGGTTTTCAATGCAAACTCATGGCACAAATACTTCCTCTGAAGCTTTACTTAAACTTTTTATGAACATTTAACCTCATAACCCTTGTAAAAGATAAAAATCCAGAACTTTATATATAGAGTCATAAAATCAGTTTAACATTGATTCCCTTGTATATAATAAAGTATCTCTTGGTTGTCACATTCAAAACATGTGAATAACCTCATCATATATTCTCTTTAAACATAGTAACAACCTAAATTACCATAAATCCTTTGAAAAACATGCATGATTCCTTATTCCAAAGTGTATTGGATCTATTCCTTAAATTCATAATTGTTGTAAACTTCAACAGTGATAACATAAACCACCTATCAAAAATTCCTTACCTAGTTCCAAGGTAATCAATACTGTCTAATTTACTAATTCATATCCCATATATCTTTGTCTAGAAAACATTATCTTAAAATAAATAACATATTAAGGGTTACCTTCCCTTAGTGAAAATATCACCTTGTCATTAAATCACTTCACCAGTCCAACATAAACATTTAAATACAGAGAGAAAAAACATAAGTAGAACAATCCTTGTATATTTCATCATTATTAACTTTTAAATCCAAATACATAAATACTTCAATTACTTCATCCTTAATCCATTAACAATGCTACCTCATCCTGTTACATAATACCTATTTACTTTTACATTTCATTTGTAGTATCATCGTCATCTATAATGTAACCATTACTCACACCACCTTGGTGATTCTCTTCAATAACTTTCCTCTTGGGACATTAAGATTCATAATGACCATTTTCTCCACACTTAAACACTTAACCATCAATGATGTATTAGGGAGGCAAGTATTATCATCATTTTGTTAACCAAACTCTTCATTTTTTTCCTTACAATCACTATCTTTGTGTCCTTATTATTCATAGTCAACAAATCTTCTTGCTCATCTAATACATTAACTTAGGTGATTCTTTCCACATTATTCATATAAAGGAAACTAAATCTTCTTTCCTCTATGGTCTTTTTTACCTGAACTCTTAGAGAAATCCTTCTTTCCCTTGGTGAGTCTGAGAGTTGGTTAAGGTAAACATTGTTAATCATGTTCCATGAAAACTGATTAGGCATGATCACAACATCTTTGACTCCAGTGATCATACCACTGGAATTCTCATCAGAAAATCATCCATCACATTAACTATTAATCTAGTTACTTACAGTTCCCTACATTGTTTGAAACTATAATTATGGATTTGTGAAGATTTTGTGAATTCTCCTAGGTTATTCATAGAAAACATATATGTAAATCCTTCATAATGGTTTGTGAAGATTTTTTGACTTCTCAAACAATATCCGTGGAAGTGTCAAACTTGGTGTGCAACAAGGCTCATTGTCATGTACCAGATTAGCCTAAGTCAAGCCCAGAACATCTTGTTGAAGTTTTTACCCCAAGGTACATGTGTTCGATAGACACATCCACTTGTAGCATCTAAACAGGGATGTATTTCTATGAAACCACTCACTCTATCCTTCGACAAAATTATAAGAAATTTTCGTATACTTTTACTTATCTTTAGACTTATCCCTAGACATGTTCTTAGGGGTCTCACTAAGGTTTTCTCATTTTAGATTCCAATTTTTAAATATACCTTTACTCTGATACGAAATATATCGGTCGTCTCTTTTTAAACATTAACATTACAAAAGGTTTTCGGAATACTTAAAACATTATAAAAATAGATTCCCAAAGACTGTAATTGGTCTAGTTCCTTTGTAAACTTTGAAACATAAACACTGGTACATAAGTGAGCTACATTATCACCCACTGGGTTCCTCAAGACTATCACCCTTCTTATACACATCATACTTACTACAAATATTCATAACCTGGCAGAAGGAAACATAAAAATGTGTAAGCTCAAATGCACAGTAAGGGTGAATAAGGGAGACATGTAAGCATAAAAATGAACATATGGGAATAAGAACATGATAAAAACATTATAAGATCATAGCTTGCATATCTAAGATCATAAAAATGAATCATATCATAAAGCTTGGATGTTTTTAAGAAATGAATCATAAATAAATAAATAAAATAATCCATTAAAGAATAACCTAGGAATAAAACATGTAATTGTTGAAAACACATAAGCATATAATATTATTTACATAGTATCCAAGGAATCACTACCAAGATCATTTTAGTGGAAAAAAGTCCTTTAATAAACCGGGTGAACCACCATTCCATCCATGTATTACTGAACTGAGTAAACTCTCATTCAATACCTATATTACTGAATAGATTAACTATCATTCCTTACCTTTCTATCTCATTAGATATAAATCTTTACCAAATTAATTGGAGGGAGAAATAGGTATCACTCGTATCCTAATGAAATCATACATACTTTTTCTCAAAGATCATAAATAAACATATCCTAACCCATGAAATGAAATGGGTATCATAAACATGTAAACTTATCATAACCTATATAAAAAGTTACAGGTTTCAAAATAATTTCATCAAAATCATAACCCATGAAAGAGTAATGTATTTCATATACATGTAACCCATGAAAGAGAAATGGGTTTCATAAAGACTATGACATTAAGCATAAACCATTCATAGAAAGTATATGAAGGGAACCTTTATTTAATTTTAGATAACTTGATGAGTAACATCAATAGATGTTACCTTAGAGGTAAATAATTTTTAAATATCGTTCAAAAATATTTCTTAATGAAAATATCCTTTCTTGTATAAAAAATTATTTTTGAGGAATAAAACCATTAAAAAATCAATTTCACTGAAAATATATTTGAAAAAATATAAAGAAAAATTGAAACATTTTTAGAAACATTTTTCCTTTAAAACTTATAAAATAATCTTTAAAATATTTTAAATACCTTTTTCTTTGAAAAAACTATTAATGAATTCTTGAAAATATTTTAAAACAATTTTTTCTTGAAAACATATGAAATAATATTGAAAATGTTTTAAAACACATTCCTTTGAAAATACATTGAAAAATATTTAATAAAACTAGAAAAAAAATTGAAAAAAAAAATTCTTGAAAATTAATTTTATGAATATTTTCTTAAAGGTTAACCTTTTAAAAATGAATATGAAGATTCAAAGAGATAACGATGGGTAAATCTGTACATGTCGTATGAGGTAAAAAGGGTAAAAAGTTTCCTTGTTGGTAAAGAGACAAGAAGACACCTTTGAATAGATTGGTAAAATAAAAAAAGGATAAAAATTTATTTTATAGATTTTAATATAACGGTATAAAATTATTGGGAACCCTTTTTAGATAACATATATTTCTAACCGAAGATAGGGTAAAGTCGGGCTTTCCTAAAAACACTTTAATAACTATATTATGTACCAAAGAGTAGAAAATGGTACCAATACATGCGTACATAATTAAATAATATATTTTAAGGAACCTCATTAGTTTTCTTGAGATATTGATCATAAGATTTCAACAAAGGGACTATAAACATAAACAATCTCAAAAATCGATGAGATTGTCTTAATAAACTCTTATAACTTGGTAACATGGGATAATATTCTCAAAAACAAATTACATGGGTATTATAATATCATGAAAATATTTAGATTCATTTTATGTAAAATTTAAGTATATACCCCTTGAATAAATAGTTTAGGTGCATAACCAAACTTGGGTCTCAAAGAAGGAAAATTAAGACAAAACTATTTTACTGATTTGGTAACTTTTGAAACATAAACCCCATTAAATAATAGTCATAAAATAGACATGTGAATATCCATAAATTTAATTATAATATACATAGAATACAATAATGGTCTGTATATACACCACACCAAAGGAAAGAGTGGTGAACATAACATGTATCTCACAGAAATTAAAAGTTAGATGAATCCCCTTACCTTGTGTCTTGACTCGCGATGTACTCATTCAAACCCCCTGTATAATAAAAATAAATTTATTATAAATGTTTTACATAATAATATTATTATATTTAATAACATATATTTTTTTATTATGACCTTATATTACCCACTTTTTAACCTTCTTATTTTAAGGTTTCACTTCAGGTAATATTCACTTTGTTCTTTACATGTGTATTAATTTATTATATCATTGGTCCTTATACATATATCAAGATTCCAGAATTTAAACCATGATATAAATATAATATATATATATTTTATTTATATTATAATAATCTATATAATATCTATGTATGAAATGGAATACACTGTTCATTGAGACGGTAAGTTGTACCTACGCAGGTATGTTGTTTCCATTCTAATTGTCGTCTTGAAAAAACTAAAATGACTTATAAGTTTATATGTATATAATATAATTATAGTATAATTATAATGTTATATATATATCATATAATTTCATTAAAATCATCCTTAATACATTCCATTTAGTGTGTGAATGAATCACATTACTTTATGGGGGTGGTAGTCCATACTTCCTCAAACGATATTATTGTATTAAAACCAAATGGAAAGTAAAGATATGTGTGTTTTAAAAGGAATAAATAATATTAAAGAAATAATTTATATAATATATTACATATGTAAACATAGTTTTCATCTTAATAGTTACCTTTATTGGTGGTAAAGTATCAATGAACAATCATCATTTCGTGAGGCAGTAGTTCGTCATACACAGACATAGTATATTTTGATATCCAATATATGGAGGTGTGTGTAAGTTTAGGTAAAACACTTATCATAAAAACATACTAGTATATTTAGTATGCTAGTTTTTTCATAAATTAATGGAATAAATATATTTGATGGGGTGAAGAAGGAAAATAAATGAAAGGAGCTTGAGAGCAGGCGTTACCTCTTAATGGGTAACTCCTATTGGTTTGTACCAAAAGGCTTCCTTGAGAGGATTTATGCCCATAGGGAGGATTCAAGGTCTAGGGGAGGATTTTTGGGAAGTTTATTCGGTATTAATTGACTGAACATAAGAGGTTTGAGAGGTGTGAGGAATGAGTAGAGGTGGTGGCCTTTTACAGTGGAGGTGGAGTGGAACTCTTGTAAATATTGGAAAAGGGATTTCTGCCCAGGTTTTTCATGTTGCAAGTTGATCAAATAATGGAAAAAGGTCTATAAAAGTGATGATAGGATCTCAATATGGAAATGAAATGGGTGGTTTATATGTGTCTATATCGTTTTGGGTCTTAAATTTAAGGTTTAGTACTTTATTAACATAATTTTTCTCTTAACTTGTGTAATTAATTTTAACCACATTCCTGAATTGTTTTGGTCAAAAAATATTTTTGACCATATTATACATTATAAATTATTATTATTCCAAATATGTTATCAATTTTTCTAAATTTTAATCATAGAAGTGTCAGAAATTAATTTAAAATTAATCTCATTGATGGGACAACATTGTGGGTTTTAAAAGTAAAAATGTCAAAAAGGTTTCTATGTTTTTATAATAAATTTAAATATGAAATTGGTTACAATGACCCAAATTGGATTAATTGGTAAAAATATTATCTAACTAAGATATTGAACCAATAAAAAATACAATTAAATATAATAAATAAATTATATGAAAAGGAAATTTTGTATTAAAATCTATTATTTTTAACTATTCATTAAAAGATGAAACCTTTCATAAATATACCCAAAATTTATAATAACCTAATTTTTATGTCTCTATTAAAAATATAAATTTTATTTTTATATATTAAATAAAAAAATGTTCCATAAATTTTATTTAAAATGGGTTCGTTATTAGAAGGCTGTAAAACGACCTTTATAAAATAATAGATTTTTATTCATAAAATTGGGTTTATTATTATCTTATGTCTATTGAATCTATTAGAGGAATATAAAAAAATTATTGAATATATAACATATGTATTTAATTAATATCACTTACCAATTTTAATTAATTTTATTTACTAGGTTAAAATTCCTTTGTGACTATAATAATATTTTCCTTTATATTTAATCAGTTTTCATATTCATTTCTAATTAATTAGTAACCTATAAATTCATATTTTATTTTTGTAAACCATATATTTTCATAATTTAGTTAATAATATTTATATCCATCAACTTAACAGCTATTTTATATCTCATTATAATAATATTTTTAATAATATATTATAATTAGGTAACTCTTGGTATTACGTGTAACACAAGCCATCGAGGAATGTCAATATTGTTTGTGATGTATGATAACATTGTAGTTCCATGTAACATATGCCAAGTTGGTGTTTCTTTTAAAAAATCCCAAGTCGGTTCCATGTGAAAGGAATGTTTGACTTAGTGAAAATCTATTTTTAGTGTTGTGTGAAGTGAAAAATATCAAAAGATTAAGTTATTTCGAAAAAACAATTCACAAAATCTCAGGGTGTTACAGTGGTGTTGACCTACAGATTTATACTCACACCCCAATTGGGACACCATTTTTTACCTGATTATATTACATGGATTTGATATTTGAAAAGGTCAAGGGACCTTTCTGTTGATTTTTTCTTATTGTAAGGGATGGAGTTTGGAGATGGGATTGACATAGGACTCGATATTGAGGAATTTTGAGTAATTATTTCAGACTTTAATTAATTTATTTTTATTAATTCAAGAATGACATTTAGTTACATTATTTCTAGTAATTGTATTGTTACATTAATATTTATTAAATTATTCAGTTAGATTTTATTATTTGGTTTTTTGTATATTTTATTTCTTCTATTACATATGCTACTCAGATATTTATTGTTATATGATTATTTCTCTACGTAGAAACTCTATAAATATGGGGTATTATAATATCCCCAGGCCTGTACTCCTGAATACAATTCTAAAATCATGAACTTTACACTTCCATCTTGAATGCTGATAATTGTGACCCAAACTTTTCATCTAAAACATAACACATCAAAATTAAAACTTGGATCACAAATATTTAGGATTACCTTTTAGGTTTAGAGTTTTATAAAATTAGGAAAAACATCCTACATATACAATTAACATTCCATTAAATGATTATTTCACTCACTTAGTCCATGTTTTATTTTTTACATTAATACATCATCACCATCCATATGAAATACATTTTATAAATAACTCATTCAACATCATTCTTTAAAACTTTTGGAAAAGGAAACATAAGAAGGGTGAGCTAATATGCTGAGTAAGGGTAATAATAATAATTAACAACTAAATGTAATCATTGATCATAAGAGTGCATATTAGTATGATGACATAATCAAATTTCATGACTGAATCATAAAAGAACTCACGCCCATCAATACCTGGATCATCAAATATGAAAACATGGAAAAGAAAAGTGTTATAAAAATCAATAATCATGAGCCATGGTACATAATTATTGATCATTATAAACATTATAAACCCATATAAATAATAAATAAAACATGTACATACTTGGGACAACATTTTCACTTCACTCTTATAATCACACTTACAAATGGAATAATTATATGGTATATTTTCATACCAAATTCATTGTATAGATATCAAGAACACACCTATACTTAGTTTATCATGTAACCATCCATCATTGGTTTATCATGGAACCACCCATTATTGGTTTATCACATAAACAATCATCATTGGTTTATCACATCAGGACTTGTTATTTTTTTATTACATAAAAACCTATAAAATTTTCAAGTATCATTTCATAATCATAACACATAAAATCATTAATTTAATCATAACTCATTGGAACAACCATTACCCCTTTTATAACATGGTTATCCCACAAAAAAGGAATCATGTTTTATAAAAATTTCTTTGAAACATGATTAACCCCTAGAAAATGAATGGGTTCTATCAAAATATATTTGGAATATGATTTACCCAAGAAAAATAAAAGGTCTCAATGATAATCTCTTTGAAACTTGATTAACCCATGGAAAAGAAATGGGTTCTATAACAATATTTTTGGAACATTATTAACCCATGGAATATAAATAGGTCCAATAAAAATCTATTTGAAACATGATTAACCCATGGAAAAAAATGGTTTCCATAAAAATAACGTTGTAACATGATTAACCCATGGAAAAATTAGGCTCAATAACAATCTATTTAAAACATGATTAACACATAGAAAATAAATGGGTTCCATAATAATCTCTTTGTAACTTGATTAACCCATGGAAAAGAAATGGTTTCAATAAAAATATCTTTGAAACACGATTAAACAATAAAAAATAAATGGGTTATATAAAGTATCTTTATAACATGATTAAACCATGAAAAATAAATAGTTTTAATAACAATCTCTTTGAAACAAGATTAGCCAACAGAAAAGAAATGGTTTCCATAAAAATATATTTGGAACATGATTAAACCATGAAAAATAAATGGATTGAATAATAATATCATTGAAAAAATATTAACCCATGGAAAATAAATGGGTTTTATAATAATATATTTGTAAAATGATTAAACCATGAAAAAGAAATGGGTTCAATAACAATCTCTTTGAAACATGGTTACCCATGGAAAATGAACGGGTTCCATAAAAATATCTTTGAAAAAATATTAATCCATAAAGAGAATAATGAGTTTGGAATCGATACAAAATATTCTTAGTGGAATATATGTAACAATAAGTGTTTTTGAATTTTATGAATGTAAATACCATTAAAATATAATAAAAATGTTCTTGAGGAAAATAATATTTAAACATTCCAAAGTGTCTCACACCACATTGAAATATTTGAATCATAATACCCATGATGTAATAACATTAAATGAAACTTATAATATCATGATAATATTTATATACATGATATATCATGTCAAATGAGAAATATGTACACCACAAAAATATGATAAGTGTATATCATAACAAAAATCTCAAAGAAAGAAAATTGAGACAAAAATACATTACCACTTTGGTAACATTGAAACCTTAAAACCCATGAAAGAGAAATCATAAAATTGATATGAAAATACCCATAAATTCATGAATAACAATATTATAATACATTCATGGTCATTATATACACCACACAACAAAACTAAATTGTGAATATGGAATAATTTTTCTAGATAAAAATTGAGACTAGAAATTCCCTTAAAACTATGGTAACATCTAAATTAGAAGCCCCAAAAGTAATAATAATAAAATGTAACATTTTAATACCATTATTAAAAAATAATTCATGATATAATATATCAAAATATTTAGTAGATACACCACACAAAATAAGTAAGTGTTGAATATAACATTTGTCTCATAGTTGTAAAAAGTTAGATAAAAATCCTTTACCTTGAGTCTGATTTATCATTCTTATCATCTATCTTCCTGAATAATAAACTTATTTTAATTTTTTTACTTTCTTAAGAAATGTTTAAAATTTTATTATTAATTTTATTCACTTATAAACAGTTTTTATATTATTACATAATCGATAATATTTAAGTCATATGTTTTGACCATATTCGGCTTATGTGTCAAAACTGAATTTGATGGGTCGACTAAGGACAATGAGGTAATTATTTACAAAAATCCAGAAAAATAAATATGATATTATCAAATTTTAATATAAATTATAATTTTAATACCAATCATGGAATATGGTTATAAAAAATTAATAAATTTTACAATCATGGAGATGGTAGGTCGTATGTGCGCATGAGTATTGTTCGCATTTTTCAATGATCATTATGGAAATAAGGTAAGTAAAATTTATCATTAAATAATGTTAATAATATAATAAATATAATATAATATAATTATATATACTTATATATATCATTATTTTTATGTGGTGGTGAAAAAATAAGAATCATATCGCCTTGGGGTGACGGTAGTCCACAGGTCCACAAATGATGTTATCACTTTTTCAGTGGGTGAAAAGGTAAGAAAGAACGTGATATATTAAATTTTAAAATAGGTAATTATGTAATTAATATCATATATATTTCATTAATATCACATATTTTTATTAAACCCATCCTTAAAACATTTAATGTAAAGGTATTAACATTTTTATAATTCCTTTATTAAAACCCATATCATATAAAGTGTTAATTGTTTCCTATAAATTCAGTCTTGGAGATTATTCTTCACTCCAAGGAAGAAATTCTCAAATAAGTCTTCAAGATCAATGCCCTGGAGGAGGAGGTCTTGAAAATATGTGACAAAATGATATTAGTTGATACCAATGAGGATAAAAGGGAGTGGATCAATAAACAAGAACATATTTTGGCTCGAGGGTTTAAAAAAAGGAATATATCCAAATAAGGAATACGATGGATAATTATCTCAAAGATCATGTCAAGGATGATCTGGATATGGAGGTAATCAAAATTAATTGAGAGTTATATAGGGCGTTTAATTCTAATCATCTTAGTCCCATATTTAATAATTTTGTGAGTTCCTTGTATATCTGACACCTTTGTTATGAATTGAGTGGTTTCTCACTTCTTCCAAAAATAAAATTCTCAGATAAAAAATTTAATTTTTTTCTTCTAATTCTCGCCAGAATTTACGCTTTGCAAGGATTCCATATAGGGAGAACATATGTGGTAATTGTGTAAAAGTGTAAATAATTATAGGGAGTGAATGAAGTCATCGATCACAATGAATTAAATGATAAATAGAAAGTAAATTTCCTAAAAACATAAAAATGTGATGATAAAAACGAATATTGTATCATCATAATTGAAGGTGGTATAATCATACTTTTTTTCAAGATTCTTTTCATAGTGTTAAATAATTCTCTTAGCATCTATACTAAGAGAAAATAAATAAATTTACCTACTTAATGAGTATAATTTCATCCTTTAATAAATTTACATTAAAATATAATATTTTTATCCAAATGATGTTTATTCCATTTGAATTTTTTATTATTAAAGAACAAAAATAAACGTTTAAAAACCACATAAGCATAAAAGGTTTATTCAAGATATTCCAATAGTATTTAGACATTATCCAAAATAAGAATAGTTAGCACATGGTAAAATAATTCCCAAAATGAGTAAACCTTCATATGATAAACTAATCTTAAAAATTTAATTGTAATTCTATATGTTAAAACTAAATTATTTCATAAATAAATATCCTTAAAATTCATTGAACATTACAAAATAATTTTGAAACCCAATTATTATAATGATTTGATCATATATTCATCTAAGATAAATCAACTATTATTCTTCAAATAAAATCCCATATATTTCCAAAAAAATTTAATCTTAATCTATAAAAATTTCAGACTAACTAATAAATCAAATAGGCCAGTGGTATGTGGTATTCCCTTGTATCCTTTTGGTTATGAGTTCAAGCCCCACAACCTTGTCTAGTGCAATAGGTTATCACCCAAAATTTAGGTTGTCCCTTTTTTTCCATTAAATATGAAAAAAAATTCATCCCTAAAAACATTTCATATTTATTCTATGGGTTATATATACCCCAACTCAAAAAAATGTATCCAAAAAAATCATTAATCAATTAACATTATCATCACCTAAAAACCACCAAGGGGTGTATATGAATTTGAACTTATGATCATACTAAATCATATAGACCTATGATGGTATCCATAACTCTTATTATAACTTCACATGAAAACATTATAATTTAAAAAGTCATCTAAATAGACATTTGATACCAACTATAATAGCATCAGATCCGCACTCCCGGATCCTATGTTGAAATCATGACCTTTACACTTATCTCTTGAATCAGGATAATTTTGATCCAAATTTTTCACCTAAACCTTAAATAATCAAAATTATAACATGTATCACTTAAATTTTGGATGACCTTTAAGTTTTATAGTTATATATAATTAGTAAAAACTTCTATATATACAATTCACGTGACTTTAAATGAGAATTTCTCCCACTTAACCTATATTTTCTTTTTCACATTAACGCATCATCGTCATCAATATAAAATAAATTCTATAAATAATTCATTCAAAATACTAATTTAAAACCTTGAGAAAATGAAACATAATAAGGGTGAGATTACATTCTCAATAAGGGTAAGAATAAGCATTAATAACTGAATTTCATCAATGATCATATGATTGCATAAGTAAATTATGAAATAATCAAAGTACATGAGTGAATCATAAAAGAAATCACACACATCAATGCCTAGATCATATGATATAAAAACATGTAAAAGGAAAGAGTCATAAAAATAAATCATCATGAGCCATGTGATATTATTCTTGATCATCAGAAACATTATAAACCCATAAAAAGAATAAAGAAAACATATACCTACTTTGGATATCATTTTCACTTCACTCCTACAATCACTCATACAAAGGAAATAACCATGCAGTCAACTTTCATAACCAATGCATTGTATGGATATCATGGACTAACCCTTCCATGGTTTATCATGTAACCACTCATCATTGTTTTATCATGTAACCACCTTCCATTGGTTTATCACATAACCACTCATCATTGGTTTATCATAGAATCACCCATAATTGCTTTATCACATAACAAGTCATCAAATGTTCAAGTACCATTACATTATCATAACACCTAAAATCTTTCACTTCATCATAAAATCAAAGTAACACCCATTATACCTTTAATAACTTTGTTAACCCATGAAAAATAAATAGATTCTATACTAATCTATTTGAGACATGATTAACCCATGGATATAAATGGGTTTCATAAAAATCTCTTTCAAACAAGATTAAACAATTAATAAGAAATGGGTTTAATAACAATCTCTTTAGAACAAGATTAACTCTTTGAAAAAAATGGGTTCCAATAAAATAACTTTGGAACATGATTAACCCATGTTAAACAAATGGGTTAATAATAGTCTCCTTGAAACATTATTAGACTATGAAAAATAAATTGGTTCTATAACAATCTATTTAGAACATGATTAATGCATGGAAAAGAAATTGTATCAATAATAGTCTCTTTGAAACATGATTAACCACTTATAAAAATGGGTTCTATTAGAACATGATTAACCCATTAAGAATAAATGGATTCAATAAAAATCTATTTGAAGAATGATTAACCTATCGAAAATAAATTGGTTCCATAAAAAACTATTTGGAACATGATTAAGCAATAAAAATAAATAGGTTTAGTAATAATCTCTTTGAAACATGGCTACCCATAGAAATGGAATGGGTTGTATAATAATCTATCTGAAACTATCATAACCCATCTAGAAAAGAATGAGGATGAAATCAATAAAAAATATCCCCAGTAGAGGATATGTAACAATAATTTTTGTTTATATAGATTAATGGAAATACCATTAAAATATCTTTAAAAATATTCTTAAGGAAAATAATCTTTAAACATTCTTAAGTGTCCCACACCCATTAGAATCCTTTGAACCATAATACCTAGGAAGGAAAAACATTAAATTAAACAAATAATATCATATTAATAATTATATTCCAGATATAACATGTAAAAGTTCAATTATATACACCTCGTAATTAAGATAGGTGTATAACATAACAAACCTCTCAAAGAAGGCAAATTGTGACAAAAAACCCATTACCGCTTAATAAACATTGAAACGGTAAACCCCAAGAATAAGAGATAATAAAATGGATATTTAAATCCCAATAAATTAATGTATAATAATAATAAAATATATTCATGGTAAGTATATACACAACACACACAAAAGTGGTGAATATGGCATAATTTTCACAAAAATAAAAGTGATACTAAAAATCTCCTTACAACTATGGTAACATCTGAATAGAAAAATAAAAAATTAATAATCATCAAATAAAAAATTTAAATATCTTAAAGATAAAATAATTCATGATATAATATATATAAATGGGTAATATATACACCACATAAAATAATTAAGTGGTGAGTATGACATATATCTCATATATGTAAAAAATAAGATGAAAATCCCTTACCCTAAGTCTGATTTATCATGATTTTCCTCTAAATTATTGAATAATAAACTTATGTTAACTATTTAATTTCTAAATAACCTTTTAAAAGTTTATTATTACTTTTATTTCAATTATAAACGATTTATATTCTATTACTTAATCAATAATGTTTAACTCAGATGTTTTGACCATATTCGACTAATGTGTCAAAACTAACTTTGATAGGTAGAATAAGGTCAATGAAGTCATTATTTAAACATATCCAAAACAATAAAAATGAAATGATTATTTCTTTTTTAAATCTGTTATACTTTTAATATTAACCATGTAATATGGTTATGAAAAATGAACCAATGTTACAATTATAAAGACAGTAGGTTGTATGTACACAATAGTAACGTTCTCAATTTTCAATGGTCATTATGGAAAGAGTGTAAGTAAAATTTATCTTTACATAATTATAATTATATCATATATAAAAAATTATATCATTATATATATCATTATTTTTATGTGGTGGTGAAAAATAAAAAATGCGTTGCATTGAGGAGGCAATAGTCGACACGTCAAAAAACAACGTTATCACATTTTTCAGTGTGTGAAAATGTAAGAAAGAAAAAGATATATTAAATTTTTAGAAAAATAATTATGTAATTAAAATAATATAGATTTAATTTAAATCACATATATTTATTAAACTTATCCTTAATACATTCCATGTAAATCGTGAATGACTCACATCGCTTTGAGGAGGCGGTAGTCCACACGTCCAAAAATGATGTTATCGTACTCCCACAAAATTGAAATCATAAAAGGATTTGTTACATAATAATTAAATAAGAATAAATAAATTATAAATATAATATATACCAAATATAAACTATAAATATATAATTATTACTAACCTTTAAATGTGGTAATGGAAGAATGAATAACATCAGTTCGTGAGGTGGTAGTCTTTTGTAAACATTAATGATGATTGTGTATCCCATTTTATAGAAGTGAGTGTGGGTGTAGTTCTTAACCATAACATAACAATGTATTAGTATACTTAGTATATTTATGTTATTATATAATCATGGAATATGAATAATTTATGTTCTGGAGAAAGAAATAAATAAAGTTCTCATTGAATAATGTTAAATATTTTTCAGGAAACTCTTTTTGTTTTGTACCAAAGGACTTCCTTGGTTTTATTTATGACCAATTTGAGGCTTCTATGATTATATGATGGAATTTGGGAGTTTATTTTGTCTAGTAGTTTTATGATACAACATTATTAAGAGTTTTTAATAGAGGGGAAGAGGTGGTGACCTCATATAAGTGGGGGAGAGGGCACACTTGGTATTCATGAAAAGAATTGTGTTCTCCCCCCATTTTACCAATCTGTAAATAGTCAAATGGGGAATATTACATAATATAATACTTTTAATGGTATATATATTTCTATAAAATAATTCTTATATGAGTTTAAGGTCATTTTTACACCTTATAATCTAAGTTTAATCATTAAGTAAGCTCATTTTTTCCTTAATCACTTTAATTAATTTCAATCGCTTAGCTAAAATTTTTGGTAAAAAGTAAGTCTTATGAAAACACTGGTTTTTATTACAACTTAAACATGATTTATTACATAAAACTTCACTTGATAAAAAAAATAAGATCGAGTGGTTTAGTGTCTTTGGGTCTTAGGATCATTACATAAAAACTTAAAACATGAAATACAACATCTTTATTGAAAACTTCCTTTACATGACCACTACATTCCCTCGTACTTAGCATTTCGTGGGATAACCTGAGGACATGCATAAGAAAA
Source organism: Viscum album (assembly GCA_963277665.1). NCBI lineage: Eukaryota > Viridiplantae > Streptophyta > Magnoliopsida > Santalales > Viscaceae > Viscum > Viscum album. Next base: position 1,454,358,509 of record OY728145.1, read on the forward strand.
GGGTGAGGTCTAAAGCCCAGTAAGTGAATACACATGGAATAACATGAGGAGTACAATACATGTTAGATATTAGGCATATCAATAGAGCACAAGAGAAACATGAACATAAAAGGAATGATAAAGCATGATAATCATAACATGGAAATGTGGCAACAACACTTAACATGGAATTAGCATGAGCCAAGGCCCATTGCACATTAGGCATGAGTAAATCCCCATTTCAAATAAATCATGAGTAAACTCTCGTTGCACTTGAATTAGCATGAGTCAACACTAATTGCACATTATGTATCATGATACTATACTTTACCCAATGCATTGGAGCGCTATAAGGGCGCACCCTTCTTAAACATTTCATTTCATGCATAAGTGTGACACATGGATCATAAAACATGGATTCATAAAACATAATAATTTATTCCATGATAAAGGAATGTGGAATTCATAAATGAAAATTTACAATAAATAAGTAAATGTGCATAAATGTGAATACCCTTGATAGAGAAATGGGCATGGTATTCATTACACAATGACATTGGCTTAGAAAATCGGTGCGATTTCGGTAGCGTAACGGCGTGACATAAGAATTCATAAAGAATTTGTTGATGAGAGATAAAGGGGTTCCTCATCATATTTACATGTAATTTATAGTAAGGAGGTCATATAGATACATGTCCCAACAATTGTAATGGAATTTAGATTCATTATACAAAAGTATTGCATGAATGTAAAAGAGGAGAGAGAAGTTCCATTCGGAATTTCGGCATAGTAACGGGTGTACATGGGAGGCGTTTAATGAGAGATAAAGGGTATCCCATTATTCAAAAATAAATAGGGAAGTATGAGGGAGGTGCGAAACCACACCCCAATATTCATAATTGAAATTAAAAGGGCAAAAGAACTTAAAGAAAATTGGACAAAAATGAGAAAGGAACAAAAAAACCCTTACTTGGAAGTGTGCTTCCAAAGGCTAGAGTGAGGCTTGTGAAAGGCTTCGTGGGAGATTGGGGCACCTTGGGAGGATTCTAGAGAGAGTAGGGCAGAGTTTGGACGAACTCCAATGGCTTTGAGTGAGGAGGAAGTGGGAGCTTGGGTGGGTTTATATAGGAAAGGTGAGGGAATTCTTTATTATTTAGGTTTGGGACCCCTTATATTAAATTAATCCAAACCACAAACCATCCCATGGTTTTTACCCATGGTTTTTGGAAAATGAAAGATGAAAACAATATTTTATAAGGCCAAAGTCCGAACGTCTTAAAATAATAGGGTTGCTTATGTGGAGGTGAGTCACACTCCCATGGAAATTAATTTAAAAAGACAAGGTGTTTAATAAGTCTTGAGGGGTACATTAATGTTTTGAAAAGTAAGACAAATAAACCCAAAATCACATTATTTTAATTTTAAAACATATATTGGACTAACATAAAGATTATAGTATTTTATTACATCACTATTGGATCATTATGATGTCATAAAACACATTATATATTTAAACGGTATTTAATTTTTACTCAAAAATTTGACTGTCTCAGTAAATTATGAAAAATTCACCATTGGATAATTTCGACGTCCTGATTCCAAAAATAACATTTATTTTATCTAAATAATTTTCTAAATATTTTAATTTTCATTTTTAAAATAAAAAACGACATTAATCAAAAATTCACGGGTTTTGACAAAAATGGCTTTCAAGCCTTAATAAAAATTATAATTGCATTCATATAATTATATGATCATTTATATATATATAAATTAATCTAATAATAATAATAATAATAATATTTTATTAAAATATTATTTAATTCAAAAATCCATTAATTTAATAAAATATATTTCTTAATTAAATAATAACAAAAAACACCATTTGTAAATTAAAAACTATTTACAATGTATCAATAATGACAAGAAATTATATTCATTATTATATTCAAAAATAATATACATGAACATAGTACTATCGATTAGTTACATAACCCCTTAAAACAGTCGTATAAGACCTAAGGGTAAGGTGTGCGATGGTGACAGACTCTTGGGGTGGCTCGGATAACATCGCTCGAGTGGTAATTTCTATCAACTTCCACTTCTACCATAGATGGTCCTGTTCGAGCTTGACATGGTGAAGCTCAGTTTGGGCTTGGTCAAGAGCGAAGCCCAAGGACGCCACCTCTTTTTCGAGCTCTGATAAATGGACTTCGTATGGGGCAATTCTACTAGATGAGGACATCGCTTCCTTTGTCTAAGTAAAATTGGATGTGTTAAAGCCCTATATTTATACTAATCATGTGATCACTATTCAATGGCTATAAAAGTAACGGTCACAATTCTTATCATAAAACCAATGAAGTTGACATTTTATAAAAACATTTTATATAAAGATACATTTAATAATATCAAGAGGGATTTTCCATTAATGAAACTTTGGGTCGTTACAATATTCCCACCTTAAGAAATTTCGCCCTCGAAATTTTCCTTTTCCCACACTAAAATAGATGTGGGTAACTCATCTTCATCATTTCCTCCAATTCCCAAGTTGCTTCTTCAAACTTGTGGTTTCTCCACAACACCTTGATGAGGGGCATTGTCTTATTTCGTAGAACTTTTTCTCTACGATCTAAGATCTTCACTGGTTTCTCCTCATAAGAAAGATCGTCTTCTAATTGTACCACCTTATAAGAGAGTACATGTGAAGCATCCAGTATGTACTTCCTTAAGAGGGATACATGAAAGACATCATGTACTTTGGCCATAGTAGGTGGATATTCTAGTCAATAGGCCACATCCCCGACACGATCAAGAATCTCGAAGGGGATGATGTACCTTGGACTTAACTCCCCTTTCTTTCCAAACCTCATGACCTTCTTCCACGGAGATATGCGTAGAAAAACCATGTCTCCAACTTTAAACTGAAGGTCTCGTCGATGATTATCTGCATAACTCTTCTGTCGACTATGGGCTGCCTTGATATGCTACTAAATGGTTTTCACCTTCTCCACCATTTCCTTGACCATTTCACTAACCTCATCCCAACATTCTGGTGTTCTGAACCTTTTCCCATAGAGGGCTTCATATAGTTCCATTTGGATGCTCAAGTGGAAACTGTTATTATAAGATAACTCAACCAGAGGAAGAGGTTGATCCCAACCTCCTTTAAAGTCCATTGAGCATGCTCTCAACATATCTTCAAGTGTTTGGATAGTCTGCTCGGATTGGCCATCAGTTTGAGGATGATAGGACGTACTGAAGTTCAGTTCAGTATTCAGAGCATGTTGAAGACTCTTCCAAAACTTAGAGGTGAATCTTGGATCTCGGTCAGACACAATAGATAGTGGTACTCCATGAAACCTTACCACTTACCTTATATATATTTGTGCCAATTGATCCAATGAGAAATCCTCCCAAATAGAAATTAAGTGTGCAGTCTTTGTAAGACGATCTAGAACAACCTAGACTGCATTGTTGCCTTTGGATGTCCTTGTAAGTCCGGTGACAAAGTCCACGGTGATGTTCTACCATTTCCATTCTGGTATGGGCAATGGTTGCATCATCCCCTTAGACTTCTGCCACTTTGCCTTCACTTGCTGACACACCAGGCACTTTGATGTATATTCAGCAATTTCCTTCTTCATATTACCCCTCCAAAAGTTTTCTCAGAGATCTCAATACATCTTTGTGCTCCCTGGGTGAATAGAGAAATTTGAACTATGTGCATCACCCAAAAGATCCTTCTTCAGCTCCAGACTTGATGGAACACATAGTATTTTCCCAAACCGCCCAATTCCTTCTTCATTAACATTAAACTCCTAGGATTTCTCTTTTTCAATAGCTTCCACTTTTTCTTGAATTTCTACATCATCCTTTTGAGCATCCTTTAACCTTTCCAAAAGAGACGATTGAGCAATCATTTGTGAAAGGATTGATGATTTTCCCTTCTCTATGATTCCCATTTCCATTTTCATCAAGTCTAAGAGGATTGGATCCTTCTCAATTCTCATAATTAATAGAATCATTGGGTCCTTTCTACTTAGGGCATCTTCCACCTTGTTCACTTTCCTAGGGTGGTAATTTATTGAACAGTCCTAACCCTTGATGAGCTCTATCCATCTTCTCTGGCGTATATTAATCTCTTTTTGTGTGAATATATATTTATGACTCTTGTGGTAAGTATATATGTCACATTTCTGCCCATATAGATAATGTTGTGAGATTTTCAAGGCAAAGATCAACGCTGCCAACTCCAGATCATGCGTTGGATAGTTTCACTCATGGATTTTCAACTGCCTTGAGGCATAGGATATCACTTTATCATTCTGCATTAGCACACAACCTAATCCCTTATTTGAAACATAACTAAATACCACAAAACGTTCCCCACTTGTAGGTAAAGTGAGCACGGGCGCAGTGATAAGCCTCATTTTCAACTCGTTGAAGCTTTCTTGGCATTTATCACTCCAAGAAAACTTTACTCCCTTTCGAGTTAGCTTGGTAAGACGGTTGGACAATCATGAGAAATTTCTCACAAATCATTGATAATATCCATCTAACCCCAAGAAGCTACGGATATCTGTTACCGATGTTGGCATCGGCCATCCCTCAATTGCATCTGTTTTGGAGGGATCCATAGATATCCCATTGCTTGTGATGATATGGCCCAAGAATGAGACCTCCTTTAACCATAACTCACACTTGTTGTACTTTGCATAGAGCTTCTCCTTGCGCAAAGTATCTAGTACAGTTCTTAAATGATCCTCATGATCCTCATTGGTTTTGGAGTATATTAGAATATCATCTATAAAGACTACCACATATTTGTCTAGGTAATCTCTAAAGACTCTATTCATCAAGTCCATTAAGATTTCTGGAGCATTGGGGAGTCCTAAAGGAATTACTATGAATTCATAGTGCCCTTATCTTGTACGAAAAGCTGTCTTGGGGACATCTTCCTTCTTCACCCTTACTTGATAATATCCCAACCGCAAATCTACCTTGGAGAAAAATTGTGCTCCACGCAGCTGATTGAATAAGTCATCAATTCTTGGGAGAGGATACTTGTTCTTTATTGTGATTTTGTTAAGTTCACGATAATCGATGAAAAGCCGCATTGACCCATCCTTCTTCTTGACAAAGAGGACTAGTGCACCCCATGGTGAAGCACTTGGGCATATAAACCCTTTATACAGATTCTCCTGTAGTTGTTTCTTCAGATCTTCAAGCTCTACAACAGCCATTCTATATGGAGTCTTGGATAATGGTAAAGCCCTGGGTATAAGTTCAATTGAGAATTCAACATCTCTTCTAGGAAAAATACCAGGCAGTTCCTCGGGAAACACTTCAGCGAATTCCCTCACAATAGGCATTTATTCAAGGATGGTTTCTTCCTTGGACTCAATCATCTGAGCCAGATACTCTTGCTCATAGGGTAGTAATATACATGATTGAGATGATGGAGCTAAAGGAGATTCATCTTCCTGCTTACACTTGTAAAGAATCGGGGGTTGATTCTCCATATGGAGTGTGATTTCCCTCTCTCGAAAATTTATGTTGGCTCTATATAAGGAAAGCCAATCCATGCCAAGAATTGCATCAAATTCCACTAGAGAGAGTATGACGAGGTTCTCCAAGAAATTCAATCCATAGATTATAACAGAGGAGGACTTTTATTCGTGGGATGCAATGATTTCCCCATTTTCCGTACTCACCGACATCTTCACTTCCATGATTTGTGGTGGTGTTGGGATTATTCTACTAAACTTTTGAGATATAAAATAATGCGTATAACTTAAATCAAAAAGTATGTTCTCTATTCTTGAATGAATAACTAGAATACATGTCACCACATCGTTGTCGGGTTTCACTACAGTAGAAGAGATAGCAAAAGCTCTTCCTTGCTGCCTTGGAGGTTGTTGGTTGCCTCTAAAAACCCATTGATTAGGGAACTAATTTGAAAAATGACCCGGTTCTTTTCATTTGTAGCATTGAACAACGCGTTGAGGTTTGAATGGAGTGTTCCTATCCTCTGTCGCAGCCGCAGGTCTTTCTTGCCGACAGTTAACAGCTAGGTGCCCTTCCCTTCCACACCTGAAGCATTTCCTCGTCCCCTTAAGGCAATTTTCAGGGTGATTCTTTCCGCACTTTTGGCAAGTGGGGTGTTGGATCTTCTTAGCATTGTTGGATCTATCCATCATCCCACCAGCATTGAAGTGCACCTTATGATTCTTATCCCCATGATACCCTTGTGATTATCCGATCTCCATTTCGACCTTGAGGGCACATTGGACAATTTCTTCACAGCTATCAAAGTCACGGATCGCCAATGCTTTCTTCAGGCTAGGCTTCAGCCCACCAAAGAAGTGGTCAAATTTGCATTCTAGGGTAACGACAAATCCAGAAAGCATATCATGAAAGCCTTGTGAAGTTTTCCTCGTAAGCTCCAACATATTCTTCATCTTTTTGCTTGAGAGAAAGGATGTACCTTTCCATCTTAAGCCGGAGGGTGCACGGAAAATATTTATCGAAGAACATCTTCTGGAAATCCTTCCATTCCAACGCCTCGATCTCCTCCTCGGGCTTCGTATTTTTTATCAACGTCCATCATTGATCAGCTTCACCCTCCATACGATAAGCCGCCAGGAGAACCTTATCTTGTTCAGAACATTAAAGGATGGATAAGATCTTTTAAATGGAGTTGATCCATTGTTCAGCGATTGTGGGATCGGATGATCCACTAAAAGTAGGAGGTCTTTGTCTCATGAAGCTCTCGATAGCAACTTGTTCTTTATTAGGGGGGTTGAACATTCCTCTTGACCCGTGTTTCTATTCAAAACTTGAGTTAGCTGAGAGAGAAGCATGACAAAGATCACGATTCCTGCTCCCATTGGATTGGGCATCTCATTAGTACAGTCATCACACTGATCTTCACAACGGTTGATAGCCCGAGTCCTCCTATTACCGGCCATTGGCTGGAATAAAAGGAAAGTTAGGGGTAACACATAAAGGGTAATACAAAGACAAAAGTTGATGACTTATTAATAAACATTCATTTCCTTAACTCATGAGTCTATAGGCTTCAATCTAGGCTTTTCATGATCTACTTTCTAACATATATTCATAGGGGCATTTTTTAATTCCCTTAATATGGGTTCATACTAAGCTTCTGAATTTACCAAAGAATCTCCCCCAGAAGTGTTGTAACCAAGAGTGCAGGAAGGCCCATTGTCGTGCACCAGTTCCTGTTCGAGTCTAGCTCAAAGTAGTGTTTTCGGGTTTTACCCCTAGGATACATCTGTGCCAGAGCCGCATCTACCTGCTCGTATCCAAACAGGGATGTATTTTCTTGATAACCCACATACTCAATACTCACCAAAACTTAGGGACATTTTTATTGTACTTAGTCTTTTATATAAGTCTTTACTATGGTTTTCTAATCCTAATCCCAAAAAGAACCAAACCTATCCTTTGATACCAACTATGAAAACCCTGCTTTTTATTACAACTTAAACATGATTTATTACATAAAACTTCACTTGATACAACAACGAATATCGAGAGGTTTAGTGTCTTTGGGGCTTAAGATCATTACATAAAAACTTAAAACATGAAATATAACATCTTTATTGAAAACATCCTTTACATGAACACTACATTCCCTCGTACTTAGCATTGCATGGGATAACCTGAGGGCATGCATAAGAAAAGGGTGATCTATAAAGCCCAGTAAGGGAATACACATGGAATAACATGAGGAGTATAATAAATGTTATACATTAGGCATATCAAAAGAGAACAACAGAAACATGAACATAAAGGAATGATAAAGCATGATAATCATAACATGGAAATGTGGCAACAACACTTAACATGGAATTAGCATGAGCCAAGGCCCATTGCACATGGAGCATGAGTAAATCCTCATTACACATAAAGCACGATTAAACCCTCTTTGCACTTAAATTATCATGATTCAAAACTCATTGCACATGACGTATCATGATACTATACTTTACCCAATTCATTGGAGCGCTATAAGGGTGCACCCATCTTAAACATTACATTTCATGCATAAGTGTGCCACATGGATCATAAAACATGGATTTATAAAACATAATAATTTATTCCATGATAAAGGAATGTGTAATTCATACATGAAACTTTAAAATCAATAAGTAAATGTGCATAAAGGTGAATACCCTTGATGGAGAAATGGGCATGGTATTCACTACACAATGACATTGGCTTAGAAAATCGGTGCGATTTCAGCAGCGTAACGGTGTGACATAAGAATTCATAAAGAAATGGTTGATGAGAGAGGAAGGGGTTACTCATCATATTTACATGTAATTTATAGTAAGGATTTCATATAGATACATGTCCCAACAATTGTAATGGAATTTAGATTCATTATACAAAAGTATTGCTTGAATGTAAAAGAGGAGAGAGAAGTTCCTTTCGGAATTTTAGCATAGTAACGGGTGTACATGGGAGGCGTTTAATGAGAGAGAAAGGGTCTCCCATAATTCAAAAATAAAGAGTTAAGTATGAGGTAGGTGTGAAACCACACCCCAACATTCATAATTGAAATTTAAAGGGAAAAACAACTTAATGAAAATTGGACAAAAATGAGAAAGGAAGAAAAAAACCCTTACATGGAAGTGTGCTTCCAAAGGCTAGAGAGAGGCTTGTGAGAGGCTTCTTCGGATCTTGGGGCACCATGGGAGGATTCTAGAGAGAGTAGGGCAGAGGTTGGACGAACTCCAAAGGCTTTGAGTGAGGAGGAAGTGGGAGCTTGGGTGAGTTTATATAGGAAAGGTGAGGTAATTCTTTATTATTTAGGTTTGGGACCCCTTATATTAAATTAATCCAAACCACAAACCATCCCATGGTTTTTGCCCATGGTTTTTGGAAAATGAAAGAGGAAAAAAATCTTTTATAAGGCCAAAGTCTGTACTTCTTAAAATAATAGGGTTTCTTATGTGGAGGTGATTCACACTCCCATGGAAATTAATTTAAAAAGACAAGGTGTTTAATGAGTCTTGAGGGGTCCATTAATATTTTGAAAAGTAATCCAAATAAACTCAAAATCACATTATTTTAATGGTAAAACATATATTGGCAGAACATAAAGATTATAGTATTTTATTACGTCACTATTGGGTCATTATGATGTCATAAAACACATTATATATTTAAACAGTATTTAATTTTTACTCAAAAATTTGACTGTCTCAGAAAATTATGAAAAATTCACCGTTTGATAATTTCAACATCCTGATTCCAAAAATAACATTTATTTTATCTAAATAAATTTCTAAATATGTTAATTTTAACTTTTAAAATAAAAACTGACATTTATCGAAAATTCACGGGTTTTGACAAAAATGGTTTACAAACATTAATAAAAATTATAATTGAATTCATACAATTATAGGATCATTTATATATAATAAAATTAATATAATAATAATAATAATAATATTTTATTAAAATATTATTTAATTCAAAAATCCATTAATTTAATAAAATATATTTCCTAATTAAATAATAACTAAAAACACCATTTGTACTTTATAAACTATTTACAATGTATCAATAATGACAAGAAATTATATTCATTATTATATACAAAAATAATGTACATGAAAATATTACTATCAATTAGTTGCATAACCCCTTAAAACAGCTGCATAAGACCTAAGGGTAAGGTGTGCGATGGTGACAGACTCTTGGGGTGGCTCGGATAACATCGCTCGAGTGGTAATTTCTATCAACTTCAACTTCTCTCGTAGACGGTCCCGTTCGAGCTTGAAATGGTGAAGCTCATCTTGGGATTGGTCAAGATTGAATCCCAAGGACGCCACCTCTTTTCCGAGCTCCGATAAATGGGCTTCGTATGGGGAAATTCTACTGGATGAGGTCATCGCTTCCTTTGTCTAAGTAAAATTGGATGTGTTAAATCCCTATATTTATACTAATAATGTGATCACTGTTCAATGGATATAAAAGTAACGGTCACAATTCTTATCATAAAACCGATGAATTTGACATTTTATAAAAACATTTTTTATAAAGAGACATTTAATAAGATCAAGAGGGATTTTCCATTAATGAAACTTTGGGTCATTACAAGTATACATTAATATACATTATAAATTATTATGATTCCAAATATGGAATGAATTTTTCCAAATTAAAATTATTGAAGTGGAATAATGTAAATTAAAATTCATCTTACATATGGGAAGAGACAACAGGTTTTTAAAGTGAAAAGTTCAAAAGTTTGAAATGTTTTTATATCCAATTTCATTATAAAATTTATTACAATAAAAGAAGGTATATTTATTTATATAAATTTTCACTAATTATACATTAAAACCAATTTAGAATATAATTTAAATATATAAATAATTTATAAAAAATGTAGTTTTTGATTAAACTTCTGTATTTTTCACTATTCATTAAACATGAAACTTCTCAGAAAAATACAAAAAAATAACCAAAATTAAATATATATACTCCTAATCCAAAAAATAATTTTATTTTTTCTTATAAAATTTATAAAAGTTTCAACATTTAATTTTAAAAAAAATTAAACCATTAAAAGGCAGCAAAACTGCATTTTAGAAAAATACAACTTTTTATTCATAAAATTGGGATCATTGTTATCTTAAGATTATCAATAGTATTGGATGAATTTCAAAAACAAATATTTAATATATAACATATAAATTTCCTTAATATATTTCAATAATAGTGATTAATTTAATTTATTAAGATAAAATTCCTTTGAGGTCATAAAAATAGTTTTTCATAATAACACATCCTATATATTCAATTGGTTTTTATTATCATTTATAAATAATTAGTTACAAAAGAATTAAGTATATAAACATATGTAAACCATATATTCATAATTTAGTTAATCTTATACATTCTCACCATTCTAGTATCTAGATTGTAACTATCATGTTAAATAATAATATTAATAGTATATTATTCTCTTGTAAGACTAGATATTGCGTATAACACAAGTTATCTAAGAAAATCAATGTTATGTGCAAAAAAAATAAACTTATTTCTTCTTATAAAGAAATATATGATTTCCATTACATGTAACACATGATATATATTAATTTATATTAAATTTAATGAATATATTTCATAAAATATTAGGATTTTATAGGTATAGTATCTCTACTATACTTATCATACTCTTGTTGTTAGTTAGTAGCCACTTCTATATTGGGAGGCACACTTGAGGTCCCATAACCAACCATTTTCATCCACTTTATAGAGTTCCATATTATTTCATGTTATATTTGGGAATGTTTAATAAAAGTTATGGCCAAATTACTGAAGACCTCTTTTTTATATAAAGATATTCTTCATATTCCTCTAATTCGATGCATAAGATGTATACCTTAATGAGAGAGTTTCTCCAAGAAATTTAATTTGATTATGAAACTTTTATTCCTCTTTTATATCAAACTGTAATAAACACAATTTTTCTTTTTTATCTTGGATATACCTCATTTAATGATGATTAGTCGATTTTGTCATCCAAAATGATTTTCCACCTTGATTGATTTATTTAGGCCTCCAGAATTTTGATTCCGCATTGATTCCAATTTAAGAAGTTATATTCTGCAAAAAAAACCCCTAAAATAATATTTACTCAATTTTCATCAATATGTAAATATTTAGGATTTAAATAAAAAAGTGGTTGAAAAAAAATTAAATTACATAATTATGAATTGTTTACCTTTTAGCTCAAAATATCCCTAGTCAAAATATAAATCAATTTAAATCAAACTGCTAAATTGTAAAGGATTAAATAATATAAATATATAAAAAAATAATTAAAATATTATCTCTATCAATTACCCCACACATATCACTTAGAATTATGGACAAGTAATAATTAAAATCAAATGAAGGAAAATTCTAAACACATACTCATGAGATCCACCAATTTAACCCAAGGAATAAAGTGATATCATAACTCTTCAAAAGCCATCATTTTATGTTCTCTATTCATCTAATTCAATATATTTATTCTCCATTTTTCTTACCATTCAAACAAAACACTTACGTCACATCAAATTTCTCTCAATACACACATATATATTTTCAATAAGTATTTTCACATCCAAAATCGTGCATAAATATCAAAGGATTGATAAATTTTTAAATATATACCCTATAGGAGTAAAGAAAATGTGCTAATCATGGGGAATTTTTAGAGTTATTCAGTGGATTTAATTTTATTATTATATATGTAAAAAACATTAGGGCTGAATAAGGAGGGTTTGTATTTTTTTTAAAAAAAAGTTGAAGATTCTCATTTTCACCCAAGTATGATCTTCTCCACTTGGATTTTTTTTTAAATCTCTAGAAAGTCAAAACAATTTCTTCTGTAAATTTCTAGAAAAGAACACATTTTTCTTCTTGAAATCTCCATAAAGGAATATCTTTCATCAGAAAATTTTTTTCATTAAAAATTTCATATCTTTATAATTTAATTCTCCTCTCAAAAAAACACCAAATAATATACCACACCATAAGTCAGTTTACCCCCACACTAAATATTAATAATATCATGAATTTTCATTTCCATATCATCTTGTAAAGTAAAAATGGTCTTATAATGTGGCTAACCTAACAGGATTTCCATGGATATTAGGGGATATAAGGATTAAATGTATAGTGAAATAAAAAAATTCTCTTGAAAAGGGGACTTTAAAATCTAAATAAAGTAATCAATAATTAAAACCACATGTACCTCAACAATCAAATTTATATATATAAATAAAATCCTAGTTAAAAAATCATGGATTGGTTCTCAAAATAAATGAGGTGAATGTAATGAATATGTCAAAAATGGTTCATAATCCCCATGGTAAGGTGATTTTAAAAATAGAGATAGTAATATTTCGCATGATATTAAAAGATATGAGGTGTTTTCATGAAATTATAAATTTTTTTAACCTGATATAAATTCATTTTCAACATTAATTTATATTTAGTTTCATGGGTTAAATTTGTTCACTCAATTACATGGGTTTCATAGATTAAAAATATAATAATTTATCTCACAGGTTTCAAAAACAAAAAAAATTAAAAAAATTGAAAAAAAACTAGATAAAAATTTTTGAAAATAAAACATAAAAACCTAATCTAATAATTATGTTCCTCCCCTCACACTTATTTTGTGAAATTTCTTCATTATGTAAAATTTTTATATGAGAATATGAAATTCAAAAATTAAATACATGAATAAAAAATAATTGATAAGGAAAGTCACAAACAAGATTCAATTGTATTTAGCTTCTTGAATAAGGATCTACTCACCCAGTGGCTCTTGAAAAATCACTCTAAACATCTTTAACATGTGTCTAATGAAAATTATTGGTGTCCCTTTATCAAGTTATATTATCTCGTAAAATAATTAATAGAGATTCAAATAAAAACATAATATCCTCTTATTTGAAGGTTCTATTGAGAATAATTCCATAATGAAATTATTTGGTTCTTTCCTTGTACAACCTAGAGCTTTCATATGCATTATTCTTGATCTCCTCTAACTCCTACAAAAAAATTATTTTTTTCCAATAAAAAATATATTCATGTTCTACTTTTTAACATCCCAAAAATTATTGTGTTATAACTCAACAATCAGGTGATAGTCCTTTCCATAGACTAATCTAAATAGTGATAATCTAAATAGGGTTTGGAATGTCATCCTGTAAGACTATAGTGTATCATCTAGTCTCAAACTCTAGTCCTTTCTATTTGGGTAAATAGTTTTTTCTATAATTTTTTGATTTATCTATTTTAAAATTCATCAATTACATTTATTTAATGGTGGTAGGGTGTAGAGTCCATATGATGAACTTTATATTTCTTCAAAATAGATTCTAATATCCTATTAAAAATGTTTGTACCTTGACTAGTCATTATAAATGTAAGGACCCGAGATTAAAAAATACATATTATTGTGATTTTAAACTATAATTTATATTATTACAATCCCTAGTATATTTTATGTTTAGAGTTTTAGAGAAATATTAATAAATAATACATATTAAACCAATACAATGCAAGTGGACACTTATACACAATATCAATTTCTTCTATAAAAAATATTAAATTAAAAAAATCGTTTCTTTTCCCAAAAAACATTCAATATTTTTCAACTCGACTTCATCCTTTATCTTACCCATCCTTATACCCGGAGAAAAACATTTTAAAACATGGTATGATCACAAAAAGCTCAGTAAGGGACATATAAAAAATAACTAGTCTATTAAAAATATGAAAACCCATTAAAAATATTTTCTTAAAAACTCATTAAAAATGAAAGAAAAATAATATAGGTTACTTGGGACATCATTAAAATATCACTCTTGTGGTAACCCTTAAAAATGGAATAACCAAACCGCCAACTTCCATCTTCGGAGTACCCAATGTATTGGACAACTATAATGTGGCTCAGCCATTTAATCTTGAGCTATAATGGGAATAAAACTATCATATATTGAGCTATAAAGGGGATCAACCCATAATATAATGAGATATAATTTTATAAACCCATAATAAAAATTTTATATGGACGATATTATGAATAAAATCATTAAAAACTCTCTTAAACCCATTTGTAAAACACTTTTGAATTATAAAATATCCTTCTTTTTATTAAAATAAATTTTAAAATATACAAACCATGCATGTGATAATGAAAAAATTTTATTTGAACATAAATTTATAAAATTATAAAGGATAAATTAAATAATTAAAGTTCCATGAATTCATGAAAATCTACCCATTTAGTATAAGATAAAAAAACATTCCTTCCATATTTTTGTCAAAAAAGTCACAAAGAATCACTTTTAGAAAATGAAAAAAAGAATAACTTAAAAAAATTAAATATTTATACATGAGTATAAATTACATTAAAAAATAATAGGATAATAGTAAAATATTTTTGGAAATAATTTTAGAAAACATGGACATGGAATAAAAAAATATTTTTAAGGGTAACTTTTAAAAATAATTTTTAAAATAAAGTCCCGTATTAATATCATATAATTGAAGTGGTAATTAATAAAAAAAATATTTGTATCTACTATAAATACACATAAAACAAGAGGAAATGAAATATAATATATTTAAAAGTCATTTCACACATAATCTTAGTATGACATAATCAAGAAGTATAAGTTTAACCCAAATAATAGAAATTAGGTTAAGGATTCCATTACTACACATTTGTCTTCATTCATATGTGTTTAAAACTATTTTATAATGTTTTAAATAATGTTATTAATTTATTACATAACTATATTCATATTTATAATATCTTATATGACCTTTTAATAACATCTTACCTCAAATTATTTCATTGTTTTCGAGTGTTTTCGCTTCATGGTTTCATGGTCGGTTCACTCGTGTAATATTATGAATGTTCTTGTAAAATGAGATTACAACTCAAAAATTAAAATTAAATATAATTAAAAAACTTATATATGTATTAATGGTCCCAAATATCATTTTTCTTCCTTGTATAAGGATGATTCATTTGATAAAATGTTAATGATAAATGTTTAGTTTATTTTGTAGATTTTTATGAACACCATGAACTAGTTTCGTATTATTTAATATTATATATGTATATTAGTTCCAAAACATGAAATAGGTTATAATATACTTATTTAAATATTATTTAACCGTAATAATACTTTTATGACTGGTCATGAAAGCTATAAAAGAAATGAAAAATCATTATCCAGGGAGGCGGTAAACCGCCATAATTTTGGAAATAGTTTCTTTTATTTGAATAAGAGGAGATGATAAATGGAATGGATATAATATATAACATTAGAAGCATAAAAATAAATTATATACATGATTCTTGAGTTTTCATTCCTTGATTGATAAAGGGGAGAGGAGAAAATAGAATAATAAAAGAAAATAAGAGAGGTGCTTTGAGAAAATTACCTCTTGAATATGACCTCCTTAAAGAACCCATTGTGGAATTTGATTTGGTCTTTGGTGATACAAGAAGAAATTTTACATGGACAGAGTTATGAGGAGAGGTTTTGGTAGATATTTGAGGATATTCAAGGATTTTGAGGCGAAATGGGGTGGTGAGGGGTGATATTTATACTTGAGTAGGGGAGGTTTAATGTGACTAAATAATGATTATTTTATAATTAAATCCAACCACATTGAGGTGGTTTTAATTTCCAGGAATTTGGATGAAAATTAATGTTGTAAATTATGTTTATCATCAATACAAACATCAAAAAACCATTAATTTTTTTAATTTTTAGGTATTTTAAGTCTTTACCTATTAACTTTAACTAGATTCATTATTTTACATATACCACTGTAAATCTTAATTTTTACCTTGGTAACTTTTTTATTCATAAAATTTAAAATGAAATTTCTACATAATTATGAAAATATTATTAAAAATATATAATCTATTTTAACAAATTTAATATAATTAATTAGAAAAATTATGGTTTAAAAATAATTTTGCAGATGCAATAAGGAAGAGGGTTTTAAATTGAAAAAGTTCAAAAGATTCAAATGTTTTTATATAAAATTTCAAAATGAAATTGATTGAAATGATATAATTTGGATTTATTTATATATAATTGAAAAAATTATACTTTAAAACCAATTTAAAATATAATTTTTCAATATAAATAAATTAGACAAAAGGCAGTTTTCAATTAAAATACAGTATTTTTCACTATTCATAAAAAACGACTCTTCTCCAAAAAATAAAAATATTTCACTATAATAAATAACTCCTATTACACTCTATAAAATGAATCTTATTTTTAAAATAAAAACTATAAAAGTTTCAGAATTTAGTTTTAAAATAGGTGTGTTGTTAAAAGGAGACAAAATTGCCTTTTAGAAAAATATAACTTTTTTTCTTAAAATTGGATTTACTCCTATCTTAAGCCTATAAAACTTATAGGATGAATTTAAAAAATATTCATTTAAATATATAACATATAAATTTCATTCATATATTTTACTAATAGTTATTAATTTAATAATTAAAAAATATGAAACCAAATTATTCTATCAGTATCTAGGTTATTACACTCTCCCCCCTTCTAGAGATTGTGTCCTCACAATTTAATTCACTTACTAAAAGAGTGGGGATATTTTTCCCTCATTTAATTTTTATATTACCATGTTTCTTCTTAAACCATATGGTTTATCCAAAAAATATTAACCTTGATAATTACCATTGTTTCACACAAAAATTTCTCAATGGTCAAGAATTTTAAGAGGTTGTTCCTTGTATGAAAGTTTTTCTTCCAACCAAACTAATTTAGGGATCAAAACATTAGAAAAATATGGAACTTAATTTATTAACATAAAATCATGAAATACATTGTGTACTTGGGATAAACTCATAGTCCAAGACACTTGGTAGGAAACTGATCAAACTTTATCCAGAATTTTATATGGTTTCATAGACCTTGTACTTAACTTCCCCTTATTACCAAAACACATTAAAATCTTCCATAGAGATATTTTAAGAAATACCTGATCACCTACCTTGAAATAAATATCTTTCTTCCTGTTATCTGTATAAAGATTCTTCTAATTCTCAGATGAATTCATATATTGCTAAATTATCTTAAACTTCTCTACCATTTACTCTACTAATTTTGGTCTCGGAATCTTTCTTTCACCTACTTGATCTAAAAAAGATAGCATTAGACACCTATTTCCATATAATTTATCAGAATTTTCCATATTTATACTGTAATAAAAACATTTATTATAAGTAAACTCAACCAAATAAATATATTGATCCTGACTTCCATGTTAATTCATCGAACAAACTCAAAGCATATCCTCTGATGTCTGAATTGTTCTTGAATATTTTTCATCATATTAAGGATGAAAAGCAGTGCTAAAATTTAATTTAGTTACCAAAGACCTTTTTAGTCCTTTCCAAAAATTAGAGGGGAATCTATGATCATGGTTAGATAAAATGGAGAGAGTAACTCAATGTAACCTGAAAATATCCTTGACATATATTCAAGAAATTTGATTTAAAGAGTATTGTGGATAGGAAGGAAATATTTATATTTAGTCAGTCTATCAACAATAACCCAAATCACATTATTAACTCTATAAGTCTTTGGTAATATCACAACGAAATCCATTGATATATTTTCCCATTTTTACTTCATTACTAGTAAAGGATGATGCATCCCCTTTAGTAACTTTCATTATGCTTTAACTTGTTGACAAGTAAAACACTTCGTGGTAAATTAAGAAATATATATTTTCATTACATCCCACTAGTAGTACTCCCAATGGTGTCGGTATATATTTATTTTTCTTGAATTAATGGAAAATATAGAACTATGAGCTTTAGTTAACAACCCTTTACTCAACTAAGAATAATAAGAAATACATAATCTTTTTTCCAAATCAGAAAACACTTTTTTTATCAATATTTAAATTAGGAAACTTACCCTTCTTAACAGATTCTACCATTTCCTAAAAATATTGATCCTTATTATGAGTTTTCATAATTATTTCTCAAAAATAATTTGGCACTAAAACCTAAAACCAAATAGAGGTTTTCCCTACATCCACAACATCTAGGCCGAAATTCATTGAATCATTAACCAAATGGTCACATTCTAAATGTAACGTGGTTAACGTATCATTATTTTTTTTAATAAAATCTTAAGCCGTGTGTTTTTCTTTTCCATGATGATAATAAATCATACAATCATAATCCTTGATAGGTTCTAACCATATTATGTGTCTCATGTTCAATTATTTTTTATTTTATATATAATTAAAACTTTTTTATCAGTATATATTTTATACTTTACTCTATAAAAATGATGCCTCTAAAGTTATAATGAAAAATAAAGATCATTTAGTTCCAAATCATGTGTAGGATAATTTTTCTCATCATGTTTTAATTTTTTTGAAGTATAAGAAATCACCTGATCATTATTTGTCAGAACTCAATCAAGTCCCTTCAATGAAGCATCACTGTAGATAAAAAAATAACCATTTCTCGAGGGTAGAGAAAAAACTAAAGAATTTACCAATCTTCTTTTTATTTTTTGAAAACAATCATCGCACTATTTTTCCTAGATAAATTTAACTCATTTTCATGTTAAATTAGTTAATGGGTTAGATAACCATGAAATTTTTTCAAAAAATTACTTGTAATAGCCTGCTGATCCAGGAGAAATTCAATTGTGGTAATATTTGTTTGTTTTGGCCATTCAGAAACCACTTTTTCCCTAGATCAACTATTATTCTGTATTTACTTATAATATGAATAGGAAAAGAAATCCATTATAACTAGAAATCACATTAGCTAAATTTTTCGTATAACTTTTCTTCTTTAATGGTTTTCAAAACAATCATTATATTTTTTTAATGATCCTCATAACTCTTTAAATAAAACAAAATATCATTAATAAAAACAATAACAAACATTTCCAAATATTCATGGAATGCCCTATACATAATATCCATAAATATAGTAGGGGAATTTTTTAACCCAAAGGGAATGACTAGAAAACTCATTATTCTCATATCTAGTCTGAAATAAAGTATTCATAATATCTTTGTACTTCACTTTCAACTAACGATACTTCAGTCTAAGGTCAATCTTTGAAAAGTACTACGCTTCCTATAACTAATCAAATAAATCATCGATATAAGGAAAATGATACTTTTTTTAACTGTGATGTTATTGAAAGATCTATAATCAATAAAAAATATCATAGAACCATTTTTATTTTTAACAAATAAAATAGATGAACCCCATGGTTAAGTTCTAGGTTGAATAAAAAATTTATCTGACAACTCTTGAAATTTATTTTTAAGTTTTAAAATCTATAATTACGTCATTTTATGAGGTGGTTTTGAAATGGTATTATCATTAGGAACTAAGTAAATATTAAATTCAACTTATTAATTAGGTATAATACTAAGAAACTCATCAGGAAAAACATCCAGGTAATCATTTTCCATCGACAAAACATTTATCTGAACAGTTCCCCAATTTTCAATAATATGTGCAGGATAAAATTCATTTCCATATTTTAACAGTTTCTCATCTTCCTTGTATATTATCATTGGTATGGGTTTATTCTTGTATATAAACGAAAATTATTTTTGAAAAAAAACTTTGGTATCTATAAAATCTATCTCAACATGGTAAACAGAAATCCAATCAATTCCCATAATAGCATCAAACTCTACTAGATGGAAAAAAAGGTTTTCAGGTAAATTTTTTTCATGAAAAATTATTGGAATATTCTTATAATTTCTTTTACCTTAATATTTCCACCATGGGTTTTTACTATATTTTATTACTTCATTTATTGAGGTGGAATTTCCAATTTACTAGAAAATTTCATAGAAATGATGAATGTGTAGACCCTGAATCAAACAACACATTGGAATAATCTGTATAAAAAATAAATGTAATTGATACCACTTTGTTTTATGTACCAACACCTTCTGAAGTAGTTGTAATGGATTTTATGACACTCTTCTGTTTCCAATATTATTTATTTCCCCCTAAGTTACTAACTTTGGAAACACATTTGTAAAATAACCTAACTCTTTATAGTTAAAGAATCTTACCATTGGCCTCTCATTATTTTTTTGACTATATTACTTTCACTCATGATACACATTTTCAAAATTTCCACATAATATATTTACCTAAACTTATAAGATATTTTCTACGATGATTTTTACCACACATTTTATAAGAAGTGAATTTAATTTTCTTACCCCTAAATTTCTTTGATTAATTATTAACCAATTCCTACCAAACTAAAAAATTATTATTATTGTGATCAAAAGGAAAATAAATTTTATAAAACTCTATCCCAACTTTTTCAACACAATAGACTAGTTTCTCATAGATTTTAAACTCTCATAAATCCAATGCTCTTCATAAAATTGGTTTAAAACCAAAGTATAATATATTAATTTTTCTATCAATTTCCTAAATAAAATCTTCTATGTACCAAGATAGTATTGTATAATTGTATTCATATATATCTATAGAATCATCATCTTTTTGACTTATTTATAGGAATTGTTTCTCCATTCTAAGTTGAACATTTTTAGGAAAATATTTTTCCTTAAAAATAATCATAAAATCATCCCATTCCAGAGTATCATGATCGTATTTATCTTTAAAATTTTTATCCAGAGACCTAAATCCATCATATTCACATTCAAAACTATTAATGTAAAGGGTTAAATCTTGGTATTCCAAAAAAACCCATGACTTCAAAAATCTTTTTCCAAATCACGGATCCAATATTTGGTTACCACTAGATCTTGATCATCTTACTCTTTCATATTTTTAACCAGAGACTATAATCGACCAGATTCACTTTCAAAATGATTAATATCTAGGGTTAACTCTTGTCATTCTAAACATCCCATGACTTAAAATATATTTTCCAAAAATTGGTCCAACATTCAGTTAACACTTGATTTGAGGTTCAACTAAATGCTAAAGGATGTTGCCTCATAAAATGATCTACTACTATCATATTACTCTGTGGTTGATCCAGTTTCTCCTTTCAAATTATACCAACACCATTTATATCTTGTTTCAACTGATCTATAACTATTAAAAACTATTTTGTTCCAATTCTAACTATCCCTGGGTGCTGATTTGGAAGGGTGTTTTCCTCTCGATGCCTTCCCACCACAACTAACATATTTCTTCTGTGGAAAACCATTACGAAAAATTATATCTTATAAAAAAACATGGAAATATTCAAATTATATATCATTTAAACATACCCATAAATTAAAACTCATTTATGGGTATTCTATTAACATTTTCTTAACCACTAAAGTTGTCTAAACAGTGCTTTGATACCAACTATAAGGACCCAGCCTTAAATGTTATATAGTGTTGTGATTTTAATATAGAATATAAATTGTTACAATCTTAAGGATATTTAGGATTTTAATTTTAGAGAAATAGGAGTATCTCATACATATTAAACCTATACAATACAAGTGTACACTTATACTCATTATCCATTTCTTCCATAAAAAAAATCTTAAAATAAAAAAATGGTTCCTTTTAGGATAAATCTTCCCAATTTTTTAACTTGACTTCCTCCTTTCTCTTAACATTACTTTAACCCTATGAAAATCATTTTAAAACTTCATATGAGCACAAAAATCGTATTAAGGTACATAAAGAAACAAAATTTTTAGTCCAATGAAAACATGAAAACTCATTAAAAACATTTTCATAAAAAATGATTAGAAAGAATATAAAAATAATATTGGTGTCTTAGTACATCATTATCATATCACTCTTATATTAACCCTTACAAATTTTATAACCAAATGGTTGACTTCCATCTTCGGCGTACCCAATGCATTAGAGAACTATAATAGGGTTCACCCATCATATATTGAGCTATAATAGGGATCATCCCATTATATATTGATCTATAAAGGGGATAAACTAGTAATATATTGAGTTATAGTGGGATAAACTCATAATAAACAATTTACAAGGACCATATCATGAATAAAACCCTTTAAAACTCTTTTAAAACCATTTGTAAAACACTTTTGGATATTAAAATATCTCTTTATTGTAAAAATCAATTTAAAATATATAAATCGTTCATGTAATAATAAAACCATTTTCTATGAAAATAAATTTATGAATATTAAAATATTATTTAAATAATTAAATCTTCATGAAGTTAAGAAAATCCACTCATTCTATATAAGTTTGAAAAACATTACTTCCATATTTTTGTCGAAAAAGTCACAAAGAAAAACTTTTAGAAAACAAAAAATAATAATTTAAAAACATTTTGTAAAGAGTAATAAATTATAATAAATGAATTTGAACAATTATATGAGAATAGTAAAACCCTTTTTGGAAATAATTTTAGAAAACCTAGACATGGAAGAAAATGAGAGTTTTAAGGGTAACTTTTAAAAAATAATTTCTAAAAGAAAGTCCCTTATAAATATGATAGTGTTGAAGTGGGAATTAATAAAATGAATCTAATATGTATATATACTATAAATAAGCATAAAAAATATTAAATAAAAAAAATATTCATAATTAATTCCACACATAATCTTAGCACAATATAATCAAGAAGTATAAGTTTAACCCAAATAATGGAAATTGGATTAAGAATTCTCTTACCTCACGTTCAAATTTCATAAAATGTGTTCAAAACTCCTATATAATGTTTTAAAAAGTATTATTAATTTATTAAAAAACAATATAAATATTTATAATACCTTATATAACCTTTTAATAACATATTACCACCCATTCATTAATAATATTTCATTGTTTTCATTGTTTTCAGGTGCTTTTATTTCATGGTTTCAAGGTCGGTTCACTTCTGTAATATTATTGATGTTCCTGTAAAATGAGATTAAAACACCATAAGTGTAATTAAATAGTTTTAATTAAGTTCCATAAGTATTAATGGTCACAAATATACTTTTTTCCTTTTATTAGGATGATTAATTTGATAAAATGTTAATGATAAATGATTTTTTATTTTGGGGATTTTTCCAAATACCGATAACTTGTTTCATATTATTTAATATTTTGTGTGTATATTAGTTCCCAAAAATTAAATATGTTATATTATACATATTTAAAACTTATTTAATCATATTCATACTTTTATGACCATCTATGAAGGTGGTAAAGGAAAACAGATAACCATTATCCAAGGAGACAGTAAACCACAATAATTTGGGAAATGGTTTCGTTTCTTTGAATAAGAGGAGATGAGAAATGAAATGGATATGAGATATTACATTATAAACATAAAACTCAAGTATATACATGATTATATATTTATAATTAATTAATATATTAAGGATATAAGGAGAAAATAGAATAATAAAATAAAATAAGAGAGTTGATTTGTGAAAATTACCTCTTGAATATCACCTACTTAAAGGACCCCTTGAAGAACTAGGATTTAAAATTTTGGTGAGAAAAAAATAAATATGACATGGGGATACTGAACAAGAGAGGTTTTGGAAAATAGTTTAGGATCTTAATGTCCTATGAGGATAAATTTGGTGGTTAGGGGTCTTATTTATACTTGAGGAGGGGTGATTTTATGTGATTAAATAATGATTATTTTATAATTAAATCCAACCACATTGAGGTGGAGTTAATTACCATAAAATTTTGATGATAAATAATGTTTTAAGGGATTATTATGGTTGATAAAAACATAAAAAATCATTAAATTCTATAACATTTAGGTATTTTAATCCTTTACCTTTTAATTTTAATAATTTTTATCATTTTACCTATACCGCGGTAAATCTTACTTTTAACCACAGTAACATTTTTATGAATAAAAATGAAAATATAATTTATACCTAATTTGGAAATTATAATTTAAAATATGGAATCCATTTTACCAAATTCAATTCAGATAATTTTAAAATTTATATTTAAAAAATAATCCCATAAACGTAATAAGAAAGCATGTTTTTAAAGTGAAAAGGTTCAAAAGTTTGAAATGTTTTTATATCAAATTTCGATGTGAAATTGATTAAAATGAATTAAATTGGATTTATTGATGTTTAATTGAACTAATTATTATTTAAAAACAATTTAAAATAAAATTTATCTATGTAAATAAATTTGAAAAAAATATATGTTTTCAATTAAAATTCATTATTTTTCACTATTCAAAAAAAATGAATATTCTCTAAAAAATACCAAAATTTTACCCTAATATAATTTTGATATTATGATTTCAAAAATGAATTTTAGTTTTTGCTTAAAATTGGATTTCTTCCTATATTAATCCCATCAAATTTATTGGATGCATTTAAAAATATTATTTTTAATATATAACATATAAATTTCATTAAAATTTTTCACTAATAGTGATTAATTTAATTTAATTATTCTAACAAATATGTAATAAAATTATTCTATTAGTACCTAGGTTTCTACAATAAACATTAGAAATCCTAATATAGAAAACATATTTCCTTTCAAAAACATAGATACAGTTTTGGAATCATAAAATATAGAGGGAATATACTCAATCCACTTGTAAAAATAATCATTATAAAACAATATATAAATGTATCTAAAATTATTGGGAAACAATCCCATGAAATCTATACCCCATAAATCAAAAAGATCTCAATTCAAAAGTAGTTTCTAAGGCATATCATTCCTTTTTTGGAAATGTTTCCTCGAAATTGGTAATTTTTACAAGTTATACAAATTTATAAGGAACCTATATAAATTATGGGATAATATAGACCAGAATGGTTCACTTTCCTTATAGTTCATTGGGGTTAAAGGTGTCCACAATAGCTTAAAATGTGACAAAAATGTAGGACTGATTGAAATTTAGAATTCAGAAAGTATACATTAGTCATTTGATCACTACCAACATACCATAGGTAAGGTTTATCCCAAATGTAATTATTTTAATCACTCACAAGTTTATCAATTTATTTTCGGTAAAACCGTTGGGGAACTATATCAGTATCCAAATAATTTATAAGATCATCAAACCATGGTCTTTCACACTTAAAATCATAGAACTTTTAATCTGGAAATGATTCTTTAATTTGTAGATAGATCTAGGAAATTTCTTTCAAAATATATGGTATCATAATAAAATAGTTTTCAACAAATTTATAACTCAATTTCTTATCCTTTATCTCAATATCAAACTCCTATAACAAAAATATCCATCTCAAAATTTTGGGTTTTTCATTATGTTTCTTCATATAAAATATGATTATAGAGTGGTATGTGAAAATAATTATTATGGATCCCATTAGATAACATGTAAATTTGATTAAAGAATATATAATAGAAAATAGTTATTTTTATATTATTGTGTTATTTTATTGGGACTGATCTAGTGTTATTGAAGTATAATCAATCACATGAGATTTATATTCTAGTGTTTGACCCAAAACTACCCCAAGAGAAAATTTAGATGCATTAGTCACGATTTCAAAGGGAAGTTCCTATATGGGTGGTTATAAAATGTAATGGGTTAGAGGTTTTTCTCTACTCACTAAATTCTTGTCTAAAAATGTTATCAAGGATAAAATGGGTGTCTTTTTGGAGAAACCTAACCAAAGGAAGTTCATCCTTACTAAAATAATTTATAAATATGCTATAAAAACTAGAATGATCAATAAAATATCCAATATATCACATTTTTATAGATATGGAAATGAATAAATTTCCTCAAAATTAGATTTATCAACTTGAATTCCATATTAAGACACAATATGGCCCAAAATGATTCCATTATTTACCATGAAATGAAATTTTTCATCATTTTGGATGAGATTATTATTAATTAAATATTCAAAAACATGAGTCAAAATTTTCAAATAAAATTCAAATGATGATCCATAAATAGTTAATTCATCGATAAAAAATCCGATGAAATTTTCAATAAATTTAGGGAAAATTTTTATCAAACACCATTGAAAATTTCTCAGAGCATTACATAAGACAAATGGAATTCACCTATAATAAAAGGTTCAAGTGGGGCATGAAAAAGTGGTTTTATCTTGATCCTTAGGTGAAATGTGAATTTTTAAATAACCATAAAATTCATCAAGAAAAAAAATAGTGGTTTTTCCTAAATATACTTTCAAGGACTTGATCAATAAATACTAATTAGAAGTGATCTTTCCTTATCACATGATTTATTTTTCTATAATTAATGCACAATATCCATTTATTTTCAAGCCTGATAGGGGAAATATCTCCAAATTCATTCCTTGATAATGTAAATCACCATTTTCTGGACAACTTGGATAGGTATCATCAATTTACTATTGTAGATAGGAAAAATAATTACAGTATAAAACAAGGTGATTACTTCTTTATTAACAACTCCTAAAAGTTTTGGGTGCAATATTCATTGAAATTATATCCATTTTTTAGCATTTTAATCCAATATAATTCTATTAATTCAAGTTATAGGAATAATTCTAGTTAAATCATATATAGTATATCATATGGATTTATTTTTGGTTATAACGACTCATATCAGTTGGTTCTCATGCTTTCTTGAAATGTCTTTTGAAAATGTGATAGGGAATTTCTCATTTTCTCCTAAACAATGCATATTTGAGGTTCTCAGGATGTTTTTTCAGGTCTAGCTATGGTGGTGAATTTTCATTGATGAAGGAACACTTCCCATAGGTGTGGTTGTTTAGTGAAGTTCAAAATGTTAAATAACATTATACTTTTATATCCTATTGATCACTTCCCATGTTCTTAGGATTTATTTCATTTGAAAAATTGCTATTTTCTCTTGAGAAACTTCTAGAATGTTCAAAGGTTTCTATAAAGTCAGCTACATTAATTCTAAGATCAACAGAATATTTTATATTTGTTTCAGCATTCAAAGACTCATTACAAGATTTATTTTTTTTTTCTATTGTTGATTGGATTCAGCAGGAAAAAAAATTAATATTTTTTAAAAGATAAATTAGTTGATTATAAAAGGAAAAATAAAGAAGCATCTCAGTATAAAACTAATCAATCATGTTTACTTGAGGGTATGAATGATCATCAATTGGGTGTTTTGGGGACTGAAAATGTTTAAGAGTAGAAAATATTCTTCAAATTCAATTTAATGGGTTTCTTTTTGAAAAATAATAAATACTTTATAATTTTTTAAAAAAAAATCTCCCTAAAATGATAGGTTTATGGGTACTAAACGGATAATATTTCATATCTAATACATAAAAAATAAAAATTAAAAATCATGTCACTCACCTAAATAATAACATACTCTATAACACTAGAAGTCTTAGCGGTACTTCAGTTGGGAATTTTAGTGATAGTTCAAGATGGTTTATCTCTCTAACCTACAATTATGAGTAAAAAAATGTGTATGGAATTGATGGAAACTCCTAAATCAAGAATAAAATCCTTCAATTTTATTTTCTCAATGGTTCAGGTAATTGTAAAGGTTCCTAGGTATTTACATTTAATATGAAAATCATATTGAATCAAGGATGAAATATTCCCCCCTATTTTTACCTTTTCATCTTCTTTTAAATTCTACTTATGGGTACACATATCTTAAAAAAATATTTCATTTCTTGGAATCTATTTCACAGAATCAAGAAAAGGTATATTAACATTCACTTTATTAATTTTTTTCTATACCTTCTTATCTAACTATTTTCAACACTAGTCTTTATTGGTGGATCAATAATGGGATGTAGAAATAGTTGTTTGACTGGTTCTGGACTATTTTCAATACTAATTTGAGAAAAATAATAACCATATATCCTCTTCTAATATATCTTTGTTATTTAAAACAAAGAGTTTTCTATTGAATTTTTTTTCATTGAAATAAATTTCAAGTTTTCTAGCATTTTTATTACTAGTAGGATTCTCTTTAACAATGGATTCACCAAATAGAAGTGGTTTGGAACACTCTTAATCATTTTTAAGTTCAAAATAAATTTTTAGATTCTCATTTTTATGTTTACTCAATCTAGTTCCACTCATATGTTTTTATAGAACTCACATTTTCTTTCCCTTTATCTCTTGGATTCACTTGGTTTTGTAAAGGTAGAACTCCACTCATTTTATTTCTCCTGTTACTAATATTAGAGGCTAGTTAAACCACTCCATTCATTAATTTATTCATCATTTTTTTGTTCGTTCATTGATTCTTCATGATTAATCTCTAGGTTTTGAGTGTGTTAGGTAAGCTGAATTTTTATTCCATAGTGACTATTGTCTTTATCATTGAAATATCGTGGTTTATAGTTAGATATTTGACCTTGTAATAAGAATATTTTTTTCATTTTTTTAGAATATTTAATTTGAGTGGTTGTTCAAGATTTGATTGAAATTTTGGATGGATTGAAAAGGTATTTTTTTTGTTTGAATGAAAGGGACTTCTATAGAAAATAACATTGAAATTATCAAAAGTTTCTTTCATTTATGGAAATTTTTCACTAAAATTTTCATTGGAAGAACAAATTACACAATGGAATTTCATTTGATAAGTTATTTCAGGTTTGGGTGGGGGTTTTGGGGGTGTTGAACAATATCATTGACATAACCATGGTTTTGATATCCCTATGTTTGATTACTATCATTTTGTTTTTATAAATGGTAATGGGAACTTCTTGGTAAAAAATTAAATGAAGAAGTCCACCTGTTCCAAATTATTGAGAATCTTGGGCTATATTTTCACATGACATCCTAGAAATAGTTTGTGTTTTTTCAACTAAATACCCTATCATGAAACATCAATCACACTCCTATCAGTTAAAAAATACTTTATAAAAATATTTAATCAATAGTTGATCACTAATTTAATGGTGGGTATAGCAAAAACATAAGCATTTAAATTATTCTCAATACACATCAATGTTTCAACTTGATTTTTCTTCATCCCACATATTTCTTTTCAAATGGATGAAATTCTAGAAGAAGGTAAAATCTTTTAAATTAAGTGATTATTTAATTCATTCTAATTATTAATCAATGTCGAATGTGAATATAAAAACCATTATTTGGATACACTTTATAATGAAAAGGGAAATGACCTCTATTTAATTTTAATTCTAACAAAACCATGATGTTTCATGTTAACCCATAGATTAATGAATTATTTAACATGTTTATATA
The DNA here is from genome assembly GCA_963277665.1 of Viscum album. NCBI lineage: Eukaryota > Viridiplantae > Streptophyta > Magnoliopsida > Santalales > Viscaceae > Viscum > Viscum album. Next base: position 1,454,388,231 of record OY728145.1, read on the forward strand.
GATTTTCACTAAGAAATAAATTAAATTTTGGAAGTTGGTGAATAAAACAATATTTGAAATCAAACTTAGTAGGTGCATCAGCATATTCAATAGAGTTTTGTTGATTGTAATGATAAGATGATGCCAATTATTTAAAAGTAATGTTTTCATACATTTTAATTTTAAGTTCAAATAAATTCCTTATAAGTTGTTAATAAAAAATATATAACTAAGGATAAGTGGATTTATAATATATATAAACCCATAGTGATTAGTTATTTCTATTTCAAAATACAATAGTAACAAGTTAGGGTTAGAATTTCAGGCCAGGAAACAAATTCTAAAAAACCCCAAGAAAACTCCTTGGAAATGGAACTAATTGATGTGAGGGTTTTTTTAATGAAACCCCCATCATAAAATTTATACCCTAGAGAAATTAAATATAACACCCCTTGTATTTTCTCTCGAGGGGGTTACAATATATGTTACAAAACTATAACTGTTTATTTATTTTTTTCAAGAAAAATTTGTGTATTTTATTAAAAGTTCTAAAAAATAAATACAAAATAAATGAAAATAAAATTCAATGATGAAAATGAAATATAATTTAGAATAAAAAGGTTTTTGAAACAAAAATCGAAATAGTAGTTATGGACAAGATTAGATGTTCTAGAAACTCCCCTCTTCTTATTTAAAATGATTTCACTAATAAATTTCTCAATTCCAACCCATAGACATTCATATGAGAATATAAATTTCCTAATTTTCTTTGAAATCATATCAAGTCCTTGATTTAATTTTTTTCCCTTATATAAGTGATTCAATTAATTGAAGACCTAAAATCAATCAAACATAATCCAAATCATTATACTCGATGGAATGACATCTCCAAACAAAGCTAAAGAGTGAAATTTATTATTTTACTCCATAGGATGGAAAAACATTACAAAATTATTTAAAAAAATTATTTAAGAAATAAAATTAATTATTTAATTATAAAAAAAAAATTCAAGATAGATTCAAATGATTTTACATATAAAGATTCAAATATGGGATGGAGTATCCATTGGTTGTCACCATCTACAACCACTTGGTGTTTACCCTCCCATAAATTGAGTATCTTTTTCAATCTATATTTATTATTTCACAATATTCATACACAATAAATCTATAAAATTTATATCATAACCCTATAATTTCTATTTGTACCCAATAACCCCTGTTGAAAAATATAGATATGGAAATATCATGAAAAGTGGTGGAAAGTATGTTGTGTAGTTTCTATCCATCAAATTTTTTTCTCTATATACTCTCACCTCTAGGTTGAATCTCGACCAGTGTACTTATTAATAATTTTAATAAATTGATATTTATTTTCATTCCAACATTTTTAAATTATTTGGAAACATGTATGAAAACTTATACATGAAATACTGAAGCTTTCTTTTTTAGTACAACAAGACTCTTTATCTTCCTCTAATTTGGTAAATGAAATTGATACCTTAATGACTGACTTTCTCTATGGAATTTCATTTTCTTCTATGAATTCTAGTAAAAGTTTATATCAAATTATAATAACCTCAATTGGTTTCTTGTATCCAATATATACCTCATTTAATAAGGATTAGTCAATTCAATTTTCCAAAAATATATTCACATCGACGAATTTATTTGGGCTGTAAGAATCTCAAGTCATCATTGGGTCTAGTGGAAGAAATCGTATACCATGGAAAACTAAAGCCGAAAAAATGAAGTACTCAATTTGGATATATATATATATATATATATATATATATATATAATTATTCTCTAAATACAAAAGTTATTTAAAAGAGATAAAATTCTAGAATTAATAAATTTTCACTTTTTAGCTCCAAACATCCACGAAGTCTGAAACTAATGAAATTCAGCTCAAATTGGTAAATTGGAAGGGATTAAATCATTTAAATAAAAATGAAAAATAATTGAAATACTATCTCTATCATGATATAGGAGAGTTATCTCTAAATTTAATTATGCACAATAAAAGGAAATTGGCCACCATAAGGAAATAATATAATCTGGTTTAAATACAAATATTGTTAGAAAATAATAGTTAAAATTGTTCAATTATTATTATTCATAACAAATGTGGAACCCCATGTTAATAATAATAATATTATTAGTAATTTTTCATGACATGTGTTAAACTTACAAATAAAATTAAATATTATTTATTCAAATAATATTCAATATATATTATTTCTCATTTGACCATTAAACTATGATCTTAATTCCTCCACAATGTTTATCAGACCTTAAATAGTGAAAATATATTTAAAAATAAATAACACTTCATTATTATCCAATAAATAAATATTATATTCCCTAAATATCAAATAAATATTTATTAAATATTATGCTCAAAAAATATTCTCTCAAATAACTAGTGAAAGAACATATGTTACCATGAAATCTTTACTAATTGTTGAACCACTTGTAGGAGTAATATTTATTCAACTTGTTAAATAATAAATATTATTATTATTTAATGTAGGTTATAGATACACTTAATGTGTGGCCCTCTAGGACTCTTTCTCGATGGTATTAGGTGAATCATTCTAATGTACAAGGTTACCATCTACCAATACGCCAAGGATCCCATAGAGAAAGAATTTATTGTCGTGAAAAAAAATAAAACATCATACAGATACATACTATGTAATATAATACCGTTATATTCATATCTTTAATCAATCATGTTTCATGATGGTGCCACCAACCTTTGTGTCTGATATCTTTTTCTTTGTCTTTCTGGAAATTGAACATACCTACTGAACACCATGGGCATGGATTTATTTAATCTATATCATTTCCATCAAATATCCTGAGATATCAACATTCATTAAATAACATAAGAGAAAAATACTTTCTCACATTATTCATTAATGAATATTACTCATGATGCACCCAACTTATCCTACTTCTCTGTGAACATCTATCATTATAGTTTTTATCAACACATCAAAGTGAGGGACTCATAACATCCATTAATAATAATATAAAATTATAATGAACAATACACAAATTTTTAGATAGGAACATTCAATGACACATATAAATTTGTATTTCTTGTGGTCGGGTCTCGTTCTCAAATTTTACTATACTAGAAATTACCTTGGGCATACACCAAGGGAAGGTGTCTCAAAGTCCTATGAGTCTCCACCCCTGATAGAATATATCATTTATGAACTTCAAATGATCTCATCCAACTATATAACATATATTTAATAATACATTCATGTAACTTATGGTCTCTCATCCTAGCGGGGAACTACATTGACCTTTCAGTGCACCAGCTACTCTTAGTACATTATAACATAAAAATTCACACAGAAGAAAAGTCATGATATAATAAAGAGTTTATTAATAATAAAAAGAAATGAAAAAAATTTATCATATAGTGCATAGAAACTTTTTTATGGCACTAACAACAACAATAAATTCATATTAATGTTCAAGTATGGGTTTAAATCAGCCCAAACATGAACCTACCTTGATTAATTGATTATTGTGAGGTGTTTTAGTTGTAATATCATTTTAACAAAATAATATTTGTCTTATATAGTAGTTATTTATGTTATGTATCTAAATTTTACATACTTTAATTGATCGTATAGTTTATATAAAGTGAGAACTTATAAATGATGGATTATTTTCCTCTTAGTACACTCATTTTAAACGATTGAATTAAGGATAATCATTTATTGATCATATAATAAATTGGTTCTCCAATTTTTCATCAAATATACTTAATTATATCATAAAATCATATTTATACTTGTAATACCATCCTTATATTCATCCATGAAAGGTGATAATGAAAAACAAAATACACCATTCCATGGAGGTGGTAGTTTTCACATACACATGGATGTTGATTTCTTCTTCATAGAATGGAAGGAAGGAGTAAAATGGTTTATTATTTAGTATAATAAAAATTATATAAATATCATAATTATTTATTAAATTCCAAATTTAGATCATCCTTATATGGTGGTGAAGGAAAAGTAAACATGTTGGTTCTTGGAGGCAGTACTTTGCACAATAAAAATATAGAGGTTTAATTTTTCTTAATAGAAAAGGGAAATTTTGATTAATTATTATTCAAATTGAATAATAAAATTGATTATATAAACAATATTGATTTTATTACATATGGATTTGGAAATTATAATTTCCTAAATGTCCTAAAGGCCTTATATTTTTATTCATTTTTTATAATCCTTTATTTAAGGGTTGAGGGGGAACCCTTACATGGCCCATAGGCTTAGTGACACATTACATGGCATGTAGGTATTAGAAGAATTCATCCCAAACTATTACTACTTTGAAATGCCCCTCCCTAGAATCTATATCAGGATGTTAGATCTCCACCTTTTTGTAGATGTTTGGCCAGCTGTCATATGCAGGGGTGCACTAGACTATTACTTATGGAAATTTTCATACCCTCTCATTCTTCCAAATCTAGATATCTCTACTCTGGTGAATGTGTCTTCTCTGAATCCTAATCTAAAGCCTTGTTCCTTATAGAATTTGTTTGGTTTCATCTACACTTCATTTATCCCAAAATTCTTGAGGTGTCATGATGGAATTGAGGTGTCCCGAAGGTCTTACTGGCCCGAAGGTCTTGGCTGGGATGAAGGCCTGAAGAACTCGAGGACCAAATAGGTGACCGGAAGGTTGAATTAGATGAGTAGTTTTGGTTGTTATAGTATCAAACAGTACCTTCTAGAGTAACTTCTGCAGTACTAATATAGTGACCCGGAAATATTTCTCCACTTGGATTTGATCCTGAGTCTCTTGTATACACATAAAGAGTCCCCACCAATCAGGTTAAGGCTCATGTTCTTGTAAATTATAATTGGAAAATAAAAAATACAAAATAAATAAGTTAAGTAAAAATGATTACTCACATTGATCACTTTGAGATTTCCATAGAATATCCCTTCTAAATAGAGTACATATTCTAATATCATATTATAAGAAGCTAAAAATATATAAATATGATTCAAGAGAACGGAAAAAAATTAAACTTTTGGGAGGAAATATAATTTTTAGGAATTTCTTGTAGGTGTGGTGATAGACACCTTTATAAGTGGCTAAAATTACATTTTTGTAAAGATTTAAACGTAATATAATGGGAGTACATGTTAATCATGTCAAGTGACTCAAAAAATATGCAATAATTTAGTTTAGGGTGAGATAAGGTCTATAATATCTTAACTACTCAATTAGAAAAAATTTATTAAAAGTTATCAAGCCCTTTACCCCTTGAATTATTAATTTTTCCATTTAATCTTTTACCGTAGTAACTAGTTTTTTCCTATGGTAACGTAATCATTATGATTAAAAAAAGTGGTTATTATTATATAATTTGGTATCAATGATTATAAATATTAAATCAATTTGTTTTTATTAAATTTATAAAAGTGACAAAAATTAATATTAATATAAAAATGTATAATTTATTAAAAACAGGTTTTGAGAAAATATTATTATATTCTAAAATATCAGATATGGGTTTGTTAATTAAAACCAAAAAATTAAAAAATAAAAAGTCACATATAAAATATATATTTATTTTTAATTTTTTTAATGATATTATAATTCATACTTATATAAAAATAATGTCATAAATTTCAATGTTATTTTTAAAAACAACATTTTTTCACTATTTACCTAAAATTCATTCGCTTTAGAAAAATCCCAAAAATTCATCTTAAGAAAATATTAATATAATGAATCATAAAATAATGTTTATTCTTACAAATTAAAATTATAAATTTAACAAATTTAACTTTAAAATAAAAGGGTATATATAATGAAAAACTATTTTTATAGGAAAATAACTTTTTTTAGAATATTAACCATTCTCATTAATATTTATTATAATTTACTAATTAAAATAGTATTATAAAATATTCATATAAAATATATTTTATCATCATTAATCAATAGTTTCTTAAAATATAAATTCATATCACATAAAAAGAAAATACTATGAAAAATACATTTCAAATAATTAAAAGATCATATCAGTAATTTTAGTTATACCAATTGAATTTCATTGATATTAAAAGTATAATTTATTTTAATTATATAAATTTTTCATAAATTGGTTACTCATATTAATTCCTAAAAATCAAATGCTTGTGATTTAATGGTCCAAACATATCTTTGTTTTATTTTATTTCATTATTACGTGTATAGAAAGTTATCGAACACATTGAGTTATTTAAATGTAATAATATATTAAAATTTTTGGGTGTTAAATTATCTCTACTTAAATAAATTAAATCCTGAAAATTTTAATCACTACTCATTTAACAATGTAATGGTATTCTTAACATATTCATCATTCGGGATATAACCTCTAATATAATATCCACCTTACTCTATTATGCTATATCAAGTTATTTATCTTTCTTCAAAAAAGATTATATATTAATTAAATCATATACCCAAGTATGTTTATACCCTAAAAATATATTATATATAACATAATTTTCCCTAAAACATTTGAATCTTCATGATATTAAACCACAATGAGATTATATATTCTTCCAAAAATCAACTCCATTTTTATCCCTCGAATATACTAATCACTACTTCGTAAAGTCTCAAACTACTAAATATATATCATAATCCTATAAAATGATATAAAATTCACTAAATATATCATGGATCTATTTTTTATTAAAACAATAATTAATTCTAAGGCCATAATTACTATCTAACTCACTTTTATCAAAATCAACCAACCTATTAAAGATAAAATTTATTTATCCCTTAATCACATGTTCTTCATTAGTTATACCCAAAATATTACCAAGTCATAAAATCAATATTCTAGTTTGTTGATTAAATTTAATATACACTTCAAAAATAACAATTCAAAACTAATAATGAACAATCCATAGATTTTTCACATATTCTTATAACTTATTTGAATATATTTGAATATCATTGATAATATGAATCACTTTTAGAATAGGTTAGGATTTTCAAGATTTAAATTTTATTTATATTTTGACCTCACTTCCTTATTTTAGAAAGTTAAACTCACATTTTATCCATCATAAATATTATATACTAAAATTCTTAACAATTTAAGTATTCTACCTAATTCAAGTATAAGGCTTAGTGGTTTAATGATAAATACCTTTATTATCATAATTTCTGTGATCCTCTTTCAAAAAAACACTAAAAATGGTTACGATAAAATCATAAATATGAATATAAAAACATTAATCCAAATATTTATTCCCATATGACACCATCTTTTTTAATACAGGATACATTTGGTCAACCTATGACTCTCTTTGTTCAGTCCATGGTTATCCAAGGTAATTTTCCTATTGGTTGATCTAACCTAAGTAGTTAACATAACACTAAAATCCTTCATAATGATTCATTATAGATAGTTAAAATTAATCATAGCATACCCATATAGAGTGTTAACCCATGTATGGAGTTAGTCCACTTTATTGTGCACTAGGTGATGATCGATATAATACCTAATCCTCCCTTTTGGGGGTTATTACCCCAAGTAAACTTTGTGAAAAAGTATACATCCACTTTTAGAATCCGAAAAGGGATGTGATTGATATTTGAACCACATAATTTCTACTTTACCAAAACTTTAGGTTTTTATACTATAAATATAAATCTCACTTAGACTTATCACTAGGGTTTTCAAAAAAAATCATATTCTAACCCCCAAAAAAAGGTTTCATTATTACTTTTATGTCAATTCATATAATATCCCAAATTATTATTTATAAATTTGAAATTAGGATAGAATTATCATATAATCCATTATATTGTCCTCAAAAAATATACTAATCTCCAAATTTATCTAAACTCTTCTCTAATACCAACTGTGATGTCCGTCCACACACTCTCGGATGAGGTCCCATAAACATATACCTTACACACTTCTTTTGATTCCAATTGTAAAATACTTGATATAATCATCCTTAATTAAAAAATAGATATTTATTATTTCATATATTTTATCTCAAGTATCTTTTTTGTTTAATATATTTATAAAATTAGTATAAAACATAAACTAGAAAAACCCATGTCTTCCTCAAATAAGGGATATTGTTTTTCCAATAAATAAGAAACTAATAAAACTATAAATAGTCTTAAACATCTCCCATTAATTCTCCACACAAGATATACTATTTAAAATATAATGTGTAATTATTTTATTCATAACCTAGGAAAATGGAAATATAAGAATTGGTGAACTCAAATGCTCAGTAAGGGAAACATATAATGGAAGCTCTCAAAAACATAAGTATGGTATACATAATATGAAAGGAACAAATAATATTAATAATGTCATAATAAATTTAAACAAATATCATTATATATTTTTGGTAATAAATAAAAACAAGGATATCAATAGTAATGATCTCAAATATATGGAATGTATAATGTTGTACAACAAAAACATGTTTTCAATGTCTTGGTCCATGACATTATAATAATATGGTGAGAGGTATATACTAAAACCAAATTTATTTTTTCTCATGATATATGTTGATGAATCATGATGATATATAATTTTGGTCCCCACATATCACTTTTTTAAGTCTAATTCATTCACCATAAGAGTCATCATGATATTTCATACCATTACCTAAGGAACCTCTGTCTAAAAAAACATGGGTATTTGTATAAAAAAATATGGAATTTCAATACATAATCAACCTAAGTTAGTAGTAAATAATAATAAATAATTTCAATAATTTTCCTCATATCAATAAAATAGATAACATGATTTCAACCCATCCAAAAAAAGAAGGTGGATTGTTAAACAATACATAGTCAACTTGCGAATAATCATCAATATTAGAATAAAAATATACATATTACCAATACTTTTCTCGATGTTGTTAAAAGAGATAACATGATCATAACCCATCCAGAGGAATAATTTGGATAGTTAAATAATACATTGTCAAATTTTCAGAATAATACATAAAAATCCATATTGAAATAAAAAATATGTGGATTTTCAATAGTTCCTAAATCAGTAAATGGAATAACTTACTATGTAAGAATCCCTCAATATAAAACTATATAGAGTAGTGTTATACCGTTAATTCAATATATGAACAAAATTATTATAATACATCCTTATGAGTAATGTGGATAGTTTCAAAATAACATAACCTCAGTGCAACAAAGGAAACATAGAAAAGAGTTTTCGTAAATAAAATACACCATCAGAAAAATAATTCTTTTCAAATAGTATTAAAAAAGAGGGATCAAGAATCAAATTCTCTAATACCACAAGTCCAATCATACAAATGATAATATATATATATATATATATACGAGGATATATTATGAAATATAAATACTATTTTAGTAAATAATTTTGAAATGATAATGGAAATAGAAACAAAAACATAAAATTGGTTTTAAGAAACATTTTTAACATTAACATAAAATAAAGATGTACATTTCGCATTCAAAAGAAAATTTTGAAATGAGGATATGAAAGTTTTTGAAAAAAATTTAAATAATGGATCCTTGAAATGGAATAAATTTTATATTGTATAAATGAAGATATGAAGACAAAACATTTGAAAGTGATGGAAATAAAAAACACTTCTTATTATTTGTAACATACCATTGTTCAAAACTCACATTGTAAGAAGAGTAAAAAAATGTTCATTTTTATTAAAACTAAATTTTACCAAAGAGGATTATAAGATATCATATAGTATAATATTAGTGTGGTATAACCCATGCATTGAAAATAAAAGCTCAATATTAAACAATATAACTCAATAAAAATAGATTTATGTTATCAATATTTTTTAGGGAAAACATACTCCCTGAAGTATGGAACATATGAAAATGGGTTTATGTTCTAAAATTTTAAAAAATGATAGAATATGATATAATAAAATAAAATTTCATAATGTACATAGCTTATATGAAATAAGTTCATGTGAATGATCATAAATTAATGAATGAAAATTGTTTTACCGAAAAAAATGCTTATGAATGGGGTAACACTTGGTCAAAAGACATATAAAGGAAGGAACATGATTTTCCTTAGATTATCACATGACTTACAAGGAAATAAAGTATAAAACATTAATAATATATTAAATCAATGTATCATCATACAAATGAAACATGGTATATAACATTTAACATGTACAAATTAATTATAATTGAGACTAAGAAAACCCTTATATCTTGATTAACATTTTACTAAAAACCACTTGATAGAGAGGGATTGTAATTGAACATAAGATAAAATTATTAAAATATAATTCATGACATGATATATAAAATAGGTTTTATATACACCAAAAAAATTGAATTATTTTTATAATACTAAACATGTCTCAACGAGAGGAATTTGAGATGAAAACTCATTCCTTGGTGAAAATTCATTATTCACTTGCACCAAACAGACACAATAATTAAATTAAATTCATTAATTTCATACGCAATAACCTTATTAATAAATATAATAACTTATATATCTCATTTATAATAATTATACAAACACACACACACATATATATATATATATATCTGTGTGTGTGTGTGTGTGTCTGAAATGTTTTATATATTTTCAACATTGGGTGTACATAATCTTTATAGCTTTGAACTAGTTTTGAAAAAGAATTATTGGTTTATATTATTTGTCCAAAGTCCATAAATATTAGATCATATAATGTACTATAAAATATGTTACAATATAGTTTATATAGCTTTAATTTCATATTATGGTAGTTTTGGTTATGATCTATGGGGATGAAAATTGTGAAGAGCGTGTTTTGGTATTTTTTAAGGAATAAAGGGAGATATCATTATTAATGAGTAAAATGTTGATATAGCCTTAATATAAAAAAACAATTATTTTTATATTTATATCATTTTATACCATAAAATAATTTCTCAAATTCATCAATGGTATAAATTCATAGTATTGTTTAAGTGGATGGTTGAACCAACCCAGACATGAACCTTCTATGGTTAATGGATGATTATGTTGTGGTTTAGTTGTAATATAAGTCTATGAGAAGAATAATGATATTATTGTGTGATTGTTATTGTGATACATCATAATTTTAAATAATTATAACAAGGATATAATTTATATAAATTAATTAATTTTAAATAATAGATCATCTTCCACTTAGTACACTAATTTTAAATAATTAAATTAATCATTTTAATTTGTTGACCATACCAATAATAAGTCATCAAATTAATCATAAATGAAACATAATTATATCATAAATATCATATTAATTTTTTAATACCATCCTTACATATATCTATTAATGTCTATAATGAAAAACATAATATACTATTTAATGGAGGCGGTAATCCGCACATACGCATAGATGATGATTTCATTTTCATAGAATAGGAAGAAGGGGTAGGATAATATTTTACCTAATAATGGAAGTGGTAGTATGTACAGTGCATGAATGATGGTTTCATTTTTCTTAATAGAAAAAAAAATATAAAAAATGATTTCTCCAATATCATAATAAAATTAATTGTATAAGAAATAATTATTTTATATAATATTTATTTGAAAATTATAGTTGTGAAATAAAATTTGAAATAATTAAGTTATGTAAAAATGATTACTCATGTTGAGAAATTTGAAATTTCCTTGTAATATCCCTTGGAAATGGAAGAAATATAATAATCTATTGTAAGTACAAGATAAAAAGAGATAAATATGATTATTTTGTAAGGATAAAAAGGAAATTTTAAGAATTAAGCTTAATTTTTATGAGCTCCTTAAAGGTGTGATGAGAGGCCCCTTTTATAAGTGGTGAGAATGACATTTTTATTAATATTTCAAATTAATATAAAGGGTCCACATGTTAAACATTTCACATGGATATAAAAATAGACAATAATTGAGTATATTTTGAGATAATTTTTTGAATATCTCAACCATGAAATTAGAAACATGTTTTATGCTATTTACCCCTTGAATTGTTACTTTTTTCATTTATACTTTTACCACAGTAACTAGTTTTTACATATGGTAACTTAATATTTATGCCTAAAAGTAAAGTTTTAATTATTAGATAATTTCAAAAAAAAATATTATAAATTTAAAATCCATTTAATTTGATTCAATTTATAAAAGTTATAAAAATAAATTTTAATATAAAAATGTATAAAATATTAAAATTTACATTTGGGAAAATATTACTTATGTTATAAAATATAAAATATGGATTTGTAAATTATGAAAAAAAATAAAACATATAAAGTCTCATATAAAATAAATATTTGGTCCTTGAAAATTGTTTCATTAATTTAAATTTCAAACTTATATATAAATAATGTCATAAAATTCATGTTATTTGTAAAAATGCTATTTTCACTATTCAGCTAAAAAAATATTTTCTTAAAAACCCCAAAAACTAATCTTAATAAAATATTTATATATTTAATCAAAATATAGTTTTATTTTTTAAAAATTAAAATTATAAATTTTGTAAATTTGAATTTTAAATAAAAAAGGTGATATATAAGGAAAAACTGTTTTTGTGGGAAACATAGATTTTTTAGCATTCATATTACATCCCATTTAATAATTAAATTGGTATTAAAAAAATATCTATATAAAATATATATTATCATCAATATTCATAAGTTCCATTAAATATAAATTCTTATCGCATAAAAACCCTATATTTTGAAATATACATTTCTAACCATAAAATGATCGTATTAGTCATTTTAGTTATACCAATTGAATTTCATTAATATTAAAAGTATAATTTATTTTCATTATATACATATTTAATAAATCTATTACTCCTATTAATTCATACTAATTCAATTAATAGGTTTTAATGATCTAAAAATATCACAGTTTCATTTTAGTTTGGTATTTTGTGTGGATCAAGATATCAAACACATTGATTTATATAAAGGTAATAATATATAAAAATAATAATGTCTTAATGTATATGTGGATTTCCATATGGAAAATTCACACTTTTGAATAAAATTCCCTCCTCTTTTTGACCAAAATAGGTTGTTATATAGCATGTTGGACTACACACTATGTAATTAGGTTAAACATCGTGTAGTCCTTGTGTTTTTTTGTGAAACATCATGGTCAAATATGAATCATGTATTAATTACATGATGTGTAAGGGCTAATAAATTTTTTCAAAAGGAGGTTACATGGTGTGTACCAACTATGAACTTCATATACCTCATAAATTTCCATGAATAAATATATTCCAAAACCTTATACATGTATCATGGACATACGGTGAGTAAGATATAATGCATGTAGCTGGTTGTACATGGCGTGTACCCAACCTATTGATGCAAAAAATAGAAAAAAAAATATTACTCTATAAAAATCACCATTACGTGTTTTGTGAGTCATTTATTGAAAAAACCTTCATATGATAGATTTTATATGATATTATATTCTTAATTTAATTCTACATAATATACAGAACTATAATTCATGTATTTTTATTGCATATTGTGTACTCTATGTGCACTAAATTGGTACATGTATAGTATTCTCCTTGTGTTCTATGTTTCATTTATTGATAGTACAGACCATTAACTTTTTCACAAGTTTTGTATGTGATACCTTGTGTGGATGAACTATATGAAATGAAAAACATGCCATATAGTTCAAATAGGTACTCACCAAGTTTCTCTCATGTGAAATTTGTGTACTTATTCAATTAAATTTGAAATAAAATTAATTTATTTAGTTTATTTAAAATCAAAAGGGATGGGTATCTCTAGGGAAGATTTAATGGAGATTAAGATAACATGAATTTATTGGCTAATCATATAATTAATTGGATTAATTTATGAATGTTTTATTTTTATAAATTAATGAATTTAATTTAATACTAGATAATTATTTTAAATGTATATTAATCACACAATTATATGATCATGATCTTATAATGAGCTTTTTATATGAGTGTTTTCTTTTAATTTAATAATTTCATGGGATTTCACTGTCATTGTTATTAAATTAAAATGATGGAATGTGAGTCACCACTCCCTCTGTATTATGTATAAGTCCTATATTCCCATAGTTTCATTTTTGAAAAACCCTTTGTTCATTCCCTTGACCAAATTGTGTATTAAATTAATTTATAGATAGATCTATGAGGTTCAGGGATTTGGTTTAAGATGGAAATAAGTTGAAACTAAACCTATTAGATACACATTAAAGAGAAGGAATTTAACAACTCAATCCCAAACCAACTCCAAGAGTATTTTCCCTAGGGTTAATTGTTTATTTATTATACACTTAATAAAAAAACACCAATTAATGATCCTGATAATTCAAAATTTTATTTATTTTATTGGTTTCTATTCAATGATTTATTATATGGATTCTATATTTTGATTGCATAAATAAATATATTAAAGTGAAAATATTGAATTAAAATAAAAGGATTATGCGTAAAAAAATGTATTAACATAAGGTTAATCACTTAATTAAAATCCACTGAATTTCAACAAGACATGAAAATGGATAAAATAATAAATTTTACAAACAATAAAAAAAATACCTCAATCAAATATTAAGTCATACTATTCCTTCCATTTCTAAATTTATAATAAAACCAGAAAACTAAGTGTTTAACTAGACCTTTTTAGGAAACTTACATTTATCGAGGGCAACTAAAAATGATTTTGGGTTGAAAAAACCCAAGTTGATATGAAGAGGAGTAAAAATTTCTAAACCTGATTAATCTTGGAGTAAATTTCTGAGGAAATACGAGTTAGGGAATTCATGATTAGGGAGTCCACTCAATAGATCTAGAATTTTCAATCCAGTAGTTGTAAAGACTGTCTACCTACAAACCATTTAGTAATTAACCAATCCATGATTGTTTTATGAAAATGGAAATACAAGTACTATCCACTAGAATTTATACATGATAATACATTTTTTATTCAATGGTGAGGCCATTAGGAATTAATAAAATAATGAGAGACTTAACAAAAATAATTAAATTATTTTATCTTGCATATTTTTTAATCAAGTTAATTATTAATTTTCTATTTTAATTAATGAGAAAAATGTAAAAAAACCATAAGAACACAATATCCATTCTACAACTTAGTTCATGTCCTCATAGGTTTAAATTTCCTAGAATGTCATAGGTGTTTTACACTTCTTTTCTATTGAAGAATTTATACTATGTGTTGGAATTCATATTCCTGATCCACTATCTTTGTATGTTTTTAGTGGTGAGAATGATTTCTATATGATAATAATAGTGTATTATTCTTATGTTTGTTACATTATACTATTAGTTTTTTATATATAGATGATAATGTAATATAAGGACATGAATTCTTACACTATTAATTATATTCTCCATGATTTGAAAAGACAAAATAATATAATTTGGATAAATGAGAATGTCATCGTACTTCATGAGTATAAACTAGAAGAAGGCCAACTTGATACTTATCTTGGATTTAAAATGGTAGAGTAAATAGATAATATAGTAATATTGAGCTTCTATTTGGATAATAAATTATCCATTAATCTCATATTATCATCCTCACTACCAAATTGATCCTTATATCCAAGACAGGATGGATAGTATAGATAAATCACTAAGGAATATTTTTACTCTACTTTGCTAGAAAGATAAGTTTTTTATTAAACTTGTTTCATAGTTCATTAATGATGAAGAAAAGTACAAGGTTGAGAATCCCATGGACATTTCATAGTCAATGGATTATTTGAAACATTCTTCAAATAGAAAATTTTAAAATGGGAAATCAATAAATATGAGGTTATATTCTTCTCCTGGGGAAATAAAGGTGGAAAAAGGAAAATTTTTCATTGGATAAGAAGTCATTAGAAGATTATAATTCAAGTATATTAATTATTATATGTAATTTATATCATATAATTCATGGGTATATGTTTTCATATATATATAGTCATTTGAAATGTAGGAACCAAGTAAATATAAGAATATTGAAGCAAGTAAGGTGTATTCTGAAAGGAACTAAATAAAGGTGATTCCTATATCATTAATGATAATTACACAACTTCTAGATTACATGGTGGAATGATTCAAGTTAAACTATTATTTTGTATTTAGTATTACTAAAAACATTTATCTCATTGTATATTTTAGACATAATTATACATTATTTCATATTTGAAATATATTTCCTATGGTATTTCATACTAGAATAATTTTTTAGTAATTCTTGAATCATAAATATACAACCAAAAATAATTTAAAAATAATTTAATACTTAATTACATAATGGCGGGAAGATAAATTTTTTCAACATAAACTGATATAATTAGAATTTTTTATATCCAGATAATTGTTTTATTATTTGTTCTGGTGATATAATAGGTATACTAAAAAACTACATATCATGATTTAGATAAATATTTCTTTAAAAATAAAGATACTCTTTATTGATTTTAGATTTAACTCAACAAGGCCACATGAACTATTCAAATTAAATGGTTAAATTCATATACTTTATGAGATTCATTTAAGAAATTTTTAAAATACATAGTGAAGTTAATGAGTTAACATAGTGATGATTGAACACACTCTGATAATTATTTTCTGGAAAAATATTATCTGAGTAATAATTGATCATATACAAGTGGATTAAAGGTATTCCCAAACTCAAATTTCCTTATATACTTCAATACAGTTGTCACGGACCGCCTCCCAGAGCCATGAACCTTATCATTTGACCCCATGGGTTTCCTGTAATACCATGGTTTCCTTCTTGGAACACCATAGGCTATTACTCACTTGGGTCGCTTATCAGACTAATGAATATCCCCACAGGCCAACACATGTTCTTTCAGTGTGTTTTGTCCTCACTCACACACTCCTTGGGAAACTTCCCAGAAGGTCACCCATTCTGATTACTAATCCTAGCCAAGCATGCTTAACTGTGGAGTTCTAATCAGATAGGCTCCCAAAAATAAAGGTGCACCTTATTGAAAAGGGTAGTAACAATTAGCCTTTTAAGTATCACTTTTTAGGGGTGTCACATTATCCACCCCTTTAAAGCACAACGCCCTCATTGTGGAACCGAAGCCTCAAACCCAGGCAGTGCCTAAGCACTTCTGGCTGGGTATTGGCTTTAATACCATTTTTCATGACCTGCCTCATCGGGCCATAAACCTTGTCATTTGACCCCATGGGTCTCCAATAATACCATGGTTGTCTTCCTATCACACCATAGGCTATTACTCACTTGGGTCGCTTATCAAAGTAATGACTGTCCCTACAGGCCAACACATGTTCTCTCAGTGTGTTTTGTCCTCACTCACACACACCCTGGGAAACTTCCCAGAAGGTCACCCATCCTGATTACTACTTTAATCCAATAATGCTTAACTGTGGAGTTCTAATCAGGTAGGTTCCCGAAAAGAAAGTTACACCTTGTTGACATGGGTAGTAACATTTATCCTTTCAAGTCTCACTTTTTTTAGGGGTGTTACAATAGTGATGATAGTAAAATGAAGATCAATTAGGATTATTATATGTATTACAAGTCTTTCATAATTTTTTCAAAGATATTTTCTTAAAATATAAGGGAAAATAAAAAAACTATATGCCACAAATATTGAATAATGGATATCATAATTGGGATACAACATGAATCTATTAGGTCACAAACTCTAGTGTTTATTGAAAACCATTTGTTAAAATATAGTTTTTTTCTACAAACTAACACCAATCACTTAGTTAATAATGGTTAAAAATATTATAACCACTTAGGATATTAACATCTACTCAAGACTGGATATGTTTCTGTGATAGAACCCTATATCTTTAAGAATAGTGGGAGAAAAAATAAATTTAAGGGCTATGGAAAATGATGCATAGGATCTGGTATATGAATGTTGGATTCCACAAATCTCTTTAGGAGGATTAGTTCTAAAGACACATATTATGTCGGAACTCATAACCAAATAGGTGGTTTATGTTCACCATAGTGGGTGATACATATATTCTTCTTTCAAAATAATATTTCTTATAAAGAATAATTGAATGGAAATATGATAATATTAATGATTATTTATAAATATATTAATAGATTCCATGTATCAATATTTGGGGACTCTGTATTTTGGATGATTCTATGACTTGACACAATTGGTAAGTATTCAATAGAAACTAGACATGGATGGTATAAGCTAATACAAATAAAGTATGACTGATTATTAAAAGTTTTAGTTTTTGAAAAATCATATTCATAAATCATCATGGTTAAAAAAAATTGAATCCCACTTTTCGAACAATACTTATATGATCATCATATTGGGATATTGATTATCAAGGACACCACCTTCATGAGAAAACATACAAAAGATGTTATATGAACTAAAAGGGGGCCCTGTGGTATATGTATATATGAAATCACTAGAAAGGGTTGGTGAAATCAATAAATACCAATAAGATATTCTGATTGTATAAATTCTAGGATAAATCATGTGTGGTGATCATAAAACAGTCATTTGGACATAAATGAGTTATATATATCATGTAGGTTTGTAGGAGAACTATTGTTTTCAAGATTGATACATTGATAACAAATGGGAAATAATTTATATTTTACCTATTTTTCAATACTAGGGAATGAATTTATCTAATAATTAATTAAATTAGAAACCATATTCTATGAAGAAAAAATATCTTCAAAAATATGTCCATGGGTTTTTTAAATCTATTCATTATACATGTATAGATAAATTATTGAAAATTACAGGTTAAAACAATTAAAGACAAAAAAAATTAGCATAAAATCTTTCCAGTAGAACATGCATGTGCATAGAAAGATATTATCATGATTATAATAATTTTACAAGATTAAGTGCTAAAATTTATCTTATATTATTTGATATATACGATTGTTTTATATTACTAATTCATGATGCATATGAGTTAAATATCAAAAAAATTACAACATAACTGCACTAGCTTACAGTTAGAAAAATCTAAAACTACTTGAAAAGGTATAACTAGATGATTTATGGGTGTCTAGAGAAGTGGGAATACTAGTGATAAAGGGAATTAAACACTTATATTCATTTATTTCAATTTTAACTAATGTCATAATAAGGACAATGTAATATGAAAGAATTTTTTTTTACAACTAATGGTTTCCATATCAATAATATCCAATTATGTTACAGATTCTAATGTAGCTTAGTAAGTAGTTTAGTAATATCTTTTTTCCATTTTGGGTTATATAAAATGTAAGAGTTCTATCATTATTGTGATACTCTTTAACTGTAAAATTAATTAATATCTCAGGTTTGTAACAAGATAAAAAGATGTGGAAACATGGTGATATTACTACTTGAGGGGTTTTCTCAATGTAGTGATGTTTCATAGATTCTCCATATGGTCATGTGCTTATACCAACCCTATAAACAAAAATATCATAGTCCTAGTAGCTATATCCATACATAGTAAAATCTTGTTTAACATGTGGGAACTAACCAGTCATTAGGAGTTAGCTCTAGTGAAAGTTGAATTTTGTTTGAGTTATTTCCCGAGAACAAATTACTTTATACTTTAAATTTCCTATATATTCATGGATTAGAATATTATCAAATACCTTATCATATATTGATTATTATTCTATGTAACATTAATGTGATAATGTCTAAAAATATTGGTTGCATTGAAAACTTCATATGTATTTCCATATAATGATGTGAACCTTGATATACCACAATAATATTCTTCAACTTAGTTCTATAGTAGGGTATCATTTAATGAAGGGAAAATAGTATATAGATTGTCAAGTGAAAGTACTCATAAGTGGATGAGACTTCATCTTAAGAAGTTCTCACCTTGTTATATTCAAGATAAGAGATTATGAAAATAGTCCCACCAGAATAAATCCCATATGTTTTCATCTCATTAGAAATTCATGTTTGCAAGCATTTTTAATGTACCTTAGACTTTAATATTATTATTAATGCATATCGTTAATCACAAACATTGATGTTCTAACCAAAGCAGTGATGTCATATGTTCTTGGGAAGTAGGGTACGGTGGCTGTGTCATAGATGATATGTTATTAATAAATAAGTTTTAGAAGGATTTATCATTTACATATTTATGAAATTTGATATCTCATCCCTTTTATTGAAATGTAACCATCAAATTAAATTCCATTTTCATGGTGTAATGATAGTTTTATTTTAGATATTGAAAGAAATATGTATCAAGCATATAGATCGATGACACAAGTGTGTATACTTATTGACGAGATATCATAAAAATAGATTATATTATGTAGTTAGTGTCTATATGTGGTTGTTTTCATTGAAATATATATTCTTCCTATGTAGGTATCTTGAACTATTTATAGACAGTAATCTTGAGCTTTATGAAAGACTTCTTAATGCCACTGAGGAAGTATCCTAGAGGGTCATGGACAAAGTGTTTCTGTTAATCACAGTAAAATATTATATATATTTAGTGGTTATAATAAATATTATTCCCTATAATGAGAAGTAATATTTAATCAGAATTAATTTATCTCAAATTTTATATAAATATTTATTCTCAAGGAAATTGTTTGATTGTGTGGATAAATAAAATATTTATTTATCTCTTTTTATTATAAAGGTATTAAATAACTATTTATTAATTAATAAATAATTTTATTAATTATATGAATATTAAAATAAATATTTAATTCTCAAAACTATAAATATAATATTTATTTGCTTATTTATTTATTTATTATATAATATTTATCTTTTATTATTTTTAGGGTAATAAATAATTATTTATTAATAAATAATATATTTAATTACGTGAATTTTAAAATATATATTTTATTCTTTAGACCGTAAATATAATATTTATTTATGATATATAAATATTTATTTTTTAATTCAATAAATTTCAATGAGGATGAGTGGACCTAGTTATTTGTTCAGTTTTAAAATTTTATTTATTAGACTGTAAATAATATTTATCATTTCATGGGTTAGAATATACCCTAGAATAATATAATATTATAATTATTTTACATGGATTGATGTTAATTATAGGTGTAACATATATCTAAGATCCTTTATGCAGTTAATTAATTTGAACCCTAACACTAGGTCTATAAATAGATAATTATAATAATTATCATTGGTTTTTCATACACCTCAACAATATCCTCCTTATAAAATTATCTCTAATTATAGAAAAACTCTAGGGTTTTATCTCAATCTCGATAGATTTACTCTTCCTCCTCCCCTTCCTCTAAAAAAGAAGAGATCATGAGATAATATTTTCAAACCAAAAGTATCATTCTAGTGATCAAGGTAGTGATTCAAGATTATCTTTATCATCGCGCTAACACCTGAAGTGCCATAGATGACATTACAAGATTAAAGAAGAATGTGATGATCAACACTAAAGGGTCTATACATTGGGACCTCATCAGCACAATGAAAATAAATCTTAATGGTATTCATATGATCAACACCTTTATCAATGAAAGAACTCAAGATCAAGAAATATTTTCATTTTTATTAAATTAATTATAAATTAAATTGAAAATGATCCCCTCTCTTAGTTCTGGTAAAAAAAAATTCAATATTATTTTGAAAAAAAATCATTGTTCGTAATGTTTATGTCATGTATGTTATGAATTATCATTTAAACATGAAAAAAACCAAGTTATCCATAGTCCCAATAGAAACTTCCATTTTATCCAGAACCATCATAAACTAGGTAAATTTTTATTTAACTTTTTCACATTGTCAAAACATTTATAATGATGATTATAAAATGAATTCATACATGGAGTATTATTTAAAGGATATCTCCAATTTCTCTAAGTAATTTAAACCTAATCATGTTGATTATATAAGAAAAGACTAAAGTTACTTAGGTTATCTTTCATCTAATTCCTTTAAAACCTTATGTGAACCCTTATATGGTTTACACAATCATCTATATTCACTTGTTGAATAACCTCAACCCTAGGTTTCTCAGGAATATATTTTTGTTAACACATAGAATTTTATCTTCTTATATAAGAACATTTTTTATGTTTTAGACCATTATAAGTGTAGCCCAAATAAAATTTCAATAATGGGAACCTAATTATATTAGGGTCACCAATTATTTTATTTCTTTATATAAGATAATCTAGAGGCACCCATATTTGGCTGGAACTACCTAGATAGATGATCAAGGTCTTAAAAAGTGTTCACTTTGGAAGATATCTGACACTTGGTATATTAAATAGTATTTTATCTCACTATCTTATCTCATGTATTCCATTATGTATGAATTATTATAATGATTTGGTTTGGAATCATTTCCTTCCACCAAATCAATATTTTCAAACCATATTAACCCAAATATCCTGAAGGCCTTTATTTTTTTTGATAACCCCCCTTTCAAGGGATGAGGGGGAACCCCTACAAGGACCATAGGCTTA
This sequence comes from Viscum album, assembly GCA_963277665.1. Taxonomy (NCBI): domain Eukaryota; kingdom Viridiplantae; phylum Streptophyta; class Magnoliopsida; order Santalales; family Viscaceae; genus Viscum; species Viscum album. Next base: position 1,454,410,743 of record OY728145.1, read on the forward strand.
GTGATTACATGGACCATAGAATTAAGAGACATTACATGACACAAAGATCTTAGGAAATTCAACCAGACTATAACTACAAGGAACTGCCCCTCCCCAGTATCTACATCATGATGGTAGATCTCCACCTTCGCATGGATGTCTGTCTAAGCTTCTTGTGCAAGCACAGTCAAGTCCTGATGGTGTATCCTTACACTATAATTCTTCCAAATACATTGGTTCTACTCTGGTGAGTTCACCTTCTCGGAATAATAGAATGTGAAAATAATTACCTAACTAATATCATGTGTTACTAACACAAATTAAAATCCATTTATATCTATACACATAAAAATTCATCCCATGAATAAGGTACATCCATGTAATTTCATAGATTCAAATAAAATCAAAACATCCCATAAGATTATTCTTAGAGTGACTAATACCACTAAAATGTTTTGAAGGGATGTCTAACATCCTAAATAGATCATAATAATAACTCAGAAAACCCATTATTCCTAGAATATATCAATACATTTTTGAATGATTATAAATGAATACCAATAAGATATACATACATTATACTAGTCGATCTAGGTTGTTAAATATTTTTACAAGAATTTTATCGAGATCACTAATAAGTAGTTGAAATAATCCTTCCCCCAAAGGTATCTAGATATCATAGGAATCACTCAAAACTCAGGAAGGGCCTATCTCAACAAAAAAATGTTCTCGAAATTTATTTAAAGGTGTGATAGAATTAGATTAAGATAATTTATTCCTTAAGGACTTCTCATGAATGTGACAACTCACCTGAGGAATGAAGAACATTATATTTTCCTTATATAGAATTAAATGTTTGGAATATATTGATTGGTAATTCCATAAACTCTACTAATGTTTTTATTATTAACACATTTGGATCAATCACATTAATATTCATTTAAAACTTAAATTATTATTAATGATAATCAAACTATACAAATTCACCATCATATAAAGAGTAACCAAACATGATAGTATTTGGAGAAAGATAATACAGAATCTAGTATGCTATTGTATATAATTATAATACTATAAAAGTTAACTATGATATAGTGATACTCACTATGTCATGGTGTATCAAAATTTAGACCACGATGTGTTCTAAATAACCATGCCCTGGTGGTTCCTTTAGTACAAAATTTAATCAAAAATAGATGAATCACATGAAATTTATATGAATTCATTTCATTGGTATATATTGATGATTTTTACTGATATTTGTAATATTAAAGTATTTGATTCACCTTCCATAATTGGATAATCATTTAATATTTCTAATAAACCAATAGCATGGAAACCTTTAATTATATAGTTGTTTCTCATGATTAAGATTCTAAATTATTATGAATGTCTTATAAAAGGGGGAATTGATTAATGTTTTTGGTATTGGTATTTTTGTGGATTGTTGCAAGTTTTATATGTTTAATTTGGTTTTGAGCATGGTTTGGTATTGTCGTTATTGGTAATGACGGTGATATTATTATGTAGTTATGGTGGAATAGTCTTGGGTTTTAGGATACTATTATGGTTATGGAATGGTTGGATTGTGTGAGAAAAGGGGTGATATTTTTTGTTTTTATATTGATTTTTGGATTTTAGTGATGCAATAGTTGATTTTGAATTAGGTGGAGGTTTTGTGATTGTGTGGTAGTTTCCTTGTTTCGTGGGACAGGATTGGAATTAAATAAATCAATAATTGGAAATGGGATAGAATTGATAAATTATGAGTGTTAAATGAATTATGATGATTGGTAAGTAAGGGTAATGGCATGGAAAATGTGGCTTATGATTAATAAATGGGTTTCTATTAAATATAGGAATTTTTGGTGGCTGTTGTAAAATGTTAATGGTTATAAAAAATTTAGTAAAATGATATGTAGTGGGTGGAATAAATATAATTACATGAGAATGGTGTGATTAGTAGAAATAAATTGGATTTTAATGATGATATGATAAAATGGGAAGTTATAAATTTTATTATGGTTGTATTTTATGAATAGATGGGGTTGGTTTGAGTCATAGTGATGGAATTGGTCCTTAATAAGTGTCTACAATTATGAAATGAATGTTGGGGGTGATATTAGGGTTGGTTTTGTTTGAAACCATAGGTTGGTCTTATGGGTGGTGATTATATGCCTTATATTTTCTTTATATTTATTACAAACCACTACCTTACTTTGATATCCCTAATAACACATATATAGTTTTGGGTTCCTAGTGTTTTCTCAAAAATTAATCTTATATTCAGAATATATGGTTGACTGATCCCCTTTCCCAGATCTCCCTTAATATGTAGTATGGGCTATCATGACTCATAGTAGGTATATATATACATGTTGTAATGGATATATGTTTTGGTGTATATAAATACTTTCTAACATGGTTATTTCTTTGGTTTGTGGATGTATGGTGGGGGTTGGTCATGGTTAAATGCCTAATGGGTCATCCAGGTACACATATAGGGGGTGAATCGGTGAACACAAGTTTTACCGATTTCTTTTTTTTCACTTTTTACCCCTTTTTAAATTCAAACCTCTACACCTATTAGGGTAAATATATCTTCCCTATTAATAAAAAATCACACCACATGCATGATATAAAGTAAATTAAGCACAACATATAATATTTTACTTGTTTTTTCACCAATTTGGGTGACTACAACCTTTCTTTTTTTGAGTTAATTATGAGACATAGATTCACTAATTATAATATTTCAATCATTTACGATGGGTAGGTAAGGTTAAATATCCACTTCCCAAAATTATACTAGCATCCCATCAGTGTTATTTATATTGGAATCTCATTGGTGTTCTTTATATTATAATCCCATATGTTTATAAAAAAATAGCAAAAAATGAGAAATATCACTCAAATTCCAAGCATCCACCACTACATAAAACTAATTTCCTTATTTGATTCACTTTGATAAGTTGGTTTTGAACATTCTCACTTCCACTAAAATTTTTTGAGTGCCACTAAATGTAATAAACAATATTATATAAAATTCTTCCCAATAATCTTCATAATCAGTAGAATATTACAATTCCCCTACAGATCCATGTAATATCAAAATTTCCAACTGATTATTCCTAATCACACTATAGGTTGTACTCTTCCTAAAATATCTAAATATATGGAAGATAGAAAATTCCAATAAAACTCATTAAATTATGTTTTAAATATTTAACATGAAAATACTTCTTGTAGTTCTTTCAATCATTAATCAATGTATATTTCATGGAATTTATTTATTTTTATCTTCAATTGTCACTTTATGAATACATATAAAAATTTCCACATGCACTAATATTCCACGTCTAGTTATCATATGACATCTTAAGGAAGTATACTCTCTTAAATTGATTTTTCAAATATATTTTGAAGAAAATCACAACATTCCATCAATTTATTTTAATGAGTTGGTTTTATTCTTTTAGTTATCATGTAAAAAGGTATTTTTACTCATTATTCTCTCACAAGTATATCATATTGAAACATAAAATCAAAATTATATTCTCATTGATCTCTATTTATGGAATTATCCTTAAATTCATGGTCGTGTTACAATTCATGAACATATCATTTTTTCAATTTAGTCAAATTATATTAGTTTTATCTCTCTAAAACAATTTTCAAATCATATTACTTTTCATAAAAACTATATGCATAAACATTGTTCTTTAGGTAACATTTAGATGTAAAAACTATTCACCATTATGCTCTTAATCTCATGGAACAACACTGCTTCTTTGTATAACTAATGTTATATGATTTCTATATTTCTTTTCTTTTTTTCTTATTAATATATATAGGATATGTACTTCAGGAAGCTTTAAATATCATGAAATAGGTTCACATTTATCTCATTAAGATTAGTGATTGTGTTTCATATAAGCACAATCTCACGAATCTGACCAAGCATCATGTGGTTTCAAAGGTTGAGGCACAACACAAAAATACATAGAATCCTCATGTGAAATCAGAGTATTTTCATTTCTATGTTTCAGTATACAAACTCTCTATCATATACTTTTCCAGACCTCTTATTACAAGTGGAATGGTAAGTGGTATTTATAAGGGTTTCTCTACTTACCTCGCATCCATGCACTACCTCATTTCTATGTGAAATGACTCACCTTATAAAATATAGTTTTCCAAAATAACTATTTCTAAAAAACATATCCCACTTCATGAACTTTTCTATTTCTCATATTATACTTATCTCATTCATAAAATTATTCCACACATGCATTAATTATGTTCATATTTCCAAGTCCATAAAATAGATATCCAATAATCGATTTTATTATCGCATTTCAAGGCATAAACAAATTATGGCATATGGTATCCCTATAACGGATTGATGTAAATATGATGTTGGTGTGGATAAGATGACCAACATTATTTATGTATATTTTTAATATATATAAAATAAGTCACATAGTCAAATACCACATCAATGTTTTTTTATTCTGAGAAAAACATAGAAATACAAAGTGAACTATAGACTTAGAAGGTGTGATTAATCGGGTCCTCTCCTAGCCTCCTCTACCTCTCCTCTATATTGTTTCCCCATGGTGGGGTCTCTGCCTCAAGTATTCACCTACCTATGAACACACCATCATACCCTATGTAAGAACCTATATCTATGTGAGTTGTATGATATGGCTTTCCCACATGGTTGAGGTATCCTCCCACATATGTGGGATTGATCTGATTCTTCATCTTGGATGGTTGGAATATTTCTTCTAACACTTATAAAAAATATATATTTAAAATATTCCATTTTGTAATTCCAAATTTAAATTCTAAACCATAATATCTACTTCAATTATCTTTATTAAAACATGGAATTCATTCTTGTAAAATTAAAAACATCTGTAATCATGGAATTTACAAATTAAATTCCAATGAAATTTATCATCAAATTATCTTGAATTATCATACTTCCTCAATTATAATTATGATTGATAAAAAATATCATCAAAATATATTCTTCAAATGTTCTAAATAATTTTCATTCTCCTAATGAATTTCGAACATGTCTCTTGTATTAAGAACAACTATGGAAAACATAACAATTAATTTTTATTTATTCAAAGAAGAAACACTTAAAGTTAAAACATTATTGAAAAATTATGGATAATTCTTATAAATAATTAAATGTATGTAAATGCATACTTCAATCAATATCAAATTAAATTTCAATCATAAAAACACATTAATAATAAATACAATATAATTACTTCAATCAATTTCGATTCTTCACATGGTGTTTGGAAGGAATGAGATTGATTCCTTTCATGTTCAAATACCCTACTATGATGAAGATTTTATGTATGATGTGATGTGGTTGTTGTGTGTGGTATGTGGTTGTGCTATGTGGATATTTGGTTATATAGTCATATAAAAGGAGTTGAATCACAAGACATGTGTCATTGGGGCATGAGAGAAAACAGATAAGTGAATAAGTGTTTGTGGGGTACCTCATTGATATATATTAATTTTATAATATGTTATTATACTTGGTTGCATTATTGGGTAAGAGAGCCTTAGTTAGGGTGAGTGTTAGTGGATCTTGATTTAGTGAGAGTTCATTATGATGTTTATTCACTATGTAATTATTATACTCCTTCCATAATTTCATGAGAGGTTTTGGGGTGATCGTATTGAGTATACATAGATGGTAACCCATTTCTATATATAACTATTTTTATGGGTTTCTAAGAAGGATTTTTAGATCGATTCGGATTGTACTGGTGCATGGGGATCATGATTTGTGTTGGTGTTGTAGCCATATGAGTTTCATTTTGGTATTTTATTTTATAGAAATTTTTTATGTGTAACATTTAAATATATTTTGGATTTTTTTTTTAAATTAAATGTATTTTATTGGTGGTTTACCACATATTATAGGGATTATAAGGAAATTTCCTCCCATATTTGTGTGGTCATACCTTTGGTGATAGTCACTAACTCATGGTCCATTTGAGGCAGTTGTTGGGGGTCACTCTCTTCTTCACTGAATGCTTAGGAGAGGTTTCCTATATGGGTGGGTCATGAAAAAAATATCCTTCTGTTAAAATGAAATAAGAAAAGTAAGAAGAGGAAAAATAACCTCAATAATAAGGATACACCAATTGATATATAAGTGTTTGTTTCAGTTGATAATTATAGTTATAAAAATTTCATGTAATAAACATTAAAATATGGAAATAAAAATCCCCCCATGAGTATTAAAGTAGAAGTTCATTCTATTGAAGAAGCAGGAATAAGGTCAAGTCATGGATCTGGAGTATGTTTTTTAGTACCCATGGTGAGATCGAATCGATGTATGATAAGGTGTATAAAATGGAAATCATTCCTAAGGTGAAGTATGAATTCATGGTAGATTTTATATTGGAAAATAAAATATTGATGAAATAAGATCTGCACTTGAATACAATATGAAAATGGGTTCAAAGATGAATTATCGAAGTAATTTACTCAAATAATATATATATGATCTATAATTGAGGATACCCAAGCATCACTTTAACGGATAATTCATCATTTAAAAATGAATACTCAACACATATAATAATAATACATTCCCAATAACAATAAAGTTTTAGTTTCTTTGGAGACTACAAATATAATAAACTTATTTCATAAAATATCTTCAATACCACCCATAAAATTATTTGCATGTAGTGCCCTTCTTAAAAATATCTTATTTAAAACCATTCTTCCTAATGTGGGAAAATGAAAACATAAGAAAGGGTGATCTTATAAGATCAATGAGGGTAAACATGGTTGATATCAATTGATGATCAAAAGGGATCATAAGATAATTATAATGATATGAGAACATGATAATGACTTATTAAAATCATACCTAATATATCAAGGAACATAAATCACAAGTCATGGAATAAGGATTTTTTATATCAAAAGACATGATTCATAAGTGTATAGAATCACCAATAATCAATCATGATCCATGAGAGCATATCATTATCATAAAAAATAAGTTGTTAGCATATATATAAGAAGAAAAATCATTTACGTAGTAAAATTTAACTAATAAGACTATCATGGTGAATTGAGCCTTGTAGTGGATTGGGTTTACACCTCATTCCCATTACTTCCTTAGTCAAGGATCATTGCTAAGACTATCATACTAGATAAAATCCCTTACTAGACTAGGGTCACTCCCCATTCTAGGTCATATTATCTCACGATAAAAAATATTTACCAAATTCATCTGAGGGATATATAATTATAGTACCACCTATCACATAATTAAAACTAACATACTTGAAAAACACCCAATAACCATTGTTTAGAACCATGGGTATAGCCCCTAAAATCATGGGTATAGCTTATACCCACGGTGTTAGGAGCATTGACATTGGGAGAAATCAGTATAGCCCTAAGCTATAGACACTATTTGAAAATGCTTTTTCCACGGTTATGAATTGTGGAAATAGGTGTATGGTAAATAGTCCATTTTACCAATAACCCTATACCCACGGTTCTGAAACCATGGCTATAGGATTTTAAAAAAAATGTCTTCCATCGTATTTAAACCTTAGACCACCTCTATAGAATCCAAGTGCCTAACCACTTCACCACATACCATTATCTGTATAAAAATATATATTTACTTATATATTTTTATATAAACTGTGACTATAGGTTGAAAATAGTGGTAATTGGTTTTCCCATAGGATTTTGTTTTTTCTATGCTTTCGGAGAAAATATGTAGGCCCAGTTTACAAAAACTATTGCTATAGGGTTGACATATACCCATGGTTATCGGAAAATAGTGGGTATAGATTGTGAACCAAACCCTATACCCATGGTTTTTAGAGAATCATGCATCTAGGTCATGAACCAATCCTTATACCCACATTTGTTTCAAAACTGTGGGTATAAGTGTGGCCTATACCCATGATTTTTGCAAATCTATGGGTATAGGTGTGACCTACACCCATGGTTATTGGAAAAAAATGTTGGTATAGGTCTTGAACAAAACCTTATACCCATTGGTTTTGAAAAACTGTGAGTATATGTCTTAACCAAACCCTGTACCCATGGTTTTTTGAAAAGATATGGGTAGAGGTCTGAACCAAAGAATATACCCATGTTTTTTGGAAAACTGTGGTCATATGTACGAAATATACCCACAGGTTTTTCAAAAACTATGGCTATAACCTTGTTTTCCAATATTTCATACATAAGTGTTCCATAAGATCATAAAAACGTTAATCATTTCATCATATCTTAATTTACCCTTGAAAAGTATTGAGTTTCATGAAAATTTCCTTAAAATTTATCATTATCCTCCATCTATATAAATTGGGTGGATGATATTCAAAAATCATATCCCTAATAAAGTATAAAAATCCTTAAATGATGTTGACAAGGATGAAAAATACTTTAATAAAATTATTTGAAATATTATTTGAAAAATAAGAAAAAATGTCATTTTATTTTGGTAGCATTTAAAAAAATTATACAATAATGGAAATAGATTTCTCTTTGAAAAAACATGGAAACTTATAAATTAAGATTCATTATGAATAAAATACATGATGGTGGGAAAATAATTTCACATCGTATACATTAAAATCAAACATTCTATTTACATTATTGTAAAAAGTAAAAAGTGAGTCATACATAAAACATTTGAAAAGATTCATTTAATAAATTTGAAAATAAGATCAAAAGGAGTATAAAAGAACTTTATCAAGATTTTGAATATACATAAAAACTTCCAAAAATTAATTTGAAGAACATGGACAAGGATGAGAAACATTCCCGACTAGAAGAAGATAAATAAGGTCAGATATTCTTAAAAACATCCTTTCAGTCTTTTTGAGTACCAAATTGTGAAAAATGGTACTAGTACATGAAAACCAAAACAATAACCATATTATAATAAAATATATTGTTTTTAAGGGTTAAAAACATATAATTCCCTCAATAGAGATTTAATCATAAACAATACCTATTGAAAATGAGATTGAGACAAAACCCTCTTACCTCAAGTACAGTATTACTTAGTACATGTTCAAACCTACTATATAAAAAATTTATATTTATTATAAATAATTTATTGAACTATATTCATATTAAATTACTATATATCATTGCATTATAATTTAAAATCCCATATTTATTAATAATTCTTTATTAAAATCATTATTTGTGTGTTAACTCGTCTATTTTCCATGCATGTTTCATACTCATAGTTCAGGTCTATACACCTTTATCATGGATCTAGAATCATAATAATTTCATAAATATCATATTATTCATTATATAAACATTTATAAATATCTATATAAAGTGGTGATGAAAAAACAATTACATCACTTTGTGGAGGAGGTAGTCTGCAAGTACACATTTGTGATGTTTTCACTTTTCAATGGATATATAGAAGGAATGGTAAATGATAATGCAAAATCCTATATTCGTAATTATATCATATATATTCAAAAAATATATCATTATGACCATATATATAAATCATAATTGGAAAAATAATCACATCACTTTATTAAGGTTATAGTCCACAAGTATGTACGAGTGGCGTAATCATTTTCCAACAGATGTGAGGGTAAAATGGTAGATAATATTTTATCTTTATAAAATAAAAAATATTTCATAAAAATAATATATATCCATTAAATACATTTATTTTACCATCCATAATAGACAGTGATGAAAAATAAAATGTATTGCTTCTTGGAGACAGTAGTCTGTACGTACACCTTATAGATGTTTTCATCATTCATTAAATTGAAAAGAGATAAAAAATGGTTGTTCAATTAAAATTAAAAAATAGTATATACAGTAAAGATAATTATTTCATCATGTTAATATGTTTATAGAATATTTTTAGGAAGTTATGGAAAATGAAACTCAAAATAAATCGATAAATGAAATTACCTCTTCTTCCAGTATCTTCCTTTGGATTGAAATTAAGGCCCTTACAAGAGAGGTTTATGGACAATCCAATGACTATGGAATGTTGTATTATATGTTTTTAGAGTTATTTGGGTATATTTTTTAAAGAAAATTTAACTCATGTGTGCCTTTTAAAGGGTTATATTATTCCATTTTTATAGGAAAAAGTCAACGGTATTTTTACAAATTTTATATCTTTAAAGGTTTTGAATGTAGGTATTAACATCTCGATCATGCTCTCTTATATCCATGATGATGACATGGGTGGTGATGGACACTTCTTTGTATCCCTCCCTCTCCACTAGAGTGGGGGGAAGTTCTTCCTTTTCCTTTTTTAGAGGCTCATTTGTGTCTCTTCCTTTCATTCTCTAATCCAGACTTTATTCCACTATTCCCAACTATCTCGACCAACCCTAAGGTTCCAAATATTTAAGATAGGTCACCATAGCTTGTTATCTTGACTTCAAAGTTCACAAAAGATTTGGCCCTTCTTAACCTAACCTTGGTGGATTGATTAAAAAACCACTAGCCTTTGGTTGACTCTTTTGATAGGTGTGTATTTGGATCTTGGGGTTTATAGGATCAAGAGATGGTGGTACACCTCGAAAAATGACGCATGATGATCCAATTTTCTATGATGGGTGACTTGATTATTTATTGGTCTATAACTCAATGAACTTTTAATGGGGGTCCCTTATACCTATTTTGATGGTCGTATGATTTATATATGAAATGTGATTCTCCTAAAACAACATTATGGATATGATTTCTTATGATTATTATACCATTTGAAAACTCTTCTATTATAAATATAAATTAGAATATTAAATCCCTATTTGTGTGCTATCACTGTAGGAAAGATTATATTTTTCACCTCATATCTCCACATATTTGTGTCACAGTATATGTCTCAAAACCACTGGTAGAGTGGATTTGGATCGCAGCTGGGGAAGAATTTCATTGCAAACCAGAGGTGCTCTTTGAATCATGGTATGACTTTTGTTCATCCTATAAATCTATGGTTCACTTATCCTATATATGTCATCACGGTTGCAGGGGTCGACATATGGTGCATTATCAAATTTCTAGATAGTTTTTAGTGTCAGTGGCTTTAAATTCCATCAATGTGAATTAATTGAGTATTAAGGATACAAATTTGTTTCCAATATGAAATAGGTAAACCCATTGAACATTGATATGAAGACATATTTGAATGGATGAGAAGTGGTTTGGTCAAACACAATTCAACAATACATGGTCTATCATGGTCAAGAGTAATTGTTGGGATGCAATCAAATAATTAGAAAAAAAAACATAAATATTAAAAAGGATTCATTCTATGATAAATATATTTATCTTGGATAACTAACTTCATATGTGGAGGTCATCCAAGTGTAATGTTGGTGAATTTAATTAGCCTAAATGGGCTATGAGAATTTAATTCAAGTGTCACTAGTTGTACATGGGGGTTGTGTTAATGTTGTGAGAAGGTCAAGTTTTAGTAGGATATTTCCAAACATTAATCATAGTAACTTCTATGAAGTTCTATTAAATGAAGGTCTTGGTCAGTATCAAAGAGATCTAATATGGGAATAGAACTCCAATAAAGGTCAATTATTCTCTATAGAAGAGTCAAAAGGGGATATCTTGAGCTAACTCTCAATTGACGGTGGTAATGGAAGGCATAGTAAAGGTCTTCCCACCCCAAGTAAAAAAAATGGGAATAAGGGAAATAATTATTTGGGGAGTTAAATTGTGAGTAAGAGGAATAAATATAAAGGTTTTATGCACTACTCTCACTTATCTAAACCAATGGAGACTAGGTCGTCCAAAAATGTTTAGTCCAAGGTGATAGGTTATGATCTCACTATGAATTATCAAGAGAAGAGAAATAGCTCAAACCTATAGAGTGAAACCCCAATGGGCAAAGATACTGATTCTAAGGAACAATAATACGTGTTAGTGAGTGGAATTATGGAAGTTCTGTCTTAGATTCAAGGTGATTATGTTGCTATAAAGGATATATTGGTTATTGGAACACCTCAAGATTTTTATAAAAGAGATGTTTTTTTAATTTCTTTGTTGTCTTTTGTTATACTCTAAACTAAGATAAGCTTTCACTATATGCAACACCATATTATATTTCAATATATTAAATGTTATACTTGGCTTGTGTTACACACAATTTCATGTTATTTTGATATAATTCATTTCACTCAAGACAGAGTATAAGTGAACAACTAAATATTATTATGTTACCTTATAACTTAGCTGTTAAAATGGATATAAGGAAAAGTATTAATTTATTTATAAAAAAATTATCTAAACATTCATTTAATTAATTTATTTTGTAAAAAATTATTTAAAAATGAAAAAAACCCATTTTAATTAAAAGGAAATGTTTTTTCTAAAAAACTATTTTTATGAAAAAAGTGAGTTTAAAAAATAATAAAATTAGTATTTAGGAATTTTATTAATGAAATATATATAATTTATAATTTATTTAATTTTTAAAATTCATCTTATATGTTTTTTATACATGATATAATAATAAATTTAATTTTATGGATAAAAATAGTGTTTGTCTAAAAATGCAATTTTATCTCCTTTTGATGGAGAAACCATTTTAAATTTATTTTTTTTACACTTTTATAAGTTATTTTTGAAACAATAAACATATTCTTTGGAATAGTGACATCAAAATTTATTTTTATTGAATTTTTGGTTTTTTCTGATAATATTCATTTTTAATGAATAGTGAAAATACTGCATTTTAATTTAAAACTATTTTTTCATTAGATTTATTTATATAGAAAGGTTATAATTTTAATTGGTTTTAAAGTATAATTAGATTATTTTTTTATAATTTAAACTAATTTTTTCATTTTAATTCAATTCACATTCAAATTAGATATAAACGCACATCAATCTTTTGATGTTTTTTACTTTTAAAAAAACCTCGTTTTCTTTCTTTGACAACAGAAATTAATTTGAAATTAATTGCTGAAACTTATGAATTTTGAATTTTTAAAAATGGATTCCATATTTATAATAATTTGGTACAAATTATTTTAATAGGTTACTTTTATTTTATGGATATTATGAATAGTAACTACGTTAATTTTTATTTACCACATTAAAAGATAAATCGGGTAAATTAGGGTAACAAAAAATTTGATAAAGATAATAAAATTACACTAAAACATTCCAAAATAATATTGGATGAATTAAAATCTACTAACATCACTTAAGGGTCATAATTTATTCATTTAATGGACTTTTTTCCATGAAAGTGATGTAATTATAATTAAAACAAAAGAAAGTGACAAAATGTCACTCTCTTATCTCTTATATGTATAATAATTTTAATGTAGTTATAAACATGATAAAACATAGAACATAAATATTATAAAGAAATATAATGAAATTATATACAACATTTTAATTTATTTATAATTTTTAGAGGTTAAATAATTATCATTAATATTGACATAATAATGATAAAATAATTATTATATTAAGGGAGATATCAAATAAATGATATTATAAATACTAAAATAAATATAATTTAAGGGAATTTATGGAATACAAGATTTTTATGGATTAATTTTACATGTTGGTGATGATGTAAATAATATTTTTCGAACTTATCTTGCTGTTAGAATATTTTTATAAAGTCAACAAATAAATAGTTTCAAAATTGACACTATTGGTATTTTAAAATATAAAATAGTTTATTAAATGTTATAAAATTACTAAAAAAATAAAATTCAGAAAAATTGTTGTTATAAGTCAAATTATGTTATAAATTTAACTTTTTTGGGTCTTTTGACATGTTTTGGTAATTAAATTAACCCAAAAATGTTAAATAATAAAAAACCATGGTAATATTAAAAAGGGTAAAATAAGGGTTAAACCAAAAATATAAGGGTTAAATAATATTAAAAACTTTTCTAATTTTAATTTTATGATTGAGATACAACCCAAAAGCATATTAGATTTTAAATAAATGAGTTTTGGATCATTATAAACTGAAAATAAATTTATAATAAGTTAATATTTCAAGACATTCCTAAAGTGCCACTCACCTCAATTATAAAAAGGAACATCATCCCTCCCCAATTAACTTCACTTTGAGCCTTAATTTTCGGAAATTACTTGACCATCTCCCTTATAAAATTCCCTAATTAAATTATAGATGTTTTTTTCATATTTAAAGACCAACTATAGTGCTCTAAGTGGAGATTTAGAGGAAGCACGTTGAATAAGAAGTAATCTCCCCTACCGATTCTTTCAAACTTATTTCTTCTTATACATCCTATTCATTAGTTTTTTCGTTATAAATTAATAACATAAGTATAAATAATATACCAATATGTTATTATAATTATTAACCAACCATATTCCACCTTCTATCCATCCTATGAAAAATAAAATCACCACGAGTGTGTACTTACAGCTTATCATCTCCACATTATGGTGTAATCTTTTTTCCAACACCACCATACATGGATGGGTATAATGATTGGAATAATAACTATATATGATTATAATATCATGATATAGATTATAGAAGAAATTATATCCTATTCACTTCTATAAAATTTCACAATTATGGGAATGATATCATCGCTCGTGCGTACGAACTGCTTATCGTCCCCACGATGTGATGTGATTCATTCTACATGATATCCATTAAATAATGATTATATAAATGTAATTAATGAATAAATATGGTATATATTATGTTAATATAATTTTGGAATGATATAAATATAACCTAATAAATAGAACCACAACTTATTTGAAAAAACATGCATAAGAGCATGAAGCAATTAATACTCGAATAATAAGTAACAATGAAATGATAATAATAAATGGATGATAATATGATAATAAATGATATCATAAAAATGATTATATTTCTAGAATAAGTCTATAACATTATTTAAATAATTATACAGGAGTTTTGGGTACATATGAAGCATATTGGACCTAAGGTAAAGGATAATTTTGCAATCTCAATATTATTCGCGATTGTTTATTCGTAAGTATTTACTGGGTATATTTATCATACATGTCCATATTTCCTAAATATGTGTTACAAAATATCATTTATATCATTTTAAAAGAATTTAAATTAATTTTTACCCATTTAGGACTATTACTACATGGTTTGCAAAGAATATTTCTTTTTTTTTCATACGAGGTACATTTTGACTTTTTCTGAAAAAGTATGAGAAGAATGTCTTTTTAAAACTTATATGGTACGAATGGATTTTTACACTTTCATAATGCCTTATTTCCATGAAGATTATCCTACAAGTTTTCAAGTTTATTTTTAAATAAATTAGTTTCTTTTAAAATTGTGTGTTATTTTCAGAAATGAAAACATTTTTGAAGAATAAAGGATATTTTCCTCAAGAATTAATTTTAAGTGTTTCATCAAAATTATTTTCTATCTAAGATAAAAAAAATTAATAAGGATATGTATTATCCCTATTATTACAATGGTTTAATTATTTTTATCCCTATTATTTATATCTTATTTCAATTTTTTAATGTTTATTTTACCCATTGGGGAATTTTTTACTAAACCATATGAAAGGAATTTTTTGTTGTTTTCAGTCTTAGGTAATTTTTTTGAATTTTCCAAAAAAAGTATGAGGAGAACATTTTTAACTTATATGGAATGAATGGATTTTTATGCTTTCATAACACCTTATTTCCATAAATATTCCTTTATAATATTTTAAGTTTATTTTTCAATTAAACTCATTTCTTTTAAGATTTCATGGTGTTTTAAGAAAAGGAAATGTTTTTAAAGAAGAAATGATATTTTCCTTAAGAATAAATTTCAAGTGTTTTATAAAAATTATTTTCTATCTAAGATGAATTTTTTCTAAATTAGGATATGTATTTTTCATATTATTCTTATGGTTTGATTATGGTTATACTATTAATTTTTTTCATGGATTATGTTATGATGAAATGATGTTTAAGAAACCCGTTTTAATTCCTTGGGTTAAATTAGGATGAATAATTTGTGTTTTTTTGGAACACATAAAAATGATTTCATTATAAGATGGGTGGGACCTATATCCCCCTCTAGTGAATTAGGTAAAGATGGATAACTCATGACGTATGTATGCTATGTGTAAACCTGATTTCATGTTCTAAATTTTATGATTGGACCTAGTTTCCATGTCTATATGTTTATGAAAGGGCCTGGTTTCATGTCCTTAATTTAATGAGTGGACCTGTTACTATTTATACATGTTCACAAAGTTATAAGTTTTTTTGTATTCCAAAATTTCATGTTTTATATTTTAGTTATGATCTTATGTATTATGATCTTTGATTTTCTTTATGATTCAATTTTTCCATTGATATGAAGGGCATGATCATCTAATGTTATGATCACATTATCATAAGATTTATGCTCATGTTTATGTTTATATATCACTATTTTTTACTCTTACTAAGCTTCTGAGATCACCCCTTTTTATGATTCTTTTCCCTAGGATATAAATAAAGGTTTTCAGTAGGGAAACTAATGGGGAATATCTTTATAGGAGATGTTAAAGATCTTTCACCAAGCTAGAAGAATTTCTTTCGAGTTTCCAAATACACTAAGCTAATACGGTATTTGGGAATCTATTTGTGTAATGTATAAAGTATTCCAAAAAATAAATGTAATGTCCATGTACGTAAAGCTTGGGTCATTAGAGTTTGAATTGGATCCAGGTTTATTCAGAATTTTGAAACTATGATATGAAAACTTTAGTGGGATCCCTATAGATATTTCTAAGGATATGTCTAGGGATTTACAAATAATATTTCAAGTATAGGTTATAATCCTAAGGTTTTTTTTATCATTATGACTAACCTACGGTTAAACCAAATATATCATAGATTGAAATATTATAAGTAATTTACCTTACTTATGTGTTTATAATCTATAATATCTATTATCACACTTTGCTTTCTGTTCATAGTCTATAAACAGAACTACATAGAACATAGTTAACCATTGAATGTTTCATATGTAGAAATTGTGGTAATTATGAAGATAGATTTCATAAGTGGAAATATCATGAAGAGAATCATGATTATGGTACAAGTATTGTTCATACTGTAGAGGATAAAGAGATTGTAAATGACATGTGAAAGGTATGTGATGTTATTCCAGTATTGTTTACATTAAATATAATATTATTGAGTTTGAGAAACCTTACTACATTATTCATATTTTAGGAAAGACAAATAGGATGGATCATGAGTAATGGTTTAAGAATAAGTTTGGATTATTGAGGTTTATATGTTTTGTAATTAAAAGATAATGTTATATGAATCATGAAATATATAAGTGTTTTCATTATAGGTTTTTCATTAAGGATTGGAAAGTATATTTTGAATAGTTCTAAGTATCTAAAAAAGTGATTTAAGGGTAAGGTGATATACTTGGAGAACACGTGATTAAGGAAGAGATAACCCTTAATATTTTCCTTATGTTAAGATAATGATATTTGGATAAATATATGTTTGATTTGAATAAGTAAATTGGATGATTCTAGTTTATTGGGAACTAATTATGGAGTTGTTTACAAGAGGGGTATGCTATCATGGATGAAGTATACAACTTTTTAGGACTTATGAAATGTATTCAATATGTTTTGGAACAAGTAAACATGTATGTTTTCAATAATTATATTTGATAGTTTATGTTGTTACCACGACTCAAGAGAATACATGATTAAGTTATACACATATTTGGAATGTGACAACCAAGAAATACCATATGATATATGGGTGATATTTGTTAATCCAATTTAATGGAATTATTTCTAATGTTTTGTATTTTCATACTTAGAATGTATTTTGTACTTTTATATTTATGGAAATATTAAGTTATAATTTATATAAGTTTTTGAGATTAAATTATTATCTCACCATATGTTCGTTTATTTATATTTTATGACTTTTGCTAACTTTTTTGTTGTGATAAAAATAGATGGAATAACTTATCATTAAATTTATGGACCAAATTATCTATTAAAAATTTAGGAGTTACAAATTAAACTTCATTCATTTAAACAATATAAGAAGTTGAAATTATTCAAGGCATGAGAATTGGTGAGATTGTTCTGAAATCAAGTAAGTATATCTTCTCAGGCAAATTCTTCAACATTAGGAAAAGGGATCGTGATGTAAAAGGGTGTCTAATTATCATTATTTTTTATGATATTAATGACT
This sequence comes from Viscum album, assembly GCA_963277665.1. NCBI lineage: Eukaryota > Viridiplantae > Streptophyta > Magnoliopsida > Santalales > Viscaceae > Viscum > Viscum album. The sequence continues at coordinate 1,454,428,977 of OY728145.1, forward strand.
TATTTTAAATTTCTTTAGTATATGGTTTTTTTATTGTTAACATAAACTATATTATTAACTTTCTTATGATTAGTGATCTTTATAAATCTCTATGATTATTTGTCTTTTTCCTCCATGCCCAATATTCACTTATATTTTTCTACATAGGGACCTAGTTGTAATTTACTCTTGGTAACTATTATTTTATTATAATTTCTTGTCTCTTTTTTATAAGTTTTATATTTTATAATTTTGTTTTATATCCTTTTATAACCCATATGAATTACAAGGGAAAAATTCATTTTAAGGGTGGTAGAATGTAACACCCCAATATTTTTATAAAATAGATGTTTTTTTAATTTCTTTGATGCCTTGTGTTGTACGATAAACCAAGATAATATTTCACTATAAAAAACACCATATTATCCTTTAGTATACACAATGATATTCTTGTCTTGTGTTACACACAAGTTCATGTTCTTTTGATATAATTTATTTCATGCAAGACTGAGTATAACTGAATAAATAAATATTATTATGTTACGTTATAACCTAGATATCAAAATAGTGGTAATGAATAGTATTAATTGATTTATGAAAAAAAATTACAGATCCATTTAATTAATTTTTTTTGTGAATAATTATTTATAAATGAAAATAGAATCCTTTTTAATTATAAGGAAATTTTTTTTCTGAAAAACTATTTAAATAAAAATAAGTGAGTTTAAAAATTAATAAAATCACTATTTATGGATTTTATTAATGAAATATATATGTAATATATTTAATTTAATTTTAAAAATTTATATTATATGTTTTCTAGACATGATATAAAAATAAATTCAATTTTACGAATAAAATGATCATTTTTCTAAAAATGCAGTTTTACCGCCTTTTGATGGTGAACCCATTTTAAATCTATTTTTTTACAATTTTATAAGTTATTTTTGAAAAATTAAACTTCGTATTTGGAATCAGGACATCAAAATTTATTTTGGTTGAATTTTTGGTATTTTTCTGATAATATTAATTTTTAATAAATAGTGAAAATACAGCATTTTAATTTAAAACTAATTTTTAATATGATTTATTTATATGGAAAGGTTATACTTTTAATTGGTTTTAAAGTATAATTATATTATTTTTTTGTAATTTAATCCAATTTTGATCATTCTAAGTAAATTTACATTGAAATTAGATATAAATGCACATCAATCTTTTTTATGCTTTTTAACTTAAAAAAACATTGTTTTTCTCACTTTGATAACGAGAGTTAATTTTAAATTAATTACTGGAACTTTTGTATTTTGAATTTTGAAAAATGGATTCCATATTTGGAATCATTGGATCCAAATTATGTTAATATGTTACCTTTATTTTTTGGATATTATGAATAGTAACTATGGTAATTTTTATTTACCACAGTTAAAGATAAATCAGGTAAATTAGGGTAACAAATAATATGATAAAGATAATAAAATTACCCTAACACCAACAAAAATCCTATTGGATGAATTAAAGTAAACCAATATCACCAAAGGGTCATAATTGATTCATTTAATAGACTTTTTTTCATAAAAGTGATGTAATTAAAATTAAAACAAAATAAAGTGACAACATGTCACTCTGTTATATCTTACAAGTATAATAATTTTAATGTAGTGATAAAATTCATAAAACTTCAAAAATAAGTAGTCTCCAAAAATCCAATAAAATTATATACAACATGTTAATTTATTTGTAATTTTTAGAGGTTAAATAATTACCATAAATTTTGATACAATAGTGATACAATAATTATTTTATTAAGAGAAATATCAAATAAATGATATTATAAATAATAAAATAAATGTAATTTTATGGAATTGATGGAATACACTATTTTTATGGATTAATGTGACATTTTTTTTGTCTATTTTAAAAATATCTAACTTATCTTGATTTTAGGATATTTCTAGAATGACAATAAATAAATAGTGTCAAAATTAACACTATTGGTATTTTAAAATATAAAATTGTTTATTAAATGTTATAAAATTCCTAAATTTATAATATTCAGAAACATGGTTATGATAAGTCCAAATATGTTATAAATTGCACTTTTTTTGTCTTTTTACATGTTATGGTAATTATATTAACCCACAAATTTTAAATAATAAAATATCATGGTAAGATTAAAAAGGGAAAAATAAGGGTTAATACAAAAAGATAAGGGTTAAAAATATTAAAAACTTGTATAATTTTAATTTAATGATGGTTATATGACCCAAAATCATCTTATATTTGAAATAAATGAGTTCTGGACCATTATAAACTGAAAATCAATTTATAATAAATTAATATTTCAAGACTTTCCTAAAGTGACCCTCACCTCAATTATAAAAGGGCACCTCCTCCCTCACCACTTCACTTACTTTGAGTATTGAAGTTCGGCCATCCCATGACCATTTCTCTTATCAACTTAATTAGTTACATTATAGAGGTTATGTTCACCTTTCACTACCAACTCTAGTGCTCTAATAGGGGATTTAGGGGACGCACATCGAAGAAGAGGTAATCTCCTCTACCGATTTTTTCAAACATATTTATTATTCTAATTCCTATTAATTATTTGTTTCAATATAAATAAAATAAGTATAAATCATATACTGTTATTTTATTATTATTATGAAATAACCATATTCCACCTTCTATCTGTCCTATGAAAAATGAAATCACCACACGTGTGTACGTACGGCTTACCATCTCCACACCGTGGTGTAATATATTTTTCACCACCACCATTCATGGATGGGTATAATGATAGAAATAATAACTATATATGATTATTATATAATAATGTGGATTCTGTAACAAATTATATACTATTCACTTCTATAACACTTCACAATTATGGGAATGATATCGTCGCTCTTGCGTACATACGGTCTACCATCTCCACGATGTGATGTGATTAATTAAACATAATATCAATTAAATAATTATTATATAAATGTAATTAATGAAAAAATATGATATATATTATGTTAATATCATTTTTTTAATGATATAACTATGACCTAAGAAGGATAACCAGAACTTATTTGACAAAACATGCATAAGAATATAAAGCAGTTAATACCCAAATAATGAGTAACAATGAAATGTTAATAACAAATGGATGATAATATGATCATATATAATATTATAAAAAACAATATGATTATGGAATAAGTCAATAACATTATTTAAATCATTATACAGGAGGATTAGATACATACGAATCATATCAGACCTAAGGTAAGGGATAATTTCACAATCTCATTATTATCTAAGATTACTTATTCATAAGTATTTATTGGGGTATATTTATCATCCATGTAAAAGGTTCCAAAATATGGGTTCCAAAATATCATTTTAATCCTTTTAAAAAAATTTAAATTCATTTTTACCCATTTATGACTTTTACTACATGGTTTGGAAGGAACATTTCTTTCATTTTCCATATGAAGTGCTTTTTGACTTTTTCTGAAAAAGTACGAGAAGAATGTATTTTTAAAACTTATACGGCATGAATATATTTTTATGCTTTCATAATTACTTATTTCCATGAAGCTTATCCTACAAGTTTTCAAGGTTATTTTAAAATAAATTATTTTCCTTTAAAATTGTGCGGTGTTTTAAGAAAAGAAAACATTTTTAAAGAAGAAAAGATATTTTCATAAAGATTTAATTTTAAGTGTTTCATAAAAATTATTTTTCATCTAAGATGAATTTTTTTTAAAATAAGGATATATACTATCCATATAATTCCTATAGTTTGATTATTTTTATGTATCTATATATTGTTCCTGTATTATGTTATGATGTAATTATGTTTAAGAAACTCGTTTTAATTCCTTCGGTTATAGTATGATGAATAATTTTTGTTTTTTTGTGGAACACATAAAAATGATATCATTATAAGATGGGTGTTACCTATATCTCCCTCCAGTGCATTGGGTAAAGATGGATAACTCATGAGGTATGTATGTTATATGTGAACATGATTTCATGTTCACAATTTTATGATTGGACTTGGTTTCCATGTCCATAAGTTTATAAAAGGGATTGGTTTCTTGTCCTTAATTTAATGAGTGAACCTATTAATATTTATACATGTTCAAAAAGTTATATATTTATGTTCATTACATAATTTCATGTATTATGTTACAGTTATGATCTTATTTATTATGATCTTTTATTTTCCTTATGATTCATGTTTTCAATTGATATTTAGGGCGTGATCAACTAATGTTATTATCACGTTCTTACAACCATTATGCTCATGTTTATGTTTACATATCACCCTTGTTTACCATTACTAAGCATCTGATCTCACCCATTTTTATATTTCATTTCTCCAGGATATAAATAAAGGTTTTAGGGAGGTAAACTAATAGGGAAGATCCTTATGGGAGATGTTGAAGATCTTTCACCAATCTAGAAAAATGTGTTCTGAGTTTCTAAAGACACTAAACTAATATAGTCTTTGGGAATATATTTTTATAATGTATTAAGTATTCTGTAAAAGAAATGTAATGTTCATGTATGTCAATCTTGGGTTATTAGAGTTATACTGCAAGGTCCAATAAGTAATGAGGATTCAAATAAAGTAAACCAATGGATATTATGGATACCACACAGTGGGTAGCTGGTGAGGAGGCTACTGAAAAAGAAAAGTCTTGGGAGATTATCCTTTACTCCAAGTGAGAAATATTGGAGGAGGATTTTCTGATTAATAATTCTAAAGAGGATGAAGATAGTATGTATAAGATAATTATTCTTGTGGAAACCAATAAGGAGTAGTGTGTGTAGATCAACAAGCAATATTAGATTTTGACAAGAGGCTTCAACAAAAGGAAGATAAATATGGAGGATTTCATCTAAACATGGGATAAGATGGCTTATCATTTTAAAGTCCTAATCAAGGATGATCCAGATATAAATTTTATTAATACACAATGGAAATTATATAGGGATGATGATTTTAAAATTTTTAATCTTTCTCTAAATGATTTTGTAATTTATTATGGTGTCTGATGTTTTTTTATTAAACTTATGAGGTTTCTAACTTTTTTCTTAATTATTATTTGGAAATAAAAAATCTAATTTTCATTCAAATTTTTTGAATTTAATTGTAAAAGTATGAGTAGAACATACATGAAACATTCATGATATTGTTAGAAATTTCTCATCCGCTTCGTTCAAGATAATATTTTTATGATTCTCTAATGATTTAAAAATAATTTTTAATCATTAAATACCATTTAAATTCATTTTCATGACTATTCACATAATTCAACATTAATCATATCAAGATAAAAATGGAGTTTAAATTTGAATATTTAAAACATTACATACCTTTCATTTTTATCTATAAAATTGTTCAAGATTCTAACTTATTCAAAATAAAATCACTTTTAATATTTATAAAACTATTTACTTTGATTTTTTACCTATCTTCATAAGTGTTACATCAGTGATGCATAAGCGTTCTAGGTAGATATATTATCATAAAAAATTAAAAATATATTACTATAATAAATATAATTTATTTTTCATAAATTTTATCATTTTAATCTATTATATAGTATTTTTATCTATAAACATATCTTTTTTTAAATGATGTGAGAGATTATAGAGACCCATACTTTTCATAAATTGATATTACATATTATTGGATGAATATTCATTACAAAAACACAATGACCCACACCAGAATCATATAGATTTATTGACTTTAGAAACTTGGATATATAAAAAAATGATCATAAGATATCTAAATAATCTCCCACTATGTTTTTCATAAATATAATCCTTATTAGACTCATCATATTTAAAATCATTATTCATAACCAAGAGAGAGGATACTTAAGAAATGGTGAGATCTTATGCTTATTAAGTGCAAAAAATAAATATATTAATGATCACATAAGTATAACATAAGCATAGGGGTTTGAGAACATGAGCATAAAATTTTAAAACCATACCCAACATAACATTTTATATAATCTTAATTCATGGAATAAATATTGGTAGATCATAAGGAATGAATCATAAAGGAATAAAAGGAAAATTATCCCTAAGATAATAATATTATCATAGGACATAAGTTTTTATCATACACATTAGAAAATAAAATAATTTATTTAGTATTAAAGGCTCACTTCAAAGACTATCATAGTAGACAATGTCCCTTACTAAACTAAGTTCACTCCCCATTCTAGTACTATTTATATCATGAGATATCTATCATTTAAAAATTAATTAGATTTATATAAAATTATTGGACCACTTATAATATAATGAAAACCATAAATATGTGTTCTAACATATCTTTAAACATTCATCATATCATAACCTATGAAAAATACAACTATTTTATAAAAATTTCATCATAGCATAACCCGTGCAAGAGAAATGAGTTTCATAAAAATCTTTTAATCATAATCATAATCCATAAATAGAAATAATAGTAATTTTATCATTGTATTATATCCACAATAGAGCTTAAATAACATCAAAGTATGTCATATTAGATGAAAAATGGATTTTAAAGATCACTTGGAATATTTCTTGGGTAAAATACCATTTTCACTTTGAAATCACTTATTTAAAATCTAAAAAATTACAAATATTAAAGAAAATTATTTATATTAAATTAAACTTGGAAAATTTTAAATTTATCTTAAAATAATTGAGTTATCTTGATTGTGGTAAATTCTATCCATGTCGTATATGTTAAAAGAAAAATTTCTTTTCACACTTTTTTAAACAAACAAAAAGTACCTTATTCAGAAAATGACAACAAGATTCCTTTTAAACCATTGTGTAAAAATTAATTAATGGGTAAAATTCACATTAAACAATCATGGTATAATATTAAAAACATTCTTCAAAATATTTTTAGAAAACATTTATATTGAAGAACAAATAATTTTTACAGAAGAGAGAAATAAATTTTGTTTTTATTTAAAAAATTCTCTCAGACTCTTTAGTACTTAAAGTGAGGAAAATAAAAGGAAAAAATTAAATATATAGACATAAACACATGAGGATAAAATACAGGTGTTTATTGAAAAGTATTTAATAATATTTTTTCATCAAAAACTTAATCATTAACATTCCTAATAAATAATGAGATTGTAATATAAAACCCTTAACACTTTAGAAACATTTGAATCATAAGCCCTGTGAAAGAATAACCTCAAATTAAACTTTAAGTTTCATTTTCATAAATTGATTCATGATATAACATGACAAATGGTCTATATAAAAACCTCATAAAAATTTTTCATGCATAATAAAACATATGTTCTAAAGAAGACAATTTGGGATGATAAACACTTACCTGAAGTTCACCTTGCTTCGAAAGCACTATAACCTCCTATATAATAAATTTAAATTTATTTTTATTCTATAAAATAAAAATTTACATACTTATAGTATCATATATTTTCTACTTATAATATTTTAACACCCATTAATTAATAATTTATTATTAAAATCTTTATTTTTGGGTGTTAACGGTTTCATTTTTTTCATGAAAATTTTGGGTCGGTAGTTCAATTCCTTGTAATTTGATCATGGTTAAAACTTATATGAAAAATTAATAATGATATAAATAAAATATATATTTATTATATATATATATATATATATATATTCATCCAAAAATGATAGTGATATAAAAATGAATTACATTGTTCATGGTGATAGTAATACATATGTACGCATGAATGTCGTTTTCACTTTTCTAGGGATGGAACAAAAGAAAGTTAAATTATAATTCATATTTATAGAATTATTATATAATAAATATCATACATATTCATTAAATATATCTTTATTAAAATCTATGAAAATTTAAAATGAAAAGAAAAACACATCACTTTGTAGAGATGGTAGTCCAGACGTACCCACGAGCGATGTTATCGTTTTATAATAGATTGAAAGGAAAGAATGTAGATGTGATATTAAAATTCCTAAATTATAATTTTTCCATAAATATATTATTTAATGATTAATCCTATCATAATAACCATCCATGAAATATGGTGATGGAAAATGAATTGTATCACTACGTGGAGGTAGTAGTTCAAGCGTACACACAAGCGATACTTTCACTTACAATTTAATGGAATAGATGGGGGATAATGGTGATAATATAATTATAAAAATATTTTAGTATATTTAGGATAAATAAGTAATTATTTTATAATCGATACCATATAATTAAATTATTTATAATAAGAAATAAATTGTAAAAGGTTGGGTAAGGTGGTTAACTCTTCTTCGATGGGCCTCCTTTTGATCCTTTGTTAATGAATTTTGGAATGGTATCAAGAATACCAAAACCTATAATTATAGTATATGGAAGTTGAAAAGATAATTTTTTACACTTTAGTTAATCTATATGTAACAAATTTTTTTAAATAAAAGAGATAATGAGTTTACTTTTATAAATAAGTGAAAGGACACACTCAAAATTACAAAAATATTAAAATATAATAAGGTAATTATCAAGGGAAATGATTTGAAATGACCATAGTTTAAAAAAAATATTCTAAGCTGGAAATATAATCATAAAATAAAATTTAGATATTTTATGGTTTAATTTTAAACATTATCTTTTGGTTTAATCCCATGGTTTACCAATTTTAACCTTAACATCGATAATGACTTTCCAATACTAAAGGGTTATAATTTTACTTATAAGGAGAAATTTGGATCATAAATGTAAAAGGGGTCAAATTATAGACCATTTATTATATTAATTTTTCTATTTTAATATTTTTGTTATTTTTAAATAATTTAATAAAATATTATTTTCATATAATATTACTAATGACATTTTTTAAAACTATTAATTTAATTTTACACTAATAAAATAAATAAAAATATGGAATTATAATATAATACTTTAAAATATACCTAATATGTGATAAATATATACTACATTCATAGAACATCATAATTTATCCAAATAGTTTTACGTTAAATATTTTTAAAATTATTTATTTTATTAATCTATTAATTTAATAAATATCATATCGGTGTTTCATAATAATTTAAGGTAATTATTAAATAAATAAAATTATAAATAAATTACCCTAGTAAAAAAATTAAATAATATTTAAAACAAATTTTTACAACTTAACTTATCCTTTTTTTATCCTTATAAAAAATTTTTGAGTTATTAATGTTAAGAGAGTGACATTTTGTATTCATTGGTCATGAATTATCTTCTTGTCGGCGTTATATAGTTTTCAACTTCTGTGTCGTGTGTGGTCATAACGTGAATAATTATCTCAGGAAGAAAAAAACTACCTCTGCTTTGAAAACTGACCCACAGTTATTGCATGAGGATGACAAAGACTTGAGTATGAGATTTAAAGACTTGGGAAATGTTGCTAACCCTCCTGAGAAAGGGGTGCAAGATGCCGCTCATGAAGAGGCGTCTAAAGTTGATAAAAAGGGTTACTGCCCTGATTCTCCACAGGTATGTGCTTCCAACTCTGAAAACAAGAAAAAGTCTTGGGTTGAAATTTGTATGAAAGAGGAAAATGTTCACCATGTTGATGCTACTAGAAAAGGAAAAGAGAATGTAAGAGAAGCGGAAGCACATTTTGAAGTTGATCAACAACTATTACATGAAATAATGGTTTCCTCGGTGAATTGAAAAGGTAAACAAACTTTATAATATGACTCCCCAGTCATCTATAAGGCTTGCCATTCTTCTTCAAAACCAATTCTGGATAAAGAAGGCTTATATCTTGTTACTTACAAGAAGACACGGCCCTCGATTGTTTCCTCAATGGTGGTTGACCTACCGATTGCAGAAGAAATGAATATGCCAGTGACAAAAGAGGCTTCTCCTGAAAACAATAGGGAAGAAAAATAGGATAGCTCGGGCTCGGAGAGCACTGATGCTGAGACACTTTATGAAAGAATTCAATCTCTATCAAGCCAGGCATGTAAAATTATAGGGATATTGAGAGGTTGGGGACGAGGTTGTGGAAGAGTAGAGAAGGATGAAATTAGAGAAGAGGAACGAAGGCTAACTAAGCAACTGTTGAAAAAGATAAACAAATAGTTTTTTGTTTTGGGTTTTTCCTATTTTTCCCATCCTCCTTCCTTAGTTCTATCTTTTTTTCACTTTTAATAAAAGAGGCATAACATCCACATTTTCAAAAAAAACATACCATTACCATAAAATATCATAAAGGAATGTTTTGGGTTGATTTTGAGACCTTATCTCATGATTTTGATGTTATTTCACACATTTTACCCTTAACGAGGTGACAAATATTTACCAAGGTTACTATTCATAATAACCAACATAAAAGGTACCTATTTAAAACCCTTGAACCTCATGATACCAAATATGGTATAAATTTTCAATATTAAATCTATATAATTGGTAATAATTAATCTATGTTAAAAATAGAAAACACAAAGAAAAATATTTTTTTAATGTCTTTTAAAGTATAAAACAAATTATACCAAATTAAACCGTAAAATAGATTCCAATGAAAATAATTAGATTGTTAATAATATTTTAGAATTGATTTTAATTTTAAATAATGTTAAAAGAAAATGGAACCTTTTTCATGATTGAATAAAAATATATAGTTTTCAATAAAAATTAGTATTTTCCCTATTCACTGAAAAATCAATCTTTTTAGAAAAATAAAAAAAATAACCCTAACATAATTTTTATATGATTATTTAAAAAAATAATTTAATTTATAAAATAAAATTTCTAAAATTTTCAAAAATTAAATATAATATTTTCTCATAAAAAATAAATAAAAATAATTTCTTAAGGAAATATATTATTTAAGAATAACATAACACTACTAAAAATTGAATGCTTATTTCCTAAGAATAAATAAATACATTTTTATTTAGTATTACCTTTATATATATTTATATATATATATATATATCAATATCTATTTATTCCTATTCATACCATCAAATTCAACGTCTAGGTTATAATGGTCATATTTAAATAATAATACTTTGTGATTCTTTTAAGCTCAGTGTTGTGTGTTGTATAAGCTATTGAATATAATGTTGTTTTTTTAATCTTGAGGTGTTACATTAATACCCCTTTAATAAATTGTACCATCATAATTTGAACTTGTTCTCCATAATCTGTGGTTTTACATGTGAAAATTACTTTATTGAAAACCCGCAATATAAAAATTGTTAATAAAACTTACTCGTGAAAAGGGTAAAGGGAAATATGAAGGTTATTTGGAATAATAGATTATTAGGTTTAAAAATAGTATAACATTAGTGGGAATTGAAAATATAGACATGGATAAAAAAAATTAATACCAAATTAATGATAGATAGGGATAGAGAATATTGGTCACAAGAAATTGAATAGTCATGATAAAGTTGACAACCACAAAACTATAAATCAATTATGTGTAAAAAAGACCATCGAATCATTGGAAATGACTGTAATAGGAAAAAAACTATTTTAAAATCCTATTTCCATATTTTAAAAATTCTTTTACTATCTAAACAAAAAACATAAGGAAATATAATTAATTGACATGTAGAATTTCATCCTTTAATCGATTTTGACCACAAACTCATATTTTTTTATAAAAAATATTTTTTCTAGATGAATTTTTTATGATTGAAGAATAATTATAAACCTAAAAATGTGCAAAAGGATATTAATTTATTCCTCCTTTAATTGAATATTAACCAAAAATGAATGGATAAAATAATGTAAGATAATATCCAAAGTGTAATAACCATCATATTTTACTTCAAAATTTCCATAATAACAACAATTATTCTATATAGATCATTTAATAAATAACCCTAAATCCCAAATAACCTTAAGAACATGAAGATTAAATAATTTTTATCCACAAAAGTTATATAATACCTTTAATCTTACATCCCCAAAAATTAAATTTCATTCTTCCAAAATAACCATTCATGTTAAATCACATGTTAAAACTAAGGGTTACATATATAAAAACAAAATGAAACGTATCTCTAAATATCATTAATATCCATGATAAATATTATATATTTTTTAACTTCACAAAAATATCATAAATCAAATTTTTATACTAACCTTAAAGGTACTCCTTAGGTTGACTATAAATATCTCTAAAAATAAATCATTTTCAATTAATCACTTTTCAACCGACAAGATTATCTATATCCCACTATCCAATAGACCATAATTAACTTACCATCAAATATATACTAGAATAAAGGGTTATTTAAAGATAAATAGTGTATTCTTCCTAAAACCCAACAAAATTTTCAAATCACCTAAAAATCACATCACATAAAACTTCAAAAGGGTTATCTATGTTTTTAAACTTATGATCAACATTAAATTATTATACATCCATAATGGTATCCATAAATCATAAGTTAGTATTACATAAAAACATATATTTTCTAAAAATTATCACAATACTTATTCATTAAATAAAATCATAGACTATCGAATATATTCTATAAAATTAAAAATATGTTAAACTTCATCAAATATAACACAAACCACTTCATAATAAAATCACTAATAAGATTAAAGGTCACAACTAATATCACATTTACTTCATCAATATCGTTATCCCAACTGAACATTATCACATTAACAATAAATCACTATTATTGATTATCAGTACCTTTCATCATATGTTTTCAATTCCTTAAATAAATTATATTATGGAACATCCTTAGATGTATCATGCTTCGTATATCCAAATTATCATTTATATAACACTTATACAAAATTATTCTCAAATCTAGATACATAAACACTTAATTCATTTCACTTCATTAATTGGAATTGCATAGTTCCTTACTTGGTATAGGAGTTAACCCTTATTAGGTGTTTCAAGATACTCTCCCATGTTAATATTGTTAATCATATAATGAGACAGCTGATTAGGCATAATCATAAGGTTTTTCCTTCAACATCCCATTTCATTTGGTTGATCATGTGGAAAATCATTCCATTTTCCATCACATTATTCATTAACATGAATCTTCCTAGTTCCATTTATTCACTAAAACCAAATATTATAGTGTGAACAATCATAGTGGGAAACCACATAATCAATAAAAAATCATTTAAGGGATGTCTAAATCATGAAAACGTATTTTAAATATATGAAATCTTTGGTTTAACCTATAAAATATATGATCATAATATAGTAAAATACTTCATGATGGTCCATGAATAAAATATTAATTAACCAAATCATATCATTGGGAGTGTCAAACCAGGTGCTCAGTAAGGGCAAACTCTTTATGTACCCAAATAATGGACGAGATATACTTGAATAAATCCTTTTGCGGTTATAACCCCAAGATGCATCTATTCCAAAACCATGTCCACTTTTATTATCTCGACAAGGATGTATTTATAGTAAAATAACATAATATATTCCATAATAAAATTGTTTGATGTTATCTTATACTTAGACTTAAACCTAGGGTTCTTAGAAAAAAAATCTAATTTTTAAAGGTAAATAAACCTTTCCCTAATACCAATTATAGTGAACCATAAATTTCATACATAGATATTACAACTTATTGGGTTAATATTCATTTTATAACATAATTATATTGTGTTATAATCTTATATTATTAGTGTATGTAGAAATATGGATATAAAAAATATTTTTTAGACATATGCATCATCTAACACATTTTCTTCAGAACAAGCACCATTTTTAGATATGTCATATTAAAAAAATTATAACATTTGGAAAAGAATCATAAGAAAAGATGAGCTTAAATTCTCAGTAAGGGTAAAAATGGGAGATATAAATTATCACATAAGAATAAGATAATAATATGGGTATAATAACATGGTCATAACATTTGGAAACCAACCCCAGTATATCATAAATTATAATCATGAATCATGGAATAAATCTTGGTAGATTAAAAGACATAAATCATAATGTAATAAAAAAATATGGGATACTTACACCTACGGGCCTTGTTAGGGTTTCACCTCACCCCTTGGAAGGTATATTATCAAAAATCAATAAAAAATGAAGGCCTTTGGGCCATTGGAGTGAGTAATAAAATAATATGGGCTAAGAGAGCCTAATATTAGCAAAAGACATAGGTTTTCCACTAACACATAAAAATATAAATTCATTCCCTTAATAGTTAAGGCTCAGATCCAAGACTATCACAGTGGATTGTGTTCACTCAACATTCCATCATATAAGTTAATGTTCACTCCCAAGACTATTAGAGTGGAAAGAGTCCCTTACTAAATTGGGTCCACTCCACATTCTAATTTTATTTATCTCATGAGATATCAATATTAACCCAATTAATTGGAGAGATATATAATTTTGATTCTTCCTATAACATAATTAAAACCATATATATGTGTTCCACAATATCATAAAACATAAATCATATCATAACCCATGAAAAATAAATGGGTTTCATAAACATTTTATTATAGTATAACCCATGTAAAAGCAAGAGGTTTCCTAAATATCATATCATCATAATATTAAACCATATATAGAAATAATAAGGATATTATAACAAGATTATATCCCAAATAAATCTTATGTAACATCAAATGATGTCATATTACATAAATAATTCCTTTAAAAGATTAATTGGACAATTGTTTGAGGAAAATACCCTTTTTACTTTGTAATAACTTATTTAAATATACAATTTTCAAAATATTAAATAAACAAATTTCATTTAAATGATACTTAGAAAAATTTAAATTGATATTTAAATAATTTAGTTTTAATTAAGTCTTGAAATTATTTTCATTTCATATAAGTTCAAATAAAACATTCCTTTCAGGATTTTGTAAAAAATCAAAAAGTACCTCCTTCGGATAACGATAAGAATGTTCCGTTTATTTTTTTTGTAAAAAATCAATAATTGCTAAAATTTTCATTAAAACACATGTTATAATATTAAAAACATTATTTAAATTTTTTTAGAAAACAAGGATATAAAAGAAAAAGGATTTTTGACGAAAGAGAGAAATAAAATCAATTTTTCTTTAAAATATTCTTTCAGTATCTTGTATACTTAAATTGAGGGAAATGAAAGGAAAACTTGAAATATAAATAAATAAATGATGGATGAGAAAATTTATGATTTTATTTATTTTCATATCATAATATATCATCATTGAAAACATAATCATAAATAATCATGATAAATAATGACATTGTAACACAAAACCCTCACCACTTTGGTAACTTTTGAGTCATTTTCCACATTAAAAATTATTATAAAATGAAACTTTATGTTTAATGATAATAATTATATTCATGATATAACATGAAAAAGGGTCTGTATATACACCTTATAAAATAATACGGGTTCATAACATAACATTTGTTTCAAAGAAGAAAATTTTTTATGATAAACCCTTACCTCAAGTTTTCCTTACATCAAATGTGCTCTAAAATCTTGTGTAATAATTTATAATTTATTATAATTTTATAAAAAAGTCATTTACCTAATTATATTATCATATATATTCCAATTATATCATTTTAACATCGATTTATTAATAATTCCTTATTAAATTTTTCATTTTCAGGTGTTTACCATTTCGTTTTTTCATGAGAAATTTGGTTCAATATTTATATTCATTGTAATTTTATCATTATTAAATCATCTAAATAATTTTAATAATGATATAAATATCATATATATTCTTTATAAATATATATATTCATCCATAAAGTATTTATATATAAAAATGAATTACATCATTCATGGTGACGGTAGGTTGTACGAACACAAGAATGATGTTTTCACTTTTTGATAGAAGGAATTAAAGAAAGGTAAATAATAATTAACCTTTATAGAATGATTATATCATAAATATCATATATATTAATTAAATATACCCTTATTACCATCTATGTAAATAGAAAATGAAAAATTAATCACATCACTTCATCAATGTGGTATTCCACAAGTATGCATGAGAGGCGCTATAATTTTCTAATGGATTTGGAGGTAAGAAGGTATATATGATATTATAATAGATAGGAATAATTATTTCACAAATATATTTTATAAATAGTAATCAAAGAATGACCCAAGCTTTTCATACATAAATATCACGTATTTTTATATAAATATTCAATACATTTCATGAACACATACCCAAGGACCATAGTAGTTTAGTGTCATTGAAGACTAGTAGCACACTACTTTTACTTCATGAAAAAAATTAAATATCTCCCACAAATATCTTCTCAAAAATTATCCCTTTTATTCATACCCTACCTAAACCTTTCTTCATAACCTAGGGAAGGATACATAAGAAAGGGTGAGTTGGTATGCTCAATAAGGTTAAACATAGGAGATATCAATATATGTTCATATGGATGTATAAGATAATCATAAGGGTATGTGATCCTAAACATAACTTAAGAAGTTTATACATAGACTTTCATATATCATAAACATGATTCATGGAATTAAACTTTATCATTTTAGAAAACAAGGCCTATAAGAGTGATAAATCATCATAAAGAAATCATGAAACATAATCTCATATCATAGAAGTGTGGAACCATAATAAATATAGAAAATCATTTAATATTTCAAGGTTAACTATCAATACCATAATTATATGTTTTAGTAATTATCACATGTTTCCCATTATGGAACAGGATATACATGTTTCACATGATGGATCATAACTCACCTACTTCCCATAGTGTATCAATCCCATCAACTTAATTACCATTGGTATTTGATGGTATGTAAAGATTTACCCAATTAATTCTATAGGGATATAGGTCCCACCCATCTAAAAATGAAAACCATACTTATATTTTCCATAATATTACAAAACATTGATCATATCCCCACATCAAAAATTGTTTAAAAAAAATAGGTTTCAAAAACATTTAATTAATTAATCATAGCATAACCCATGAAAAATAAGTGGGTTTCCTAAAAATTTCATCAAAATAGAAATTAAACATCAATAAAAATAAAAATTATGGTATCATTGAATATTATCCCTATTAAAGAATAAATAACATCAATGAATGTCATCTTATATGGAAAATGGTTTTGAAAGATCTTATGGAAAATTTATTGAGGAAAATACCCTTTCTAATTTGAAAAAAACTCCCCAAAACATAAATTTTTTTGAAAACAAAATCCTTGAAAATAACATTTGAATCATATAAAGTTATCTTTAAAACATTAAGTCATCATGATAGTGAGTAATGTTATACACGTTCAAATAAATATTCCATACACGTTTTTGGTAAAACTCAAAAAGGAATTGTTTTGAAAATGAAATGAATATCCCTTATAAAACAGTTTTTAAAAACCTAAAAAAGGTTAAAATTACTATAAAAATCCTATACGAACACTAAAACATTTTTTAAAACATTTTTAGAGAACATGGATATGGAAGAGAAAGGTTTTTTTATCGAAGAGATAAATAAAGTCGGTTTGCTTTAAAAATATTATTTTTTAAGTCTTGAGTGCATAAAGAGAGAAAAATGAAAGTAAAACAAGTATTTTAAAGTAATAATAATAGTATAATAAAATTCATTAGTTCTTGATATATAGTTCAAAATAATTCATCATCATAAGTATAAATATAAACAATCCCTATAAATAATGAGATTGTATCAAAAACCCCTTACGACTTTGGTAACTTTGAATTGTAAGCCCTATGAAAGAATAAAATTAAATAAAACTTAAAATATCATGAGATTTAATACTTTCATGATATTACATGTCAAATTTCATATATATACAACTCATAAAAGAAGATAGGTGTGTAACATAACATATATCTCAAAGAAGGATAATTAAGACAAAAATATATTACATTAAGTCTTGAATTTTTTAATGCATGTTAGAACCTCATGTATAAATATAATTTTATTACAAATAAATTAAATAAAAATTATTATACATATCATATCATATATTATTTACTTATGACCTTTTATTACCTGTTTATTAACAATTCTATGTTAAAATCATGTAGGTCGTACGTATGATTGATCGTTGTTTCCATTTTCTTGATGGATGAAATGAAATAAAGGTAAATAATATATTAAATTTACATAATAATTTTTATATCATATATATCACATATATTCATTAAATTTATCCTAATTACCTTCTATGCAAAGCATTACTAAAAAATGAATCACATCGCTTCGCGAGGCGGTTGTCTTCCGTAAGCACGAATGACGTTATCACAACCACCATAGAATGGAATGTGAGGAGATATACATGATATAATAATTAAAAATTAAAAAATAATGTTAGAAATATAATATATATTAATTTAATATATTATTTTTACCATTTATGTAAAAAAGAAATGAAAAACACATCACATCAGTTTGTGAGGCAGTAGTTTTCGTACACATGAGCTATGTTGTTGTTTTCAGATAGTTTTGGAGGTAATAAGGTAGATGTGGTATTATAAGTATATATGTATAATAATATCAGATATAAAATATATAAACATTAAATAAATCATTATATCCATTTGTTAGAGGTGGTGATGGAAAACAAACACCATCAGTTCGTGAGTCACGATCAACAGTTTGGCATCCCATTTGATGAAAGTGGAGTTAAAAATAGGTCATTACATTAAAATAATAATTTTTAAGTATATTTAATATAATTTTGTTATTATATAATCATATTTTAAGAATATTTGAGGGAGTTATAGGTTAAAATAAAACAGAACACATGGTTTAAAATTTTACATATACTTTGAAGAACCTCTTTAAAATTATACATAATACCTTCATAGGATTTGTTAATAATATAAATAATTCCATTATGAAGTGGATATATAATAAGGGGTTATATTTGGGTAGATATTTTCCAAAAAAATTGGTTTATTTTAAAGAGGGGAGGAGAGGGGTGGCCTTTAATAAGTGGAAGAGATGACACACATGAAATTTTTTAAATGAATAAAGTGTACTAACATTTCTCACATGAAAAAAGGCTCTAAAATAGGTTATTATAAAAAATATATAAGTGATAAAGTCTAAATATTTCCATAAAATGAGTTTTTTACAAGTTTCTATGTCATTTTACCCCTTATCAATTTACTTTAACCCCTATATAAACCTATTTTAACCTTAACTGTGGTAAATAATGTTTTACTATTTTTACTATTCATTTTGACCAAAAAATATGTTGAACTTATTATATAATATTAATTATTATAATTCTAAATATGTAATTAAATTTACCATATTTAATTCATGAATTTGAAAATTTTAATTTAAAATTTATCCCATAGATGCGATGAAAAGGTGGTTTTTCAAAGATAATGGTTTCAAAAGTTTAAAATGTTTTTATATACAAATTCAATATGAAATTTATTACAGTGAACTAGATTTGTTTGATTATAATATTATTTAACTAATTTAAATTTTAAACCATTTTAAAACAAAAATTAACCTTATAAATTCTTTAAATGAAAAGGTGGTTTACAATAAAACTAGTATTTTTCATTATTCATCAAAAAATTAATTTTTTCAGAAAATCCCAAAAAATTCACCCTAATATAATTTTGAAATGTCGATTCAAAAAATGATGTTAATTTTTTAAAATAAAGTTTCAAAAAATTTCAAAAGAAATTTTTATTTGTTCAAAAAAGGCAATAAAACCATTTTTTTAGAAAATATAATTTTCAAAATATATATACATTACAAAAAATTAAAAAAAAATTAATAAACATGTTGTATTTATAGAAAAAAATTATAATTAATATTTTTAAAAAATATATTTATATTAATAAAATCATTTTTTACAACTATTTCATAAGGAATATGTTAAATGGTAATATAAATAGTATATTATAGTTTGTTAGAACTTGATGTTATGTGTAGCCCAAACTAATTATGAAATTAAATTTAATCAAACAAAATATTCCATAAAAAATTAAGGTGTTACAAAACTCTTCATAATAACCATCCATGAAATATTATATTGAAACATGAATTTTATCTCTATATGATGGTGGTAGACAAAATGTATGCACGATAGAAACTTTTACTTCCCATTTGATGGAATAAAGGGTGGATAATGGTGATACCAAAATCATTATAAAATTTTAGTATATTGAGGATACTAAATTTATTATTTTTTTATAAATACAATATAATTAAAGGAGGTATAACAAAAAAATATACTAAAATAGTTTGGGTAGGACAATTACCAATTATTTGGTAGGCCTCCTTCATATCCTTTCTTAAAGACTTCTAGAATAGTCTTTCAATAATAAAATAACATGTAATTCACAGATAGGTAACTTTATAAGACACTTTTTTAGGTTTGGGTCAATCTATATGGATCATAGTGGTGTAAAGAAAAGAGAGAAGGGGTTTCCTTTTATAAAGAAGTGAAAGGACACACTTATAAATAGGAAAAAATATAATTAAGTTATTCTCAATCCAAATGATTCCAAATGACCATAGATTTGAATAAAGGTGTATAAAGTATAAATATAATTATAAAATTAATTTTTTATAGGTTTTTTTCATTTTAAACATTCTTCTTTGGTTTAACCCATTGATTTACCAATTTTAACTTTAATTGCGGTAATGAATTTATCAATATTAAAGGTTTATAATTTTACTTATAAGGTGACGATTGGATCATAATTTTCCATGGGATGAAATTTTAGACCATTTATTATAAAAAAAATACATTTCGAGATATTTTATGATATTTAATATTTTAATAAAATATTATTTTTATAAAATATAATTAATTTGATTTTTTAATACTATTCATTTTAATTGACACTATAGACGCCAAGATAAATATGGAATTAGAATATAATCATTTAACAAATCCATAATATGATATATTTATCTAATAAATTTTTTGAACATAATAATTCAACCAAATTATAATAGCATTAATATTTTAAAAACATTTATTTTATTTTTATATTATTGAATAAATTTTGTGCCGGCATTGCACAAGCATTTAATGTAATTATTCAATCAATAAAAATTAAAAATAAATTAACATGATAAAAAAATTAGTCTATATTTCAAATAAACATTTAGAAACAAACTTATCTTCTTTTATCCTTATAATAAAATTTTAGAGTTATTTATGTCAAGAGAGTTAACTTTTGTATTTATCCTTTTCTTAAGTAATATAAATATCATAATGAAATAAAAATGGAACAAAGTGTAAATATATTTTATAATTTTATTTAAATGGAAAAAAACCCATACATTAGGAAAATGGAATTTTTTGGGTTGATTTTAAGACCTTATATCATGGTCTTAACCCTATTTTACTCATTTTACCTTTATTGAGGTAAAACATTTTTACTGAGGTTACTATTTACAATGACTAAAAATAAAAGGGAACTATTTTATAGATTTGAACCTCCTTGTTCTAAATATTCTAACCATTTTTCAATATTAAAACTTTATAATTTGAAGAAATTATTTTAATATAAAAACCAAAAACATAACAGAAAACAATTTTTTAGAAAAATGGATTTTAATTATAATATTTTTTATACAAAATTCAACCATAAAAAATTACTAAAATGAACATAATTGAATTATTTATAATATAATAGAAATAATTATTCTTATAAAACATTTAAAAACAATATTTAACTTTTTACATTCTTAAAAAAATATAGTTTTCAATAAAAATTGGTACTTTTCACCAATCACTAGAAAATCAATATTTTTAGAAAAATCTCAAAACTTCACCCAATGAAAATTTTGATATAATAATTTAATAAATGAAGTTATTTGTGATCAAATTAATTTTATAAAATTTTTAAAAATTAAATATAATATTTTATCATAAAAAGGAAATGAAAAACATATTTGAAGTAAATGGATTTTTTAAAGAATAATATACCTTTACTAAAAAATGAATGCTTATTTTTTAAAATATTAGCCAATAAATTAGTATTATGTAGTAACATTATATATATATATATATATCATAATGTGGTTATTACTATTCATGCATGTTAATTCAATAGTTAGGTTATAATTGTTATATTTAAAAAATATATTTCATGGTTTTTTTAAGCTCGATATTGCATTCCATATATGCTATCGAACATAAGGTTATTATTTTAAAATATTTGGGTGTTATAAAGAGAGGGAAATTTTGTATTTAATGTTAACCTAAAATAATATAAAGGTCATAATCAAAGCCAAGTGACACCAAATTGACATAATTTCTAAGGTAGTATGATAATGGTCTAATTACACTCATTAAATGAAATAAATTAGTGTTATAGATATTTTAAGACCTTATCCCATAATTTAAACCATAATTAACCCATATAACCATTTACTGTGGTAACATGGTTTTTATCATGGTAACTATTCATTATGAAAAAAAATTTAAAAGTTCATTATTTTTTAATTTGAATATAAAGCTCTATAATATGGAATCTATTTTACAATATTCAATATCACTAAGTTTTAAAATTACTTTTAAAATAAGTATGTGTAACTGAATGAAAGATAGTTTATTGAAAAATGTTTTTTTTAAGTATAAAAATTAACTTATATGAAAATCATATTTAAAGTTGATATAAATGGAATGAATTATACCATGTTTAATAAAAGAAAAATTATCTAACTTTAAAACCAAAAAAATGAATATTACCAGAAAATTACATAATTAAAAAAAAGTTAAAAAAGTTTGTATTTGAATAAAAACATTATTTATATTTCAAAAAGTAAAACATATATTTTTAATTTCAATATTATATTTTTAAAAGGAATTATACTAATTGTTAAAAATATATTTGGCCTGAAAAAATGTTTTATAAAATTTTGACTCATTCTTATTATAATGTTATAAAAGTAGTATTAAGTGTAATATTAGTATTTTTTACTATTCACCTAAAAAATAATTATTTATAAAAAAAATCACAAAAAATCACAAAAATATAATTTTGATATTTTGAAATTAAAAATTCAATCCTTTATCAAATTCAATTTCCAAAATTTAGAAATTAAATTTTAAATGAAAATATCAAATATACAACAAAACCACTTTTAACTATTCTTAAACTTATATGATTTCATTCTTATCATTAAAAAGTGAGTTCTTATTTCATATGAACTAATAAAAAATTTTGAATAAGGAAAAAATATTGAACATATATTTCATAATATGGTTAATCATATTAATTCCATCCAAACCAACAACTAGGTTATAACATTAATATTTAAATAATAAAATTTCTACAATATATCATAGTTCATTTACGATCAATACTATATCTAGTACACACTATCAAACATAGTTTTATTTAGAACAAAATATATTCTAAAATCATTAGGTGTTACAAGAACAAAAAGTAACCATAGATAAGGAGTTAAATTAACATTTTATTCCACTTAAAACTAAACTTGAGGAAAGGATATAATGTAAAAATGAATCTAGAATAAGGATTGAATATATGGATTCTAAAATGAAGGATTATTACCTTAAGATCAAATATCATAAAAAAATGACAACATCATGTGGAAATATGGAAATCCTACTTAATATGACCTCAGTAAATGGATTTCATAATAGTGGAAATGTGAATCAAAAGGTAGAGAGAAGGTTTATGATAAATATGTAATTGAAGGATCTCAAAGGATGGTACCCACAAATTGATAATATTATTGAGTTATATAAAATACCACGGATGTGTTCTAAGAAACTCTAGGGCCCAATAGTATAATAAAATTGGTTAAGTCATCTCAATCAAGGAATAACTATATGAGTTATGACTTTAATGGGTGATGTTTTATTTTCACTGACTATGGACATATAAAAATAAATTGTAATAATTGATTTGATGAAGTAGATGAGAGGAGGAACCTCATTCTCATGATATGGTTGAGTCAAGAACTGAACGAAGAAAAATTATTTGCTTTGAGAAATATATTTACTAAGTTATAACAGTGGGAAGATGGAAGGAAATGAAGTGTGCATCATAAAAAATGATGTATTATTCCTAGAAGAAATCATGGAGAGAACAAAAGATAATATTGGGATAAAATAAATATGTCAATGTTTTTAGATAGAATAATGATGCATGTGTGAAGAGATAGTACCCAAGGGCATAAAATTAGGATGTCATTTTAATCGATATAAAGGAGGACTAACATGAATAATGTCTAAGTGGTTTCACAAATTATACCTAAGGGAAAGAGGATAAGATAATGTGAGGAGCCCTCATATAGTATATGAATCATGAGGAATTATGAAACTAAAATGCATCAAAATAGGGAACTTTCACAAGTGTAATTAATCTCATAATGGAATTGAATCCCGAGCCAAATAATATTTACAAAATAAAAGAAAAATATCTATCTTAAAATTTTTATGAGTGATATTATGATTATAATCATAAGAAAGGCTTGGAAGAATGTTGGAAGTAAGGTTTTGGTTCACCAAGGCCAATCGCATTCCTCTACTTGAGGATGACCGGTAAGTACCTCCTCTCACTGTGTACTTAAATGTTTTTAACTATTTTTTAGAAGTTATGTTGATTTAAGAAAAAGATATTATCAATGGGGAGTGTACATTCTAAAATGATATTGATAAAAAAAATCAGTGTCAGAACAACCAATAATGGTATCAAGTCTAAATTTGAATCAATAAATTTTTCTAACAAACAACTATGGATTTCAAAAGCTTAATATGGAAAACTAAAGTGAAACCTTGTGAATTTGGAATTACAAGAAACATTATAGTAATTAATTAGTATTAAACAAGAATAAAAATTCAAAATGGTATCAAGAAAAATATGTGGATAAATAAATAATATTATTTCCTAATACAAGTGGTATTTGACCACCAAGAAATAGAATGAATATTATGGTATAAGCAATGAAAATCATAGAAAAATGCCCTATTATTTACTTTTGATCTAAAATTATGATATCATTTGATGTTTTAGGATACTAAATGGAATGTAAATTTCACTCCCATGGTGTACATAAAATGGTGGTGTAAGATTTTATAAATTTTTCTATATCTAAACTAATTAATAAGTAGGAATATTCTAAAATTTTAATTGATAATTTCTTCATTTAGAATAGAGTAAATACCATATATTGAAGGATGATCATGGGTATCATATGGTACCATGAGTTTATTTTAATATGTGATATCAATTAATTAAACATATAGTATGAATCGCACACTTTGTAGTATCTTTTTTATTCATTGATGTCCATTATAAGTGTGATTAAGATCATAGGTAGAATTGGTGAAATATTGGAATAAATTAATGTTTTAAGTTGTATGTTCTTATAGAATCTTTTTAGTGATATGGAAAGAAATTATGTTGTGAACCTAGAGTCTTGTGAAGTGCCAATGGTTTTTTGGTTTCACCATTGTCAATAAGTGTCAATATTTATGTCTTCGGGAAGATGGGTACATAGAAAGTATCCACCTAATAAACAAAATGAAGATGCTTCATATGTACTTGGGTGAAGATGGATGGAGATTTATTGATTCCCATGAATATTTTTCTAGACAAATTCTAGTGGGATGACCTAAATAAATAAACTAATGTGCTATTATGCATGATATATAATGAAAAGTGTTGATGTAATGATTCCAATTCTATGAAAAATCTTTTGAAGAATTTGTAAAATACATATATATGATGACTATTTTAAAATATGTAGTGAAACGACTCAAAAAACTAACAAAGTTATTGATAATCTAACCCTGTGTAATCAAGCTTAAATTATGATTGAATCAATTAAAAAATATTATTTAGATGATCATTTTGGGAAGCTAATATTAAAACTGGAATATTAAGGTAGTGGAATAATATTTAACTAAATGATTTAAATTACTTTGGAATGAGATAAATATGTTTGGAATTGTTTTGATAATTCCTTGAATAATTTGAAGAAATTATAAGGTGATTGGAAGTGCTTGAGAAGTCCCTTCGTTGATTTGAAAACATTTTGAATTGATTTTGACATAATGTCAAAGGTTTCAATATATAATTCATTTTTTACTATGTGTGAGTCATTTTAAGAGATATATATCCCTTTGTATGATTCATTATATCATTTTCAAAAGATTCATTCACTTATATGATGATGATGCTTACTGAAATGCAACTAAGTCTGGAGTTGCTTATGAATTAATGGTAGTATCCATACGAGTCATTTGTTATCAAATTAATATACATACAAGTCATTTTGGAATATATATGTGTCACTCAACATCTTTTTATGAGTCATTACACAATAAATATGAGTCATTTGAATATTCATATGAGTGATCTACATACATTTCATATGAATATTGTGTATGATTCATTAGATTATATGTATAAATCATTTGTAATATTCATATGAGTCATGCCTTAGAGAAATTTTGATATTTTTTTTTGAATGAAAATATGAGCTTTCAAAAATTATATATTTCAAACGAAAAGAGAAATGAGATGATTTTAATGTTTTTATTTATTTTTTAAAAAAAACATAAAGATTTTTTAATCCATGATTAAATATATTTTTGAATGATATGAGATGATAATATCATTTTTCTATAAATTTTTTTTGATTTCCAAATGATAATATTTTGAAATCAATATTGGGGGACAAAATAAACATTTAAATATACTGATACTTTCATTGTTATTCATTTCTTAAAACATTTCAAATTTAGTTGTGATTTTTTCTAAATTAGTTGATAAGTAGAGTTTAAGTGTTATCTAAAGTGTAAAAACTCAATATTGAGTTTATACTAGTTTTTTATTGATCTCTCATTATAAAGAAGCTATTACAAGATGCAAGATGATACTATATGTTTATATAGCTATGATGATTATTTAAATTTATATTACTGGTTTAATATTTCTTATAAGACCATCCTTAAGCCTATTGGAAGAAATAAAGTGGAAGATATATTCAGTCAAGTGTGAAGAAAAAATTTAATGGCATATTTTTGTAATTACATTGGTGATAAGAAGTTCTAAAACCTATAGAAAGCATTGAGAAAAATGGATATAGAGGATAATATATATATATATATTCCATTTCATGTGGTTTTTTTCTTTTATGTAACTCATACATAATTTCCATTTATAGAAATTGATAAATGACCACAAAAAATAAAAGGTAGGATCTTTTATAGGTATTGGTAGATGTCCACTCATGAAAAAAAACGGGTATTATCTTATTGAACATATATTCCTTATGAAGAATAAGAATAATAATAACAAATTTATTATAAGAGTGATAAAGTGTCAAGATAGTAAATTATATTTAGCATATTTCCTCTTTCTTTAGGCAAATTTTGGGTTTTGTATGCGCTACCTGGACCTTCAACCCCTCCCACACCTAAAGGGGAGGGAGGAAATAGAATCACTCCATCTTCCCTTGTTTTAACTTCCCATAAATTTTCACATTCTCGCTAACTCAGAGATGCTACCCACATTACCTAGTACCGAGTTATCCCCAACGTTTCATGGTTTTGAAAATAGAGTACCTTCTCTTTTGATATCATTAACAGAATTCTTAGAGGATTATTCCCTGAACCAACTAATATTGGGTGCCCAATTCAAATGGTATAGGGATTCTTTAGATTTCGTTGATAGATTCATCAATACACAATGGGTTCTTTGTCATCACATAGTGGTTGGATTTATTTATTCTCAAAAAATGATGATTCATTTGTTTTTTTGAAGAAGATATGGCTCTTGTGTGGTCTAGTGACTTGTGCTCCATCAACATATTTCATTTAATTCTCCTATTATTTTCATTTTTTCTTCACCTAAATTATAACCTAGAGACTATGGATATTTGGATTCATCTCATAATGTTTCCTCTCTCTTTCCAAAATCCCCCTATTTTTTAGATTTTTGGTAATCTCATTGGTTGCTTCCTGGTTTCAGATCTCAAAACCCAAGTGGGATTCCATCCCATTGAACCTTGAATTTTCATTGAGGTTAAAATATCTAAAACCCAATTATATTTATTCTGTATTGATATTGAGTAAGAATATAGACACAAACAATCGCTTTTTTATGTGTCATAGACTCATTATTTCTCCTTCGGCTATCTGTAAGGGCATTCAGCATAGAGATGTAATCATAAGGGCATCGATCATCTTGGATAAAATCCAATGAAGGAATCTATCTCATAGAAAAATGAGGATACCTATGGATAAGATGACATGATTTCAAAAGATCATCCTCTTGAGAGTATCAATTAAATCAAAGTCATTCGTCCTTATGCAGAAACTGTGATTCAATTATACCTCTCGGTAATGAGATTGGGAGAAAAGTAAACTGAGGTAAGACATGAATTGTTGATAGAATTTTCTCCCTTTTCTGACTTTAGACTTCCCTATAGAAAGGGAGGGGTGATCAAGGGTCTATATAAGCTATATTAATTAATTCTTGACATGGACCAGTCCAATATGCATTTCAAGGAGACATCCACTGGAGTTACAATCTAGAATAGATTTTTTGTGTTGGGTGATGATGACCATATATCACTGAAAGGAGGAAATAGATAGGATACAGATCTTGAATTTTATGATTCTCTGATATGTAGTATAGATGAGAAGGAATCTAATAAGGATTCATAATGCAAAAAAAAATCTACTGAGAGTAAGGAAGTAGAGCTATCATAAGAGTACATTCAATCCTCTATAATGAAATCCAATAAGACCCTTTCAGATTTATAGGGTTTCATAAAGCATGCGAGTAACACCCCCTAATGATAAAGGGTTAAATGGATAAATGATATGACTCATATCAACAACGTGCACCATCCTTTTTGGGAGCGTGTCTGATTAGAAATATACAGTTAAGCGTGCCTGGCCTGGAGTAGTGATTAGGATTGGTGACCTTCTGGGAAGTTTTTCAGGGTGTGTGTGAGTAAGGAAAAACACACTAGAAGGACATGTGTTGGTCTATCGGGACTGTCATTAGTTAGATGACTCATGCAGGCATGTGGGTGTGCCCCTTTCTGGGGACCACATGTCTGCGAGGCAACTGGTGGTACCTGGTGGGCCATCACTAGGGCTCAGTTGTCATATTTGGTATCATAGGTGGTACCCAGCCTTAAGTGTGGTGCACTGCCTGGGTTGTGATGTAGGGTCCACAACGAGGACGTTGTTCTCTAAAGGGGGGTGATTCTAACAACCCCGAATGATAAAGGGTTAAATGGATAAATGATATCACATATGTCAACAAGGTGCACCATCCTTTTCGGGAGCCTGTCTGATTAGAACTCCACAGTTAAGCATGCTTGACCTGGATTAGTGATCAGGATGTGCGACCTTCTGGGAAGTTTCTCATGGTGTGTTTGAGGACAAAACACACTGAAAATTACATGCGTTGGCATGTGGTTAAAATCATTAGTCATATGAACCGTGCGGGCATGAGGGTGGGGACCACATGTCTGTGGGGAAACTGGTGGTACCTGGTGCGTCGGGACCCGACGGCCATCACCGGAGCCCAGTTGTCACAATGTGAGGAGTTTATGTCCATTGAAGTAATACTCTAATTTACCCATTCCTTTAGTTACAATATCGACTATTAAAATATCCTTCTTTCAAAATAAATTTCTTTTTATTGTGGATACTCTTATGAAGAGTGGTATCGGAAAGGTCTAGTCTGATATTAGAGGTAAATTTATCTTGGAACCCAAATAAATTAAGAATCAGGGGCTTTAATTGCAAGAGGAGATAGAAAAAACTCCATGTGATGAGGTTATAGTGAGTAAAGGTGAAAATATTTATCCTTGATTATAAGTTGGAACTATTTGATATGTTTTAAAGGGCTTGGATAAGGAGTATGTCATTGGATAAAATGTATAGGATCTTATCCTCCATTATAATGAATAGATTGTTGAAGAGTCTTTCCTAATCAATGTTTCAAAGGAGGATATCCCAAAATTTTAGAAATAGAACTAAGAGTTGGGTGGGTCCCTGGGTGGGGACCACGTGTCTGCGGGGCAACTGGTGGTACCTGGTGGGCCATCACCGGGGCCCAGTTGTCACATTTGGTATCAGAGGTGGTACCCAGCCTTAAGTGTGGTGCACTGCCTGGGTTGTGATGTAGGTTCCACAACGAGGGAGTTGTTCTCTAAAAGGGGGTTGATTCTAACAACCCCAAATGATAAAGGGTTAAATGGCTAAATGATATCATTCATGTCAACAAGGTGAACTATCCTTTTCGGGATCCTGTCTGATTAGAACTCCACAGTTAAGTGTCCCTGGCCAGGAGTAGTGATCAGGATGGGTGACCTTCTGGGAAGTTTCTCAGGGTGTGTGTGAGTGAGGAAAAAACACACTGAAAAGTACATGTGTTGGCATGTAGGGACAATCATAAGTCATATTAACCGTGCAGGCATGAGGGTGGGGACCACGTGTCTGTGGGGAAACTGGTGGTACCTGGCGGGCCAGGACCCGACGACCATGTTACGGCAGGGTGTCTATTCCATCACCAGGGCCCAGTTGTCCCAATGTGAGGAGGTTATGGTCATTTAAGTAATACTCTAATTTACCCATTCCTTTAGTTACAAGATCGACTATTAAAAGATCCTTCTCTCAAAATAAATTTCTTTTTATTGTGGATAATCCTATGAAAAGTGGTATTGGAAAGGTCTAGTCTGATATTAGAGGTAAATTTATCTTGGAACCCAGAGATATTAAGAATCAAAGGCTTGAATTGCAAGAGGAGCTAGAAAAAACTCCATGTGATGAGGTTATAGAGAGTAAAGGTGAAAATATATATCCCTGATTATAAGTTGGAACTAATTGATATGTTTCTAAGGGCTTAGATAAGGAGTATGTCATTGGAGAAAATGTATAGGATCTTATCCTCCATTATAATGAATATATTGTCGAAGAGTCTTTCCTAATCAATGTTTCAAAGGAGGATATCCCAAAATTTTCGAAATAGCACATAGAGTTAGGTGGGCCCCTGGGTGGGGACCACATGTCTGTGGGGAAACTGGTGGTACCTAGTGGGCCACCACTGGGGCCCAGTTGTCACATTTGGTATCAGAGGTGGTACCCAGCCTTAAGTGCGGTGCACTGCCTGGGTTGTGATGTAGGGTCCTCAATGAGGATGTTGTTCTCTAAAAGGGGGTGATTCTAACAACCCCTAATGATAAAGGGTTAAATGGCTAAATGATATCATTCATGTCAACAAGGTGCACCATCCTTTTCGGGAGCCTGTCTGATTAGAACTCCACAGTTAAGCGTGGTTGGCCTGGAGTAGTGATCAGGATGGGTGACCTTTTGGGATGTTTCTCAGGGTGTGTGTGAGTGAGGACAAAACACACTGAAAATTACATGTTTTGGCATGTAGGGACAATCATAAGTCATATGAATTGTGAAGGCATGAGGGTGGGGACCAAGTGTATGTGGGGAAACTGGTGGTGCATGGCGGGCTGGGACCCAACGGCCATGTCAAGGCGGGGTGTTTGTGCCATCACCGGGGCCTATTTGTCACAATGTGAGGACGTTATAGACATTGAAGTAATACACTAATTTACCCATTCCTTTAGTTACAAGATCAACTATTAAAAGTTCCTTCTTTCAAAATAAATTTCTTTTTATTGTGGATATTCTTATAAAAAGTGGTGTTGGAAAGGTCTACTCTGATATTAGAGGTAAATTTATCTTGAAACCCAAATAAATAAGAATTAGGGGCTTGAATTGCAATAGGATCTAGAGAAAACTCCATGTGATAAGTTTATAGAGAGTAAATGTGAAAAGATCTATCCCTGATTATAAGTTGGAAGTATTTGATATGTTTTGAAGGGATCAGATAAGGAGTATGTCATTAGA
Source organism: Viscum album (assembly GCA_963277665.1). Classification (NCBI taxonomy): domain Eukaryota; kingdom Viridiplantae; phylum Streptophyta; class Magnoliopsida; order Santalales; family Viscaceae; genus Viscum; species Viscum album. The sequence continues at coordinate 1,454,460,834 of OY728145.1, forward strand.
GAAAATGTATAGGATCTTATACTCTATTATAATGAATATATTCTTGATGAGTCTTTCCTAATCAATGTTTCAAAGGAGGATGTCCCAAAATTTTCGAAATATCACTAAGAGTTGATCTAAATGAAGAACATGATTTTTCGATAAAAAAAATATAATCGTATTTTGATACGTGGATTCAGCGAGGGGAAAATAATTTTGGAGGAACATGTATAATATTGGGACAAGATGGCCTACCACTTCTAGGATCTCATCATTTAAAATTCTACTATGAATGTAACCTCCATAAAATAGTGATTATATAGGGTAAATCATTCCAAATCATTTAAATATTTTTAAAATTTCCATGATATCTCATATAGGGTTTGATGTTTCTTTAGTATCCAAAATTTTTTTGGTTTCCCACATTCCATTAAAATCATTTCTTTCTAGAATGTTGATTGAAATAGAATACCTATTGAATAAGAACAATATAAAATGATCCAATGTTGAAGTAAAAAAATCATCAGGGACTCGAAGAGGAGAAGAAAAAAAAGGATAAGAAGGTATATCACATGGTAGTTCCTTAAAAACATAGTGTTGAAACTTTTTAAAGAAAAAACAAGAATTAAACTCCATTCTAATGAATAGATTCTTGAGGAGTCTTTACTAATCAATGTTTCAAAAGAGGATATCCCAAAATTTTCGAAATAACACTAACAGTTGATCTAAATGAAGAACATGATTTTTCGATCAAAAAATATAATCCTATTTTGATATGTGGTTTCAACGATAGAAAAATAATTTTGGAGGAACATGTATAATATTAGGAAAAGATGGACTACCACTTCTAGGATCTCATCATGGAAAATCCTACTATGAATGTAACCTCCATCAAATAGTGATTATATTGGATAAATCATTCCAACTCATTTAAATTTTTCTAGAATTTCCATGTTATCTCATATGGGGTTTTATTTTTCTTTGGTATCCAAAATTTTTTTGGTTTCCCACTTTCCATTAAAAGAAATTATTTCTAGATTGTTTAGTGAACTAAAATACCTCTTGAAGAAGAAGTGTATAAAATGATCCCGTGTTGAAGTAAAAAAATCATCAGGGAATCGAAGAGGTGAAGAAAAAGAAGGATAAGAAGGTAGATCACATGTTAGTTCCTTCAAAACATAGTGTTGAAAAAGTTTAAAGAAAAAACAAGAATAAAACTCCAATATAATGAATAGATTCTTAAGGAATATTTCCTAATCAATGTTTTAAAGAAGGATATCCCAAATTTTTTGAGATAGCACTAAGAGTTGATCTAAATGAAGAAAATGATTTTTCAATCAAAAAATTGAATCGTATTTTGATACGTGGATTCAATGAGGGGAAAATAATTTTGGAGGAACATGTATCATATTAGGACAAGATGGCCTACCACTTCTAGGATATCATTATGGAAAATCCTATTATGAATGTAACCTCCATAAAATAGTGATTATATAGGTTAAATCATTCTAACTCATTTAAATTTATCTAGAAATTCCATGTTATCTCATATGGGGTTGATGTTTCTTTGGTATCCAAAATTTTGTTGTTTTCCCACTTTCCATTAAAAGAAATAATTGCTAGATTTTTGAGTGAACTAGAATACCTCTTGAGGAAGAAGAGTATAAAATGATCCAGTATTGAAGTAAAAAAATCATCAGGTAATCGAAGAGGAGAATAAAAAGAAGGATAAGAAGCTAGATCACATGGTAGTTCCTTAAAAACATAGTGTTGAAAAATTTTAAAGAAAAAACAAGAATAAAAAATAGAAGAGATCTATGGTAACATTCTTTATTCTCTAAATAATATTTTTTTTGTTGATGAAGACCATGATTTATTAGTGAGATAATCCTATAAAATAGGATCTTAATAAGATCTAGGAATCTTTATATTTATCAAAGACCAATTTATTGGTGGTTTATAATATTATATCATGTAATTAGAAATAAATAGTTTTAGAAGAACAAGATCTTATTGTTGGATGTTTTTAAATCACTAGATTGATTGGTGATGTACTTTAAAAAGGTGGAATAAAGTTTTAAAATTATTCGGAAGACTGAAGACCATGGTATGTACTATAAATTCCCTTCACTTGTTTCATATAGTGAAGAAGTGTGGGATGCACTATAGGTACTAGATGATAACTCCCCCAAGCCCATTTTAATTGATAACAAGATTATAGTAGATAATATATGACTATAATATACCAATATCAATAAGGAGTGGGTTTACTGGTAGGGTAATAACCTCTTAAAAACCCTTATATTGGTTATTATTTATTATAATGCATTGTATATATTTTTTTATTCTAAGTTAAAGAAGAAAACAACTATTTGTAATAAATATAAAAATAGTTTAAAAGGTAAAATGGGTTAAACATTTAAATGAAAATTTTGAATTTGATAAAAAAATTAACACCTAATTAAACCTCCCTCTTAGTTTTCTACACAAGACCTAAGGGGAAATTAAATTGGAATCAAATTAATGGTTTTCAATGATTGGATTAATGTTTTCTTACCCTTATGTTTTTATAAGAATATATTAAGTGAACATTTAAAGTATTTCCTTAAGAGCCTCAAATGGAAATTTTTTTATCCAAACTTGAAATTTTAGAATTATATATTTAAACCAAGACCTTGATAAATAGGTAAAATAAATAGGGAAAATGTAGAGAAATAACTTAAAATTGGAATAGGAACAACCACTAGCTGAATGTAATCATAGTCATAAATTTTCAATTAAATCTATTGAATGTTAATCTTTAGATGAATCATGTTCTTATTGTAATGGTCTTGTGATTAGTAAATAACATAGTGATTTTTATCCTAAAATAAATGAAAATATTGAAATAGTACCTATTTATGTTGTCACATACATACTTAGACATATTAAGGGACTATAGGATGAAAATAAATAGTAGGAAAAAGAGGTTGATGCGATGAAAAAAGCATTGGTTCAAAGGGTGAGAAGATGTAACACCCTCACAAAACTTGTGAAACTATAGATGAATCAATTTTACTTTGAAATGAAAGATTTTATTTATTTGAACGTAAATTGAAAATATTTATTTGGGAGAAATTTATATTTAAGGATGTTGTTTTAGAATTTATCCATGCATTGGAAAAGTTACATTAAGTCTCTATGAATGTCATGGAAGCTTAGATAAAAATTAAAAGAAAAAAATAAATAAGCTGGATAATTCTATTCTAGAGATAACTAAAATTCATGAGGATAAAATAAAGAAGGTGAAAATTGATTATAATGAAAGATTGAAAATACATGACAGCTATAAGTGAATCCGGAATGTAAAATGTCATGAGTTGGACATTATATTGAGAAATATAGAAAACACCCAATCTAGATCTTCATAATTTGATGAAATAAATAATTTTTCCACAAAATTAACTTACAGGATTATTACTTCTAAGAATAATTATATTAGTGGAAATTGGATTGATATCATCTCATGATCTATCTACTACAATCTCATAAAAGAAGGTATCCAACTATCCTTATAAATCATCTTTTATTAAATCTATTATATATGTAAGTATAGAAATAAATTCAAAATATAGATATATGTGGAGGGGAAAAGTTTGAGAGAACCACTACATTATCAAGGGTTTATGTGTGAGTATTTAAGAAAATAATTTCCCTAAATAGAGCCTAAATGAGTGGGGTTTCTACAAAAAAAATTGCAAGTATCTCCATATAGATATACTACTTCTATTATAAAATGAAGTATATATATATATATATTGGACACTATAGGTAATATTTTAGGTTTAGAAACAAATTAATTTCTTTCTGGAATAATATATTACTGATTGCATGTTTCATAATGACTGAACTTAGGGGAGAAAAGCTGAAGCTAAGAAGAAACCTACTAGAGTGAAGAATAATTCACTGAAAATGAGAAATCTATAAATGAACAATATAATTAGTTGATTATAAAATCTATATATTGAAATAAAATTTTTCACTACTCTGAATAATGTTGGTAGGTACCAATCCAACTTATATCTTATGTCACCGAGAAAATAATACCATGATAGAAGAAAGAACAAGTTGTGAAATAAGAAAAATATTCCTTGATGAGTAAACATAAGAAGATAGTTAAACCAACTACTCCCAAAAAAATATTTCAATGATGATGTAGAGGATTTAAAACTAATAAGTAAATAATCAATCTAGTAAAGTAGTTGAATTGGTTAAGTGGTTCACACTCCAAATGAATAATACAAACTTCATGAGTGGTTTTGTAAAAATAACAAGCTAATGTTTCTTGGGGAGGTGTGTGGAAGGTGAAAAACGTTTGAACACATTTCCACTAAGTTCATGGAATACATTCCATGATAATAGAAGTTGTTAAAAGATAATGGGAATGTACTGATTACTTATAGTGTTAAAAGTTTTTCTGGTATAAAATAATCCATCCCCGAGAGGAATAATGGTCATGTTCCCAAATATTTTTTAACCATATGTCCAGATTAGTAGTAATAGGGTAGGAAGATAAAGAAAGAAGAATGGAATGAAAGTTCTCTATTATCTCAAGTTAGAATTCCCATTTCAGCTAATAAGAAATAAACCCATTCTACCTAAATAATTTCATATCTAAAAATCAAATGGGAAATAAGAATGAAGGGTTACGAATATTTTAAAACCTCAAAGAAATGTGATTTTGGATTGAGATCCAACTCTTAGGTAGATATCTCATAATAAATATACAATGAAATATTACATTATTCTATTGTATATCTATTTTTTCTACATTGTATATGGAATTTAAACTGAAGGGTATAATAGGAGAAATAGTGAGTGATGAAATGGTTTTATAGCCAGAAGGTTTATCCCTTATGAAGAATATTTCATTTTTCATATTTATGTATCTATGTAATACATTTATTTTAAAATCTCAAATTCTATTAGACATCTCAATTGGTATAAAAAATATTTGAACTAATTTCTTAAAAAAAACTATCTATGATAAAGCACATTGAAGATAATATATTTAGGGGGATATAAAGAGGATAAATCTGGTAGATATTTGGTCTTTCTTATATAATATGATTTCTAGATAGCCCCTATAAATATAAATATGAGGTATTATTTCCACTATCTCATCACTGTTTTAATTCATGATAAATCTGAATATAAAATTGCAGTGATTATGTTACAGAATGAGGAAGAAAAACAAATTTCACTTGATTTTTTTTATGTGTCTTCAAGTTGAGTATAGATTCACAAAATTATTGAAAATATATTTGATTATCCCCTATGAATTGAACATATAGTTGGAATAATATTTAGTAATTATTATGGATAGCTTTGTAGTCTAGATTAGTCACTCTTTTTTTCTATACTAAGATTTTCCAAGAAAACATAGAGTTTATTATTTTATGGTGATTTCCTAAGTAAAATTTGGTATTATCCTTCTCACATGTAATTTACAAAATCACTAGAAAATGGTTATTGACTAAAAAATGGAATAAAAATTCTTTGTTAAAAATTTAAAGAGTTAGGGGGGATATTTTTCTTTTTCAATCCTTTCCATTATATTCATCACACCTCAATAAGAGGAATAAGACCATGTGTTAACCCTTTACATTTATAATCAATAATGGGGAGAATAAATATTGTTATACATTGATATTTTAAGTAGTTTATTAGTATTAAAAACAAATGAAAAGGGGAATATTGAAGTGACCAAATTTTTAATGGTTGTATTTTCTATCAATATGTGTCAATTTTTATATCTTTGAGAATATGGGTGGTGGATAAAGTATCCACATAATAAATAACATTATGATTCTTCCTATGTACTTAGTTAAAAAGTATGAATATTTGTTGCTACCCTTGAATAGCTAAGAGGATATATTTAAGTGGGAAACCCTAAATCAAATTATTGATGTGATTTTCTTTATGATATATAATAATAAGTATTGATGGAATGATTCATGTTTTTTTAAAATAGTTCAGATTAGATGAGAAAGTTTCCCTATTGTAATCAGCTTTAAGAGTTATAGTAAAATTAATGAAAAACTAGAAAAGTTATTGAGAATCCATCCCTATGGTATCAATCTTAAAATTCTCTTGAATAAATTAAAAAATATCACTTTGATGAAGGTTTTGAGAAGAAAATATTAGAGAAAGAATATTAAGGTAATGGAATAATATTTAATTAAAATAAAAAGATATTTAGAATAATATAATTATGTTTAAAATTATTTTTTATAATTTCTAAAATAATTTGAAGTTGTTTTTAGATGGTTGTAACTTATTGAGAAGGCCCTGATATAATTTGAAGGAATTTTTAATTGATTTGGATATAATTATGAATTATTGAGTTTAAGACATTATAATGGATAATTCTATGTATATGTGTATGATTAATTTCATTTGTAAAGGTGTAACACCCTGATATTTAATGATATAGTTATCTATAAATATATTGTATTTCTTTGATGGTTTATATACATGCAAGACTGAGTTTAAATGAACCGCCATATACTATTGAAATAATATTATTTAATGTGACAGTTATCATCTACCAATTGGGTTGAAGGGTATGAATAGGAACAACTAAATTATGAAAACATAAGTTTTAAATATGTATAAAATGAATTAATTGGTAATCAATTTATTACAAATGAAAATAAAAATCATTTGAAAGAAAAACAGATTTTTTTCTGAAAAAAAACTGTTTTTATATGTGCAATGTGCTTTTATCTTAATAAATTAAATTAATCATTATTTTTTTAATTACTTTAATTAAATTTATATACATTAAATAATTTTTTTTAACATTCATAAAATGTTTTTCCTTGTCATGGGATAAGAAGAAATCTAGTTTTATGCTTAAAAATGAATTTTTTTAAAAAATAGTTTTCATCAAATTTTGCACGCTTATTTTAAAATGAATTTATACCACTTATAGAAATTGAATATTGAAAACATTATCACATATTTGGAATAAATATATTTTTAATTTGGTAAATAATTCCCTTATAAATTTTTTATTATTAATAGTAACCTTGGTGAATTTTTGTCACCTCAGTAAGGGTAAAATATGTAAAACATGGTTAAAAAATTGGGTTAAGTCTTTAAATTTCCTCTAAAACTTGCATTTATCTTGTTGGATCAGTTTATTTTGACTATTCTCAACCAATTATAAAATATATGTTCAATTTTTCCATTTTTATTTGATTATGACACTTATATTATTTTAAGAAAAGGATAAATACAAAATGTCACCCTTCTGAGTTTAAAATATATAAATTTTTATTATAAAAATAAAAAGAGGATAAGTTCAATTTTAAATGTTTATTTGAGAAATGAAGTAATTTATTTTATCATTTTTATTTATTTATAATTTTTAGTGATTGAATAATTACCTTAAATTCTTATGTAATGGCGATAAAAATTTTAATCAATTAATAGAAAAATAAAGTAAAATATTTTAAAAATATTAAATGTAATAAAATTTGGATGAATTATTATGCTCCAAAAAAATTGATAAATAAAACATATTATGAACGTAAAAAAGTTTTATATTTTAATTAATTTTATTTTATGTGGTATTTAAATTCAAATTAAATGAATAGTGTAAAAAATGATATTAATTATATTTTATTTTAAATAATATTTTATAAAATTCGGAGTTGCTCGATGGATGCCCTAACCTCTAGTTATCTATCATGGAGTTCTCAGAAACTTTGTATCTTTTGAACCTTAGTTTCTAGGTTTTTTCAGCAGTAACCCTCAGTGGATGAGTTCGACAGGTATGTATTCATCACTTGGGATTTACGGGATAAGGAGATAGAGGGTCTATTGGATAGTCGACAAATTATGATACTCTTCTCCTCATAGGCGGATCTCATCAAGGTCTGGTCGAGTACATCTCGCAATTTCAACAGTTTATGATTTTTTCTTTTTTGATGGTCCTTTGATTGGAATATGAAGCATGATCCTCCGACTATGGAAATAAGGGTAAGTTTCCCCAATCTTCCCTTACCATTCCAAAATCCTTTAGTTATGCGTATGCTAGGGAATTTGGTCAGTAGGTACAAGTGCTCGGATAGCCGAACCAAAGCTCTCTGTCACCCCATCAATCCATGAGCTAGTATCAAATTGGATGCTTCAAGGGTTCCATTTGAGTACATATGGATCAATTTGGGTGAGGAATACCACTTTAAACAATAGGTGTTCTATGATAATTAGACTAATTTCTATTCTGGATTCAAGCACTAGGGTCACTCGCTTGACTTCTGTCGTTGGGGGTCTCATTTTTATTTGAGGAGTAATGTTCTTGGAAAGGAACATGAAGTAAAGGGGATGTTAGAGAAGTCAAAATAGAAGTTGGTCATGGTGGAACACAAGCTGGGCAGGGGAGATCCCTCTGGTTTTCAATTGGAGGAGATGACCCTCGGAAGTCTTGTTACTTGTGAGGCGTCAGTTACAGGGTCTAGTCGGCCTGCTCGTTCTTGATCGCCTATGAAGAAGAATTTGGTGCCTCATGTCAATCCTTTGGTTGCAAATTTTTTTAATAGGTTGAAGTTGGACCTGGATAGACCCTCACCTGCGCTCGGTGTGGAGGAGCATAGGCCTGTTCAACAGGACCTGGTTCGAGTGGAAACACAGGATTCTGGAAATCAGGAGGTTGTTTTGCAGTTGGTGGGCGGTGAGAATAAGATTGTGGATAAGTTGACAGGGTCAGTAAATAGTATTTTCCAACAGGGGTTTCAGGGTCTTTCTTTGGAGATGGATTACCAATATAGTTAGGGGAAGGAAGGGGGTCCTACCACCAGGTACCAGACCCCAATTCCTCTAAATAACAAATATTAAGGGCTTTCTGAAGAAGACTTGTGTGCTGACCTAAATATCTCACTGGAGGTAGTCCGAGGATGAGTGCATGAGTGCAATAGAGATGAACAAAGTCATTCGATAGACGAAACAACAAGACCGAAGTGTAATAGGAGTAATATGAGGATGATGGGTAGGAAGTACTACTCATCCTTACCTCCTCTGATGGATACCCGATCTTCTATGAAGGTTAAATCCAAAAAATATGACAATGAGGAAGTGACTCATTAGGGATCAAAGGTCCAGGGGGAGAAGCACTTGGAATTAGTGTTATTCTCAGAGGAGTAAGTTGTTGAGTAGGTCTTTCTCCTCAATTCATCTGGAGAGTAGGAAGCTAAAATGATGGGGAGGCCTCTAGAGGTGACCCGTAATGAGGAGCAATACGCTTGGGTGGAAAAAATGGATCTAATACTTTTAGGGGGTTCAGAAAAGGGAAAATTGGCATTGAGGAGTACATACAGACCTGGGACCAGCTAGCCAATGAGTTTGAAAATATGGTGATGGAGACTCCTAACATACAGGTAATATCTATTTCATGGAAATTTTTTAGGGAAAAGGGCTCTGGTAAGATTATATTTCTTTTCAATTACTCTGGTTAATTTGGTGGTAGTTTTTGTTTGTTTTGGTTGCATTATGGTTCGGATTCAGTATGTTTTTGGATCCGTTATTTGTGTGTTTTTTAAGTCTTTTGGTGTGATGAATCCTTCCTTACTGGATATTCCTCAGATGGGGTTTAGAGCATGAAGCTTACAACTTTTCATGCCACTTGGATTTGGAATATTGAGAGGGAATGGTTTCGCCATCGGTACCGGGCCCGTTCACCCTTCTGTGGGACAGTTAATTGTGTGGTATGCATTGGTGAGGGTTTTTGGACGTGAGGTAGTTACTAGGGAGAGGCATATCCAGTTTTTTGTTTTTTTTTTTGTTTTTTTTTGTTGTTATTGATTTTCTAGACTTTGAGGTTTCTCACTTTTTCCTTTAAAATGTTTTGATAATAAAAAGGTTAATTTTCAATCATAAAAGGAAACCCCTTATATATTTTCTTTACAAAACATTGTGCCACCTAGATATTTGAAACCCAAGACTATTATTTTATAAAAATACATATCCATGAATTATAGGTTATTTTATTCTTAAAAGTCCATTCCAAGGGTCCTTAAGAAAGGACTTAAAGGAAGTATCTTGAACAAGAGGTAATCATCTTACCTAACCTATTTCAATTTATTTCTTCATATAACTCCTATAAATTTTAATTATTAATCATAAAATAATAAATTAATAATTCTAATTATATTAAAATGTTATTTTGATCATTAAAACACAATTATCAACCCTCTTTTCTTTCAAATGTGAAGTGAATGTATAGATTATGTGTACGTGTGGACTACCACCTCCACATAGTGATCCAATTCATTTTTCATCAAAATATTTCATGGATGTATATTATGTTGGTTTTATTTTTTTATAAATTATATTTATGAAATTATAATTATTATATAATCATAATATCATATATATACCATCTTACCTTCATATCTATTGGAAATCAATAACATCGCTCACGCATACATAGGGAATACCACCTCCACGAAGTGATGGGATAATTCTTTAATTTACACTTTAAATGGATGGTAATAAGTATGTATTTAGTGAATATATATGATATATATGTCATAATATTTATTTTTTAAAGTTTAATTATTATTTATCATCCTTTTGTTTCATAGTTCAGAATGTTAAAACCATATTCAGACATATATACGATCCACCGTCTCTATGAACATTGTAATTCATTTCTTTGTCTCAACTATATATAGATTATTATAAATATATATAATTAATATATATAATATTTATTTGATTATTAAAATTATAGATATTATGGAACTATGGTCTAAGTATAAGGAGAAAAACGACCAAACCAAAACATACATGAAAAGCAAAGAATTTGTAACCCGAAAGAGTGAATTAGATAAATAATTATTAATAAAAAGGTGATAAAATGTTATAAGTAAATAATATATGGTATGAAATATATATTATTTTTATTCTATAATATATTTACAATAAATATATATTCATTATATAAGAGTTTTGAATGAAAAAAAAGGAATTCAGACCTGAGGTAAGGGTTTACTTCACAATCTCATCACTATATAGGATTGTTTATATTTTAGTCTCTATTTGAAAAAATGTTTAATAATTCTATATTAAAACTAATATACTTTATTATCCTATGGTTATTTATATAAATTAAAATCTTTCCTTTCATTTTACACTATTTTAGTACTCAAGATATAAAAATAATTTTTAAAAGGAAAACTGACTTTTTTTTACTCAATCATTAATATTTCCCTTACATGTCCATATTTCACATAAAATGTTTTCAATAATGTTTTTAATATTCTAAAATAATTTATTAATGATATTTATACCCATGTTTAACTTTTTAAAAAAATGTTTTAAAATTAATTTTCTTGTTGTTTTCTGAACAAGTTACTTTTGACTTTTTACTAAAAATGTGAATAGAATGTTTTCTTAACATGCATAGAATGAATAAATTTTTTTGACATCATAACTACTAAATTATTTTAAAATTACATTAAAATTTTCAATTTTTATTTTAAAAAAAAAATTCTTAAAATCTAGGAAATTTTTTAGATTTTAAATTAGTGATTTCAAACTGAAAATTATATTTTTCTCAAGAAATTTTCTAGTGTTATTTTTAATTTATTTTAATATATATCAAAATCCTTTTTTTAATCCTATTATTTACTGAGGATATATTCTAATATTACCATCCTCTATATTTCTGTGGGTTTTTTATAGTCAGTATGACTGGGGAAGGTATTAAAATTCCATATTCTAGTTCTTAAAATATTGACAGTTATTAATTTTTAAGGTATGCTGATTATGTTTTATGTTTATTCTTATAATGAATGAATTGGATTTGTTAAGTGGTGGTTGGGGGAAAATTTTATATCCTTGATGAATCAGTAGGTCTCATGAGAAAAAATAGGTCGGGTATTTGGATGATGTCGTACCCATTTATGTATATATATTGGTGTGAGGCCTCGATGGTAAGTTTAAGATGTTTGGTACTATTAATTAAATCATTAAGAAATAAGTTATTGATGTATAAGTGATTATTTTAATAGTAATGATATCCATAGATAAGTTTCAATCTTATTTGATTATTTATATGGCATTATCTGACTATCATTTATTCATATCATATTATTAATGTCTTATTTATATTCTATTGTATGCATACCCTTACTATGAATCTGAGATCACTACATTCTTATGTTTCCTTTCCCTAAGATTCCAAGAATTATATTATGATTTATATGTAGGGATATTCTAGAGGTAATAATGTTTTTTTCAATGAAAGTACTTGTTTTTATTTTATGTTTTAAAATTTAATATGAGATTAATGTTTGTATCTATCTTTCTATGACTAATAATCTATTTGGTCCTTTGGGATGTGATCTCTTATATCTAATACCAATGTAATAAAGAAACCATCAAATCTAGGATAATGGGGTCAGGGTATTTATAAGATTCATTAAGGATTGAGTCATTTTTGACTTTTTATATGTCATTTGGAGAGACACCTATATCTTCATATGAGTTATTCTTGATTTTGATTATGAGTCATTCTCTCATATGATGATGATTTTAGTGAAGACCCGACCCCAGAAAACTCAGATTTGGTGCCTTTAAAACATGATGTGTCCTTTTAAACAAAAACATGCACTGATAAACTACACATCATGTCCCATATAGAGGATTGAATTCGGTTCAGGATCTGAGAAACCAGCTACTTCTGAAATATTTCATCTGCTAAAAGTTGTTACCAAAAAAAATTAGATAAAAAACATAGGGTGATAATACTAATTCCTAGTAAGGGGTTTTAAAAATAATCCAATAAAACTTTTGAAAACTTTCTTTAAAAACTTTCCATAAAAACATTTCTCTTAAAAAAAGTTGTCACACTAGTACACATCATAAAAGTGCTCAATTATAAACATGCTAACAGAATTACAATGATACATGATTCAATTACAACATGCTTATTTGGAGTAATAATTAAAAGACGTTCTAAACATGTATGACACATGAACATGTAAGTAAAAATTAAATAACTAATAATAATGAATAATCAGAGTTGCATGTAAGGGTAATAAATTCAGCTTCATACACTGTATACTAATCCACTGAGTTATGAACATATTTTCTGCCAAAAGCATTTACTTTTCTGATACACATAAGTACTGGCTCTTAACCATGGAAATTCTACTAGTCGAATATCCATTTGTTTAATTAAATATCATACACATAGAGAGGTAATGTATAATGTCGGACTTTTGTGCCAAGGCCTCGTGCCAAGACCTAGGGGATAACAGTAACCGGACCCTAACCATGAGAGCATCTGTAACCGGACTCCATCCCGGAGAGCATCTGTAACCAGACTCCAACCCAGAGGGATTACTTTTACTGTTCCCTAACCCGAAACATACTAGTCCAATACATTACTCATATGCCAAATCAGGTTGTAAATTCAAAATGTCGTAAACCACTTAAATAATTACTTACACATTTCATATTTTTTAAGGTGTCACATACCACCTTGAAGAATTAGATTTTATTTCATATTACTCAAGGTGTATTATACCACCTTGAATAATTAAATTTTATTTCATATTACTCAAGGTGTCCCATACCACTTTGATTAATTTTTTTTTCTTATCTCATTATTATGATATTCCACTTGCATGCACCATTGAGTGAAACTACAAATAAAATGGAAAAAGGAACCACTAAATCCAAAATACATAACATGACAGATAACATTGAAAATAGGGAAATGACGGTTTATCGTAGGCATTCATGGCTTCTTATGAATCCTTTGCACATGAGACAATACTAAAGCACATCAAGTAATGGATGAAAAGGGTTTTCTATATGAAATTATAAAAAGGATAATATCTTTAAAGGTTATTAAACTAAAACAAGTTAGACATAGGACATAAATATATATATACTAAAGTTTTACATAAAAATAAAATTCCATATGAACCCAAAACATTATTCGCAACCATTTATTTATTTAATGATTATAAACCATCTTTAATAGCACAAAAAATTACTAGATTAAATTATGTGTATGTGTCATAATATATACTAAGTGTATATCCTTTTTTTTATAATTAACACCCATATTGAACAAACCCAATTATAATTATCGACTTTACAAATATTAATAAATACAAACCTTTAAACTTTTAAAAAATAGGGATTTACATAGAGATGTTATATATATAAACCATATATAAATAAAATTAAACGTATGGGTTTTTCATTTCACAACCAAAACAAGTACTGCTCCTGTTGGTTAAACATTGTTGAACAACATTTTGAAAATAAAAAAAATAGATTTATAATGGGATACCATATATATATTTATATATAGGTGTATGAACATATAAATATTCATATATATAGAACATATATATATAATTTCTCACAAAAATGACAAGTCATAAAAGTAACCCTATCAATTAATGAATACTTTATATTATTATTATTTTAAATCACCAAAACTCAGTTTTATGAAAAATTATCTCAGGTTATGATAAAAAAACCTATAAGTATAACCTTATGTATATAATTATATATATATAAGAACATAAATAATTGATTAAAAAATTTTATACCAAATATAATTCTTCATTAACTTTGAACTCAACGTATTTAGTAAAACATAAATCCAGTCATAAAGGTTTTATGAAAAATCATAGGGTAGTATATATGCGTATATATTAATATATATATATATGTGTGTGTGTGTGTGTGTGGTTTGTATATGTGTCATGAAAATGAGTTGCATGAGGTAATCACACTTCAGATCCATTAATACCCTATAAAATTGAAAATCCAAAAGCCCTGAATTGGGTGTAGAAGAGTTTAAATCCAAACCTCAAGATGTATATATATATTTATATATACAGGTATGTACATAAATATACATCTTCAAAATACAAGGAAATATAAATCCCTTACTTTGATTTGAGGAGGAGGATAACTCGAGGAAGGATGGTTGAAACTTGCTGGGGGTTTGATCAGGGAGAAGAACTGAGAGTTCCTTTAGTGCAACTGGTTAACTTATAAACTTAAAAAACACACACAAACATTAAATGCAACCATCGAGTAAATTGAACCCTTCGCGGCGTATTAAAAGGCTGGTGAAAAACTTATAGAAAAGGGGAAATAAGGAGGGTCCACTGGTGGTCATAGGTGTAGAATGAAAAATGGTGCATTGTAGGTGTAGGGTTACTGGTGCAATACCATGCGAAGGAGAAGAAGGTAACATGGGAAGGAGAAGACCAGAGGTGGATTGCATGGCTAGGATCAAATTTGGCTCTGATCCGAAGGTTGGGGTGCATCCGTGGTTTTAAAAAGAAATGGGCAGCTTAGATTAAATCCGAGTTTGATCGGATGGTCCTGGGTCGATGAGGCATTTTAAAAACCTTTAATGGTCATGATTAGATCACACCGGATCGAACGGTCCATGAAAAATGAGGAGAGAAATGCGGTTGATTAAGGTTGAGAGTAGGGTCAAGATCGACGGACCAGATCACGCGCGGCGTGATCCAATGGCCCAGATCTCGTTTCGCCCAAAAATCCTTGTCCCACATCAAATCGATAAGGTTTTTTCCAACTCTTTATAATCCTAAGCCTCTGAAAAACAGCTCAGAACAAAACAAGACACACACATAGGGAGCCTTATACATGAACTCCCGCCCCACAGGCCTCGGCCTACCCAAGCTTCATCGCAGCCTTGTGCCCACAGTGCGCACTCTAAACACCTGTGTTCTCCTATGAGCCCTTTGGGGAACCTATGCCCATGCTCGGAGTGGCCTTAGCTTGGGTTGAGGGCTAGGCTCAACCACTATGCATGCACTGCCTCCCTTGGACCAGCTAAAAAGGGATGGCCCTAGCAGGCCCATTTTTTTATAAAAACTAACTTACAGAATTTATAAAGTCTTAAGGAAAAAAATATTACATTTATTAAAACCATATAAAAATTATCTCTTTAAACATGTCTTTTATTTAAACATTAGAAGGTCAATGAAAACAAATTAGTCTTTGTATTAATTAAAATTATTTCTAAAATTATTTATAAACACTAAACCATTAACATAAAAGTTATGAATTGAGATTTAATAAACCTATATGATAATTCTTATACTAGTATTATAGAAAACTTAGTATAATCAAAAACATAATTTAATTTGAAGAATTTAAACATAGTTTATAACACTGTTTAAGAAATTAAAATATTTACAATATAATTGAAATATTTGAAAAGTGTTTTGAATTCCTTATTATATTTCAAAATCACTTAAGTGTAGTTCAAAACATTATACCTTATTTAGAGGTTAAATTATAATTTCCAATTCATAACGTAAATTTTGGAAAACTAAGTTGTTAAATCATCAAAAGGCCAACGACTATAATTATAGCAATATGATTTCCAACAGTCAACCAAGGTAACAGTCGATTTAATGCCTTATAAAACCATGCCTTAGTGTGTCCTAAAATCAATAAAAAGAAGAAGATGGTTCTTGTCATTTTGTTGATTCTCAGCACAGTTTACATGATCATGGTGGGGATGTTCTTCATTTTACCTGACCCGAAGGATCTCCATTATTTACCATGTCTCTTTGTCTTTGTAGGGGGGATTCCCATATTTTTTATACGGTTTTTAATAGGAATTTTTGGATATGATGGTTCCTTGTGATCTTGACACATTGTAAACACTTCTGTGGCTTGTTTAAATAAAAGCCTTGTGTTTATCCTTTACATTTGTTTGGTTAAAAGAAATTTTAAACAAAATTATGGCATAAAATTATCATTATATGAGATATAAGTTTTTTGGGTGTTACATTATCCTCCCTACAAATAATTGTGTCCTCAAAATTCATTTCATACAACCATACAAAAAAGAAAACTCTCTAACATTCTTCACCACAAACTCCATCGTGGGGGGTCCTCAGTTAAATATATATGAATACCCATGTTTGTGTTCAGTTCTTCTGTTTCCCTGGCCCAAACACACTTCAAAAAGTATGGGTTAAACTCATGTCGAGTGCCTTTGGGCTTCCAAAGAGAGTCTCAAAAGGTGGATAGTTTAGAAATATATGAATGAAAAATTTCTCTGAGAACTCGTTGGGTTGACTCTAGTATAAAACTGTTAATGATGTCGGAATAGTCATACATACTGATGCTCAGAATCTGGTACATGTAAGTTTTGCATAGGTC
Source organism: Viscum album (assembly GCA_963277665.1). NCBI lineage: Eukaryota > Viridiplantae > Streptophyta > Magnoliopsida > Santalales > Viscaceae > Viscum > Viscum album. The sequence continues at coordinate 1,454,478,042 of OY728145.1, forward strand.
CCCTTCCAAGGAAGCATCTTGGATCCTTGTCCTGGCCATGAAGTTTCAGGATTGGGTGAAACATAGGAAAATACCTCCATGGTACTTTCTCCTTTGTCTATACTCAGAAAGTTGAGCATTGGATATACGATAGTAAATATAGGGATTCTCTTGATAGGAACGGAGAATGTCTGGACTGTTTGACACTTTGTAAAGTATCTTGCACATTTTTTTCAAGTTTGTAAAAGGAAGGTACTCTTGCTCACATGTTTTGAACAAGATGGTCTCTAGTATCTCAGTAGGGAGTGATAAGATGTGAGTTCATCCTTCCATCTGAAAACTTTTTATGAAATTTCAATCGTTGAAACCCATCCAATAAAATAAAAAAAATCAAAGATAGTATAAAGATGAGGTAACAAAATGTATTCTCATATAACCATTGGTACATAAAAGGGAAGGGAAAATGGTTTCCCCAGTTTCCTAATACACGAATCCCCCATAACTTGTTTAAAACTTTCAATCTCTCGGAACCATGTGCAACCTGAGCATTCGGGTTTGATATCATGGGTGCACTTGTGTTTTCTCCAGAGTATGACATGTGGTGTGTATAGATAAGAGACATCAGTATGCACTTGATGTCTGTACACTGAACGGGAGTCTTCGTATTCAAGGATGTCAAATTCCATTACTTGATCATTATGGACATAGGACAAGACTTGAAACATATACGTTGCATGGAGGTCTCCCACTACTGAAACTTCTTGGAAGGTCGTGAGGGACTAGATTCCTTCCGCTGTGGTAAAGAATCTAAAAATTCCCTCGTAATACTTTCCTCATCATGCGTAGGATGGGAATTGGGCTTGCATCATAAAGATGTAATCTAGACACTCTCTTTGGTGGAGTTGAAGTACTCGGGGAGAGTTGGATATGTCATAGAGGTGGTTACATGATATATGGATATGGGCATAGTTTATAAAATTTTCGTGGTTGGCTATGGAAATTGTGTTTTCAAAGGCCTCATTGGGAAGATACAGAAGACTAGTACCTTGTTTTACATCTAAAAATAAGGAAAACCTCATATTTAGTAATTCTTAATTAAATTTTTTCTTTTTTTTCCGTTCTGGTTTTCCAGAGTTATCCAAATTGAATCCTCTGATACCAAATATAACGACCCGACCCCAGAAAACTCGGAGTCGGTGCCTTCAAAACATGATGTGTCCTTTTAAACAAAAACATGCACCGATAAACAACACATCATGTCCCATACAGAGGATCGAATTTGGTTCAGGCTCTCAGAAACCATCTACTTCTGAAATGTTTCATCTGCTAAAATGTGTTACTAGAAAATTTTGATAAAAAATATAGGGTGAGCATACGAATGCCCAGTAATGGGTTTTAAAAATAATCCAATAAAACTTTTGAAAACATTCTTTAAAAACTTTCCTTAAAAACATTTCTCTTAAAGAAAAGTTGTAACACTAGTACACATCATAAAAGTTCACAATTATAAACATTCTAACATAATTACAAGGATACATGATTCAATTACAACACGCTTATTTGTAGTAATAATTAAAAGAAATTCTAAACATGTATGACACATGAACATGTAAGTACAAATTAAATAACTAAGAATAATGAATAATCAGAGTTGCGCGTATGGGTAATAACTTCAATTTCATAAATTGTATACTAATCCACTGAGTTATAAACATATGCCATGCCAAAAGCATTTACTTTTCTGATACACATAAGTACTGGATCTTAAACATGGATATTTTACTAGTCAAATATATATATGGTTAATTAATTATCATACACATAGTGAGGGAATGTATAATTTCAGACTTCTGTACCAAGGCCACGTGCCAAGACCTAGGGGATAACTATAACCAAACCCCATCTCTGAGAGCATCTATAATAGGACTCCATCCTAGAGACCATTTGTAACTATACTCTAACCCAGAGGGCTTACTTTTACTGGTCCCCAACCTGGAACATACTAGTCTAACAAATTCCTCATATTCCAAATCATGTCGTAAATTCAAAATGTCATAAACCACTTAAATAATTAATTACACATTTCATATTTTTCAAGGTGTCTCATACCACCTTGAAGAATTAGATTTTATTTCATATTAATCAAGGTGTCTCATACCACCTTGAATAATTAAATTTTATTTCATATTACTCAAGGTGTCCCATACCACTTTGAGTAAATTTTTTTATTATCTCATTATTATGATATGCCACTTGCGTGCACCATTGAGTGAAACTACAAATAAAATGGAAAAAGGAACCACTTAATCCAAAATACATAACATGACAGATAACATTGAAAATAGGGAAATGATGGTTTATCATAGTAATTCATGGATTATTACCCATCCTTTTCACATGAGACAATACTAAATCACATCAAGTAATGGATGAAAAGGGTTTTATATATAAAATTATAACAAGGATAATATCTTTAAAGGTTCTTAAACTAAAACAAGTTAGACATAGGACATACATATATAAAAACTAAAGTTTTTCAAAATAATACAATTCCATATGAACCCAAAACTTAATTCGAATCCATGTATTTTTTTAATGATTATAAACCATGTTTAATAGCACAAAAAGGAACTAGATTTAATTATATATATGTGTCTGAATATATACTTAGTGTATATCCGTTTTTTTATAATTAAAACCCTTATTGAACAAACCCAATTATAATTATAAACCTTATAAATATTAATAAATACAAACCTTTAACCTTTGAAAACCCATGGATTTATATAGATATGTTATATATATATGCCATATATAAATAAAATTAAGTTTATGGGTTTTTCATTTCACAACCAAAATAAGTACTTCTCCTGTTGGTTAAACATTGTTGAACAACATTTTGAAAAGAAACAAAATAGTTTTAGGATGGGATACCATATATATATTTATATATACATGTATAAACATATAAATATTCATATATATAGAACATATATATATTATTTCTCACAAAAATGAAAAGGCATAAAAGTAAACCTAAAAATTAATGAATACTTAATAGTATTTTTTTTAAAAAATCACCAAAACTTAGTTTTATGAAAACTTATCTCGGGTTATGATAAAAAACATATAAGTATAACCTTATTTATATACTTATATATATATATATATATAATAATATACATAACTGATTAAAAAATTTTATACCAAATATAATTCTTCTTTCACTTTGAACTCAAAGTTTTTAGTAAAACTTAAATCCGGTCATTAGGGTTTTAAGAAAAACCATAGGGATGTATATATGGGTATATATATATATATATGGTTTGTATATGTGACATGAAAATGAGTTACATGAGGTAATCATACTTCAGATCCATTAATACCCTATAAACTCGAAAATTTAGAAGCACTGACTTGGGTGTAGAAGAGTTTAAATCCAAACCGCAAGACATATATATATTTATATATAAGGGTAGATACATAAATATACATCTTCAACGTACAAGGAAATATATATCCCTTACTTTAATCTGAGGAGGAGGAGAACTCGAGGAAGGATGGCTGGAACTTGCTGGGGGTTTGAGAAGGGAGAAGAATTGAGAGTTCCTTTAGTGCAACCAGTTAACTTATAAACTAAAAAAACACACAAACATTCAATGAAACCATTGAGTTAACCAAACCCTTCATGGTGCATTAAAAGTCTGGTGACAAACTTATAGAAAAGGGGAAATAATTAGGGTCCACCGGTGGTCATAGGTGTAGAAAGAAAAATGGTTCATTGTATGTGTAGTGTTATTGGTGCAATCCCACATGAAGGAGAAGAAGATGACACGGGAAGGAGAAGACCGGAGGTGGATTGCATGGCCAGGATCAAATCTGGCTTTGATCCAAAGGATAGGGCATGTCCGTGGTTTTAAAAAGAAATGGGTGGCTCAGATTAAATCCAAGTTTGATTGGATGTTCCTGGGTAGATGCGACATTTTAAAAACCTCTAATGATCACGATTAGATCGCGCCAGATCGAATGGTCCACAAAAAACTTGGAGAGAAACACGGTTTCTGAGGGACGAGCATGAGGTTGAGATCAACGGACCAGATCTCACGTGGCACGGTCCAAAGCCCAGATCTCGTTTCTTCTGAAAATCCTTGTCCCACATCAAATTGGAAAGGGTTTTCTCAACTCTTTATAATCCTAAAACTCTGAACAACGGCTCAGAACAAAACACAACACGCACATAGGGAGCCTTATACACGGGCTCTTGCCCAGCAGGCCTCAGCCTACCCAAGTAGTGTCACAGTCTTGTGCCCACGATGCGTGCTCCAAACCCATGTGCGCTCATGCGATCCCATTGGGGAACCTTTGCCCATGCCTGGGTCAACCTTAGTTTGGGCTGAGGGCTAGGCTCAGCCACCATGCGTGCATTGCCTCCCTTGGCCCAGCTAAAAAGGATTGGCCCTAGTGGGCCCATTTTTTTATAAAAACTGACTTATAGAATTTGTAAAGTCTTAAGGAAAAAAATATTACATTTATTAAAAACATATAAAAATTATCTCATTAAACATGTATTTTATTTAAACATTATAAGGTCAATAAAAACAAATTAGTCTTTGTCTTAATTAAAAGTATTTCTAAAATTATTTATAAACACTAAACCTTTAACATAAAATTTATAAATTGAGATTTAATAAACCTACATGATAATTCTTATACTAGTATTATAGAAAACTTAGTTTAATCAAAAACATAATTTAATTTGAAGAATTTAAAAATATTTTATAACACTATTTAAGAAATGAAAATATTTACAATATAATTGAAATATTTGAAAAGTGTTTTGAATTCCTTATTATATTTCAAAATCACTTAAGTGTAGTTCAAAAAATTATACCTTAGTTAAGGGTTATCTTATAATTTCCAATTCATAACGTAAATTTTGGAAAACTAAGTTCTTAAATCATCACAAGGCCAACGGTTATAATTATAGCTGTTGGATTTCTAATGGTCACCCAAGGTAATGGTCAAGTTAATGCCTTATTAAACCATGCCTTAGAGTGTCCTAAACTCAAGAAAAACAAGAACATGGTGCTTTTTATTCCGTTTATTCTCATCATGGTTTACATGATCGTAGTGGTGATGTTTTTCATTTTAACTGACCCAAAGGATCTCCTTTATTTACCATGTCTCATTGTCTTTGTAGGGGGCCTTCCTGTAGTTATGATGGGGTTTTTAATAGGAATTTTTGGATAGTATGTTTCCTTGTGATCTTGACACATTGTAAACACTTTGGTGTCTTGTTTAAATAAAATCCTTGTGTTTATCTTTTACATTTGTTTGGTTAAAAGAAATTTTAAACAACATAAAGGCATAAAATTATCATTATATGAGATACAAGTTTGTGGGGTGTTACAATTTTAAATAAAATTTATCTAATTATAGAGATATGTACAAGTGACTAAGAGTCTTCATATGATTCATTTATGAGTAAATTCATCTATATATGATTTATTCAAGGCTTTTCATGTGATATTTAGCATTTGTCTATGAGTCATTTCAGACTATATATGAGTCATCAAAAGTTGTGTATGAGTGATATACATATGTTTCATTTGATAAATTTATATGAGTCATTGAACTCTACATATGATTCATCTATAAGGTGAATATAAACCATGCCTTAAAGAAATTTTGAGAAGGATACAGACTAAAAATATATGTTTTCTAGAATTAATTATTCTAAATGAAATGAGAAATGTGGTCATCCCAAATAAATTCTATTTTGTTCTAAACATCATGAATATTTTTTAATCCATTATACAAGTTGTGGTTGAATGATATGAGATAATTATATCACTATTATATGAATTAATTATTATTTCCAAATAAGAATATTTGGAAATTATTATTTGTGATTAAAACATATATTTAAATAGGATAATAATTTCTTTTTTCTTCATTGCATAAAACATCAAAAAGTGATTTGTAATTATAACTGAATGAGTTGATAAGTAGGGTTGAAGTATTAACTGATGTTTTTAAACTCATGATTGAGTCTATAATAGTTTTATTTAAACTCTCATTCGATAAAGGAAATTTCCCATTCCATAAGATTTTGTTGTATATTTATATAGATATGTTGATCATTTAAATAGGGATTTCTAGTGGAATATTTTTTAAAAAACCATCCTTGATCCTGCTGTAGTAAATAAAGTAGAAGGTGTATTCAGCTGAGATTAAATGAGAATCAATTGGTGAGATGAGTATTTTTTTTAATACTACATGAGATAAACAGTTTTAAAATATACAAAAAATAAAGTTTATAAAAATGGATATTGAGGATCACTAGAATACAAATTGTTACATATTTTTTCACATAATTTTATAATTATTTAAATTTATATAAATTGAGAAATTACCCTAATAAAAGAGAATATATTATACAGTTACAGGTAGTGAGACTCTCCAAAAAAGTGTGTTCTTTCTTATAGAACATATCTCTCTCTTAATAAGAATAATAGTATTGAGAGAGTGTTAGCATATCGAGAGAACCATAAGTCCCCTTGAGAAAGAAGAATAGAAATCAATATTGTGTTGTAGAATAAAACCATCTAGGTATCAAATAAGAGAATAAGAAGAAAAATAATAAGAATAACTTGGATTTCATGCCATCCAGAAATACATAGTTTTTTAGAAGTTTTATAAAAATGGAAAGAAGAAGAGATGAGAGAAATTAAGGTGTTCAAAAGTCTCTAAATAATATTTTGTGGTTATTCAAGACCTTGAATTATATGTGAGATAATTCTATAAAATAGAATATAAAATAGATCTATGAATTTTTTGTAGTTATTAGTGATTTATTTGAAGGATAGTTAAAAAAATATTTGAATGCATTTGAATAAATTTTTTGAGAATAAGTACATTATATTGTTGGATGTTGTGACATCCCTAGATAGAGTGGATATATACTTAAAAAAGGTGAATAAAATTTGTAATACCAATAAGTATACTAAAGACTATATGACACTATATAAATATCCTCCACTGATTTTATATAGTGAATAAGTTTGGGATATACTGTGGTTGTGGAATGATAACATTCTACACCCATTAAAATTGATAAAAATATAATATTAGTGAATCAGTAACTCAAACATCCTAAGCATAACAAGGATTAGGTTTACCAATATGGGTTGAACCTTTTAAACATAATTATACTAATATTTATTTACTATACTTAATTATATATAATTATGTGTGCTAGTTTTAATAAGAAAATATCCATTTTTATTAACTAGAAATATAGGTTCAAAGACCAAAGGGTGTAAAGAGTTAAAAGAACATTTGGAATTTGATAAAAATTAAGAAACAACTAATCCACCCCCCCCCCCCAGATGACTAAACTTGGTCCTAATGATAATTTCATATTTTTTACTACATCATTTTTTGGATTGGTGGTCTTAGGATTTTTTTTAAATGAATCATCAACATGTGGTAAATTTAATATCTAAAATAGTTGATGTAGTACAACTTTAGTTGAAAGAGTTTGAAGCATCGAAGAAGATATAGGAATATTTATTAACTATTTTTATCAACCAAATACAAAAATAATATAAACAATTAAATAAATACTATTGGTTTTAGTGATTAAACAAGTTATTGGAATAAATGGATACTGCAAGCAATGTTCTAAAATTCTAAAAATTGGGAACAAAATTGGATGGTCCATGAAATAGGCGGAATTAATTAGTGGTGAATTTTCCAAAAATATTTTGAAGAATAAAATGAGATATAGGTGGTTAAAAGTTTTAAAAGTTGTTAAATATGATCTATTAATGTTTGATAAAGCCTTTATTTTTTATGTCAAGCGTTCATAACAAAATGGCTACAAAGTGCTAACTCCTGAAATCTGGAAAGTGGTGATTGAGAAAGAAATTTATTGAGCATATATTATATACCAATGGGGGATAAAAGTATCTATAGATCTTGTGTTTCATATATACCTAAAAATGGTTAGGTTTTATGAGGAAATGGGGAGTATAAGGCACCTTTGACTAAAAATCTAGAGGAAATATTTGTGTTAATAAGGGGGAATTAAAAAAAATTATAATACATTGACCATTAATTTTTATTTTAAAATGGGATGAATAAAATGAATCATAAATCCATTGATTTATTTTTTATATGATGTAAATATATTTATGTTTCAATTGAAAAAAAAATAGGTTGAATTTTACATTTATAGGATCAAGAGGTTGTGAGTTGGATTTTTTTCAATTGTAATTTGATACATTAGAAATTTATTAGATAATTATTTTTCTTTTTAGATAAGGATTTTGACGATCCTTGTTAACCCAATGGTGATATTAAGGATATGGAATATAAATCATTAAGATTATGTAGTACCAAAGTAGAAGAACTATGAGAATGTATGGAGGAATTTTCATAATGATGATAGAAGTTTGTTGAAGTAAATGAATATAATGATGCAACAATATACTTTGTTCCCCGACAAATTGAATCTTACATGGCGTGCAGACCGATCGTTTGGATTTGACGAAATGATATGGACAAGGGTTTATTTTTACACAATACATATGGAGTTAATCTCACATGATTATGTAGATGATACTAGTTATCTATATTATGTGACTTCCCCTTATATTGTATCTCAGGAAATATAGTGGTTTAATCCTATGTTTTACCCCTCTTGTTATGGTCATTCTAATGTGACTTCTTGGTTGTGTGTCGATTTTGATGTGTTGGATTGGTAAATAGAGTTAATCACAACTTTTTAGTATCCTATACAAGTTCACTTTGAATGGGTATATTTATGTTGAGCCCTCTGGAAGATTGCTGAATTCATTCCTATGATTGTTCTTTTAATAATCACAAATCGTTATTACTTAATCCGGTTGGATTTCTCATAAACTTAATCACAATCTATTAGTGAATCTGTTATCATGTTTTTATCTATGTTTTTATTGATTTACAAGTATTTTGGAAGTCTTCTCGATCAAACAGACAACGGTCTCATCGATCCATATCAGAGGACAACGGTCGCACCGATCCAATATCAAGACAACGGTCTCACTGATCCATATCAGAGGACAACGGTCGCACCGATCCAATATCAAGACAACGGTCGCACCGATCCAATATCAAGATAACGGTCGCACCGATCCAATATCAAGACAACGGTCACACCGATGCAAATGAGTCACCGATCAATATGACTCACCGATGCTGATCGAATGACACACCGATGCAAATGAGTCACCAATCAATATGACAAACCGATGCTGATCAAAATGAGTCACTGATCAATATGACTCACCGATGCTGATCGAATGACACACCGATGAAAATGAGTCACCAATCAATATGACTCACCGATGTTGATCAATCTGAGTCACCGATGCTGATCGAATGATACACTGATGCTGATCAATCTGAGTCACTGATGCTGATCGAATGACACACCGATGCAAATGAGTCACCGATCAATATGACTCACCGATGCTGATCAATCTGAGTCACCGATGCTGATCGAATGATACACCGATGCAAATGAGTCACCGATCAAATGACACACTGATGCTAATCATCTGATTCACCAGTCAGGACACACCGATGTCTAGCCACCAGTGCTGATGCTGATGAACCTACCGATCACTTAAACTCATCAATAGTCATAAACAACTGTTTGAATTTCTTTATCTTTATCTTTATTTAATCTAACCAACGGTCATATCAGGTATATTTTAATGCTATATCAATTAATTAATAAAGGTTGTCGGATTTCAGGAAACCGTACCTCGTACCTGCGGAAAGGAAACCTTTTCTGTCTTCCGAAGCACGTGACATAAATACAAGAAGACTCTGCTTGAAAATAGAAAAAAAAGATATTAGAGAACACACGAGAAATACAAGAATAAAGAGGAGGAAGAACCAAGAAGAACAGAAGATACATATCAAGAGATTACACAGAACCTCATACACAATCAAGCCTACTCAAGAAGAGTTTTGTGCATACAAAAGAACATTGAAGAACTTAATCGACTACATCTCACTGCCTATGAACCTGAAGCATATGACACTCTGATTCTCAAATAAAAATGAGAAGAGGACTCAGAATTACTTCTGATCAAATCCAAAAACAGTCCAGAGCTACAATGAAATCACCAGAGCCATTTCTAAACTCTACATCTCTGCTCTGTGATTCATTTATTCTACATTTAGAGCAGTGTGTGTTATCTTCTGCATTAAACACACACACTGACTCATGTACTTTAACTGGAGGATCTGTAAATCCTCAGCAAAGCTTCTTATACTTTATTGCCCACTGTGGATAGTGGTAGAGGTCGTGTGTGACCTGGACAGCTGGTTGTTGTTGTTTTGTTTCCCACGAATAACAGTGGTAGAGGTCTTGGACCTGGACAGTTGTAAACTTTTGAACCCCGATCCAGGGTGTGGATCATCTTTATAAACTTTTGAGAGGACTAAGTCTCGGCTTGAGACTGAACCTCTTGGTTAACTCCTCTGTGTTTTTAGTTAAATATTATATCCATACTATATATATTTATTTCATATTCCGCTGCTATTACTTTGAAATATAATTTAGTTTCAAATCTACTTTGATAGTTAAACTCGCAAGTGTTTATATTTATTGTAAACCAGTAAGTTATTTTCAAAAGTTAATTTAATCATAAGATTATGTTAACTGAGAACTAATCAATCTTTGAGAAACTAATTGAACCTTTATAATCTGTATAAATTCACTATAGTTTAATTTGTTTTTGAAATTGAGGGATTTTAATAGAAATTGTTTTTAACAAAAAATTTAATTGGATCTCAATTCACCCCCCTCTTGAGTATCCACTCCGACCAACATTTGGTATCAGAGGTTGGAAAATATTTTCTAAAGTACTCTGCTTTTCAACTGTGATTTTAGTTGTATTTTAAAGTTCTTAAAATTGCTGTTATTTCTAAATTTTTATCTCTTTATCTCTTTAAAATTCTTTGTGTGATATCATGGATAATAGACTTGAGGGTGCTGCTACCAACCGACCACCTTTTTTCAATGGAAACAACTATGCTCAGTGGAAACTCAAAATGAAAATTCATCTTGAAATCATAGGTTTTGATATTTGGAATGCTATTGAATCTGAATATAAAATTCCCATTACTGCTAGATCTACTTGGGATGAACCTACAAAGACTGCTTACAATAATAATTGTAAAGCTATGAATGCCATGTACTGTGCTCTAGGAGATGAATAATTTAATAGAATTTCTTCTTGTAAAACTGCATATGAAATTTGGGATACCTTAGCTGTTTCTCATGAAGGAACAAAAAATGTTAAGGAGATGAGATTGAATACCTATACTATTAAGTATGATAATTTTAAAATGAAGCCTGATGAACCCATTTCTGATATGTATCTCAGGTTCAATGAAATTTTCAACACAATGACCTCTCTGGGAAAGGATGTTCCAGCAAAGGAACAAATCATGAGAATTTTGAGATGTCTACCTGAAAGATGGAGAGGAACCTCTGTCTCCATTAGAGAATCGTGTGACATTGGAGAACTACCAGTCAAAGAACTAATTGGAAAACTGATGATGTATGAAGAGGAACTCAAGGTGAATAAAGAAGAAGACGATGAACCTAGAAGAAAGTCTGTTGCCTTCAAAACTACAAACTCAAAGAACTAGGATAAAGAAACACTTCAAGCTATAAACGAAAGCTCAAGCTGTGAAGACAGTGAGAGTGACTCTGACAGTGATGCTGAGATGGCTCACATTTCCAGAAGATTTAAAAAGTTTTATAGGAAGAAGAAGTTTTTCAGAAAGTCAAACTACAAAGGTATGTATGGTAACAAGGGACATTGGAAAAAGGACTGGAATAAATCTGATAAATCAGATGAAGTTGTCTTTTATGAGTGTAAAAGGAAAGGACACATAAAAGCTGACAGTCCAAAGCTGAAATACAGGAAGAAGTATGAATACAAGGACAATAAGTTTAAAAAGGCCATGAAGGCTACTTGGAGTGCTTCTGAGGATAGTTCTAGTGAATCTGAAGTTTCTGAAACAGAACATAGAAATAAATCAAACATGTGTTTTATGACAAACACTTTTGAGGTAACTTCAGAAACTCCTGCTTCTAATTCATATTATTCTAGAGATGATTCTGAATGTGATAACATGTATAAATCTAAATTGTTTGAATATTGTGATATATTAGAAGAGACATGCAATGAACTTAAGGATAAATACAAATCATTAAAGAAACAGCATGCTCTCACCACTACAGTTAAAACTGAACTCACTATTGAAAAAGAGAAAAATGCTCAACTATTAAAGGAGAACACTAAATTGAAGTTATATAATGAGAAACTCAGAAAGGATTTAGAGAAATTTACCAATGGTAAGGAAACTCTAACTCAAATGCTAGGAAAACAAGTTGCACCAAAATACACTACTGGAATAGGTTACAAACCTGGACAGAGACAGTTGACCAAGAATAGATTTATTCCTAAATCTGGACAGAATGTAACTAGCTCTGGAACTTCATACGCCTTAACCAGTTATATTCATAGTTATGGATCTAATAAGGTTTATCTTTCAATTTATGGTGATTCTAAAAATTATATAAGACCCATTAGACAAATATGGGTACCTAAAGTATTATTGGCTAACCTGTCTGGACCCAAGAAAATCTGGGTACCAAAATCATTTCCTGTTTAAATCTATTTTATAGGAAACCTTCTTAAAGAGCTCCTATAGAAAGACCTGGTACTTGGACAGTGGATGTTCAAGACATATGTCAGGAGACTTTTTATGCTTTAAAAGCTTAGTTAGAGTTGATGGAGGTTTTTTTACCTTTGGTGACAATTCTAAAGGGAAAATCATCGGGTTAGGCCAGATTGGTAACACTAACTCAGTATTGATTTCTAAAGTTTTATTTGTTGATGGACTTAAATACAATTTATTAAGTATCTATCAGTTATGTGATGATGGTTTTTATGTTAAATTTGAAAATGATTCTTGCAATGTTTTTAATTCTAAAAATGTTTTAGTGTTTTCTGCTTTAAGAAATGAAAACGTTTATGTTGTCGACTTAAATTCCTTAGCTAAACAAAACATTTCTTGTTTAAATGCTTTTCAAAAAGAGTCTTGGATTTGGCACAGAAGATTAGGACACTACAATGTGCATTCACTTAGAAAACTTTCTAGGAAGAACTTAGTAAGAGACCTACCCAAACTTGAATTTCCAGCAGACAAAATTTGTAATCCATGTCAAAAGGGAAAGCAACATAAAGTTTCTTTCAAATCAAAGAAAGAAGTGTCAACTTATCAACCTCTCAATTTGGTTCACATGGATTTATTTGGACCTTCTAGAGCTTCTAGTTTAAATGGGAAGCACTATGTCTATGTTCTTGTAGATGACTTTTCTAGATATACTTGGGTATATTTTCTAGCTCATAAAATTGAAGCTTGTTCTTACTTTGTTAAATATTCCAAGTCTGTAGAGAACCTTAGTGGACTTAAGATTAAGACCCAGAGAAGTGATCATGGCCGTGAGTTTGAAAATCATGAGTTTGAATCTTACTACTCACACAGTGGCTATAGTCACAATTTCTCTGCCCCTAGGACACCTCAACAGAATGGTGTAGTAGAAAGAAGGAATAGAACCCTACAAGAAATTACTAGGACTATGCTCAATGAGTATGACCTACCTATTTATTTTTTGGCTGAATCTGTCAATACCGCTTGCTATGTTATTAATAGAGTCTTGATTAGACCTGTTCTTAAGAGGACCCCTTATGAGTTATGGAACCATAGGAAACCTAAAGTTAACTACATCAAATTTTTTGGTTGCAAAGTCTTTATTCTTAATACTAAAGATAATCTTGACAAGTTTGCATCCAACAATGATGAAGGAATTTTCCTAGGTTACTCTACTTCTAGTAAAGCCTATAGAGTTTTCAATAAAAGAACCAAATGTGTGGAAGAATCTGTTCATATCAAATTTGATGAAACTGATCCACATGAACCTAAGACCTCTCTTGAAAATCTTGAAGATGATATCTCTGTTTTTAACCTTAATGATAAAAACAGTGGACCTGAAGTTAAAACATTCAGCTCTGTAAATTCTCTAGACCCTGCTTATGTTGAACCTCAACCTATAGATGAACCTGAAATCTCGAGTCCTACCTTTTCTAGATCAACTAGGATTCTGAGGAATCATCCCTTAGATGCTGTTGTAGGAGATCTTGATAGAGGGACACAGACTAGAGCTTCTCTTAGAAATCAGGTTGAACATCAAGCCTTCTTATCACAGCTAGAACCTACGAATATCAATGATGCTATCAATGATGAATTTTGGGTAATGTCTATGCAAGAATAACTAAATCAATTTGAAAGAAACAAAGTCTGGAAATTAGTAGAAAGACCTAAGGACACTATAACCATAGGCACAAAATGGGTGTTTAGAAACAAAGTATATGAATCTGGAAACATCATTAGAAACAAAGCTAGGCTAGTTGCACAAGGTTACAATCAAGAAGAAGGAATTGACTATGAGGAAACATTTGCACCTGTAGCCAGATTAGAGGCAATTAGGATCTTACTTGCTTATGCATCACATCTGAATTTCAAGTTATATCAAATGGATGTGAAAATTTCTTTTTTAAATGGTTTTATTGTTGAAGATGTTTTTGTAAAACAACCACCTGGTTTCACAAATCCTCATTTTCAAAATCATGTTTTTAAACTTTCTAAAGCCTTATATGGTTTAAAACAAGCTCCAAGAGCTTGGTATGAAAGATTTTCAAACTATCTTATTTCAAAAGGATTTACAAAAGGAATAGATGATCCCACTCTATTTATAAAAAGGTTTTCAAAAGATGTTTTAATAGTACAAATCTATGTTGATGATATTATTTTTGGATCTTCTAAAAATTCTTTATGTACTGATTTTTCAAAGGTTATGCAAAATGAATTTGAAATGATCTTAATGGGAGAGCTTAAGTACTTCCTTGGATTTCAAATCTTTCAAACTAAAGATGGTATTATTCTAAATCAAATTAAATATACTAAGGATTTGTTAAAATGTTTTTGTTTGGATAGTATTAAGGAAAGTGATATACCCATGAGTACTACCTGCAAATTGGATGTTGATGAAACTGGGAAACCAGTTGATCAAACCAATTACAGAGGTATGATTGGGAGCTTACTTTATCTTACTACTAGTCAACCAGATATTATGTTTAGTGTGTGTATGTGTGCTAGATTTCAAGCTAATCCTAAAGAGTCACACTTACTGGCTGTTAAAAGTATTTTTAAATATCTTAAGTATACTGTAAATTTAGGTTTGTTTTATCCAAAAGGACAATCTTTTGACCTAACTAGTTATTCAGATGCTGACTTTTCTGGATGCAAGTTAGATAGGAAAAGCAAATCTGGAACATGTCACTTACTTGGAAATCGCTAGTATCATGGTGTAGTAAGAAACAGAACTCAGTTGCATTATCTACTGCTAAAGCAGAATACATCGCTGCTGGTAGTTGCTGTGCATAGATTATGTGGATGAAACACACTTTATTGGACTATGGATTTGATTTTAAACATGTTTCAATTAACTGTGACAATACTAGTGCAATTAACATATCTAAGAACCCTGTGTCTCACTCTAGGACTAAGCACATTGATGTCAGACATCACTTTCTAAGAGATCATTATCAGAAAGGTGATATCTCTCTAGAATTTATTAACTATGAACATCAATTAGCTGATATATTTACAAAGACTTTATGCTCTGAAAGAATGAAATTTATTAAACAAGATTTGTGTATGATTGATCTGTGAAACTGATCTGTGAAACCGATCTGTGAAACTGATCTGTGAAACTGATCTGTGAAACTGATCTGTGAAACCGATCTGTAAAACTGATCTGTGAAACCGATCTGTGAAACTGATCTCTGAAACTGATCTCTGAAACTGATCTGTGAAACCAATATGTGAAACTGATCTGTGAAACTGATCTGTGAAACCGATCTGTGAAACTAATCTATGAAACCGATCTGTGAAACTGATCTGTGAAACCGATCAGTGAAACCCATCTGTCACACCGGTCTGTCAAATTGATTATTTGTATTACTTTTTATTATGTTGTAATTAATTAATTAATTTCTTTTATCCTTTTTATGGGAACCCTAAATGATAAAATAAATGATACGCGGCTATTTCTCTTACCTAAACCTTTGACCTTTCATTTCCCGCCGAACCCTTCAACTTCTCTTCTCCTCTACCTCAAACCTTCAAACTCTTACTTTCCCCAAAATCTTCGAATGGATAAGAAAAAGAGACCGAGCAAAGGATCAGACATTCCTGTACCTCCAAAGCGTTCTCGAGGCGAGTCAAGTAGTACCTCTCAACGATCAATAAATCCGAACCTGGAAACTCGGATTGTTGCTGTAGAAAGAGAAGTCAGTTCTGCCTGGCTTTTATCAAGTAAGTCACTGTTGCTTCAAGTTCTTGAATCGCAAGGATGGACAGACTGGTTTTCAGACAACACACGAATAGACTACCCGAAGCTGGTACATGAGTTTTATATGAATCTGAAAATCACTCTAGATGGTGTGGAGGCTGCCCGGATTTCGTCTGAAGTAAAAGGAAAGAAAATATCCTTTTCATCTAAATAGTGGGAAGAGTGCTTAAATGTACCCCATGAGGGTTGGTATGAGGATTATGCTGGGAATATTCCTCCAATCACTGATTACTTCTCTTATGAATTAGCTCTAGAGCTTCTTACTGGAAACAAAGAGTCGAGGAGAATCACATCCTCAGAGTTGGATGGTGAATGCAGACTTCTTTTCAAGTTTATTCAGCACCAAATTTTCCCTAGGAGAGGATATTTTGCTGATGTAAACTACCAGGATGTTTTCCTATTGTTTCTTCTAAAAACCCATGAGAAGATCAATTTGTGTAGATATGTGATGGTGCACATAGCTGGAATGGTAAAACCGTCCAAGAAATCCACTGCCTTATTTTACTCCAAGATGATCTCTACCATGCTCAAGAATCTAGAATGTGTTGATGAAGATGATGAAGTAGCTGAAATAAATCATCCTTTCTGTCTCAACAAAGAGATCTGCAAGAGGATGAAAATCAATTGGAATCCATGTAAGAAGTGTTGGGTTACTGATGAAGACAAGCTGTATGAAGCCTACAATCCCACAGATCATGGAAAGAGGCCTAAGGGTTTGAGAGACCCTAGTTTGAAAGCAAATGAGGAACCAGTTTATTCTGATGATGAGGAAGAGGATGAAAGAAATGAAGCTACCAAAGGTCAAATAATGGAATAAGTTGAGAAAGAAGATGGAAGTGTGTCACCTCCTGATGATAGGAGTGATCCTGATACAGTGAGTCCAACGAAAAGAATATATTTTGGACCTGCTAGTCCACCTTTGGCCTTACCTGAATCTGAACCAATTCTTGGTGATGAAGAAGATACTGACACTGAAGTTTATACCAGTGAAGACTCTGAGAAGAGTGATAATGAGAAAGGTGGTGATGATGATGGTGGTGATGTTGATGGTGATGGTGATGATGATGGTGATGGTAATAATGATGATGGTGTTAACCGACCTGTAGATGGCCTGGCTGAACCTTCAATAGAACCACAACAAAGTGTTGATGATGATGATGGTGATGGTGTTAACCGACCTGTAGATGGTCTTGTTGTACCTCCAATGGAAACACATCAAATAGTACCAGAAACAGATGCCACTGGAAAGAGAGAATCACCAGAAATTAGTGGAACAGCAAGTTATGAGAAATCGAAATATACCTTGTGTGCTACTATTTGGGATGACTACCATGGTTTTTCTGTTTTGGGATTAGACTATTCTGAAGAAGAAGAGGAAATGTCAGAATCTACTGCAGTTATGAAGAAGATCCTCCCAAGTGAAGCAAGATCTGCTCCTGTTGTTGATTCTACAGATGTTCATCTGTCTGGTTCTGCAATCTCTCAAGCTGATTTTGATAAGTTTAAGACTAAATTGCTGGCTGATGTGAGAGATATAGTCAGAGAAGAAATTTCCAATGCCCTTACTCAAGTGTCTCTGCAAGTTTTTGAAGCATCGTTGGAAGCTTTCTCACAAAGCGTATCGAATACTGTGAAGCCAGACCTGGCCAATACTGGTGAGCTTATTGGCAGGCACATAGCCTCTATAAACCAGACTATGAAGGATCTCCACACTGGCTTAGTATCTTTATCAAGCGAATTTAGATCAACCATCTCTGGTACGATGGAAGTGTTGAGGAATTTAATTGAACATCTCAACAAGTCTGATTTGAGAAGATTGAAAGCTGAGATAACTCAAATAGTTATCCAAGCCAGTACTACCAAAGTAACCAAAATCACTACCTATGAGCTAGAGGCTCTAAGGGAGGTTGTGCATGATGAGTTAGCAGCTGTTAGACAAGTTCTTGATCTGGATTCTTTAAAGAAAATGAAGGAGCAATGTGATCACAGTCATGAAATGGCAACCGTATATTCCGCAGATGCCAAAAAGGCTCTGAAAGAGATCAAGGAAAAGGTTGATCATTACTTTTCAAAGATTTATACAAATCATGAGATGGCTGCAAATTTCAAGGTGTTGGCAGAGAATCTGAAACTACCTCCAGTCACTCAAGCTTTCAAGGCTCAAGTTCGTCAGTTGCAAAATTTTACTCCTACTTTGGCACAGTTCATGGAGAACAAAGATGATTTCGAAAAGGCTATAGAGTATGGTGCAGAAGTTATTCAGAATTTCATAAATCTTTTGAAGCCTTATCTGAATGCCCAAGCCACTGCCATTGTGCTTCCTACTACTGACCCTCTCCCTGCCTCTGATGTAGCTCCAAATCAGCTCTCTGTTGCTCAGGAACTCTCCCAACTACGGCCAGTTCCTCAGACATCTTCTCAACCAGCTACTGCTGATACTCAACAACAAACCTCTGTGGCACCCTCTCCTCCAAATTCCAGAGTCATTTTACCACCTCTGAAAATTCTCCCAGTTCCTCCTGCCTCCAAGCCTTCCAACTTACCCAATCTTGCTCCTAAAGACAAAGGAAAAGCCCCTTTGTATCCCCAGAAATAGTTGTGTATTGTTTTTGATAGGGTGAACTATGTGTTGGTTATAATCTTCTGTACTTTATAAAATATTTTTTTCTCTCTCTCTATTCTCTATGCTACATTCTTTTTTACTCTCTTATTTGTATGTTTTCCCTCCTTTTTGATTATCACAAAGGGGAGAATGATGTATATATATGGGGGAGAAGGATGTATATATATGGGGGAGATAATTATTAATATCTATGGGGGAGATCAATCTCTAAGGGGGAGATTAATATCTATGAGGGAGATTTAATTTCAGGGGGAGATTTATATCTCATTATGTTTTTATTATTGATTTTTTTTTTAAGATTTTTGATTATCAAAAAGGGGGAGATTGTTGAGCCCTCTGGAAGATTGCTGAATTCATTCCTATGATTGTTGTTTTAATAATCAAAAATCGTTATTACTTAATCTGGTTGGATTTCTAATAAACTTAATCACAATCTATTAGTGAATCTGTTATCATGTTTTTATCTATGTTTTTATTGATTTACAAGTATTTTGGAAGTCTTCTGGATCAAACAGACAACGGTCTCACTGAACCATATCAGAGGACAACGGTCGCACCGATCCAATATCAAGACAACGGTCTCACTGATCCATATCAGAGGACAACGGTCGCACCGATCCAATATCAATACAACGGTCGCACCGATCCAATATCAAGACAATGGTCACACCGATGCAAATGAGTCACCAATCAATATGACTCACCTATGTTGATCGAATGACACACTGATGCAAATGAGTCACCAATCAATATGACACACCGATGCTGATCAAAATGAGTCACCGATAAATATGACTCACCGATACTGATCGAATGACAAACCGATGCAAATGAGTCACCAATCAATATGACTCACCGATGCTGATCAATCTGAGTCATCGATGCTGATCGAATGATACACCGACGCTGATCAATCTGAGTCACCGATGCTGATCGAATGACACACTGATGCAAATGAGTCACCGATCAATATGACTCACCGATGCTGATCAATCTGAGTCACCGATGCTGATCGAATGATACACCGATGCAAATGAGTCATCGATCAAATGACACACTGATGTTAATCATCTGAGTCACCGGTCAGGACACAACGATGTCTAGCCACCAGTGCTGATGCTGATGACCTACCGATCACTTGAACTCATCGATAGTCATAAACAACTGTTTGAATTTCTTTATCTTTATCTTTATTTAATCTAACCAACGGTCATATCAGGTATATTTTAATGCTCTGTCAATTAATTAATAAAATTTGTCGGATGTCAGGAAACCGTACCTCGTACCTGCGGAAAGGAAACCTTTTCTGTCTTCTGAAGCACATGACATAAATACAAGAAGACTCTGCTGCTGAAAATAGAAAAAAAGACATTAGAGAACACACGAGAAATACAAGACGAAAGAGGAGGAAGAACCAAGAAGAACAGAAGATACATATCAAGAGATTACACAGAACCTCAAACACAATCAAGCCTACTCAAGAAGAGTTCTGTGCATACAAAAGAACATTGAAGAACTTCATCGACTACATCTCACTGCCTATGAACCTGAATCATACGACACTCTTCTTCTCAAATAAAAATGAGAAGAGGACTCAGAATTACTTCTGATCAAATCCAAAAAGAGTCCAGAGCTACACTGAAATCACCAGAGCCATTTCTAAACTCTACATCTCTGCTCTGTGATTCATTTATTCTACATTTAGAGCAGTGTGTGTTATCTGCTGTATTAAACCCACACACTGACTCCTGTACTTTAACTGGAGGATCTGTAAATCCTTAGCAAATCTTTTTATACTTTATTGACCACTGTGGATAGTGGTAGAGGTCGTGTGTGACCTGGACAGCTGGTTTCTGTTGTTTTGTTTCCCACGAATAACAGTGGTAGAGGTCTTGGACCTGGACAGTTGTAAACTGTTGAACCCCGATCCAGGGTGTGGATCATCTTTATAAACTTTTGAGAGGACTAAGTCTCGGCTTGAGACTGAACCTCTTGGTTAACTCCTCTGTGTTTTTAGTTAAAGCTTATATCCATACTATATATATTTATTTCATATTCTGCTGCTATTACTTTGAAATATAATTTATTTTCAAAGCTACTTTGATAGTTAAACTCGCAAGTATTTATATTTATTTTAAACCAGTAAGTTAGTTTCAAAAGTTAATTTAATCATAAGATTAATTTAACTGAGAACTAATCAATCTTTGAGAAACTAATTGAACCTTTATAATCTGTATAAATTCACTACAGTTTAATTTGTTTTTGAAATTGGGGGATTTTAATAGAAATTGTTTTTAACAGAAATTTTAATTGGATATAAATTCACCCCCCTCTTGAGTATCCACTCCGACCAACAATTTATGACCATGTTGTTTTTATTCAGTTCTTGAGAGACAAATTTTATTCATATGTGATCTCCTTTCATGGATGATTCATTCTTCTGTTATGATTAAGGACAAAAAAATATTATATATTTCCTAAAGAACTTCTTTAATCTGACATATCATCCCAAAATCCATAATATTTATACATAATCCTAAAAAACTACTATAAATTAATTATAATATCCATCATTTTTTCATTTAAATCCAAAAATAAAATAAAATAATCAAACAATCACCTTTTAGAAAAATTTCCAAATTAAGTTGAAAAACACTCCATAAAATGAAAATGTTAAAATATATACTATTATTAAATATTATTTATATGAATTATACTAAAAATATACTAAAAATATGGCTTGATAAATACCCCACAGTGTTTTTCTGTGCTACTATCTAGATATGGAATAGACATTGTGTTGTGAGGGATGAGACCTTGTCATAATCATACGATGCATAAAGAAGACAAATGAATGATCGCACTAGAAAAATATAGTTTCACTGTGAATATGGTATTTATGTCATGAATAGGTGTCCATATAAATTTTATATGTCACTGGTTTATTATGGCTATTTGGTTTAGGCTTCAGTACATACACCACACTGTAACTATCTAAGAGTCAGGAATTCCCATGCCACAATCATGGTGGTTACGATGTAAAGGGGTAACTTTTACAAAAAGGATTGAACACTTATATTATTCAAAAATATAATTCCATAACACAACTATAGGACTATACTAAAATAGGTTTGAATTTGAAGAATATTAGAGAGTATCAAGTCATGTTCTGTATGGAATTTTAAATGTGATTCAACTAGATTTTGTGTATCTAAATATTGATTCAAGGTTTCCCCAAAACAAAGGTTTCTACACCAAAAAATTATTAGATTCAATGAATTTCATGATAAAATTATATATATACTACTATAATCATGTGATTTCAAAAAAATAATGAAAATTATAGTGTAATTTAAAATGCATAAGATTTGGATCAAAGTTTTAAGGATTTAATTGACTTAAAGAGGAGTGTTTTGACCACTCTAAATGAGTGGTATACATGGATTATTATTGGATAATTAGAGTAGGGTATATTGATCACAACGACTGGATTAAATTTTATAGTCTTATAGTAAGTCCATAAAACTACTCATAATAGTTCTTGAAAATAATGATAGGTGAATGAAATTAAAAATTCCATTTAAGAGAGGGTATTATTGATATATTTAGTTTCAATAGAGGGAGTAGTAAGGAGATACATAATGGAGTTTAAATGGTTATATGTGGTTTATTGAAGGAATAATTCTCAAATAGAATGGACTTTCATTTATACATCTAGTTGATTGAATAATTGAATACATAGTATAAAAAAGATAATTTAAGTTGGGAATTATCTTTATCTGGAAGGATTTTGACATTTTAGTGATTATTTTGGATTGAAAATAGTTGAACCTCACATTAATAGGTCACTATCATATATATTTGTAATAAAAATACTTAAATATATATGTGGAGTTAATCTAATATGGATTTGGATAATTGCAAGAACAATAAAGAAGATCATAATAGAGCATCAAATTTAGAATTCATGTTGAAAGGTGTTTCAGCCTCCAATATAGATATATAAGAGACCCACATATTTTTATACTATTGAAGATACCCCCATGTCTACGAAATAAAAAATACTTCCATGAATAAGTTTACAAAGTGTAAGAAGAGGGAGTTCCCCTTAAGTGAGTATTGAGTGAATCCTAAACCATTGTAAAGGTAGTGCTCTTTGGTATGGAGTAACCATAATGAAACATGAATCCACCGAACATGGGTATGGTATATTTTTAGACATAGAATCATTGTTAGTGTAAACTTATTTGATGTATCCTTGTGTGGTTGAACTAGATAAAATACCTTTTTCTAATGCGGTTTACTTTCTTTCATATTCATGCATGATGTAGAAAGATCTCCATCAAGAGTTTGAGAGATTGACCATGTTCTTTACAATAAGGGAACAAGATCGTACAAAGGGTATACCATAATAAAAAAGAAATTTTTTAATTAGGAAACAGCCTGAATTTCTCCTCATGGTGTATACATTCACCTTGGTCCCAACAAAGGTTAAAAATATCATTACAATAAGTAAGGGTATAATACTATTATAATATATGTGAAACTAGTAATCAATAATAAACCAAAATACTATCAACCAAATGGAACCATTTAGTAATTTATATTAACCATGTCAATAACAATAAATATATAGAAAAATATTGTATATTTATTTTTGATGTTTACACTAATATGAGTCATCGATTTATTTCAACAGTAATATAAATAAACATAAGAAAATACTTGGAATGTGATGTCATCCTACCTGTGATATTCTACCAATTTCTAAAATATAACATGAGACTATGGGATAAAATAATCACTCAGTGGAGGAATTGTAAAAATACTACACTACCCTTGGTGAATCAAGATTCCGCCATAATTATGCTAAAAATAATATTTATAGTTTACTTATAGAGTTTAGATAACTCTCTCTCGAATATAGTATCAAGTTTCATATCCCTGAGCACTTCATATAGGCTTTGGTTCCATTTTATATCAATCGTATCTCAATTACCCATATAACACTCAGTTCATGCCACCACAACACCTTAGGTGAACCTCCTAATCACTTAAGGTTAGAATAAATGGTAAGGTATGAATTAAAAATGTATAGGAGTCATTTTTACCTCTAACAATAACATAATAAACTATACAGGGTCGTTACATGAAAGTGATGGGACTTGGATGAACATTTATCCTACTATGTTATACTGAGTAACACCACTGAAGTATATGAACCATGAAATAGTTTTAATAATAAATGAAATATTATATTATAATTTATAAAAAATATTCAAGACCCAAAAAAACATACTACTCATAAGTATCTAAGTCTAAACAATACAACCAAAATATGTATAAAGATCTATCAAAACAACCACATCCACTTCAACCACTCACCAAAAACTCAAAAAATACACCACTCAATCTCTTAACCCACTATGAAACTATCTCCTGTGATTAGGTTCCTTCCCCTTACTTAGAAAATGAACAAAGATGTATTTACACATCTCATAGTGCTTCATTTAAGGTGTAATCATATCATACATAGTGGGTAGTCAATACCCACCCCTAGTAGCCTATCTTAAAAATTGGTTTATAGAAACAATATAATGATACAATGAATAAACAATATAATAGAAATTATAATTGAATAATTATTTTAATAATGACGAAAACAAAATAATATAACTCTATATACCAAGAGGATCTATACCTGATATACCTTCCAAGATCTTTAGCTTTGAATCTAAGGCATAACACTGGTGCCATACTTAAAAGGAGGTGGATCATCTGCTTGTAAATACCACACTCAAGTACATATATTCATCAACATATATATTTATATGTGTGTATACCAAGTCAAGGACCAAAGAGTTGGCCCATGGAAATAGAATCATGTATGATGAGTCTAGCCACTCTAGTAGCCAACCCCTTTTGGAATGGGGGAATGGGTATACCAATTCAGGGTGTTGTGAGCATATCCCATGACATATACTTATTGATCAACACATGGAAACATTTTAAAATATAGATATAGTAATACATGTAACTACTAGCATGTCCAAAAATTATAGGTGATCAAGTAATAAACTATACAAAATGGTTAGTAATCAAATAATGTAACATAAGATAAAAGTATGATATAATTCAAGGTGGATAATAGGACTAATAATATTTATTCCCCTTTTTATATATCATCAAACATTGATAAATAATAATAATTATAAATCCATATAATGTAATGAATATCACATAATATTTTTAAATCAAAAAATACTAATAGGAAAAACATAAGAAAAATTACCCATCCAACTTATTCCCTTACCAAAATAATGATTTGAAGAAATCTAATTGGAAAATACAAAATTAAGTTTTAGTTCACTCATCCCCAAACTATTTTCATATCAACCCTATATGACTATGATAATAGGAAGGGGTTAACCTACCAAAATACATATATATAAACTCTTTGAATTCCAAAAAGAATAGAATATTTCACCACTCAATCATCTATCCTAATATCAGAAAAGAGGATATCAAGTCTTGATGTGATTCCATAAAAAATAGATTCTAGAAAGATAATTTTCAATAATTATTTTATCTTACTTAGTCCAAACCTATGTAATAGAGAGATTGTTATAATAAGGGAGATTATGGGAAGATTGAGACCTTACCTTTCCAAATTCTAGATTCCAAGGATAAATAGAGGCACCTTGAACCAGTCTTGAAGATAAATATAAGATAGATGGTGGGGAGGAGTTGTAGAAACTAAATTATTCTCAAACGGATGAGTTTGTGGGAAAATTATCATGATAGAGTAATTTAGGGGTTAAAATTTTGTTATAAAAATAATAAAATGTCCTTATTTTTAAGGGTTTTGACCAAGTGTTTGTTGGGTACCTTGTTCAAGGACATCAATTACCTGGTGGTTCAAAAAAAACCACTAATATATCATGTGATCTAGAGGGAACTGTGTACTAAACCACCATATATACCAGGTGATTTCTTCATCTCACTCAACTTCTCTTTATTACTCAAACCCCATCATGAAACCCTATAATTCCATTTCCAACTGATAATTATGCCCTAAATGAATTTAAAATATTGAAATTGAAAATAATAACTAACCTAGAAATATTAGGGTATTCATGATTTATATCCTAAAAAAGTTTAGTGTATTTTGATAAAGAATATAATTGTAAAGAGTAACATTTATTCACCAAAATGATATAAAATAAAATTTTAAATGGAATGGTTTCAAGAAATATGATGATGATAAACCTAGGAATATTTATAAGTAAACAACGAAAGTTATTAACATCGTAACATTTGATTTTGAGCATCAAAGGAGTTTTAATACTTTATTCAAAGATTTGGACATTAGTGATATGATTTTTACATCTTATCCTTACTCAAAAAAACATTCTTCATAGATGTACCTCACAAAAGGACTTTCATGGGAGGGTTTTACCAGATGGTCACATAGAGATGTGTAAAATATATATAGAGATGTAATAAGTTTATAAAACCCATAAAATTTCCGCAAAAATAAGTCCAAACTAGTGTTTTATCATATGGATTGTTATCATATGGACATTTATATATCATTTTGTTAATATTCTTAAAGGATTTTGAGAATATAATATATATCATGGTATATTGAAGTTAGCATTCACCTTATCATTATGTCAGACTCTATACATATATTATATGAAGTGTAATGATAATTGACCTCTCCAAATATTACTTCAAGTTATCCCTGGTCAATGTTCATAAAAGAGTATTATAGGTTTTCATGAATTATTAAGGTTTTTAGGGGTATAATTTTTTATAGATATATAAAATATACTCATAAGACACAAAAAAAATGTGTATTGCATGACACACCAAGTATACCATATGGAGTGTTACACACTATTTCATTAGTATAATAGGGAGCACATGGTTCATATTGAATATTCATACCTGAGGTTGGAAAGATAAATATAATAAGAATCATAATACTTTGATACCTTTATTATTCCATCCCTAAGGTTGATATTATCATGGTTGGTTTGGTATGTTGTTGATAAATCCATTTTTTGAGGGATAAAAAAGATCAAATTTTCCCTCTCATATGATAATAATTACATATGGTCCCTAAATTGAGATAGAATAATAAAGTTTATACACATACATATATAAAGAACATGTGATATCATCATTTATTTGGATGAGGGGCATATGATGTGCTCATATTCTTAGGAGGATAACATGTCACATTTCCATCAATCTGGTTAATCTATACTTGGAAAATATATAATGTATGAGATGGTTATATAGGATTAGCATACTTTGTGTCCCATAGTCACTTGATTTATTAGAAAAAGGTATTGTATGAATATGAATACTTGTATATGATACAACTAGAAAAAACAAGTATGAAATACATGTGTTGAATAGAGATCATACTAGATTTATTTGTAGCTCCTGTATCATTAATGATTCTCTAGAGGCTATTTTTTCCTAGAATTGGGGATTGGGGAATTCATGATTTATTCAATGATAAAAATGTACATGGTTCACTAATGAGAACTAATTTTTCAAAATTTTATTCTTATTTTTTCAGTGTAAATAAACCCCAAAATTAATATAAAACCAAAAAAACCAATCATTTTTGATACATTGGAATAATTTTCAATTAATTAAAAAATACTTAATTTCATGGATATTGTTGTTTTATTTTTTTTGTAAATTAATATAAAAAATCCCTACATTGATTTTCTTTTTTTGTAACCTTGGTGTTATTTAGTATTTTGTTGAATTAGATAAAATTGATTTTTTTAATGCTTTAATTGATTTTGGAATTAATTTTGAATAATATAAACTTTTAACATAGTGATTTTGTTAATTTCTTGGAGAAATTTTAAATTATTGTAGCTTAAAAGGGATTTTTAGTAGTTATGTGATATTAAATCATAATTATAAATGGTTTTGTGTAATTATACTATTACTAAATTAGATTATAATGGTTAGGAAAAATCCTTATATGTGATATAATATAGGTCTAGGTGAAAAAAATGCCTTCGCATAGGATTAAAAATAGAATTCAATGGGTGTTTATGAATAACCTAGCTAATCAATGATCACATAAGAATAAAATGGTAATTATGTTAGATTAAATATTCTCACCCCAAAACTACATGAGATTAATTGTGTTTCCAAGCCACTCCATAAGAAGAACACCCAAAGATATGTGCATGCCATTAAAAACAATGGAAAATTATATGTGTAAGATTAAACATGGGAATGTAAGTTTCATTTGAGATTAAATCCTACACGTGTTAGAATAAACCTCCACCTTTAAGAACACAAGTAAGATTAATTTGGTTGAAACAAGCATCGCAATAGATTAATTCCCTCATCTAAGAACTGTAAAAGATAAACACTAAGAGATTTATGTGTTCCAAGTCTCCCTATGTGACTAATCCAATTTCATTTCATCATATTAAACTCTAAATTTCTATACTGTATGAGATTAAAATAAAAAATACATCAGAGATATTAGGTATCAACCTAAAATAAAAGTTTAACTTCTCCTTGTCCACCCAAATCAAGTAATCACATCAAAGATCCCATGTTACATCAATAAATTGAGGCATATATGATGGGATGATCATGATGTAATTTGAAAAAAGATTATATTTTAGAGATGTTCATATATAGAGAAACCCTACCCCATAGATGATCCAAATGTAAGAAATATATGGCATGAGAATATGAGTGTTGATTTTCACTAGTATTTTGGTGAGATCATTATATAAATATAAGGTGATTACTATTTTAATAGAGATCCCTATTTGGTATTACAATAAATTTTTTTCATTCTTTATTTAGTTTTTTATATAAATAATAATTGCATTGTATTCATCTATTCATGAATTTTATTCTTCCACTATTTTCCATTTTTCATACTAATGATCTCTCATGCACTCACCAATGGTTGGTGGATAACCCTAGGATTACTCCCTAGATGAAATTGAATGAATTCTTAAGTATTTTTCAGTTTAGTTTTTTTATTTTCTTTACCTAATTAAAGTAATTGAAGGGAGAATAATATAAGGTTTGGTGATATTTCATCTCATCTGTGTTTACTTTAGTCTTTATTATTTTTGTGTATATATTTTTCTCTATATTTTCTTGAGTACATAGTGAAACTATTTCTTGGGTGATGAAATAGAGTGTGATGATAACTAGAGAAGGTTTTTTGAAGTGTATACTATCTATTAAGGTGTTTCCCTCTTTTAGAATTGGGTCACATTGGCATGTAGTGTGATATTTTTATATATTATGTGTATTCAAACATGTTTAGCAGTAATTATGATTTTGGGTACGGTGTGGACAAGATAAAATAATTTTTTTATGGGTTTTATAATAGATATATTGAAGGATACATTAGGTTAATCATGGGAGTAGTTTCCTTTCATCTGATTCCTATATTTTGTGCCTTAAATTTATCATATTCTTTTTTCATACATTTTACATCTCCGTGATTCGGTTTTATTTTTTTAGTATTAGTAATTATTTTTAATAAATTTAATAAAAACAATAAGATAAGTGTATTTGGACTTGAAATATTTGGTAGATAACCATGATTTCAATCATACTTAATTATAGGAGAAATGGAAAATCATTGATGAGTATTTCATGGAAAACTCTTCTCGACAATCACACTTTGTGGTTGTGTAATTCAGGATTGATTTTTAAAAAAAATTATGTAAATATTTTAGAGATATCAAACAAGTGTTTTGGAGGATATCTAAAATAAGTTTTCAATGGATTTTAACTATTTGTTACATTTTATATACCATTTGGTTAAAATGAATGATAGATTTTTCTAAAAGGATTTTTCTAAGATATACAAAAGGAGTTTTGGAAATGCTTTCGAAATTTTTTATAGATAGTGTGCCAAAATTTGAGAGTTTACAATGTATATGTGGGTTTAGTGTGGTTAGGAGATTGATGTATATGTACATAAATGGGTTACTTATATAAAGTGACTCTTTTTTTTGGATTGGGTGTGATACACCATGATTTTACCAATAAAACTCCTCTAGCTAAATCTCTTTATATCTCTATCTCTTATTATTTAAGAAAAGGTATTATAAGACTGTGAGGAAGATCGAATCCTTTCTAAGCATTGCGAGATTCATCTATACCATTGATAAAACAAATTAAGGAGCCCTTTTTATATTTATTTTTTATTTCAAACAATTTTATGCAGTGAATATAGTGTAGTATGGATCTTTAAAGGTGTAAGGTATTCATTTTTCATTCTTTTTATTCAATTAAATCTGATTGAAATTTCCTATTCTCTTGTTAGGTTTTCGTTGATGTTTATACTACCATTAGATAAATTTTATACATTCAAAAAAAATTCAATTTGAATATGTATTACTTTGGAATCATTGAAAAAATATGAAATTTAGATTATATGACATTCTAGGTGCTGATTTTTTTATGAAAATGGGTTGATAATAGGAGTGCAGTTAAAATAAATGGATAAACATTCATAAAAATGATTTTTTTTATTTCATGAAGTATGAATGTGTTTATTTATATTTATGAGATTTAAATATCCTAATATGTGCAGAGTTTTGAATGGTTTGTGAAGAAAAGTTTTTTTATAAAACACTAAGAACACTAATTCACGGCCTCTTAATGTGGTTACACTGATCCACTGGTCACTTTAATTCATATCAAATAAAATGTTGTTGAATTTATTGGATATATTTTTCCTTCCCATTGTTTTGATCTATATGAACTATATATTTTATGAAGTTTGTGAGTACCTTATTAAAGAAACCAAGAATATTATATATTCCAAGACATTGAAGAATAAGGAGAA
This sequence comes from Viscum album, assembly GCA_963277665.1. Classification (NCBI taxonomy): domain Eukaryota; kingdom Viridiplantae; phylum Streptophyta; class Magnoliopsida; order Santalales; family Viscaceae; genus Viscum; species Viscum album. The sequence continues at coordinate 1,454,509,071 of OY728145.1, forward strand.
AATATAAGTTAAGTAGATGAGAAATATCAGCTCTATGAGAAGCAATAAATAGGATTCACCATTAGTAGAAGGTATTAAATGTTTATAAATTATAATTTTTATCTATTGATAATTATACTATTAAATAATCAAGTTCATATTACGATGATTATGTGCATTATGAATCACTTGGTGTTTTTTATTATGAAATTAAGAATTATTCAATAAAAGGCCACTTGTAAATTTGTTCCATATATATATTTGAGTTCATAAAGGGTTACATAAAGTGATGAACCCAGTCTCTGCTACTTTAGGCCTCCTTAGGCTTATGTTCTTTTGTCTTGTGGTGTTTGGCCATGGTTTCCTTATACCCTACCTTTTCTTTAAATAAATATTTATAGGATTATGATGAAGGTATTGGTTGAGAATTTGAAGATATGAAATAATATCATCAAATATGTGGAATATATGGAAAACATTCATTACACCATAAAGTAAGAAACTCTCTAGATAAAAATTAATTAAAAATTTAATAAGAATACTAAGATAAAAAATTCTTTTTATTATCGGATCCATGCATTAGAAGAAATAATTTTGGTTAATAATTCTCAATTATAGATCAATGATAAAATAGGATGTGAAAAATATCCTAAACATGATGTGTATTGAGTTGGAAGTGAAATTAAGAAATATTGATGGGAGATATGCTAAGATTACCCAAACTATTGATAGAATAGGTGCTTCCATGTAAGTTCATAATAAATGTCTTATTTTAAAAAGAGATTATTATTGTGTAAATAAGGGCTTTAAATGATCTAAATATATTTCTAATATAATCTCAAAGAAATAGGAAACAATTATTCCTAAATATTTTTTTCATATGGAAAATATAGATTTAAATTCAAAATATAGAAAAATATGGGAAAATAAAAAAAGTGTGAAAAACTCACCGTTATATAAAGGGTGTGTGTGTGAAAGAGTAGAAATTTATGTTCCCCAAAAGGTACTCAAATGAAGGGTTGTTTATCTCAAAAATATTATAATGTTTAATCTATACATAATCAGTTCAAAATAAAATGATCATGGTTTTTTGTTATTGATAGTGATGTGGAAAATTTGGGTATAAGGCCATTGAATTTTGGAATAATGTTTCAATAATTTGAAGAAAAAATATCTTATATAAAGTGGTAGAAGATCTATAGTGAAATAAAATATACTAATATTAATAAAATTACATATAAAGTGGGTTTGTATCTTTCCATAGAAATAAGGTTTAAAGGCTTATAGAATTTCTATGGAAAAAAAATAAAAGTTTTCATTATGATGAATAATGTTGGTTCATACCTACTAATTCTAATTAATATATTGTTAAATAAAGAATACGACACATGATGAGAAGGAATCAAAATAGAATTTAATATGAGTTCACCTTGGGTCATGCGAAAAAGTATAGTTTTGAATAAATAAAACCAAAAAATATTATGAAATTTGTTACACTAAATAGAATATAATTATACATTAAAATAAAATACACATCATATATCATTCAAAGAAATACATGAACAACAATAAAAAAGGAATCATGATGGATTAAAAAATAAAAAAATTCAAGAATATATGAAAATGATTAGTTTGGTAGAAGGAATATATGAAGAAGAATTAAAATTTCTTGAGAGGCTTCCAATAGAGGGTAACCTGAAAAAATTTAAGAAGGCATGTGAAAAATATAAGAAATATGGTAATATTTCTAATTAATGATGGTCATATGGTTTTCAAACTTAAGGATGAAGAAATATTAATGAATCATAAGATAATTCATATGATTTTATAGATTATATAAATAATAAGTTACATCTAAGTAGAAAGTCTAAAAGAGTAATAATAACATGATTCATAAGTATTTTACCATTTGGACAGTCATAAGAGAAATCATGAATAGCTCTCTAAAAATTGGAGATGAAAATAAAAGATTCTCTAGTTTAAGAAAAATCTCTCAGCCTCATTTCTCCCATTAAGATGCAAAAAAGAAAAAAAATTAATCCCATATATGATGTGTTTGTTTTCTTTTTATGGGGAATTAAAGGTGATGTATTTAGAGGAGAACTTAAATACTGTGGACATATTACAGAAGGAGGATACATCTACCATGGAATGATTTATATAATTTTTCATTAGTTCTTGAAAGCTACTTATATAGAAGATGTTTAGAATTGTTTTGAAAAAATTATCAACCATGATGATGATTTGATGGGTTTTACCCACTTTTGGGGAGAATGTATTGAGAAAAGATGTCAAAAATTATTATTTAATTTAAAGTTGTAATTTTCTAAAAGATTATTTGATGTTTTTAATTGATTATGTTAGTCTAGAATAATTTACCTAGCTTATTTATATTGAATAAATTTGGATTGTAAAGGGGGGTATTTTTTATCTTGTTAAGAATAAAAGTAATATATAGTGAGATAAACCTTCTATGCATGAATGGTTTAAGTTTTTATTGGTTTGATTGTAATATATTACCTTATAATGTTCTTTAACAGTCCCTAGAAGAAACTTTCTACATTGGAATCACATACTGAATTGTTTTATAGACAACCATGATGTATAAGTTAATCTCTCTTTCTTTCTACACTGAGCTAGATCAATTAGATTTAATTGTGATTAATTCATGGTTCATTTCTTTGATAAAAGTGATATCTCCCCTATTAAAAGAAACTTTGTATTAATAATAAATATGAGAATGGATATATTGACTTTATACTTGAAATTGGTATTGAGGAGGGATTGAAAAAAAATCAAAGGGGGGTCACAGTGCCCATTATATTATAATGAAGAGTCTTGTATTATTTTTTAATAATAACTTATTTTTATATGAACTAAGAGGATATTATATTCAATAATAATTAAAGTAAATAGAAAAAAATATTGAATTACCCCATGATTGATGTAGTTGTTTATGCAAAGGTAGATTGAAAAATTCATTAGATAATAAGTTTAGATACATCTTAAAGTTCCAATGAAACAAATGTGGTATTACTATCTACCATTATACATGTTTATGAAGATCCATTACTATATTAAAGAAAATTATTGAGACAAAAATAGTGAGTTTCTTCCATGATTAATATTAGAAATAAAGATAAAGATAGTTTTCTTAATTGGTTCTTTAGGATATAAAAGCTTTAGGATGAATGTTGTATATGTGTTGAGTGTGGGTATTATATTATATTGAATAAAATATTTGTGCTTATCTTATTAATAGATGGTGAAATAATTTTAAACTATATGTTCTTGTTAAATTTTAGTAGTTGGATAAGTATTCTAATGAGAGATCATCCTTATATTATCTGACATAAAGGTTGCTGGTATATCTGGGATTACACACTTATATATTGGTAAAGGAAAAAATATACTTATTATGAGTTGATATAGGTGTTTCTTTTTCTGATAATTAATTAATGCACTGTTATTTTGAATATTTGATTAATATGGAGATGAGATTTTTAGGAAATGTCGGTTCATTAAAGTACTCAAAATGAGTCTTTATATGTTGTATTTACTTTAGGAATTGTGATGAAGAACATTATAGAAGTATAATTGATTCCTAATGTTTTTTTAGTTATTTTGAGATAAATTGAAGAGTCTAGAGATTTTAAAAAAAAATTGAGTTTATTTGATTAATTTTAATGTTCGGATATAATATCTTGGAGAAAGTAGGAAAATTTAAAATAAATACATAAGTTATCTCATAATAGAATATTGGATAAGTCTTGAGGATTTAATATATAGATATAAAATATTAATTTTATTATATATATATGATTAAATATGGAATTCCAAATGATATATAATATCTCCCAGAGCATACAGAAGAGTAAATCATGAATCCATACTAAGATGAATAAAAGGAAAGATTGTACTTAAATAAATAAGAGTAACATGGAACATTCAAAAGATTAACCATGTGATATGTATTATCAAAAAGATGATTCATAAAATTAATTCTGAGGAACTAAGGTTTTCAATTAATATGAAATATCACTTTATAGGTCACATAATATTAATATGTTTTCTCAAGAGACAGGTAATTTAAATCTAATGATATTTTGTTGTTCTCAATTATTGAATATCAAAATAATTTTAAGATTGATTCATTATTTAAGATAAGATTGGTGATTATGAATTTTTAAGAATACTGCACCATGATATAAATCTTTTCACTACAATTATATTGGTATATGCGAGAATGTGTATATGATTAAAATAATCTATAGGTTTTGTGGATTTTTTGAGGAAAATAAGAACATGAGATATGTGGAATATTTGAGGTAAATATTTGAGAATATATTTGTGTGATAATTTTATATATTTAAAAGGAAGTCTTTGGTCTATTTATAAATATCAAAGGTTGAGTATTTTATTTTTATTATTTAACCAGTTCCAATAAGAAGAAGAACATGATGGAAAAATTCATGAGGTTTATAATTTTAAATATTGGAAAATATCCATGTGATTTATTAATTGTTCTATATAAAAAGTATGAGACAAATAAAACATTCAAAAATATTGATTTTGTTCTATGATTGAATATCATAAGGGTTGAATAAAATAAGGGTTATAGATCCAATTATACTATAACATAATAAATTGTACTTTTAATAAGGAGAAAAGAAAAGGTGGGAGGTCAATATAAAAACATTGTTACTACTAATCATTTGTATCGAGGTGAGATTATGTTATCAATAAACATTAGAAGGATCATTGTGGAAGAGGAAGAAGAAAATATGGAGGTTCCTATCAGATATATGTGCTTATAATTATGAAGATTGATAATAAGGCTTATATAAATACTATGGTTGTTGATTATTAATTATATGTTGAATTCCTCTGATTGAGGAAGAATATATTTCATTATGATTCCTTGAAGTCTTAGAGTATACTAAAGAAATTGTTATAGAGTAAGGCTGAGAAAACTATGACAAACTGGTGGTATCTAGTATAAAGAACCTATTGAGATATAGTAAATATTTTAGAAGATAACATTTAGGTTCAGTATGATACCTTACTCATGTCTATACACTTTATGATATTAGTGAAGTACCTTTTTCACAAACTCGAACTGAACACAATAAGGGAAAAGTTACCCATATCAAGGGAAAAACTTGTAAAAATATGAAGTTTTTTTCTATATTTTATTTTTCTATTATATGTGGTATGAATGAGTTTATTAATATATACATTATCCATGCCTACTAATGGGTGAAGCGGTTAAATTACATTAAAGAGAAAAGAATTTTTTAAAACACTAGACATTTAAATTCACCCTCCCCCCCCTCCTTGCCCCTCTTGGTGTGGATTCACTAATCCATTGGGAATATCAATAGAGTACTTAGAATGATTTTTACTTGAAGACATAATAGTGAAACTAAGTGAAATTCCAAACCCCACCCACCATCTTTATACACAAACATCATACCAAGAAATATGGGATGATTTCATTATCCATATTGATGATAATTTATGTAAGTTCCATTGTGAATGATTTCAATTTACATAAAAATCCATGTATAAATTAATTTTCTTTATAAATATTAATTTATGAAACAGTAAAGGAGTGAAAAAATGAATAATTTCTTGTGAAACCAACATACCCACACCACAAATCAAGGACGGGGTATATTGTACTTGAAAAATAAATTTTATTTATTTTAAATATATATTAAATTTTTTATGTGGTATAAATAAAAAAGGATTTAATTTTCTATGATAATATGATAAATGATTAGTCAAAATATACAAGTACATACATACCATGTCTTGTACTATGGAAAGAAGCAAATATAAATAATATGGGATAAATAATATATAAAAACACATAGAACGTGTGAAAATCATGTTTAAGTATAGAATGCCTAAAATTTATTCTAGTTTAATATATTAAAAAAACAACTATGACTACTTAGTTTCCTTTATTTTTATTTGTTTTTCACACATGAATATTCATCCTCTATACTTGAAGAACAACTACATTCATTTACTTATAAGCACCTAGAAAAGTATGTTTTCATTTCAGGTGTGGGTTATAGAGCCTCTCCCTAAAAATAATTTAGTAAATCAAAAATATAAATGAAATATATGAATTATAATATTTAAATTTTTATGAAAATATAAAATAGCAAAAACAAATAAATATAGAATATCCTCTAAAGGTATCAACAAGAATAACTAAAACAACAATAGCAACACAATGTAGAGACACACCCCACCCTCACTACCTCAGTTTTGAGGCCAGTAATTCTTCTAAAATGCCTTCCTCACCTCAGTTATTCACTTATTTCATGGCCATTTATAATTATTTTGAAACACTCATTGATACTTTTCTTATATTAAATTATTTCATGGTGAAATTGATTTTCATTTATATTCATCAGCACCCAGTCATTGAATTGTTGCGAGAGGCACAACATAAAATATACATGGTGATACCCTATACCATAAAAAACCAAAAATATATCATTTGAGAGAAGGGAATTGGTTAAATCATTATCTAAGAGCTAATTTATATATTCCACTTGATGGTATTGGTATTTACTGGGTGAAACATTGTAACATTCAACCCCAACTCATTGGATTGAGAGGAGGCAGAGGTGCCACAAGGTGACATCCCCAATGCACCAAATTATTGAAATAAATTCCAATGGCTTGGTATAATGTTAGGGGATTATTTTACAATAATATCCAACACAACCAAACAATAAAAATTACAAACAAAAAATAATATATGATTCATGAGTAATAACTATGCATATCAAAATGAAAAAAATAGATGGATACACCAAATTAGAAGTGAAAATATAATAAAAGACGATACATAAAACTAAATGATAATAAAAAATATTTATACCAATGTGGAATCGATCCAAAAATACTAAGAGATAAATCCAAACTCTAAACACCAAACTACGGAAGAAAAATCATGTTGCACAACTAAAGAAATGTGACACCATTCTATTACCTATATCTCAGTGTATAATATCTACAAATTCACCAAAGTATCCAAGAAAGGGGTGAGTATAAACTCAATTATAATTCCCCCAATTACTTCTCAACACATTTCACTTGTACAAGAACATGTTAGAAAATTTATATAAAATAGAAGATAAGTATATATATATATATTTTCTTGAAAATACATATAAAAGTTCCATGAAAAAAAATAAACAAATTTTTATAACCATTTATTAGAACATGGCATAAGAATATCATGTTCCCCCCCCCCACACACACACACACATAGAGACATATGCAGTTATAACATGGACCACCCTATACTAGAGAGAGGTGAGTCATCCTTTCACCAAAACATTTCTTTGTGAACCAATTTGACCTTGGAACTTCGAAGCATGATTTGTTCGATGTTTTCCTTATTGATGGTGGAACTTCCGACCATGATCCATCCTGATTGAAAAAAGTAGCGCATTTCCACAATTCAGTACTAGTGAGAATTTTTTCTATCAATAAATAATATGAAAAAATCATTAGTATACCCACAACGATGAGATGAAACACGCGTAAAAATTTCCTAAAACTCATTTTATACCTAAACCTCCCAAATAACTATAAGTTTAGCATAAATAGGTTAGTTACATAATTTTATACTATAAATTCCAAGTTCCTACATTCCTATATCATCTCTAACATCCCCAAGAGATAGACAGACTAATTGAGACTAATACCATTTGCAATATCCTGCCCCAACTCATTGGATTGAGAAGAGGCAGAGTGACAATAACCTTAAGTAACATTCCCAATACAAAAAGGGCTATAAATAATTCCAAGGAATTAGCATAAATTTGGGGGATTATTATCCAAGATGAACCAACAAAATAAAACAAGACAAAGTAAAAATAAAAAAAACTATATGATGCATGAGTAATAAGATGACAACTCAAAAGGAAACAAATAGATGACAACATCAGATTAACAGTAAAAAGATAATAAAATATTATACATGAAACCAAAAGGAAACCTAACATATTAATACCAATGTGGCATCACTCTAATGACACAAATAGATAACTCTAAGTTCTGAACACCAAACTAATAAGAAAGCATCATGATGAACCACTGGAGAAATAAAACAACTTTCCTTTACCTGTATTGTCACGAACCAGCCTGGGTACCCTAGTAACCCGATAATTGAGCTAGTCCTAACATAACCCAAAGGTAATTCCTGGTCCCCATGTGCCGGTGACTAACACCTTGAATCATACAACATATAAGTGGGAACGATTTTACCATAATAATTTGAAAGAAAAAGATAAAATACAGTATGCATATCAGTAGGAAAACTCCCCTAGGAGTAAAAGTTCCAGAATAGAAAAAGCCACAAGAAAATATCCCCAAGGTACCTAAAAACCAACTCACCATGCCCAAAGCTCAACAATTGGATCCACCTCCAAGATATCCCTTCCCTTTTCTCAAGCCTGGAATAAGAAAGTCTACAAACACCTAAAGGAAAAAGTCGGGTGTGTGCCTAAGCCTAGTATGATACCACCAAAGATTCCATAACAAATTCCAAATATATATTATCCAAAGAAAAGCTTTCAATTTTAAAAATAAATAGGTTTGGAAATTTAAAATCATATTTAAAAAAACATTATATACATATTTAATATGATGGAAAACACATTCAAAGAAAAGGATTTACTTTACAAGATATAGAATATTTATAAAACAATGGCTTAATAAAAGCATTTATATAAAAAATTTATATAAAATCAAAATGCATTTAAATTAGTTCCAAAAAACATTGTCCAATATTTATATCTCAAATAAAAATAAACAAGAGACCAAGTCGATAACAATAAATATATTAAAAAATATTGTATATTTATTTTTGGTGTTTACACTAATATGAGTCATCAATTTATTTCAATAGTAATATAAATAAACATAATAAAATACTTGGAATGTGATGTCATCCTACCTATGATATTCTACCAATTTCTAAAATATGACATGAGACTATGGGATAAAAGAATCACTCAGTGGAGGAATTGTAAAAATACTACACTACCCTTGGTTAATCAATATTCCACCATAATTATACTGAAAATAATATTTATGGTTTACTTATATAGTTTAGATTACACTATCTCAAATATAGTATCAAGTCTCATATCCCTGAGCACTTAATATAGGCTCTGGTTCCATTTTATATCAATCGTATCTCAATTACCTATATAACACTTAGGCCATACCACCACAACACCTTAGATGCACCTCCCAATCACTGAAGGTTGGAATAAATGGTAAGGTATGAATTCAAAATGTATATGAGTCATTTTTACCTCTAAAAATAACAAAATAAACTATGAAGTGTCATTACATGAAAGTGATGGGACTTGGATGAACATTTATACTACTATGGTATATTGAGTAACACCACTGAAGTATATGAACCATGAAATAGTTTTAAGAATAAAATGAAATATTCTATTATAATTTATAACAAATATTCAATACCCAAAAAAACATACTACTCATAAGTATCTAAGTCTAAAAAATACAACCAAAATATGTATAAAGATCTATCTAAACAACCACATCCACTTCAACCACTCACCAAAAACTCAAAAAATACACCACTCAATCTCTGAACCCACTATGAAACTATATTCCATGATTTGGTTCCTTCCCCTTACTTGGAAAATGAACAAAGATGTATTTACACATCTCATAATGGTTTATTTAAGGTGTAATCATATTATACATAGTGGGCAGTCAATACCCACCCCTAGTAGCCTATCATAAAAATTGGTTTATAGAAACAATATAATGCTACAATGAATAAACAATAAAGTAGAAATTATAATTGAATAATTATTTTAATAATGACAACAATGAAAAAATATAACTCCATATACCAAGAGGATCTATACCCGATATACCTTCCTCGATATTTAGCTTTGAATCTAAGGCATAACACTGGTGCCATCCTTAAAAGGAGGTGGATCATCTACTTGTAAATACCACACTCAAGTATATATATGCACCAACATATATATGTATATGTGTGTATACCAAGTCAAGGACCAAAGAGTTGGCCCATGGAAATGGAATCATGTATGATGATTCTAACCACTCTAGTAGCCAACCCCTTTTGGAATAGGGGAATGGGTATACCAATTTAGGATGTTGTGAGCCTATCCCATGACATCTACTTATTAATCAACACATGGATACCTTTTAAAATATAGATATAGTAATACATTTACCTACTAGCATGTCCAACAATTATAGGTGATCAAGTAATAAATTATACAAAATGGTTAGTAATCAAATGATGTAACATAAGATAAATGTATGACATAATTCAAGGTGGATAATAGGACTAATTATATTTATTCACATTTTTATATATCATCAAACATTGATAAATAATAATCATTATAAATCCATATAATGTAAAGAATATCACATAATATTTTTAAATTAAAAAAATACTAACAGGAAAAACATAAGAAAAATTATCCATTCAACTTATTCCCTTACCAAAATAATGATTTGAAGAAATTTAATTGGAAAATACAAAAATTAAGTTTGAGTTCACTCATCCACAAACAATTTTCATATCAACCCTCTATGAATATGAGAAGAGGGAGGGGTTCACCTACCGAAATACATATATATAAACTCTTTGAATTCACAAAAGAATAGAATATTTCACCACTCAATTATCTATCCTAAAATCAAAAAATAGGATATCAAGGTTTGATGTGATTCCATAAAAAAAATATTCTAGAAAGATAATTTTCAATAATTATTTTATCTTACTTAGTTCAAACCTATGTGATAGAGAGATTGTGATAATAAGGGAGAATAAGGGAAGATTGAGACCTCACCTTTCCAAATTCTAGATTCCAAGGATAAATAGAGGCACTTTGAACCAGTCTTGAAGAGAAATCTAAGATATATGATGGGGAGGAGTTGTATAAACTAAACTATTCTCAAACGGATGAGTTTGAGGGAAAAATATCATGATAGAGTAATTTATGGGTTAAAATTTTGTTTTAAAAAGACTAAAATGTCCTTATTTTTAAGGGTTTGTCCAAGTGTCTGTTGGGTACCTTGTTCAAGGAAATCAATTACCTAGTGGTTCAAACAAAACAATATATATATCATGTGATCCACTAAGAACTGTGTATTAAACCACCATATATACCAGGTGATTTCTTCACCTCACTCAACTTCTCTTTATTACTCAAACCCCTTCATGAAACCCTCTAATTCCCTTCCCAACAGATAATTATGCCATAAATGAATTTAAAATATTGAAATTAAAAATAATAACTAACCTATAAATATTAGGGTATTCGTGATTTATATCCTAAAAAAGTTTAGTGTATTTTGGTAAAGAATATAATTGTAAAGAGTAACATTTATTTACCAAAATGATATCAAATAAAATTTTAAATGGAATGGTTTCAAGAAATATGATTATGATGAACCTAGAAATATTTATAAGTAAACAATGAAAGTTATTAACATCATAACATTTGATTTTGAGAATAAAATGAGTTTTAATACTTTCTTCAAAGATTTAGACATTAGTGATATGATTTCTAGATCTTATCCTTACTCAAAAAAACTTTCTTCATAGATGTACCTCACAAAAGGAGTTTCATGGGAGGGTTTTACCAGATGGTCACATAGAGATGTGTAAAATATATATAGAGATGTAATAAATTTATAAAACCCATAAAATTTCCACAAAAATAAGTCCAAACTATTGTTTTATCATATGGATTGTTATCAGATGGACATTTATATATCATTTGGTTAATATTCTTAAATTATTTTGAGAATATAATATATATCATGGTATATAGAAGTTAGTATTCACCTTATCATTATTTCAGACTCTATACATATATTATATGAATTGTAGTGATAATTGACCTCTCAAAATATTACTTTAAGTTATTCCTGATCAATTTTCATCAAAGAGTATTATAGGTTTTGATGAATTATTAAGGTTTTCAGGGGTATAATTTTTTATAGATATACAAAATATACTCATAATACACAAATAAAATGTGTATTGCATGACAAACCAAGTATACCATATGGAGTGTTACACACTATTTCATTAGTATAATAGGGAGCACATGGTTCATATTTAATATTCATACCTGAGGTTGGAAAGATAAATATAATAAGAACCATAATACTTTGATACCTTTATTATTCCATCCATAAGGTTGATATAATCATGGTAGGTTTGGTATGTTGTTGATCAATCCATTTTTTAAGGGATAACAAAGATCACATTTTCCCTCTCATATGATAATAATTACATATGGTACATCAATTGAGATAGAATAATAAAGTTTATAGATATATATATATACAGAACATGTGATATCATCATTTATTTGGATGAGGGGCATATGATGTGCTCATATTCTTGGGAGGATAACATGTCACATTTCCATCAATTTGGTTAATCTATACTTGGAAAATATAGAATGTATGAGATGGTTATATAGGATTGGCATACTTTGTGTCCCATAGTCACTTGATTTCATTGAAAAACGGCTTATATGAATATGAATACTTGTATATGATACAACTAGTAAAAACAAGTATGAAATACATGTGTTAAATATAGATCATACTAGATTTATTTGTAGCTCGTGTATCATTAATAATTCTCCAAAGGCTATTTTTTCCTAGAATTGAGGATTGGGGAATTCATGATTTTTCTCGATGATAAAAATATTCATGGGGTCACTAATGAGAACTAATTTTTCAAAATTTTATTCTTATTTTTTCGGTGTAAATAAACCCCACAATTAATATAAATCCTACAAAAACCAATCATGTTTGATACATTGGAATAATTTTGAATTAATTAAAAAATACTTAATTTCATGGATATTATTGTTTTATTTTTATTTTTTTTGAAAATTAATATAAACAAATCCGTACATTGATTTTCATTTTTTGTAACCTTTTTGTTATTTTGAATTTTTTTAGAATTAGATAAAATTGATTTTTTTAATGCTTTAATTGATTTTGGAATTAATTTTTAATAATATAAACTTTTAACATAGTGATTTGGTTGATTTCTTGGAGAAATTTTAAATTATTTTAGCTTAAAAGATATTTTTAGTAGCTACGTGATATTAAATCATAATTATAAATGGTTGTGTGTAATTATACTATAACTAAATTAGATTAGAATGGTTAAGAAAAATCCTTATATGTGATATAATATAGATCTAGGTGAACAAAATTCCTTCACATAGGATTAAAAATAGAATTCAATGGGTGTGTATGAATAACCTAGCTGATCAATGATCACATAAGAATAAAATGTTAATTATGTTAGATTAAATATTCTCACCCCAAAACTACATGAGATTAATTGTGTTTCCAAGACACTCCATATGAATAACACCCAACGATATGTGCATGCCATTAAAAACAATGGAAAAGTATATGTGTAAGATTAAACATGTGAATGTAAGTTTCATGTGAGATTAAATCCTACACGTGTTAGAATAAACCTCCACCTTTAAGAACACATGTAAGATTAATTTGGTTGAAACAAGCATCGCAACAGTTTAATTCCCTCATCTAAGAACTGCATAAGATAAACACTAAGAGATTTATGTGTTCCAAGTCTCTGTATGTGACTGATCCAATTTCCTTTCATTATATTAAACTCTAAATTTCTATACGGTATGAGATTAAAATAAAAATTACATCAGAGATATTAGGGATCGACCTAAAATAAAAGTTTAACTTCTCCTTGTCCACCCAAATCAGTTAATCACATCAAATATCCCATGTTACATCTATAAATTGAGACATATATTATGGGATAATCATAATGGAATTTGAAATAAGGTTAAATTTTAGAGATGTTCATACATAGAGAAACCTTGCCCCATAGATGATCAGAATGTAAGAAATATATGGAATGAGAATATGAGTGTTTATTTTCACTAATATTTTTGTGAGATCATTATGTAAATATAAGGGGATTAATATTTGAATAGAGATCCCTATTTGGTATTAAAATAAGTTTTTTCATTCTTTATTTAGTTTTTTATAGAAATTATAATTGCATTCTATTCATCTGTTCATGAATTTTATTCTTCCACTATTTTCCATTTTTCATACTAATGATCTCTCATGCACTCACCGATGGTTGGAGGATAACCCTAGGATTACTCCCTAGATGAAATTGAATGAATTCATGAGTATTTTTCAGTTTAGTTTTTTTGTTTTCTTTACAAAATTCATGTAATTAAAGGGATAATAATATAAGGTTTGGTGATATTTCATCTCATATTTGTTTAATTAAGTCTTTATTATTTTTTTGTGCATATTTTTCTCTATATTTTCTTGATTACATAGTGAAACTATTTCTTTGGTGATGAAATAGAGTGTGATGATAACCAGAAAAGGTTTTTTGAAGTGTATACTCTCTATTGAGGTGTTTCCCTCTTTTAGAATTGGGGCACATTGGCATGTAGTGTTCTATTTTTATATATGATGTGTATTTACACATGGTTAGTAGTAATTATGATTGTGGTTACGGTGTGGACAAGATAATAGAATTATATTATGGGTTGTATAATTGAGATATTGAAGGATACATTAGGTTAATCTTGGGAGTAGTTTCCTTTCATCTGAGTCCTATATTTTGTTCCTTAAATTTGTCATATGATTTTTTCATACATTTTACATCTCCATGATTCGGTTTTATTTTTTTATTATTAGTAATTATTTTTAATAAATTTAATAAAAACAATAAGATAAGTTTATTTGGACTTGAAATATTTGGTATATAACCTTTATTTCAATCATACTTCATTATAAGAGTAATGGAAAATCATTTATGAGGATTTCATGGAAAACTCTTCTTGAAAATCACACTTTTTGGTTGTGTGATTTAGGATTGATTTTTTAAAAAAATTATATAAATATTTTAGAGATACCAAACAAGTGTTTTGGAGGATATCTAAAATAGGTTTTCAATGGATTTTCACTATTTGTTACATTTTATGTAACATTTGGTTAAAATAAATGATAGATTTTTCTGAAATGATTTTTGTAAGATATACAAAAGGAGTTTTGGAAATGGCTTCACAATTGTTTAGAGATAGTGTGACATAATTTGAAATTTTACAATGTATATGTGGGTTTAGTGTGGTTAGGAGATTGATTTATATGTACACAAAAATATTCCACCATGACATGGTGGTAAAAGACCACATTTTGGTCTATTTGGGGATGCACCATGGTGTGGTGAATGTCACCATGCCATGGTGTTATGAATGGAATTATCATGTTATGAAGTAAAACATAGTTCAACCATATTATTTATCTATAAATTTATCATTCTCAATTAATTATCATGTGATTATAATTTATAGGATTATGAATATCCTAGAAATTTTTTTAAATGTTAAAAACATGAATAAAAAATTAAGAGTTATAAGTTACAAACACTGTAACTTATGAACCATCATGAAATGTTTATTTTAATAATATGAACATTTATCTTCCATGAAGTATAAATGGTTTAACTATATAAAGTGTCTCTTTGTTTTTGGATTGGGTGTGAGACACCATGATTTGATCAATAAAACTCCTCTAGCTAAATATCTTTCTATCTCAGTCTCTTCTTATTTAGGAAAAGGTATTAGAAGACTGTGAGGAAGATTGAATCCTTACTAATCATTGGAAGATTCATCTATTCCATTGATAAAACAAATTAAGGATCCCTTTTTATATTTATTTTTTATTTCAAACAATTTTATGCAGTGAATATAGGGTAGTATGGATCTTTAAAGGTGTAAGGTTGTCATTTTTCATTCTTTTTATTCAATTAAATATGAATGAAATTTCCTATTCTCTTGTTAGGTTTTGCTTGATGTTTATACTACCATTAGATAAATTTTATACATTTAGAAACCTTTCAATTTGAATATGTATTACTTTGCAATCATTGAAAAAATATGAAAGTTAGATTATATGACATTCTAGGTGCTGATTTTTTTATGCAAATGGGTTGATAACAAGAGTACAGTTAAATTCAATGGATCAACATTCATAAAAATGAATTTTTTTTTATTTCATGAAGTATGAATGTGTTTATTTATATTTAAGATATTTAAATATCCAAATATGTTCAGAGTTTTGAATGGTTTGTGAATAAAAGTTTTTTTATAAAACACTAAGAACACTAATTCACCCCCTCCTAATGTGGTTACACTGATCCATTGGTCACTTTAATTCATATCAAAAAAATGTTATTGATTTTATTGGATATATTTTTCTTTCCCATTTTTTTGATCTATATGAACTATATATTTTATGAAGTTTGTGAGTACCTTATTAAAGAAACCAAGAAGATTATATATGCCAAGACATTAAAGAATAAGGAGAAAATATAAGTTAAGTAGATGAGAAAGGTCAGTTCTATGAGAAGCAATAACTAGGATTCAACATTAGTATAAGGTATTAAATGTGTAGAAATTATTATTTTTATCTATTGATAATTATACTATTAAATAATCAAGTCCATATTATGATGATTATGTGCATATTGAATCACTTGGTGTTTTTTATTCGGAAATTAAGAATTATTCAATAAAAGGTCCCTTTTAAAGTTGTTCCATATATATATATTTGAGTTCAAAAAGGGTTGCATTAAGAGATGACCCCAGTTTCTACTACTTTTGGCCTCCTTAGGCTCATGTTCTTTTGTCCTGTGGTGTTTGGCCATGGTTTCCTTATACCCTACTTTTTCTTTAAATAAAGATTTACATGATGATGATGATGAAGGTATTGGTTGATAATTTGAAGATAAGAAATAATCTCATCAAATATGTAGAATCTATGGAAAAAATTCATTACACCATAAAGTAAGAAACTCTCTAGATAAAAATTAATTAAAATTTTAATAAGAAGACTAAGATAAAAAAATGATTTTTATTATAGGATCCATGCATTAGAAGAAATAATTTTGGTCAAGAATTATCAATTATAGATAAATGATAAAATATAATGTGAAAAATATCCTCAACATGATGTGTATTGAGTTGGAAGTGAAATTGAGAAATATTGATGGGAGAGATGCTAAGATTACCCAAACTATTGATAGAATAGGTGCTTCCATGTAAGTTCCTAATAAATAACTTATTTTAAAAAGAGATTATTATTGTGGAAATAAGGTCTTGAAATGATCTAAATATATTTCTACTATAATCTCAAAGAAATAGGAAACCATTATTCTTAAATATTTTTTTCATGTGGAAAATATAGATTTAAATTTAAAATATAGACAAATATGGGAAAATAAAAAAAAGTGTGAGAAACTCACCGTTATATAAAGGGTGTGTGTGTGAAAGAGTAGAAATTTATGTTCCCCAAAAGGTACTTAAATAAAGGGTTGTTTATCTCAAAAATATTATAATGATTAATCTACACATACTCAGTTCAAAATAAAATGATCATGGTTTTTTGTTACTGCTAGTGATGTGGAAAATTTTGGTATAAGGCCATTGAATTTTGGAATAATGTTTCAATAATTTGAAGAAAAAATATCTTATATAAAGGGGGAGAATATTTATAGTGAAAAAAAATATACTAAGATTAAGAAAAGTACATATAAAGTGGGTTTGAATCTTTCCATAAAAAATAATGTTTAAAGGCTTATAGAATTTATATGGAAATAAAATAAAAGTTTTCATTATGATGAATAATGTTGGTTCATACCTAATAATTCTGATTCATATATTGTTAAATAAATAATACCACACATGATGAGAAGGAATCAAAATAGAATTTAATATGATTTCACTTGGGTCATGTGAAAAAGGATATTTTTTAATAAATAAAAACAAAAAATATTATGAAATATGTTACACTAAATATAATATACTTATACATTAAAATAAAATACACATCATATATCATTCAAAGAAATACATGAACAGCAGTAAAAAGGAATTATGTTGGATTAAAAAAGAAAAAAATTCAAGAATATATGAAAATTATTAGTTTGGCAGAAGGAATATACGAAGAAGAATTCAAATTTATTGAGAGGCTTCCAATAGAGGGTAACCTGAAAAAAATTAAGAAGGCACGTGAAAAATACAAGAAAGATGGTAATATTTCTAAGTAATGATGGTCATATAGTAGTCAAACTTAAGGATAAAGAAATATTAATGAATATAAGATAATTCATATGATTTTATGGATTATATAAATAATCAGTTACATCTAAGAAGAAAGTTTAAAAGAGTAAGAATTACATGATTCATAAGTATTTTAACATTTGGACAGTCATAATAGAAATCATGAATAGCTCTCTAAAAATTGGAGATGAAAATAAAGGATTCTCTGTTTTGAGAAAAATCTCTCAGCTTCATTTCTCTCATTAAGATGCAAAGGAGAAAAAAACTTAATCCTGTATATGTTGTGTTTGTTTTCTTTTTGTGGGGAAGTAAAGGTGATGTATTTAGAGGAGAACATAAATATTGTGGACATATTGTAGAAGGAGGATACATCTACCATGGAATGATTTATATCATTTTTCATTAGTTCTTGAAAGCTACTTATATAGAAGATGTTCGGAGTTCTTTTGAAAAAATGATCAACCATGATGATGATTTGATGGGTTTTACCCACTTTGTGGGAGAATGTATTGAGAAAAGATGTCAAAAATTATTATTTAATTTAAAGTTGGAATTTTCTAAAAAATTATTTTATGTTTTGAATTGATTAGGTTGGTCAAGAATAATTTACCTATCTTATTTATATTGAATAAATTTGGATTGTAAAGGGGGGTAGTTTTGATCTTGTTAAGAATAAAAGTAATATATAGTGAGATAAACCTACTATGCCTGAATGGTTTAAGTTTTTATTGGTTTGATTGTAATATATTACCTTATAATATTCTTGAACAGCCCCTAGAAGAAACTTTCTACATTGGAATCACATACTGAATTGTTTTATAGACAAATATGATGTATAAGTTAATCTCTCTTGCTTTCAACACTGAGCTAGATCAAGTATATTTAAAGGTGATTAATTCATGGTTCATTTCTTTGATAAAAGTGATATCGCCCCAATTAAAAGTGACTTTGTATTAATAATAAATATGAGAATGGATATATTGACTTTATACTTG
The DNA here is from genome assembly GCA_963277665.1 of Viscum album. Taxonomy (NCBI): domain Eukaryota; kingdom Viridiplantae; phylum Streptophyta; class Magnoliopsida; order Santalales; family Viscaceae; genus Viscum; species Viscum album. The sequence goes on from OY728145.1 coordinate 1,454,528,269, forward strand.
AAATTGGTATTGAAAAGGTATTGGAAAAAAAATAAAAGGGGGATCACAGTGTCCATTATATTATAATGAAGAGTGTTACATTTTTTTTAATAATAAGTTATTTTAATATGAACTAAGAGGATATTATATTCAATAAGAATTAAAATAAATTGAAAAAAATATTGAATTACCCCATTATTGATGTAGTGGTTTATTCAAAGGTAAATTGAAAAATTCATTAGATAATAAGTTTAGATACATCTTCAAGTTACAATGGAACAAATGTGGTATTAATATCTACCATTATACATGTTTATGAAGACCCATTAATATATTGAAGAATATTATTGAGACAAAAATAGTGAGTTTCTTCTGTGATGTATATTATAAATAACGATAAAGATAGTTTTGTTAATTGGTTATTTAGGATATGAAAGCTTTAGGATAAATCTTGTATATGTGTTGAGTGTGGGGATTAGATTATATTGAATAAAATATTAGTGTTTCTCTTATTAATATATGGTGAAATAATTTTAAATTATATGTTCTTGTTAAATATGTGTAGTTGGATAAGTATTTTAATAAGAGATCATCCTTATATTATCTAACATAAAGGTTGTTGGTATATCTAGGCTTATACACTTATATATTGTTAAGGGAAGAAAGATACTTATTATGAGTTGATATAGGTGTTTCTTTATCTGATAATTAATTAATGCACTGTTATTTTGAATATTTGATTAATATAGAGATGATATTTTTAGGAAATGTGGGTTCATTGAAGTACTCAAAATGAGTCTTTATATGTTTTATTTACTTTAGGAATTGTGATGAAGAACATTACATAAGTCTAATTTATTCCTAATGAGTTTTTAGTTATTTTGAGACAAACTGAAGAGTCTAGAGATTTTAAAAAAATTGAGTTTATTTGAATAATTTTAATGTTCGGATATAATATCTTGGAGAAAGTAGGAAAATGTAAAATAAATACATAAGTTATCTCATAATAGAATATTGGATAAGTCTTTAAGAGTTAATATATAGATATAAAATACTAATGTTATTATATATATGATTAACTATGGAATTCCAAATGACATATAATATCTCCCAGAGCAAACAGAAGAGTAAATCGTGAATCCATACTGAGATGTAGAAAAGTAAAGATTGTACTGAAATAAATAAGAGTAACATGGAACATTCAAAAGATTAACCATGTGATATTTATTATCACAAAGATGATTCATAAAATTAATTCTGAGGAACTAAGGTTTTCAATTAATATGAAATATCACTTTATAGGTCCCATAAGATTAATATGTTTTCTCAAGAGATAGGTAATATAAATCTAATGATATTGTGTTGTTCTCAATGATTAAATATCAAAATAATTAGAATATTTATTCATTATTTAGGATAAGATTGGTGATTATACATTTTTAAGAATACTACACCATGATGTGAATCTTTTCACTACAATTATATTGCTATATGTGAGAATGCGTATATGATTAAAATAATCTATAGTTTTGTGGATTTTTTGAGGAAAATAAGAACATGAGATATGTGGATTATTTGAGGTAAAGATTTGAGAATATATTTGTGTGATAATTTTAGATATTTAAAAGTAATTCTTTGGTCTATTTATAAATATAAAAGGTTGAGGATTTTATTTTTATTATTTAACCAGATCCAATAAGAAGAAGAACATGATGAAAAAATTCATGAGGTTTCCAATTTTAAATATTGGAAAATATCCATGTGATTTATTAATTGTTGTATATAAAAAGTATGAGTCAAAGAAAATATTCAAAAATATTGATTGTGTTCTATTATTGAATATCATAAGGGTTGAATAAAATAAGAGTTATAGATCCAATTATACTATAACATAATAAATTGTACTTTTAATAAGGAGAAAAGAAAAGGTGGGAGGTCAATATAAAAACATTGTTACTATTAATCATCTGTATCGTGGTGAGATTATGTTATCTATAAACATTAGAAAGATCATTGTGGAAGAGGAAGAAGAAAATATGGAGGTTCCTATCAGATCTATGTGCTTATAATTATGAAGATTGATAATAAGGCTTATATAAAAACTGTGGTTGTTAATTATTAATTAGAATTTGAATTCCTCTGATTGAGGAAGAATATATTTCATTATGATTCCTTGAAGTCTTGGAGTATACTAAAGATATTGTTCTAGAGTAAGGTTGAGAAAACTATTGTAAAATGGTGTTATCTAGTATAAAGAATCTATCGAGATATAGTAAATATTTTTGAAGATAAAATTTAGGTTAAGGATGATACCTTACTCATGTCTATACACTTTATGATATTAGTGAAGTACCTTTTTCACAAACTCGAACTGAACACAATAAGGGAAAAGTCACCCATATCAAGGAAAAAACTTGTAAAAATATGAAGTTTTTTTCTTTATTTAATTTTTCTATTATATGTGATATGAATGAGATTATTTATATATACATTATTCATGCCTACTAATGGGTGAAGAGGTTAAAATAATTTAAAGATAAATGAATTTTTTAAAACACTAGACATTTAAATTCACCCCCCCCCCCCTCCCTTCCCCTCTTAGTGTGGATTAACTAATCCAATGGGAATATCAATAGAGTACTTAGAATGATTTTTACTTGAAGACATAATAGTGAAACTAAGGGAAATTCCAAACCCCACCCACTATCTTTATACAAAAACATCATACCAAGAAACATGGGATGATTTTATTATCTATATTGATGATAATTTATGTAAGTTCCATTGTGAATGATTTCAATTTACATAAAAATACATGTATAAAGTAATTTTTTTATAAATGTTAATTTATCAAATAGTAAAGGAGTGAAAAATGAATAATTTGTAGTAAAACCAACATACCCACACCACAAATCATGGACGGGGTATATTGTACTTGAAAAATAAATTTTATTTATTTTAAATATATATTAAATTTTTTATGTGGTATAAATAACAAATTATTTAATTTTCTATGATAATATGATAAATGATTAGTCAAAATATACAGGTATATACATACCATGTCTTTTACTATGAAAATAAGCACATATAAATAATATGGGATAAATAATAGATAAAAACACATAGAATGTGTGAAAATCATGTGTAAGTATGGAATGCCTAAAATTTATTCTAGTTTAATATAATAAAACATAACTATGACTACTTAGTTTCCTTTATTTTTATTCGTTTTTCACACATGAAGATTCATCCTCCATACTTGAAGAACAACTACATTCATTTACTTATAAGCACCTAGAAAAGTATGTTTTCATTTGAGGTGTGGGTTATAGAGATTCTCCCTGATAATAATTTAGTAAATCACAAATATTAATGAAATATATGAATTATAATATTTAAATTTTTATGAAAATAAAAAATAGGAAAAACAAAGAAATATAGAATATCCTCTAAATGGATCAACAATAATAACTAAAACAATAATAGTAACACAATGTAGAGACACACCCTACCCTCACTCCCTCAGTTTTGAGGCCAGTAATTCTTCTAAAATTCCTTCCTCAGCTCAGTTATTCACTTTTCTCATGGCCATTTATAATTATTTTGAAAACAATCATTGATACTTTTCTTATATTAAATTATTTCATGGTGAAATTGATTTTCATTTATATTTATCAGCACCCAGTCATTGAATTGTTGCGAGAGGCACAACATAAAATATCCATGGTGATACCCTATACCATAAACAACCAAAAATATATCATTTGAGAGAAGGGAATAGGGTAAATCATTAGCTAAGATCTAATTTATATATTCCACTTGATGGTATTGGTATTTACAGGGTGAAACATTGTAACATTCAACCCCAACTCATTGGATTGAGAGGAGGCAGAGGTGCCACTAGGTGACATCCACAATGCACAAAATTATTGAAATAAATTCCAATGGCTTGGTATAATATTAGGGTATTATTTTACAATAATATCCAACACAACCAAACAATAAAAAGTACAAACAACAAAAAATAATATATGATTCATGAGTAATAACTATGCATATCAAAATGAAACAAATAGATGAAGACACCAAATTAGAAGTGAGAATATAATAAAAGACGATACATAAAACTAAATGATAAGAAAAAATATTTATACCAATGTGGAATCGATCCAAAAATACTAAGAGAGAAATCCAAACTCTAAACACTAAACTACGGAAGAACAATCATGTTACACAACTAAAGAAATGTGACACCATTCTATTACCTATATCTCAGTGTATAATATCTACAAATTCACCAAAGTATCTAAGAAAGGGGTGAGTATAAACTCAATTAGAATTCCCCCAATTACTTCTCAACACATTCCACTTGTACAAGAACATGTTAGAAATTTTATATAAAATAGAAGAGAAGTATATATATATATAGTTTCTTGAAAATCCATATAAAAGTTCCATGAAAAAAATTAAACAAAGTTTCATAACCATTTATTACAACATGGCATAAGAATATCATGTTCACACCCCCCCACACACACACATAGAGACATATGCAGTTATACCATGGACCACCCTATACTAGAGAGTGATAATTCATCCTTTCACCAAAACATTTCTTTGTGAACCAATTTGTCCTTGGAACTTCGAAGCATGATTTGTCCCATGTTTTCCTTATTGAAAGTGGAACTTCTGACCATGATCCATCCTTATTGAAAAAATTAGAACATTTCCACAATTCAGTACTAGGGATAAGTTTCTCTATCAATACATAATATGAAAAAATCATTAGTATACCCACAACGATGAGATGAAACACGCGTAAAAATTTCTTAAAACTCATTTTATACCTAAACCTCCCAAGTAACTATAAGTTTATCATAAATAGGTTAGTTACATAATTTTATACTATAAATTCCAAGTTCATACAATTCTATATCATCTCTAACATCCCCAAGAGATAGACAGAATAATTGAGACTAATACCATTTGCAATATCCTTCCCCAACTCATTGGATTGAGAAGAGGCAGAGTGACACTAACCTTAAGTAACATTCCCAATACACAAAGGGCTATAAATAATTCCAAGGAATTAGCATAAATTTGGGGGATTATTTTCCTAGATGAACCAACACAATAAAACAAGGCAAAGTACAAATAAACAAATAAACTATATGATGCATGAGTAATAAGATGACAACTCAAAAAGAAAAAAATAGATGACAACATCAGATTAGCAGTAAAATGATAATAAAAGATTATACATGAAACCAAAAGGAAACCTAACATATTAATACCAATGTAGCATCACTATAATGAAACAAATAGATAACTCCAAGTTCTGAACACCAAACTGATAAGAAAGCATCATGATGAACTAATAGAGAAATAAAACAACTTTCCTTTACCTGTATTGTCATAAACCAGCCTGGGTACCCTGGTAACCTGATAATTGAGCCAGTCCTAACATATCCCAAAGGGAATTCCTAGTCCCCATGGGCCAGTGACTGACACCTTGAATCATACAACATATAAGTGGGAACGATTTTTCCATAATAATTCGGATGAAAAAAATAAAAGATAGTATGCATATCAATAGAAAAACTCCCCTAGTAGTAAAAGTACCAAAATACAAAAAGGCACAAGAAAATAGCCCCAAGGTACCTAAGAAACCAACTCACCATGCCCAAATCTCTATAATTGGATCCACCTCCAAGATATCCCTTCCCTTTTCTTAAGCCTGGAAGAAGAAAGTCTACAAACACCTAAAGGAAAAAGTAGGGTGTGTGCCTAAGCCTAGTATGATACCACCAAATATTCCATAACAGATTCTGAATATATATTATCCAAAGAAAAATTTCAGTTTTAAAAATAAATAGGTTTGGAAATTTAAAATCATATTTAAACAAAACATGCTATACATTTTTAATATGATGGAAAATACATTCAAATAAAAGGCTTTACTTTACAAGAGATAGAATATTTATAAAACAATGTCTTAAGTAAAGCATTTATATAAAATAGTTTATATAAAATTAGTAGGCATGTAAATTAGTTCCAAAAAACATTGTCCTATATTTATATCTCAAATAAAAATAAACAAGCGACCAACATGGTCATCTGCCAAAAGGTATGATAGTATTAACCATCTATAGGATTATGTGATCTCAATGTGAACTTAGAAAAATGTGTATACACACATCCCTATGACACTGGAAAAAGGAGACTCATCACCAACCTATCGGTGATGTGACTCACCGCAAGTATGTTTTAGAACGTTATCATAGCATAGAGTGTATCCAAATAACTCACTAACTACCTAAGGTTTTCATGCACTCTTACATGATGGGAAAACTATTTTAAGACTGCTTAAAATATGATCAATCTCATTCTTCCATTTCAAAAATTCTAATTACTTTCCATTTAAAACCAAAATAGGTTTTGTTTAAAAACATCCTTTTTCACAAGATAAAACTAATGGGTTTCTATCAAATCATTTTAAGCCATTTTCATGAGTTTGAAATCCATTTAAAAATAATTCCATCCTTTTAAAAATTAATTTCCTCAATTAAATTCAAAATTTTAATTGAAAACATTTCCATCAAATCCATAATTTGAATTCAACAATTTAAATCATCTAATTTCCACAAACCCACCCCAATTCAATAGAATCAGGGGTTTTCCAAGTTTCTATGCCAAAACCATTTCAAATCTCCCAATTCAATGGAATTCAGAATTATCAAATAAATTGAAATCAAGTTTGAGAATTTGAATTTAAATCAACAATTGAAATCAACCAAGAAATACAATGGTAATCAATTTGGAAAAACAAGACAGAACCACTTACCTCTTACCCGAAGAATGACACTCACAATTGCACCCGTCAATGAGAAAGAAGGTGTAGAAGACCTATAAAATCTACCCAGTAGCAAGATACAACACCACAAGACATGTATTCATCAATCCCAAGATGATCCATTGAAAACCCAAGAGTAGAGGAAGAGAGAAACTTGAATAGCGAGGGGGAACACTTACCGGGGAATAGCACTGCAAGAATAACGAAGATCCCAAGCAGTTTGGTTCGATCCGGAAGGAGTTGAGTATCTCAAAAACACACCATAACTTCTCTAGGTCAAGATCCAAAAAGTATAGAATGAAACGGAATGAGTAAAAAATCCAAACATGTGACTTTAAGCTAGGAATAGGTCCAAGTCATGACGTGTACCAAGGGGTCATGACGTGTAGGCCACGCTGGATAAGTACACCGAAAAACCCACTACATCGGGTTGAAAAATCAATATTTAATCCCTTAATGATGTGTACCTCAAATACATGGCATTTACCAACTCACGGCATGATCTCCCCATTCACGGCGTGATCTCCCAATCCACGACATGCAACCATCACCAAGTACATGACGTGTACTTCAGGTACACGGTGTATACCTATTCTGTAGTCTACAGTAAACCCAAAAAAATAACATAAAAGGTTTTTTAATAATATGGGGACTTAGAAAAGGTGTAAAATTATCTGATCAAGGTAATGGGATGTTACAACCTCCCCACCATCAAAACTTTCTGCCCCCATAAATCCTATAAAGAAGCTTTTGTGCTAAAACGATAAGGCCACCGCTCTCTCATCAGTGCCTCATGTTTCCGCATCTCGTGACTATCAGCACCATGCTTCCATAGAACATAAAACAAAGGTATCTTCCTCCCATGAAGTACCTTGGTCTCAGAATCAAGTATCCTAACTGGTTTCTCATCCAAACATAAATCAAGCTCGATCTCAAGATCACTCCAGCTAAAAACATGAGACTGATTAGATAGATACTTTCTCAACTATGATACATAGAACATGTTATGTATCGATGTTAGCTGTGGTGGAAGTTTCAAATGGTATGAAACCTTCCCCACCTTCTCAACAACCTTTAAATGTCATAAAAATTGAGGAGAAATCTTCCCTTTCCTCTCAAGCTGTTGATGACCAAGAAGAAGTGAAATCTTTAAGAAAATCTAATCACCAACTGAAAACTCCAAAGTTATAGGTGTCGATCAACATAAGGCTTATATCATCTTTGTGCTGTCAACATCCTATGATAAATCAACTGAATATTTTTTTTCATATCATGCACCAAGCTTGGTCCAACTAAAGAACTTTCACAGACCTCCGACCAACACAACAGAGATTTACAATACCGACCATACAAGTCCTCCAAAGGTTCTATTCTGATCATGGACTAGTAATTGTTGTTATAAGAATACTCAACCAACCCCAAGTGATCATCCCAAGACCCACTGAAGTCGAGGAAACATGTTCGAAATATATCCTCAAGAATCTATATAGCTCTTTCTATCTGTCCATCTAACTGTGGATAGTAGTTCGTGCTCAAACGAACCTGATATCCTAGTGCCTCCTGAAGGCCTCTCCAAAAGAGATAAGTGAACCGAGGATCCCTATTAGATAATAAATCAGATGGAACTCTGTTAAAACGAACAATATCTTTCACATAGAGATTTCCCAAATCCTCAACTTTATCCGTATCACAAATTGGTATAAAGTGATCCAACTTGGTCATCATATCGATCACAACCCATATTGAATTCTCCTTTCTCTAGGTATGAGGAAACCCAACCAAAAAGTCCATAGAGATCTTGTCCCACTTCCAAGTAGGGACTCGAAGAGGTTGAAGAAAAATCGAAGGTTTATGGTGCTCAACTTTCACCTATTGGCATGTATAGCAATGAGAGACAAAATCAATGATGTCTTGTCTCATAACTGTCCACCAAAACTGCCGCCTTATTTCATAGAACATTTTTGTGATTACCAAGTGTACATCCCAATGAGAGATATGGAAATATCTCATCACAACCTTCCTTACTGATAACAGCACAATGAAGAAGTTCCAGTAGCATAGAAAACCCTCTTTGGAGAATGACCACTAGGAAACTATCTCCCCACCATAAAGAGATTATCTAGTAATATGGAACTCATTATAAAGATATTGATCTTGAAGAACCATCTTGAGAAGAGAAGATGTCAATTTCACACTAGCTAAATAAAAATCATCCCCTTCCTCCTAAACTCCAATATGCTACTGTTCAAGGAGAGCCATCAAATTCTAATCTTCAAAAGATTATTTCACTTACTAGGTTGGAATTTTCCTGCTCAAAGTGTCATCAATGACATTCCCTTTCCCCGGGGTATAGGCAATGTCAAAGTCAAAAAACTGCAGGAACTCCACCCAATGCCTCTTCTGAAGATTTAAATCTTTTTGAAAGAATATATAACTCATGCTTTTGTGGTCTGAATACACCGTAAACATTTCACAAAAAAGGTAGTGTCTCCAACATTTAAGTGTGTGCATCCCAGCTATAAGTTTTAGATCATGGGTAGGATAATTATTCTCATGTGGCCTAAGATAAAGATATCCATATACTACTACATGGTCACCCTACATAAGAACACAACCCAATCCAAAACTTGATGCATCAAAAAATACCACATATCCCTAACCGGATTTTGGAAGATCCAACACTAGTGCAGTAGTTAACAAATGTTTCATCTCAACAAAAGAACTCTGAAATTTATCAGCCCACACAAACATCACCCCATTCCGAGTTAGAGTATTCATCAGTGAAGCCAACTTCGAGAATTCCTTCATGAACCTTCTGTAATATCTAACTAAGCCTAATAATATCCAGATCTCGAAGACATTTCATGGTTTCTCCAAATTTATTACAGCCTTCACCTTCTCAGGATCAACTGATACACCCTGTTCAGACACCATGTGTCCCAAGAATTTCACTTCCCAAATCCATAAATCACACTTTGAAAATTTAGAATAAAGGCAGTGATATTTTAGTAGATTCAGAATTATTCTCAGATGTTTCACATGATCCTCCTCAAACATAGAGTAAACAAGAATTTCATCTATAAAGACTTCCACAAAGTTATCCAGATACTCATGGAAAATCTTGTTCATTAAACCCATGAAAACTACAGGATCATTTTTCAGGAAAAAGGTCATAACAAGGTACTTAAAGTGACTGTACCTTCTTTGAAAGGTAGTCTTCTGAATGTCATATTATTTTATCCTTAATTGATGGTAACCAAATTGAAGGTAGATCTTTGAAAACCACTTCATCCCTTTCAATTGATCAAACAAATCATCAATCCGTGGAAACAGATATTGGTTCTTTATCGTAACTCTATTTATATTTTTATAATCAACACATAAGCGAAGAGAACCATTATCCTTATTAGCAAAGAGAACCAGTGTTGCCCAAGGTGACACGCTTAGATGAATAATGCCTTTCTCAAGAAGATCATCCAACTAAGAATTAATCTCTTTTAGCTCAGCTGGTTCCATGTGGTAAGAGGGGATAGAGACCGATTGAGTGCCAGTAATTAATTCAATAGAAAACTCAACCTCTCTCACTGGTGGCAGACCAGAGAAATATGAAGGGAACACATCAGAAAACTCGACGACAAATGGAGGAATATCACCACCCATTGAATCTCACTCTAGGTAAAAAATAAAACACTGATATCACTTTCCCCAACTCTAGATAATATGGTCCAACTCTGCTCGACCTTGGGTCCCGTTCTCCTTGAAAAATAAGGGGCACACCACTGGGTGTAGTAAAGTAGACCCGTCAAAGACAAAAATCAATCCAGGCTTTGTTAGAAATGATCCAATCCATCCCTAATATGACATAAAAAGATTTAATATCAAGAACCATAAAAATCTAAGCTAGATCGACATTTGATAGAGAGAAGAAACATGCAGGACAACAGAGACCCTTCTCTCTCTTCGTACTAAGGGGTGTAGTAATACCCATTGCACAAGATAGTTACTTCATAGGAAGATTTAACATATTAATGATATGGGTTGAAATAAAAGAGTGAGATTCACCAGTATCAAAAATATCAGTCACTAATGATGAAACAATGGCAATAGTACCTCTCATAGTTGTTGGACCCATGTTTTATTCCCCTGGAGAGTCTTCCACTACATGAAGAATATTTGTTCCGAATGCCTATTTCTGGAACCCTTTTATCATTGAAGCATTTTATTTCCCTACTATTTTAGGAGGATCTGATGATCATATCCTAGTACGCTAATTATAGAAGTGATAGCTAAACCTCTACAAGTTCTCGGAACATCCATGGGAGCTACAGTTCTTAGGTGCCTTAGTGAAAACCCTCCTAAAATGTCTTGGCTTTCCATACTGGTAGAAAGTCAAAGAACTTACTCCAAGATCTGTACGAGGTCTAGAATAACTATTTCAATAAGAACTTCAACGAGGATCATCACGCTTTCATTTTACTTTGAAGGACCCAACACTGCCACTGGGAGAAAAAGGAACTCCCATCAACCCTGAATTTACAGCCAATTCTATCTCAAACATCATCGCCATATCCATCACATCATCATAAGTGGAAAAATTTAGAAAGAAAACCTGAGAATGGATATCTGATTGAAGTACCAACTAAAACTATCATGCCTTCATTCTATCATTATATAAAATATCAATAGAAAACCACACCAGTTTAGAAAATAAATTTGAATACACAGTCACGGTTTTGTTAGCCTACTCAAGATTGAAAAACTCGACAACCTTAGCAAACACCATCGACTCTAGATAGAACTGATTAGTGAAAATAATCTTGAAATATTTCCACTATAACCCCTCATATTTCCCTGATGTCACCATCATGTCCCACAATCCCCTGCTCGGTCCCTCCATCATGAAGGTGGCACACTTCACCCTGATCACTTCTAGAATCTCTAAGAACTCAAACAGATGTTCTATCTTTCCCAACCATTCCTCAACATGTTGAGGATCATTGGGTACTTTAAAGAATTGTGGATTATAGAAAATGAACTATTGGGAATGATTCTAAAGAACATCCCCCTAAGGATCCACAAATGTAACGCCCCGACCCTAGTTACCTAGAGTCGGTGCATTATTAATTAACATTGGCATGATCACAAGAAAGATCAAATATCGAAAGACCGATTGGCTTAGTAGCCTTGGAAACACTAGATATATTCATAAAGTTTTACATTACATCATAAAGTGAAAAACTACTACAACAACATAGTGTCTCCATAGTCCACACTATTATCCCCACATACTATCCCTGCAGGTCATTCATAACTTACTTCTTCACATTCTGGGAAAAATAAAACATAGAAAAGGGGTGAGCTCAAATTCCCATTAAGGATAACAATATAGCGGAAACTTTCATAAATAAGAATAAACATTTAAGGCAATGTATAACTAAAACAAAAGACTTTTAAACTTGAACTTCAACATAGTATGGAAAAGATAAAATGAAACAATGCCATTTACTTATTCACATGGATATTCTACTAATCGAATAATCACATGAAATATCAATAACCACTTTCATAATGATGGAATTCATAATGCCAGACTATCATAACCACATATCCAATGCCTCATGCCAAGACTACAAATAAGATTTTGCCAAGGCCTTGTGCCAAGACACTAGTTTGTCTCATGAGACCTACCGATGCATCTAGTAGTTATAGCGGGCTCCACCCGTCACATATTAAGTCCAATGAATTCCCATATGAAAAGGTTTAAACATAACATAAACATTCGTATTAAAACTAGCATACGAAATGTCAATACTTTCACCATAAACTATGAATGGTATAAAAATAGCACATCCACAGTCAAACATATCACAAAACCTTCAATACAATATAGAAGTTTTGTATCATAATAAATCAACTTTAAATAAGTGTAAAATCCATCAAAGGATGTTGACATAGATGAAATCAAAACTATTTGAGAGAAATATCTCTTTTTTTGAAATCATTTAAAAGCCACACATTTATAAAGGAAGTAATTAAAAATAGATTTTTGAATCAAAGTGTCCCATACCACTTTGAAACTTTTGAAAGGAATTAACATTTTAAAAACATTCATGTCCATATAAATAAATCCTTAAAAACCATTTTGAAGACATGGACATTAATTAAAAATATTTAGAAAGATAAATCTTTAAAAAATTTAAAATTCTGATTTTGATAAAGATTACCCTTCCGAAATTCTTTAAATATTCATTTTGAAATCATTTAAATGTCACATAATTATAAAATAAAACATTTACTTTGAAAATATCCTTATAAGCTTGTAAGGGAAGCTTTGAAAATTTCATAACGGCGGTAAATAGCCGCACCCTCCGTATAAGTTAAAAAAAACATTCTTACCTTAATTTTGTCGAAAAGGTTAAAAAGAACCTTGTTTGGAAAACGATGGAAATATTCCTTTATAAACCTCCTATAAAAATTCAAACAAGGGTATAAATGACTTTAACCCATATTCTAGTAAATAGTAAAAATGTTTTGAAATTCATTTTTAAGAAACATGGATGTGGATGATGAAGAGATCCCAGTAGATTATTACGTATAAACAATCTCAGATAATGAAGAGATTGTGAAATAAACCCTTACCTTGCACTTTTCCTTGGATGGGGTAGGTTAAACTCCTGTATAATGGTGAAATAATTGTTATTAAATTATACAATAATCATATATATTAATATGATATCATATATGATCTTTTAAAATTGATTTTTTAATAATATCTTAGAATTATCGTCGTTTCGGGTGTTAACTTACTCGTTTTCTTTTATATGTTTTGTTACATAAGCCATGTTTGTTATGGATAGGTTGTATATCATTCATATCCAGAATGATATCAAGTCCTTATATACTATTATTAATAATCAAATGAGAATTATACTTGAATGGATACGATGGAGAATGAATCTCATCGCGTTCGTGGAGACGGTAGTCCGTACGTACGCACGAGCGATAATATCATTCTTTTGATATTAAAATAATATATAATTGTATGGTATATCATATATACAGAATCCATATAATGTTATATTTATTATTTACATGAGTTACACATCATTATTATACCCATCCAAATAATAATTTATTGAATAACAATTACACCATGACGTGGAGACGGTAAGCCGTACGTACGCACGTATGGTGACATGTTATTCAAAGGATGGATAGAATAGTGAATATGGTTTTACCATATTTATAATAACATCACAGTATATATATGATACTGGAGTTATTATTTTAGAATGGTAACAACAACGGAAGAAGAAGTGGAAGAAGAAAGGGACTTGAAAAAGGGTGGTGAAATCATTACCTCTTCTTCGGGTTCTTCCTTTTGATTTGATCAAAAGGGCTCCTTAGGTTGGATTTATGATAAAACTAAGGACTCTATGTTGTATTTAGGGAATTTGGGAGAGTATTTGGGCAGAGTTTGGACAAACCAAAAGGCTTTTAAGGTGTGAAGAAATGAGAAGGAGGAGTGCCCTTTTATAAGAGGGGTGAGGGACACCTTTGGAAAAGCTAGAAATATTAATTTATAATAAATTCATATTCGGTTTATAATAGCTCCAAATTTTATTATTTAAATTTTAAGGTGGGTATGGGTCTAAAAAAACTCAACCAATAGAATTTAGACAGGTTTGGGTACTTATATTAACCTTATCTTTGAGTATTAACTCTAAGTTAATTAGTTTCACTTTTACAATGTCTCTTTGTATTTTTATATTATATGGTTAATAAACTTACCATATAAATCCAAGAGACCCCCAAGTGGTCCATTAATGATATAACTATCATGATATAAGTCTCTTGTCTGAACCTTAGATTTTTATGAATTTAATATCAATTAATAATATAATATTTGTTTTAAAAACTCTTTTATGTCAATTTTGACACTATTCAATAGTTGATTTTTGTAAAACTCATAACAGAATGATTACTTAGAAAAAATTTAATTAAATAATTCCTAACATGTCATATTAACATTGAAAATTATTTTAATTCATAAAAAGTCTCAAATTATATTTATTTGTGTATTTATAATATCAATTATGTTAATTTTTCACTATTATGGTAATTACTGCATCATCATTTGTCATAAATAAATTAAATTATGTAATCTCTAAAAATTCTAAATAAAATATCCGTATGTAGTAAATCATTTTATATTTATAATGAATATTTATAGTCGAAAATCCAACATATATAACCCTATGTAAAAATTGTTTTTCTAAAAGATATATGCTTGTGTCATTTTTGTATTCATTTTAACTTAATTAAAATAAAGTGTCCCTATCACCTACAAGTGGATCCATGGGGTCCCAAAATCGACCCAAAGATTCCTATGGTCGAACATGTATCAACCAATAAGGTTAGGACACGTTTTATGGTAATTTAGTATTATTATAATATTATTTTTTTAACCCTTATTTACCGGATTTACCCTTAACCATGGTAAATAAAATATTTACCGCAGTAATTATTCAAAATGTCTAAAAATAAAAGTTACCTATTTAAAAAATTTGAACATCCTGATTCCAAATATGGAATCCATTTTTCCAAATTCAAAACACAGAAGTGGCAGAAATTAATTTAAAATTAAATACCACTGTCAAAACAAAAAGCGTGTTTTTAAGATATAATAACTATCAAAAGATTGATACTTGTTTATGTTCGTTTTAATTGTAAAATTATGTCCAATGACCAAAATTGTATTAAATGGTAAAAATATATTCTAAATATACTTCAAAACCACTCAAATTCATAATTTATCACTATTAATTATTTTGATTAAAAAAAATTGTTTTTAATTAAAATTTAGTAATTTTCACTATTCATCAAAATATGAAAGTTATCCAAAAAGTACCAAAATTTCATATTAGGGTAAATTAGACACTCCGAATCCAAAAATGAAGTCCATTTTGAAATATAAAATATATATAATTTCAGAAAGTTGGTATTACTATTCATAATGGCTAGTTTGATCGGTTGTGGTGTGTGTTAAAACTCGAAGCTGCGTACAACAGACGCTACGGAATTATTCAAATGAAAGCGTACCGTGGAAGCTTGGGATGTTTTATTTTAAATTTTTGATGTCCCTATTTAGTCAAAAAGTTTAAAATATTGTATTTAAAAAGGGTTCACTATTAAAAGTTGATAAAATTGAAATACTGAAGATGAATTTGTTCTCATAATATGGATTCTAAAATTATAAGGATTATATAAAGTTTAAAATTTAGTTAATACTATTCATAACCTCTTTTGAATGGATTTTTTTTGTAAGTCATGGTGTGATTGAACTCGGTGTTGCGTGTAGTGCAAGTTATTGAATTATTTTGAAGAAATAACACACTATGAAATCTTGGGGTGTTACATTCTCCCCTCCTTCAATAAATTGCATCCTCGCAATTTGAAATTGTTCTTCGAAAATAAAAGGTTGAAAATAGAAAATATATTTGTGGGAAAACCCACATCGGAAATTGGGTTACTAAAATTTAGTCTTAATATCAGGAAAAGAGAAATGAAAGGGTCACCACCAAATTATGATCTCGATTAGGAGAACATTAGTGGCAATTAGAGACATATAATTGGAGGAAAAACGTAAATATTTATAGGTAGTGATTGAGGTCATCAATCACAAACAAGTATAAAATTGAGGTACTTAAACTCATAAATCTATGATGATTTGAATACCATCGGTTCAACAAAACATAGGGTATTGGGATAACACATTTTTGACGTTTCAAAATATCTTAGTTGAAATCCCACATCTAAAAATGAATTAATGAGGCCTCTATTTAAAATAAAGAGTGGAAAGTATGAAGATTACCGAAAATAACACATACTAGGGTTCCATGTAGGAAAATATGGATATGGAAGAGAAATATAACCATCAATTATCTGATGGAGAGTGGTAGAGAACATGGCTATGAAAAGGCCAACAATCCCAAAGCCATAAATTAGTGATGATTTAAGGTACCATCTAGGACAACATTTTTGTTCTAAGTTCCTTTTATTAATGTTGAGAAATTTATTTATGAGATTGTCTAAGATCATAAGGAGATATACTTACTTTATAATTAGAGTTTTATCCATTAATAAATTTCTACCACAAACTCATCTTTCACTCTAAAAGATAATAGAACGTAAAAAAAATTCTATTTATACTATTCGTACAGGGTTCCAAAATAAATGAATTTATAATTCATCTACCAGATCTTTTAAAAAAACTACATTATTTAATCCAGGACATCTCATGGTCTAGTGGTAGGTGATACACCCTTGTCTCCCTTCGGTTGTGGGTTCAAGTCTCGTGGCCTTTCCGGTCGCGACGGGTTGCCGCCCGACCTCCGGGTTGTCCTTTTATGGCCATCCAAAATTAATCTCAAACTAGAATTTATCCAAAATACTTCTGTCCAAACTCACAGTCTAACATTTATAAGGAAGGTAAACATAATGTAGATCCTTTTTACCCCATAATAGCATATTAATAGCTTCATCATGTATTCTATTAAAACGCTGAAACATCCTGAATTACCATAATCCTTATTGATTACATTCATGCTCCCTTATTCCATATAGAATGTTGGATATACTTCATCAATACAAAAATGTTTTAAACCCCAACAATGATGGAATATACAAATCATTAATCAGCTTCAAGGTAGTCAAGAATATCCAATATAATTTATCCAAATCAATCATGTATTATTCTAAAATCACTACCTCGGTATCAGGACCATATTATGGTTTATCTTTCTCTCAACCATATATTTTCCAAAACTTTAACCTGCTATTGAGTCACTTTTCTTTGTTCCACACAATCTCAAGTCCTTAATAAAATAGTACTGCAGTACAATCCTTATATACTCCATAATTATTATAACAAGTACATTGTTGATACAACACTCAAATGACATAATCAACATAAGAACTCTAATCATTCCTCTTCATCTGTGGTAGTATCATAACTTGATTATTATCCAATAGCATCATTTGTGGCATAGTCTGATGACTGGGACATAGGTTCGCGTAGTGTCCAAACTCCTTTCAAATGAAGCATTGTACATTTGAAACTATTGTCTTACCCTTGCAGCCACGTACTTTGTGCCCTTTTCCTCCACACTTATAACAAACTCCCATTCCTTTCAGGCAAGTTATAGGGTGTTTCTTTCCACAGTTATCACATATGGGAAAATTCTTCTTTTCCCTCTTCCCTTTATCCATCTTTATCTCTTCCATACTTTTCTTCTCTTTCTTCCCTTCAAAGCCATAGTACTCAGTAAACTCTTTACTTATCTTATCAACACATGATATTATTTCTTCATATGATGGTAATACATGCGAGACTATTTCTCTTATAAATTCTGTCTTAAGACCATGAAATATATGATCCTTCTTTCACGTTGTATCATGTGCATTGCTAGAGTTCTCATTCCTTCTACTGGGCGCCATTTCTAAACAATGGTATACATTAGATTAGTTTATGAATAACAATACCTAATCCCAAACTTGTAAAACACATAACATAAATTAAATAGTTTATGGATATAATCCATAATCATAAAAATGTCTCCTTTGAGGAAATATATACTCATAAACCCTTCATAATGATTTGTAAAGAAAATGAGAGTTATCCTAAGCATATCCCCCGGGAGTGTCGTAACCAAGAGTGCAGAAAGGCCTGTTGTCATGCACTAGTTCCCATTCGAGTCTAGCTCAAATCAATGTTTTCAGGTTTTACCCCTAGGTACATCTGTGCCAAAGCCGCCTCTACCTGCTCGTATCCAGACAGGGATGTATTGCTCGGAAAACTCAGAAAATCTCTACAATACCAAAATTCTAGGAAGTTCTTATATACTAATCCTCAAAATTCATCTTAAATCTATGTGCTCTAATCAGAGTTTATCTAAATCTTGCTTCCAAGGTTTTTACTAAACTCCTCTGATACCAACTGTAACGCCCCGACCCTAGTTACCCAGAGTCGGTGCATTATTAATTAACATTGGCATGATCACAAGAAATATCAAATCTCGAAAGACCGATTGGTTTAGTAGCCTTGGAAACACTAGATATATTCATAAAGTTTTACATTACATCATAAAGTTAAAAACTACTACAACAACATAGTGTCTCCATAGTCCACACTATTATCCCCACATACTATCCCTGTAGGTCATTCATAACTTACTTCTTCACATCCTGGGAAAAATAAAACATAGAAAAGGGGTGAGCTCAAATGCCCAGTAAGGATAACAATATAGAGGAAACTTTCATAAATAAGAATAAACATTTAAGGCAATGTATAACTAAAACAAAAGCCTTTTAAACTTGAACTTCAATATAGTATGGCAAAGAAAAAATGAAACAATGCCATTTACTTATTCACATGGATATTCTACTAATCAAATAATCACATGAAATATCAATAACCACTTTAATAATGATGGAATGCATAATGCCAGACTATCATAACCACATAGCCAAGGCCTCGTGCCAAGACTACAAATAAGATTTTGCCAAGGCCTTGTGCCAAGACACTAGTTTGTCTCATGAGACCTACCAATGCATCGAGGAGCTATATCGGGCTCCACCCATCACATATTAAGTCCAATGCATTCCCATATGAAAAGGTTTAAACATAACATAAACATTTGTATTAAAACTAGCATACTAAATGTCAATACTTTCACCATAAACTATGAATGGTATAAAAATAGCACATCCACAGTCAAACATATCACAAAAACTTCAATACAATATAGAAGTTTTGTATCATAATAAATCAACTTCAAATAAGCGTAAAATCCATCAAAGGATGTTGACATAGATTAAATCAAAACTATTTGAGAGAAATATCTCTTTTTTTGAAATCATTTAAAAGTCACACATTTATAAAGGAAGTAATTAAAAAGAGATTTTTGAATCAAAGTGTCTCATACCACTTTGAAACTTTTGAAAGGAATTAACATTTTAAAAACATTCATGTCCATATAAATAAATCCTTAAAAACCATTTTGAAGACATGGACATTAATTAAAAAGATTTAGAAAGATAAATCTTTAAAACATTTAAAATTCTGATTTTGATAAAGAGTACCCTTCCGAAATTCTTAAAATATTCATTTTGAAATCATTTAAAAGTCACATAATTATAAAATAAAACATTAAATTTGAAAATATCCTTGTAAGATTGTAAGGGAAGCTTTGACAATTTTATAATGGCGGTAAATAGCCGCACCCGCCGTATAAGTTAAAAAAACATTCTTACCTTAATTTTGTCGAAAAGGTTAAAAAGAACCTTGTTTGGAAAACGATGGAAAGATTCCTCTATAAACCTCTTATAAAAATTCAAACAAGGGTATAAATGAATTTAACCCATATTCTAGTAAATAGTAAAAATGTTTTGAAATTCATTTTTAAGAAACATGGATGTGGATGATAAAGAGATCCCAGTAGATTATTACGTATAAACAATCTCGGATAATGAAGAGATTGCGAAATAAACCCTTACCTTGCACTTTTCCTTGGATGGGGTAGGTTAACCTCCTGTATAATGGTGAAATAATTGTTATTAAATTATACAAGAATTATATATATTAATATGATATCATATATGATCTTTCAACATTTATTTTTTAATAATGTCTTAGAATTATCATCGTTTCGGGTGTTAACTTACTCGTTTTCTTTTGTATGTTTTGTTACATAAGCCATGTTTGTTATGGATAGGTTGTATCTAATTCATATCCAGAATGATATCAAGTCCTTAGATACTATTATTAACAATCAAATGATAATTATACTTGAATGGATATGATGGAGAATGAATCTCATCGTGTTCGTGGAGACGGCAGTCCGTACGTACGCACGAGCAATAATATCATTCTTTTGATATTAAAATAATATATAATTGTATGGTATATCATATATACATAATCCTTATCATGTTATATTTATTATTTTCATTAGTTACACATCATTATTATACCCATCCAAATAATAATTTATTGAATAACAATTACACCACGACGTGGAGACGGTAAGTCGTACGTACGCAAGTATGGTGACATGTTATTCAAAGGATGGATAGAATAGTGAATATGGTTTTACCATATTTATAATAACATCACAGTATATATATGATACTGTAGTTATTATTTTAGAATGGTAACAACAACAGAAGAAGAAGTGGAAGAAGAAAGGGACTTGAAAAAGGGTGGTGAAATCGTTACCTCTTCTTTGGGTTCTTCCTTTTGATTTGATCAAAAGGGCTCCTTAGGTTGGCTTTCTGATCAAACTAAGTCCTATAGGTTGTAGTGAGGGAAGTTGGGAGAGTATTTGGGAAGAGTTTGGCCGAACCAAAAGGCTTTGAAGGTGTGAATAAATGAGAAGGAGGAGTTCCCTTTTATAAGAGGGGTGAGGGGCACCTTTGGAAAAGCTAGAAATATTAATTTATAATAAATTCATATTCGGTTTATAATGGCTCCAAAGTTTATTATTTAAATTTTAAAGTTGGTATGGGTCGAAAACAACTCAACCAATATAATTTAGATAGGTTTGGGTACTTATATTAACATTATCTTTAAGTATTAACTCTAAGTTAATTAGTTTCACTTTTACAATGTCTCTTTGTATTTTTATATTATATGGTTAATAAACTTACCATATACATCCAAGAGACCCCCAAGTGGTCCATTAATGATATAAATATCATGATATAAGTCTCTTGTCCGAACCTTAGATTTTTTGAAATTTAATATCAATTAATAATATAATATTTGTTTTAAAAACTCTTTTATGTCAATTTTGACACTATTCAATAGTTGATTTTTTTGAAACTCATAACAGAATGATTACTTCGAAAACATTTAATTAAATCATTACTAAAATTTCATATTAACATATAAAATTATTTTAATTCATAAAAAGTCTCAAATTATATTTATTTGTGTATTTATAATATCAATTATGTTAATTTTTCACTATTATGGTAATTACTGCATCATCATTGTGTCATAAATAAATTAAATTATGTAATCTCTAAAAATTATAAATAAAATATCCTTATGTAGGAAATATTTTTATCTTTCTAATGAATATTTATAGTTGAAAATCCAAAATATATAACCCTATTTAAAAATTGTTTTTCTAAAATATATATGCTTGTGTCATTTTTGTATTCATTTTAACTTAATTAAAATAAAGTGTCCCTATCACCTACAAGTGGCTCCATGGGGTCCCAAAATAGACCCAAAGATGAATATGGTCGAACATGTATCAACCAATAAGGTTAGGACACGTTTTATGGTAATTTAGTATTATTATAATATTATTTTTAACCCTTATTTACCAGATTTACCCTTAACCATGGTAAATAAAATATTTACCGCAGTAATTATTCAAAATGTCTAAAAATAAAAGTTACCTATTTACACAATTTGAAAATCCTGATTCCAAATATGGAATCCATTTTTCCATATTCAAAACACAGAAGTGGAAGAAATTAATTTAAAATTAAATCTCGCTGTCAAAACAAAAAGCGTATTTTTAAGATATAATAACTATCAAAAGATTGATACTTGTTTATGTTCAGTTTAATTGTGAAATTATGTCCAATGACCAACATTGTATTAAATGGTAAAAATATATTCTAAATATACTTCAAAACCACTCAAATTCATAATTTATCACTATTAATTATTTTGATTAAAAAAATTTGTTTTTAATTAAAATTTAGTAATTTTCACTATTCATCAAAATATGAAAGTTATCCAAAAAGTACCAAAATTTCACCTTAGGGTAAATTCGACACTCCGAATCTAAAAATGAAGTCCATTTTGAAATATAAAATATATATAATTTCAAAAGGTTGGTATTACTATTCATAACGGCTAGTTTGATCGGTTGTGGCGTGTGTTAAAACTCAAAGTTGCGTACAACACACGCTACTGTATTATTCAAAGGAAAGCGTATCGTGGAAGCTTGGGATGTTTTATTTTAAATTTTTGATGTCCCCATTTAGTAAAAAAGTTTAAAATATTGTATTTAAAAAGGGTTCACTATTAAAAGTTGATAAAAGTGCAATACTGAAAATGAATTTGTTCTCATAATATGGATTCTTAAATTATAAGGATTATATAAAGTTTAAAATTTAGTTAATACTATTCATAACCTCTTTTGAATGGATTTTTTTTTGGTAATTCATGGTGCGATTTAACTCAGTGTTGCGTGTAGTGCAAGTCATTGAATTATTTTGAAGAAATAACACACTATGAAATCTTGGGGTGTTACAACAAATGGATCCTGATAAGGAACTAGAGGTGGTGCTCGTCCCAAAGCATGGACAATGTACACAATCACCTCAACCAGATTCAGATCAAAAACAGGATTTTCTTTCTGAGGTTTAGCAATATCCTTTTCCTATTTATGATTTGAACATCTTATCGGAGTAATTATGCTACACAACATCAGTAGAAAAAATGAGAACATTAGATTAACACTCAAACTGAGTATAAAGAGAAAATATTCTCAACAGAAGGGATAAACAAGATTTGGATTTCAATGTATCCAAATCTCTATAGGGAAAATACTAGAACTAATCCACAAGATATATTTCCCTAACCACCCCTGGTTACTTAAGGTTCATTGTGGTGATAGTTGGTCAGGCACTCAATCACAACTACCTCCTAAGTCCTGACAAAATTTAAAAAATGTATACTAACTTCAAGATAAAGGAAGATCAACAGCCTCATGTGATACCAATTTGTCACGAACCAGCCCGGGTACCCTGGTAACCCGATAACCGATCCAGTCCTGAAATAACTTTAAGGGCATTCTTGATCCCCATAGGCTAGTGACTAGTACCAACTATTGTACAACATACAAGTGGGAATGAGTTTTCTACAAGAATGCGGAAGCAAAAGATAAAAGATATTATGCATATCAATAGGAAAACTCCACTGGAAGTAAAAGTACCAGAATACGATGAGGAATAAAATCCCAAGTAATAAAACCCAAAGTACCAAATAAGAAAATATCCCCAAGATCCCTAAGGACATAACTCACCAAGCCCAAATCTCAACAGTTGGATCCTCCTCTAAGAGATCTATTCTCTTTGCTCGAGCCTGTAAGAAGAAAATCTACAAACACTTGAAGGAAAAAAGTAGTGTGTGAGCCTAAGCCTAGTAGGATACCACTAAATATTCCATAACATATTAAAAATATATATTATCCAAATAAAAGATTTAAATTTCTAAAATAAATAGGTTTGGTTATTTAAAATCATATTTAAACAAAACATACTATAGATTTTCAATATGATGGAAAATACATTCAAATCACAGGATTACTTTACAATAGATGAAATATTTCTAAAACAATGTTTTAAGTAAAGAATTTATATAAAATAGTTTATATAAATTCAGAAGGTATGTAAAGCAGTTACAAAAAACATTGGCATACATTTATATCTCAAATATAAATAAATAAGAGATGAACATGTTCATCTTCCAAAAGGTATGATAGTATTAACTAGTTATAGGATTATGAACTCTCTATGTGAATGTAGAAAAATGTGTATACACACATCCCTATGACACTGGAAAAAGGATACTTGTCACCAACCCATCAAGGATGTGACCCACCTTAATTATGTTTTAGAACATTGTCATAGCGTAGAGTGTATCCAAATAACTTGCTAACTACCTAAAGCTTGCATGCTCTCTTACATGATGGGATAACTATTTTAAGACTACTTAAAAATTTGATCAATCATGTTCTTCCATTTCAAAAAATCCAATTCCTTTCCATTTAAAACCAAAACATTTTTTATTCAAAAACATTCCTTTTTTACAACAAAAAACCACTAGGTTTCTAAAAAATCATTTTAAGCCATTTTCATGAGTTTGAAATCCGTTCAAAACTAATTCCATCCTTTTAGAAAATAATTTACAAAATTAAATTAAAAAAATTAATTCAAAAAATTTCCATCAAATCCATAATTTAATTTCAACAATTTAAATCATCCAATTTCTATAAACCCACCCCAATTCAATGGAATTAGGGGTTTTCCAAGTTTCTGTACCAAAACCATTTCAAATCTCCCAATTAAATGGAATTGGGTTTTATCAAAGTAATTGAAATCAAGGTTGAGAATTTTAATTTAAATCATCAATTTAAATCAACCAAGAAATACAATGGTAATCAATTTGGGAAAATGGGATGAAACCACCTACCTCTTTCATGAAGAATGACAATTGCAATGGCACCCATCAACGAGAACGAAGGTGTAGAAGACCTTGAAACTCTACCTAGTATAAAATTCCAACACCACAAGACATGGATCCATCAATCCCAAGATTATCTATTGAAAATAAAAGAGTAGAGGAAGATAGAAACTTGAATAATAAGTGGGAACACTTACCCAGGAATCGCACTGTAATAAGAACGAAGATCCCAAGCCGTTTGGTTCAATCCGGAAGGATTTGAGTCTCTCAAAAACGCACCAGAACTTATCTAGGTCAAGAACCATGAAGTCTGGAATGAAAATGACTAAGATAAAAATCCAAGCGTGTGACATTAAGCTGGGCATGATTTGGGTCAAGATGTATAGCAAGGGTTCATGACATGTAGGCCACACTGGATAAGTACGCTGAAAAACCCATCGCCTTGGGTTGAAAACCCAATATTTGATCCCTTCACAATGTGTACCTCAGGTAAACAGAATGTACCAGCTCACGGAGTGATTTTACCATTCATAGCATGATCTACCAATCCACAACATGCAACCAGCACCAAGTACATGATGTGTACTTCAGGTACATGATGTGTACTTCAGGTACATGATGTGTACTTCAGGTACACGACGTGTACTTCAAGTACACGATGTGTACCTATTCTAAAATCTTCATTAGACCAAGAAAAATCACATAAAAGGATTTTGAACAAAAAATGGACTTAGAAAATGTAGAAAATTACCTGATCAAGGTAATAGGATGTTACATTTATCTTGGTAAAAATTATTTGTAAACACACTAAATTTCCTAAGAAGGGGGTGAGTGTGAAATCAATAGGAATTCCCCAAATACTCCCTATCACATTCTACTAGGATAAGAACATGTTATCATATTCTATATAAAAGAGAAGACAAGTAGATGAGCATTGTTTCCAAATCCATAAATAAGTTCCATGCACAAAAAACATTAAAAAGGTCTTATAACTATCTCAAACCACTTTTCATAAACATACCATGTTCACCCCCCCAAACACACATATGTATGTATTCCATGGACCTCCCAATAATCATGAGTGGTGAGTTATCCTTTAACTAAACCATCACTTGGTAAACCAATTTTATAGTGGTACATCTGACCATTATCTATCCCATGTTTTTCTTATTAATGGTGTAACTTCAATCCATGATCCATCCCAAATTTACATGAACACATTCCACTATATATGAAAAGTTCTCATATCAAATTATTACACAGAAAACATTTCACTTGAAAACCACTTTCTTTTAAGAATTTTAGAAATCACTATATACGTCATTATAAAACCATGGATTTAGATACTAAAATCAATAAAATATTCTAAAAGAATCGGTGAGAAAGAAATTTAAACATCAATCCTTCATGATCTAGAATACATGGAATGTAAGTGAATCTACCTACCATTCAATGGTTAAAGAAGTCAAGGAATGAAACATGAAACCTCTATATTTAGCCTTAAATATTATTTATAGTATAAAATTATGTAACCAACCTCTTTAGTAGTGAATTTTCAAAATTAATTCCTAGTGTAAAGTTTCTCTATCAATGCATAATATGAAAAACTCATCAGCAGACCCACAACGATGAGATGAAACACACGTAGAAGTTTATTAGAACACATTTTATACCTGAACCTCCTAGGTAAATAGAAGTTCACCATAACTAGGTTAGTTACATAATTTCATACTATAAATTCCAAGTTCCTACATTTATATCTCCTCTCAAACATCCCCAAGAGACAGACACACTGATTGAGACTGATACTATTTGTAACATCCTTCCCCAACTCATTGGCTTGAGAAGAGGAAGAGTGCCACTAACCTTAAGTAACATTCCCAAGATAGAAAAGCTTGTTAATAATGCCAAGGTATTAGAATAAATTTTGGGGATTATTTTATTAGATGAACCAACACAACAAAACAAGACAGAGTGCAAATAACCAAATAAACTATAAGATGCAAGAGTAATAAGATGAAAAATCAAGAGAAAACAAATATATGACAACATAATATTAGTAGTAAAAAGATAATAAAACATGATACATGAAACCAAAGGTAAACCTAACATGTTAATACCAATGTGGAATCACTCCAATGAAACAAAGAGATAACTCCAAGT
This sequence comes from Viscum album, assembly GCA_963277665.1. Classification (NCBI taxonomy): domain Eukaryota; kingdom Viridiplantae; phylum Streptophyta; class Magnoliopsida; order Santalales; family Viscaceae; genus Viscum; species Viscum album. The sequence continues at coordinate 1,454,555,538 of OY728145.1, forward strand.
TATGAACACCAAACTGATATGGAAGCATCATGATGCACCACTAGAGAAATAAAACACCTTTCCTTTACCTGTATCTTAGTAAAAATTATCTATAAATACACCAAATTTACTAATAAGTGGGTGAGTGTGAACTCAGTAGAAATTCCCCAAAGACTCTCTATCACATTCCGCTAGGATAAGAACATTCTAGCATATTTTATATAAAAGATAATACAAGTAGATAAACATTTTTTCCAAATATAGAAATAATTTCTAAGAACAAAAAACATTTAAAAAGTCTTATAAACATCTCAAACCACTTGGAATAAAACCCCATGTTCACCCCCACCCCCCACCCCCCACCCCTCCAACACACACATATGTATGTATACCATGGACCTTCCAATAATCATGAGTGGTGAGTTATCCTTTCACCAAACCATCACTTGGTAAACCAATTTTGTAGTGGGACATCTGAACATGATATATCCCATGTTTTCCTTATTTATTGTGGAAATTATATCCATGATCAATCCCAAATTCACATGAGCACATTCCACCATGTATGAAAATTTCTCATATCAAATTATTCCACATAAAACATTTCATTTGAAACCCACTTTCTTTCAATAATTTTAACAAGCACTTTATGTGTGTAATTCTAAAAACATGGATTTAGATACTAAAAATAAGAAAATATTCTAAAAAAATAGTGAGAAAGAAATTTAAACATCAATCCTTCATGTTATAGAACACATAGAATGAAAGATAATCCACCTACCTTTCAATGGTTAATGAAATCAAGGAATGGAATATGAAACCTCTAGATTCAGACTTAAATCTTATTTCCTTCATTATATCTAACAAAATATAATTAATAACACATAAAAGATCATATACATATCTATAACATAATAGATCTAATAATATGTGTGATATAATATGAGTATATCTAAGGATAATGAAAGAAAACGAGAAATTATTATTGATTCTGGATCTCTAATGCACTTTAATTCGACAAAAGTTGCTTCTAGATCAAAGGGAGTTTCCAAGGGAGCCTAGGGTAGGATAGGAGTTTGATAAAATGAGATAATATAAGAAATATTATGGTCCTAGGGCAATAATATAATTTAAATCTTAATTTTTTGAACATTAACTACATGTTTCATGTTTATGCTACATTGTTTATTAAATTATGCACCAACTTTGCAGTGTTATAGTCTCAAGGCCACACCCTCACATGGTTGGACTTCATGCTTCAGCAAACTATGCACTAAATGTCATTATCCTAATACCTTCATATGTACAGTTTCCCATGGTATACACACAATTTGGATAGACCAAGTGCCAATTTTTCACTTTCCTAGTGACTCCTAGTATCACCCTTCACAGTTTCCGAGATATAGTTCATGGATTTAAATAATAATTCTCAAACCATAAAACCTTTAAAGAACTCCCAAGACACTTCAAAACTATCCAAAAACTCCTAAAACTAAAATCAAGTATAATATAATCTCAAAATACATAATAAAGGGGTAAAGTACTTAAAATTGGGGGTGTTACAAATGAGCTATTGGAACTCTCATCACATGAAAGTTTAATTTTATAAAGAAAAATTATGATAAAAGTTAATTTTATTTTCAATTTGTGATATATTAAAAATCTTTTATAATGAATTAAAATAGTCTAAAATAATATATGAAATGTCACAAGTTGAAATAGAAAATTGGATCACAACAATCTAAGGGACAGACTATTGGCTTAAAAACATTCTAATTATATCTTTACACCACCACTCTATATTCCACATTTATTGATGTTACAAGTGTTTCAAATTTAAATGATACCAAATAATAGTAATTTTGACATTGAATTTTATGAATAAATAAATGGTACAACCTATCATGACATTGTTAGTCTTGAGAGTGTAAATGAAATTCTCAATAATTAATGGTTAGGAACCTCAATTATAAATGTATATATAAGAAAAAATTATATTATGTATATCCAATAATTGAAGTAATTTTTTCCTTACCATTTAATCATATTCATATTTTTTGCATAAATTTATATAACAACTACATAAATAGAAAAAAATTATAATATTTTTGAATTTTTTAATCCTCATGTCAATACTATAAAAAACATTAATATATCGAGATGAAATATGACTAAGAGTGTACCATGTAGTTTAAGTATTCAAAAATAAATTAATTTTATGTAGGGATCTTGGTAATACCTACCATGAAATAGTAAAACTTTATACTCTAATTTTTTTTATACAATTTTATTTTGTAACATTAATTTCTTATAAATTTTTAATTTTTGTAGGGATCACTATGTTATTATTTTGATCATTCTATATAATCTAAAAATATTTTTTTTCATCTAATGCATGAATATCTAACAAATTAACCACAATTGATGTGCTGTAGGTATTAGTAATACACTAAAATCAATGTATTATAAAAAATATTATAATTATATGTTTTATAATATCTTTTATAAGTTTTTTTAAGATAGTGTTCATTTTATTTATCATCAATTATGTGGTATGAGTAAATTTAGTACACACAAGAAACCTATGGAATTATACAAGTGGATAAGCAATGAGTTATATATAATAAAATTTCACTACCAAAATATATATCATAACAAATTATTTACATTTCTTAATATTTTTTTATTGTGAAAAATAAATTAATGGATGTGATTTTTGGTTATTATGTCTATAAATTTAAGACAGATGTCATATCTCATCCATAAACTGACATTTCCAAAGAGTTATTTATGAGAGTAAATACAATTTATTTCAAAATATTTATTAACCATTTATATATATATATATATATCCATTGGTATGAGGACTATATATAAATAACATATTCATATGAGGAAATGGATTTTTTCAAGAATGAGTGGAAAAATTACATGGTGTCAGAATATTTAATCACATCATAAAGAGGTGGGTTCCTATCACTTATATAATTTTTTTATTTTTCAATTTCATGTGAATTTTTTTTCATTATCAGCATTCACCAGATTTATAATTCATTTTATTTAAATTTGTGAATTTATCTACTTACCTTTTAGTTTCATGGCCTCAAAAGGACTTTATATAAACAAAAAACATAATAAAACAACTGAATTAAGTATTGAAATGGAATTACCCTCGGTTAACCAATTACGAATATTCGAGGTATTTTTCAACCAAGTACATTATTACCCATCCTAATTTCTTTATACTATTAAAGAAAACATCAATATGAATCATTTTTTCTATTTATTTGTGTATAAATCCACTCTAAAATAAATATATCATTATTCTTCATATTTAGAGAGGAAAATGTGAGAATTACAGTATCATGAGAGAGATATTGAGAAAATAAATAGGCATCGTCATGAAGTATTTTTAGGGTGTATTTTTATGAAAATGAATGAAAAGATTCAAAAAAAAGTTTCTATTATGTTTTAATTAAGGGTTTTAGTTGATTAGTAATATCAAATTCCCCAATATATCTTTTAAATAAATTTTTCAGATCTACCTTAAAAGTGTTATTACCTCTAAAATCATGTATAACAATAATAACTCATGATTTAAATTGATTTATATAATTAAATTTTATTCTAGTTCTACAAACATGCATTTAAGGCTAATAACTTATGAAATTATATTATATTATCATAAAATTTTAGGTCAATGATCATAGATTTATTTTTTTCCTATAAGTAAAACCCAAACATAAATCCAAAGTTTGATATGATCATAATTAATAAAGTGTATTTTTAATTTCTATAAACATTCCTCAAATGATTAAAACTAAGCAATTGACATCGAATTGTCAAAAAAATAATAAAAAATATCAATGAATCATTTGTGACAGTATAACTAAAAAAACATTAAACTCGTGTGTTATCTATCTGGAATGATACAAAGTTTCTTTTTACTACTAAAAGTCTTTATACTTCTATAAATATGCATGAAAAAATAATAAATTATTAACTGAACTCATACTTTCATAAAAATTTAGGACAATAGTTGTCAATTAATTTGTCGCCAATAGGAAAAAACTATACATCAATTCAACCTAGGATATAAAATTAATTATCCAATGTCATTTTTATAAATTTTAACATCGTTTGTGTTTTAAAAATATTTATCAAACAATAAAAATTAAAAAAAATAGTTTAGATTATTATGAAAATTTATGTTAACAATTTTGATTTATTTATGAATTATTGAAATAAATTGCATTCCAATCCAAGTTGTGATCTTTTTGTAATGATTCAATGTTAATTTTTCATATATAATTTGTATTTATCATTATTGTTATATATTACTTTGTGGTATGGTTGTTTATGTATTATTTTATCCTTTTAAATTATATATAATATATTATAAATAAATATACTATGAATTATTTTAAGTTTATCACAAATTATAAAACATTAAAATTATAAATTTTTTTATATTTTTTTATTAAAATAGTCATTTTTTTATTAATGGAAATCGCTTCTTTGGTATAATTTGGATTAATACTTGAAAAATCTCTCCTACGAGTTGTATTATTTTTTAATTGATTTTAATTGTTTTTGTTTATAAGTGTTGTATATCAACATTATTGTTATAGTAATTGTTTTTGAAATATATCAATGTAAATATATTTATACCTAAATTCTATAATTTAACTATAATTTTGATATTATGAAAATATTTTGTAGATATTGAAATTTTTTAATCTAAATTTCTTTTTTTATTTGATGTTCGTTCTCATAGTTTTATGTTTATGATGTGGAAGCTGATATAGGATTTTATCAGTAATTTTTTAACACTGATAAAGGTCATAAAATTTTCTTAACATTGAAATTATTATCTCTTTAAAAAAATTGATTAAATAATTTTAAGAATTAATAAAGGACCTTTTATAGTAGTGAATGAAATGGTGCTTCTCCATGGTACAACATTTTTATGTCTTAACTATTTCTTTTCTCACAAGAGGGTAGTTTTAAAAGTATGAGGATTCCCTTTTATAGGGACCCACATTATATAATTTTCATGTGATTGAGAATGATGAGTTTATTTAAAGGATAAAATGTTAGGAAATTCTCATCTTTCTTATTAACATTCAACCATAAGTAATATTTAGGTGTGTATTTCATTTCTAAGGAATTATGCACTCTAATGAGTTGTGAAAAAACACCCTTGAAGTGTTTTTGTTATTTTTTTATTATACTATAACATATTACAGCTAGGATTCCCTCTATAAAAGACCCTAATACTATGATTTTATGTCCAATGGTAATCTACGGATATTAGATAGTTATATAGTTAAGGTGTTACTCTTCAATATATTAGGTTTGAATTTCATTATCATCTATATACTATTTTTTGGAGTTAGATATTCTTTTATTTGGATCTAGTTCAAGGTAGCTTGATCATCCTCAAAAACATAGTTAGTTATGTAATTACTCTATATGATAATGGATTTTTCACTATGTGTTCCTCCATTATGGGGTTAAGGAATCCCTCATTCAAGAAAATATGGATGGTTTTAGCTTGATCCACCTATATTACAATGTGACCCTTCAATGTATAAGGAAAAATAATGGGGGCCTTATTTTTGAAATAAGTATCTGTGTAAGTTTAACATTTTATAAATTTGTGTTGTGATTGAGAACTCAATATCATGCTTTATTTTATATCTACTTTGGTTATTATACATGAAAAATATATATTTTTCAATTTTCAATACTTGTATGATGTCCATACCTGGGTACCACTCAATGGTGTCACAAAGTTGGTGGGCCACATGTCCTCAAGTGCACCTCTCCATACACCAAAGGCAGCCGACTAGAAGCGAGATCATATGGGGTATATAGGGGGATACTATTCCCTCTTGTTAGAGTAGATCACATCGAATGAGTAATAATACATAAATAGTCAAAGCATATGTAAATAGATGGAAAAATGGACATAGACACTATAATAATATGACCAGTAACCCACTATGGAGGAATAAGACATAAACATCCAATAAATAGATAATAATCAAAATATAGGAATTGAATCATATATAAAATATAATGATAAATTATGTCATTCCTCTAAAAAACTGGAAAACAGGTATACATGGAAGTGGGAAATACATTCTATAAAAATGAATAAAAAATAATCCAAAACTATCCTACCTACCAAGCATGGTCCTGGTCATCTACTACCAAGTTCAATCCTAATAAACCAATCAAGATCAAGTGTCCAAAGTGGGGTGTTACCCTTTTCAACACCTTAATACATATAATCTTCCCAGGTACTAAAATATACCTAAATATGGTGTGATATAAATCTCAGTAGGCCACCACCAATGACATATATACCATACAGTCTATCAATATAAACTAAAACAGTGTGTAGGTATATATGAAAGTAAATATAGTACAGTAATTTAAATACACTGATACCTGGTTTATCCTTAGCTAGTGTTAGAACATGTAATCATTTAATTAATAATGTTACAGTTTATAATAAATGAATAAATATTATCTAAGGTGTGAAAAGGGAATACTATAATGAAAATAATAACAAAGGATCAAATGTAATAACCAAGGTATCCTTGATGATGATAATAATGAAAGAGGATCCAATGTAATAACCAAGGTATCCTTGACCTCAAGGGTCGATCCAACTCAGTAGTAGCTTGTAGCCTGGATAAAGGGGTATGAGTGTAATCCAAGGGTATTATCCCAAGTAATTACACTATAAATAGTTTTAACCATGTATAAGGATCTCATCAAAGGAAAATAGGCTAAGCATGACTAGGTCTAATGGGGTCAATCCATAGAACCACATTTCTGAATACATAAATATGTATCTAAGGATTGTATCCAAGGCAACCTAATATCTGGAAGATAGTGAAGGGATCCTATGGTGTCATTTTGAGCATCTGTTAGTAGATAAGGACCGTGTTCCAAGGTGGGTATCTCCCTTGGAAACTGGCTCCTTGAATCCAAATGGTATCCTCTAAATGCTCAAGGAATTCCCTCAATAATACAAGGATGGATCAAGTCTGACCACTCTTATAAAAGGGGAAATGTTCATATGAAATAGGTACCTCATACATACATATTATTATTTTAATTCCATGTAATAATCATTCCTTTTAATAATTCAATAGGTTCATTCCATTGTATTTCGTACTAGGTGACAATGCTAATTAGGACATGAAACCAATTACCAATTCAGTTATAAAAAATTAGTGGGTTCATTTCATAGAGGACATGAAACCATTTAATAATTTAATTCCATATTAAATTATATGGTTTATTCCTTTACCTTTCATAAATTTCTATGCACCCAACATTTTCTATAATCCCTTTCAGAATCATGAAGTAAAAAATGAGTCATGGTCTCAAACCATTCTATTTGGTAACCCATGAAGATGGACTATCTCCAAAATATACATGTCTCCCAAATGATCCATTGATAAAGTCTCTCATATCAATAACAAATGTGATACTTTTTTTAATTGGTATACAACCACCCAAATAGTGTCATTATTCCAAGGCATCCTTAGGATACCCACCAAAAAAATCCATGATAACATCATCCTACTTCCATTCCATAATGGAAAATGGATGTATTAAACCAACAAGTTATTTATGCTCAGCCTTCACCTGTTGACAAGTATAGAATCGTTTCATGAACCCTACAATCTTCTTTTTTATCCCTGACCACTAATATTATCGAAATAGGTGATAGAACATTTTGGTTAAACTTGGATTTACTACCCACTTTAAGGAATGAAAATCATGCATCATCTCCTCTCTCATACATATAGTTACAACAACATGGCCCTAGACATAGATGGTCTCATCCTCATCTATGGTCCAATCAGAAGGTGACTCCCTACCTTCAAGGATTTACCTTAAGGAAAAAAATTAGATCCTGATACTACCTTTCCTTGGTCCATCTCAAGAGTTTAGACTCCATTGATATAGATATGAGAGTCATCTTCTCCTATCCCTCCTGAACCACAACATGCATCAAAGCTAGAAAATTCATCATCATCCACTCAGAACTAGACTCTTGAACTACCTAAACATGAGTTTTCCAACTCAAACCCTCATCAACATTGTTTCCCTTCCTAGGCATATATGCTACCTAAAAATAAAATGATAGTATATACTAAACTCATCTCCACTGCTGTGGATTTAAATCTCATAGGGAAAAAAATGTACTTTAATCTCTTATGCTTGGTATACATAATAAAATTTTATCCCAAAAGAAAATTCCACAAACACTTCAAGGAATAAAAAACTATAGCTAACTAGTGGTCATAAATAGGGTAGTTCCATTCATGTGGAATTAACTATTGTGACTCATATCCCACAACTTGATATCCCCACATCAACACTACTCAAATCCCAATATCAGATGTGTCACAAAACATTGTATACGCCTCCCTTGGCTCGGGTAGGATCAAGATTGGGTGGTCATCAATCACTCCTTAAACTCATGGAAAGTATTCTCATATTCTCTAGAACATTAAAAATTTACCCCCTTCTTTTTCAATCCTAAAATAGGTACCTTTAAGAGGGAAAATCCCTCAATGAACCTTCTATAATAACCCACCAATCCTAGAAAACTGAGAATATCTAAAACTTTCTTTGGCTACTCCCAAGAAAATCAACATGTTCCATCTCTAGGTCCACTGACACACCTTCTTCTAAGATGATGTGACCTAATAAGTGTACCATGTCGATCTATAATTGAAACTTGGATATCTTAGCTTATAGAAAATGATCTCTTAGGGTACTCAGGATTATGTCAAGATTTTGGGCATGATCATCATGAGTCTTGGAGTACACCAAGATATAATCCACAAACACTACCAAAAATTAATCCAAGTACTGGTGGAATATTCTATTCATCAAGTCCATAAACATAGTAGGAGTTTTCATCAACCCAAATGGAATTAGGATGAACTCATAAAGACCATAATTGATTCTAAAAGTAGTTCGTGGTATATCATAAGGTTGAACTATCAAATGATAATACACTGATCTCATTTCAATATTAGAAAAGACACAAGTTCCTCTCAACTAGTCAAAGAGATTGTCAATACACAGAATAGAATACTAGTTCTTCACTATCATCTGGTTCAACTTCTATTAATCAACACATAAGTTCAACATCACATTAGCCTTATTAGAAAAAAAAATTGGAGAAACACAAGGTGATAAACTCAGAAGGATAAAACCCTTATCCATAATCTCTTCCAGTTGAGTCTTGATCTCATAAATATCTATTGGTTTCATTCTATATGGTGGAACAGAAACTTTCCCAACTCTGGGAATGATCTCAATTGTAAATTCCACATCTCTCTTGGGTGGAATCCCTGATAAGTCCTTAGGAAACACGTCCTAGAACCTATCCACTTTGGGTGGAAATACATCATAATCTACACCTCTGTCATCTAGAAATAGACTTGTAACCTAGGTGGTGAGATCCCCGAGTTGTTGATGAACTATCCTTGCATGGCCTTCCTAGATACCCACTCTCCATGATGAAAATAATTTTACCCTCAAGAGACGTAAACTTCACTCTCCTATAGTAACAATATATGTGGGATCATTATTCTACCAACCAGTCCATAACCAAAATCAAGTTGAAACCTAACATATCTAGAATGTCGAGGTCCCAAAGGAAACAAGATTCTCCAACCTTGAGAGAACACCCCTTTCATAAACAGATGACTCTCAATCATACTCCCAATGGTGTATCGATCATCATAATCCCACTCAAAAACTCCACTTCTAGACTAAACGTATTCAAAAATTATGAAAATATAAGGAATGAGAGGAACAAGTATAAAATAAGGCACTAGAAAATGTAAAAGCTACAAGAATAGTACCTCTAACTACTGATGGTTCAGCCTTTCTATCCACGTGTGTAGCCTGAACTGTATGCAACTATCTTTCCCCTCCTATTTTTGATTCAATATAAGTCCCCTGAGTTGAACCACTCTACTAGTATGGGTTCTCTTTCCCAGAAGCACCTCATCCACTTCCTCAACCACTATGGCTAGTATAACTCCAACTGCGAGACTGATATGGGATTGAAGACCCCCTTCCAGAAATCTGATTCTTCCTAGATCCACCATCATTACCCATTTTTTGTGGGTTCCTATAGAAATACTATAGATATACCATCCTTCCATAAGATTGGCACTCTACTGATGGTCAGAGACAATGTCTAAAAAATTTACCCAACCTACCACACTAGGGGAAGAGAACTCAAGTAAGATCCTAAGTAACTAATCCTTCCCCCTATCCACTCTTCTTTCCATTACCCTAGTAAACATTATCATAGTGATTCTTCCTACTCTCAAAATTATTACCTTCTGATCATCCATTAGAAACAATCTATCATCCACTAGAAGCCTCTTTCAGGTTCCCCTCAGAGATGAGATTATAATCGACCACCTCAGCAAACTTCTTTAACCTAAAGATGTTAACCTGGGACTTGATCTCATATTTAATCCCATCCTAAAAATGTATTTCTGTGTCTGTATCATCCCCTTCCAGCACTGGAGAAAATCACTACAAGCTGATAAAGTTACCATCATAGTTCATCATGGACATACTCCCTTGGGCCAGCCTTATAAACTTAGATGCCCTCTCTAGTCCTAGTGTATCTAGATAAAAGTGATTTTTGAACTTATCTTGGAAGTCCTTTCATATCATTTTTTTTAGCTTCTCACTCTGAGCCTAAATATCCCACCATCGCTTCATTGATCCTTACAACATATAATCTTCTAATTTAAATCTTTTCTCAGTAGGAGTCTATAATATCTTAAGAATATTCTAGATAGACTCAATCCATAACTCAGCTACCATAGGTCCACCCTCTCTAGTGGAATTTGTAGGGTGATGAAACTGAAACTCCCATGTCAAGTTAGACATAATTTTCATAGAATTCCCTAGGATAATTTCCCTAAAATTTATAAAGTGATCAAATCTCTCAATGAACTACTCTCCAACTTCCTCACTCAAAACTATCAGAGCCTCATGTTCCGCTACTAGAGGCACATTTCTATCTGTATCCTCCTATCATTCTATCAACAACTATTATCATGGAGTAATATATCTAAAATTAAAAACACGCATCTTAGGACACATTACACACCATTATTAACACATTTAAGGGAATTTACATAAATATATAACAAGTCATCCCCCATAACCCACCACAAGGTCAAAACTGAGGCACTATCACTACCTTTAACCATCCCTCATCTCGGTCTTGGTTAAAAAAAGTTAAACACATTATCATTAACTCAGTTTCTCATTAGACACACACTTTCCAAATTTTTCATCATTTTAACATTTTAAATTCATATTAAGAACCTTTTTCAGTTCAATTACACAATAAAAGAAAAACATTTCAATTTCAATAACTTTACCAGAACCTTCTTTTCCATGTGTGTCTAAAAATTATACATGTTACAATAATTCTTGAGCTCCTAGAATGATGCATTCATATTGAACTCTTGTTCCATATTGAGCCATGAGTCAAATATCATAAAATATTCGAAATAATAATCACATCACATAATTATTTCATCACCTGAGGTGAAATAACATCCAATTGTTACAACACACATCAATAACAATAATCCCACCCTGGGTTCTTGGCTTTTACCCCCGCACATGTGTTAGCTAATCCCAGGCATGAACTCTTAACTAAGGACCTACTCATCCTAATCTCTTATATACCTTTACCAAATAGTAAGACAAAATAAAGGAAAATAAAATTCCTTTTATGTCACTTTGTGACATCCCAACCCAGGTTCCACATGTCAGTACCCCAAGCCAGTTGGTCACATGACCTCAAACACACCTCCTCGTATTCTAGAGGCTTCCAAATAGTAGTGAGGGTATGATATATATAACATGGGGAGAATATACCCTCTATAACAAAGAATAAAAATAGTGTAAATAATTAAACAATAACTAGATGATAATAATCAATAAGAAGAAAAAATATTATAACCAGAGAAAACCAATATCACATTATGAACAAAAACAAGAAACCATATCCAAAACTAATAGTAGATATGTCATTCTATAGAAAGTATCAAGTTTCTAATGAAAAATATAAAAGAATAAATTCACGGACAACTCCAAGCGGGTCTTGACACTATGTCTGGTTCCCTCATCTATCTTCAATCCCAACTCATCTATATAACATAGGTATATTTCCCCTATCATATCCTATAAACAAGAAGTATATTCGGTTATCAATCAAGAATCCAATGTAGGGTGTGATTACAACTCAGTAGGACACCACCAATAGCATCTAAAATAATATCCAGTCAATAACAGTGTGTGCATATGTATAAAGAATAAACTACAATCAATAAAGTAAATAGTTTACATATTCAATTATTCTTTATTTAACCACATCCTTTTCCCTGGGTTCACGATGACCATGAACCATGAATAAATACTTTAGCCCATTCCAAATTCTAAACCATATCACATAGGTAAATACAATTCATTATAACATGAGATTTAATTATCCATTTCATTTCAATTCATAGCACAGCCACTTGGAATTACAGTCCATTTCCAATCTCATGGGCGTAGAACATCGTGTCTAGCACCCCATGAGTATTTAGAGCATCAGACTCTGTCCCACAACTCATGGGCATTTGGATCATCAGTCCCTATCCCATATGATAATATTCACATGCATGCATTTGGTCCTAGAACGTCATGTGTAGGACCTCGTGGTCTTTTGAAGCATTAGTCCTTATCTCACACCCCATTTATCAATCAATCACATATATCACTTATATCAAATTTAACAAGTTTAACCAATATTAACCCTCTTATCAACAATTCACATCATAGTATATCATTTCAATTATCAATTCAATCATAATTATTTACTTCAATCACATGGAATAATAAGAACCATTCACCATTAAATCATCTATCAACATTTAATCAAATAAACCATTTACTCTTTACAGTGAATCAAACCACCCCTTAATTCCCATTATTCAATCAATCCAATTTACATTATTTAACCAATTCTGAAATCCCATCAATTAACCTTTTCCATAACCCTATTAACCAATCAATTTCAAAATCATGTCTTCCATTAATTAATTAATTAATTAATTAATCCAATTCATGATTTGATTTCCAAGCATAGAGATTTATAATTCATGATTACAAACACACAATATAATCAAGAATATGAGATTTAAAATTTATACCACCTACATCAAGATTGTATACAAGCGTTTTCCAAATCGGAAACCCCCAAATTGAAGTGAAATGTTTAATTGTACAACAAAGAATGAGATCTAGAACCAAAAACTAGATCCAAGATCAAATGGAAAAAAAATCATAACATAGATCTAAACCATCACCAACATGGGAAAACTTATCCCTCTTCATCAGTAAATAGAGACGGGAGAGAGAAAAAAATCACACGGGGAGAGACTACTTATCAGGAGAGGTTAAGATCCTCCAATCATATCTTTGATTCATTAAGAATTGGGTTTATAAGGCCTTGGAATCCATCCAGGAGCCTCTAATTTCAAAGAAAATTAGTTAGGGTAAATCTGGGTTGTTTAGGGATATAAATAGAGGTTTTGGTAATTTTTAAATAATTTTTTGGGGGTTTAATTTTCCTTGTGCACGGTTTCCTGTATGGGGTGCATGGTTTTCCCAAATTGTGTGCCTTAACTGTGCACCTCCCCTTAGGGGTGCACAGTTTTTCTTAATAGGACACATGGTTTGAAAAACTATAAGAAAATAATACAATCCCACTCTATTTGGGGATGCAATGTTTTTTGGGTGTAGATGCACGGTTTGGGAATATCATGTGCCAACCGTATACTACCCTTATTCCTCCAAAATTCTCAAATTTGCACTTGAAACACCCCAAAAAAACCCACACAAGGTATACCAATATAAGAGAAAAATAGTTCCTATAAAATATCATTATACATCTCCATAAAAGGTATTAATCTTACAAACCTACCTCAAAACTTGTAAACTTTGACAATGGTATCTCAAAACAACCTCAAAAAGGGCTAAAGAGGAAAGATAGACCAAGAGGGATCCTAGAAAACCCAAATCCCAAATTTTAATAAAAAGAAACATGAACCCTAGGTCACTATAAACAAGTAAGAATAAGAACTAAGGAGAAAATAAAAGGATAAAGAGAGGAAACATCTAAGAGGATACTACCCGGAAGATTCACACCAAAACCTTGAAGAAATCCCAAGAATCCACCAAGAGGAGGAGAGAAACCAAGGGGAGAGGTGAGGAAGGATCTCCCTTGGAGTCATGTAGACCAAAGAGGGGTGAGGGGTGATTTTTGGTTAAAAACCAAGAAGTGAAATTTGGTAAAATACCATTTTTATTGAACCTAGACACTACACATGATTTGGTCACATAGTTTAGGGAATTTTTCTCCAACCATGTACCCTATACTTGGATTCTAGAGAACCAAACATGTGTAGGAAACATGATTTAGAAAACCATGTGTTGACCATGTGGCTCAAATCTAAAAAAAATTATAGATTCCATCGCATGGTTGTAGCGTAGTTTGGAAAACCATACACCCTAATTATGCTACATTCTCTACATGCCCAAAAACTCCCAATTTTAAGGAAAATCTCACAAAAATAGATAGAAATAAATAGAAATAAAAATTAACAAAATAATATAGTAGTGTCAAGTTGGGGAGTGATAATAAACAATGTTTGAAAAAAAATAGTAGCATTGTTGCGTGACAGCATTAACAAAAATTATTAAGGTGAGAAGTAGAGGTATAAAATTCTAGGTTAGATGGAATGAACACAACCATCTTGTTAACCCCAACAAGTTTATTTTCATTAGTTATATTTGATTCACCACTTTAATTCATGTTTCAATTGATTTAGATACATGGTATAGTGTTATGCCTATGATGAAGAAACTAATTTGGGGATAGATCAGGGTATAATTATAATATACTTTCTCTATTTTACTATAAAATAAAATAATAAAATGTTTATTTACTCTTTATTATCCCTTACAGAATTCATTTATACTAGATGAATATTAAATAAAAATTTTATTAATGGTTTTTGGAAAGTTTCATAGAGTCTTTAGGACAATTCTCATCATATTAGGGAAGCTGAAGGTAAACTAAACTCACAACCACCATAGATATATACACACATGATAAACTAAGAAACAATGAATTTTTTTAGTGGTCATCATGCATCATTTTCAGTACATTGTGATTGGTAATAATTTACTTTCATATACATGTATTAATCACTTTTATTAAGGATTTTTAATTTATGAAATAGTAACAAGGTTCTAAAAATAAGCAATGTGCATAAAAACCAACATAACTCTACCGTAAAGAAAGGATGGGGTATGCTTCACTTGAGAAAAAATTGTTATGTATTATAAATCTACAATAATTATTTTATGTGTCATGAAATAACAACATAATTTTATTCCTTTTTTTATATGTAGATTGATGTATCAAAATCCAAAGCACTTCCATCTCATGTCATATACTATGGAAGTAGGCTCATTCAAATAAATATGGAATACTAGTAGATGAAAACACACAAAGATTATAGTAATCATGTGTAATTATAACATAATAAAATTTTGTTCTACTTTAAAATGATATTAAATAACAATGAATATTTGTTTTCCTATATTTTTATTTATTTTATACACAAGAATAGTCATTGGTTTTTTCTTATGAATGACTACTTTCAATGGCCTTAAAGTGACCATAGTAATATTGAAACACTAAAGGTGAAGGTTTTGGAGTGTCTCCTAGAACATATTTGGAGAAAAGAAATGCATAAGGGGATAAATATAAGTAAATGGATGTGATGTAGGCCCGAATAAATGTTCTATAAAAAAAATAGAGAATATGATTTGTTATAGAATATTATGGGAAGGAATAAAATAGAATAAAAAACACAACAAAAACCACTACGTAAAGATATAGCACCCCCCCCCCAGCTTTGAGGCTAGTCATTCTCCTCAAAGGTCTTCCTTACCAAAGGTAATTAATTTTTTCATAAGTATTTATAAAAAATGTGAATCAGTCATATATTTATACCTTTCCTATATTAATATTCTACATGGTTAAATTGATTGGGATTTATATATATAATCACCCACTTGTCAATTTTTTGTTAGGGGTGTAATGTAAAATATCCAAGGATATTTTTTCCACAAAAAACAACTTTTAATAGATCCTATGGGAGTAGGGCTTCACATAGCTCACAATCCAAGCATCAATCTATATATTACCTTTGACTATTTGGATTTCCACATGGTAGAAATTTCTATTATAACTTTCAAAGAATAGATATTTGATCTTGTAAAAATACATATTGACAATGATGTATGTTCTTTATAATTAATTTTTATAAAAAATATTTAACAATTAATAAAAACAAGCCTCAAGTAAGGAATACTATTATAAATGTATAAAAGGAATAGGAAACATTGATCCAAATAAAAAAATCAAAAGTATTAACCAATCAATCTAAAAAATATTTAAATGGTACATTTTCCTTATTAGTTCAACTACCGCATTTACTAATATTACAAGTTCATGTGGATGAAACATTCAAATATGGTAATATGACCATCATTTATTTTTTAGAAAAAAAATATATGGAGATGATATTATATACTATCATGTTATTGAGAATGTAGATGAAATCCTAAATCATAGATGGGTGGGAGTATCGGTTGTAAATATATAAATGAGGTGTTTTTTCATAATCAATTTTCCCAATAGTTGGTCTACTATGTTAATTATATTTAAATACTATTCAAGTTTTTTGTAGGTGTATAAATGAGTAATATGTGAAGGGAAAACCCTGAAAACAAAAATTTAAACTAATTAGTCCTCACATCACTTCTATAAAAAAACATCATTATAAGAAGATAAATATTTAGAAATAGTAGACAAATGGTTGTAATGTTTGAAAAGAAACCTACATATGAAAAAATATTCCTAATACTCATGATGTAGGGGTAAAACTCTACAGTATAATCATATCAAATATATTTTAATTTCTTTCATTACTTATTATTTTTTGTTTATTAGGGAGTATTGGTTGCTCATTACAATCAATTTGGACACTCGAAAGATTTATTTTTTGGATTAAATCCATAGATTACCAACAAATCAACCATATATAATGATTTTTATCAATTTTTAATACATTTCATTCAAAATTTTACAAATAAAATGCAATTTATATGTTTTATATTATGTTTTAATGAAAAAAAATTATGATTGGGTGGTGTTTAAATATCACCAAAATCATGGTATGAGGATGGTCCATGAGCATAATAAGACTATTAAATTCTACAACTAGATAAGTATTGGGTTATATATAATAATATTTATCTATAAAAACATATATAAAAACAAATTACTTATTTTCCTTAATTTTTATACAGTGTCTAAAAAAATAATCTTAAATTTAGTGGTTACTATGTTTATAAATTTATAAAATATATCATATTCCATCAATAAACTAGCATCCCTAAAGAGGTATTTATGATGATAATTACAATTTCATTTAAAAAATATTTACTAATAATATTTTTATTTTTATTTTTCCAGTACTACCAAGAATTTAGATATTCCTCATAGTTAAAATATGAAATATATTTATATAGAATCGAGTTAATAGAATACATAGTGTAAGAATGTATACAAACATCAGGAAGAACTAACTTCCTGCTATTTATTTAGTTAATTTTCTGTTCATTTTATCTACTTCTATTTTATTTTATTCTCTTATTAGTTTTATCTACTACTTATTTATTTAATTTTCATAGTGATAATGAAAAAATGACTTTATTGAGATTTGAATTTTCTCCAACCATTTTTTGCTTTATAAATAGAAAAAAAATCTTGGTGAACAATCAATTCTTGATAAAATCTCCAATGATGATGTGTCAATAAGGTAATATTTGTTCTCTTTATAGAGTTATTTGTTCTTTATTTGTTCTATTTATGTTTATTAATGTGTCTTTTCAGTTTACAAATGACTCAAAGTGTGTATTTTTAGTTTAAATGTATTGAATAGAACTTTATAAACGATATTGTTTTTCCTGATAAAATGTGTGTTATATTTTCTACACAATAAAGCTACATCTCTTTCATAATGAAGTGGTATTTATAGAGTATAAAGGGAAATGTGACCATTAGTATTCGACTGGAATATGACTGTTGGTCGATATGACCATTGGAAATGATACTCTTGTTAATAATTTTAATGTTATAATGAGTAGAAATGACAATGGATAATTAATTAAGAAAGGAGAAATGATGGGCTCAACCAGTAGGGTTGTTCTATATCAATCCCATCTGTTAGAACTTGGGAGGGAGGTAGAATCACTGGGTTTTGACCTTTTCCAAGCCTAATATGAGCTTTAATAAGTAAAGCTCGAATGAAATCTTTTATTATAGAAGTTCAAGTTAGTTAAAATTACCACTCATGCAATGTTAGCCGAACCACTTCATGAATCTATAACCATCACACACATTACCCTTAGGTCATATTTTAGAGTTATAAGGGGTTATTTTTTGAGGACTTAGTTACTTAAAGTGTAATTTCTTTGTATGAATAAAATTTTTATTCCATTAATTCATTTTTTTAGAATACTTTTTTCAAATAAATTGAGATGGAAATTGAAAACAAATTGATTTTTCGGACAAAAATTGTACTTTATAGAAAAGATATAAATTTTTATAATAAACTAATATATTATGACTAATACTTATTTTAATGAAATATTATTGATTATCCACTAAATGAGGCTAATATTCATTGTTAATATATATAATATTCATGTGACTTATTATTCATAAACACCATTTTAGTGAATTTTACACTTTGAACATCATTTCACATTATGATTGTAATACCTTCTTAAATTGCACTGTTATGTGGTACATTTTTGAACATCATTTAAAGTACCCAATGATTCATCTGATTATACATATTTTAATTTTATATTTTTTTAAATTTATCTACACTCCAATATGAACATGTTTCATTCAGGGATCAATGCAGAATTCATGGAAGAAGATGGAGATATTTTTTGATGAAAGGAAGCAATTCTAGAGAAGGCAGATTGGACACTAGCCCACTGATGAGACTGTGGGGCCCAACATACAGGCCCAATGAATCCCAAATTTTGTGGGATGATATAATAAATGCATAAAAACAAAATAACTCTTCATGATCCAATGCTAATTCGGCCTCTATGGTGGTTATTAAGGCGGCCCAAGTTAGAGATACAATTCTGGGCCAGATTCTGCGGCCCAGAAAAACATTCCACTAAATTTTTCATATCTCGGAATACTAAACTCAAAATGGGCCCAAATTTTACAGGAGGATAAAAGACATCAGGAGCTACATTTTATTCTTCTATGTCCCACTCTGATTCAGCCATCTAGATGGTCTTTAAGACGCTTCTGTTTGGTGAAGGAAAGATGGCTGCCACCTCGGGTCAAGGGTGGAAAAATCAACTCTCCCTTACTTTCCACCCACCTATGGCCTACCAAAATTAATTGAGGAGACTTGGACTGTTGGAGGCTCGACCCAAGGGCTAAAAAATGTCTATTTAAGGCAGTGGTGTTGGAGTATTGAAGGATCTTTGGTGCTTGGTTTCATTGTAGTGTTATGCTGCTGCTTTGTGTTTGTAATCGCATTTCTTCCCCATGTAAGTTGTTTAATTCACCTTAGTTTCTTAATAAAAGTTCCTCTTATTTTATTATTCTTTTCTTCTCATTATCACTTTGATACCTTTGGTTCAAGGTGTTAACTTGTTCATACCAAACCTTGTGATATTTATCACACAACGGAGGAGTGATTTTTTTTTTTTTACTTCTTCAATTCCACCTTTGTAAGTCTACTTCCCGCTTCCGTTGAAGACATGTCATAAATGGAGGGATAACTATTTTATGGGTTGATACAAGGGAGTAGCAAGGACTGGATTGGATGTTATTTATCACTCTATTAATGGAAAATCACTTCTTTTAAATGAGATTTTTATTTGATGATTTTAAAACATCTTCATCCTTATTGAATTTAAGGTCACACATTCAAGTGATAATACGAACCTCTACCTTGGAGTGCTCAAAACTTTTATCCTTCAAGTTTATAGGTGATTATTATTAGGGTGTGTAGGCATTAAAACAGTAAGTGATGATTTCGTTTGATCTTCTTAAATGAATCCATCTCAATTATAATAAATTGAAATCATTAAAAAAGTAATTCATCCAATCCACTCCAAGTGATAACCTAGGATCAACTCATTCTTTTAAATTTAATTCACTTAAATATGTTAGTTATCCTTTAAACCCATATAAAATCAACCCAAGTTGGCCACTTCATAGTCAAAAATAGTCCATATAATGTACGTGTCTATAGGTTTCTTCTTAGGTCTCTGAGGATTCGATAACCCAAGCTAAACAACAAGGACCGTTCTACCTTCATCTCTTGGGTAAATTTGAGCGAGAATCAAATTTTGGCGCCATTTACGGGGACCTAAGTAAGTTATCTTAGACACTATCATCCTTTTTTTCATCCTAATTCTCTTTTCTCACCCCTCACTTCTATGGAAGTCAATTTTGAACAAGTCCAAACATGGGAAACCTATCCCCACTTTGATCACCCAACCCCATGTGTGATGTACAATGACCATCCTAATTTCTACATGTGGGATCATCAACAACCAAATGAACCACATTGTTTTTACCCCTATGATACACAAAACATCTCAACATATAATGAGTTTCAATCCCCACAAATCCAATTTGAACATCTTCCTATGGAATTCCAACAACATAGTTATCCTCCCAGAATAGATCATCTGTATCAACCCCTTATCCATCCTAATCCACATCCATTACTTGAAAAACTATGTCAACAAATGGAGATAATGAATTTTTAGGTTTCATCATTGAGGTTAGAACTACAAAGCATTAAAACTTGTGAGGAACTCATCCCTACACAAACTATCCCTTCCATAACCTTATGTGAAGTGTCTAGTTTCCCACAAACCTCTCATGAATTTACTGAAGACAAAGCCTTTGGATTTGGGGAAGATGAAGAGGATAAAGGAATTGTTGATGGGTGTTTAAATCAAGAGGAAACTGATTTTTTGTATTCACAAGAGGGAAATTTGACATCATGGATTGAGTCTCATGAATATAACTCCATTGATGATTTTTCAAAAACACAAATCACTTAACCATTAAGAGAAATCAAAAACTTTGAGTCTATACCCATTCCTGAAATTGATCTTTCAAATTTGGTGGTTGAATCTTCTATTCAAAAGGAACCAATTATTTTGAGCAATTTTGAAAATGAAACTGAGTTCAATTCAAAGTCCCAACCTATGTTTGAATGTTTTAGACTACCTGAACTCAAACAAAAGGACTTTCCATCCACCCTCAAGTTTCCATTCATTGGGGATAGCCAAAAACTTCCAGTTGTCACCATTTCTTATCTTGAACCCAATAAAGAGGTAATGATTCTTAATGTATTAGAAAATACTACAAAAGAAATTGAATCCATCATTTATTATATTCTGTGCATTTACCTGCTCATTTTAGAACAGAGGTTTGTGCATGAAATAAATTCTAAAAATAGAATCAATTTCAACCTAGTAGAAGTGGTGAAACATGTGGTCTTTAAAATTTTGAAATTTGGTATTGGATAAGTTGGGGGGTTCAAGTCGAGCTAACGACGTTAAACAAAGCGCTGCATGGGAGGCAACCCATGGTTCACAAGTTCCCAATCATTTTGTTGTTTTAATCAACTTTATATTTTAAATATGATTAATTAATCATTTTGATATTTAATAAAAAAAATAGACTGTTGACCTGTTCTTCTATTATGAGTATGGATGGGTACGAAAGGGGAGCACCATATTCATCCGTGTCACGTGGTGTGATCCTTGAGTAATACCTTACCCATAAATTTAAAAAGAAGACAATGTATCATCAGTTTATTTTATTTTATATATATATACTTATATTTTACTTATATATATATATACTATTTTGTTTTGTTTTTTTTCCTTTTTCCACTAGGGAATTTTTCAAGTGACATGGATATCAAAGGAATAAATTCGAGTGGCAAGAACTTTAAACTTCAACCACCAGGTGACTTCATTCCATGATCCTCATTTTCAATTTCCTTTTTGAACGTTCATTCTCTACCACCACCCCCTTCTAAATTTTCTTTTATTTAAACACTGGCGACAATGTTATTTTAAGTTGGGGGGGAGATAAAATAAAAAATGCTTTTGTGTCAAAAAAATGATAAATGATTTGAAAAAAAAATTGTGAAAATGGAAGGAAAAATTCCTTTAACTTTAAACATGGTAATACACATTGCACACTTTGAAACTTAATATCAAATAATTTATCATGCCCTGATTCTGATTTTAATTCTTGTATAATTTCATGAGCATAGATTTTGGAAATTTTGGCTGTCCAATGTGATATTTCATCATTTATATTTTCATCCAAATAAAAAAAAGATCACAATGCACGTCCTTTGGATAGTGGGGTATTAGTTTGAGTTCATGGGGTCCCATAAATAAATAGCATAGGTTTGGTGATCATTTTAGTTTAATATGAGTATTCAAAAAAAAATTGCGCGTAGAGCAATGAAATGACCTAATGTGTGGCTTTCGGCACTTGGGGATCGTGACTCCATAGTTGTCTGGCCCAGAGTTGGTAATTTTATCTCTATTTTTGGTAATTTGAATTTGTTTTTGACTGATTTAACTCGAGATGATGCCCGAGTATGTGGGATTCACTTGGTTCCCTAAGGACTTTGAGCCTGGGAGTCATCAGCAAAGTCTCTCTACAGGGGTTAACTCTTTTGAGTGCAACTTCAATTACCATGGAAAAATTGAAAAAACAAAAAAAACAACAACAAAAACAAGAAAAAATTATAAAAAAATATTAATACTCATCTTAATATTGAAATATGATTCCACCTAGCGCTTCCGTAATTTCCCCCTTTAATAAAGATGAACCCCCATGTCTATTGTGATGCACAACACATCCTCATACTTAATTGATATTGGATGAAATATGGCAATGAATTTGAACAAAGGAATGGGCTTGGGATTGGGATATACTTATGAAACTATCTTGTATTAAAATATTTTGATGGGTTTCATGATTTTTTGGTATAAGGTTTTTTGGTGATCATTGTGTATTAAAATGTTTTTAGAAAAGGGAATTCAAATTTCATATTGTTGAGATATATTTTGCTCGGGACTAGCAAACCTCAAGTTGGGGGGTGTGATTAGCCACTAAATGAGGCTAATATTCATTGTTAATATATATAATTTTCATGTTCCTTATTATTCATAAACACCATTTTAGTGCATTTTACACTTTGAACATCATTTCACATTATGATTGTAATACCTTCTTAAATTGCACTATTATGTGGTACATTTTTGAACATCATTTGAAGTACCCAATGATTCATCTGATTATACATATTTTAATTTGATATTTTTGTAAATTTATCTACACTCCAATATTAACATGTTTCATTCAGGGATCAATGGAGAATTCATGGAAGAAGATGGAGATATTTTGTGATGAAAGGAAGCAATTCTAGAGAAGGCATATTGGACACTAGCCCACTGATGAGACTGTGGGGCCCAACATACAGGCCCAATGAATCCCAAATTTTGTGGGCTGCTATAATACATGAATAGGAACAAATAACTCTTCATGATCTAATGCTAATTAGGCCTCTATGGTGGTCATTAAGGTGTCCCAAGTTAGAGATACAATTCTGGGCCAGATTCTGCGGCCCAGACAAACAGTCCACTAATTTTATCATATCTCGTAATCCGCAACTCCAAATGGGCCAAAATTTTACAGACGGTTAGAAGAAATTCGGAGCTCCATTGTATTCTTCTATGTCCTACTCTGATTTGTACATCTAGAAGTTCTTTCAAACGCGTCTGTTCGGTGAAGGAAAGCTGGCTGCCACCTCGGGTCAAGGGTGGAAAAATCAACTCTCCCTTACTTTCCACCCACCTATGGCCTACAAAAATTAATTGAGGAGACTTGTACTGTTGGAGGCTCGACACAAGGGCTCAAAAATGCCTATTTAAGGTAGTGGTGTTGGAGGATTGAAGGATCTTTGGTGCTTGGTTTCATTGTAGTGTTATGCTGCCACTTTGTGTTTGTAATCGCATTTCTTTCTCATGTAAGTTGTTTAATTCACCTTAGTTTCTTAATAAAAGTTCTTCTTTTATTATTCTGTTCTTCTCCTTATCACTTTGATACCGTTGTTTCAAGGTGTTAACTTTTTCATACCAAACCTTGTGATATTTATCACACAACGGAGGAGTGATTTTTTTTGTTGTTGTTTTTACTTCTTCAATTCTACCTTTGTAAGTCTACTTCCCGCTTCCGTTGAAGACATGTCATCAATGGAGGGCTAAATATTTTATGGGTTGATCCAAGGGAGTATCAAGGGGCTGGATTGGATGTTATTTATCACTCTATTAATGTCAAATCAATTCTTTTAAATGAGATTTTTTTTGATGATTTTAAAACATCTTCATCCTTATTGAATTTAAGGTCACACATTCAAGTGCTAATACGAACCTCTACCTTGGAGTGCTCAAAACTTTGATCCTTCAAGTTTATAGGTGATTAGTATTAGGGTGTTTAGGCATTAAAATAGTAAGTGATGATTTAGTTTGATCTTCTTAAATGAATCCATCTCAATTATAAGAAATTGAAATCATTAAAAAAGTAATTCATCCAATCCACCCCGAGTGATAACCTAGGATCAACTCGTTATTTTAAATTGAATTCACTTAAATCTGTTATTTATCCTTTAAACCCATATAAAATCATCCCATGTTGGCCACTTCATATCCAAAAACAGTCCATAGAATGTACGTGTCTATAGGTTTCTTTTTAGGTCTCTGAGGATTTGATAACCCAAGCTAAACAACAAGGACTGTTCTACCTTCATCTCTTGGGTAAATTTGAGAGAGAATCAATTATGTTAAAAACAATCTTATATACATATAAATGATAAAATAATTTTATTTTTTTCTTGAAAATTTTTAAGTTTCAGAAATTTCACTATGCATTATCAACCTGCTATTTTTTAATAAATAAGAATTTTTATATTTAAAAGTTAAAATTATCATATTTATATAATTATTATGATAAAATAAACATAATTTTTGAAATCATCATTTTGAAATTAGGTTTGGGTGAATTTATGATAATTTTCTAAAATACTTTATTTTTTTATGAATAGTAAAAATATAGTTCCGGTTTTTTGGTATGTTTAATGACTTCATAATTATTTAATAATGATGTAATAAATAATTAAACATAATACATGACCTAAAATATGATATTTTATTAATATAAAGTATTTTAAATTATTTTTATTCAATTTATGAACCTATAAGTTATTTTCCAAAATCTAAAATGGAAACTTTAACATTAAAAATATTATTTTTGTTGAAAATTTACTTTTCCATGAAAAAAAATTAATATAAAATAATTATCAACTATTTTTGGTTAAAATAACGTAAAATATGACCCAATTTTTTAAAACCATTGGCAAAAACAATGGGAAATCCCATGGTTTTTATTTTCCACAACCTAGGTTTTCAAGACCTATACTTGGAACTTAATAAACTAATCCTCCACTTTTTCTATAAATACCCACCCATGTATCCATTTAATTTCACTAAAAATCCATAATACATTAATATATAGTAGTTTTACCTCAAAATTATATCTCCCAAGGTTTCCTCAAGCCCCCATGATCCCAATCCTCAAGTTTTAAGAGTAACTCCTCTGGGTAAGGGAACTCTCCACTTCTCTTTTCCATTCAAGTTCCCTTTCTATGTGGTATATCTTTAAATTTCCAAACTAAGTTATTTTTCTCATTTTATTCCATACCTTTATTATATTAATATTCTTTATGAATGGGATACCCTTTTACCCTCTCATTTTACCCTTTTTTAAAACAACATTTTATACCTGTTATGCAGCCGAATTTACTTCTCAAAATTTCCCTATTCTCCTCAAGAAATTATAATTTATTTTCTTCTTGTGAATACCCAAGAATATTTATTTTCCAAGGATATTCACATATATGTAAAAATGGTTTATTTAACTCTAGTATTAATATATTTAAAACCCTAATTACTTTTCCATGGGTTGAAAATTACAAGATGATCATGTTTTTAAACACTTTTGAAGCGCCATGATTTTGATATGAAATACATTTTTTTATTTTCCATGGGTTATTTATGAAATATTTGATCATGATCTATCTGGATCACATTAATTAATACATATGAATGATTTTCCCTCATAGAACTCCAATTCATTGGGTAAATAAGTTAATCTCTAGAGATGACATGTTTTATGATGCCTTGGTGAATAACCTTGGTAATTTTTATGACACCTCAGTGACAAATCTTGGTGATATGTTTATGAATGTAAAATTTAAAGTTTGTAAAAAAATTTCCATGTTATAAATCATGTTATTTTGATTATGATATTCCTCATGTTTCCTTTATCATTCCATAGTTATATTCCTCATGTTCTTATTGATATTCCTCAAGATCGCATGTAAATGGTTTTCCTTTCTTTCCCTTATTATGTGTTATTATCACCCTTTCCTTTGATGTATGTCCCTAGTTTATGATATTTAGTAAATATACTTATGATGAACTAATTAAGAATCCTTTCAAGTATATTATAATAATGTTATCGGTTTTCATATATTATATACCTTATTTCTAAGAAACTAAACTTTATAAGATCCTTTGTTTGTACAATGTAATGAAAAGTTATGAAATAAAAAGGTGGGATTCCATAGTTGGTATCAAAGTAAAGTTTAGTTATTTTTAGAAATTAGGATTTTAAAACATTAGAAATAACCCTATATAAATTTTTTAATATATGAAATCATCCTGGTATTTTGGTGAAATTTTAAGTATGTGGTTTCCATTAAACAAAATCCATGTCTAGATACGAATAAGTGGATGTGGATCTATAACAGATGTATCTAGGGGTAACACTCAAAAAACCCACTTTGATCTAGACTCAAATGGGAACTAGTGCATGATAACTGGACTTGTTGCACTATTTTTTTGACCCTCCCAAGGGATATTTTTTGTTGATCACCAGTTTTTTATGAATCATTATGAAGGATATATAGAAAATGTATTTGTTGTTAAAGAATAACATATTTAAGCATGATATTTTAAGATATAAACTTCCTTTAGAATTATAATATTCTTGAAAGAAACATGTTTCTCACTATGTTTTTCTTCTTTTAAAAAATGGTGTGGAATATGAGGAATTGCGTAAATGATGAGTGAAATAGACCATACACTGAAGACCCTTCGATGGAATCCAAAATGTAAAACTTCATGAGAATGATGAATTAACTAACTTGATTTATTAATAATAACTTGAATCAAGCTGAGAGACCATATTCACCTCAAAGGGAACAACTTTACATTGAGTCCTTCATGATTCAATGACCACCTTCTTTTAGTAGATATATTGAAACATTGATTACTGAATAATGGATAAGATCTTTGGAAAAGATATTTTATATACTCCATTTTCCAAAATAAGAGAAATTCATGCTGTTTGTTTACTACTTAGAGGGAGAAGATGATAAGTGGTATAAACTGATTAAAAACACTAAGCAAAGAAGGGATATTGATGCTATTGAGTGGTAATGGTTTAGGGGAATCTTTTTTAATAAATATTTCACTAATTTGATGAGAAAAAAATGGAGAATGAATTACTCAAGCTCAAATAGAAGGGAAATAAATCAGTGGGAAGCTATGATATGAAATTTATAAGACTTTCTCATTAAAACTATAGCTTTTTATGGATCCTAATGGAAAGGTTGATAGATTATTCAGTGGACTAAGACCCCATCTATGGAGGAATCTAGCCAATTAAGACTATGAAATCTATGAAAAGATAGTATGGAGTGCTATGAAGATTTAACTAGAGTTTGGAGAGACATAGTGGTCACATAAATTGAATGAAAAGAAGAGATATTTGGATCCAAACTTAGCGATGAAATTTGATCATATAAGAGGAAGAAATAAATTTCATCTTCCCATATAAAATAAATGTGGGAAGAAGCATTCATGGAACTTCTTTCTCAGGAGTGGTAAATGTTACAAGTGTGGAAGATATGTCTATATATCTCATAACTATTGTAGTGGGGTGAAGCCTCAACTTCTCAACACTAATGAAAAAGGTAAGATAGTGAAAACCAAATGTCAAGTCCAAAGCTATAAGTGTGGATAGCTTAGTCACTTTTCCAGTAATTTTCCAAATCCAAAGATAATGAGGGGAATCACTATCAACCTCAGTATGGGCCAAGGGAGCAAGGTCAGGCTTATTCTATCATGGTAGATGAAGTTGAGGCTCTAAATTATGTAACAGTAGGTACTCTCATTGTTCTCTTAAATCTAGAAAGTACTTTATTTGATTTTGGTTCAACATATTCCTTTATTTCATCCAAGTTTTTAAAGAATATAGAATCAATACCTAAACTTCTATAAGTATATTTATCATTCAAGACTCATTGAGGGATTATCTAATAATCAATGGTATATGTAAAAATTTTTATTGACTATGGAAAGTACAATCTCATCACAAATATAGTAGTCATTCCCATGGTGGAATTCAACACTATACTAGGGATGTAATGGCTCTCAAAGTATAATGATAAGATCAACTAAAAAAGTAAGTAAATATCAATATTCTTGAATTGAAAACCTATAGTTTTTTTCAAAGTAGAAATATCCTAGAATGATCTTTTTTTAGAAACACCACCCATATCCTTCTTTACGGAGATGATCGGTGAAGAGAAAAAAGTAAATGAAAGTATAAGAATAAAAAATATCTAAATAATTTAGGAATACATTGACATATTTTCTAAATATTTACATAAACCTCCCCCATAAGGATAGGTATAGTTCTCCATTGAACTCATACATGTATCCAAACAGATATCAAAAACCTCATATAGAATGAAAAATGTTTATCTCAATGAATTAAAGAAATAACATAAAGATCTTTTAGATAAGGGGTTTATCTGAACAAGTGTGTCTCCTTGGGGAGCACTTTTTCTCTTTGTGAAGAATAATAATGGATCAATGTGGATATTCATTTATTATAGAGAACTTAATGGGATCACATTGAAGAACAAGTACCCTCTTTTAAGGATTAATGATTTATTTGAACAGATTTATGGGGCACAATTCTTCTCCAAGATTTATCTTTGATCTGGTTATCATCAATTGAGGGTTAAGAAAGAAGATATTCCAAATACCACCTTATTATCAAGATATCATAATTATGAGTTTATTATTATTCCATTCTGCTTGACTAATACTATTATATTTATGGATTTGATGAATGAAGTCTTTAAGGACTACCTTGATAAATTTGTAGAAGTTTTTATTGATCATATTATGATATATTCCAAAAAAAAATAGGAGCATGAAGATCATATAAGGGTTATATTTAAAGATATAAGAAAGTAAAGGATATTTGGAAAATTCATAAAATGTGAATTTTGGTTACAAAAAGTTTCTTTCTTGGAGCATGTTGTAACCAATAAAAAAATATCAATTGACCGTGCCAAGAAAAAGGTTATGGAGTAGTGGGCTTATCTTACAAGAGTAACTGAGATTTTTAGTTTCCTTGGTTTATCATGATATTATAGGAGGTTTGAAAAAAATTTCATGACTTTCTAATCCACTAACCAAGTTAACTCGAAAATGGGCTAAGTTCATCTGCAAAAAGGAGTGTGAAGAAAGTTTCCAAGAGCTGAATAAGATATTGGCTACTACACCTATGTTATTTCTACCCTATTTAGGATAAGGAATCATTGTGTTTAGTGATTCATCTCTAAAATGGATTGGGTGAATCCTCATTCAAAATGAAAAGGTGATTTTTTATGTGGAT
Source organism: Viscum album (assembly GCA_963277665.1). NCBI lineage: Eukaryota > Viridiplantae > Streptophyta > Magnoliopsida > Santalales > Viscaceae > Viscum > Viscum album. The sequence continues at coordinate 1,454,585,632 of OY728145.1, forward strand.
CGATAGTTAAAGCCTCGTGAGTAGAATTATCCTACACATGACCTAGAGCTTGCTATGGTTATTTTTTCTCTGAAGATATGGAGGCACTATATTTATGGGGAGAAATGTGATATATACATATACCACTGAAATTGCGGTCGATTGTTTCCTATCGACCATTCAAGGTTTCGGTGCTCTGCTAATGTGTATATAAGCACTTGGGTTGAATCCTCAGTGATGATACTTTTTAATAGTTGATTATTTTTAGTTGATTGTATTTTGATTGGGGGGTTTGTTTGTAGAGAATAATTGAAATGGTTGATTAATTAAGATTGACTTTACAATTTGATAAATATTGGGTTGAGTTCACCTATAGGTAGTTAAGCTTGTGATATCCTTGAGCCTTGCTTTGTATTTCATTAAATTAACACCCATGTCACAAGTTGATGTTGATTAGAATTACTAAGTGTTAAAGCTTTAATCCAAGCCTTAAATTAACTTGGATTATAATTTAAATCATTACTTGATTGTGGTAGTGTATTTATGGTTCTAATAATCCATTTAATTCATATTTTAAACAAAATATGTCATTAATCAATGACATGTTAAGTCTAACATACACAATGTTAAATTAAAGAATACTCATCGAGCAAAAGCTCTCAATTGCTTAACATCACTAAATAATGACTCAACCCAATGGTATATTTAATCACCCATTAATATGGTTATTAATCTGGTAATATATGTTTATGGTGATGAATAAATAAGTGAAGAAAAAGAAAGGGATAAGAAAATATTTGTGCATTGAACACACACACACAAATAGTGAAGGGAATTAAATACTGACTTTAGATTGAATGATAAACAAAAAGAAGGGAAAGAGTTTTAACTTGATTTAAAATATTTTAAGAACATTAATATTAAACTATATAAGTTGTATGATAATAATAGATATTGAAGAAGAAACTTTCATTAAAACAGAATTACAAAGACAAACACTTGTGAAATTACAAACAAAGAAAACGGAAAAAGTAAATTAAAACGAAGAGAAGAGGAAAGGTCTCTCAAGTGAAAACATGAGTATGTAAAGTCATCCCAAGCTTTTTGAAAATCTTTTTTCGTGAAAATTTATGGTACTCTCTTCTGAAATTCCAACTCTTGCAAGGTGAGTAGGGGGATGTATTTATAGCTCAATATTGTGGGTTGTTTGCATTCCAAAACTGCCCCTCCAATTGAATCGCCAATTTGATAAATTATAAAGATGAATATTGAGATATTCTCTTCTTAAAATTTTTATATATTTATCACCTCAGTATAATATAAAAAAATTGGCCTTTTTACTTAAGGATCAAAATTTATATCAGTTTTATTAGACAATTTTAATCTGTCCATTTCAATCTAATCTTTTTGAAGGACAAAATGTGAATGTGTTTTTGAATAGGAATATTCCTTCAAATCTGAATTATTTCTTCAAAAAAGTTTCCAACCTATATATTATCTTTCACACTGAAAAATATCATCTTGAATGGATTTCTCTATCAGGAGAAAAATCAATAATGGTGTGATAGTTTCATTTCCCGGACAGAATGGTGGGCTGGGTTTAAATTCATCATTTGGGCCCCTTGTATTTGGATTTGGGCCTTGAAATTTTAATACAAGATCAATTGAAATGTCCCTCTAAATTTTGAGGATAATTAAAGTATTTGGAATTCTGTAGTGATCCTGATAATTCTATCTTCATGGATGGTCTAGTTTCTTTACAGATTATTTGGGCATTTTGGTGTGGACCATATGATCCTCCAAATGGCAGAATTGGTCCAAGATCCCTTCCAATGAAATGTTATATATTGAATTATGAATCCTAAAAAATAAAAACCATGAAATTTGGATAAGTAATGTGAAAGTTATAATTAAAATATTAAACTAACTTGAATCTGGATGAATTCAAATAGTGCTCAAAATTATTTTTAACATTTAAACATTCATATTTAACACAAATTATGCACATTTCATATAAAATCAGGAAAGGGAGTATATAAAAAGTTATGAAAATATTAATAACATAAACCACCAAGGATTGAAGTATATTTTCTAGAAAAAGGAATTGAACATGAGATAGAGGATATGGTTAGAACTTCTTAATGATTGTGACTATTCAATTCATTATCACCCTGGAAGAGAAAACAGATTCACTAATGCATAAAGTAGGAAATTCCTTGTTGTTTTAGAAATGATAAGGATTCAAGTAGATACTTTGATCAAAGACCTATTAAAACTGTACATGGGAATTATAAGTGTGGTGACATTATCAACCCTATCCCAAATTATTTCTCAACCATAATTACTAAAGAAGACCAAGAAAGCTCAAAGAGAATAACCATTGTTAAAAAATAAGATAGAGGTCATGAAGAATGGGAAGTTTCATGAGTTAAATATTGATCAAGAAGGTTTACTAAAATTTTGTACAAGACTATGTGTTCCATATATTATGTAGATAAAGAAATAACTGATGGATAAATCTCATAGATCTACATTCTCTATACATCCTGGAATCAATAAAATGTATAGGTACCTTTGTGATCATTATTGTTGGGATAACATGAAAAGGGATATTTTCAACTACACTACAAGGTGCTTGGTATGCCATCAGTTGAAGGCAAAGAGAAAAATTCTTAAAGGGTTATTTCAACCACTACCCATACTAATATGGAAGTGGGAAAATATCACTATGGAATTTGTCACTGGTCTCCCAAGAACATTCGAAGAAAACAATGCGATATGGGTTATAGCGGACTAACTCACCAAGAATTCCCATTTTATCATTATTCGGGAATATTTATATCTTGACCAACTTTCTAAGATAAACGTGAAGGAAGTGGTGAGGCTACACGGGGCACCACTTTCTATCATTTTTTATCATGATCCAAGGTTCACATCAAAATTATGAAGAAGTATTCAACATGCTCTAAGTACCTAATTGAATTTCAGTATGGCCTATCACCCCCAAACTGATGTCTAATCTAAAAGGACTATTCAGAAACTCAAGTACATACTCATAACATACTCAATGGAATTTAAATTTGACTGTGATTAACTCTTTCCATTATTTTATTTCTCATACAACAATAGCTTCCACTCGAATACTCAAAAATCACCATATGAAGCTCTATATGGGAAGCAATGTAGATTTCCTTATTTATGGGATGTAGTTGGTGATATAAATCTTTTTGGTCCATATCCTATGCAAGATATAACAAAATGTTATCCAGTAACACATAAAGGCTGCTCAGAGTCAGCAGAAGAGCTATGTTGAAAACCATCGAAGAGACTTGGAGTTTGTTGTTAGTGATAAATTTTTCCTTTAAATGTCACCATGGAAGAGAGCCTTGTGGTTTGGGAAGAAAGGTAGCCTTATCCCCAAGTATATTAGACCTTATAAATTTCTTTTTCACATAGGATCAATGGCATGTTGTCTTACACTTCCACCAAATACAGCTCAAGTTCATGATGTATTCCATGTATCTCTCTTGAGGAAGTACATACCTAATCCATCACATGTACTAAATATAGAGGTGATAAAACTGGAATATGACATCTCTTATAAGAAGTAGCTGGTGGATATCTTGGACTATAGAGACAAGGTTCTATGCAACAAGACTACACACCTTTTCAAAGTGTTGTGGAGGAACCATAAATATGATGAACTGACGTGGGAACCAGAGGAGACAAAGAGATAGAAGTACCCAAACCTTTTCTCAAGTGAGAGAACGAGTTGAAATTTTGCGGATGAAATTTTTTAAGGGGGTAAGAATGTAATGACCTATATTTTTTAAATAATATTTGTTTCCTGAGAAAATGTGAGTTATATTTTCTACATAACAAAACTATATCTCTTTAATAATGATGTGGTATTTATACAGTATAAAGGGAAACGTGGACATCGGTATTTGATCGGAGTATGGTTGTTGGTAAAATATGATCGTTGGTTGATATGACTATTGGAAACTATACTCTTGTTAATAATTTTAATGTTATAATGAGTAGAAATGACAAAGGATGATTAATGCAGAAAGGAGAAATAATGGCCTCAACTAGTAGGTATGTGCCTTATAAATCCCATATGTCAAAACTAGGGAGGGAGGTAGCATCATTGAGGTTCTCCCTTGACCAATCCCAAGCTGAGATTCAACAAGTAAAGATCAAACAAAATTTCCTATGAAATAAGTTCAAGTTAGTGTAAATTACCACTTGGGCGATGTTAGCTGAACTGCCCCATGAATTTATCATCATCGCACACCTTACTCTTAGGTCCTATGTGGGTGTTATAAGGGGTTATGTTATGACTCCTTAATTACTTAAATTTTAATTACTTTTTATGAATAAAATTTTTATTCCATCAATTCCTTTTTTTAGAATAGTTTTTCCAAATAAATTGATATGGAAATTGAAAAAAAAATGATTTTTCAGACACAAATTATACTTTAGAGAAAAGATATAAATTTTTATAATAAACTAAGATATTATGAATAATACTTATTTTAATTAAATAGTATTTCAAAAACACTCTCATTTATATGTAAATGATAAAATAATTTTTCATGTCCTTGAAAATTTTTAAGCTTCATAAATTTCATTATGCATTATCAACCCGCTATTTTTTTAAAAAATAAGGTTTTGTATATTTAAAAGTTAAAATTATCAAAATTAGAGAATTATTATGATAAAATAAACATCATTTTTAAAATCATCATGAATAAATTAGGTTATTTTTAATTTATGATAATTTTCTAAAATAATTTAATTTTATATGAATAGTAAAAATACAGTTTGGGTTTTTAGTATGCTTAATGAATTCATAATTAAGTCATTATTATGTAATAATTAATTAAACACAATAAACAACCCAAAATATTTTATTTTATTAATATCAAGTATTTTAATATATTTTAATCAATTTTAAAACTATAAGTTACTTTGCAAAGTCTAAAATGGAAACTTTAACAATAAAAATATTATTTTTGTGGAAACTTTAATTTTCCATCCCAAAAGAAGTAATATAAAATAATTATAGACTCTTATGGATTAAAATAACATAAAATATGACCCCAAGTGTCCAAAATAATTGTCAAAAACCATGTGTAAACCCATGGTTTTTCATTTTTCACAACCTAGGTTTTTAAGAGCTATACTTGGAAATTAATGAACAATCCTCCACTTTTACTATAAATACCAAATCATTTCTTCATTTCCTTTCACTTAAAATTAATCATCTATAAATATATTGTATTTTTACCTCCCATGTAGTTCCTCCAAGGTGTCCTCTATACCCCAAGGTCTCAATCCTTAATTTTTAATAGTAACTCCTCAAGGTAAGGAAAATCTTCACTTCTCTTTTCCATTCAAGTTCCCTTTTTATGTGGTATGTATTAAAATTTCCAAACTAAGTTATTTTGTCCAATTTATTTTATCCCTTTAATATAATAATATTATTTTATTAATGCTCTACCCTTTTCCCCTTTCATTTTACCCTTTTCTAAAACCAAATTTTATAACCTTTATGTTGCCAAATTTACTTGTCAAAATTTCCCTCTTCTCCTCAAGAAATCCTATTTTATTTTATTCTTGTGAATACCCAAGATTATTTCCTTTCCAAGTTTATTAACCTAAATTTAAAAATGATTTAATTTATTATATTATTAATATAAATTAAACCCACATTCCTTTTCCATGGGTTGAAAATGAAAAAATGATCTTGTTTTTAAGAACTTTTGAAGTGCCATGATTTTGATATGAAGCCCTTTTTTATTTTTGAAAGATTATTTATGAAATGTTTGATTATGATCTATGAATATAACTTTGATTAATACATATAAATTGTGCACCCTAATATCACTATAATGCATTGGTTAAATAATTTAATCTCTAGAGATGACATGTTTTATGATACCATGGTGAATAACATTGGTAATTTTTATGACACCATGGTGAAAAACCTTAGTGATATGTTTACGAATGTATCATTTAAATGTTGCAGCCACATTTCCATGTTATGAATCATGTTGTTTTTATTATTATATTCCTTATTTTACCTTTCTAATTCCATAATGATATTCCTCATATTCTTATTGATATTCCTTAATATCACATGTAAACTATTTTTCTTATTTTCCCTTACCGGGCCTTATGATCACCCTTTCCTTTAATGTGTGTACTCAGGTTATGAGATACAAAAAATGTACTTAGGGTGAACCAATGAAGAATAAATTCAAGTGGATTAGAATAATGTTTTAATTTTTCATGTATTATGTACCTTATTTCCAAGAAACTAAGCTTTAAAAGATTTTTTGTTTGTATAATGTAATGAAAATTATGTAATAAAAAAGAGGGATTCTATATTTAAAATGAAATTTTAATTACAAATGTGCATAAATAAATAAAAAAGATCAAAAATTCTTATATTATCTTTATACTTTATTAAAATGATCCATATGTAATTATTGATGTGTAGGAATCAACTGTGTATCAATCTGGCACATGGTGTTCCTGGTATGACTCAAAGTGAATGTTTTTAGTTTAAAAGTAACATTTTTCTTCAAAATGAATATCAATAAATTAAAACTAATAAAACATGATTATATTAACTTTATACTTTAGTAAAATTATCTATGAGTGATTTTTTATGTGCATGAATTAGTTGCAAGTCAATCTGACAAACGGTGTCGTCATTATGATTGAAAGTGCATGATTTTACTTAGAACTAACATTTTGGTTCAAAACACACATCACTCACTAAAAAAAATTCTCATATTTTAATTATTCTTTAGGATAAAAATTCATAAGTTATTTTTGATGTGTAGGAATCATCCATGAATCAATCTATCAAATAGTGTGGTTGAAATGATTTAAAGTGTATTTTTTATTTAAAAGTGAAATTTTACTTCAAAACACACATTTATCATTAAAAACCAAAACAAATATGCTTTTATTATATTGATAATTTATTAAAATGATCCATTAATAATTTGTGACATGTAATAATCAACTGCATGTCAATCTTACACCCAATGTGGCTGGTATGACTTGAAGTGCATGTTTTTGGTTTAAAAGTGACATTTTGGTTCAAAACATGTGTCAATCACTGAAAAAATAAAAAAAACACTAAAATTTTCTTGATACTTTAAAAAAATAATCCATATTCCATTTTTGATATGTATAAATCAACCACATGTCAATCTAACACACAGTGTGTCCGGTACGGCTCTAAGTGCATGGTTTCTGTTTAAAAAATGACATTTTAATTAAAATAAAGGCTCATACTATCTTTATACTTTATAAAAATTGTATATAAGTAATTTTTAATCTATAAGAATAATTTTCATATTATTATGATATGATGTGTTCCTGGTATGATGGAAAGTGCATGTTTTGATTGAAAGACAACATTTCAATTCAAAACAGGTGTTACACACACAAAACTGAGAAAACATTCCTATATTATCTTAATTCATTACTATAATGATCCATAAATTATTTTTTACAAGTAATAATCAAATTCACTTCAATATAACACACGGTGTTCTTATTATGACTCAAATTTCATGTTTTTGGGTTAAAAGTAATATTTAAGTTCAAAACATGTTTCATTTACTAAAAACTGAGAAAATACACTTGAAGTGTCTTAATAATTTAGGAAATTATCCATAAGTCATTTTTGACATATAAGAATTATTCGTACATAAATCTAACACATGGTGTGTCCATTATGACTAAAAGTTTGTGTTTTTATTTAAAATTGACATTTTAGTATGAATCACACTTCACTTAATCAAAATTGAGAAAATGTGGTCAGATTTTCTTGATACTTTAATAAAATGATCCATAAGTCATTTTTGATATGTATGAATCATCCTTATCTCAATCTGATACCCAATATTCCTAGTATGACTCAAAGTTCATGTTTTTGGATTAAAAGTTACATTTAGTAAAAACATACATCACTGAATAAAAACCATGAAAATGCACTCATATTGTCTTGATAATTTCAGAAAATGAACTATAAGTCATTTGTATCATTCATAAATCATCTGCACATCAAGTTGTCACATTATATGGTCAGTATGACTGAATGTGTGTGTTATATTCAAAATCAATATTTTAGTACAAAACACGCTTCAAATACTCAAAACTAAAAAACACTCTTATATTGTCTTTATACTTTAAAAAATTGATCCATTAGTCATTTTTGATGAATAGGAATCAGGAATACATTAATCTAATACACGGCATGGCCGGTATGACTCAAAGTCCATGTTTTTAGTTCAAAATTTTCATTTTAGTTAAAAATACATGTAACAAACTCAACACCAAGAAAACACAGTTCGATTATCTTAATAATTTAGGAAAATAATCCATTATTCATTTGTGACATGTATAAATTAGCCACATCTCAATTCAATACATGGTGTGATCGATATGACATGAAGTGTGTGTTGTTAGTTTAAAAGTGACGTTTTAGTTAAAAACATGTGTTTCTCACTAAAAACTGATAAAATGAATTTAGAAATTTTTTGATAATTTATGAAAACAATCCATAAGTCATTTTTGACTTTTATCAATTAGTCGCATGTTAATATAATACATGGTGTGACCCATATGAATCAGAGTGCATGTTTTCAGTTTCAAATGAAATTTTAGTTAGAAATGTCACTCAATAAAAACCAATAAAAAGACTTGTATTGAATTCATATTTTATAAAAATGAAACATAAGTCACTCTTTATGAGTAGAAATCAACCACACATTAATCTCATACATGGTGTGATCTGTATGAATCAAAGTGCATGTTTTTAGTTTAAAAATGAAATTCTTGTTAAAAACATGTGTCACTCACTAAAAAACAATAAAATACACTCATATTGTCTTAATAATTTAGTATAATGATAAATAAGTCATTTTTTACATGTATTAATCAACTTCACATCAATCGGAAACATGGTGTGACCGATATGACTCAATGTGGATGTTTTTATTTAAAATTGACATTTTAGTTCAAAATACGCATGAAATACTCAAAATATATAAAACACATTCATATTATTTTGATACTTTCAAATAATGATCTATAAATCATTTTTGATGTGTAGAAATCAGCCTCACCTCAATCTGATACACGGTGTAACCAGTATGACTTGAAGTGTGTGTTTTCTGTTTAAAAGTGATATTTTAGTTAAAAACATGCATCACTCACTAAAAACTAAGAAAGAACATTAAAATTGTTTTGATACTTTAGTAAAATTATCCCTAAGTAATTTTTAATGTTTATCAGTTAGTTTCACATCAATCTGATACATGGTGTAACTAGTATGACTCAAAGTTTGTGTTTTCAGTTTAAAATGACATTTTAGTTAAAATGTGTCACTCATTGAAAACTAAGAAAAGAACTAAGATTGTATTGATTTATTAAGAAAATTATCCATAAATTATTTTTTATGGGTGGGAATCATCCTCACATCAACCAATACATTATGTGATCGGTATGACTCAAAGTACAGGCTTTAAGATTAAAAATGAAATGTTAGTTAAAAACGTGTCCCACTCACTAAAAGCCAAGAAAAAACAACAGGATTATCTTGATAATTTTTTAATATTATCCAAAATTCATTTTTGACATGTTTGAATCAAACACATGTCAATTAAACAAACTATGTTTCTGGTATGACTCAAAGTGCTAGTTTTTATTTTAAATCAACATTTTAGTTCAAAAACCTGAGACAAGATCAAAACAAATAAAATGAATTCATATTATTATTATACTTTAATATAATGATCAATAGGACATTTTTTAGGTATAGGAATCATCATTACCTCAATAAAATACATTGTGTGATTGGTATGACTCAAAATGTGTGTTTTTCAATTTAAAAGTGAAATTCTAGTTAAAAATATGTGTTACTCACTAAAAAATGAGTAAGAACACTTTAATGGTCTTAATAATTTAGTAAAAGGATCCATAAATTATTTTTTATGTGTATTAATTATCCACTTTTCAATTTGAAACATGGTATAATCAATATGACTCAAAGTGCATGTTTTTAGTTTAAAAATGAAAGTTTAGTTAAAAACATTCCACTCACTAAAAACCAAGAAAAAAAACTTAAATTATATTTATATTTTAATAAAAATATCTATAAATCATTTTTTAGGAGTAGGAATTAGTTTCACATTAATCTGATACACGATGTGACTAGTATGAATCAAAGTGCATGTTTTTAGTTTAAAAATAACATTTTAGTTAAAAACATGTGTTACTAATTGAAAACCAAGAAAACACACTTTTATTATCTTGATACTTTATTAAAATGATCCATAAGTTATTTTTTATGTGAAGGAATCAACCACATGTCAATCGTACACACTGTGTGACCTACAATACTCATAGTACCTATTTTTATTTAAACTAGACATTTTCACTCAAAAGACATGTGACATACTCAAAACTGAGAAAACACATTCATATTATTTTGACACTTTCGGAAAATATTTCATAAGTCATTTTTTGATCTGTAGGAATCATTCACACGTCAATATGATACATGGTTTTACCATTATGACTTGAAATGTGTGTTTTTGATATAAAAGTGATATTTTAGTTAAAAACATGTGTCAGTCACTAGAAACCAATAAAATGTACTCATATAGTTTTGATACTTTTGAAAATGGTACATATATCATTTGTGGTATTTTTGAATTAGCCACATATCAATCTAATACATAGCATGACTGGTATGAGTTAAAGTGCATGTTATCCTTTTAAAAATAACATTTTTATTAAAAACGTTTTTTGCTCATTGAAAACTAAGAAAAAACGTTCTTATTGTCTTGATATTTTAGAAAAATAGAACATAAATCATTCTTGATGTTTGGGAATCATCTTCACATCAATCAAATATATGGTGTGTCTGTTATGACTCAAAGTACATATTTTTATTTAAAATTGACATTTTAGTTCAAAACATGGGTCACATACACAAAACTAATAAAACATGCTTGTAATTTCTTGATATTTTTTTACAATTATCCATAAAAGATTTTTTATGTGTAGGAATAAACCACGCATTAATCTGACACATGGTATGCCCAGTATGACTTGAAGTGTTTGTTTTTAGTTTAAAAGTGACATTTTATTAATATATTATATCATATTTATGTTTAATTTATTTCTTTATAGTATTATTAATATAATAATTGTTTTTTTATATAGGTATACTCATTTTTTGAGTTGGGGTGGTTTTTCGGCAATTAGTAACTTGATCAGCCTCTTTTGAGAGGGGGTCCAAAGACAACGGAACATTAATGTTTTTGAATTTGTTGATATTTGTGATAAATTTTATATATCAATGTAATTGTATATACCAATGTTTAAAATGTTTTTAATAATTTTATAAATTTTTTTATTGTATTATGATGTAAATTAAATTTAAATTAAATTATATATTTTTTGTTGGTGGTACACTTATGCATCTTGGTGTTTTTGAATGCTATTTATGTCACTGATAAAAGATACTTTTATTAGCGCTATAAATAGAACTGATAAAAGTTCCCTTTATCAGTGATAAAATAAGCATTGATAAAGGAGCCACTTAATCAGTACTTTTGTATCACTAATGATGGGAGATTTTTTTAGTGTTGTTTTTATTATTGATAAAGAATGTATCTACAGTAGTGTAACTTATAAATTTGTAAAATATCAAAAAATAATAATAAATAATTATATATTGAATGTGAATGATCTAACACCAACTGATATTTTCATATGTTGCATAAGTGTTTGGTGGGTATATGAACAAATCATCTTTTTTCGAATTCAATGGAGCATTCACAATTTTCATGAAGATTAATGCCATTACTAGTGAATTTTTTTTAAGAACAATGATACATTTTTTTAAAACCAAAATAGAGGATCTCTTTCATGTTGATTTATAATTAATTTATTAGCATGAAGAAATGCTTTGGTATTGAATTCTTCTTCGATGTAAGTGTTTATCTTCTAAAGGTTGTTTGGTTTTATTTCCACTGTGTTGATGAGTACCCAAAGTAGATCCCATATAGTTGTGATCCACATGGGATCCTTTGATCTTGGAACGTCTTCAATGGTACTTAAGGTGCTAGCATTATGGTACCATTTATCTTGTATCACTCCATTAATCACAACACATTCCTTTGAGCTTAAAGGAATCTCTATTAATCTCTTCAGATTGAGAGGAAAGGAAGTAGGATGAGAGAATCTCTCGAGCTTGATAAAAAACCCTAGATACATTTTTTTAGAGATAATTTTCAAGGGAGGTGAATGTTGTGCACAATGACAAGCACCTCACAATTCTTGTAATAGTCTATTTATAGACATAGTGTTAGGGTTTCATATTAATTAATTTCACAAATACCCTTAATAATATGTAAAACCCAAAAGGAACTCTATTCCATGTAAAATAATATTATTATTATTTTATTCCATGGTTTGTGATAATTCGTGCAAAGATAAATATTTTTTATAGTCTGGTAAATAAATATTTATCACTACACTAATAGATAGGTTCACTCATCCTCCTTGACTGAAAATTAAATTTTATTAAGGAAAAACACTTTAAAGGGATGAGTGAGAACCGAAACAATGAACACCCAAAAATATAAAGTTATAATTCATAAGAAATCACATCTTTTCCATAATAATTTAAAAAAAATTAGTGTTAGGTACCTTTTAAAGACACTCCATTCAAAGGGGAAATCTTTCCTCTCTTGTTCATCTTTTACAATTTCCTCAAATAATATTTCCATTTTTGTCTTAATCCTTGAGGTAATATTCCATGTTAATCTTACCTTCATTAAAGCTATGAATGAGGATTCAGTATTGGGAATTGATCGATAATGATTGTTCAACATTAATATTTATCTGAATCATTATTTTATACATTTTATCAATTTCCTCCTCTATTTCATTTACCTTCATAACTTATACCTCCATATTTTCCTTGAATTGAACAAGAATATCTAATTTAAAAGAAAGAATTCACACCACTTCCTTTTCAATAACACATCCATCTCTATGTTTTAATTGGGCCTTATCTGTAAGTAAAATAGAATCATCCTTCTTTATAGGAGATAAATCCTTGGTAACCTCACATTACAGAGTTTTGTGTTCAGGGTTACATGTCCTATCCATTCTCACTGATACTCCCTCCACTATTTTACACTATTAGAAAATTGAGTATTTGTGTAGGTGGGTTTCAAGTGACCTTCATTTGGTGGTCTCTATTGGTATCATTAGTGACTTCCCAATGGAGGTCGCTATATTTTTTCACTCCCCAACCCAAAATCAATCCTTCCCTCTTTTTCACCCCCCACGACCCCATGACCCCGCAACCCTAACCCTGCTCCCCCCCCCCCTCTCCGCCTTGCGCCGCCTCGTCCTCTGTCCCGCCACCATCAAACCTCTCTGGCCTCTTCCTCCCCAGTGCAGCCCCATCCTCCCCCAACCTTACTCCCTTTCACCCTCCTGTGAAACTGTAACCTCACGACCCAATGACCCTGACCCCGCTCCCCCCACCGACCAGCCTCCACGCTACCCCATCCTCCGTCTCGTCATCATCAAACTCCTCTAGCCCCATCCTCCCCTGCACAGCTTTATCCTCCCACAACCCCACTCCTGTTCTCCCTCGCACAGCCCCATCCTCCCTCGTACAGCCCTGTCCTCCCCCAACCCCACTCTCATCCTCCCCTATGCTGCCCCATCCTCCCCTGACCCCACTCTGGTCCTCCCCCACCTCTGTCGAGATTCCCCCCTCCCCCTTCATTGAGATGCCTCACCTCCATCCAGATGCTCTACCTTTGTTCAGTTGTCCCACCTCCATTGAACTCCCCTTCCTTTGTCAAGATTCCCCACCTCCATCGATCCCTAAGGTTGGGATTTATTACTGCACAATCGGAATTATCTGATTTAGGTCATCATGGACATTTTCTTTGAGTTTGGATCCCTGATATCCATATCTGATTTGTGTTTTTGAGGGTTTCATTTATTGATTTATTATTCGAGTACAGATTCTTTTGATTTCTCATCTAATTTTCATGGTTTTTCATTGTTTTATTTTTTTGATTTTTCCCCAATCCCCTGAAACATTCCCCTTGTGTCCTGAATCAATTTCAGATTTATCTATATCACTGGAAACAATCACTAAATTTCCCCCAATTTAATAACTTTTCTACTACTAAAAAATGTTTTATTATGCTTCTCTTTATATTATTTCAAATTATACCATAAGTTATATGTTATCTATTGCTAATGGAATTGATGTTTTTTACACTTTTAATCTCTAAAAAATAGTGGTTCCATTAAACATTCATTTTCAATGGTTTTGATACCAGTGTCCAATGTTTCTCTATAATTCAATTTACATTATTCATTTATTGGATTCATTTTATTTACTTCTTCTATATCCACCATATACTATTTTTGGTATATTTTCATCGCATACTTTATCATTCAACAAAAAATGCCATGCATATGTTCTGATTACAAACAATATTCAAAGGAAGAGATATTACAACCGATAATAACAATGCCTCAAAAAATATTGGTACTTTTACAGGTTTGTGAATATTTTTTTAACTAAAATTGTTAGAATACATGTCAAATTATATTTTTTATGTTGTTTTAAAATATATATTCATTAAATTTGACTATTATTTCTTAGGTAAACGTAGTTATTTAACTACAAATAACAAGGTTCCAAAAATTGTTTAAATGGATACAATGTTGTATAAAAATATGTGCTTGGAGAGTAAAATTCAATTGTCATTGTCAAATTTACCTATGCATGGTTTGTTTAGTTCCTTTTATTTCTTCTAACATTATTTATTTTATATTATCTTTATGTTACAAAATAATTAAACGCTTGCTAATATTTTTATGGTTTCAAAAAACTATAAAATTTCAAATTACCAAATATGGATAATAACGCGAGCCCCTTTGACTGTAATGGAACCAAAGGACATGGGTAAATATTTCCCAAAATTTTAAATATGTTACCATTTCTTACTTAAATTTTTTAATTACCATATTTTTATTCTTAAATAAATCTATCATTTATATTGTTTTCAAGTTCAGCTGAACATCTACTGACAATATCACAACATCCACTAATGCATTAAAAACTATGTGATATGATACCTCTATATCCAATTTAACTTTTTGAACATCAACCATGCCTTTCATACACTATCAGGTAAACTTTATACAAAATTGATGAATTATTCTATATTAATTAGTTATGACTAGCACAACTTTTAAAATTCAATATTTTCTTGACATAGATGAAAGGATACATTTTTTGATAAATAGATTATTCAATTATCCATCCACCTCCCACCCTGTGAAGCTTTGTCATCGAGCTCTCCTGCCTTCGTTGAGCCCTCCTGCCCCTGTCAAGCTCCACTATCGATCCCTCCCGCCCACGTTGTCGAGCCCCGATTTCAAGGCCACCTTCCCCATCAATCCTCCATTGTGGATCCCCAAACCCATCGTCCCCCTTTACCCATGTTGAGTTTGGAAACATTTATAATTTAGTAATTAATTATTTTTAGTTTCATGAGTGAGTTAGTTAGTTGGGGGTTATATTTCTTGGTTCTCGGGATATGGTTTGGAGCTTAAATTGATTTAATAATTGGGATAAATGGGAATTTATAACTTAATATAAATAAATAAATTGGTACCCATAATATAGTTTGGAATAATGGTATATAATTATGTTGGGTTACATAAATCTGGTTAAATGGTTGAATTGACTCCTTCACTTTGAGTTAAGTTAGACTAATAAAATGATGTGGATAAATATGGTTGCATCTTCTATAAATTAAGTAATTGAGATGAAATTGTTGGATGGAAATTAAATTAATGCTAATGAGGTAATAAATGATAAGTTGGATGAATTATGAATTGATGGTGATGAGAGTAAATGAAGTAATAAATGGAAGCTTCCATGTTGTTAATGTTATTGCCTCACTATAATGATTATTGATATCACTATGTTTCTTCTTGCTTTTCCACAATATTTCTCGGATATTGAATATTTATTATGTATGTTTATAATGATTGTTTTTAATGATATTTATATGATTTTCTTCTAGGATCATGTGACTTGGTGCTATTAGTAATGGGAAGTGATGGGATAGAGGGCACTTTTGCATGGGCAGAGGATATAGTGATGGTGGCGGGGTCATGTGTTGGCTACATTGGGTGCATGATATAAGGTTGAGGTGATGTAAAGGTGGATTATGCATGTGTTTTTAATTCCTTGCATCATGATAATTGGGGGGATTTTTTCTCGTTATTTTTTTGATATGGAAGGACATTATGTTGAAAGGTAAGGGCAATGGAATTATATTCATGGGGGACCAATTTCTAAATATATATTATGATGTTATTTATATTGATTTTTGATGGTTATGTTATGATGGAAATGGGATGGTTGTAGGGAATGTGGAATCAATTATGGTAATTCGAGATGTTGGAGGTGGGTTTCAAGGGTTATCCATTGGAAATGCAATTTATGACCCCATTGGCATGATTTTGGTTTGTAACTTACTTTACATGGTATGTAATTATCATCATTAGTTCCCATATATTATATATGCCAACTTAAAACGTTTTGGATTTCATTTATTATATTTCACATGCTATATTTGAGTAACATGTGTCATTCTTGTCTCATGTATAATCTATCCTAAATCCATATTTTTTTTCTTACATGGTTGATTTCCTTAAAAGATTCTAGACCCTTTTCAAGAAATTTTTTCAAACATGAAGCTTGTAATATTTATTTGGTCTTATAATTCAGGTGGATATATTCCTCATCCAAAGGAATATACATGCTCTAATTGGTCGAGCAATTGATGATAATGATATGGAGAGGATTCTTCACATTTTGAAAACTGACCCGGTATAATTTGTAGTTACTATATTTTACTTCTGTTTACTTCAAGTATTTATTTCATTTCCTATTTGACAGGTCTGTCATTTTTTTCATAGGTTGTTAATTCTATATATGATTTAAAAAGTGAAGTTATTGGACTTTTTTTCAGATTTAAAGCATAAATTGTTATGTTATGATAATATCATTTTTTTTCTTCACTTTTTTTTCTTGGTTATTTGTTCCCAAGCTTCATAACTAATTATAATAGTCAGTTTAGCTAAATGAAGCCATCACACATCAAAACTCATATTTAACTCCCATTCATTGATATACCTAAACAAACTATAAATTATCCAGTCAATTATTTTTTATGTCGGTTCTTGCCTATATATTTCTATATAAACCACCCTGCACGTGAGAGTCTAAGAAACCACTACCCATACCGCACTGAACTATAAACCGCTATACCTATGCTCCTAATTCTCTTTTATATTAGGCACCTCACACTGTGGCCAAAGCTAGTATTAGTCTGGAATTTTTTTATGAAAATCCCTTCTATAAGAAAATATGCAAATGGTATCTCTATCTCTTAGATCAGATACCATTTGTACCACTTGGAATTTTATTTCTCAATTCGGTTAGATAGATTTTTACAAGGATTACCTTGGTACCTAAAAGTTATACATGTCCTCCATGTGTATATATCATTGATCAACAACTCCCATTCCCCTATTTCCTTTCATTCCTTTCAATTTAATCATTAAGATTGAACTTTCATGTTTTGGATCCATATGAGCACCTCTAAAATACTTTTGATATCAAACTAGTTGAATTGAAATAATTTTGAAAATAAGAACCCAAGCATATGTTAGAGAAAATGGATCCTACATTAACGTCTAATATGGCAGTGACTCAGAAATTTAATCTCAATTTGATTCAAACTTATTATATTGGATTGAAAATGGATATTTCATTACTTTCTGATGTTATGTTGGTGTGTGGATGCATCCTTATGGTGTGATTATTTAACAACCTTTAAAAACACATAGGGGTGAAAACCAACTGAACGACCTCTGTATACGGTGAAATCAGATTACAACAACCATAGAGTAAATTTTAAAATGGTCGAGAAGATAGAATGTCAATTGGAGGTTACCTTTTCATGGGATTATCGAAAACACACTTTTATTGTCATAAAACACCAAAAAGAGAATTTAAAAATCAAATCCATAATTAACAACCTAAAAATGACTTGAAATCATAGGAAATCATGTTATTATTAATCGTGACATGTAATAGTAGAAAAAAATCAATCAGACGTGCATTCTACATGGAACAATTGGATATTTTGTTTTTTAAGATTCTACGACCTTTAAAAAAGTGTATCCAGGGGTCAAAACCAACCGAATGAAATCCAAATGCTATGAAATCAGAAGAAAAAAAAATTTAGAGTGAATTTTGAAATGGTCAAGTAGAGGAAACGTCAATTGGAGGTATTGTTTGACCAGGATGATCGAAAACACACTTTTAGTGTCATAAAACACCAAAACGTTCTTTTAACGGTCAATTCAATATCAAAAAACCTTAGAATGACCTAAAAATAGTAATAATGTCTTATTATTATTCATTTTGTGTATGAGTAGATGAAACATCAATTGAATGTTCGGTTTTTCTGAAAGGACAATATATGTGGTTTTTAGAGGTTGGACGCCCTTTAAAAGCATGCAGGGGTCAAAACTAACCGAATGAACACCAAATACAGTGAAATCAGACAATAATAACCATAAAGTGAATTTTGAAATGATCGAACATACACTACATCAATCGGAGTTTCTATTTGTCCAAGATGACGAAAAACATACTTTTAGTATCATAAAACACCAAAACATGCGTTTAACAGTTATATATATAGAAAATAACCTCATAATTACTCGAAAACATAGTAAAACCATTTTATTATAATTCTTGATGTGTCCGAACAAAGGATACATCAATTAGATGTGTGGTCTTCACGAAACTACCGAATATGTGGTTTATAAAGGTTTGAAGCCCTTTAAAAAGATGCATCTAGGGGTCTAAACCAACCAAACAACCTTTGAATATAGTGAAATGAGACTCAAACAACCATAGAGTGAATTTTGAAATAGTCGAGCAGACAGAACATCAATCAGAGATGTTCTTTGCCCGGGATGACCGAAAACGCATTTTTAGTTCCATAATACACCAAAACGTGCATTTAAAAGTCAATCCAATATCAAAAAACCTAGAAATGACCTAAAAATAGAAATATTATCTTATTATTATTCATGTTGTGTATGAGAAGACAGAATATCAATCGGACGTGTGGTCTGCCTGGAACGAATGAATATACGGTATTTAAAGGTTTTATGCCCTTTAAAAAGGTGTTTCTGGGAGTCAAAACCAACCAAATGTCCTTTTAATGCAATGAAATTAGAAGAAAACAACTTGTAGAGTAAATTGTGAAATGGTCTAGTAGACGGAACGTCAACCAGAGATGTCTTTTTCTCGAGATAACCGAAAACACACTTTTAGTGTCATAAGACACCAAAACATGTGTTTAACTATAAAATACAAAGAAAAAGACCTCATAATGACCTAAAATCATAGGAAAATATCTTATTATTTATTCATGATGTGTACGATCAGACGAAATGTCAATCAGATGTGCAGTCTTTCCGAAATGACCGAATATGTGGTTTTTAAAGGTTTGAAACCCTTTAAAAGGACGTGGTGGTCAAAACCAAAAAAAAAACTTTTAATGTGGTGAAATCAAAAAAAAACCTTAGAGTGAATTTTGAAATGTTCGAACAGACAGTACATCAATCGGAGATGTTGTTTGCCTGGGATGACCAAAAATGCACTTTTAGTGTCAAAAAACACCAAAACGTGCGTTCAATGGTAAAAATTCAATATCAAATGACCTCGGAATGACCTAAAAAATAGGTAGTCCATTTTATTATTATTAAGGTTGTGTACGAGTATATGGAATGTCAATCAAACATGTGGTCATCCCAGAACGACTGAATATGCAGATTTTAAAGGTTTGACGCCCTTTAAAAAGGTGTGTCGGTGGGTCAAAACCAACCAAACGACCTTCGAATATGGTGGAATCAAATGACAAAAACTTTAGAGTTAATTGTGAAATGTTTGATCAGACATAATTTCAATCGAATATTTCATTTTCCCGGGATGATTGAAAACGCACTTTTAGTGTTATAAGACATCAAAATGTATGTTTAATGGTCAAATCCATAGAAAATGACCTCAGAATGACCTGAAATCATAGGAAAACTATATTATTATTATTATTGATGTGTATGAGTAGAAGAATAATCAATTGGATGTGTGGTATACCCGAAATGATGAATATGTAGTTTTTAAAGGTTCAAAAACCTTTAAAAGCACACGGGGGGTCAGAACCAACCGAACATCCATCGAATGTAGTGAAATTAGATGAAAAAACCCGTAGAGTGAATTTTGAAATGGTCGAGCATATGGTATGTCAATCAGAGTTACTAGTTGTCTGAGATGACGGAAAATGTACTTTTATTGTCACAAAACACAAAAAACATGCATTTAACGGTCAAATATATAACAAACAATCTCATAATGACTTGAAATTATAGTAAAACCGTATTATTATTATTATTGATGTGTATGAGTATATGTGACATAAATTGGACATGCGGTCTTCCCAAAACTATCAAATATGCGGTTTTTAAAGGTTTAATGCCCTTTAAAAGGGTCTGCCTGGGGGTCAAAACCAACCAAATGACCTCCAAATGTGGTTAAATCATACGAAAACAATTGTGTAGTGAATTTTGAAATGGTCGAGTAGATGGAATTTCTATGAGAGATGTCATTTTCCCAAGATGACCGAAAATGCACTTTTAGTGTCATAAAACATCAAAACGTGCATTTAACGATCAATTCAATATCAAAGAAACTCAGAATGACCTAAAAATTTAGGAAGATATTATTATTATTATTCATGTTGTGTAAGAGAAGATGGAATGTCAATCGGACATGTGGTCTTCTCGGAAGGAGCGAATATGCAGTTTTTAAAGGTTGGTCATCCTTTAAAAGTTTGCGGAGGGTTAAAACCTACCAAACAGCCACCGAATGCTGTGAAATTAGATAAAAAACTATAAAGTGAATTTTGAAATGGTTGAGAAGATGGTATATCAATCGGGGTTGTCATTTGTCTGGGATGACAGGAAACACACTTTTAGTGTCTTAAAACATCAAAACATGCTTTTAATGGTCAGATATATAGAAAACAACTTCAGAATGACTTTAAATCACAAGAAAACCATCTTATTATTATTCTTGATATGTCCGGGCATAGAAGATGTTAATCGGACGTGTACTCTTCCCAGAACGATCGAATATATGGTTTTTAAAGGTTTGAATCCCATTAAAAAGGTTAGTCTGGGGGGTCAAAACCAACCAAACAACCTCCAAAAGTGGTGAAATGAGACTACAACAACCATAGAGTGAATTGTGAAATGGTAAAGTAGACAGAACGTCAATCAGATATGTCTTTTTTTCAGGATGAATTAAAATGCACTTTTAGTGTGATAAAACAACAAAACATGTGTTTAATGGTCAATTCAATATCAAATGACCTTATAATGGCCTTAAAAATATGAAGACTAACTTATTATTATTCAAGTTGTGTATGAGCAGACGTAACATCAATCGGACGTGCGGTATTCCTAGAACGACTGAAAATGTGATTTTTAAAGGTTTGATGCCCTTTAAAAGCATGCCTCAAAACCAACTAAATGAACATCGAATTTGTTGAAATCATACGACAACAAATTTAGAGTGAATTTTTATATTTTTAAGCAGATGGTACATCAATTGAAGATTTCGTTTATTCGGGATGATGAAAAATGCACTTTTAGTATCATAAAACACCGAAACATGTGTTTAATGGTTAGATATATAGAAAATGAACTCAGAATGACTTGAAAACATATGAAACCCATATTATTATTATTATTGATGTGTACAAGTAGATGAGACATCAATCAGAAATGCGGTCTACCCAAAACTACCAAATATGTAGTTTTTAAAGGTTTGACGACCTTTAAAATGATGTGTTCGGGGGTCAAAACCAACCAAATGACCTCCAAATGCGGTGAAATGAGACTAAAACAACCATAGAGTGAATTTTGAAATTCTTGAGTAGAAAAAATGTCAATTGGAGATGTTTTTTTCTTTAATTGAAATATTTTATTGCATTTTAATTATTAGTTGAGATATTTTTTCTATACTAATTATTTTATTAAATTTTTTCATGCAGTTTTATTCGATGATGAGTGTGGATATTGAAAGATGATGAGGCAAAGAGATTTATGTGCTTGTATTTTTAGTTATTTTGAAAATATTTTCTGTATTTTTGAAATATAGTGGTTTTTTACTGTTGGTGTGAAATTTTTTAAAAAAAATTAAAAAGAAACCTATAGCAGTCGCCATATGGAAGTCTCTATAGGTCTTCCTTGGCTGGTATATAGTGATCGCCATATGGTGGTCACTATATCCAAACTTAGTATATTCTATAGCGACCACTATTTGGAAGTCTCTATAGGTAATCCCTATCTTATCTATAGTATCCGCCAAATGGTGGACAGTATAGAAAACAGCTAAGGGCCTAAAGTGTCTGTCTTTTGGAAGACATTAGGCGGCCACTATAGGCCCTTAGCAATGGATTTTGGCAGTAGTTAAAGTCCTTTTTCTACTAGTGTCACTGGGGGATCTTCACAAGGCTTTATAATTTGTTTTTTTCATGTTGACCTAGTAGACAACAGTTTGGGTAGGGAGGAATAATCCATTTTTTCTTTTGGTTTTCTTGGATTTGTTAATAGGGTAGTCTCCCAAGTCGAGTCCTCCTTTTTCATTTTTTTACCTAAAACAAGAAGATGTCCATATTTAGAGGCCTATTCACACTGAAAGGAGGATTAAATGGATTTGGTTGTCCCTTTAAGAACCTAAAATGGATAAGGTTCCTCTAAAAGACGTTGTTTGGTATACAGCAAGTCAGTGGAAACATCTTATGCTACCTTTAAAGGAGCAGTTTTCTTTTTCCTCTTATATTATGTTGATTTCCAACCTTAAGCATCAATATTTCCCATGATCTCACCTCCTAACATCTAGAACCTGTCAAGTAAATCAAATCCTATGATCACATTCTTCTTGGAACCAATATCATAGGATGATAAGATTATAATCAATGAAGTATTACAAGAAATAACTCCATGTCCATCTTGATTGAGGAGGACTGTCTCAGAGCACACCGGATGAAGTCCAACTTGAGAGCCAATACCTTGAGTTGCAGATAACTAGCCAGACCCTTTACCCAAATCCTAATAAGGATCCTAAGAGTTAAGTACCACTTAATCATGGATCTGAGGCTTTTCCACTACCTTGGATCATTATATTGACTGAGTTTCCCCTCCCATTAAACTGCAAGAGTGAGTGCTGGGAGCTACAAATAGATCTAACTCCTTCCCTTTTTTGTTGTTTCCAGAAACACTAGGGGGAAGACCTCACTATTTAAACATAGGTGATCACTGCATCAGAAGAAACTGTTCAAAGAACACTAGAATGGGTATTGACATTCTTATAAGAGATTTAAGAGGATATGTCTCAATGAAAAAAACCACATATGAATGCTCACTATGTAATATAATATCTTTATCATGATATCTCATCAAGTGGGTTGAACACCTGTGTCATCAACCTATATTCTTGATATTCTTTTCTTTTAATATCTGAAATAAACTCCTTATTACACCATGGACATATAATTTAATGTGATAGTTTCATTTCAATTAAAGGGTAGATTGAGATATCAACTTCTATAAATATGGAATGGACAAATAATTCCTTAGCTTATTCATTAATAACATATCATTTAGGACACACCCAACTCCATCATGATCATATGTCATCATAGATTACAAAAAATACATCAAAGTGCATGATATATGACATGTGTTAATAATAATCTTAAATTCTAATGATCATTACACATGTTTTCTAATAGGAATATCCAATGAAACATAAACATGTGGATTTCCTATAGTCGATTTTATTATCATAATCTTCCATCTTGGAGATTACCAAGTACAAAATTAATTATATAAAGTATCATATAGTTATGAGTACTCGAAAATGATGGCCAATATTACTATGTGTCCCATCATAGAATGTTATTTGATAGTAGAATAATGTTTGAGAATATTATCATGGAATTTCAAGGTTCTCATCATAGTGGGAAATTTCTATGACCTTTTCAATGGGATAGATATTCTAGGACAATATCACATTGATATTACATGGAATAATAATCTATATGTGATATGGTATTTATTAATCTTCAAATCCATGAATATAAAAGAAATATAAAGTATTAAGTAGTTAGTTCTAAGGAACCAAATTCAACATAACTGAATTTCCAAAGGATTTAATAATTACTAAGAAGCGGGATTGAATCAATTGTTCACTTTTTTAACTCTCAATACTTATAAAAACGTAACCCCTATAACCATTTAAATCTTATGTCCTTATCATCTTTTAGTAAATACAAATGCATGAAAAAGTAGGAAATAAATTAAAGAACATGAGATTTACAAGGTTCAGTATTAGTGTGAGAAACTACATCCTTGTCATATCCACTCACATGGGTCTATAAAAATTCACTAGTATGAATAAGTGAATACAAATTGTGCTAACTCTTGTTAGACACCTTCTTTATCCCAATAGAAATTATTATACTCACTCCCATTATTTTACAAAGTTTTATTAAAAACAATTGATCCACAAAAGAAATTATTACAAAAACTTTTTCTCCTCAAAACTCTATCTGGAACCTTAGTTCAATGAAACTTGGTTTGATTTCCTCAGTCTGATTAACTCATTATGATGGACTCATTACGATGAACTCTTTTCTTAAACTGTACTTCTCAATCTCTGTTTAACTACATAGTCTAATATTTCTTATTCCAATATTCCTTAGTCCAATCTTCCTCAGCCTGATCTTCCTCAATCCGATCTTCCTCAGTCTGATCTTCCTCAGTCCAGTAAGAAAACTTTCATCTGTCTGATATTATAATGATATATATGTCCATAAACATAACTTTCACATAAATTCTACATCATTCCACCTTTTCCACTCTAGTGAGAAAGTTACAAAGTAAGAATGTATTGTGCTTTTATTTCTACGAAACTCAGAATAGAAAAGGCTGGAAATTGAAAAACTTTTCCTACTTACTCAAATTTTAAATCTCTAAAAAACACTCACATTTAAACTTCAACTTTGACTACTTCAAACCTTATCAAGATTTCTCTAAAATCAGTCTTCTCAAACATACTAAATTTTGTTCCGTCCAACTAAATTCCTCATCTTTAGTCTAATTAACTTACTCAACTTCATTTCGATTAACTTTCTCATATTTAGTCTAATTATCATCCCCGTATTCATTCATATTCAATTCCTCAGCTTCAATTTTATTAACTTACTTAGCTTCAGTCTGATTAACTTCCTCAAATTCATTTCGATTAACTTCCTCATATTCAGTTTGATTAACTTCCTCTGCTTCAGTTGGATTAACTTCCTTAGCTTCAGTCAGATTAACTTCCTTAGATTCAGTCTGATTAACTTTCTCAAATTCAGTCAAATTCACTTCCTTGTCTTCAATATGATTAACTTCCTTAGCTTCAGTCCAATTAACTTCCTCGGATTTAGTCGAATTAACTTCCTCATCTTCAGGGTGATTAACTTCCTCATCTTTAGTCCGATTAACTTCCTCGAATTCAGTCTTATTAACTTCCTCATGTTCAGTCAGATTAAAAACTTTACAAAACTTAAATCTTCTATCTTCCTTACACCTTTGATGTCTGTTACTACTCATTCAATTCCTCTACATCTAAAAAAATTCACAAAAACAAAACTTTTCTCCACCTTTTTTTTGGGTTCAAACATTCAGAAACATTCACATGTTTTCAAAAACATTATTTTGAAGAATATTAGTTGTCAAAAAATAAAAAAACTTTGTTAAAAAATATCACAAAGGTTCTTCAATCTCCCCCTTTGGATTTGTTTGAAAACTTTTGTTAACAAATTTTACAAGTCACCTTTTATAAATAGCTCAAGTGTTTTGACTTTTACCAAAACCCAACCTTTCTAAAATAGAGCATCCTAACACCACACTACTGGATAAATTAATGTTTTTAAATGAATTTCATCCCTCGGTGACAAGAAATTTTTGTGTCTATATTAAGATAAACTCCCCCTCACTTTTATCTTTTATCACTTTTCTTTTTCTCTCACTTTTCTTTTCCTATCCCCCATTATCTGACAACCACAACTTTAGATTCATTAAATAAAGATAAGTAAAAACTTCTTATAGAGTACAAATTTTCTAATCCCTCTCCCTTTGTCAACATAATCCAAATCATGGTGGGGGACTTCCTTATGAGTTTTAAGAAATCATTGGAGGATGTTGAACATGAAGTGAAACCTCAATTCCAAAAATCTATCATCCATCATAGATTTTGTGAATATCATAAATTTAATGATTTGTTGAGATATATTATAGTAAAAATTCTTTATAAGAAACTTTATCTTTTATAAAGTGAAACTTTATATCAATGTGTTTTGATCTTGAGTGTTGAACAGGATTTTTAGAAATATTAATTTCACTTTGATTATCATAAAGAATCTTAAATGGTTTAGAAACATCAACTTTCAATTCTTACAGCTGAACTTTCATCCACAACATTTGAGTACAATCCTGAGTAGATGAAAAATATTCTAATTCCACTATTCTCAAAGTCACTAAACTTTATTTCTTACTATGGAAAGTTGCATAAAATTATCCTGAGAAAAATGTTCCTCCATAAGTTGATTTTCTATCAGTATAATCTCCATCTCAATCTGCATCAGTATAACCATGAAAGTTTATTCTAGAGATTCTTTCTTATAAAATCCCATATGAATTGGTTCCTTTTACATATATTAGAATTATATTTTTTTCCAACATAATATATTCTTTGGGATTACTATGATACCCATAACACAAAGTTATATCATAAAAAATATCTGGTTGTGAGGATGTGAGATAAAAAACTTTCTATCAGCTTTTGAAATTCTTTTTGGTTCAATTTTTTTTGGATTCATCTTTACTCAACTTTGTTCTCACTAAAATAGGAGTAAAAACTTATTTGGATTCTTTCATTCCAAACTTATTTAAAAATTCCTTGTCATACTTTTCTTGAGATAATAAAATGTACTTTTCTTTTTATTGAACTTGTAAACCAAGGAAGAAAGTTAATTCTACCAACATTGATATTTCAAAAAAATATTAATTTCCTCAGAAAATTATTTACAAAAATTTTCTTCATTCCCAAAAAAATTATATCATCCACACACACAATAACAATTAGTGTGTTGGAGTTAAATTATTTTATATACAAGTTACTATCAACCTTTCCTTTAGAAACATTAAACATTCTGAAACAACTATCAAGTTTTGAATACCAGAAACATGGGGCTTGTTTCAACCCATATAAGGCTTTATTCAATATAAAAATCTTGTTTTAATCATTATCAAGTAGAAAACCAAAAGTTTATTCAATGTAAACTTCTTCCTATATATCTCTATTTAAGAAAGATGACTTTACATTCATCTAATAAACTTTGTAATTTTGTTGTGCAACCACTGATAAAAACATTATAATAGTTTCTAATCTTGTAACTAGGGAAACTTTCTTTTAAATCCACACCTTTCACCCATGCATATCCTTTACAAACAATCATTGCTTTTTTTCTTGAAACTTCTCCATGTTCATTCAATTTTTTTCTATAAACCCATTTTGTTCTGATAACATTTTTACCTTTCATACATGATACAAGTTCTCATGTTTTATTTTTCTCAATCTGATCCAACTCTTCTTTCATAGAATCCACCCATTATTTTTGTTGAATAGCTTCTAAAACTGATTCTGGTTTAACTTTTTAGATAATTGAAGTTTGATTCTCAAATATCAACATTCTTCAGGTCTGAACTAGATCCTTCTGATTCACAGTGATGTTTTCAATGTCAACATGA
Organism: Viscum album; assembly: GCA_963277665.1. Taxonomy (NCBI): domain Eukaryota; kingdom Viridiplantae; phylum Streptophyta; class Magnoliopsida; order Santalales; family Viscaceae; genus Viscum; species Viscum album. The sequence continues at coordinate 1,454,613,712 of OY728145.1, forward strand.
TTTTTTAAAGTAGTAAATTTAAAATTTTATTTTCTAGGTTCATTATTTGTATAACATGGTTCTTTATAATCTTTATAAGTATGCTTTGTATCATTATTACTTTCATTGGAAACCTCTAGTTTATCCTTATCAACATTCGCAAAAACTTTTTTTGGATTTTCAATAACATTCACATCATATGAATCCACCAACTTTTGTAAACATTTTCTCCAAAATTTGAAACTTTATCCATTGGGTGAATAACTCATAAATATTACTTCTTCATATTTATCATCAAACATTCCAAGATCGGGATTTTTAATTTTTAGAAAACATTGACTTACAAAAAACATGAATTATTTCAATGAAGGTTTTTTTATACCACATTTAATAGTGAGTCATGTTGGATTTCGGATTCAAAAAACATTTATTCTAAACATGTACAATAGTACTAATAGATTCTCTCTGATATAACTTTGAAATTTTGTATTCTACTAACATGTTTTATCCCTTTTCCACCAAACTTTTATTCTTTCTTTATTCTACTCTATTTTTTTGTGGGGCATATGGATCATTAAACTAATGTTTGATTCTATGATTTATCATATAAGTTTAAAAAGTATTGCATGTGAATTATGTACCATTATTTGTTCTCAACTTCTTTATGTAAACCCCCATTTCTTTCTCAGCATCTTTTCTGAAGAATTTGAACATTTCAATAGCTTCTAACTTGTGCTTCATAAACATGATGTTAGTCATTTGAGTAAAATAATCAATTAATATCATAAATTATAAATTACCTCTTGTTGATTTGTGTCTCATAAACCCACATAAGTAATAATGAATAAGTTCAAGAGGTTCGGTAGACTGAATCTCAACTTTCTTATGACTTTTATTAGTCATCTTTTCTTTTTTAAAAGTTACACAAACCTATTCTTATATTCTTATCAATTATGTAAAATTTTATACAACATCAAATTTAGATATTTTTTTCATAATTTCATGACCAAAGTGGCCAATCATTTGGTTACACAACTTATTCTAATTTTCATAACATAGATAAAATGAATTGTTAAGTTCTTTGATTTGAAAAATATTTCTCCTGGTTCTTTCTCTTCTGGTTACAACTTTTCTATCTTTGATACTTATGATAATACAAGATTATTTAATTAAAACAACTTTATTTCCATAATCACAAAGTTAACTCACACTTAGTAAGTTATTTTTGATTCCATCAACAAATATAACTTATTTTGGTTTTAGTTTTTGAGGTTATATCTTAGAAGTTCATATTCCTATAATTCTCGAGGAACAATCATTTCCAAAATTAACTACTCCACCATTATGTTTTTAAACATGTTTCAAGATCTTTATATTACCTTTCATGTGTGAACGGGAACCACTATTAAGTATCCATGGTTTATTCCTTTTAATTTCTTTCAAAGTTTTCTCAAAAACAAAATCCCTTTCCTCAACTTTCTTCTTTCTAAGATTATTTTCTTTTATCCCATAAGAAACTTGTTCTGGAAGGAGTTTCATATAACTTTCAGAAAGATGACCAGCCTAATCACATCTTCCACAAACTTCTCCAATACATTAAAATTTATTATATGTTGGAAAGTATCACATCTTGAGATTTTTATTTTTTAACTTCTTATGTGTTAGGAAAGTTACTCATTCTTATTTCCCCATTTATTTCTCTCTATTCAAACCTTCTTCTAGGAACTGATAAGTTATACCAAAAATCATAATACTTGTGCCCATATATTCCACAACACTAATAAAAACCAACAAATTGTGATTTTCTATTGAATTAAGATCATTATATATAGAACCTTTGTTGAGGTTGATGATTTATTATAGCTTCAACAAACTATGGGCATGTACCATCTTTCCTTCTGAGTGATTTTTAAACTTTTGTAGATGTGATAGGTTTCTTATATAATTTTTCCATCTAAACATTCCCAGAACTTTTCTTCTCACCTAAAATGTTATAAAAATAAGATGAAACATTATTTTTGGTGGGTGAGTATTTTCACCTAATTCTTGATTTGAACTTTCTTATCAACTTTAGAACTCTCATATTTTACTTCTGAATCTTTTTTGAATTTTTATTTCATCTTCATTAAGGTAATTTTGAACTCAAGAAGCTTTGATTAAAACTAGTTAACTTATTCTTCCTTAGATACCATCTTCTTATTGATATATTAAACCATTTTTACTATTTATAAATTCTAATTTTGTAACTTAATATCACTTGGATGTATTCTTATTCTTTATTGAAAACATCTTTTTCACCTTCAAAATCTTTTCCAACATCTTTCTTTATCATTATAATTTATTTATTTAGGAATTTTTTTTACTCAATACATGCAAAAATTTCTGATTTTCCTCTGAAATATGATAATATTAATTATTTATATATTAATATTTATGTGTTTAAATGTCCATAAACACCAATTTTATTCCAATTTATAAATTGAACTACATTTCACATCATTGTGCAATTCATGTTTAAAGTTTCATTTTATTCCTAATTAATAATCTTTTTGTAGAAGACATTATATTCATAATTTGAATTTTATATTTTAGATATTATTGATCACTTTGTTTGGAATATTTTTTCTTTTAGGATCAATGGATTAATCACAAAGGAAAATGGACATTTTTTGGAATGAATACAAAAATTTCTGGATAAAGCATAATGGGCCTTAGGCCCATCAAACAAAAGTGAGGCCTATAATATAAGCCTACTGAAGCTCAAATTTTAACTTTAAAAAATAAAATTATGGGGAAAATTTCATACAACTGTGTCTGAAGCTAATTCTGAAGTTTTTATAGTGATCTAGGTGGTCAAAGATGAAGATTAAAATATGGGAAAGATTCTAGGGCCCATAAAATAGAACCACCATTTCACATATAACATTTGATTGGGTGATCCAATAGGAATTAAATTTGTAAAGATATTAGAGGAAATGTGTAAGAAGATATTTCTATTCCAAAACCCCTTCATATTCATCCATCTTCATCATGAAATTTACATATAAAAAAGGGGATGAATCTGGATGAATTTTATGGTCAACTTTGAAAAGTAAAAAATCATTGTACTTATCACCCTATTTATGACTCTCATAATTAATGGGGTGTGAATTTATTGTTGGGGTTCTACCTAAGGATCATAATTTTCCTATATAATGAGCTCGTATTTAATGGATTGAGGCATCCAATGTTTTTCTTTCAGTTGTAATTTTCCCACTTTCATTTTGTAATCGCGTCATCAATTTTTCTCATGTAAGTTTTTTTATTCACATTCATTCCTTAATAAAAGATCTTATTATTATATTTTTATATTTTTTTCATATCATATTGATAGAGTTTTATTAACTATTGAGTTTATTCGCAAAATATTTTGTGAGATTCTTCACACAATGGTGGAGTGACCTTTATTTTCAATGTTTTTATTCTTCAATTCCTCCCTCATAAGTCTACTACCCGCTTACATTGATATAATAGAATAAATTGAGGGATAAAATTTTATGGATTGGTCTTAGGGAGTTTCATTGGGTGGGTTTTAGGTTATTTTCTGTTATTAATTTATTTAATTCATTCTATGGTTTGATATTTCCATTCTTCGACTTATTTCTTTATCTTCTTCACTAACTTTAACGACTACACATTTGGAGTGATAGTGTGATCCAATTCCTTATAGTGATCATGAAAGTTTTCATCTAATTGAATTGGTGATTATCCTTGTAATTTTATGAGGATTAAATTAGAGAATGATATTTTGGACTTATCTCATTGATTGAATATATCTTTAACTAGTGAATGAAAAATTAATAAGAAAATAATTACATCCCTTCTCTCCCTAACAACAACCTAGTATCATCCCACCATCTTTAATTATTTTAAATCAATTCATTTTTTTATTTTATTGTTATTTAAATTAACTCATTAGTTCTTAAAATAAAATCAATCCAAATAGTTTTCCAATTCATATCTAATCCTTCCAACAAATTTGATTGTCTCTAGGTTTCTTCTTCGGTCCCTATGGATTTTATCCCTACCTATACTACAACAAATTTTTCTACCTATAGGGTAAATTTGGGCACAACCAAATTTTGGTACCGTTTCCAAGGACCCAAGTAAGTTATCTTTATACACTAACATATTTTTCTCACCCCAAGTTCTCTATTCTCACCCATATTTCTCTCATCTCTTCCCCTTTATGTTCCTATGTATCCTGAAAGTCATAAATCCAAATTTCACTCTACTCCAATGGAGTATCTACCAAATTAAACCTTCATAAACCAATGCTATAAAAAAATGGTAAATCCCCATTAGTAATCCCCTATTAAGGGGAATTTCTTTGATTAAACCTTGAATGAATACCCCACACCCAATGAGATGTAAAATAATTTGGACGATGATAGTTTAGATGTTCAATTTTCTACCCTCTCATGGATGGTCGAAGAGATCAATAATAAGGAAATCCATGATTCTCATCCCCATGTCCAACCTGATCCATAACCATTACTTGATAAATTGTGTCAACAAATGGAGATAATGAATTATGAGGTTTCACCTTTGAGGATATAACTACAAAACTTTAAAACATGTGAGGAACTCATCCCTGCAATGAATATCCCTTTCATAACCTTATGTGGAGTGTCTAATTTCCAAAAAAAACCTCTCATGAATTTACCGAAGAACCCACTTTATAATCTAAGAATTCATAGTTTTATAATGAGTTTAATTAGTTAGGGAATGTTGAAATTCAACCTGAGGAATAGTAAAATATAGTTAATGAGAGTTTAAATCAGGAGGAAATTGATTTTTTGGAGTCACAAGAAGGTAATTTCACTTCATGTATTAATTTTCCCGAACATTAATCCTTTAATAGTTTTTCAGAAACACCAATAATTGAAACATTGGGAGAAATAACAAAATTTGAGGCCATACTCATTCCTGGAACTGATCTATCCAATTTGGTGGTTGAAACTTCAACTCAAAAAGAACCAATTTTTTTAATAAATTTTGAAAATGAAACTCATTTTGATGAAAATTCCCCCACATATTTCTGAATTTTTTAGCCAACCCAAGATCAAATTTAAGGTCCATACATCCTCCTTAAAATTGTCCATCATAGGGTATAATAAAAAACATTTTTTATTATTTCACTCTCCCTTAAGTATAATAAAGATATAATTCTCCTTAATGTCTCGTGAAAATTCTTTCCGGGAGGGGTCCATGTCGAGATAAAGACTTTAAACTAATCACTTTCCAGGAGGAAACTCGCCTTATGCATTTTTTTTATTTTATTTTGTGTGTTTTTGTGTTTTTATATCAAGGGAACCCCTTGGTGTTTCTAATGTGATCTTTTTTTTTGTTATATTTAATAGTTGAAGGAGTTCATTATTTTCAAATAAAACATATGCCTTCCAGATTTCAAACCCAATAATAAATCATCCCCAATGAGTCTACATGTGATGTGAATCCAAATTATTTTTGATGGGTAAAAAACTTCAAACCAAGTGGTTTTTTTCTATGATTTAATTTCAAATCACATCTACCCTCTTTCTTCCCAATTCTAATCTCTCTCTTCTCTTCTCATTCAAAACTGAGGGTAGTTTTATTCTAAGTTAGGGGGAGTAAAAATATGGTATTTTAAAAAAATGGCCTTTATGATAAGAAATAAATTCAATGAAGAAAATTCACATCATTATCCTTTCATGCATTAATGTGCATTGTGAAACATAAAAACTTAAGTTAAAATGATTTTGAAATCCTTTATTATGATTTTAATGAATTTTTATGTTTATAAGCATAGTTTTTGGAAAGTGTGGTTGTCCGATATGATTTTTTAATGTTTACATTTTCTTCCTATTAATAAAAATGACATAATTCACATCCATTGGATTGTGGGTGAAAGTTTGAGTTCATGGGTCCCTCTCATCATAGCATAGGGTTTGGGTTCACTTTCATTTTAATATGAGTATCCAAAAAAATTAAAAAAATACCACATATAGCAATGTTTTTTTCAAATGTGTGGCATCTGGTACTTGGGGATCATGACTCCATATTTTTCTTTCCTATAGTTGGATTTACATATCTATTGTATACCGTGGAATTGAAAATATGTGTGGTGTTCTACACTTGGGGATCATGACTCCATAATTATATTTCCAAGAGTTAGTCTTTTCATATCTATTATTGTTTAAATAAATCTCAAAAAAACAACAAAAAAACAAAAACAAAAAATTGGATTCTCATCTTAAGGTTTAATGTGATTCCCATCTAGCACTTCTATTTTTTCCCTTGAACAAGAAAACAGGTCACATGCCTTTTGTGATGCACAACACATCATCATGCTTAATTGAAATTGGATGAATTCTGATGATGAATTTTAAAAACGGAATGGGATTGGGATTGGGATATGATTGTGAACCTATATCGTGTGAAATTATTTTAAAAGGTTTCATGATTATTTGGAATGATTTTTTTATGATAAATGTATGTTAAAATGTTTTTATAAAAGGGAATTAAATTTAAAATCTTTTAGATACTTTTTGATCAGGACTAGAAAAATTCAATTTGGGGTGTGATTATCTACTGAAATAGGATAATATTAATTTTTTATATCTTAATATTGATGTTTTTCAATGTCCATAAACAAAAAAAAAATTCCAATTTATAAATTGAACTACATTTCACATCATTGTGCAATTCATGTTTACAGTGTCGTTTTGGGACCAATTAATAATCTTCTTGTGGAAGAAATTATATTCATAATTTGAATTTGATATTTTTATATATTATTGAACAATTTTTTTGGACTATTTTTTCTTTTAGAATAAATGGATGAATCACAAAGGAATATGGACATTTTTTAGAATGAATACATAAATTTCTGGACAAAGCATAATGGACCTTAGGCCCATCAAAAAATGTGGGAGCACAATACAAGCCCAATGAAACTAAAATTTTAACTTTATAAATATAAAATTATGGGGATAATTTCATTCAACTATTTCTAGAGCTAATTATTAAGTTTTTATGGTGATCTAGGTTCTCAAAGATGAAGATTAAAATATGGGCTAGATTCTAGGGCCCATAAAATAGGACCAACATTTCTTGTATAAAATTTGATTAGGTGATACAATTGGCATGAAAATTTTAAAGATATTATAGGAAACATGGAATAAGATATTTCTATTTTAAACCCCTTCATATTTGGAAATCTTTAGCATGAAATTTATACATCAAAACAGGGGATGAATATGGACGAATTTTATGGTCAACTTTGAAAAGTCATAATCCTTGTATTTCTCACCCTCCTTTTGACTCTCATAATTAATGGGAATGAATTGATTATTGTGGGGTTGACCTAAGTCTTCTAATATTACTATATAAGGATCTTGTGGTTAATGTATTGAGGCATCCAATTTTTTTCTTTTGATTTTAATTTTTTCACTTTCATTTTGTAATTGCATCGTTAATTTTTCTCATGTAAGTTTTTTTATTCATTTTCATTCCTTAATAAAATATATTCTTATTATATTTTTATATATTTCTCCATATCATGTTAATACCATTTCCTTAGGGAGTGATTTTATTCACAAAACATGCTATGATATTCTTCACACAATGGTGGAGTTAACTTTATTTTCAATGTTTTTCTTCTTTGATTATTCCCTCATAAGTCTACTACCCACTTATATTGATAGAATAGAATCAATGGTGGGATAAAATTTTATGGATTGGTACTAGGGAGTTTCATGGGTTGGATTGGATGTTATTTTATGTTCTTAATTTCTTTAATTCATTCTATGGTTTTATATTTCCATTCTTTAACTTATTTCTTCATCTTCTTCACCGACTTTAACAACTAAACATTTTAAGTGCTAGTACGATCTAATTCCTTAGAGTGATCATGAAAGTATTAATATAAGTGAATTGGTGATTATCCTTTGAATTTTTTGGGTATTAAATCATATAATTATATTATAGGCTTATATCATTTATTGAATATCTCTTGAACTAGTGAATGAAAAATTAATAAGAAAACAATTACATCCCTTATTTCCCTAACAACAACCAAGGATCATCCCATTATCTTTAATTGTTTTAAATAAATTCATTGTGTTTCTCTTAATGTTTTTTAAATTAACTCATTATTTCTTAAAATAAAATCAATCAAAATAGTTTGCCACTTCATAGCTAATCCTTCCATAAAATCTAAGTGTCTCTAGGTTTCTTCTTCGGTCCCTGTGGATTTGATCCCTACCTGTAATATAACAACTATTTATACCAATAGGGTAAATTTGGGTGCAACAAAGTTCTATTCTAAGATGATACACTCTGTAATATTCTTCCCCTCCTTCTTCTTCACTATTTGAAGAGTCTTCAATTTTCTCAACTTTTGAAATGAATGTTCTAATATTTTCTAAACTTTCATCTTCCAGAGAATTTTTTTTCAGTTGAGTCTAATTCATCTTTCTTACTCAACATACTTCTCCAATTCCTAATAAACTTCTTTTTTGTATTTTTTTGATGACTTTTATTATTTATAACTTTTTTACACTTATTCTATCAAGTTTTTTCATCAAAATCATCTTGATGTTCTATAACATTCTTATTAGTAAAATTCATAGAAAAGTGCCTAATTCCACCACACTAAAAAAATTGATTGTAATTTTACCTCTATAATTTCCTCTTCCTCTATGATAGTTATTAGAGATAATAGAAATGATTTTATCATTAAACTCATCATCCTCTTTATCCTCAGAATCACAAGGATTATTATCTTCAACATCTTGAGTTTTCATCTTTCTCATAACTTCAAAATCCATTTAATATTTCATATTATTTTTTAACATTGGAGATTTTATCATTTCATAAGAAACAAGAAAGTTATTCAATTAATTAAAAGATAAATAATATTTATCTTCTAAAGAGGAAATTTTTGAATCAAACATGTACAGAAATTTTCTCATAAGTTTCCTCACTGTTGTTGAGTTTTCCATAAATTCTCCAAATCCTTTAATTTTGCAAACAATTTAATTTACCTTGGTGAAGTATTCATCAATAGTTTCTTCATCACTCATTCTTATATCTTCAAACTTACTACACTAGATTTGTATATTTACTTCCTTCACTTTAGTATTCCCTTAAAAAACACTTTGCATCTTGACCCACATATTCTATAAAGTTTTGAGACCCATCACCTTCATATAAAAATTTTATAATGGATACATAAGGATATAATTTCTATCCTTTCCATCAGATTCAATATTTCTTTTTTCAGTAATCATCATAGGATCATCTTTCTCAATAGGTGGAAAACCAATCATAGCACCATCAATAACTTCCAGGATAATAGATAAGAGATAATGAATCATCCTATTTTTTCAACAATAATAGTTTTTCCATAAAATATAGTAATTCCTCTACTATTGATGGAATTGATATTATCCATGATAAGGGTTCAAAAAGGGAGCCTTGGCTTTGATACCAATTAAAGATCCAAAATATCGAATAACAAATGAGAGGGGGTTGGATCAGTTGTTCACTTTTTTAACTCTTAGTACTTTTAAAAACTTAAACCATATAACCTATTAAATTTTATATCCTTATCATATTTTAATAAATGCTCATACATGAAAAGTAAGAAAGAAAGTAAAGCACGTGATATTTATAAGGTTTGACCTCAGTGTAAAAACCTACATCCTTATCATAGCCACTCTTGTGAGTCTATGGAAATTCACTATTATGAATAAGTGAATAAAACTTGTGTTAACTATCATTAGACACATTTTATATTTTGATAGGAATGATTATGATGAATCTTATCAGTTTATAAAGTTTTATTACAAACAATTGACCCAGAAAATAAAATATCACAAAAACCTTTTCTCCTAAAAACTCTATCTGAAACCTCAGTGTGATAACCCTAGGTCTAACTGCCTTAGTATTATTGACTCATTATAATGGACTCATTATGATGAAACCTTTTCTCAAGTTGTACTTCTCAAAATCTACTCAATTACTCAGTCTGATCTCCCTTAGTCCGATCTTCCTCAGTCTGATCTTCCTCAGTCTCATCTTCTGTAGTTTAGTAAGAAAACTTTTAGTTGTATGATATTATAATGAGATATCAGTCTGAAAGATAACTTTGAAATTAATTCTGTAGTGATCCAAATTTTTTGATCTGGTAAAAAAGTTTCAAAGTAAAAATGTACTATTGTTCTATTTATAGGAAACTAAAAATAGTAAAGGTGGTAAATTGAAAAACTTTTCTCACTTACTCAAATTTTAAATCTCCAAAAAACACTCACATTTCAAATTAATCTTTTATTGCTTCAAATATTCTTATGATTTATCAGAAATCAGTCTTCTCGAACATGATAACTTTTCTTCAACCTAATTAACTTCCTCAACTTTAGTATGATTAACTTCTTTATATTCAGTCCGATTAACTTCCTCAACTTCAGTCAGATTAACTTCCTCAGCTTCAGTTTTATTAAATACATTAGCTTCAGTATGATTAACTTCCTCAACTTCATTCCAATTAACTTTATCAAATTTATCCTAATTAACTTTATCAGTTTTATTTAAATTAACTTCCTTATCTTCAGTCATATTAACTTATTCAACTTCAATTTGATTAACTTCCTCAACTTTAGTCCGATTAACTTTCTCATATTTTGTATGATTAACTTCTTCAACTTCAGTCTGACTAACTTCCTCATATTTAGTTCAATTAACTTCCTCATCTTTAGTCTTATTAACTTCTTCATCTTCAGTCTGATTAACATCCTTAGCTTCAGTTTGATTAACTTCCTCATCTAGTGTTGGATTAAAAACTTTACATAACTTCCTACTTCTATCTTCCATACACCTTCTTTATTCTGCACTGCTCAGTCTAATCCTGTGCATCTGAAAAAACAAATTTCAAAAAAACAAAAAAAAATCCCCCATTGTGTTTGGGTTCGAACATTCATCATCTTTCACCTGTTTTTCAAAAAACATATTTTACAAAATATTAGTTGTCAATAAAAACAAAAAACTTAGTTAAAAAATATCAAAAATGTTCTTCAATAACCATCATTCTACTAGTACTAATGTGCTTGAGGGATCTAATCCACCCCATGTCATGCACAATAATTAATCCATAGACCTCCTCATATACTATCATAATGGTAGGCACATGAAATTTAATTGGTAAACTTACATGTCTGACAAGGTGTCAATGTGGGGTATGAGAATAAATACTCGATATAGTAGCACCAATGGTGCCTTAACTCATATAGTGATATAAAATGTGTATACATGAACATGTATACTAATTTATATATATATAATAAGGAAGATTTGAAAATAAATAAAAAAATTCTAGTGTTATATCAGTGGTGGAGAAGATCATAGATCAAAATCTAACACAAATTATAACTCCCTCTATTGGGAGGGTTTATACCTGCTTTAAGCCTCATATTGGGATTTTAGATGATAATCCAATAAATTACTAATGGGAGGTAACACTGGTACCTATGGAATATTCACACATGTATCCACATACACGCATATATTTGAGTATATGTGTGTATTAGAATTCTGAGTCATAGAAACCTGTCTAGAGAGTAGAAATTAAGCATACCCATTTAGGTAAATCTTTCATACCATCCCATGGAATAGGGTAAGGGGTATAACGAGTTAGGAAAATATTACATCTCATCCTAAATAAGTAATGAATAGGGCCCATGCGATCAAGGATTTTCAACCCTTTTTATTCCTTTAACCTGTATAGCGGGATATAGGGTACCTACCCTAACTTAACACAGCAAAATATATGTATATGTATTCCATTATAACCAAAGTAGTGGAAAATTCAAACATCGTCTCATTTATCAAGATGATACACATGATCTAATTCAATTAAAGGACATAATTTACCTCAGGATAAAGATATGTTTTACACTAATTAATAATAAAACTCACCAATGAAGCAATATACATGCTCTATAAAAATAAAAATGCACACATATGGATAAATATAAATGTACCAAAGCTAATTACACATAATAATAATGTCATGATAGCACGTAAACATCCATCACATAACATATATGAGACAATATATGAGCTATTGTGAAAATAAAGTAAAACAAGGAGGAAACTAATCAATGTTATTTTTAACTATCACGTAGTGTGGGAAATCCAAAAGATTAAAGTCATAGTTTACTAGTAATAGGGTGTACTAGAATTTGGTCACACCTAATCAGAACCATGATGAGTGCATTCTTACATTAGAATATATTACATTGTGATTACTTTAAAAATTGTGTAAAATTGTGTATCATATGGAATTCCAAATCTTAGGACATTTCAAAAATATATATAATTCAAATTTCAACTAGAAATAATTTATCAACACTTTTAAAATTGGGTTTAGAAAGTATTTAATTTTTGAAAAAAACATCTCTACGAATAATAGAAATAGCAAAATAAACATTTAAAAAAGTAATTAAAACATGTGAGAGAGAGTTTTTATATTAAACCATTTCAAAACCTAACCCTTTATGAAAATAAGAAACTAAGACAGTCAAGAAAACTAAATCAGGGGTTTTAAGGTTAAAACCATTCCCTCTCATCAATCTAACCCAACCATCACCTACCCACCGATGAAAGTTCCACTATTGGAAAAGTGTCATTTACGACAGATTATTTGTGATGGATAGACATATATTGAAAATAACCTAAAATATATACCTTTTTGTGATTAATAATATTATTTGTCACAAATAATGTTTTTTACGATGGCTAATAGCAATAGACTGTGTCATATGTTTCTATTAGTTGTCATGGCAAGATTAATAGTTACGGATGTCGATATCTTTCACAAAAGGATTTGTGAAATTATTTTTAGGGATGAAAATTCCATCACTATTAACCCATTATAAATAATAATTACTTAAAAACGTGTGAACTATTTCTCCTACCATCCTCTGATTATTTTCTACGCTTCCATCTCATTGTGGCTTACATCACAAACTCTCGAACAGAACACCCTAAAAAACATATATCACCATAGATTTCTTGAAAATTTAGCTTCAAATCACCCAGGTATGAACTCTTATTCTCTCATACTTCATTATTTCTGCGATTTACCATTAAATCTTATATAAATTGGTTTATTTGAAACCTAGTTCAAAAAAATGCCTATTTTTTATGGTTTATTTGGTATTTAGGGTTACTTCAAATTTATTATTTCCTATTTGGGTGGCAACCATCAAATATATCTTGTTTCGGCTCTGTACGAGTTGATTTTAATGATTTGAGATATTTTTTCCAATTTTTAACCTTTATATTTAAGAGGTTCTTCTTTTTGGGTGTTAATATTTATTTATTTTGAGGTATTTGGTTGTCCTTCTAACTCTCGATATGCATTTACTATACATCTCACACACTTCATGTATATATATATGTGTGTGTGAGAGAGAGAGAGAGAGAGATTGAAAAATATTTCAAGTTATATATATATAATGAAACCTTTTAAACTTATATATATATGTGTGTGTGTGTGTTGAATACTTTTTTAGACCAATATATAGATATATATAATTTTTTGTAACATGTTTATATTTATATAAACATAATCATGCCAAATGTGGAAGGCACTTTAAATGGAAACCTGATATATTTAATTCTTGATTGATTAAAGTAGGTTAAAGTTTGATGCTTAAAATATTAATTTTTGAATTAATATTATATATTTAGTATATATTAATGATGATACCTTAAGGGGGAAATTGTATTTTTAGTTGCATCAAAATAATTTAGAATTTATTATTTTATGTTATTGTTGAAAATATGATATTATGGAAATTATTTATCTAGGTGTCTGATATTTATATTAATTTTGAAAAAAAACTATATAAATATATCTAATTGTTCAGTTATTAGTATTTCATGAAATATAAATTAGAACATTTAATTAATGGAATGATGATTCCATAAAATTTTAAAGTGTGATTATTAGTAGTGGAGTATTTAATAAATGCTAAAAACTGCTCAAAATAATTTAATTTAAGATTTCATGAAGGAAAAAACATGTCAAAAATATATTTGATGTATATATAATTGATTAAGAAATCATGTTATATATATATATATATTATGAAATAAATATGAAATTAGTGTTTTATAAAAATGATGAGAAAAACAATTTAAATAAAATGTTTGAGAAAAACATTTTTATGAGGAAAAGATTATAAAATAATGCTATATATTTATATATTTGATATGTATATTTGTTAAAAAGATATACATGAAAACTTTTGAAAAAAAAATTAAGAAAAATATTTCTTTCTATACTTGATATGTACAATTTTTATAAAAAAAGTTATACATTTTTAAAAAAAAAATTGAACAAAATGTTGTGTGTGTGTGTTTATATATTTGATATGTATATTTATATATGTGTGTGTGTGTATTTATAGATCTAATATGTATATTTATTTAAAAAATATGAAAAAATATATTTTATGTATATATATTTGATTAATAAATCATTTAATATATATATATATAACGTATGAAATAAATAAAAAATGAGTGTTTGATAAAAATGATGAGAAAATCAATTTAAATAAAATGTTTGAAAAAAAGTTTTTAAAAGGAAAAAAATATAAAAAAAACATTATATATTTATATATTTTATATGTACATTTGTTAAAATACGCTATAAATTTTTTAAATAACATGTTTGAACAAAAAATTATAAGAAAAACATTTTTTCTATATTTATAAGAAAACTTTTTTTACATATTTGATATGTATATTTTTTATAAAAAAATTATACATTTTTTAAAGAAAATGTTTCAACAAAACATTACATATATATATATATATATATATGTGAATGAATGTATGTGTGTATATATTTGATATGTATATTTGTTTAAAAAACATGTAAAAATATATTTGATGTATATATATTTGATTAAGAAATTATGTAATATAAATATAAATACATACATACATACATACATACATACATATATATATAACATATGGAATAAATAGGAAATGGGTATTTTATAAAAAATTTGAGAAAATCAATTCAAAAAAAATTAGAAGAAAAAATATTATTTATAAAAAAATTATTAAATATGTTTTAATGAAAAAAACAATGAATTTTAAAAATAAATAAAATTTTATTAAAATATTGGTTTTTAATAATTAGTAAAAATTTAGTAATACCTTATAAAAAATAAAAAAATACTAAAAATTATTAAAAAATCATAATAATTGGTAAAAATATAGTATTAATTAAAATAATTAGTAATAACTAGTAATAATTAATATATAATTTGAAATAACTAAAAAATAATTAGTTAGTATTGGTAATAATTAGTAAATATTAGTATTAATTACTAAATATTATTAATAATTTATAAATATTAGTAAATTGTGATAAATTGTAATAAATTGTATAAAAATATATGAAATGCTAATAATTATTAAAAAATAGTAATTTTTATTAAAATTGATTTATAAATAATAAATAATTACTATTACTTAGTAAATAATTGTATCAATTAGTAAAAATGAAAAAAAAAATATTGGTAATAATTGGTAATAAATATTGTAAGAATTCATGATAATTAGTCATAATTAGCCATTAATTATTATTTTTTTATATTTAATATATGTATTAATAATTATTAATAGATGAGAATATTATATTTTATATGGTATTTATTATTTTTTTATATTTAATATCTATATTAACAAATATTTACATGTTATATTATTATATTCTAGTATTTGTTTACATGTAATTATTATATTCTAGTATATATTAGTTTTTTATATTTTATATTTATATTAAAAATTATTTTTAGGTAATATTATTTTCTTGAGATGGATAGATATACTCTCGGTGATCTATTTTGTTATGTCACTGATGTCGGACTTCCAAATGATGATCCCGATTCATCTGATCCACGGGATGATGTTATAGCACCACCTATTAGGAGGGGCGCATCCTTTCTAGATTGATGATTCTAAACCATGTTCCAGAGAGACGTTCATCTCTTTATTTTGATCCTCTTTTATAGAGGTATTTTCAATTGTTTACGGTGTTTATTTTATATTAAGTTTTTATGTCAATTTTGATAATAATATTCTGGTTATTTATTTTTATTTGCACATTTTTTTGCATTTAAATATTGGGAAGGCTAGTGCAATTTTAAAAAAATTATTTTTCTACATCATGGGTGTCATGGGATTAAGTTTACATTGTTGTCTGAAATCATATATTCAACCACTCGATTGTATGTTAATAAATAATATTTTATTTTAAAATCATTTAATTAGTAAGATGTTGTTTTTAATTGTATTGGAGAATTTAGGAACTCTTATCAATGATAGCATTAGATATCCTATTCAAAAGGAGTGGGAGATTTTTATATGTGAACATTTTCATAAGTTTTTACACAACCTATGAAAGAGATCTATGGATATACCTTATGTTATTGTTTTTGACCAGTATTGCTTCTCTCATTGACCTGGATATATCTCAACTTAGGTATGGGATGGATTGTACTCCTACTGAATATGAGAGACTTTTAGAAGGAGGTCATCATCTGGGCGTCAGAATTGGGGGAGGAGGGAGGTCACACATAGGGCCTGGATTCGTACATTTGGTATACATTGATGACATGTGGTAGGTAATATTATTTATTAATATATATAGAATTTAAATATAGAATTTTTTTTATATTATATATCCCCCTACTGACCCCTCTATTATAGAGTTTGAAGTTTACAAGAATATTTACATTGATCCCCATACAAGACAACTTATCGATGACACACAGTGCCATATTATGGTTAATATTTTTAAAAAAAAATATTGATATTAATTTTATTGTTATTATAATTTCAAATTATATTTGAATGAAACATATAAGACGGTGACATCTCATTTATGAGAGATTCAAGTTGAGATAAAAACATATGCTACTTGAGAGTTAGGTTTCAATGAGGGGGATTGGATATAGGTGATTATGCATGGTGTCAAGAAAGGTTGGGTGACTTGTATTGGTTCAATACTAACACCTATTAGTTATTATGGTATATTTGAAATGTCATAGGTTGGATCAAAGGGAGATTGTGCAGAGTTTTTGATGTCATCCATTGCACAATATGAAGAGAGGTTTAGAGATTATGATGAGATGATGCAACAGATGCATAGAGAGGGATGAGGATCTTGAACAATAGTGTCAGAGAAATGAGCTAATGTTGGAGTGCATGTGATGGGTTGCGTGTGGTGTTGGTATGAAGTTTCCTCTCCTTTTCCCTTCGAGTGATCCTCCTCTACCTAATATTAATTGATGCTCAGTTGTTTTTGTGAATATTATGTATTTTTTTCTAATAAACAAATTGTGTGTGAAATTGTGTAATAATGAAATTGTTCTATTTTTCCTAATTTTCTATTTTAATTTTTTATTTATTTTTTTTATTTTTAAATTTTATTTTATTTATTTATTTAATTAATTGTTACGGATTTCTTAATCCATCATAATTACAATTTTAAATATTTTTTCAAAATTATTTGTGATAGACTATACATTGTATCATAAATAACATGTTTTACAGTGGCCAATCTAATTACATTTTTTTAAATTTCCTCTGGATTATTTGCAAAGAGAATCAAGGATTATTACAAATAATTATTTTTTGCAATTTTCTATTGAAAATAACTATATTTTTAATTTTTTACCATGATGGTTTTTTTATGGAATCACATCGCTAATGACTTTTAGCAAGGGCAGCTCATCGCAATAAACCCATCACAAAAGCCAAAAACTTTGATTATGTTCATGACCAAGGGTTAATTTTGGATATTTGGAATATGAATTATTCAAGTTTAAATGGAATAATACAGATTCACCTTGTGAGGTAAAGAAGTCTTAAGATGGTATTCCATAATTTGAAATACAATAACTCCTTTGTAAAATTTTAGGACTAAGGTCCATGTTTGTGGAAAGTTCCCAACCCCCTATTACCCTGATCCAAAGTGAAACAACCCAAAGTGGTTGAACTTACTACCCATACTTTATTTCTAAACCCATGAATTACTTTAAACCATTTTATAAATATACTCCATAAGTGGAAAGTACAACTCCCAATTCTTGAAGCACTTAACTACACCCTATTTTTAAATTCAACTATAACCCGTGTGGTGTACATGTCTTAGCATGTTATAAATAAAAGTTAGTGAAAATAATATATTATAATAAAGTGGATCATAGGTAGGTTTGAAAAAAAAAATATGAACAACCAAAATCTATTTTTACAAAATATTATTTGAACAAAATATTATTTGTACACAAGTAATCCAATATGGTTTTTCAAAAGTGGCATGGCTAAAATAACAATTAGCATATAGTTCACAAGAAAGTCTCTTAGAAATAATTAACCTTATTATATCAAGGTATAATTTAAATTAAATTAATTAATAATTCTAAAAATAGGGTTTTCACTTAAATATTGATTTAGGATGTGTCAAGAATGTTCCAGGCATAGCTTAGAAATCACTCTAAGGGTCGAGACTACCTACCATGATCACTAGTGAGATCCATCATCCCAATGATCACTGAATCATATCCAAATAATCATCAACCAACCCCTAAAAACCATTAAACATAATTTCATAAACAACCCATCATAATAGAAAAATCACCATAACACAAGAACAACTAAATCCATTAAAAAATCTAGGCTGAATATAATAGCCTGAGATTTTATGATATATTTCTCTTTAAATAAATTTGAATTCTAGCTTGGTTTATATGCAACACCAAGTTTAAAAAACAAAAAAAAATCTATTAAAATATTAATATTATATAATTTTGTAATTCATCATGTACAAATTAGGTTTGGTTTAATTTTTTGTATTTTTCTTAAAAAAATTATTTTTCAGTGAATAGTGAAAATATCGATTTTTATAAAACTGTCATTTATTTTCTTTAAATAAATTATTTTTAAAAGATACATTATATTTTGGATTTGGTATTAAAGTGTTATAATATCCTATTTTTTTACATTAGGATCTTAATTTTATATAATTTTTATATAAGTCAATTTTTAGGCTTAAAAACGTATTTTTATGGAAAACAATTTTTCAACACATTTTGCGGGTTTATTTTTAAATTAATTTTTAAATCATATAGAAATTTTATTTGATAAATTTTTTTCCATATTTTGGATTAGAATGTAAAGACCCGTAAATTTCAAGGAAATTTTTTTCTTAATTTTCTTTGAAATTTTACAGGAGCGCAGCTTCTGACGGCACCTGATTCCGAGGCCCGGTGTGCCCGGAATCATTTTCTGAAGTTTGGCTCGGGTATGTTCAGTGAATGAACGTGTGGGTTTTTCTAACTTTTGAACTGGTGCCCAGAATCGAATTCTGAGGGCACCGATGGGATCGCAGCGCCGGTATTCGCTTAGAAACGCCTCTTTCGGAGTTGCGTTTGCTCGGGTGTGGTTTTTAATTTTCGGGCTTAAAGTTAAGAAAATAAAATAATTTTGCGACAACTTTATTTTATTTCGCTTAAGCCACTTGGAAGCCACTTGAATCCACTTAAAGGCGGCTTGAACTGAGTTGAACTGGATAGGATGCTATCCAGAAATATCCTACCCCTTGGTAGGATATTTGTGAGGTGGGGCCCGCACGAGCCCCGCCGTTTCTTTCCGCTAAGAAACGCACCCGTGAAAACCCGTCTTAATGAAAGTCAACTGACGCGTTTCTTAAAATCTTAACAGACCATTTAATTGGGTTGTTTCTTTCGTGAATTAAATGGGCTGTTTCTTTCGTGAATTAAATGGCATGTTTCTTTCGTTGAATTAATTCAACGAATTAATTCAATCGTTTCTTACCCCCCCTTTCGTGTGTTGGCATAATAATAAAATAAGACCAACCTATCTTTTTTTTGGAGGATTTCTCGTTGAGACAGAATCCTTGTATCTTCTTCCTCCTTCGCGAAGAATGCGAAGAACGCGAAGAACGCCGAACCCAGAAATCGACGACGCGACGCCATGATCCGCGACGCCGACAACGTTCTTCTGCGACGTCTCTTCCTCCGCGACGGGTCTTCGATCGGCTGCTTGAGTTCGCCGACTCAACGCCGTGTTCCGCGACGACGCGACGCCTTCCCGCGACGACGCGACGATCCCCCCTCTTCCGCGACAAACAATTCCGCGAAGAACGCTCACGCGCGACGACTCCGAGGTAGGGATTTTATAATTTTGGAATACCCCTCTTTATATTCCCGTGAACGTTCTTTAAAAATTAAAGAACCGGTTTCAAATGAACAATTTTATTTTATTAAAATTTTCGGTTCATGCGTTGAACAATTTCTCCCATTGCTTTTATCTAACGCGGAGGGTGCGGGTCAAACGAACACGGCCCGACAACCCTCCGTCGTTCTTCGTGTTTTGCGGATTTGGCAGGCGACGGCAAAATATGATGCAAGGGCAATTTGATTATCCCGCAGTAAAGAACGGAACCCGGGAGGAACAACGGCGCAGACGGGAAGGAAAACGGGCCACCGGAGCGACTCCAGCGGCCCGCGGAAGCCGGTGGTGGCGCGGGTCGCCGGCGCGGCGGCGCCGGAGGCGGCGGCACCCCGCGGGTGTCCAGCGCGGCACCCCGCGGGTGCCGCGGGTGTCCAGCGCGACACCCCGCGGGTGCCGCGGGTGTCCAGCGCGGCACCCCGCGGGTGTCCAGTGCGGCACCCCGAGGGTGCCGCGGGGTTGTCACGCGGCACCCCGAGGGTGCCGCGGGGTTGTCACGCGGCACCCCGCGGGTGTCCAGGGCGGCACCCCGCGGGTGCCGCGGGGTTGTCACGCGACGCGTCCGGCTATCTGGCCGACACCCCGCGGGTGCCGCGGGGGTGTCACGCGGGGCGGCGGCTTTCCCCCGAGTCGGCCGCTCGGCCGAGCCGAGCTGGACCGGCCCTGGCCGGGCCGGGCCGGTCCAACCGGGTCGGACCCGACCCGGTTCGGGCCAACCAGGGGGGGTCGGGCCGGGTCGGTCCGGGCCCGGACCCCCCGTCTTCGGACGACTTTCGTTCAAACGCCCGTAACTTGAGCTACGGACCTCCAAACGACTCGCCGTCAGTGGCAACGCAATCCTTGAAGCAAGACGGTCGTCTCGGTTTATTGCACTCAAGGTTTCGGAATACTTTGGGTTCGGCCGGGTTGGTTCGTACACGAAACCAACCGGGCCCTCGGGAGCGGAAACGCTCATATCTTGAGCTATGGACGTCTGATTTGCGTGCCGTCAGCTTTGTTAGTTTCCTCTTAGTGAGACGGACCTTTTGGCTCACTCCGCCCGAGGTTTGGACGCAAGTGGAGTACGGTCGGGTTGGTTTTGCCTTAAAAACCAACCGGGCCCCTGGGACGAAAAGGCCAATAACTCTCAGACCGGGCGTCCGATTGACGCGTCGTCTATTGCGTTGAGTTCATGTTGACGATACGAAACTTTTGGCATCCTTCGCCCGAGTTTTGGATACAGTTGGTAGTGGCCGGGTTGGATCGCACCCGAAATCCAACCGGGCCCCTAGAACGGAAAAGCTGATATCTTTCAGACAGGACGTCCGTTTGACGAACCGTCAGCGGCGTTGACGATCACGTTGAGAAACGGTCCCTATGAGTATACCCTATGAGAGCTCGGGGTACAGTTGAGATACGGCTGGGTTTGGTTCGCTCACGAAACCAACCGGGCCCCTGGGACGAAAAGGCTAATAACTCACAGACCGGGCGTTCGATCGATGTGCCGTCTGTTGCGTTGAGACCCCTGTGACGAGGCGGTCCTTTGAGTTACTTCTTCGTGGGACCTTGAGATACTTGGAGTATCGACTTGCAGCTCGTGGAGCGGACCCTCCCAGAGTCGAGTGTGCGGAGTACGGAGACCGTGTAGCCGACTGAGACCTGACGACTGCTTGACCGACTCGACTTGGAGTGAGTCGACTAGCCCAGTGGACGGAGCACTACTTGGTTTGGGTGCAGACCCATGGCGGACGGAGCACTACCTGTGTGATAGTGCAGACCCGCGGTACTCTTCCGGAGAGTACCTCAGTAGGCTACTAGGGGGTGTGCACTACTGTGTTTGGGTGACATACCTCGGCGGGAAGCACTACTGTGTTTGGGTGGCTGGTCCGCGGTACTCGACAGGAGGAGTACCTCAGCAGTCTTAGGTTAGTGAGTAGTACCTCGGTGTCGTGACAGGACCACTGTACACTCTAGAGACGGAGCTCTTCAGTAGTTACGATTTCGATAATGAAAATCCTGGTTTGAGCTGAGACTTTTGACCTTTGTGTTTCCTCATGATTGAGATGGGTTACTTGATAACTTAGGTATATGTATGGGCAAATACCTAAGTAGAGGTTATCTGTTGAGATCTTCTTTGTGGTTATCCTTGTTGGATTTAGTGAGACCTTGAGGGTCTCGAGGTCCCTACTGAGTATCGTTATACTCACCCCTGCACGGGCTATGCCCGCACCTCGTTGTGTTGGTTGGAGACGACAGGAAGTGCTGACGGAGGCCGAGTGTTCGAGGACTGGACGGTACCCGGAGGTGGACTACACGACAAGTCAGTGTCCGGAGGTGGACTTCACGGTGAGACGACACTCGGAGGAGGTTGACGGACGAGAGCACTATGGAGGCTATCTGTACCTACCCTTCAGGTAGGATTCGTGGTGGACGATCCAAGAGCTGCGCCATCTGTAACTACCCTTCAGGTAGGATCCGAGGAGGACGACCCAGGAGCCGCTTCCGTCCCTCCAACTGTTGTCCTTTTCTGTTGTAATTTGTTCACTTGTAGTTGTACTTTCTTTTGGGTTTGTATTCTGGCCCATTTACTTTCCAGCACTTCTTTTTGTACTTAGTGTTTTACTTCCGCTTGTACTCTGTGGTGTTTTGTTACTTTTATAAAGGTAATGCCTTCCCAGTTATCGGGATTTACGCCTTTGGTGCTAGTCGCCAGCCCCTGGCCTATGGAAGGTGGGCTTGGGGTAGTCACGGCACGGGCCCCGAGGACGGGTCGTGACAAATTGGTATCAGAGGTGGTCGGTTCTACCGCAGACTCTGATCTTTCTTTCTGTGAAGCAATAGTGTTAAGGGTACCGAGTGTGGTTTTCAGTTCAGGGAGTCCAGTGTTGGTGCGGGCGGCCGACGTATCCATACACCAGGACCCTGGCAACTGATTTTCGACTTTGTGCACGAAAACACTATTTGCGTGTGTGTTTTCAAAGGTTTCCCCTTAAAACAGCTCAAACCAGGTCAGCTCACCAGGTATAATCGTTTGACCGTGTTACGTTGTTTCTTTCAGGATGCCTTTTCTCGGACGACCAGCTAGAGCCCAGAGGGATGTGCGTGCTGACAGCCTGTCGAGTGACGAGGCTTCGGTACAGGGCCCTCTTGCAGTTGAGGCACCAGCGGAGGCACCAGCGGTACTACCATACGTTGGGCCACCGATGCCACTAGCCCCAGCAGTAGGCGATGCCCGCTACTTGAGCGCACTGCATGAGTTCCAGCGCCAGAGGCCACCCAGGTTCGGGGGAGAGACGGACCCGCAGGCGGCTGAGGATTGGCTGGAGGCTGTGGTGGGAGTCTTCAGGCTAGTGGGGACGCCATCAGACTTCATGGTGACCTTTGCTGCCAGCCTTCTTCAGGAAGCAGCAGGCAGGTGGTGGAGCCACTTGTTCCAGTTTTGCGATGGGATGGCTTTCACATGGGAAGACTTCGAGACCTTCTTCAGGGTGGAGTTTGTGCCAGTAGCTCTACACCCCGAGCGTGTTCAGGAGCTGCTGCCTTTGCCGCGTGTTTTTCGATCAGAAGCCGAGTCATCTGTGGGCAGTAGACAGATGATTCAGAGGTCCAGGAGGACCAGACCAGCAGTTGGGAAATCTCGGGTTTTAGGACCGGTGGTGCGGGGCACTCGGGGTGGGGTCAGAGCCAGGCGTGCCAGAAGCAGACTGTGTTACTCATGCGGTGGAAAGGGGCACCTGGCACGTGACTGTCCGACTCCTCGTACAGTTTATCCATAGGCTTTTGAGGAGCCACCGAGGCAGAGGCAGCGACGAATGCTTGAGAAACAGTAGAGGAGTGGACAAGGAAGTAGAGCTCCTGGAGCAGGTGGACAGGAGCGGAACTAGTGGATACGTCTCTTGTACTTCTAGTTCCATGTTGATGTTGTTTTTGTGTCTTTGTACCATGAGCTGCAATAAAATAAAGACACTTATCTTGTGATGTTTGCTTTCCTGTCCTCTTTTGTGATGTTACTAAGTGGTCCTGGTTAAGACTGTTGACTTGACCCTCACTTTCGAAATTCCTAATGGAGGAGACCCAGTGACCTCACACTGATGCCGACAGTGTGACTCGACCCTTGGAGGCGAGAGTAACAGTTGGATATCTTAGTAGTTACGTCGAGGCCTTAAGACATCATCCATGGCATGAATGCATCTTTCATGCCAGGATTGACTGTATTAGGCAATGGGCGTGGTTAATCTAGAGAGGGGATGAGACCGGGTTTCTCTTTTCGGCAAAGGAGAAATTTTAGCAGCTCTTCCAGATCGTATGCAAAGGAGGTGCAGTTCATCCAGGAGCGGATGAAGACTGCACAGTGAAGTAAGAAACAGGAAACCAGTGCCAGTCTTAGAGACTCGGGCGTGTTAAATGTTTCAAGAAAAGGAAGCTTAAAGGAGAGATGATTCTACAAAGCAGCAGACGTGGAGGCACAGCTAGGTGAGCAGCATGAGGTGGTGTACATCCTAACATGGTACAACCACCCGCCTTAGTTATTCCCACCAGGCTCAGGGAGCTGGAGGGCGGTGGAAGAATGCGGCTGCATGCGGTCAAGAAGTGTGACCAAATGGCTCTAGAAATGATTCAAGGGACAGTCTGTGTCCACTACTAGCTGTTGTAGTAACAGACGTTGATATGAATCATTCCTCACTTTCACAAATCTTGTTCCAGGCCTAGAGTTTCCGGTAAGCCGTGGACTTGACCCTCACGTCTGGAGATACCTTGAGAGGAGACTTGATAATCACACTTACGCCGACGGTGTGGTCAGACCCTCGAGGCGAGAGTTCTGGTTGGAATCTCTCGTGGCAGCAGTCGTTTTGAGTTTCAGTTCCAGCAAGAATTCGAGACCTCTGGAGTACGAGGATGACGATCACGTCCTTATACGGGTCTCACCTCGACGAGGGTTACGGAGATGTGGCCAAGGCGGCAAGTTATCTCCGAGGTTCAACGGACCTTTCTAGGTCCTCAACTGGGTAGGCGGGATGGTTTACCACTTGTTCCATCCACCTCAGTTTCACTAGGTGCACGACGTTTCCACGTATCTCAGCGGAGGAGATACGTGCACGACCCGACACAAATCTTTGACCATGGGGAGCTGGTCTTTGGTGATGAGGTGACTTTTATGGAGTTTCCTGTGGGGGTCGAGGATCGACAAAAGCGGATCCTAGGAGGACGGTTGATTCCTCTTGTGCACTTTCTTTGGCAGCTCGGGGACCTCCAGGAGAGCACTTGGGAGTGGAAGGCTCAGATGCGTGATCAGTACCGCCTTTGTTTCCCTAAGTTTGTGTTGGAGCTTTACGGGGACGTAAATCCCTATGGTGGGAGTAATGTAAAGACCCATAAATTTCAAGGAAATTTTTTTCTTAATTTTCTTTGAAATTTTACAGGAGCGCAGCTTCTGACGGCACCTGATTCCGAGGCCCGGTGTGCCCGGAATCATTTTCTGAAGTTTGGCTCGGGTATATTCAGTGAACGAACGTGCGGGTTTTTCTAACTTTTGAACCGGTGCCCGGAATCGAATTCCGAGGGCACCGATGGGATCGCAGCGCCGGTATTCGCTTAGAAACGCATCTTCCGGAGTTGCGTTTTCTCGGGTGTGGTTTTTAATTTTCAGGCTTAAAGTTAAGAAATAAAATAATTTTGCGACAACTTTATTTTATTTCAATTAAGACACTTGGAAGCCACTTGAAGCCACTTAAAGGCGGCTTGAACTGAGTTGAACTGGATAGGATGCTATCCAGAAATATCCTACCCCTTGGTAGGATATTTGTGAGGTGGGGCCCGCACGAGCCTCGCCGTTTCTTTCCGCTAAGAAACGCACCCGTGAAAACCCGTCTTAATGAAAGTCAACTGACGCATTTCTTAAAATCTTAACAGACCATTTAATTGGGCTGTTTCTTTCATGAATTAAATGGGTTGTTTCTTTCGTGAATTAAATGGCCTGTTTCTTTCGTTGAATTAATTCAACGAATTAATTCAATCGTTTCTTACCCCCCCCCCTTCGTGTGTTGGCATAATAATAAAATAAGACCAACCTATCTTTTTTTTGGAGGATTTCTCGTTGAGACAGAATCCTTGTATCTTCTTCCTCCTTCGCGAAGAACGCGAAGAACGCGAAGAACGCGAAGAACGCGAAGAACGCCGAACCCGGAAATCGACGACGCGACGCCGTGATCCGCGACGCCGACAACATTCTTCTGCGACGTCTCTTCCTCCGCGACGGGTCTTCGATCGGCTACTTGAGTTCGCCGACTCAACGCCGTGTTCCGTGACGACGCGACGCCTTCCCGCGACGACGCGACGATCCCCCCTCTTCCGCGACAAACAATTCCGCGAAGAACGCTCACATGCGACGACTCCGAGGTAGGGATTTTATAATTTTGGAATACCCCTCTTTATATTCCCGTGAACGTTCTTTAAAAATTAAAGAACCGGTTTCAAATGAACAATTTTATTTTATTAAAATTTTTGGTTCATGCGTTGAACAATTTCTCCCATTGCTTTTATCTAACGCGGAGGGTGCGGGTCAAACGAACACGGCCCGGCAACCCTCCGTCGTTCTTCGTGTTTTGCGGATTTGGCGGGCGACGGAAAAATATGATTCAAGGGCAATTTGATGATCCCACAGTAAAGAACGGAACCCGGGAGGAACAACGGCACAGACGGGAAGGAAAACGGGCCACCGGAGCGACTCCAGCGGCCCGCGGAAGCCGGTGGTGGCGCGGGTCGCCGGCGCGGTGGCGCCAGCGGCCGGAGTCGGCGGCACCCCGCGGGTGTCCAGTGCGGCACCCCGCGGGTGCCCTGGGTATCCAGCGCGACACCCCGCGGGTGCCGCGGGGTTGTCACGCGGCACCCCGCGGGTGTCCAGGGCGGCACCCCGCGGGTGCTGCGGGGTTGTCACGCGACGCGTCCGGCTGTCTGGCCGACACCCCACGGGTGCCGCGGGGGTGTCACGCGGGGCGGCGGCTTTCCCCCGCGCCGGCCGCTCGGCCGAGCCGAGCCGGACCGGCCCTGGGCGGGCCGGGCTGGGCCAACCGGGTCGGACCCGACCCGGTTCGGGCCAACCAGGGGGGGTCGGGCCGGGTCGGCCCGGGCCCGGACCCCCCGTCTTCAGACGCCTTTCGTTCAAACGCCCGTAACCTGAGCTACGGGCCTCCAAACGACTCGCCGTCAGTGGCAACGCAATCCTTGGAGCAAGACGGTCATCTCGGTTTATCGCACTCAAGGTTTCGGAATACTTTGGGTTCGGCCGGGTTGGTTCGTACACGAAACCAACCGGGCCCTCGGAGCGGAAACGCTCATATCTTGAGCTATGGACGTCTGATTGAAGTGCCGTCAGCTTTGTTAGTTTCCTCTTAGTGAGACGGACCTTTTGGCTCACTCCGCCCGAGGTTTGGACGCAAGTGGAGTACGGTCGGGTTGGTTTTGCCTTAAAAACCAACCGGGCCCCTGGGACGAAAAAGCCAATAACTCTCAGACCGGGCGTCCGATTGACGCGTCGTCTATTGCGTTGAGTTCATGTTGACGATACGAAACTTTTGGCATCCTTCGCCCGAGTTTTGGATACAGTTGGTAGTGGCCGGGTTGTATCGCACCCGAAATCCAACCGGGCCCCTAGAACGGAAAAGCTGATATCTTTCAGACAGGACGTCCGTTTGACGAACCGTCAGCGGCGTTGACAATCACGTTGAGAAACGGTCCCTATGAGTATACCCTATGAGAGCTCGGGGTACAGTTGAGATACGGCTGGGTTTGGTTCGCTCACGAAACCAACCGGGCCCCTGGGACGAAAAGGCTAATAACTCACAGACCGGGCGTCCGATCGACGTGCCGTCTGTTGCGTTGAGACCCCTGTGACGAGGCGGTCCTTTGAGTTACTTCTTCGTGGGACCTTGAGATACTTGGAGTATCGACTTGCAGCTCGTGGAGCGGACCCTCCCAGAGTCGAGCGTGCGGAGTACGGAGACCGTGTAGCCGACTGAGACCTGACGACTGCTTGACCGACTCGACTTGGAGTGAGTCGACTAGCCCAGTGGACGGAGCACTACTTGGTTTGGGTGCAGACCCATGGCGGACGGAGCACTACCTGTGTGATAGTGCAGACCCGCGGTACTCTTCCGGAGAGTACCTCAGTAGGCTACTAGGGGGTGTGCACTACTGTGTTTGGGTGACATACCTCGGCGGGAAGCACTACTGTGTTTGGGTGGCTGGCCCGCGGTACTCGACAGGAGGAGTACCTCAGCAGTCTTAGGTTAGTGAGTAGTACCTCGGTGTCGTGACAGGACCACTGTACACTCTAGAGACGGAGCTCTTCAGTAGTTACGGTTTCGATAATGAAAATCCTGGTTTGAGCTGAGACTTTTGACCTTTGTGTTTCCTCATGATTGAGATGGGTTACTTGATAACTTAGGTATATGTATGGGCAAATACCTAAGTAGAGGTTATCTGTTGAGATCTTCTTTGTGGTTATCCTTGTTGGATTTAGTGAGACCTTGAGGGTCTCGGGGTCCCTACTGAGTATCGTTATACTCACCCCTGCACGGGCTATGCCCGCACCTCGTTGTGTTGGTTGGAGACGACAGAAAGTGCTGACGGAGGCCGAGTGTTCGAGGACTGGACGGTACCCGGAGGTGGACTACACGACAAGTCAGTGTCCGGAGGTGGACTTCACGGCGAGACGACACTCGGAGGAGGTTGACGGACGAGAGCACTATGGAGGCTATCTGTACCTACCCTTCAGGTAGGATTCGTGGTGGACGATCCAAGAGGTGCGCCATCTGTAACTACCCTTCAGGTAGGATCCGAGGAGGACGACCCAGGAGCCACTTCCGTCCCTCCAACTGTTGTCCTTTTCTGTTGTAATTTGTTCACTTGTAGTTGTACTTTCTTTTGGGTTTGTATTCTGGCCCATTTACTTTCCAGCACTTCTTTTTGTACTTAGTGTTTTACTTCCGCTTGTACTCTGTGGTGTTTTGTTACTTTTATAAAGGTAATGCCTTCAAAGTTATCGGGATTTACGCCTTTGGTGCTAGTCGCCAGCCCCTGGCCTATGGAAGGTGGGCTTGGGGTAGTCACGGCATGGGCCCCGAGGACGGGTCGTGACAAATTGGTATCAGAGGTGGTCGGTTCTACCGCAGACTCTGATCTTTCTTTCTGTGAAGCAATAGTGTTAAGGGTACCGAGTGTGGTTTTCAGTTCAGGGAGTCCAGTGTTGGTGCGGGCGGCCGACGTATCCATACACCAGGACCCTGGCAACTGATTTTCGACTTTGTGCACGAAAACACTATTTGCGTGTGTGTTTTCAAAGGTTTCCCCTTAAAACAGCTCAAACCAGGTCAGCTCACCAGGTATAATCGTTTGACCGTGTTACGTTGTTTCTTTCAGGATGCCTTTTCTCGGACGACCAGCTAGAGCCCAGAGGGATGTGCGTGCTGACAGCCTGTCGAGTGACGAGGCTTCGGTACAGGGCCCTCTTGCAGTTGAGGCACCAGCGGAGGCACCAGCGGTACTACCATACGTTGGGCCACCGATGCCACTAGCCCCAGCAGTAGGCGATGCCCGCTACTTGAGCGCACTGCATGAGTTCCAACGCCAGAGGCCACCCAGGTTCGGGGGAGAGACGGACCCGCAGGAGGCTGAGGATTGGCTGGAGGCTGTGGTGGGAGTCTTCAGGCTAGTGGGGACGCCATCAGACTTCATGGTGACCTTTGCTGCCAGCCTTCTTCAGGAAGCAGCAGGCAGGTGGTGGAGCCACTTGTTCCAGTTTTGCGATGGGATGGCTTTCACATGGGAAGACTTCGAGACCTTCTTCAGGGTGGAGTTTGTGCCAGTAGCTCTACACCCCGAGCGTGTTCAGGAGCTGCTGCCTTTGCCGCGTGTTTTTCGATCAGAAGCCGAGTCATCTGTGGGCAGTAGACAGATGATTCAGAGGTCCAGGAGGACCAGACCAGCAGTTGGGAAATCTCGGGTTTTAGGATCGGTGGTGCGGGGCACTCGGGGTGGGGTCAGAGCCAGGCGTGCCAGAAGAAGACTGTGTTACTCATGCGGTGGAAAGGGGCACCTGGCACGTGACTGTCCGACTCCTCGTACAGTTGATCCATAGGCTTTTGAGGAGCCACCGAGGCAGAGGCAGCGACGAATGCTTGAGAAACAGTAGAGCAGTGGACAAGGAAGTAGAGCACCTGGAGCAGGTGGACAGGAGCGGAACTAGTGGATACGTCTCTTGTACTTCTAGTTCCATGTTGATGTTGTTTTTGTGTCTTTGTACCATGAGCTGCAATAAAATAAAGACACTTATCTTGTGATGTTTGCTTTCCTGTCCTCTTTTGTGATGTTACTAAGTGGTCCTGGTTAAGATTGTTGACTTGACCCTCACTTTCGAAATTCCTAATGGAGGAGACCCAGTGACCTCACACTGATGCCGACAGTGTGACTCGACCCTTGGAGGCGAGAGTAACAGTTGGATATCTTAGTAGTTACGTCGAGGCCTTACGACATCATCCATGGCATGAATGCATCTTTCATGCCAGGATTGACTGTATTAGGCAATGGGAGTGGTTAATCTAGAGAGGGGATGAGACCGGGTTTCTCTTTTCGGCAAAGGAGAAATTTTAGCAGCTCTTCCAGATCGTATGCAAAGGAGGTGCAGTTCATCCAGGAGCGGATGAAGACTGCACAGTGCAGTAAGAAACAGGAAACCAGTGCCAGTCTTAGAGACTCGGGCGTGTTAAATGTTTCAAGAAAAGGAAGCTTAAAGAAGAGATGATTCTACAAAGCAGCAGACGTGGAGGCACAGCTAGGTGAGCAGCATGAGGTGGTGTACATCCTAACATGGTACAACCACCCGCCTTAGTTATTCCCACCAGGCTCAGGGAGCTGGAGGGCGGTGGAAGAATGCGGCTGCATGCGGTCAAGAAGTGTGACCCAATGGCTCTAGAAATGATTCAAGGGACAGTCTGTGTCCACTACTAGCTGTTGTAGTAACAGACGTTGATATGAATCATTCCTCACTTTCACAAATCTTGTTCCAGGCCTAGAGTTTCCGGTAAGCCGTGGACTTGACCCTCACGTCTGGAGATACCTTGAGAGGAGACTTGATAATCACACTTACGCCGACGGTGTGGTCAGACCCTCGAGGCGAGAGTTCTGGTTGGAATCTCTCGTGGCAGCAGTCGTTTTGAGTTTCAGTTCCAGCAAGAATTCGAGACCTCTGGAGTACGAGGATGACGATCACGTCCTTATACGGGTCTCACCTCGACGAGGGTTACGGAGATGTGGCCAAGGCGGCAAGTTATCTCCGAGGTTCAACGGACCTTTCTAGGTCCTCAACTGGGTAGGCGGGATGGTTTACCACTTGTTCCATCCACCTCAGTTTCACTAGGTGCACGACGTTTCCATGTATCTCAGCGGAGGAGATACGTGCACGACCCGACACAAATCTTTGACCATGGGGAGCTGGTCTTTGGTGATGAGGTGACTTTTATGGAGTTTCCTGTGGGGGTCGAGGATCGACAAAAGCGGATCCTAGGAGGACGGTTGATTCCTCTTGTGCACTTTCTTTGGCAGCTCGGGGACCTCCAGGAGAGCACTTGGGAGTGGAAGGCTCAGATGCGTGATCAGTACCGCCTTTGTTTCCCTAAGTTTGTGTTGGAGCTTTACGGGGACGTAAATCCCTGTGGTGGGAGTAATGTAAAGACACATAAATTTCAAGGAAATTTTTTTCTTAATTTTCTTTGAAATTTTACAGGAGCGCAGCTTCTGAC
Organism: Viscum album; assembly: GCA_963277665.1. Taxonomy (NCBI): domain Eukaryota; kingdom Viridiplantae; phylum Streptophyta; class Magnoliopsida; order Santalales; family Viscaceae; genus Viscum; species Viscum album. The sequence goes on from OY728145.1 coordinate 1,454,645,829, forward strand.
GGCACCTGATTCCGAGGCCCGGTGTGCCCGGAATCATTTTCTGAAGTTTGGCTCGGGTATGTTCAATGAACGAACGTGCGGGTTTTTCTAACTTTTGAACCGGTGCCCGGAATCGAATTCCGAGGGCACCGATGGGATCGCAGCGCCGGTATTCGCTTAGAAACGCCTCTTCCGGAGTTGCGTTTTCTCGGGTGTGGTTTTTAATTTTCAGGCTTAAAGTTAAGAAATAAAATAATTTTGCGACAACTTTATTTTATTTCAATTAAGCCACTTGGAAGCCACTTGAAGCCACTTAAAGGCGGCTTGAACTGAGTTGAACTGGATAGGATGCTATCCAGAAATATCCTACCCCTTGGTAGGATATTTGTGAGGTGGGGCCCGCACGAGCCTCGCCGTTTCTTTCCGCTAAGAAACGCACCCGTGAAAACCCGTCTTAATGAAAGTCAACTGACGCATTTCTTAAAATCTTAACAGACCATTTAATTGGGCTGTTTCTTTCATGAATTAAATGGTTGTTTCTTTCGTGAATTAAATGGCCTGTTTCTTTCGTTGAATTAATTCAACGAATTAATTCAATCGTTTCTTACCCCCCCCCCCTTTCGTGTGTTGGCATAATAATAAAATAAGACCAACCTATCTTTTTTTTGGAGGATTTCTCGTTGAGACAGAATCCTTGTATCTTCTTCCTCCTTCGCGAAGAACGCGAAGAACGCGAAGAACGCGAAGAACGCCGAACCCGGAAATCGACGACGCGACGCCGTGATCCGCGACGCCGACAACGTTCTTCTGCGACGTCTCTTCCTCCGCGACGGGTCTTCGATCGGCTACTTGAGTTCGCCGACTCAACGCCGTGTTCCGTGACGACGCGACGCCTTCCCGCGACGACGCGACGATCCCCCCTCTTCCGCGACAAACAATTCCGCGAAGAACGCTCACATGCGACGACTCCGAGGTAGGGATTTTATAATTTTGGAATACCCCTATTTATATTCCCGTGAACGTTCTTTAAAAATTAAAGAACCGGTTTCAAATGAACAATTTTATTTTATTAAAATTTTCGGTTCATGCGTTGAACAATTTCTCCCATTGCTTTTATCTAACGCGGAGGGTGCGGGTCAAACGAACACGGCCCGGCAACCCTCCGTCGTTCTTCGTGTTTTGCGGATTTGGCGGGCGACGGAAAAATATGATTCAAGGGCAATTTGATGATCCCACAGTAAAGAACGGAACCTGGGAGGAACAACGGCGCAGACGGGAAGGAAAACGGGCCACCGGAGCGACTCCAGCTGCCCGCGGAAGCCGGTGGTGGCGCGGGTCGCCGGCGCGGTGGCGCCAGCGGCCGGAGTCGGCGGCACCCCGCGGGTGTCCAGTGCGGCACCCCGCGGGTGCCGCGGGTGTCCAGCGCGACACCCCGCGGGTGTCCAGGGCGGCACCCCGCGGGTGCGGCGGGGTTGTCACGCGACGCGTCCGGCTGTCTGGCCGACACCCCACGGGTGCCGCGGGGGTGTCACGCGGGGCGGCGGCTTTCCCCCGCGCCGGCCGCTCGGCCGAGCCGAGCCGGACCGGCCCTGGGCGGGCCGGGATGGGCCAACCGGGTCGGACCCGACCCGGTTCGGGCCAACCAGGGGGAGTCGGGCCGGGTCGGCCCGGGCCCGGACCCCCCGTCTTCAGACGCCTTTCGTTCAAACGCCCGTAACCTGAGCTACGGGCCTCCAAACGACTCGCCGTCAGTGGCAACGCAATCCTTGGAGCAAGACGGTCATCTCGGTTTATCGCACTCAAGGTTTCGGAATACTTTGGGTTCGGCCGGGTTGGTTCGTACACGAAACCAACCAGGCCCTCGGAGCGGAAACGCTCATATCTTGAGCTATGGACGTCCGATTGGTGTGCCATCAGCTTTGTTAGTTTCCTCTTAGTGAGACGGACCTTTTGGCTCACTCCGCCCGAGGTTTGGACGCAAGTGGAGTACGGTCGGGTTGGTTTTGCCTTAAAAACCAACCGGGCCCCTGGGACGAAAAAGCCAATAACTCTCAGACCGGGCGTCTGATTGACGCGCCGTCTATTGCGTTGAGTTCATGTTGATGATACGGAACTTTTGGCATCCTTCGCCCGAGTTTTGGATACAGTTGGTAGTGGCCGGGTTGGATCGCACCCGAAATCCAACCGGGCCCCTGGAACGGAAAAACTGATATCTTTCAGACAGGATGTCTATTTGACGAACCGTCAGCGGCGTTGACGATCACATTGAGAAACGGTCCCTATGAGTATACCCTATGAGAGCTCGGGGTACAGTTGAGATACGGCTGGGTTTGGTTCGCTCACGAAACCAACCGGGCCCCTGGGACGAAAAGGCTAATAACTCACAGACCGGGCGTCCGATCGACGCGCCGTCTGTTGCGTTGAGACCCCTGTGACGAGGTGGTCCTTTGAGTTACTTCTTCGTGGGACCTTGAGATACTTGGAGTATCGACTTGCAGCTCGTGGTGCGGACCCTCCCAGAGTTGAGCGTGCGGAGTACGGAGACCGTGTAGCCGACTGAGACTTGACGACTGCTTGACTGAATCGACTTGGAGTGAGTCGACTAGCCCAGTGGACGGAGCACTACTTGGTTTGGGTGCAGACCCATGGAGGACGGAGCACTACCTGTGTGATAGTGCAGACCCGCGGTACTCGTCCGGAGAGTACCTCAGCAGGCTACTAGGGGTTGTGCACTACTGTGTTTGGGTGACATACCTCGGCGGGAAGCACTACTGTGTTTGGGTGGCTGGCCCGCGGTACTCGACAGGAGGAGTACCTCAGCAGTCTTAGGTTAGTGAGAAGTACCTCGGTGTCGTGACAGGACCATTGTACACTCTAGAGACGGAGCTCTTCAGTAGTTACGGTTTCGATAATGAAAATCCTGGTTTGAGCTGAGACTTTTGACCTTTGTGTTTCCTCATGATTGAGATGGGTTACTTGATAACTTAGGTATATGTATGGGCATATACCTAAGTAGAGGTTATCTGTTGAGATCTTATTTGTGGTTATCCTTGTTGGATTTAGTGAGACCTTCAGGGTCTCGGGGTCCCTACTGAGTATCGTTATACTCACCCCTGCACGGGCTATGCCCGCACCTCGTTGTGTTGGTTGCAGATGACAGGCAGTGCTGACGGAGGCCGAGTGTTCGAGGACTGGACGGTACCCAGAGGTGGACTACACGACAAGTCAGTGTCCAGAGGTGGACTTCACGGCGAGACGACACTCGGAGGAGGTTGACGGACGAGAGCACTGTGGAGGCTATCTGTACCTACCCTTCAGGTAGGATTCGTGGTGGACGATCCAGGAGCTGCGCCATCTGTACCTACCCTTCAGGTTGGATCCGAGGAGGACGACCCAGGAGCCGCTTCCGTCCCTCCAGCTGTTTTCCTTTTCTGTTGTAATTTGTTCAGTTGTAGTTGTACTTTTTTTTGGGTTTGTATTCTGGCTCATTTACTTTCCAGCACTTCTTTTTGTACTTAGTGTTTTACTTCCGCTTGTACTCTGTGGTGTTTTGTTACTTTTATAAAGGCAATGCCTTCCCAGTTATCAGGATTTACACCTTTGGTGCTAGTCGCCAGCCCCTGGCCTATGGAAGGCGGGCTTGGGGTAGTCACAGCACGGGCCCCGAGGACGGGTCGTGACATAGAAGGTTCAAATTTGGTAAATAGTTCCCTTTTATTTTTAGGCATTATCAATAGTAACTCTAGTAAAAAAATTCATCTTGGTTGAGGGTAAATCGAGTAATTAAGGTTAAAAATAATGTGATAAGACATTAAAAATATATCCAAAACATGTATTTATTTCATTTTATGGGTATATTTCATCCATAATCATACATAATTCAATATAAAATATTTTTTCCATTTATCTTTCATTTTGACCTTTATAATATTTAAGTGAAGGATAAAGTAAAAAATGCCACTCTCTTGATTTTAATGTATATAATATTGTGTGATAGGGATTAAAAAAATCATGTTTGGTTCTAAATGATTATTTAAAATATGAATGAATTTTTTTATTATGGTAATATATTTTTAATTTTTAGTAATTGAATAATTACTTTAAATGTTTATGCAACGCCAACATAGTATTTATTAAATTGATATAAAAATAAAATAAATGATTTTAAAAATATTAAAATCAATACAATTTTGAGGAATTATTTTATTACATGAATTTTATACATAAATATAATATATTAGTGATTTTTTAAATTATTATATTTTAATTTCATATTTTTGTTGATGTTTTTAAAGTCAAATTAAATGAATAGTGTCAAAAATGACATTAATGATATTTTATTAAATTATTTAAAAATCATAAAAATACTGAAAGATAAAAATTGTGAAAAATATGGTTCAAAATTTCATACCTTGACCATTAATGGGACAATTATCCTTTTATGGTAACTTTCGTGGCTCTTATAGTGTAAAAAAATTCAAAGGGTTAATAAGGGTTAAAACAAAGAGATAAGTGTGAAAACATCATCTAAACTTGCCTCATTTTTATTTTATGAGATTTTTTTGACTAATGATCGTATTATCTATGAATTATATCATTTTTTATCCATTTTTACATGAAACATAATTTATATTAATTTAATAATTTAATAAATTCTAAGAATTACAATATAATAACATAAGTATCTTAAATATACTTATATTTTATAATTTTTATGTAATAATATTTATACATCTCTTTCTCTATCAAATGGGAAACAAAACCATCGCTCATGTTTACGGCAGACTACCACCACATGAACCGATGTAATTTTTTTTCTATCGCTGCCTCACGTGGCTAGTCATAATGATGTAAATAATGAATATATAAGATATTTATGACATAATTATTATTCTGGAATTATAATATCATATATACCTTCTTACCTTCAATTCCATTGGAAAGCGATAACGTCGCTCGTGTGCATGTGTGGACTACCACCTGCACGAAGCGATGAGATCGGTTTTTCATTTTCACTTTACATGGATGGTAATAAGGATATATTTAATGAATATATATGATATATATAATATAATAATGATTAATTAAAGTTTAATTATTATTTACCTTTCTTTTTTCTCATCCACTAAAAATGAAAACAGCATTCATTCGTACGTACGACTAACATCTCCATGAATGATGTAATTAATTTTTCTATCACAGCCTTTTATGGATGGATATAAATATATATATATATATATATATATATATATTTATGATATTTATATCATTACTATCATTCTATATGTGATATAACCATAATCAAAGTATTAGTATCGGAATTACCAAACCAAAATTCTCATGAAAAACGAAGCAGTAACACTCAAAACAATGATAATAATAAAATATGATTAACATAAAAGTGATAAGATATTATAAATGGATCTTATATGATATTATAGTAATGTATATGGTACTGGTGTGTAATTATAATAAATATAATTTTATTATACAGGAGGTCAAAATCACATATGAGGCAATTCGAACTTAAGATAAGGGATTTCATCTCAATTTCCACCCCATTCAGACATATTCGAAATTATGCACCTATTTAATTTTATGTAGTGTATATACTTACCATTTTATTTATATAACATTAATATATATGTATTAATTATTATTAAATTTTCAATTTAATTTTACACTTTTAAGGGGTTACAATTTAAGAGTCACCAAAGAGGTAATAATTTATTTTACTATCTCATTTTTCTAAGATAGATTATATTTTTCATTAAAGTAATATTATAATATACCCTTAATAAACATCATCTAATTTATTATCCTATATAAATTTAAGGATTTTCAATATTTTATTCTAAATTTTCCTCTCTTTGTAACTTTAATAAATCAGATAATTGTTTAAAATAAAAGTTGATCTTATTTCTCTTTTAATCGGGTGTATTTTTTTCCATGTCCGTATTTTTCAAAATTGTTTTACAAAATTAATTTTTATTTACTCAAAGTAAATTTTAAGTTATTTTTTTCTTTATAAATAGTTTGAAATGAATCTTTATAATGTTTTATGAAAGTTTTGTTTTCAACTTTCATTACAAAAAGTCAAAAGAAATGATTTTTAAATGTATACAGTGTTAACATATTTTCTCATCACCATAAATATTTTATGCTATTTAGATTCTTATAAAAGTTTTAAAAAAAATTACAATGAAAATATTTTAAAAAATATTATTTTAATGTTTATTTTCAATTTTATTTTATTCTATAAAACACGTGAATTTATTTCAAAACCTGTATATTTAATGAATTGAAGGTCAACTTTTATCTCTTATTAATTTTGTGGTCATTAACTTTCTTTTGAAACATTTACTTAATTTTGATAATTTTTCATTGGAAATTATATTTATATTAAATATCCATCATGGATATTCTTCTTTTTTAAATATTATTTCATTTCTACATATGTTTTTTTACTGTGAATGTTATTTTATTGACTAGGGAAAACCTTAATAGATCTATATTACTTACTCAATGCATATATTTTTTGATAAGGAATATTGTTTATGAATTTAATTAATAATTCATTATATAAGAAATGTATTGGACATGTACTGATGGGCGGGGATTGATTATAGATAGCCCCTTGATGCATTGAAGAGTCTCACAAGATAGAACAGTGGGAAAAATTAAATAGGTTTCGGGTGAATACCCACCCATTGATTAAACTATCTTGGAATAAGGCTTTAGAGGTATAAATATCATTATATATCAGATCATGACATATAATATTAAGAATTTGCTTCATTATGAATTTATTTATTATTATCCATGATATTATTTCATTGATATTATCCATGGATCTATTTCAAGCTCAAGTTATTGATTAAATGGAATGTGTTGTAGTTATTAACCTTTCAATATAGATTGTGCCTTATTTACTCGTGATAGATTATGTTGTATGTAAATATTACCAAGCGTATAATCTCACCCTTTATTTGTTTCCCTTTCCCTGAGATATAAAGAAGGATGTTATGAATAATTTCAAGGATGTAAGAATATTTTTATGCTATGTATTTATATTTCCAATGTAATATGAGAATCATGTATGTATCTGGTTCTTCAAGACTATTCTGGTCAATCCTTTAGGATGAGATCATTTTTATATTATACCAATGTAATAAAGTATACATAGGCTTTGGGTTACTAGATTTGGGGTTTCTACAGTTGGTATCAGAGGAAATATTAGTATAAACCTTGGGAACTAAATTTTAAATGAATATAGCTAGCCTGAGAATTATGATAATCCCTTAAAGTATTTTTTGACTTTTACCATTATAGGTATTTTTAATTTATGTATCAATATTCATGATGATTATGATCTAAATCATTATGTGTCATTGTTCAGTGGTGGATTCTAACATAAGAAAGGAAATCAATGCTTTTAGTTAATACATGGATTGCTCTTCTGAGCATGCCAATATAGTTGGTGTTGAAACCAAGTAAATCATGTCTATAATAGAGTATCTGACTCGAGTTATAATGAATAACCTTTCTTGTATATATATATTTATTGTTCCACAACATGATTCACATTTTTTGGATCAATTCATGTGATAAAAGCCTCCATATTTTAATATAAATACTTATCCATATTAGTTGAATAATGTATTAATTCCCTCAAAAGGATATGATTGGATTTGGGAAGTTATATTTGATTTTCAGAATCAATCTATGATAGTCTATCGGTGTGAAGATATACCTGAACTACTAATAGAAATTACTTCCATCATGTGGGTTTTACTACATATTAATGAGGGATATTTATCTCAGATGGTTGGGGAGAAACTCAATATTAAGAATATGCCTATTATATGGGTTTTTTTATGTCTTTCCAAAATAGTTCCCTAGTATTCCCCTGAATCATGAAGTTGAGTTTTCAATATAAATCATACCTAGCGCTAAAACTATTTCAAATACTCAATATATAATTTACCTGATGTAGTTTTAATAATTAAATAATAATATCCAAGATAATCTAGATAAGGGATTCATTCATCCTAGTGCTTCACCATGGGGTGAACCTATTACTTTTATTATTATCAATAATATAACAAGATAACTATTAATAATAAGTATTATCTACCTTGTATCGATGATATTTTTGATCAATTATGATGAGATCAATATTTTTCTAATATTGATCTTCAATTTATATATCATTAGATAAAGTTAAAAAATTATGATATACCCAGTACAACCTTTCGTGTGAGGTATGGTTATTATGAATTTATAGTGATTCCATTAGTACATACCAATTATCCTATTATCTTCATGGATTTAATGATTAGAGTCTTTAGAGATTACCTTAATCATTTTATGGTAGCCTTTATATACGTTATTAAATATTCGAAGAGCATGAAGAAAATTTAAGGATTGTTTTGGTCACTCTAGAGAAGGAGAAGCTCTATGCCAAATTTACCAAGTGTGAATTTTGGATACAAAAGTCTCATTCTTGGGTCATATAATTTCAATTGAGTTCATATCAGTAGATCCTTCAAATATAGAAGTTATTGATAAATCTCCTAAACCATCCATGATAACTTAGATCTTTAGTTTTATTGGGTTGGATAGACATTGTTGGTGATTTATGAGATATTTTTCATGAACATATAATCCAATCCCCGAGTTGACTCGGAAGGGGGTTATGTTCTAATGTAAAGATGAATATGAGGATAATTTCAAAGAACTAAAGAGAAGTTTGGTCAGTGAACCTATGCTTACACTACCCTATAGTGGATAAGGGTTTGTGATATATAATGATGCATCAAAGAAGGTATTGGGATTTATCCTCATGCATAATGATATGTTGATAGATTATTCCTCCCAAAAATTGAAAATTAATGAGAAAAATCACCTTGACTAATGGTTTGGAACTGTTAGTGGTAATTTTTTCATTGAAGATATGGAGGAATTATCTGTATGGTGAAAGGTGTGATATATATAATAATTATAAAAGATTAAATTATATATTTACAAAAATAATAATCCAATATGAAATACATAATATGGTTAGAGTTTATAAAATATTATGACTTCTTAATACATTACCACCCCGGGAAGTTGAACAAGGTGACTAATGCTCTGAGTTGAAAAGATCATGCTAGTTTTACCATGATGCGGATTTAAAGGGATCCAATATTTATGGATTTGTAGAAGTTAGATCTTGAAATCTTGAGGAAGAGGGGAAAATATTATCTTTATTATATTAATGTTCAATCATGCATCCATGAGAGGATTAATAAGTCATAGAATAAATATGTGTAATTATAGAAGAAGGAGAGGAACTTTCCTGGGTTTTTCCATGATCATTATGGAATGATAAATTTTAGGAATTGAGTGTGTGTCTCATTAATACCAAAGCTGAAGGAGTTGTTAGATGAAACTCATAGTTCATCATTATTTATTCATCATATAATTACAAATATGTATAGATATCTAAAAGAGTATTTCTAATTGGATAACATGAAAAGGCATATTGAAAAGTATGTATCATGATACCTAATTCGTTAATAAGTTATGTCTTAGAGATTGAAGTCAGAGGGGATTGTACAACCATTACCCATGCTATAATGTAAATTGGAAAACATTACCATGGATTTATTCATAAAAACCCCCAAAAAATCTAAAGGGCATAATGTTATTTGGGTTGCAGTAGATTTCTTTAAGAAATAAACTCATTTAATCATTGTTAGAGAAAATTTTTCTCTTGATTAGTTAACTTGATTATACCTTAAGGAAGTTTTAAGGTTTCATGGAGTGCAAATATCAATCATATCTGATAAGGATATGAGGTTTACCTCAAATTTATGTAGAATCCTTAGTAGGATCTGGATACAATGTTGAGTTTCAATACTACTTATCATCCTCAGATATATGGTCAATCTGAGGATACCATTCAAACTCTAGAAGAAATTTTGATATCTTATTATATAGATTTAAAAGGTGGTTGGGATCAACAACTTCCTTTGGTAGAATTTTCTTATAATAATATCTTTCACTTGAGAACACAAATGGATTATTATGAATCCCTCTATGGAAGCAATTGAATAACTCCAACATGTTGGGATGAATTTGGAGAAAGAAAGCTATTGGGACTGGATCTATCTGAAGAAATAGTAAAGTTAAGATCCATTCAACAAAACATAAGGGAGGATCAAAGCCAATAAAAAAGTTATGCTGAAAATAATCAGTTAGATCTATAGTTAAAATTTAGTTACAAGTTAATCCTATAAATATCTCCTTGGAATAAGGTTATGATATTTTTAAAGAAGTGAATGTTGATCCCTATATATATCGGTCCCTTCGATATTCTTGATTGTATCAGGTCAGTGGCTTACTACTTGGTGATTTCACCAAATATATCTCAAGTTTGTGATGTGTTTCATGAATCTATTATGAGTAAGTGAACACCTAATCCTTTACATGTACTAAACTTAGATTTTATACAACTGGAACAAGATTTCTCTTATAAGGAATAATCAGTGGATATTCTGGATCATAGAGAGAAAGTTCTATGAAACAAGACCACTCACCTAGTCAAAGTTTTGTGATGAAACCATAAGTTTGAATAATATTCATGGGAACCTAAGGATGTAGTGATTCAAAATTATCCTTATTTTTTGTATCATAATAATTTAATTTTTAGGGATAAATTATTATAAGGGGGGAATGAAATGGCGTAAGGTTTTATGATATATTTCACATTAAATAAATTTATTTAAAAGATTGATTTATATGAAACACAAATTTTAAACAAACCATTAAAACCTATTAAAATATTATTATTATATCATTTTTTAATTTTTAATTTCAAAATTAACTTATGTATAATTTTTGATATTTTTCTAAAAAAAATTATTTTTCAATGAATAGTGAAAATAATGATTTTATAAAACTAACATTTCTTTTATTTAAATAAATTAATTTAAAAAGATACATTATATTTTTTATTTTATATAAAGGTGATATAATATCCATTTTATTTACATTTTTATCATCATTTTATATAATTTTTATATGAGTCTATTTTTAGGCATAAAAACAAATTTTTCTGGAAAATTGTTTTTTATAGCATTTTGTAGGTTAATATTTAAATTAATTTATAAAAATTATAGGAATTGAATTTTATATAATTTATTCCATATTTTTAATCAATAGGTTCAAATTTTGTAAATTTTTCCCTTTTATTTTTATGCATTATGAATAGTAGTTGTGGTAAAATTTATCATCTCGGTTAAGGGTAAGTCGGGTAATTAAGGTTAAAAATAATGTAATAAAGAATCACCAATATACCTAAAACTTTAATTTATTTCCTTGGATGAGTTTATTTCATCCAAAATTCAAAAATATTACCTTTTTTCATTTACCTTTGATTTTTACCTTTATAATTTTTAAGTAAAGGATAAACTCAAAAATGTCACTCTCCTACATTTAATATTGTATGATAGGGATAAAAAAAATTATTTTTGGTTATAAATGTTTATTTTAAATATTAATTAATTTTTTATCAAGTTAATTTATTTTTAATTTTTTTTAATTGAATAGTTACTTTAAATTCTTATGCAACGCCGATGTAATATTTATTCAATTATAAAAAAATAAAATAAATGATTTTAAAAATATTAAAAGTAATAAAATTCGGATTAATTATTGTATTCCAAGAAATTTATATATACATATAACATATTAGTTATTTTTTATAATATTATATTTTAATTTAATATATGTATTGATGTTTTTAAAGTCAAATTAAAATAATAGTGTCAAAAATGACATTAATGATATTTTATTAAAATAATATTTTATTAAATCATTTAAAAATCATATAAATATTTAAAGTGTTCATGGGGGATAATATATGGTTGAAAAATTCATACCTTGATCATTTATGATCCAATTTTCCATTTATAGTAACTTTCTTGGCTTCTATAGTGTGAAAAACTTTGTTATCGATGTAATTTTCCACAAAGGGTTATCTGAGGGGTTAAAACAAAGATATAATGGTGAAAACATAACCTAAACTTTATAATTTTTATTTTATGAGATTATTTATACTGATAAAAACATTATATATGAATGATATTAATTTGGAGCCATTTTTATGTGAAAAATAATTTATATTAATTTAATACTTTAAGAAATTATAAGAATGTCCCTCCCCTCACTTATAAAAGGACACTCATTATGTCTTTTCTTTACATAATTTTGAGCCATATAGGTCAACTAATTACTACCAAATTACCTTCCCAAAATCCTTACCCAAATTCTAGAGGTTATTTTATTCCCAAAATACTACCCCTAGTGTCCCTAAGAAGAGATCTGAATTAGGTTTCTCTAAGAGAAGGTAATCATCTTAACCAAGCTCTTTCTTTTTCACTTCTTCTTTTACCACCTTAAATTATGTCCTAAAAAATAAAATATAATAACAAAAATATAATCCATATACAAAAATTTTATTATGTTTATGGCATAATATTTATCCATATCCTTCTCCATCAAATGGGAAACAAAACCATTGCTCATGTGTACGGCAGACTACCACCTCGCGAACCGATGTAATTTTTTTTCCATCACCACCTTTCATGGATATTCATAATGATGATACTAATGAATATATATTATATTTAGGAAATAATTATTATTATTTAATTATAATATCATATATATATTCTTACATTCCATTCCATTGGAAAATGATAATGTCGCCCGTGTGTACGTGTGGACTACCACCTCCACGAAGTAATGTGGTCTATTTTTCATTCTAGATTTACATGAATAGTAATAAGTATAGAATTAATTAATATATATTATATATATTATATATATTATATAATAATTATACTTTAAATTTTAATTATTATTTACCTTTTTTTCATTTTATCCATCGAAAAGTGAAAACATGGTTCATGCGTACATACGGCCTGCCGTCTATATGAACGGTGTAATTAATTTTTATATATATAACTTTTATGTATGAATATATATATATATATAATGTATATGTATGATATTTATATCATTATTAACATTATTTTGTTTATGGAACCATAATCAAAGTACAAGGACCGGAATTACCAGAACAAAATTCTCTTGAAAAACAAAGTAGTTAACACCCAAAATAATGATAATAATAAAAGATTGCTAACAAATGGGTGATAAGATATTATAAATGGATCATATATAATATTATATATATATATATATGGTTCTGTTATATGATTATAATAAATACAAATTTATTATACATGAGGTTAAAAACACTTATGAGGAAAATCAAACTTCAGGTAAGGGATTTCATCTCAATTTCCACTCCATTGAGAAATATTTGGTACTATGAACCTATTTAATTTTATATAGTGTATATAATTCCCCTTTTATATATTTAAAATGAATATCTATTTATTAATGAATCAATTTTACACTTTTAAGGGGTTACTATTTAAAAGTTACTAAAGAAGTATGAATTTATTTTACTATCTCATTTTTCTAGGATTGCTTATATTTTTCATTAAAGGAATATTATAATATATATTTCATAAAGATCATATATTTTATTATAATCTAGAAATTTAATGAGTTTCTATATTTTCTTATAAATCTTCCTCTCTTTGGCCCTAAAATCATGTAAAGATATTTTTAGAGGAAAATTCGATTTTATTTCTCTTTTTATTGGGTATATTTTTATTCCATGTACATATTTTTCAAAACTATTTTGCAAGAGTTGTTTTTATTTATCCAAAGTGTAATGTACTATACCAACCCAGTATTTACTTTTTCAAAATACAGTGTTTGGGGTGTTCTGGGAGCCAATGGTATCTTATTTCAAGAGTTTTCCAAAATTCCAATTTTTCTATTGATAGGTCAAGGCATCAGTAGGTCAGGGTGTCGGTAATTCGGGTGTAGATAGGTCGGACATTGATAGTTCAAGCGCCGATAGGTAAAGAATCGGCAATTAATGGTGCTGGTAGGTCAATCCATCGGTAAGTCAGGGTGTCGGTAGGTCAGGGTGTCAGTAGTTCGGGCGTCGGTAGGTCGGGTGTCAGTGAGTCGCGTCGGTGACTCGCTGTCGGTGGGTCATGTTAGTGATTCGTGTTGTTTAGTCATTTCAGTGACTCACATCAGTGATTCAGGCATTATTGACTCATTTTTGGTGACTTGTGTCAGTTACTCACCCATTTTTGAGTCATTTTCATCTTTTTTTAGTTTTTCTAGTTTCACCCCTCTTATGTTTTATTTGACGTAAATCAAATTAAAACTTATTTTGAGCATTTATAAAGGAATTTCAAAGGATATTAATTATATATTTAATATAATAATGCTCTGAAGGATTTAAAATAGTCAAGATGCATAGTCTTGGTTATTATCTGGATTTTAAGTACTTTGAAACTATCTACCATCCATTGATATAGGATCTGTCTCTTCTAAGCTAATATCTTCTCTTCCTCATGTGTTTCTATTTTCTCATCATGCAACTAGAAACTTTCTTTCTATAGGATTCGCATCTATGTTGTTGTTGTGGATACATTTTTACTTGGAGTCTTTCTCGCAACTCGTGCACCCCTTGTTTTTGGTGCAAGGAGGAATTTTTGAACGTTTATTGTTCCAAGTAGGGATTCCTTCATCTCTCTTTTAATTTTGTATCATGCAGGGTGGGTATACTGATGTATACTTGTGAATATGGTTGGATCCATTTTAAATGAAGCAATAAATAAGGGTTGGGTAATATGATGATGATTATCTTTTGTTTTATTTGTTATCTTTGATCCATATTGTGAATTATATGGGTTGTATCCTTATAAAAATCATGGACATTGGTGGTCTCTATTTGTGCACCTGTATGACTTGTGAATCACTGCTATAAAATTGGAAATCTGGTTAATCGCGTATACCCGGTTAAATAAATTGATACCCCAGGATTGAACTTGTTTTGTGATCACCCATGAATAATGAAAGTGGAAATAAAGAATGGGGGTTACTAAATATGAATACACCTTTTTTTTGGTGTAGTTGTGTGTTGTGTATGGTTCTCTTCGACCTTGTGTTTGTGCTGGTCGTGTAGTGTTGTGGTTGGGATTGTGGTTGTGTGTATGGGGTGGTACGAGAAGTGAAATAGAATCTCAGGCTGAGAGATTGATTGAATGTGTAATGGATGAACTTGTTGAATAGTGGGTCTGCATCTAGGTTGTGTAAGGGTTGTTGGGAATGGTCTACTTGTGCAGTGGGACTACAATCTGGTTGAGTTTTTTTTGTTTTTCTAGATATGATTATTTTGGTGCAATGGGGCTACCGAGAATTTTTTGGGAGGGATAATTTTGAATAAGGATGGTGTTACCTTGCGGGGGCCTTTCACCCAGAGTTTCCAGATACTTTTTTGAAGTTTGTGTGGGTTATGATGTTAATTGAGGTGTGTTGTGTTTGGTAGTTTCCTGGGTAGGGATGGAATAAATAGATAAATGAATTTTTAATGCATAATGATAATTGGTCAAATGAATTGGCTAGGGTCTATGGATGGTTGTGTGGTTATGTATTAGAGGTGGCATCAAGGGCAGTTTTGTGTGGGCTAGTTTTTTATTTTGAAAACTCATAGGTTGGTCTGAGTGTTTGTGTAACGACCCAAACTTTCATTAATGGAAATCCCACTTTATCTAATTAAATGTATCTTTATGTAAAATGTTTATATAAAATGTCAACTTTTTTGGTTTTATGTTAAGAATTGTGACCATTTCTAATATAGTCATTGAACAGTGATCATGTGATTAGTATAAATATAGGGTTTTAACAAATCCAATTTACTCAGACAAAGGAAGTGATAGCCTCATCCAGTAGAATTACTCCATATGAAGATCATTTGTTGGAGCTCGGAAAGGAGGTGGTGTCATTGGCCTTCACTCTTGACCAAACCCAAGCCGAGCTTGAATATGTTAAGCTTGAGCGGGGAAGTCTACGAGAGAAGTGGAAGTTGATAGAGATTACCACCTGAGTAATGTATAAATTTTTTTTAGGTTTCTAGGGAGATTACACGGACCGTGATGGACCTTACTAGCTTAGGCATCAGTATAGTTGTTGTGGTGTTGTTTAGCTTTGTTCCTTTGGTATTTACTTTGGATATTTTCATTGTATTTCTAGAAGTTTTACTTTAAATGTGCATATGATATGGATTTTGGATTCTTTTATATATATTTCATAGAGTTGTTTTGAGGTTGATACATCTTATCTCCCGATATTGGTTACTATAAAAAGGTTAATGCCTCCCATTTTGTGAGATTTGTATACACTTGGTGTTGGTTTCCACCTGAGGTCCTATTGGAGGATGGAATTGGGGTTCATCATCTCTTTTTCATCTTTAATAAGGAAGTTCATGACACTTTTTCATCCCTTTCCACATCTTGACAAAGGAGTTTCATGACAGAATGGTATCAGAGGCTGATGGTTGAGAGGTTGGATGGAGTTTGGAGTTAGGTACAGTGAGTAATGCATGGGATGATAGGGAAAAAGTATTAGGTGATCTTGGTTCATGACATAGGCCAGGGAAGAATGACTAGGATATGGGATTTTATGGCCCCTTGTCATCTGATGCAAGGACTATGAGCTTACCGAACGATCAAGTGAGGGTACACTAATTTTCATGTAGAGACCCTAGGGAAGGTACATGCATCATGATGACTTGTGTTATTGTTTTTTTGGGTATTTTCTAGAAATTAAAATAAACAATTAGTTAAAATTAATCCTAAATAAATTCCATACTACTCGAGCTTAGGAGTTCCCTGTTTACCTTTCACCTATAGCACTCGATCGTCATCCACGAGTGGCTCAGGCAGTGGAGGCTCAAAAGGCCAATCCAGCTGATAAATGGAGGGTTGATCTAGAGTAGGATGATAATCAGTGTTAGAAGAAACTTTTCATTTTACAATGGCAGACTCTGGGAAAGTATGAAGGCATTGTTTCAGATATAGAGATAGAGAGCTAGCTTGAGGAGCTTGAGTTCGCCTTCAGCCTGATATGGGATCTGATGGAGTACTTGGTTTCATTGGAATTTATTCATATGTGGGGTTTTTTTCATCAGTGGTGGATGCTCTACCTAGGGGAGAGGAAGGAGACCAATGTTCTATGGGTCAATTTTGATAAGGAGTTCCAGGCAGAATTCCTTTCTTTAACCATGAAGGTTGAGAAGCGACAGGAGATACTCTCCCTCCAGCAGGGGATTATGTCGGTATGAGAATTGGGGATCAAGTTCAAAGATCTACTTTTCTTTTCTCCGAATCTATTTCCAAATTAGGAGTCTCATGTGAGACATTTATAGGAGGCACTGTGTCCTTCCCTCTAGTACACAGTTACTCCCTTCACCTTACCGACATACCCAGAGGTAAAGAAGAAGGAGGGGGTAGTTGAGAGAATGCACTCATGAGGAGTTATACCATGAGAGGGGATCTATCAGGGTCTTATAAAGGTAAAGTATTCTAGCAACATGTCTCAGGCACTAGGGGCTTTGAGGTTTCGGCTAATGGGGATTTGACCTCAGTAGTTTTAGTTTTGACATTCTGGTCCTCATGTTTTTTCCATAGTCTTGGGACCGAGGTGTTTCTCTTGTGGAATTCATATGAACCTTAAGAATCAATACCAAATTCAAGATCAATATGGTGAAGGTGTTCAGGTTCAGCTCCTGCCTCAGTAGTAGTTTTCATCCATGCCATTTTAGCAGTAGGGACAGTAGGATCCTACTCCGCCGAGGGGAGACGGTGCAGGAGGAGTCGAACCTCAGGGTATTCCTCAGGGAACTTAATCTGGATGTGGTCAAGGAGGTAGTTGATATAAGATAGGTAGAGGATATTGGCATGGTCATTTGAACACTGCATAGGTAGCAGTTTCAGTGGCGCCAGAGATCGTTCGAGGTACGATTAGGGTGTTCAGTAATCTTGCTTGTGATTTGTTTGATTCAGGAGCTTCAAAATCCTTAATTGAACCCAATATAGCCCATGTTTTGGGACTATACATAGAGATACTTTCTATTACCCTTTTTTTAAGCACACCAATTTGAGGTTAGACCCTCTTGTTTGATGTTTTCTAGGGATGTATACTAATATTGGGGCCGCATCAGTCCGGTGGGGGTCTATTCTTGCTATAGATGCAACCATACAATATCATCCTTAACATTGACTGGTTATTTTCCATGCATTCTATCATCAAATACTTTCGGAGGAGAGTCAAGTTTTCAGACGTGGATGGCCATTGTGTGGATTTGGTTGGTGAGCAGAGTTGTCTGATGGGAAGTTGGTGTGTGGAGCCTCTTCTTTCCTTATTGGTCGAGTTGTCATTGGAATTAGTGGATGCTGAGATGGTGGGGGTTCCCAAAGTTGTTGGGGAGTTATTTGATTATTTCTTCAAGGATTTTTTGACTCTACCCCCTCAATTTGATGTTGAGTTTGGGATATATGTATAGCTCAGTGCTTCTCCGATTTCGATGGATCCTTATCGGATGACACCTTTTGAGCTACAGGAGATAAGGATTCAGATTGATGATCTAATGAATAAGGGATTTATCTATCCTAGTGTGTCTCTATGGGGTGATCTGGTCTTGTTATTAAAGAAGTAATATGGTGGTTTGAGGTTGTGCATAGACTACTGGAGGTTGAATCAGGTGACGGTCAATAATTGTTACCCTCTCCTGAGGATAGATGATCTTTTAAACCAGCTGAGGGGAGAAAGTTAGATTTCTAAGGTTGATCTGCAGTCTGGGTATCACTGGTTGAGGGGGAATGAGGGTGAAATATTGAATACTTCTTTTAGGTGAAGGTATGGGCACTTCGAGTTCATGGTTATGATGTTTGGTGTTACGAAAACACCAGCTGTATTCATCGGACTTATAAACTCCGTATTTCATGAGTTCTTGGACCAATCTATCATCATATTCATCAATGAAATTTTTATCTACTCGAAGTCATAGGAGGATCATGTTGAGAATCTCAGGACTATATTGAAGGACCTTCGACACCACCATCTCTACGGAAAGTTATCTAAGTGCAAGTTTTGGACATAGGAGTTCCACTTCCTTAGACATGTTGTGTCTCAGAACGGTGTAGCAGTGGACCCATCAAAGTTTGAGGTAGTTTTTTCTTTGGAATCACCCAATAATGTGGTATAGGTTCACAGTTTGCTTGGTCTTTCAGGATATTGCCAGATATTTGTACCCGATTTCACTCGATTAAAAGCTCCATTGACGAATTGGACCAGAAAATACTATGCCTTTATGTAGAGTGAGTAGTGTTAGGTAGATTTCAGTTGTTTGAAGGGGAAGTTGTTTAGTGATTCAGTGATTAGGATTCTAGAGGAAGGGTTAATGTTTGAGGTTTTTTTTATGTCTCCCATCTAGGATTGGGGTGTGTGTTGATGCAACAATGGGGAGTGATCTCTTATAGGTCTATGCAGTTACATCCCCATGAATGTAACTATGCTACTCATGATCTGGAGCTAACAGTGGTCATGTTTTCACTAAATTTGTGGAGACATTAACTCATCGGGGAGTTCTTTGTGGTCTTCACAGATCACAAGAGATTGAGGTATATCTTTTCCTAGTGAGATATGAACTTGCGGTAGCAGAGGTGGATGGAGTTTCTTCTGGACTATGAATTTGAGATCTCTTACACCTCAGGAAAGGGGAATGTTTTGGTCGATGCTTTGAGCAGTAAATCACATAAGGAGGTTGTTTGGGAATCTACGGATGCTTGTAAGGTGATAGAGGAGTTGGTTTCTTTGAACCTACATGCAAGGATGGATGGTGGTAGAGGTTTTCTATTTCAGATGACAGCGTAGTCATCTCTGAGGCGGTAAGTGGAAGAGTCACAGCAGGGAGACTTAGAGGCAGAGGTGATTTGTGATCATGTTAACAAGATTTATTCTCCTAAGGGATGTTCAGAAGATAGATAGAATCATATGTTGTTCCATGGGAATCTATTTTTCCTATTGGTAATGCACGAGGGGGTCCTCAATGAGTTCAAATCTCACCCTTATTGGTACACCCATAAGTTTCCAAGATGTATCATGGCTTGAGAGAGTATTTTTGGTGGATCAGGATGAAGTGAGATATGGTCAAAGTGCCTAGTGTTCTAGCAGGTTAAGGCTGAGCACCATGTTCCTGGTGGTTTGTTTCAGCCCCTAGATGTCCCAGAGTGTAAGTGTAATGACATCTCGATGGATTTCTTCACATTATTTCCTAGGGATCAAGGAGGATGTGATGCTATATAGGTAGTGGTAAACTGACTGAAAAAATAAGCCCACTTCTTATCAATTAAGGAGTCAAGTGTAGTGGATACCTTATCCTGGAGGTATTTGGATAAGGTGGTGATACCACATGGATTTCTGAGATCCGTTGTCTCAGATCATGATACGTGTTTTACCTCACAATTCTGGAGGGGATTTCATCATGCTTTTGGCACTCAGTTATGTCTCAGCACTACT
Organism: Viscum album; assembly: GCA_963277665.1. Taxonomy (NCBI): domain Eukaryota; kingdom Viridiplantae; phylum Streptophyta; class Magnoliopsida; order Santalales; family Viscaceae; genus Viscum; species Viscum album. The sequence goes on from OY728145.1 coordinate 1,454,666,313, forward strand.
TTCCACCCTCATACATATGGGTAGGTAGAGAGGACCATCCAGACATTGGAGGATATGTTGCGAGCATGCGTCTTGGATTTTTGTGGGTCTTGGGTGTGAGATTTTCCCTTGGTATAGTTTTCTTACAACAATATTTATCACTCTACCATTGGCATGTATCTGTTTTAAGATTTATACGGAAGGTTTTGTCGTTCAACTTTGTGCTGGACAAAAGTTGGGGAAATAGTTTTTCTTGGACTTGATGTGGTGTAGATCATGACATAGAAGGTTCATCTCATTTATGAGAGGATGAAGGTAGCACAAGACCGATAGAAGTCATATGTCGATCATAATAGATGGCCCTTAGAGTTTGAGGTTTGAGACCAGGTGTTCTTGAAGGTTTCCCCTCGATGTGGGCAGCAGAGGTTTGGTTGAGGGATCAATCTTTCTCCCAGGTTCATTAGACCCATCAAGGTGTTGAGGAGAGTTGTAAGTGTGGAATACTAGTTGGAATTTCCATTGCAATTGGAGAGGATCCACAATGACTTTCATGTCTCCCAGCTTCGTCGGTATCTTCACGATGACTCTCATGTCATTGACTGGGGAGAGTTAGATATAGAGGATGAAAAAACATTCTTGGAGCGACCAGTGGAGATACAGGATCATCAGGATAAGGTGTTTTGTGGATGGAACATTACTTTGGTTTGTGTGTTGTGGAGGCATGGTGTCCTGGAGGAGAGTATTGGAGAAGGGAGATGCAGATGTGTACCTAGTACTCAGAGTTTTTTTTTTTTGATTTTTCCTTGTGTTTTTTTCTTTGTGGTGTAGTAATTGAACATTGTTTTCTATAAGATGGGTTTCTTCCTTGTTCTATAATGTGTGATGAATTCATAACATTTGAAAGGGGGGATACCAGATTCTTAATCAATATGCGTTGATTGATATGTGATTAAACCTGTACGGGCAAGTCAGTTCCACCCAGAGTAGATAGTATCTTGACATAGAGGAAGGAATTCCCTAATTCATGTGTCTGAACAATTATTGATTGTGTGGGGTATATTTTGGATTTTTAGGTTAGAAGATGTGGGAGGAGGTGTTCTTGGATGTTTAGGTTTCACTCCAGCTTTCAAACAACAAAGAGTGGTTTATCCTTGAGAGGTATCTTATGGGGTGGTTGTTCAAACCCCTTTTTATTTTGGTTTTGGTTTTGGATTCTTGAGGACAAGAATAGTTTGAGAGGTATTTGATGTAATGTCCCGTACATCCCCAATCCATTACTTTTTCAAAATCCAGTGTTTGGGGTGTTCTGGGAGGCAATAGCATCTCATTTCAAGAGTTTTCTAAAATTCCATTTTTTTCAATCGGTAGATCAGGGTGTTAGTAGGTCAGGGCATAGATAGGTTGGGGTATCGGTAAGTTAGGGCTTTAGTAGGTCATTGTGTTGGTAGGTTGGGCGTTGGTAGGTCAGGCATCGGTAGGTCTGGGTGTCTATAGGTTAGGGCATCAGTAGGTTGGGTGTTGGTAGGTTGGGCGTTGGTAGGTTGGGCATTGGTAGGTCAGGTATCAGTGACTCACTGTCAGTGGATCACATCAGTGACTCATGTCAGTGAGTCATGTTGGTGACTCATGTTAGCGATTTAGGAATCAGAGACTCATTGTCGGTGACTTGTGTCAGTGACTCGCCCATCGGTGAGTCATTTCCATCTTTTTCCATTTTTTCCTGTTTTTCCCCTCTTATGTTTTATTTGACATCAATTGAGTTTAAACCTAGTTTGAGCATTTATAAAGGTGTTTCAAATGATATTAATTATATCATTAATATTCTAATTCTATGGGGGATTTGAAATAGTAAAGATGCATGGTCATGACCATGGTCTGAATTTTAAGTACTTTGAAACCATATCCCTCCCGTTGATATAGGATCTGGATCTTCTAAGAAGAGATCTTCTCTTCCCCATGTGTTTCCATTTTCTCTTCGTGCGACCAGAAACTTTCTTCCCAGAGGATTCGCATCTATACTGCATCCATGGATCTAGTTTTCCTTGGAGTTTTTCCTGTTACTCGCACACCTCCTATTTTTGGCACAATGAGGAATTGTTGATTGTATTTTGTTCCAAATAGGGATTCCATTGTCTCTCTTTCAATTGTGTATCATACGGGGTGGGTATACTGATGTCTACTTGTGAATATGGTTGGATCCATTTTAAATTAAGTAATAAATAAGAAGTGGGGAAGATGATAATGATGATAATTTGTTTTATCTGTTATCTTTGATCTATATTGTGAATTGTATGGGTTGTATCCTTCTGAAAATCATGGTTGTTGGTGGTCTCTTTTTGCACACCTATATGAATTGTGAATCACTACTGTAAAATTATAAATCTGGTTAATCATATATAACTGGTTAAATAAATGGATTCCCTAGGATTGAACTTGTTCTGTGATCACCCCTGAATAATGAAAGTTTAATTAAAGAATGAGGGTTACTAAATATGAATACACCTTGGTATTTGGTGTAGTTGTGTGTTGTGTATGGTTCTCTTCAACCTTGTGTTTTTTTTTTGTTTGTGTGGTGTTGTGGTTGGGAGTGTGGTTGTGTGTATGGGGTGGTATGGGAAGTGTAATAGAATCTCAGGCTGAGATATTTATTGATTGTAGAATGGATGAACTTTTTGAATAGTGGGTCTGCATCTGGGTTATGTTATGGTTGTTGGGAATGTACTACTTGCGCATTGGGACTGCAATCTGGTTGAGTTTTTTTGTTTTGTCGGATATGGTTCTTTTGGTGTAGCAGGGTTTATGAGGATGGTTTGGGAGGGATAATTTTGATGAAGGATGGTTTTACCTTGTTTGGGCCTTTCGCTCAGAGTTTCCAAAGACTTTTGTGAAGTGTGTGTGGGTTATGATATTACTTGTGGTGTGTTGTGTTTGGTAGTTTCCCGGGTAGGGATGGAATAAATAGATAACTGAATTGTTAATTTATAATGATAATTGGTTAAATGAATTGTTTGGGGTTATGAATTAAGTCTATGGTTGGTTGTGTGGCCATGAATTAGAGGTGGAAACAAGGGCAGTTTTGTGTGGGATGGTTTTTTGTTTTGAAAACTTATAGGTTGGGTTGAGTGTTTGGTACCTATATATATACATATAGTTCCTTGTGATTTCTATATGAACCCCACCCGTGTTGAGAACTACATGTTGAACACCCCCATTTTTATGTGGGAGGGTGTCCTTTCCCAACATCCCGGTGTAAGGATGGATGGTGGTTATTAGCTCTCTCTTCTCCATCTTCTAGGCACTGGTATCCCTAGAATCTTCTGGTAGGTTGTGGTGCAGTTGTGAGGCCCATGTGTCTACAGGTGAGGTGTGATTCCCAGGTGTCTTTGGGATGAGATTTTTTATACTTTCCTAGGTGTCTTCAGGATAAGTTTTTGGTTTTGTGACCTAGATGTCTACGGGAAAGATGTGATGTGGTTGTGGCCCAGGTGTTTGCAGGTGGGATGTGGTATCTGGCCTAAGTGTGTGCGGGTAGGTTATGGCAGTGGTTCTTGTGGGAGAGTGTGGTAGAATCAGGATGTTTTCTATTATGGATAAGTAGTTTACCAGTGGGAAGTGGTGTGGGGTACCCAAATATCAATGTGTTTATTATATTACTTTAATTTATTTCCATCATTTGGTGAGTGTGCCTTGGTGAGGCTGGGTGGTTAGTATTCCTCAATAGGTGTTGTTTCTTTATATTGTTTTCTCATAGGGGCGGTAGTATTCTTCTCCCAGTTGTGTAAGAGTGACTTTGGTTTTTCCCTATTAAGTATACTTGTATGCTCACCCTACGTATATAAACTATTTTCAAGTTTCCAGAGAGATTACATGGACCATACTGAACCTTACTATCTCAGGCGTCATGATAGTTGATGTGTCACTACTTAGCTTTATTCCTTTAGTATTTACATTGGAGCTTTTCATTTTATTTCTATAATTTTTACTTTAAACATGCATATGGGATGGATTTTGTCTTCTTTTATATATATGTATTGGATTTTTTTTGAGGTTGATACATATTATCTCCCAATATTGGTTACTATAAATATGGTAATGCCTCCTATTTTGTGATATTTGTATACCCTTAGTGTTTTTATCCACCCTGGGGCCTACTAGAGGTGGGACTCTGGGGTAATCATCTATTTTTCATCTTGAAGAAGGAAGGTCATGGAACTTTACCATACCTTGCCTCATTTTTACAAAGGAGGGTCATGACACAAAGTACATTTTAAGTTATCATTTAATTTTTAAAGGGTATAAAAGGAATATTTCTAATGTTTTCTGAAGGGGTCCTTTTTTACTTTCTTTACAAAAAGTCAAAAGGAATATTTTTTAATTTGTATGGAATTAATGGATTTTCCAGCCACCATGACTATTTTATGATATTTCACTTATTATATGGGTTTTAAAATGTTTTATAAAGAAAACTATTTTAATAAATATTATTTTAATATTTTTCATCCTTTTTTTTATTCTCTAAAATTCATTAATTTATTTCAAAACCTATATTTCTGATAAATTGAAGTTTATATTTTATCACTTATTAATTTTGTGGTCATTAAATTTCTATTGAAACGTTCACTTTTTTATGATCATTTTTCATTAGACATAAAATTTATATTAAATATTCATCATGGATATTATTATTTCTTAAACCTTATATCATTTCTATATATGGTGTTTTACTATGAAAGTTATTTTATTGACTGGGTAAAACCTTGATAAATCGGTATTCTTTACTCAATATGGATATTTTTTGATAAGGAATATTGTTTATGAATTGAATTGGTCATTGAATATATAAGGAATGTATTAGATATGCAATGATGGGTGGGATATAGTTATATATATCCCCTTGATGTATCAATATGTCTCATGAAACAAATCTATTTTTCAAATTAAATGGGCTTCTTGTGTATACCTACCCATTTATTAGACTGTCTTGGCACAAGGATTTAGTGGTATATATATAATGATATCTGAGATCATGATGGACAATATTAATCATTTCTTTCATTTAGAATTCATTTATCATTATCCATGAGATTACTACATGGATATTATCCATGGATGAATTTCGATCTCGAATTATTGATTAAATGAAATGTGTTTTTGTTATTTACTTTTCCATATTGATTATTCCTTATTTACTCATGATAGATTCTTATTTATATAACTCTTATTGGGTATCTGATCTCACCCTTTATTTTTTTTCCTTTCCCTATGATGTGAATAGGGATATTATGAATAATATCAGGGATGCGAGAATGTTTTTTTATGTTATGTATTTTATATTTCCAATGTAATATGGGAATAATGTATGTGTTTGGTTCTTCAAGACTACTAAACTGATTATTCCTTCAGGATGAGATCTTTTATATCTTATACCAATGTAATAAAGTAGACATTGGCTCTAGTTTTCTATATTTGGAGTTTCTACATATAATATTCTAAAAATTCATCTAATACCATTCCATCCTAAGCCCTAATCTTAAAAAAAACACCTCACCATCATCCACTTTCAACCCAAAATCATAAAAAACCCTAGAATAAATCATATCACTATTACTTCATATTGAATCAAAAATAAAAGGTAGGAAAAAAACTCATTAGGTATTCCTTTATACAATAGAATAGAAATCCATGAGTTTAGAAGATATTTCACCATGTCATGATGAAACCAAAAATAAAAACCCTCCACCAAGATATATACAAAATAAAATAAAGGTAATATATGTGGAGAATAGAAGATAAGGGAGATTTTTCCTTGGAATTGGCATGAATAAACTCCCTTGAATCACCCTTGGTTGAAGGAAGTTGATGGAAGAGAAGATGAACCTGGAGAATAAACATGTAAGGGATCATGAACAACTAAGAGGTGTAATTACTAAAGAAAATCCAAATTTGGTTAAATAAAATAAATAAAAATGACTAAAATACCTAAATTTTAAGTATATTCTAGGATAGTCCTACCATTTACCTGATGGTGCCCTTAGTTTCCCCTCTCTACTTACTTTCCCACTAGGTACCTAGTGAACCTCCATCAGGTACCCGATGTCATCTGTAGAATAATAATATAGGTTACACCTCCTTCAAGCCTACCTAGATCCATAGTTCAACTACCAAACCTCAAAAATATGTCTTGAAACACATAAAAATACATCCTCAAACCTTAAATTCCTTGACCATATTCCAAAATGAAAAATGAATCCCTGTCTAGACCCAAAATTTCAAACACACCCTAACCTTTATTACCCAAATACCACAATTCACCCAAAAATTCACTAGTAATTACCATCATCATGACACAACCATTATAATAAATAAGTTAAGTTTCAATTTCATTAAATTAATTAAAAATGGTTTATTGGATATTCTTGCATAATGTGTGTGTGCGTGCATGGAAAATAGATTTTAATGAGAACTGTTTTTAAACCTGTAAGATTCATTCAAGGTAAAGCAGATACTTGGTATGTATTAAATCAAGAAATATTTGTGATGATCAAGTTAAAAATGAGACACTTCAATTTGATATATGGTAAATTAGATGGTTTTGGGTTAATGTGTGGACATGTGATGACTTGGTTTACACAAAGCACTGAGTAAATGATTATTTGATTCTGGAAAAGTGAGTGATGACTCATGTCTGAGTTTTTTTTTGGATAGAATTGTATTTACTTGATTATATTATACTCTATAATGGCTCGGTATGAGTGATTTTTTAGGAAATATTGATTTTTTTATCTCTTAGGGGAAATTGGGAGTTTCCATTAGAACTTGAGTAAATGAGGAGTTTCCATTGGATTTTAGAAAAATAAGAAGTTTTAAAAAGGGATGCTTGTAGAAAAAAATAATATTTTTAAAATGAAATTGAAACCATGGTTTTATTTTAGGTTGTTTATTATAAAATATGGTTTTTTATTCAAAATGTATATTCATGATTTTAAGATTTTTTTTTGGAAATGATTTTGGTAAATTAATGTTTTTAGATAAAACTATTTTCAATTTATCATTTTTTATTAGCATTGAATTTTAGTTTCTTTTATGAATGTATATTTATTGGAGTCTTTGGGGAAATCCAACTAAGTTTATACTCATCCCCTACATGTTCAATTCAGTGAACATATAGATATTATTGATCATAATGTGGGGAAAGACAAGGTTTCATACTTCATCAGTGGAGATTCATCGATATGCATTGGAGATATAGAAGAAGGAGATAGAGGCTTGGCCTTAAGTCTTATTTATTTATTTCTTTGAGTTATCATAGAGTCTTAAGTGTTTATTTTATAGTTTTTTTTATAAAATTGAATTTGTAACCATTGTTTTTTAATGGTTTTTATTAAAACAATTTTTACATCCATATTAATTTTAATCATTTTGGTTTTTTTATTTTGTGGTCAAGTCATTTATAAATGGTTTACTTTATCCCTATAAATTATTTTCTACCATTTTTAAATCAAAGGAGTGCACTTAATTTCATGAAGCACTATGATTTAGGCCTCAAGATTTGGGTCCTCAGGTCAGTGTATTGCAACATTATTATTAATTTTAAGCAATTACATTTACAATTATTAATAATTTCATTATTAAATTATTATCAAATAAATTATTAAATTATAATGGTGTATCATGGGGGGAATCATGATTTGATGATTCTTGGTGGGGGTGACACAACTTTCAAACTAGTAACACGGTGCGATGACTGCTTACAAAAAGGGGCGGTGATGTGTAAGACTAGTGACATGGAATAATATAGTTTTATCATTAGGGGGGATATGTATTCAACCTTAGAACCATTAATCCTTCAAGAAACCCATGTTCTAAGGCCTCTATGTCTCTAGGACTTTGAGTCGTGTTTGTAATAAAATGGGTCTAGTGGGTGCTTGTCACTCCTTGTGGGGAGGGATGAGGCATGACCCAATGGGTTGTATAGGTGTGTGTGTTGTTTGGTTGCTTGTAATACTCTATATCTTAAATAATAATTATTAATAATTTTATTAATATTCATTATTATTAATAATTATTAATAATTACCATAAAATATATTATTGTTAGTTTTTATTAATTTTTTTTCCTTTTATGTGTGTTGTTTTATTACTTTGTAATCCCTTATACATACTATATATTAATTATTATTAATTTAATAATTTATCATTATTAATTAAATTAATAATTATAATATTACATAATTACTAATTAATAATTATCATTATTTATTAATTATTATTAATAATTACATTATTTTTAATTATTATTGATTAATTTTATTTTTATTGTTAATTACATTTTTATTATTAATTAATAATAAAATTATTAATAATATATTAATTAAATTATTTATTGAATTATTTATTCTTATTATTTACATTATTATTATTAATTATTATAAACCATACCCAATATAGTTGGCTGAGGTCGATACCTTGCACCCATACGGTTGGGGATCAAACCCCAGCTATTGTGCCATTTTCCTCCATTAAAATAGGGGTGTCTATCTCTTTCCCACACTCATGTAAGCACTTGGGTGGTGGGTTTCCCACATGATAATGGGATGTAGTGGGATGTGAGTGTGTGGGGAACGCTGGTAAGGTGGAGTACAATGGGTTCAGGAGGCACATAAGGAAAAAAGAGAAAAAAGGGTCCCTTGGATCTTTCATTAGCCTTTAGGTTCATGGATTTTGGTCCATCTATAATTTATATGTAATAAAATAGGTCCAATGGGTGTCTAAAAATCTTTATTGTAACTTTACATGACTTCCTAACTCATTAATTTTTTGGATTTGTGGTTGGGGAGTGTTTTGAGGAGGTACCATAGGGTTCTTTGGAGTTTAAGTTGTGGTTTTGTTGTAGAGGGGTGGTCGTGAAAAATATTTTATGGCATTTTTTTGACCTAATTTGCATTGTATCCTTTTTTTGGATTTATTTTATCCCATGGGGACTGGGAAATGTATCGTTTTTATGTTGCAAAGGAGGTTCCATAGTTGAATGGTCCCAACGGGTGATTCCAGGGGGCCAAGTGTTTGTTTAATCGGCCCACATCGGATATGATTTCCTCAGATGGTCTCCAACAGGTTTATTCGTGGAGCCAAAAACACTCAATGACCCTTCTATCCATGATTCATGGACATAATTTCCAAAGGTAGGTGCTTATTAGATGATTTGTCTAACAACACTTGAGGACTCCATTGGTTGAGAGGATGGGAGGTCGGGCTCATCACACCCTTTTGGGGGATATTATTGCCTACTATAGGACTCTCTTATATATTTAAGCAATGTTCATATGTTTGTGAATCCTTGGTTTATTCCCAAGCATGTGTTTGTGGGTTACCCTTGGGTTTCAAGATTAACCATATATATGCATGGGTCTGGAATCATTTGCATGTATCTAAGGTTATCCATTGATGAGAACATTTTTGTGGATAAATCAAGAATTCCTTTATCATTTATCAAGACAACACATTTTTTTAATCCATGTGATGAGGTGCTCTGGAGTTTATCTTCATCCAGGGGGTGATAATTGTTCTGATGTTAGGTTCGAACCCATAAGATGGGATTCTTACGTATCCTCATTAGAGGAATCAGAGCCCACATAGTTCGGTGCTGCTTGAATGGACACATCACCTTTTTAAGTCATGTGATGGGGACCCATCCATACAATTTAATGTCATGCGGCAAGGATGTCTAGGTGGAAGATTACTAGTCAAGATCTGGTGTGGGAATTACACCGAGGTGTCCCAAGATGACCAAAATAGATATGGTCATTTGATTGGACATGAACCTACTGAGGATATGGTCCAGGGAATATTTGGGTGATTTGGGTGTCATATTTGGATCTCGGGGAGGCTTCCTACATATCCTGGTTGGTTAGGAATCAAAATTTTTGTAGTTCGATAACCCTTGCAGTTTAATGTCGGGAAGTGAGGATGAGGGTGAACTGACATGAAGATAATGGAATAGATAAGGTCTATGAAGTATCAGGCATGAACCCTAGGGAGGTTTCCTACATATCCTAATTGGTTGGGAATCAAAGTCCATGTAGTTCTAGATGATGGGATTTACGCAAGGAATCTACCCATATGGGAGGCATGGTTGGGGCTTACACCGTAGAGGAGGCCCTTTTAGTTGGGGGGATTTTTTTGGGACCAACTTCTAAGGAGAATGTCCCTTGAGCTTAAGCCTTAAGTAGGCATCCTATGTATCCTGGTTAGAGCAGGAATCAGAGTTCTCGTAGTTTGTTTACTAGTGTGAATTCTATGATCATTGTCAACCTCTAAGCCCACGTGAGTCATGCTCTGTGTTAGAAACAAGAGGAAGCATTAGATCTGGAAAACCACAGACTTTCCCCTCCCCCATTGATAGAAAAGGAGGAGGAAAAAAGTGGAAGAGTTCATGTTTGTGAGCCTAAAGGGGGAGAGGGGGGATTTGAATGTGCCAATTTTCTCTCCTGTGTTGATATCCAGGATAGTCATGCTTGGCGATCTATTCGGACACGTCTCGGGTCTAGGAGAAGAGGGGGAAGAGCGCCACCTCTTGCAAAATGGCTAGGGGCTTACCTTAGTGAGAGTTCCCTAAAATGGGTTCTGGGAAAGGGGATAAGCATTGTTCCTTATAAAAGTGGGAGTCAAGTGTAACACCTTTTACTTATCAATGGCACTCATCAAAAGGAAACACAAGTGATTACCCTTGATCCCTAGAATGGGGAGGTTCACATCAGTATCCCAAGGCTGGACCCCAGGTTACCATGGGAATGTAGACTTAGGAATATTCTATGGGTCTGCACTGTTATGGGGATTACTTATGTGACTCCGCTTACTATGGGTATATAGACTCATAAGGGTGTTCTAATTCACTCGATGGTCTTATCGTATGGGTCTGGTGGATTTGGAAGAGGTTTTGGCCTGATGTCGGTGGACTAGTTTGTGGAGGGGCTATGGTGTGTGTGATATAAGTGGAAGAATGTGATCAGAACCAGAAGGTTTAATTCCTAAAGGTACCTCATTTTACATACCATTTGTTCATGCAAGATGGGGGTCTCCCCGCAAATCATGTCGCTATGTAGATGGAGGGGTCGTCTGCGTACCAAAGTATTCTGTGGACCGGGATGTGGTCTGAATACTATGGTGGTACGTAGTCTAAGGTTCTGTCCAAATAGCATGGTGTTATGTAGTGCTAGATTCCATCCTTATATCAGGATTCTACACAGGTCAGGGTTTCATCCTCATAGCGATGCGCGATGTGGTACGCCGAAATGGAGCAGGGGCATTGGTCATGCAGTTTATGGAAATTTTATCCTCTATAGGGATATGGTTCAAGGTTCGCTAATTAGGTTCACAGTCTACCAATTATTATTATGTTTCCTTCCTTTTTTGGTACATGGTGGGTTTATACCTACTGGGAATCATTCGCAGTTCCATACTTCATCGATCGTTCATCTCCGAAGTCCTCCAGAAATTTGAAGTCTTTCAAAATCTGAAAATTCTCCATCTCTCTATCGGTCCCTTCTCATTCCACTTTTTGGTACTTTTATATAGTACTGCGGAAGTTGTATCTATTGATCTCATGACACCTTTTGTGGAATCCCATGAATAAATCATTCGGCTCATGGACAACTCAGTCAATAGGGGTTCGCGGGGCTTGAGTTTGCGGCAGTGGAAATCACCCCCTCAATCCCGTGAATGACTTTGTCTCATTTGCAGGATGTTGTCAGCTTTACCTCACTCACAAGATGTTTTAGTTCATAGGGATAGTATACAGGGATGGAATTCTCTATCTCATTTTTTCCAACGAAACCATTCATGGTGGGCGTATGTAGGTTGAATTTCTCTACCTTCATTCAACCAATGACATGGTTCTCGGTTGAGCTGGCATCATTTCCTCCATCCTACGTATTTCCAGGTTCGCAAGTGATTACTTTCATGAACCGTTCCTGGGAATTAGTACACAGACCACTTTGAGTCCTTTTCTAAATTTTACTTCTTCAAAATTCCTCTTTAAATATTCATCCAATTCCTTTTCCAAAATTATGGGAGTATTTACTTTCCATTTTCAAAGTTTTTAGGACCCTAAAAATGTTTCCTAGCAGAATGGGATCCGATCAGGATGAAGAAGAAGTTATTTCAATGTAGAAAGTGGTCCTGAAATGGAGTGGTTTTCATTAGGATGTTGGACCTATAGGGGGACCATGCCTATATAGGGGTCCCAAATCATTTGTAATTTACTATATTTCTTGGAAAAAAACATTCCTAATTTTTCTCTCGGTCTCCTTGCTTTCGCATACCAGTCCCTTTGCAGAATCCTTCAATCGTGAACCGTTCTTTTCATTTCGCGAATCGAAAACCCTTCACAGTCATCCTCATCTATGAACTAGTTTTAAAATCCCTGAACTAGACATTGATTTTTAAACTGAACTTTTAAGTCTTTGCGCTGTAATATTTGGATAACTGTGTACTGAGGATCGGTACGCAGCTCGCCCAATCCATGAAATGTTTAGTTTACTGGCCAACGCTTCATGGGACAGTGCCTTTCAGGGCATTCCACAAACTATAAATTCGTAGGTAATACCATCCACAAACCATTTCTAAGGTTCAGTACATGACCTACTTTTGTTATACGAACTTCTTTTAGTCCTTTTCTAGTTTTTTTTTTCTTTTTTCCCAAATATTTTATTAGACAGACCTTTTGAATAGTCTTTTTTTGAAGAAAAGAAATGGATCTTCCATGGACTAATGATGATGTTGTTTTTTTCATTGATGTTTTTTCCACTCCCCCTTCATCCACTGATGAAAGGAAGAAAAATATGATGAAATCTGTTGAGGAAGAAATCCCTATCATCATATTCCATCAATACTTAGTAGACCTGCTTACTGAGGGTCAAAGGGGGTATCCAATCTCAAACAGGCTCCCCATTTATGGATTCTGTCTACTATTTGATACATCTATTCTGGAACCATGTCGGGCCGAACAACCTATTTCTTGGATAATCAACAGCTCCATTCCTAAGGCCCTTATCTCGTTGAAAGGATGACTCATACAGAAGTATACCATTGTTGGGTCCTTATTTAACTATGCCCCTCAGACTCCAGAGGAAGTATGAAGGAATCTAGATGAAACAACCCATTACTACCATAGTATTTCATATAGGACCATAGAAAATGAACAACATGGATGGTCATCAAAGCGGGACCTTTGTTCTGGAAGTTCATTTGGTTTGGATTGGGGGTGGCCTTTCTGGGTTCGTCAGAGCTTTGAAGAATTCTGGGTTGAATTACAGACCATGGGGTTATATAAATTTATATGGGTGTCCCAAACCTATGATCATCGAACCGTTTCCCTCACTTCATAGCTCTTAAGTTGATGTATTCGAGATACCAATTCCTTTCATTTAGTCTATGGGGAGGTTTTCATTATCCTCTAGGATGTTCGGTTGATTTCAGGGGTCTCCATTATCGGGGACATGTGTGATGAGTTTCTACCTCCTTCTTACACTTGGGATTACAAGGAGAGGACTCCTCCTCTGGCTAAGAGGCTCATTTCCCAAGAGAAAAACTTTCAAAGGATATCATACCTTGCCCAAAGCATGACATTTCCTTCTTGAACTAGATTAATTCCTTTACTAAGCAAATTGGTCGGGATCCCAATGTGTGTAGAGCCAGGTCATTACCAACCAAGGAAACCCGAAGGAGAGTAGGTTCCTAATGGAATGTCTTGGAGGAGGGATGGTTTCATGAATGGGGATGGGAGCTTGTCTATGATGGTTACCCTTCATTTCAATTGGTGGCCTTCTTTGCCATGTTTCTGAGTAGCTGGATTTTACCATTACGATACTTTAGCGGTGTGAGAGTCACAACCTTTTTCATGGAGGCTCAATTGGCCACTATAAAATTCATCAACCTTGATATTCTGGTATTTTACAAGATATACCACTTACTTGGTCGATTCAGCAAGGGGAATCCACCTCATTGGGTGATTGGGCCCTTCCAAATCCTCTAGGGCTAGATTGGAGCCCACATGGGGGGTTACAAATGTATTAATCCCCCACTAATTCCATATGTTGTTCTTCAGGCGTACCTTCAGAGCACCATCAGGGCCATACTGATGGGATGGTCCACTTAGAATAAGCAGGAAGAGTGTACTGAAAAGAATGAATGAGAACTGTTGACTCAAATCAACTATCATGACTACTTTACTTATCGTTTTTATGCTTCCCCTACTGGTACCATTATGAATATTGGATCAGAAGACTTTGTTAATTGAGGATACCTCTTTTCTTTAATAGAGGGTATATTGATTACCCGTATTTATGAGGAACTTATCTACAAGGGATACGTGCCTTGAAGATTTAGCCTCTAGTTTAACGATGTTCAGATGTTGTGTCCCCCTTCCCTCAATAGTGTGAATCAGGAAAAACGTATCATGATAGCCCAATAGTTGTGGTTTATTTTTACCCAAGAGGATACTCGGTGAAAGATCAAACTTCTATATTTTGATGGTTTTTTACGCTTCCTCACAAAAGTTTATATTGATGCATGGGTTCAATCATATCCAGATGGCCAGCTGATAGATCCAGTTCCCATTATTACGACCCCTAAGGCATCTGGGGATAAGGGGAAGAAAAAGAAAATGGTTGAGCATTCCCAAATAGGGAAATATCTTTAGAATCCTCTTGGTTCTCCCCCGAGGAAGGTTTTGAGAACCTGGGGTGTGACCTCACAAGCTTTTGAGGCTGATGCTAAGAATCGACCACCCATCCCCTCTGATGTTTCCTTTCCAATGACCTGAAGGCTATGGGATACTTTGATGAGTCTCTAATTTTTTCATGATTAGTTTCCTCACACCTTGTGGTGGTTCCTCCAATAGATAGAGGTTTCCCTTACCAATGTTGGTCACGTGTCAGAACCGACTGACATTTCTTATGATGGTGAGCCTGAGAGGGTAAATCATTACCTTTAGGACCTTGAAACCCTGATTTATGCTTGAAAAAATCACTGTAAATACTCTCATCAAGTACTTTCCATGCTGATATCATAGGCTGATGAAGAGTAAAATGATAATGATAACTCTTCATAGGGTGACGAGATTGTAGATTTTCCTACTATGGATGGTGCAGGGTAAGTTCCTCACTCATGCCCGAAGCCCTGTAAGCGTTTATCCCCTAAGGGTCCCAGGGCTACATAGGCACCTAAGAAGAAATTGTGATTGATGAAACCTGCTTTTCTTCCCCAGAACAATCCTCCATCATTATCCATCCCTATTACGGCTTTTTTTCTGAGCACTTGGAGGGTCTCGTACAACTTGAGGGGGAATGCTTCCAATGAATACATTTGGAAGCTACTTTAAGGGGAACGCTTCAATATTTCGGATTTTGGGGTAGAAATTTCTACCACATGGATTTCTGGTGAAGAATATCCAGATGAGGTATCTGCATACCTGAGCAAGATGGATGGGTGCCTCTATACTTCAAAATATAGGCTTTACTGGTCTGATTGGGTGGCATGGATGGTAGTACTCTCAGATCTAGTTAATATCAAAGGAGAGTTTGTTCTATTTTCCAACCCTAACTTTAATTTCCTTCGTGTAGAAGGTCCTAAACCCTTTCCTATTTACCTCTATAGGGACCTGAGGAGTTTCGGGGGATGACTCTTTCTCCATTATACACCCCTTGGGGCACTGAAGCTGGGGAACGTTACCCTTTAGATGTATGGGGTGTTGCGGAAGGATCCCCCAAAGCTAGAGAACATATGGAGGTAGTCATTATGGACCCTTATCGGTCATTTCCTCTCCCAGTTCCACTAGATACACCCATCTGAGAACCATTCCCATGGTGTACCAAGAAACGCTGACAGGCATCCCAACTATTGAAGCACATCAAAAATGGGATTTCAAGTAACTACCATACTTGTTTATCTGGTTGTCATACTCAGTGATTTTATCTTGTTAACCAATTATTTCATGCATATTTTGATGCAGAACCAATAAGTAATCAGGTGTAAATTTCCCAAGTGCCTGCGACTTCTATTCCTTCTATGGTAGAGGAAATACCACTGAAAATTGTGGTTGAATAGGGTAGAGAGTCTAGACCTGCAGAGGAAGTTAGGGGCATTCCCAAAACTTAGAGAGTACCTGTTTTGGATCAAGATACCTCTACCCCAGTGGTGGGAAATCCTCTATATGTCAAAACCCTACATAAGAAGGTCAATTCGTCCATTGTGGAGAAAGAGGGGATGACACTAAAAACATCGGTTGAACTAAGTGAAGATCCCCAGGATATCAAAGGGGTTTCTAGTCTTGAGGAGTCGACCACCCCAAACCATATGGACCCTTACCTTATAGTGGGAACTCCCCTAGAGGCCGATGACCCATTTTAGCACGCTGATCCTTCTCTCCCAGAACTCACAACCATAGGGGAGGCCACTATCCCAGATCCTGAAAATTTATAATGGGCTATCATGACTTTTTCCACACCCACAGGAGAGGTCGTGATCTTAGCTCCTAGAAATTTATAGCTAGCCATTGTGCCTTTATCCGGACTGATTATCCCTACAAGCTTGATTTCTGTAAGTGATCTTCTGGAGGCTGCTCTAGAGGCCGTTGGTCTGTTCGGGAATGACCTTGAGTCTCGGGTGCCTTTGGATGGACCTGAAGCCCAATTATGTATTGAAGATGTAGTACCATATTTATCAGGTGGGGATTCCATAATAGAAGTTTAATATATTAATGTTATGACAGGTGGGGGTCAGTTTTCCACTCTTTCAACCATTTCATGTATATATTTTTTTCCTTTTTTATCTTTAGGATCTGAGATTGTTCACTTATCTCACTCTTAACTTCAATATCACAACCACAAGTTCATTTAGTTTTAGTTGACACCTTAGTCCTACCTCCTGTCGAAACTGCCAGAGATGTGGTTCCTACAGGGTCAAGTCGTGTCGAAGTAATTGATTCAAGGCCTCCCCTAGTGATGTTTATTCCTGAATATGTTTCATCATCTGGGAGTGATTTAGAGATTAACAGAGAGGTCTTGGATAGCCTTAGTCCCAGCCTCTAAAGGGCGTGGAAAAACATTTTGAGATTAATATCTCAAACACCACTCATTGATATGCAACGACACTTCCCAAATTATATCACCGGTTTTTGGTTCTAGGGTTTAAAGGATTTGATTACCATGATATTTAGGATATAGTGAAGTAGGTGGTCATGTACAAGGAGAAATATGGTGCATTAAAATCCCATATTTTTTATGCAGAGTCCATGGCTCATATTTCTGGGGTCATACATATTCTTATGAATGAATTTTTTGATCAATATAGAGTTGTCGCGGGGCTGCAGAGTGAACTCTCAAAACAAAGGTCCTTAAGAGATCAGCTTGATTGGGAATTGGAGCAGTGGAGTAGATAATTGAAGCGGCTTAAATAGGAATGGTCCCACATCATGGCTACAATTGATGAGGGATGATGGATAGTGGAGGAGGGGGGAAATACTTTCCTTGATGTAGTGTAGGAGGCTGAGGCATTTTGGGCAGGTGCGAAGGTTGGGACGGTGACTTTTTTAAAGCTTTCTCGAGCCATCTAAGAGTTTAATTAGGCATTGATACAACTCTATGAGTCTACTAAATTTCTTTTATAATGGTCATTTCTTTCCCATATGGAGAGGATCTAGGTTGTGGACACCCTCCATACCTTTATTTAATAGAACAAAAATATTTTCCTCTCCAGTGCTTCTCCTTCATCTTTTCCTATAGTGTCCATCATTTATAATTGATTGTATTTAAATATTAATCTCAACCAGATATCAATTTGAACTAAAATATGAGATAAGTGAAGTAATAAAGCCATGCTCTAATTTTTTCCTGAGCTGAGGGACTCAGTGAGCGTAGTTTGAATATTTCTAGGGTTTCATGGAAAACCCTAAAAACTTTGTGCCTTTTTCATTATTACCCTAATTTTTTCCTAATCCTGTTATGGTGTAGACTTAGCGGGTATAACTTGAATTTTTATTAGGCTACCCTTTGCAGGTTTTCAACCTAACAAGATTTGTGTCTCTTTTGGATGTTTTATTGCTTGATATTCTTCCCTAAACCATATATAGCATAGGCTTAGCGAGCTAGTACTTGAATTTTATCCAAGGTTCCCTTTTCAGGTTTTCATCCTGGTGAGTTTTTTATCTTTTTCATTGGAAATTTATAGTCTTACAAACTGGACTTATCATTATTGATGTTTTAGGTCGAATAGCTTTGAACATGACTTACGGGGTGAGGTCCCCAATTTTGGATTTATTAACCAAGGATGCCCTAATAAATTTCAGACCTGAATGAGGGATTTTTCTTGACCCTGATTTGTGATTTTCTAGATGTGGGACATGATATGGGGCATGGAATCCAAGGGGTGTACGGAGATAGGAAAGACCTATCCTGAGAATAATTTTCCTTTGATTGATATTCCCGTTTTTTTATCAACTTATGCATAGTCATTGGGGAATTGTTTTCATAGTCAAATAAAGGTGTCTGTAGGAAAATGGTTGTCCATATCCGATGGCCATAAATTTTTTTATAGAACTTTGGATTTGTTATACTGTTGAGGACCACAGTGGGTGGCCTATTAAAGGAACAATTCATGAAAGTAATAGGTGCATTTATATTAGTTTTTGATGAGAAACCTCCCCCACATAGATTTTACTTGTGTAAAGGAGCCCTAATACATGGTGTATTTTGATGTCATACAACCAGGACATTTGAGATTTGTTTTTAAAAATCATTTTACTCTGGATAGAGGAGGGTAAATGATTCATCTTCTTCACAATAGTCTGACCAGAAATGTTCTTATTCTTTAGGAACTGAAAAGGGAAAATGTGTAAACTATAATCTAGGGGGTTTCCAAATACAGGGATTGAGATGGGACATAAATTTCATAGAGGCATACGGAAGTAGGAAAATCTGATCCTGAGAATAAATTTTCCTTTGGTTAACATGCCTGTTTTTGGAAAACATATGCAAATTCATCAGGGAATTATGTATATAGTAAAACAAAGGTGTGCGTAGGACACTAGCCATACATTTTCGATAGCCATGAAGGATTATGGGGATCCAAACCTTTCTGTACATAGATTATGGTTCGTTAAAGGGGGTGTACCTAAACATAAAAGGATAATTTTGGGTTGAACTTTAATGGGAATATTAGAAATAAGTGAAATCATTTTTTATCCTATCCATGTGGGTTGGTTCCTTACATAGGTATTACCCTTGTGCAAGAAAGGATGGGATGATTCTATTTCATGTTTGGACCTAAAATATGAGATTTGAACATCACTACATATTCTTCAAGGGCAGGAATCAAGCCATACGTAGTTCTTTTTTAAGGTTTATCCGTATGAGGATCTGATTCACGCCTATGTATGGGGATTCTTTATTTTGGTTACAGATTCACTAATAAGATGGGGCGTATGATGAAATTTCTTGTGAGGGTTTATTTCATGCATAGGAACATGAGGGAAAGTATCCATTGATATGATTTGGACTAAGGGTGAATACTATGTATCAAGTATCATGCAGTTTTAAATGTCTTTTGATTGGGGCATTGATATAGGATCCTCGAGTAACTGGAGGATAATTGGGCCAGAATGTTCTAACATGTCGAGGATATGGGTAGGAAAGAAAGTGTAAACCATGGTTCTAAGGGTTCTTGGATTAGGAGAAATGACATGTGTCTTGGAAGCAGATGGGCTTATGAAAATAGGAAAAGCCTCTCCTAAGGGAGAATTTATATTTGTTTGAAAAGACATTTTAATGGTCAATGTATGCAGAGCCACCAGAGCATTGTGTGGATAGTCAGAAAAAGGTGTCCATAGGACACTAACCTTCCATTTCCGATAGCCATGGATGATTATGAAGATCTAAGATCACGTAAAGCATGAATTTTAATACATGGAAGGAGTGTGTATGGACACATTAAAAACATTAGGGCCATGATTTACCCAAAGAATTGGAAACTCCCCTACATATATCTAGATCATACGTAGGGTGGTGCATTATGATTCCCTCATTGGGGATGGACCCAGGTTTGAAGATCCGGGAATCCAGAGATTAGACACCCTATATAGGTATGATCCATAGGTAGGGGGATGGGCGTTTTTTCTATCTTTGGGATACCTTGCAGTTTAACATCGTAGGGTTAGGAACTGGGGGGTTCCTCTTGTAGGTAAGAGGACCCCAATGTACCTTTTAAGGTCATGTCTCTAGGACCCAAATCATGGATTGATTTTTCATGGAATTATGATGAATTCTCTATCGATGTCCCTAAGACCATGTAAGTTATACTCTGTGTGAGAAACAAGGGATGAAAAGGATTTCAAGTCACCACATAAGGATGTAATAATAAATAGATGGTATTATTTAATGATTAGGATGATATGGTGAAGTTTAACATCATACAATGAGGAAAATATCTATACAGTTCAGCACCATGTGGGGTGGGCGTAAATTAAACCTAACATAAAGGGAGGGAAATGTGATTACTCCCAATAAGTTCCTATAAATAGATCATATCTAGGAGTTCTCTGATTTGATTCAGTTTTTCCATAGAGGAGGTTACATTTCAATGCTTTTTTGTATGAGTCTGGATCATAGGATTCGAGCGTCTCTACGCATCCAATGGAAGGAGAATCAAGCCACCTTAGGTCCTTAATGAACATTCTCTACATAAGTCTAGCCCATACATAGGGGGAATTTTTGGGATTAGGTTGGGCCAAGATAGGGATCTATGCACCACTACATATCCTATGAAGGTAGGAATCAATACCTACATAGTTCTATGACACAGAATGGTAGGTGACCAATGTTGGGGGTGATGTCCCCTCAGGTGAGGATACCATTGCATTGTGTACTTTAATGTCATGTAGCACAGACATTTTGGCCTTGCAGTTTATCATCATTAATTAAGGAAATTGGTGAACCGATTCAAGAGCAACAGATATAGTGGTTTCATATAGTTTTAAGTCTTGAGGAAAGGACCTTGATAACACATTTAACGTCGTGTTGTGGGGATGAATCATCATAAAGACCATAAATAACTATGGGTTAATTAGGATGGGATATTCTGGAATACCATGGACATGAGTAATGATAGAAAGTGTAAACCATGGCCCCAGGGGCCCTTGGGTCAGGAGAAATGACTTGGGTCTTGGAAACCATTAGGCATACAAAGGTAGGAAAAACTGCTCCTAATGATGAATTTACCTTTGATTGACAAGCTCGTTTGTGGGAAATATATGCAGAACCATAAGGGAATTGTGCACATAGTCAAACAAATGTGTCCATGGGACATTGGTCATCTATATCCAATGGTCGTGAATGTTTATGGGTATCAAAGATTTCCTGGGGCATGGATTTTGATGAATGGAAAATGTGTGTCGGGGTACGTAAGAAATATTAAGACTATGATTAGCTGTGAAATATGGGAACCTCTATATAGATCTGACGCATATATAGGTGAATCATGGTTTTTTTACACTTTATAGATGTAGGGATCTAGATTTGGAATTTCCTACATCTATTTTATTTTCACATGCAAGATATTGGGAGCATGTTCCTTTTATTCTACATGGATGGACCCAAGATTTCCGGTCTGAGTGTCATTGCGTATCTCGTCACATTGATAATCAAGACACATGTAGTACCTAAGGTACCTTTTAGTTTAACATCATACAGTTATGATTTTTTATGGATTCTCCTACAAAATTCTGAACTATACACAGGGAAAAAGGTATTTTTCCTTTAAATGGCTGCTGGACCGAGATGTAGGATTTGTGTGTCACTACATATCCTAATAGGATGGTAATAAATCCACACATAGTTATGAAAAATATCTTTTCCTACACGGGTTCGGTCCCTATGAAAGGAGGGGGTCATTTTTATTTAATGGTGGTGGTTGTACCAGGATACAGAACCCAGGCATTACTACATATCCTGTGAGGTCAAGAATCAAGCCACACATAGTTCTAAAATATGTTCCCTATGTCGGTATGACCTATGTACAGGGAAGGGAGTCATTTTTATTTTCTTCTTTTCCCTTATATTTTTTTTAAATGCGGCTAGACCAGGATTCGGGATCCAAGCATCACTACATATCCTGTGAGGAGAGTAATCAAGACACAAGTAGTTCTAAGCTTCCCTATACTGGTAGGACTTGTGCATAGGAAAGGTGAATTTTCATCTAATGTACATGGTTGGACCAGGATGAATAATCAAGGCATCAATACATATCCTACAAGGGTAGGAATTAGGCCACATGTACTTCTAGGAGAAAATTCCTTACATAGGTCAGATCCATACGCAGGGAAAAGGAAATTTTTAACCTTTTTATGGGATTATAGCATACCTGTATCCTTTATGTGGGGGAAACCTTTATCACCATTCCTAAGCTCACGTGAGATATGATCGGTGTGAGAAACAAGGAATATCCAGGGTCTCCTCTCACAATATGGAGGTAAATAGAGGTACAATGGGGGCATTTTGTTATCATATAGTGGCTAGACCAAGATCTTGGATCGAGCCATCTCTATATATCCCATTGGTAGATGGGAATCAAGTTGTATGTAGTTCTATGATGTGGCATGGTAGTTGATCTATGTAGGGTGCGTAATGTCCTTGGGTGAGAACATTTTCATGCCAAGTAGTTTAACCCCCGAATGGCCTGAAGGCCTTCTTTTTATTTTATTATAGATAATACTCATTTCAAGGGTTTAATGGGAACCCGTACATGACCCGTAGGCCCAAGGCACAAGGCCCAACATGACCCGTAATACATGACCCAAAGGCCCAGAGGCATACCATGCCCAATACATGACCCGTAGGCCCAGCCCACTAGAATTGCCCCTCCCCAGATTCTGCATCATTGATTGCCTTTAGCTCCCCACCCGCATTGCTGATTAGCTAGCATTGCCCCGTACAAAGTTGTATAGTGCCTGGTCCCGATGGTGGTTTCCATACCCTCTCATTCTTCCAATCTGATTAGCTCTACTTCTGGTGACTGCTACTAGTGCTCTGATCCTCATCTGGGGCCTTCTCTGTGTGAACTGGGCTACTTCATGGTCTTCAATGGCCCGAAGGCCCTGTGGCCCGAAGGCCTTTGATGGCCCGAAGGCCCTGAGACCCGTAGGAACAAACCGGTGGCCCGAAATCAAAAATTAGGTGAATAGTCTAGCTGCTACAGTACCAAACAGTGCCTGCTACAGTACCCCATAAATTTTCCTCCACCCGGTTTTGAACCTAGGTCTCTTGGATGCCAAGCAGGAGCCCTTACCACTCGGGTACGGGCTCGTTGGCCCAAGTAGTTTAACATTGTGTAGTGTGGACACAGTTCACCTGATGTGAGTGGAATAACCTGTTGCATCCTACAGTTTAATGTCTTGTGATTAGTAAGATTTGGACATGAAGTTTTGTGTCTTGTAGTGAGGACGTACATTCTAATAAGTTTAATATCGTGCAACATGGATGAATATGGAATGATGCAATTTAAAGTCTTATAGATAAAATGATTTCATCATGCAGTTTAACATCATGCGATCAGGATGAAGATTCTAATCAATTTAGATTCAAGTAGCATGGACGAATTCACTTTGGATAATTGAAATATTTCTTCAAGAACCTTGCATTGGTAGGATCCATGATGAGCTTACCATCCATTCAGATTAATTTGTATTCTCCATTGGATTATAGCTTGTGTATGACATATGGTCCCTCCCACTTCAGCTCTAATTTTGGGGGCTTCTTCCTAAGTATCATTGGAGTTCTGAGGACCAATACCATTTCTCATTCAAGGAAAGATTGAAGGAAAACCTTTTGTTGAAGGGTTGTGTGATCCGATTATGGTAGACCTCGAAATGGTGCAAAGTTTGCAACCTTTTCTCATCCAACCACTCCAAATCATAGCACCATTTTTGAGATTGCTCATCTACAGATAGTTGATCATAGAAAATGATGTGGAGCGATGGAAGTTGAACTTCAATTGTAAGAACCACCTCGTTCTTGTATACAAATGAGTATGGGGTTTCTTGAGTGGCGGTGTGGGTTGTGGTCTAGTAGGCCCACAAAGCATGGAGGAGATTTTCTAGCCATGATTTCTTATTCATATCTACCATATTCTAGAGTATGTTGGATAAGGTCTTATTAAAATCCTCTATCTATCTGTTGGCAGCTGTATGGTGGCAGGATGAATGGTTGGTCTTAATAGCATACCCCTAGTATAACTTATCCAATTTAGCAGATCATAAATTGTTGTTATTGTCCATTAGTATTGTATGAGGGACACCAAATATGGTAATGATGTTGGATTTCACAAAGGTGAAAATGCTTCTTGCTCGAACCTCTTTAATGGGTAAAACTTATGCCCACTTGGAAAATAAGTCAATCAATATGAGAATATACTTGAATTTTTTGGTTGTGGTGGTAGGATATGGTCCCATGACGTCCATTCCCCATATGGAAAATGTCCATGAGTACATGACTGTGTGAAGTAATTTCAGGGGTTGGTGGATGAAATTGGCATGAATTTGAAAGGAATGGCACTTCTTAGTGAACTCAGCACAATCATGCATCATAGTGGGACAATAGTATACAAGCCTCTGAATTTAATGAGAGAGTTTGGATGTTGATTGATGCGCCCCAAAGGCTCCGGCATGTACTTATTTCATGATGGCAGTGGTCTCTTCTCCATCATTTCACCTGAGAAGTACTCCATCAAGACCCCACTTGTAGAGGACTTTTTGTTGGTTTGTGCCATCGTAGATGACAAAATTGACTGCCCACCTCTAGATATGTTCTCTTCCAGCCCTATCTGGTGGGAGTTCTCCTTTTTGAAGGTAATTTGAAACGGGATTCATCTATCTAGAAACATGACTGTACAGCTCATAGATGGGACTAATCTCATTAATTTCCTTCATATTAGCCTGGACATGTGGTAAAACCATCCAGCAATGGGTAATACTGATGACCATTACATTCTGATCTGGGTTGGACAAATTTGTGGATGCATCAGCATGCACATTTTCCAACCGAGAGACATAAGTCAGTGTCATCTCTGATGCGAATTCTTCCATCGGTTCTCAGAAATGGTTCATCAAAGGGATCATATCCTCTTTCTTGATATCATAATCACCATTGAATTGCTTGATGACTAGTTCTGAGTCGCCTTTTATTCTCAAGTGATCATCTTATATTTGAAGTGATAGCTCTAGGCCTGCAATGAGAGACTGGTATTTTATTCATTGTTTGTGCATCCTTCTAATAGTAGGAAGGAATAAGGCCAAACAGACTTTTTCCGGAGATATGAGTATAACTCACAGCCCCAATTTGTTGAGTATTGGGTCTTCCATCCTTTTTCCAATTGGACTTCTGGATGCAACATCAAAATGAATCTCCCATGTCTGGGAATCCTCTTGAATGAGAAACACCTCTTCATCGAGTAATTTGGTATCCAGTGGAGTCACTTCTATTGAGGGATGCTCTACCAAGAAATATTCTAGCTCTTGACCATTTATGGCCTTATGGGGTATGAACCATATATTGAAAATTTGTAGGATGACCACCCATTATGACACGCATCCAGTTAACATCAAACGGATGAGGATATTCTTGAGCGGGTTGCTTCGAGAGATCAGGTGGAC
Source organism: Viscum album (assembly GCA_963277665.1). Classification (NCBI taxonomy): domain Eukaryota; kingdom Viridiplantae; phylum Streptophyta; class Magnoliopsida; order Santalales; family Viscaceae; genus Viscum; species Viscum album. Next base: position 1,454,691,987 of record OY728145.1, read on the forward strand.
CTCATGGTGCTGTAGGTAATGCCTTTTCTTCTAGACCACAAATATTAAGGCCAGAAAACTCTTCTCGATATTTGAATAATGATTATCAGCATAAATCATGGTTCTACTAATCAAGACTATTCTCACTACTGGAATCATTATTCTATGCAAGGAATACACCTAGGGATCTCTCCAAGGTGGTCACATACAGAATGAGTGGTCTTCCTTCAATAGGCATCATTTTCATTGGTGGGATTAAGAGATATTTTTTGAGATTGTTGAATGTTTCCTAAAAATCATCAGTCAATTGATATGAAATCCCCATTCTCATTAACCTGGTGAACGACAATAATTTCCCTACAAATTTGGATATAAAGTGCTGAATATAGGCCATATGTCTATGGAGTCCTCTCAACTCAGTGAGGTTGTGAGGTGGAGACATGCCAAGGATGGACTTTTTCTTATCATGGTTGAATTTGATGCCACGATAATGTACGATGAAGCTAAGGCATTTCCCCGAGGTAATACTGAATGAATATTTCAAGGGGTTTATTTTCAAACTGTGTTGTCACAATTTGATGAAAATAATTTTAAGGACTGACAGGTGGTCTGAGAATTGTAGTGAATTAACTACCAAATCATCCACATAGTAGTCAATTAATTTCCCCAATAAGGGTTTGAAAATTCAATGAATGGTGCATTGATATGTGGTGCCAACATTTTTCAAACCAAACGGCATTACCTTGTAGAATAATACTCCCTATGGGGCTCTGAAGTTAGTGGATTCTTCGTCTTCTTGGGCCATTCAGATCTATTTGTATCTCTAATAGTCATCCATGAATGAGAGATCCTTGAATCTGGTGGTTTCATTGATTAACAGTTATGTGATCAGGACCTGGAAGTCGTCTTTTGGATAGTGCTATTGAGATCTCTAAAATCGATATAGACTCAAATCTTTCCATTCTTCTTTTTAACAGGGACAATTTTTTCTTGAGATATGAGATATTAGACCTCCCTGATGAAGTCTACTCAGATTATCTTTTCAAATTTAGCCTCTATCTTGGAATCAAGTGTCAGGTCAGTCCTTCTGGCAGCTTGTTTGTAGGCACGATGGTCTTTTGGAAAGCCCAGATGGTGAGTGGACACCTTAGGATCAAGGCCTAGAATTTTTGTATAGTTCCAGGAGAAAAAAATATCAATTCTACTTTAGGAAGGAGGTATATACCTCTTACTCTTTGGAATAATTGGCTACACTAATCAGAGTGGGTTGTGGGTCTTCTTTGGTACCCAGGTTTATTTCCCCGAGTTCATCAATGGTGGTAGAGACACCTTCCTCAAAATTGGGAGGGGAATCCCTAATATCCTATTCTTCATCCCCCTCATCTCCCTCATCCTTCCCTGCCTCTTCTGATGGGGAGATGATTATTGAAATTAACTCTCTAGGATTGGGAGAGGAATCACACTTCTTGTATTTAGAGGCTGAAACAGTTTCTTCTATCTCGACTGACTGCAGGGAATCTTCTAAAGAAGATGAAGTGGGGATAAAGGAGTGTTCTTTCCTTATTTTGGTGATGGGACATCCTATTCTACCTTAGTGAGTAAGGTAGGGATTGTATAGATCCATGAGTATGGGTTGAGGGCATCTTTATTTGAGCACTCATCATCTTCCTCAGGGCCAGTGTTCTTTTTAGTACCATTGGTCTCGGTGGCCATGACTGAGATCATGTAGATGGTTGAATACATTTCTAAAAATGGGCTTATTAACTCCACTTGATTTATAGAAAATATGTATTATTTGTCAAGATACCTGAGAGGGTCGATGGGGAGCACTTCCAGACCATTTAGGGTGGTGATCCAATCAACTCCATCGGCTGAAGGCTGCTTCCCTTTCGGCTCATAGAATCTCAGATTGATGTAGTGAGATTCACATGATTTGAATAGGTAATTATCGGAGTGAAATGTCATGTTCTTCCCATTAATACAATATTTTATGCATTAATGGTGTGATAATGGAATTTCTGCATGCTGATGCAACCAGGGCCTTCCTAGAAAGACATTGAAAGTCGTGTTTTTCCACACCACTAGAAATTCATAATCAGTGATGTGGTCACCAAGCCAAGTTTTGATATTAATTTGTACCAATGGATTCTACTCTCTTTTATCATATCCCAATAAAGTCGTGGTATAGTGAATCAGACTATCTTTATTGCAGCTCGGCTGATGAAGTGTTCACTGTGGGATGAGAATAACCCCAGAGCCATTTTTGATGAAGATTTTTCTTATATCTATGCCATTTATCCTAACATACACATATAAAGGTTTATTTGTCCATGTATGATGGTGTATTCATCTTGATATGTGAATGATATGATGTAATGGCATTCTTTGGGGTTGGTCTCTGTCTGATAGACTTCAGTAGTGGCTACTTTAGCTTCAGATTCTTGGGGACTTATCAAAACTTCTATGAATGCTTCTCTGAGATCTACTGATAGGTTTAGTGAATCTAGGATGGATAGCTTGGATGTTACTGAGTCTAACTGCTTTAGGATATCATATTTTTTGTCTAAAGTTTGGCGCTTCCCAGCTTGGGGATGCTCTTTCACTGGTGTTTTAGGTGTTTAAGCCTTGGGTGTAGATAGTCTGGCCCCTGAAATAGGATCCAGTGGTGCATTTGTGCCTTCTAGGTCTGGTCAGGTAGGTCTTACTATATCCCTTGGTAGATTGGACATATTCTCCCCTTCCGATAGATACTGTAGGATAATCGGTCCAAATTTTCTTCCAGCAGGGGTATATAAATATTTTTTTTCTGGGTGGGTTTATTAAAGGTATCTCCCATGATTTTTTGCAAAATTGATAGTTTAAGCAAGAGTGTGTCCAGGGATTTGGTTTATTCCATGACTAAATCTTCTTGGGTAACCTCAACCTCTACGGCCTCTTCCTCTGGCTCTCTGGATGGGTGTGGGTAATTATGGTTCGTAACCATATTCCTCATTGGATAAGGGGTCCATTAAGTGGATGAAGTTATTGTAACTGAATATTAGCTCTTCATCTAATGACCATTCTGCTTGGTTGACCTCTTTCGATGGTGTCATTTGGTGGGACAGTGCCCATTGTCCCATTTGGAAGGGTGGTTCTCGTCACTTCAGATCTAATGGCATGAAATATGAGAGTTTCAAATCCAACTTTTTTCTTGGTGTAGGTTCATCCTCCTACACTTTATCCCTACCTTCTCATCCCTTGGAGGATTACGGGGTCATGGATGTTGTTCTCATTGCATCAAGAGTTGTTGGAGGCACAATTGGTTGCTTTAACTATGCTTAGTGTATACCATGGGATCAGTTGACTATTTTTTGAGTCATAAAAATATCAAAATTTTACTTATTCTTTCTAACAACCTTTTTCCACTTCCCTTATTCATCTGGGTCAATGGTGGAGACATATTCCACTTGTGTTGGTGGTGGTACCATCCTGACTTGTCTGAAATCTATCATTCCTTGCAAGAAATGTTTGAAGAAAAATCACCCCTGAATGGTGTGTCCAAGTATCTAGTGGTAGGGACAATAATATGGCCAAAATCAATACCTTCTTCATTAGCTCTCTTCGGCTCTAGTAGCTGAATAAAGTTTCAATTCATGGTGGCTATGAAGTAACCATGAACTTGATCATCTCAGAATGAGTAAACTTTATTTATTCATTCCTTGAATTGATTTATTTTGGATCCTCTACGATTGTCTTAATGATTTAGGGGTGGATATTGGAGTCTAGAGGGCCCTACATAGTTTTGTGGGAGTCTTAGAGCTTGATCTAGTGGAGGGGGTGGTTTAAGAATAATGGAAGCCACTTTAGCTCTCTCTACTCTTTTCCCTAGGGCCGATGGGCCTACTCAGGACTTGAGATTATTTTGCTGTAGGTATTCTTCTATCATCTGGGAAATGGAGGAGAAATCTCAGAACCCACTCGTATACTTCACTGGAATTGGTGGTGTTCACAGCTCATTTCGGAGGTTGTCGATGCACATGGAGAGCATCTCGTCTTGGGGGAGTGGTCAGTTCAAGGAGTAAGTCAAGTCTTTCCATATTGCAATAAAGTATGAAACTCTCTCATTCTCTCGCTACTTGTAGTTCATGAGGTCACTGACTATTGTCTTTGGTAACATCGAACTGAACTAGAAGAGAAACTAGCATTAGAGATCCTCCCAAACTGTTATCAAATTAGCTAGAAAACTAGTTTACCACATAAAGATTAAGCCTTCCAGAGTCTGCACGAAACATCTAAGCATCACTACTTCTTGTTGCTCTATGGTTCCCATCATGGGATCACAGTAAGATTCATAGTGCATTAGTTATTGTTTTGGGTCACCTGAACCATTAAACACTAGGAATATGGGGTTCCCAAAATTTAACGGCGGTAGAACATTACTTACTAAGTCGAGGTAAGGTTTCTGTTTCGATTGTATCAAAGTGAGACACCTTTCCATGGATACCAATCGATCCATCAATGACTCGATGTTATTCATGATCCCTTTATGTGTGTTTTGTTGAAATTGATCGTGGGTGGGTACAGCAGGGGTAACAATTGGATGTGTCAACACTACTGTAAATTGAGGCGGATACCTGACTAGGGGCACCCTTTGTTGATTCGCCTGCATTTTTTCCAGCTATTTCCCCAGTGGAGAGAAATATTGGTATCCTTTTAGGGTTAGATTCAAGTAAACTGATGGTCCTAGTGCTGAATTATATGATCATCCAAGCCTCAACTCATTCATTGGGAGGAGCCCTCGTGGAATATGTACCTCTATCGAAAGTGTGTGCTAATTCTCTACATTATAGATATATCTAGTAGGATGGTTGGATTGAAGTAGCTCATCATTCATTCACCTCATCTCTTTCATTTCTTCCTCCTATCAAGAAAATCTCTCCTCAATTGTGGGGGAATCATTTTCATGAGGAGGAGGTGGGTCTTATACCTTGATCTTATTCTTTTCCATATTGTGGATTAGTGTGGGAGGTAATGACGGATTGGCTGAGGGAGTTACCAAATTTAGGAAAACTATTTGGTTCATGGTGTCCACACCTTCAGGCTTGATGTGGATCGCCTATGGGATAGAACTGTCTTCTCTTGATCCTCATTATTTGTGTTATTTTCGGTGAGTTCCATGGGGTTGGCATCTATGACATTCACTGATGCATATTTCATTGGGGGTGGCGTACCAAATGTTAAATGGTAGGAGAGTTTCTTTCATCCTTTGTTGGATCTCCTCTTGCCATTCTATGATACTCTTCGGGTTTCTTAGTGAAGGGTGACTTGAAGGGATCCTTGATATGACCTTGCAGTGCGCCTCCATTCTAAGGGGTATGACTCACGAGATGGGATGGAATGGGTAACCCCTCTATTCATTGTTCTTCACAAACGGGATAAGAAAGACATCTACTGGGTGGGACTTTGAGGTAAAAATGCCCCCAGCCTTGTGGGTTGGGGTTGTTCTTATTCTTCTATTGACATGACTCGGCCTAGATTTTTGGTCTTATAGGTGAATTTTGAGTTAAAAATTCCACCAACCCTGCATGCTAGGGTTGATCCTGTATTGCGGTAGTTTCTGCTGCTATTGTTGCTTTCTTGATCACACGCATTCCCATGCAGGAGTGAGTTGTATATGGTGTTGGGTTTGCACATGAATTGTTTTCTTCCAAGGACATGAGCATTTCTCGTTGATTGGATTCCCTTAAGTGGGAAGCTTGTTGGATGTTCTCATTATACTGGTTCAGGATCTTCTTGATGGATTTCTCTCATCAGGCCTAACACTTCTGAGACTTACTCAAGTTCAATTCTTGTCGAGCATTCCACCTCTCCTGAGTAGGGATTTCTTTTGACTATCATCTAGTGATGATGAAATTGTAGGATATTTATTCCTATGAGTTTTTCTGTGAAAGACATGGGGTGAAGTGTAGAGCTCCATGATCTCACCATCCCTGGATATGAACATCAGAAGGGGTTTCATTGATAAAGAAACACAATTTGTGAAGCGTGTGGAGGCAATCCAGTTCATGGCCTTTCTTTTGCCCCTCGGATTGAGGCTGTCATACAGATGGAAGGGCTTCCAGTTTGATTTGATAACGAATCTCCCACAATACGTTGACATGGTCTTCATATCCTTCATAGGGTAGAAATTTTGATTTCAATTGGTGGAGAGTTTTCCATATATTGAGGCAAATGTTATGCATGAATTCTTCTAAAAAATCTCTTGGTATGCTAAACTGAGAAGGGGTCATGGGACAGTATATCACTGGTATGCCATCCATAACTAGTTGTCTTCTCACAAGTAACATATCTTGTTTTTGTCCCCCTAGGGACTCCTCTACTTGGTCTACCTAGCTTGACTACTTCTTAATGATTTTGTTCCAAGCAGCAGGTCTGGTAGGAGTCTTATTGATATGTTAGCAGAACGAGGGTGGCTCAGAATATGATCGTGGCCCTGGATCATCCTATGGTTGAGAAAGGATATTTCTCTTCATAGATAGAGTGTCTAACATGTCTAACTCCATTTTTCAAGTGCCTCGGCATATGAGGGCTTTCTCGTATTTGGTTCGGTGAGGGGAGGAACTTCTTTCCAGTTTGGATTTTGACTGTGGGGAGGACCTTTGCAGTTGGAAATACAATAGAGAGGGATACTATTTCAGATTATTGTCTGGCCGTGGGGAGTTTTCCTACTATGTATACCCTGGGGAGGACCTTCAGGGTGGAATTTAGTAAGGTGAGGGACTTCTTGCTGCTTAATGTCATTGAGGGTAGGGCCTTCACAATGCTTGGTATCATAGTGAGGACTATCATCATAGCTCTGGATGTAGCGAGAATATCTATAGTGTATATTTTGGGTAGGACCTTCTCGTTGCTTGATGTCACTATGGGGAGGGCCTTTGTAGTGACTTCCATCATAGAGAGGACTACCATCATAGCTTGACATCTGACTATAGGGAGAAGCATATGTACAGTGTATACCCTAGGGAGGACCATCAGGGAGGATGACGGTAAGGGAAGAACCTTTTTACTATGTGATCTTCTATTCAAGGGTAGGTCTATCCTGACACATATCAAGAGATGGGCTCTCATGATCAATCTTTTATGGCCCATAGATTAAGCCTCTATGGGTGCTCTGGGGAAGACCTTCAGAGATACTAATAGAAACATTACGGGGAGGACCTTTGCAACTTTCACTACCACTTCCATAATTTGGTAATGGACTGATAGGATATTGATCCTCTATTGATATATGTTTGAGGTCATCAAGAACTCTAGCTTCCAACATAGTGGAATCATGAATGTGCACTTCATTTTCTAGTTGCCTTTAGCACGTTTCATTTTTGGGAACTCTCTTGCGGGCAACTGGGGCCACCTACTGTTGGTAAAGTATTTCATATACAAGTCCCTATTTGGTTAGTTCCCATGATGTCGTCGAGATATTCCAATGAGCATCTTGAGTTCTGGTAGGGATATATGCCTACCCTAGAGCGTCCACCACATTGGACTGGTGTTCCCCAGTTGGAAGAGGTACTTGTTCCCGATCCAGTTGTCCTTATATGGAGGAATATGTTTGTTGACCCTCCTGGAATGGAGAAGGGGTACAGAACTGCTCTAGAGTGACTATATGATTTTGTGGATGTGTCACCCCACTCTAGGAGACTAGTTCATGGGACCATCTCCTCACCTTTTCCACCAACATGATGACGTCTTGACATGTATGGAGGATATAATCTGAAATAAATGTTTGATCCTCTATCATTTCCAAGATTTGTTGAGATACTTCTTTATATGTAATGGGTATGAATACCCATTCTGATGTCAGAGTAGGAGTTTTTGTCTGCTTCGGTACTCTATGAGTTTCCAGTGGGTACTGGAAGTTCTTCTGTGTCGGGACAGAGGAATGAGTCTTTCCCTGGCTGTTTTCTCCAATTTCCACCGTATTTGGATAGTGGGATTTGTATGCATCCATAATAATTTGTCATTACTTATATTTTATTGCTACCGTGTTTGACCGAGGGGCTTCATTATGGTAGGTAGGAATTTCCATCTGCCTGTTGGTTTCCATCGTATTTGACTGGTGGGCTTTATATGCATTGGCATTATTATATGACTGCCCATGGTATGTTACACTATTTAGATGGTAGGCTTGATGTGTGTATCCAGGAATTTGTGTCTTCTTGTAGCTGATTTCCATACTATTTGGATGACGGTCTTCTTGTGCATCGGTGTGAATTTTCATCCGCTTATAATTTTCCACTCTATCTGCGTGGTAGGACTGGAAATCATTGGTATTAATTTACACCAAATCATGATGTGTCACCATATATCCATGGTGTTATTTGTAGGACTGAGCGGGAGTATGCATCTGCTCATAGTTTTTCACCGTGTTTTTATGATGGCCTTGATAATAGGGGGTAGAGTTGTATGTCTGCATGTGGTGTGATGTCGCATTTTTATAGAATATCTCCTCCTTAATAACCAAGGTGAAAACCTTCTCTTGATTGTATAATGGCCACCCTCAGTGGGAATCCCTAAGGGCCTATTTCCATTGGACTTTAGCAGGGTCCCTCGTTGTAGTATCCTCCTTAGAATGAGGGTACTAAGTCGCACGGTGTCGGCGACGACATTCTTTGACAGGGGATCATGGGTAAGACCCATGTACAGCTGGGATGAATTCATCAGTGTCGATTTCACATGCCTTCCTGAGATAAGGTAGGTATTCTTTGTCTCATTCCGGGGATAGGATCCTGAAATTATTTGAGACGACCAGTGGGGTCTTCATGTATTGGATTTCCAACCACAACTAAAGAGGTGGCTGGTAGGCTTTCACTGATTGGAGGGCCTATCTTGTAGCCTCTTGTAACACCCCAAGCTTCCACGGTACGCTTCTCTTTCAATAATGCAATAGCTTTCATTGTACGCTAGTTCGAGATTCTAACACACCGCGACCAATCAAAGTAGCCGTTATGAATAGTAATACCCACTTTTTGAATTATATAAATTTTATATTTCAAAATGGACTTCATTTTTGGATTAGTAATATTGAAATTAGCCTAAGTTGAATTTTTGGTATTTTTCTGAGAACATCCAATTTTCAATGAATAGTGAAAATACTTAAAAACAACATTTTTTATCAAAATAATTTGTAGTGATAAATTATGATATTTAGTGGTTTTAAAGTATAATTAGAATATAATTTTACCATTTTATCCAATGGTGGTCATTATAATTAATTTCACTTTGAAATTGGACATAAACAATTGTCAATCTTTTGATTGATATTGTTTCTTACAAACACGCTATTTGTTTTGACAACGGGAATTAATTATAAAATTAATTAATGAAACTTATATGTTTGTAATTTTGTAAAATAGACATCATTTTTGAATTCAGAATATCAATTATAGCTTAGGGTGGATTTTTGGTATTGTTCTGAAAAACTTCAATTTTTGATGAATAGTGAAACCACTAAGTGGTAGTTAAAAAACTAATTTTTCGTTTAAATGAAACTTTTCCACTTCTGTGAATTGAATTTCAAAAATCCGACATACATGGTTGTCATTAGTAAGTAAAATGTGGTCCAATGAGATGAAAATAATTTTTGTTGAATAGTAACTTTTAAGTTTTATTAATCGTGATTAAAGGTAATTAGTATAATTTAAGGTAAATATAATGTTATAATAATATGAAATTACCTTTACACTTGTCCTACCCTTATTGTATGATTCATGGCCGACCAATAAAATCCATGGGTAAACTTGGGGACCCCATGGAGCCACTTGGGTAAGAAAATGACGTTAATAATTTTTTATTTAAAGTAAAAAATAAAATTGTCACAAACATGTGTTGTTTTAATAAAAAAATTATTACATGGGGTTATATAAGTTACCTTTTCAACTATAAATATTCATTGGAAATCTAAAAATATTTCCTAAATCATGGTAATTTTTTTATAATTTTTAGTCATTAAATAAATAAATTTATTTATGACACCATGATGATGCATCGATTACCTCATTAATGAACAATTTAAATAAAATGAAAAGACATGGTAAAATCTAAGAATTAAACTTGTCTAAAACCTATTTTATGGGTATATTTAGAACCCTTATCACCTTATACTAGAAATATATCATTTTGGGACCTTTAAAATCCGAAAATCATTTCATAATAAAGTAACATTTCATGACTTTCCAAGAGTGCCCCTCCTCTCCTCCTATAAAAGGACCCCACCTCTACCACCTTATTAACACCTTCAAAGACATTTGGCTCGGCCAAACTCTGCCCAAATACTCTCTAAAATTCCCTCTATTACTCCTAGAAGCCTCACTTTGGGCATAAGTCTTCCCAAGGAAGCCTTTGGCTCAAATCAAAAAGAGTTACCCGATTTTAAGGTAATGTCTTCTCTTATGTTATTTTGTTTTATTTTGATTATCCAACCCCTTAAACTCTTTTTATTACTTTATTTTGTAAAAACACCAGTATCTTAAATATACTAGGATGTTTTTATGAGAATTAATTGATTTACACTTACACACACCTTCGTCTAATGGTTAAAGAACATATTTTTTCGGTGGGTGGCGAATTACTGCCTCACAAAACGATGATTGTCCGATCTTCTTTTAACAAATCTCATGGTGTCCATTAAGATGTCACTATATTTATATATGATATATATAATGTTTATGTTTTCCTTGTTCTTATTTATTTTTAATTTATTTCATACCTTTATGATTTCAATTATGGGTAAACGCGATAATTTCATTTTAGGAAGTGCGGACTACCGCCCCCTCAAAGTGATTTGAATCGTTAATGCCATATGTGGGATATATAAAGGATGAAGTAAATGATATTATATATGATATTATACTGGAATTATAATATACCTTTATATAATTATGATTTAATTCCATTAAATACGAAATAGAAATGAAAGTAGCGTTCATGCGTACGTACGGCTTACCGTCTCCATGAACGGTGCATTTCATTTATTACCTCTAAATGTTATGTAATATTATAAATGAATGTATATACTGGATATATATGATATATATGATATATATGATATATAACTCATGAATATAATTCTGGATATAATGGATATTTTACCACATGAACAACTTGTAATTATAAGAAGTTTATTTTTGACTCAAGTACCAAAGATCGACAAAACGACCGTTATTAACTTAAATAATTACATAATGATCATAACATGGTAATAAGTGATATAAAAGGAATAATGAACTTGAAAAATGTTCTTAAGCAAGTAGAAATTTACTCTAGTTTATTATTCAGGATCTTAAAGAACGATCGAGTCAAGTCAGACATGAGATAAGGGACTTCGTCTCAATCTCCTTTCATTGAGGCATATTTTGTTTTATACACAACTTTCTTTTATACAGTGTATAAACCCCTTTGAATTTTACGTTTATTCAAAAGGAATATTTTTATACAAAGAGTTTTTACTAAATGAAAAAAGGAATGTTTTGTCTTACGTATGCGACGACAATGACTTCTCCGCCGCCGTGACCATTATTTGAGTTTTGGCTTCCTCTACAAGCCATAACTTTTTTTAAATGAAAAATAAATACCAAGTTTTAATTTTCTTTTATTTTGGTATTGAAAATGGTTTTGAAAGTGTTTTTATTATATCAATGTGTTGTATTGATATCTTGTAATTGAAATGTGGAAATGTTATGTTTCCTTTATGCATGTTTTATGTGATATGATTATGTTATGGTTTATGATATGTTTAAACCTGTTCATATGAGGAATGAATTGGACTTAATAAGTGACGGGTGGAGCCCTCTATAGCTCCTTGATGCATCGGTAGGTCTCATGAGACAATCTAGTGTCTTGGCACAAGGCCTTAACAAAATCGTATTTGTAGTCTTGGCACAAGGCCTTGACTATGTGGTTATAATAGTCTAGAATTATGCATTCCATCATTATGAAAGTGGTTATTGATATTGCATGTGATTATTAGACTAGTAGAATATCCATGTGAATAAGTAAATGGCATTATTTCATTTTATTTTTTCCATATTATGCTGAAGTTCAAGTTTAAAAGGATTTTTTTTTAGTTATACATTGCCTTAAATTTTTATGTTATTTATGAAAGTTTCCGCTATATTGTTGTCCTTACTGAGCATCTGAGCTCACCCCTTTCTATGTTTTAGTTTTCCCAGGATGTGAAGAAATATTTTATGACTGACCTGCAGGGATAGTCTGAAGGGGATATGAGTGTGGACTATGAAGACCATGTTATTTTAGTTTTTCACTTTATGATGTAATGTAACATTTATAAATGTATCTAGTGTTTCCAAGGCTACTAAACTAATTAGTCTTTCGAGACTTGATATTTTGTGATCATGCCAATGTTACGTAATAATGAACCGACTTTGGTTAACTGGGGTCGGGTCGTTACAGTTGGTATCAGAGGCAGTTTAGTACTAACCTTGGAAGCTAGATTTAGAAAAACTCTGATTAGAGAACATATCCCTAAGATAGAATTTGAGGATTAGTATAGAATAACTTCCTAGAATTTTGGTATTATAGAGATTTTGTGAGTTTTCTGAGCAATACATCCATGTCTGGATACGAGCAGGTAGAGGCGGCTCTGGCACAGATGTACCTAGCGGTGAAACCCAAAAACACCACTTTGAGCTAGACTTGAACGGGAACTGGTGCACGACAACGAGTCTTGCGGCACTCTTGGTTATGACACTCCTGGGGGATATTCTTAGGATAATTCTCATTTTCATTAAAAACCATTATGAATGGTTTATGAGTATATACTTCCTCAAAGAAAACATTTTTATGATTATGGATTATATCCATAAATAGTTCAATTTATGTTATGTGTTTTGCAAGTCTGTTATTATGTATTTCAATTCATAAACTAATCTAGTTTATGACATTGTTTAGAAATGGAGCCTAGTGGAAGGAATGGAAACTGTATCAATGCACGCATGCCATGTAGGGATTTCCCTCCTGCTCAAGATAATTATAGTGGACCTGGTGATACAACTGGTGCTGATCAACTTATCACCATACTGGGACAACTCACTCAGGTTATGAATAATAACCTTACTCATATGGAGCACCCTGATCCAAAACGTGGAGGATCAATTTTAGACCGCTTCATGAGGCAAAAACCACCAACATTAAATGGGAGTAAAAATCCCTTAGTAGCTGAGCAATGGATAAATTCCTTAGAGAAAATATTTCATGCCTTGGGGAGTAATGAAAGGGAAAAGGTTATCATGGCAGTTTACCGCCTCACTGGAGATGCTGATCAATGGTGGTCATTGATTCAAAATACAAAGGAATATGAAGAAGTATCAAGTATGGAATGGAGAGAGTTCAAAGTGCTTTTCTTAGAAAAATACTTTCATCGTGACCATCGAGCAGATATGGAAAGTCAATTTCTGAGTCTGAGGCAAAAGGAGGATGAGAATGTCGCAAAGTATGAGTCTAAATTTACAAGGTTAGCGAGGCATGATGCAGATTATATACGTAACCCAAGAAGTAATATTGATCATTTCTTTGATGGGTTAAAACCATTTCTCCATCGAGCATTAGTATCACAATATTTTTCAACGTACGAAGATATAGTCTCGTGTTCTATCAAGACAGAAAAGGAATTCTCTAAATCTTATGACAATAAAGTAAAGCAAGAGAAGAAGATAACAGTGGAACAAGAGACAGATAAAGGGAAAAAGGGAAAGAATGATTTTCTATTATGCGATAATTGTGGGAAGAATCACCCCGGTACTTGCCTAAAAGGAATGGAAGTTTGTTATAAATGTGGAGAAAAAGGTCACTAGGCTCATGATTGCAAGGGAAAGAAAGAGGTTGTCAATGTTGAATGCTACAATTGTAGAGAAATGGGGCATTATGAAAATGAATTCCCTAAGCGCCAAGGAAACTTACCTTAGAAAATTCCAAGGGAGCAAGGCCAATCTTATGATGTTACTAAAGTTGAAGTGGAATAATTATTGTATTTGTGTTTTTTGGACTCAAGGACTATATTATTTTTATAAGAATAATGTGATATATATAAGTATTGTACTACAATACTTTTTGTTTTTATTAAGGTTTTAATATGATGAAGGTAATCATATTTTTAGTATGTGATAATAAGAGAAACGTTACTTTGTTTGGGGAATCTGATGAATTGATTTTGGAATTTAGAGACATTTTAGAGAAAGTCTGGACAGAGGTATTTTGGATAACTATAAAGGTTGGAATGGATTAAGTTTAACTTTGTATAGTATTGTTTAAGGTTAAAAAAAATTGAAGATTATTTTTGGAATATTATAACACTATAGTTTTAGGAAAAGGACAACCTGCAGGTTGGGGGATAACCCGTCGCATCGGACAAAGCTGCAGGAATCGAACCCACAACCATAGTGTGATAGGCCTTTATTACCTACCACTAGCCTACATGAATTCCCTGGTTATTAAAAAATAGTTTTCCTAATCTAAATGGTATGTTTTAATGTTTGGAACCTTGTACGATTAGGATAAATATAATATTTTTTAGTTCTATTATCTTTTTGAGTGAAGGATGAGTTTGTGGTAGAAATTAGTTGAAGGTTGAAACTCTACTTGTCAAGTATATATATATACCTATCTCTTATTCTATGAATAAATTAATTCTTAAACTTTAGGAAAGGGATATTAAAACAAAAAAAATGTGTTATCCTAATACCTTATGTTTTGTTGAACTGATGATATTTTAAATCAACATAGATTGAAGGATTTGAGGCCCTCAATTTTACACTTGTTTGTGATTGATGACCTCAATCACTCCCTACAAATATTTATTTTTTTCCTCTAATTATATGTCTCTAATTTCCACCAATGTTCTCCTAATCGAGATCATAATTTGGTGGTGACTTTTTCATTTCCCTTTCCCGCTTATTAAGGCTAAATTTTTTAACCTTATTTCTGATGTGGGTTTTCCACAAAGGTATTTTCTAATTTCAACCTTTTATTTTCGAATAACAATTTCAAATTGAGAGGATGGAATTTATTGAAGGAGGGTAGAATTTAATACCCCAAGCTTCCACGATACGCTTCTCTTTCAATAATGCAATAGCTTGCATTGTACGCAAGTTTGAGATTCTAACACACCGAGACCAATCAAAGTAGTCGTTATAAATAGTAATACCCACTTTTTGAATTATATAAAATTTATATTTCAAAATGGACTTCATTTTTGGATTCGGAATATCGAAATTAGCCTAAGTTAAATTTTTGGTATTTTTCTCAGAACATCCAATTTTCGACTAATAGTGAAAAATACTTAAAAACAACATTCTTAATCAAAATAATTTGTAGTGATAAATTATAATATTGAGTGGTTTTAAAGTATATTAGAATATAATTTTACCATTTTATCCAATGGTTGTCATTATAATTAATTTCACTTTGAAATTGGACATAAACAATTGTCAATCTTTTGATTGATATTGTTTCTTAAAAACACGCTTTTGTTTTGACAATGATAATTAATTATAAAATTAATTAATTCAACTTATATGTTTGTAATTTTTTAAAATAGACATCATTTTTGAATTCGGAATATCAATTATAGCTTAGGGTGGATTTTTGGTATTGTTCTGAGAAACTTCAATTTTTGATGAATAGTGAAACCATTAAGTGGTAGTTAAAAAACTAATTTTTTATTCAAATGAAACTTTACCACTTATGTGAATTGAATTTAAAAAATCCAACATACATGGTTGTCATTATTAAGTAAAATGTGGTTCAATGAGATGAAAATAATTTTTGGTGAATAGTAACTTTTAAGTTTTATTAATCGCGATAAAAGGTAATTAGTGTAATTTAAGATAAATATAATGTTATAATAATATGAAATTACCTTTACACTTGTACTACCCTTATTGTATGATTCATGGAAGACCAATACAATCCATGGGTCAACTTGGGAACCCCATGGAGCCACTTGAGTAATAAAATGACATTAATAACTTTTTATTTAAAGTAAAAAATAAAATTGTCACGAACATGTGTTGTTTTACTAAAATAATTATTACATGGGGTTATATAAGTTAAATTTTTGACTATAAATATTAATTAGAAATATAAAAAGATTTCATAA
The DNA here is from genome assembly GCA_963277665.1 of Viscum album. Classification (NCBI taxonomy): domain Eukaryota; kingdom Viridiplantae; phylum Streptophyta; class Magnoliopsida; order Santalales; family Viscaceae; genus Viscum; species Viscum album. Next base: position 1,454,708,116 of record OY728145.1, read on the forward strand.
ATCATGGTAATTTTTTTATAATTTTTAGGCATTAAATAAATAAATTTATTTATGACACCATGATGATGCAACGATTACCTCATTAATGAACAATTTAAATAAAATGAAAAGATAAGGTAAAACATAAGACTTAAACTTGTCTAAAACCTATTGTATGGGTATATTTAGAACCCTTATCACCTTATCCTCGAAATATATCATTGTGGGACCTTTAAAATCCGAAAATCATTTCATAATAAAGTGACATTTCACAACTTTCCAAGAGTGCCCCTCCTCTCCTCTTATAAAAGGCCCCCACCTCTACCACCTTATTCACACCTTAAAAGCCATTTTTCTCGGCCAAACTCTACCCAAATACTCTATCAACTTCCCTCTCTTACTCATAGAAGCCTCACTTTGGGCATAAGTCTTCCCAAGGAAGCTTTTGGCTCAAATCAAAAATAGTTACCCGATTTTAAGGTAATGTATTCTCTTATGTTCTTTTGTTTTATTTTGCTTATCCAACCCCTTAAACTATTTTTATTACTTTATTTTGTAACAAAACTAGTATATTAAATATACTAGGATGTTTTTATGAGAATTATTTGATTTAAACTTACGCACACCTTCGTCTAATGGTTAAAGAACATACTGTTTCTCTGGGTGATGAATTACTGCCTCACGAAACGATGATTGTCCGATCTTCTTTTAACACCTCTCATGGAGGCCATTAAGATGTAACTATATTTATATATGATATATATAATTTTTATGTTTTCCTTATTCTTCTGTATTTTTCATTTATGGCATACCTTTATAATTTCCATTATGGGTAAACGCGATAATTTCATTTTAGGAAGTGCGTACTACCGCCCCCTCAAAGTGATTTGAATCATTAATGCCATATGTGGGACGTATAAAGGATAGAGTAAATGATATTATATATTATATTATACTGGAATTATAATATACCTTTATATCATTATGATTTCATTCCATTAAATACGAAATAGAAATGAAAGTAGCATTCATACGTACGTACGGATTACCGTCTCCATGAACGTTGCATTTCATTTCTTACCTCTAAATGTTATGTAATATTATAAATTAATGTATATACTGGATATATATTATATATATGATATCTAAATCATGAATATAATTCTGGATATAATGTATATTTTACCACATGAACAACTTGTAATTATAAGAAGTTTATTTTTGACTCAAGTACCAAAGATCGACAAAATAACCGTTATTAACTTAAATAATTACATAATGTTCATAACATGGTAATAAGTGATATAAAAGGAATAATGAACTTGAAAAAGGTTCTTAATCAAATGGAAATTAACTCTAGATTATTATTCAGGAGGTTAAAGGACGATCGAGTCAAGTCGGACATGAGGTAAGGGACTTCGTCTCAATCTCCTTTCATTGAGGCGTATTTTATTTTATACACAACTTTATTTTATATGGTGTATAAACCCCTTTGAATTTTACATTTATTAAAAAGGAATATTTTTATACGAAGCGTTTTTACTAAATGACAAAAGGAATGTTTTGTCTTACGTATGCGGCGACAAAGACTTCTCCACCGCCGTGACCATTATTTGAGTTTTGGCTTCCTCTACAAGCCATAACTTTTTTTAAATGAAAAATAAATACCAAGTTTTAATTTTCTTTTATTTTGGTATTGAAAATGGTTTTGACAGTGTTTTTATTATATCAATGTGTTGTATTGATATCTTGTGATTGAAATGTGGAAATTTTATGTTTCCTTTATGCATGTTTTATGTGATACGATTATGTTATGGTTTATGATATGTTTAAACCTGTTCATATGAGGAATGCATTGGACTTAATAAGTGATGGGTGGATCCCGCTACAGCTCATCGATGCATCAGTAGGTCTCATGAGACAAACTAGTGTCTTGGCACAAGGCCTTGACAAAATCTTATTTTTATTCTTGGCATAAGGCCTTGACTATGTGGTTATGATAGTATGGCATTATACATTCCATCATTATGAAAGTGGTTATTGATATTGCATGTGATTATTTGACTAGTATAATATCCATGTGGATAAGTAAGTGGCATTATTTCATTTTATTTTTGCTATATTATGCTGAAGTTCAAGTTTAAAAGGCTTTTGTTTTAGTTATACATTGCCTTAAATATTTATGTTATTCATGAAAGTTTCCGCTATATTGTTATCCTTACTGAGCATCTGAGCTCACCCCTTTCTATGTTTTATTTTCCCCAAGATGTGAAGAAATATTTTATCACTGACCTGCAGGGATAGTCTGAAGGGGTTATGAGTGTAGACTATGGAGACCATGTTATTGTAGTTTTTCACTTTATTATGTAATGTAACATTTATAAATGTATCTAGTGTTTCCATGGATACTAAACTAATCGGTCTTTCGAAACTTGATCTTTTGTGATCATGCCAATGTTACGTAATAATGCACCGATTTTGGGTAACTGGGGTCGGGGCATTACACCTCCACCATGGGGAGAGTACCTTTTGGTGATACTCTTTGATCAGCATATTTGATAACCAACTGATAGACTCTGCATGGTGGTGTCTTTACTTCCTCTGGCGTGAATTAAATTTGAATTTATAATTTTTCCCAAACTTTCACCAACTACTAAGATGTAGTGTAGTGGGAGTAAGAGGTCGAATCCATAGGGATACTACTGTTGATTTTCAAGAGGATCTGGTTTCTAAACTTATAAGGGAGTCCTTTCTAGAAGTCTTTTATTTGGGATTTTAGTCTAAGTTCTATTTCGGGATGACCTTAGATGATAAATGAGGGTTCAGGATCAAGCTGTGTATTCGATTAAAGGATGTCCTTTTAATTCTAATCTTGGAAAGATATTGTGTCTTAGTCTGTGAAGTAATGGGGATCACTAATTGACTTTGGTATTAGACTCCTAGTTCTACCTAGGAAGTAGCTATTTCATGGTCGGGAGATAGTAACAAACTAGGTGCATTAAGTTTGGCTTATTTAAGGTAGAAATTCTTTTAATCTAGTGGTCATAGCTTAGTCTAATCCAAATAGGATAGGTTCATTTTTTTGATTTTCATGTGTTCAAGGACGTTCGCACAAATGAGATAGATCAGAGGTTCATATCCTAGTTACTAATTCAATTAGGCTTGTCCAGTTCATATTAAGAGGTATATTTAGTTATGTAGATACATTTCTTGATCCCTACCCCTAAGAAATATATCTACTCATGGCAGGGTAGGATGAAATTAAATAAATGAAATACATCATGCTTGATGGATTGATTAATGGTATTGGGCTCATGAAAAGGTTCGGGAATGGCACTAAATAAACATGCACTGAGTGAATTGTGATTATAATTAAAAGACTTACTTGATAGAGAGAAATATAAATTGAAACTAAATGCAATAGAAGGAATTTAATGTGTTGAAGAAAGGAGGATCCAAGGCTCTTGTATTAATAAAAATTCATAAATACTAAGATTTCGAGAGTTTGAGAGGGGAAAAGGGGGAAAATATTCACAAAGGATATGAAAGGGAGAAGAGAAGCACGTCCTAAATCCCTTTAATTCTCTACCATGCCACTGTTTATATAGGTATTTTTTGTCATGATGTGTACCTATGGTACATGACGTGTACCCTCGATCTATGTCATTTTCCTTCGGATCTCTAATGTGGCATGCGGTTCTCACAAATAAGGATGTTTTACTAGTTACATGATGTGCATAGTTTATTCATGACGTGTACCTTGTCTCTATCTGATTTTTCTTTGAATTTCTCACCTGGGGCTTTGACTGCCTTCACAACATGTCCAGTATAGTCACGATGTGTAGTAGTATTTTCTTCAGGCTTCATGGCATGGTCATAACTTGGCTTCACAGCTTGGGTTAGGCTGTGATCCTTGGGTACGTGACGTGAACTTCATAATCATGACGTGTACTTGGCCAGTTTTTCACTTTTTATGAGTTTTCTTTCTTGAAAACATGTAAAGATTTTATTTCTGCAAAATTAGACATATACCACGTGCATTATCGAATAATTAAATAAAAAACTATAAATAAATGATAGTAAAGTATATATACAAATTAGGCTTATCAACCCCCCCCCCCCACACACACACACACTTGAACAATTATTTTTCCTCAAGCAATACATCTCAACAATGATTTCATAAAGGATGAGAAATTTGTAAAGTAAGATATATTCTTTATTTCCATGAAATTAAAATTAGGTGCAAGCAGAAAAAGGGTCAAGTTCTAGATTTATCCCTGCATAGAAAGTTAGTCATGCCTTATAGCCTAGATTTTCAAAATCAATTCTAGTCTTCTAATCATAACCTATTAATTATTCCTTTGGTTATATTTCCAAATGTAATCGACCTCACCATTCATTTCTCTAATCACTCGGGGTATAAAATGTAAGTAGGGGTATGCTCGTACCCTGAGTACATGTTCCTAACCATAGGCTTGCACTGGTTCTATCATCTCCACTGTGTAAAGACAAGCATAATATTAATCATGATGGATTTAAGCAATCGGGTTCTGATGACTCTGTAGTTGTGGGTAGGTGGGTAAAATGTAAAAAATCAAGCTCAAATAGGAGGGTAATCTTTATAGTACAGTGAAAAAAGTGAAAGGACAAGTGTGATGAAGTTCTTCCTTCTAGATGGTCAAGTTTGTACTTTATCAGCTCATGTTGGATCTATATATATGGAAAGTACGTATACAAATAATTGATTATTCTCCTTTCCTTTTTCTTTTTATGTTTTTTCTTTTTCAAAATTTATGCCTAGGATGGATCTAACATCCATCACCAAACCACATATGATCCTTTGAGGTATTCATCGGTCTAGAAAATGGTGATTTTTTACCTTCCTATTGCACAACCCATATCAATTTTTCTTTCTTTTCTTTTTATATTTTGAAAAGTAACATAATGTGGATGAAATAAAAAAATGGTATATCACATCCTCATAGTCATGTTAGTGCACTGTACATCTCTGAAAATGGAAGCATCCATGTTGTTTGAATGTCTCCCCCATACTTTTTCAAAGATATCCATAAGAATTATACCAGAGCAGGGTACAAATAGAAATAGGAATGGAAAATATTCATTCTAATAGGTAATTCATGGAAACTATGAGCTGAACAAAGGATATATTTTAGGTGGGTCTCAGGGAAAATTTTCTATTAAAGAGTGCCTCAATCATTTTAGCTTTATACTATTTCAATAATTGCTTTGATAAGATCTTAGTGTAAATTCTAGTCAGTTTACATTACCTAGGTATCTCTCAAGAAATATGCTCAGATAAGAGTATGAAATTGAAGGCTTAGATTCCTCTTGGGTAGTGAGAATGAAAAACAATTGGAAATCACAAAGGGAATAAATCCTAATTAATAGTCCAATTAGTCATTATTTCAAAGATTTTGAATTTGAATTAATTCCCTAAACTCAGCAATCATTCTAAAAATATATAAGCAGGAGTTAAACATGGTCCTTGACACTTTTCCACTAAAAGTTTTCCTTAATTATAAGGGAATAATGATTCTCTAGTTTAAAGCATGATTATTATTTTGAAAAATGACTGCTAGACAAGTGAGAACAATCAAAAATCCAAGTGAATTGCAAGTTAAACTGTGAGGACCCCCCCCCCCCACACACACACACACCCACACACTTAAAATGAGACAGTGTCCCTAGTGTCAATAAAATACAAGTGGGGGTGTTGTGCAATGATATTTAAATATTTTTGAAATGGAATATTTGAAAAAATAAAAAATTAGAGGGAATCGAGATCTCCCTGGGAAAAGTGGTATGCCATGGGCGTTTTTTGTGCTGTTGTAACATGAATATCTAGTGTACCTGCAAAAGTGTTAGAGAATTAAATCCTACAATAGATAAAAAATATTATTTCACGGGTATAAATAGTTGGAATAGTATAAAATTAAAGGGAAGGCAAATAGAGTGAGAATCTAAGAGAGTCATTTTATTGATAAGTTTACAATGTAGTTGCATGAAATATATAAATGAAAAATAAAAAGGGAAACGAAACTAGACATGACAATGAATATGTGGAAAAACAAAGATGAACTATGGGTTGCCTCCCATAAAGTGCTAACTAAACATTTTCATCCAGATGGGTGGACGGAGAGTGTTTTCAAATGGTGTAACACCCCGAGCTTCCACGATACGCTTCACTTTCAATAATGCAATAGCTTGCATTGTACGCAAGTTCGAGTTCTAACACACCGCGACTAATCAAAGTAGCCGTTATGAATAGTAATACCCACTTTTTAAAATTATATAAATTTTATATTTCAAAATGGACTTCATTTTTGTATTCGTAATATCTAAATTATCCTAAGTTGAATTTTTTGTAATTTTCTGAGAACTTCCATTTTTTTATGAATAGTGAAAATACTTAAAACAAATTTTTTAATCAAAATAGTTTATAGTGATAAATTATACTATTGAGTGGCTTTAAAGTATAATTATAATATATTTTTACCATTTTATCCAATGGTGTTCATTAGAATTAATTTCACTTTGAAACTGGACATAAACAATTGTCAATCTTTTGAAATATATTGTTTCTTAAAAACACGCAATTTGTTGTGACAGCGGGAATTAGTTATAAAATTAATTAATGAAACTTATATTTTTGGAATTTTTTAAAATAGACATCATTTTTTAATTCGGAATATCAATTATATCTTCGGGTGAAATTTTGGCATTGTTCTGAAAAACATCAATTTTTGGTGAATAGTGAAACCACTAAGTGGTAGTTAAAAAACTGATTTTTCATTTAAATGAAACATTACCACTTCTGTGATTTGATTTTCAAAAATCCGACATACATGGTTTTCATTAGGAAGTAAAATGTGGTTCAATGGGATTAAAATAATTTTTTGGTGAATAGTAACTTTTAAGTTTAATTAATCGCGATTAAAGGTAATTAGTGAAATTTAAGGTAAAAATGATATTATAAAAATATGAAAATACCTTTACACTTGTCCTACCCCTATTTTATGTGTCATGGCCAACTAAGAAAATCCATGGGTCAACTTGGGGACCCCATGGAGCCACTTTGGTAGGAAAATGACATAAATAACTTTTTATTTAAAGTTAAAATAAAAATGTCACAAACATGAGTTGTTTTACTAAAACAATTTTTAAATGGGGTTATACAAGTCATATTTTTTACTATAAATATTAATTAGAAATATAAAAGTATTTCCTACATCATGATATTTTTTTTATAATTTTTAGACATTAAATAAATTAAATTTTTTATGACACCATGATGATGCAGCGATTACCTCATTAATTAACGATTTAAATAAAATAAAAAGATAATGTAAAATCTAAGACTTAAACTTGTCAAAAACCTATTGGATGAGTATATTTCAAACCCTTATCACCTTATCCTAGAAATATATAAGTTTGGGACCTTTAAAATCCGAAACTCATTATATAACAAAGTAACATTTCATGACTTTCCAAGAGTGCCCCTCCTCTCCTCTTATAAAAGGCCCCCACCTCTACCACCTTATTCACACCTTAAATCCATTTGGATCGGACAAACTCTACCCAAATACTCTCCCAACTTCCCTCTCTTACTCCTAAAAGCCTCAATTTTGGCATGATTCTTCCCAAGGAAGCCTTTGGCTCAAATCAAAAAGAGTTACCCGGTTTTAAGGTAATGTCTTCTCTTATGTTATTTTGTTTTATTTTGATTCTCCAACCCATTAAACTCTTTTTATTCATTTCTTTTGTAACAAAACCAGTATCCTCAATATACTAGGATGTTTTTATAAGAATTATTCGAGATACACTTACACACACCTACATCTAATGGTTAAAGAACATACTGTTTCTGTGGATGGCAAATTTCTTCCTCACGAAATGATGATTGTTCAACACTCATATAACACCTTCAAAGGTGGACATTAAGATGTCACTATATTTATATATGATATATATTATGTTTATTTTTTTCTTATGCTTCAGTATTTTTCATTTATTTCATACCTTTATGATTTCCATTATGGGTAAACGCGATATTTTCATTTTAGGAAGTGTGAACTACCGCCCCCTCAAAGTGATTTGAATCGTTAATGCCATATGTGGGATGTATAAAGGATGGAGTAAATGGTATTATACATTATATTATACTGGAATTATATTATACATTTATATAATTATAACTTCATTCCATTAAATACAAAATAGAAATGAAAGTAGCGTTCATGCGTACGTACGGCTTATCATCTCCATGAACGGTGCATTTCATTTCTTACCTCTAAATGTTATGTAATATTATAAATGCATGTATATACTGGATATATATGATATATATGATATATACATCATGAATATAGTTCTGGATATAATGGATATTTCACCACATGAACAACTTGTAATTATAAGAAGTTTATTTTTGACTGAAGTACCAAAGATCGACAAAATGACCGTTATTAACTTAAATAATTACATAATGTTCATAACATGGTAATAAGTGATATAAAAGGAATAATGAACATGTAAAATGTTCTTAAGCAAATAGAAATTAACTCTAGTTTATTATTCAGGAGGTTAAAGAACGGTCGAGTCAAGTCGGACACAAGGTAAGGGAATTTCTTAACCCAATTTCCATTCTCTAGGTTAATCTCCTACTTTCAAATTATGTCATGATATTATTATGTCCTATATTGTATTTTTACTTTCTTTATGTGTACTTTCAGTGAATACACATAATAGATCTATTTTATTTTAAAAATGATCTTTGTAAGGACTTTGTCTCAATCTCCTTTCATTGAGGCATATTTGGTTTTATACACAACTTTAATTTATATGGTGTATAAACCCCTTTGACTTTTACTTTTATTCAAAAAGAATATTTTTATATGAAGCATTTTTACTAAATGACAAAAGGAATGTTTTTTCTTACATATGCAGCGACAACGACTTCTCCGCCGCCATGACTATTATTTGAGTTTCGACTTCCTCTATAAGCCATAACTTTTTTTTAAAAGAAAAATAAATACCATGTTTTACTTTTATTTTATTTTGGTATTGAAAATGGTTTGATAAAGTTTTTATTATATCAATGTGTTGTATTGATATCTTGTGATTGAAGTGTGGAAATCTTATGTTTCCTTTATGCATGTTTTATGTGATACAATTATGTTATCGTTTATGATATGTTTAAACCTGTTCATATGAGGAATGCATTGGACTTAATAAGTGACGGGTGGAGCCCTCTATAGCTCCTCAATGCATCGGAAGGTCTCATGAGACAAACTAGTGTCTTGGTACGAGGCCTTGAAAAAATATTATTTGTGGTCTTGGCACGAGGCCTTGGCTACATGGTTATGATAGTCTGACATTATGCATTCCATCATTATGAAAGTGGTTATTGATATTGCATGTGGTTATTCGACCAGTAGAATATCCATGTGAATAAGTAAATGGAATTATCTCATTTTACTTTTTCCATATTATGTTGAAGTTCAAGTTTAAAAGGCTTTTGTTTTAGTCATACATTGTCTTAAATGTTTATTTTTATTTATGAAAGCTTCCGCTATATTATTTTCCTTACTGAGCATCTGAGCTCACCCATTTCAATGTTTTATTTTTCCCAGGATGTGAAGAAATGTTTTATAACTGACCTACAGGGATAGTCTGAAGGGGATAGAAGTGTGGACTATGAAGACTAAGTTATTGTAGTTTTTCACTTTATGATGTAATGTAACATTTATGAATGTATCTAGTGTTTCCAAGGCTACTAAACTAATCGGTCTTTCGAGACTTGATCTTTTGTGATCATGCCAATGTTACGCAATAATGCACCGACTCCGGGTAACTGGGGTCGGGGCGTTACAGTTGGTATCAGAGGCAGTTTAGTACTAACCTTGGAAGCTAGATTTAGATAAACTCTGATTAGAGCACATAGCCCTAAGATAGACTTTGAGGATTATTATAGAATAACTTCCTAGAATTTTGGTATTATAGAAATTTTGTGAGTTTTCCGAGCAATACATCCCTGTCTGGATACGAGCAGGTAGAGGCGGCTCTAGTACATATGTACCTAGGGGTAAAACCCGAAAACACTGCTTTGAGCTAGACTCGAACGGGAACTGGTACACGACAATGGGCCTTGCTGCACTCTTGGTTACGACACTCTCGGGGGATATGCTTAGGATAATTATCATTTTCTTTAAAAACCATTATGAAGGGCTTATGAGTATATACTTCCTCAAAGAAAACATTTTTATGATTATGGATTATATCCATAAATAGTTAAATTTATTTTAAGTGTTTTACAAGTATGGAATTATGTATTTTAATTCATAAACTAATCTAGTTTATTCCATTGTTTAGAAATGGCGCCTAGTGGGAGGAATGGAAACCGTATCAATGCACGCACTCCGTGTAGGGATTTCCCTCCTGCTCAAGATAATTATTATGGAGCTGGAGATACAACTGGTGCTGATCAACTTATTACCATACTGGGAAAACTCACTGAGGTTATGAATAATAACCTTAATCGTATGGAGCACCCTGATCTGCAACATGGAGGATCAATGTTAGACCAATTCATGAGGCAACAACCGCCAACATTTAATGGGGGTACAAATCCATTAGTAGCTGAGCAATGGATAAACTCCTTAGAGAAAATATTCCACGCCTTGGGGATTAGCGAAAGGGAGAAGGTTGTCATGGCAGTCTACCGCCTCACTGGAGATGTCGATCAATGGTGGTCGCTGATTCAAAACACAAAGGAAGATGAATAAGTATCAAGTATGGAATGGAGGGAGTTTAAGGAAATTTTCTTTGAAAAATACTTTCCACATGACCATCAAGCAGATATGGAAAGGAAATTTATGAGTCTGAGAAAGAAAGAGGATGAGAATGTCGCAAATTATGAGGCTAACTTTACAAGGATAGCGAGGCATGCTACATATTATATACGTAACCCAAGAAGTAATATTGATCATTTCTTTGATGGGTTAAAACTGTTTCTCCGTCGAGAATTAGTCTCACAAAACTTCTCGTCGTACGAAGATATTGTCTCATGTGCTATCAAGACAGAAAAGGAATTCTCTAAATCTTATGACAATAAAGTAAATCAAGAGAAGAAGAGAACGGTGGAACAAGAGATAGATAAAGGGGAAAGGGGAAAGAAGGATTTTCCATTATGCGATAATTGTGGGAAGAATCACCCTGGTACTTGCCTAAAAGGAATGGGAGTTTGTTATAAATGTGGATAAAAATGTCACCAGGCTCATGATTTCAAGGGAAAGAAAGAGGCTATCAATGTTGAATGCTATAATTGTAGGGAAATGGGGCATTATGCAAATGAATGTTCTAAGCGTCAGGTAAACTTACCTCAGAAAAGGCCAAGGTATCAAGGAAAATCTTATGTTGTTACTACAGTTGAAGTGGAATAATTAATGTATTAGTTCTTTTGGACTCAAGGATTATATTCTGGTTATAAGAATAATGTGATATATATAAGGATTGTACTGCAGTACTTGTTGTTTTCATTAAGCTTTTAATATGATAAAGGTAATCATATTTTTAGTATGTGAAAATAAGAGAAACTTTACTTTGTTTGGGGAATCTGATGTTACAATTGATTTTGGAATTTAGAGACCTTTTAGAGAAAGTCTAGAAAGAGGTATTTTGGATAACTATAAAGTTTGGAATGGATTAAGTTGAACCTTGGATAGTATTGTTTATGGTTAAAACATTTCTGAAGATTATTTTTGGAATATTATAATACTGTAGTTTTAGGAAAAGGATAACCTGAAGGTTGGGGGATAACCCGTTGCGTCGAACAAAGCTGTAAGAATCGAACCCACAACCATAGTGGGACAGGCCTTTATTACCTACCACTAGCCTACAGAAAGTACCTGGTTATTACAAAATAGTTTTCCTAATCTAAATGGTATGTGGTAATATTTGGAACCTTATACAATTAGGATAAATAGAATATTTTTGAGTTCTGTTACCATTTGGAGTGAAAGATGGGTTTGTGGTAAAAATTTATTAAAGAATGAAAGTCTACATGACAAGTAAGTATATTTCCTTACATTCTTAGTAAATCTCTTAAATAAATTCCTCAAATTTATGAAAGGTAACTTAAAACAAAAATGTTTTTGGTTAACTTTTCCAACTGGGGATTCAATGACCGTTTAACCAATCACAAGTTTGTGATTTTCTTGTGGTTAACTTTCTCCTAATCCTATTTTCTACAACTCTTCATCAGACCTTGATGGTTTGTTTTTCCTCCATATCCATATTTTCATAGAATCTTGGTATGGGCTATCTCGGGTGACCTTTGTACTTCTCTTTATTTCTTTTAATGTTATATTTTTATTAACCTTATTTCCGATGTGGGTTTTACCAAAAAGGTATTTTCTATTTTCAACCTTTTATTTTCAAAGAAAAATTTCAAATTGCAAGGACGCAATTTATTGAAGGAAGGGAGAATGTAACACCCCGAGCTTCCACGATACGCTTCACTTTCAATAATGCAATAGCTTGCATTGTACGCAAGTTTGAGTTCTAACACACCACGACTAATCAAAGTAGTCGTTATGAATAGTAATACCCACTTTTTAAAATTATAGAAATTTTATATTTCAAAATGGACTTCATTTTTGTATTCGTAATATCAAAATTATCCTAAGTTGAATTTTTTTTAATTTTCGGAGAACTTCCATTTTTTTATGAATAGTGAAAAATACTTAAAACAACTTTTTTAATCAAAATAATATATAGTGATAAATTATACTATTTAGTGGTTTTAAAGTATAATTATAATATATTTTTACAATTTTATCCAATGGTTTTTATTAGAATTAATTTCACTTTGAAATTGGACATAAACAATTGTCAATCTTTTGATATATATTGTTTCTTAAAAACACGCTATTTGTTGTGACAGCGGGAATTAGTTATAAAATTAATTAATGCAACTTATATGTTTGGAATTTTGTAAAATAGACATCATTTTTGAATTCTGAATATCAATTATAGCTTAGGGTGAAATTTTGGCATTGTTCTGAAAAACTTCAATTTCTGATGAATAGTGAAACCACTAAGTGGTAGTTAAAAAACTGATTTTTCGTTTAAATGAAACATTACCACTTCTGTGATTTGATTTTCAAAAATCTGACATACATGGTTGTCATTAGGAAGTAAAATGTGGCTCAATGGTATTAAAATAATTTTTTGGTGAATAGTAACTTTTAAGTTTAATTAATCGCGATTAAAGGTAATTAGTGAAATTTAAGGTAAAAATGATATTATAAAAACATGAAAATACCTTTACACTTGTCCTAACCCTATTGGATGTGTCATGGACGACCAAGAAAATCCATGGGTCAACTTGGGGACCCCATGGAGCCACTTTGGTAGGAAAATGACATAAATAACTTTTTATTTAATGTTAAAATAAAAATGTCACAAACATGAGTTGTTTTACTAAAAAAAATTAAATGGGGTTATACAAGTCATATTTTTTACTATTAATATTAATTATAAATATAATAAGATTTCCTACATCATGATATTTTTTTATAATTTTTAGACAATAAATAAATTAAATTTTTTATGACACCATGATGATGCAGCGATTACCTCATTAATTAACGATTTAAATAAAATAAAAAGATAATGTAAAATCTAAGACTTAAACTTGTCAAAAACCTATTGGATGAGTATATTTATAACCTTTATCACCTTATCCTTGAAATATATAAGTTTGGGACCTTTAAAATCTGAAACTCATTATATAATAAAGTAACATTTCATGACTTTCCAAGAGTGCCCCTCCTCTCCTCTTATAAAAGGCCCCCACCTCTACCACCTTATTCACACCTTCAAGCCATTTCGATCGGCCAAAATCTTCCCAAATACTCTCCCAAATTCCCTCTCTTACTCCTAGAAGCCTCAATTTGGGCAGAATTCTTCCCAAGGAAGCCTTTGGCTCAAATCAAAAAGAGTTGCCCGGTTTTAAGGTAATGTCTTATCTTATGTTATTTTGTTTTATTTTGCTTCTCCAACCCCTTAAACTCTTTTTATTCATTTCTTTTGTAACAAAAAAAGTATCCTAAATATACTAGGATGTTGTTATAAGAAGTATTCGAGCTACACTTACACACACCTACATCTAATGGTTAAAGAACATACTGTTTCTGTGGATGGCGAATTTCTGCCTCACGAAACGATGATTGTTCAAAACTCATATAACACCTTAAAAGGTGGCCATTAAGATGTCACTATATTTATATATGATATATATTATGTTTATTTTTTTCTTATTCTTCTTTATTTATCATTTATGTCATACCTTTATGATTTCCATTATGGGTAAACGCGATATTTTCATTTTAGGAAGTGCGGACTACCGCCCCCTCAAAGTGATTTGAATCGTTAATGCCATATGTGGGATGTATAAAGGATGGAATAAATGGTATTATACATTATATTATACTGAAATTATATTATACCTTTATATAATTATAACTTCATTCCATTAAATACGAAATAGAAATGAAAGTAGCGTTCATGCGTACGTACGGTTTACCGTCTCCATGAACGGTACATTTCATTTCTTACCTCTAAATGTTATGTAATATTATAAATGCATGTATATACTGGATATATATGATATATATGATATATACATCATGAATATAATTCTGGATATAATGGATATTTCACCACATGAACAACTTGTAATTATAAGAAGTTTATTTTTGACTCAAGTACCAAAGATCGACAAAATGACCGTTATTAACTTAAATAATTACATAATGTTCATAACATGGTAATAAGTGATATAAAAGGAATAATGAACATGGAAAATGTTCTTAATAAAATATAAATTAACTCTAGTTTATTATTCAGGAGGTTAAAGAATGGTCGAGTCAAGTCGGACACAAGGTAAGAGAATTTCTTAATCCAATTTCCATTATCTGGGTTAATCTCCTACTTTCAAATTATGTCATGATATTATTATGTCCTATCTTGTATTTTTACTTTCTTTATGTGTACTTATATTTAATACACATAATAGATCTATTTTATTTTAAAAATGATCTTTGTAAGGACTTCATCTCAATCTCCTTTCATTGAAGCATATTTGGTTTTATACACAACTTTCATTTATACGGTGTATAAACCCCTTTGACTTTTACTTTTATTCAAAAGGAATCTTTTTATACGAAGCGTTTTTACTAAAAGACAAAAGGAATTTTTTTTCTTACATATGCGGCGACAACAACTTCTCTGCCGTCGTGACTATTATTTGAGTTTCGAATTCCTCTATAAGCCATAACATTTTTTTAAAAGAAAAATAAATACCATGTTTTACTTTTCTTTTATTTTGGTATTGAAAATGGTTTTGATAAAGTTTTTATTATATCAATGTGTTGTATTGATATCTTGTGATTGAAGCGTGGAAATATTATATTTCCTTTATGCATGTTTTATGTGATACAATTATGTTATGGTTTATGATATGTTTAAACCTATTCATATGAGGAATGTATTGGACTTAATAATTGATGGGTGGAGCCCGCTATAGCTACTCGATGCATCGGCAGGTATCATGAGACAAACTAGTGTCTTGGCACGAGGCCTTGACAAAATCTTATTTGTGGTCTTGGCACGAGTCCTTGGCTACGTGGTTATGATAGTCTGGCATTATGCATTCCATCATTATGAAAGTGGTTATTGATATTGCATGTGATTATTCAACCAGTAGAATATCCATGTGAATAAGTAAATGGCATTATCTCATTTTACTTTTTCCATATTATGTTGAAGTTCAAGTTTAAAAGGCTTTTGTTTTAGTCATACATTGCCTTAAATGTTTATTTTTATTTATGAAATCTTCCGCTATATTGTTATCCTTACTGAGCATCTGATCTCACCCCTTTCAATATTTTATTTTTCCCAGGATGTGAAGAAATGTTTTATGACTGACCTACAGGGATAGTCTGAAGGGGATAGAAGTGTGGACTATGTAGACTATGTTATTGTATTTTTTCACTTTATGATGTAATGTAACATTTATGAATGTATCTAGTGTTTCCAAGGCTACTAAACTAATCGGTCTTTCGAGAGTTGATCTTTTGTGATCATTCCAATGTTACGCAATAATGCACCGACTCCGAGTAACTGGGGTCGGGGCATTACAAATGGTCCACTGACTTGGTTGCTTCTTTTCCTCTTATAACTGGTAGAGGCTATGTCCTCAAGTTTGTGTGGTATCTTCGGTGTATTAATTACTTCACCTACAGTTACGTGAGTATGAATGAGGTGTGGTAAGAATGGAATCATTGGTCGCGGTGGCTGCTGGTGGTCGTGAATTGTGAGTGAGTGCTTGTGAAGCTGTTGGGAAATGTCAAGTATATGATTGAATACCCTTTGTTCTAAGACTTTATGTGGTACCAGACCATCGAGTATGGTAGATGATTCTGAGGATCTTGACATGCTAAAGAAAAGACACGCAAATCAAAACACAA
Source organism: Viscum album (assembly GCA_963277665.1). Classification (NCBI taxonomy): domain Eukaryota; kingdom Viridiplantae; phylum Streptophyta; class Magnoliopsida; order Santalales; family Viscaceae; genus Viscum; species Viscum album. Next base: position 1,454,724,651 of record OY728145.1, read on the forward strand.
CATAATGTAAAAATGAAATCCCAAGTATATATAGATATAAAAAAAGTCCATAAAAGGATGGTAATAAAAATGATGAAAATAAAACCATCCCAAGTACATGGAAAAGTCCCAAAAATCCCAAAAGATAGAGAAAAATCATATCAGAGATCTACCCCAAAAATCTCCATGAGCATCATCCCACTACCCAGTGTCACAATCAACTGGTTGGGCATATCCGTGTTAGTAGTCATAGTAGTAGAGGATAGAGGTACATCAGTGGAGGTGGTATGGTAGCGGAGGTATAGAGATGGGCTGGGGTGGCGGGTGGTGAAGTACTGATCTATACTGGGGTTGTGGGTTTGGCAATTGGATCAATGAATGGTACCTCAGGGATGGCCTCAATGGATACTCCCTTTCCCCTATAGGCCTGTTATGCCTGGAACTCCTACTGGGTGGCAGGTCCGATGATATTGGGAGGAAGTTTTGGCTAGCTAGAAGGAGGTGGTGGAATAGTGGAAGATGATGGGCCGGCTGGTGTGGGTGAGGGTGATGGAATGGAAAATTCAGTGCACTCAATGAATGGGAGATGGAGGTGGGATGATATTTGGTGCATATTTTCCAAAACACACTGGATATCTTCCTGGATCTCAATGAGGGTGTGAAAGGATGGTGGTGGAATGGTCGAAGGGGTGGTGGCGGAGGTGGTGGTGGGTATGGGTTTAGTATGTGTGGCTGTCTGAGGAGGCTGTGGTGGCTCTACTGCTACTGATTCAACTGGCTTTTCCTAAGTTGCGGGCTCCTAGACACCTAGTGCCTAGAAATATAAGTCTCCCTCCTTTATTCACACCCTCATCTTTTACATGAGCACAACATTGATCAGCTCCAGTGGTCCAACAGAGGTGAGGGGTTGTGAAGCATCAAAAACCTCCAAGTACCTAGCCAGGTGGGTGATGAAAGATCCATCCATGAGTGTGTCGTGCATCCACTGTGCTAGGTTCCTATAGTACTAAGAAAACTGGGTGGCCATGTTGATGTTGGGGTCTCCCATGGCTACTTAAATAATCAGCACATCCACCTGGATGACACTACCATGGCCCTCAGCTTGGAAAAATATCCATGTGCCATGGCTCTATGCAAGATAAACAAAGCTAAACTCTACATCTAAGTGGACTTAGTGATGCGTGGGTCATGATGTGACTGAGGGTTGTGGGCTATCATATTCCATAACTTCATATAGATTTCATAAGTTGGATATAGCTGAAGCATCATATAAATGTCGGATATGACAAACTCCTTGGTATAGATGCCAAACCTGACCCCAAACTTAGCAAAAGTAAACTCATGTGGATATCCACCTAGGAGGAAATGGAGACTGTCGATGCCCATCTCAAAGGTTTCCAAAAACTCCATAAATAACTCCATGTATGTCTCCTCTAAGAAATTTATAATAGTTCCAATGTGAAGGGCCTCGAGGAGGTCAGCGATATCATCTGCAATATTTAGAATAGTGAGGATCCTCATGTCTAGGGTCTTATTTTTCCACATGGTCTTCACTTGTAACCTTATTAGATTAACCTTATGCATTGGGTTGGAGAAACATAATTTGGGGTGTAGGTTCAGGTCCTCGTCACTGGAAGTCGTGGTGGTGTCAGACTATGCATGAGGGGTGGGTGTCGCACAGGCTGTTGCTAGTGTAGAAGGTTCGTCAGTGGCAATTTGCGAATGCTTGGATGTGGGCCTTTCCTTGGATGGAGAGGATAAGGGGGAGGAAGATGTAGTGTAGGAGTTTTTTGGTTGTTTGGTGTGTTCCATTTATGTAGTATGGGTGGGATGTTTGACGGTCAGGGAGAGGGAGGGGATGGGGTTTCGTAGGATGAGGGAGGGGTTTGTGTTGCACGATAGTGAGGGAGAGGGATAAGAAGAGGAATGGGGGAGAAAATGGTGAGGGAGAGGGAGAGGAAGAGTAATGGGGGAGTTCGATAGTGAGGGAGAGGGATATGGGGAGACGAGGTGTCAGTTTTAGAGGGTGTGGGTCGTGACGTTGCGGGTCATGACATTGCGGGTCGTGACCTATAAATTTTTTAAAAACTAAAACAAAAGAATTCACGATGTTTAATACATGGTCACATAGTGAATTGGAGTACTGTTTAATTTTTCATGGGCTAAAAAGATACATGTCATGAACATGTGTTACACGATGTGTACTTAGCTACGGTTTTCCCAATTTCATTGTCTCTTTTGTGCCTTATCTTCCTTTAAACTGCAGAGTCATCATCAACAATCCTAATCTAACTTACCTAAAGAGTTCCTAACCTGGGTTTCCTCCCAGTTAGTTCTTCCTTTAAAGTCAGGATCTTGACCCCTTTTTAAGTTTAGGGGAACTTGAGGCTGAGGACACAACCTTCATGGAACAGTTCCTGGAATATCTTCAACCTTTTACCATTTACTTTGAATGGTGGTTCTCTATCTCATTTAATTTCTATTGTTCCATAAGTAAAAACATGGACAACCTCAAAAGGACCAGGCCATCATGACTTTAACTTCCCTGGGAATAGTTTTAATCTAGAATTTAATAGTAAAACCTTATTCCTTGGAATGAATGTGCGTCTTGTAATTCGTTGGTCGTGCTATTTTTTCATTTTTTCCTTGTAAACCCTTGTGTTTTCATACGCATCTCTCATAATTTCCTCCAACATGGTTAATTTAAATAATCATTCCTCTCCGATCTTTTCTAAATCTAGATTCATCTTTTTAATTTCCTAGAAAAAAAAAATGTTCCAATTCCACTAGAAGATGACATGGTTTACCATAAACCAGTCTAAATGGGGTGGTGTCTATGGGTGTTTTATATGAAATTCGATATGCCCATAATGCATCATCCAATTTCAGGATCTAATCTCTTATACTAGTATTAATATTATTTTATAAAATTTGTTTCACCTCCCTATTCAACAATTCAACTTTCCCGCTTGTTTGTGGGTGATAGGAGGTTCTGATGTTGTAGTGAATACCATATTTTTGAAGCATTTTTCATACTTGTTGATTTGAGAAATGTGTTCCTCAATCACTAATGAGTAGTCGTAGAAATACAAAATGTGAAAACATATTATTTTGAAGAAAATTAATGACTACCTTTTTTGTGTCATTTGTTATGGCTTCAGATTCAACCCACTTGGAGACATAGTCTACTACGACTAGAATGTAATTACTGCCATGTGAGGAGGGGAATAGTCTCATAAAGTCAATACCCCAGACATCAAAAACATAAAATTATAGAATGGGGTTTTTTGGAATCTCATTTCTTTTATTGATGTTCCATGTTCTTTGACATCTATCACATTGATGACAGAATCCCCTAGCATCGTGATGCAATGAGGGCCAGAAAAATCTTCCTTGTAGGATATTTTCCACTATGCACTCTAGTATATGATGGCTGTCAGTTGGTGATGTGTGGCACATTTCGATCACATTTTGTATCTATTACTCTGAGACACAGTGTCGTAAAATTTCATCAGCATAACACTTCAATAGCAACAGTTCATCCCAAAAGTAGTGTTTGACATCAGACAGAAACTTCTTGCATTGCTGGTATAAGAGATCATGATGGAGATATATTTTAGAAAGATATTTGTCCCAAGTATGGGTTTTGACGCTAAAAAATGTCACATCTGGAAAATCTACTTCAATATCAGTCTCATCGCCTTATTTAATGGTGGTCAGGGGTAATTGTGAGAGGTGTTCAACAATGAAATTTTCTGTCCCTTTGGTGTCCTTGATTAAGACATTGAATTCTTACAGCAAAAGAATCCATCATATCAATCTTGGTTTTTCATCTTTCTTGTTCATCAGGTATTGAAGGGCAACATGGTCTATATGTACAATGACTTTCAATAGAATGAGGTATGAATGGAACTTTTCAAAGGCATATATGACATCTAGGATCTCCTTCTCCGTAGTCATATAATTGATATGGGATTCATTCAATGTGTGGTTGGCATAATAGATTTGGAAGAATATTTTGTCAATACATTGTCTGAGCACAGCTCATACAGCAAGGTCGCTGGCATCGCACATAAGCTCAAACTCTTTTTCCCAGTTTGGTGCAATGATAACTGGAGACGTAATCAGATTATTTTTCAGTGTTTTTTAAGCTTTTTGGTGGTACTAATTGAATTCAAAAGGAATTTACTTTGAAAACAATTATGTCAATAGATTTGCGACTTTGGAAAAATCTTTCACGAAGCATCTGTAGAATCCATCATTCCCAAGCAAGATTATGATCCCTTTTATGGTTGATGGTTTTGGTAGATCCTTGGTGACCTTGATATTTGAGGGATCAACCTCAATGCCTTCTTTAGAGATTTGTTATCCCAGCAAAATTCCTCCCTACACCATGAAGTGACATTTTTCCCAATTCAGCACTAGGTATTTCTCCTCACGGTATTGGAAAACCAGTTCTAGATTTCTTAGATAGATATCAAATGATCTTCCATAGATAGAGAAATCATCCATGAATATTTGAGAAATTATTCATCAATATCATGAAAGATGTGTGTCGTGCATCTTTTGAATGTATCTGGTGAATTACATATATCGAATGACATGCATCTATATGCAAAAGTACTGAAGGGGGTAAAGGTAGTTTTGGGCCAGTTAGTAGGGTCCACTAAAATTTGATTTTATCCTGGATAGTCATCTAGAAAATAGTAGAAATCGTGTCCTTCTAGCCTATAAAGCATTTGATTCATAAAAGGTAAGGGAAAATGGTCTTTTATTTTTTCTTCATTCAAACATATATAATCCATGCAAACTCTCCATCCTGTGATGGTGGGTTTTGAAATGAGTTCATTATCAGTTGTCTTTTCTATAGTGAGTCCTCCCTTTTTGGGAACGACTTGGAGGGGACTCACCCATTCACTATCTGAGATAGGAAATATTATTCTGGCATCCATAATCTTTAGTAATTCTTTCTTGACAACCTCCTTCATTGGTAGTATGATTCACCTCTGTGGTTGTCTTTTTGGTTTTGTATATTCTTCGAGTAAAATATGATTGGTGCACTCTGAAGGATTGATTCCCTTAATATTTTCCACCCCCGGTAAATTGATTGCTTATGTCTTTTTAGGACATCAACCATTTTTTCTTCCTGAGCCTGAGATAGTTCGGCGTTGATAATGATGTGTAAATATAATGACTCTCATAAGTATGAGTACTTCAACATACTGGGTAAAGGTTTCAAGTCCAACTTGGGTGGCTGAATGATGGATGGGATAAATTATGGTACAGTGTCTCTGGTAAGTTGTTCAATAAATATGACTTCCTTGAATTCATAGTCTTCTTCCTTTTCTAAACATGAATCATCAGTCTCTTATTCAATATCTATGTACTCATCTCCTTGCTGAGTGAGAGAGATGGCGTTTCAGTCCACCATATCATCTGAATGTTGTGTAGCCTTTATCAGGTTAAACACTACTTATTCTTCTCTAACTCTGAAGATGGTAATTCCTTGATTAACATCAATAAAGGCCTTCCCTGTTTCTAGGAATGGTATTTCGAGAATGATCGGGACATCTCCTTCCTCTTCCATTTATAAAACTATAAAGTTTGCTAGAAAAATGAATCTGTTGACTTTAACCAAAACATATTCAAGAATACCACATGGGTACTTAACTAAACGATTGGCTAACTACAATGATACTCTTGTTGCCTTGATCTCTTGGAGTCTGAGTTTATGAAAAACACTAATCAACATCAAGTTAATGTTGGCTCCCAGATCAGAGAGTGCTCTTCCAAATTTGCATTATCCTATTTCACATGGAATTGAAAAGCTTCCAGGATATCTCATATTTGGTGGTATTTTCTACTATAAAAAAGTAGAGAATTTTTAATTTTATGATATGACTCCCATATCTTCTATTTTTCTCTTATTTGATAGCAAATCTTTGATAAATTTTGTGTACATGGGAATTTGGGAGATTGCTTCAGCAAAAGGAATATTGGTGTGTAATTGTTTGAACATTTCGAGGAACTTTTTGTACTGAGATTTCTTCTTACCTTTCCTCACTCATTCCGGAAATGTAATTGGTGGCTTGTATGGAGGTGTGGATATATAAATGGGTTCCTTCTATTTTTTGGGGGCTTGCTCCTTCTCAACTGGTATTGCTTCTACTTTTTCTGGTTGTTGCTTGGTATCTTCCTATGGCCTTGTTTCCTTTGATTGTTGGAAATATAATAATTTTATACTCCTCAGTACTATATCCTTATCTTCCTCTTGTGTTTATGTCTCAGTATTACCGGGTAAAGTACCTAGTAATATTTCAGATAAGGTTTTTGAGATCTGCCCCATTTGCATCTCTAAGTTTCTTAAAGATGCTCACTGATTTTGCATTTTTGTCTCCTGGGTGGTCATCCTTTGGTCTGAATTTTAAACGAAGTATGTTAGGATGTTCTCCAAGTTACTTTGTAGTGGTGTGGGTGGTTTTTGTGGTCTTGGCTGGGCAGGTGGAAATTATTGTTGTTGGTGGTGGTGGTGGTGGTGCCTTGGAAAGGGTTGCTACGGATATGTCTACTATTTTGGTCTTGGGATAGGGTTCATTGGTGGATACCCTAGTGGTCCCTAGTTGTAGAATCGAGCTTGACCACTATGTTATGGAAAATTTCATTGATTGTTTTGAGGTTGCTACTGAGTAGGACTCTTCTGAAAACATGGTTATTGTTATTGCTGCTGAAATAGTCAACTTTTTCGAACATAATTACAATCATCTGGTTCCTCATATCCTTCTTTTTAGTCTTGATATCGGTGTGGTCCACTGCACATCTCACATTACTATATTTCCATTACTGGGGTAGGAGGGGGTTGTGTGGTTGGTATTTGAAATGACTCAAGTTTCTTGGTTAGTGCTTCGACTTGTGCTAATAACCAGTTGGTCTCATCAACTTGATGAATTCCACATCATGGTGGTCCACATTCACTTTTACATAGACTGGAATTGTGGGATACTTCGTCCAAAATATCTCTTCTTACATCAGGTGTTTTGAACATCATACCTCCATTGGCAGCAACATCTTTAACTATTCGTTCCACTGGCTGGAGTCCTTGATAAAAGGTTTGCATTTGAATCCAAGTGTCAAGTCTGTGATGTGGACATTTCCTTATGAGTTCTTTGAATTGATCTCATTCTTCCCATGAGGACTCTCCATCTGCTTGTGAAAAGTTCTAAATGTCATTCTGGAGTTTCCAGGTTCGGATTGGTGGAAATTATTTATCAAGAAACTTTTTTGCAAGCTCGTCCCAAGTTTTGATTGACTCGGGAGCTTAGATTTTGAGAAAATCTTTAGATCTATCTCTTAATGAAAAAGGAAAAATACGAAGTCTTATCACATCAGAAGAAACTCCTTGGCTGATAAAGGTATCGCAAACTCTAGGAAATTGGATATATGTTCAATTGGGTCTTCGCTCTAAAGACCGTTGAATTGTCCCATGTTCTAGATCATATGGATGAGTCTAGGATTGATTTCAAAGGTATGGGCTTGAATTTGAGGGAGAACAATGCCTGGCATCACACCATGGATTGATGGAAATCCATAGTCCATGATGGTCTTTTTAGGGTTAATTGGGTGTTCTCCCAGTATGATTTGATGATTTGGCGGGTTGGGTCCCACATTGTGATGTTGTTCGGCCATTTTTTATTGGTAGAGTGAAAGTAGATTCCTTTTAATCTCGGGATCAAAGTACAATGGTTCTTGTGCTTCAAGATTCCTTGATCGGTTCAAGGGACCTTAGTATATCCACTAAAGATGAAGGTGAAGATGCAAGGGTGTCTGGAAATGAAAGACAGAAAAAAGGGTGAGGGAAAGGTAATCCTAAGTCTTATAAAACCAGAGTTCTTTTAAAAAATGGCATTGTCTTCCCCGGAAATGGCGCCAAAAATTTAATAGCCTCTGTGTAGTGGTGTCATTACTTCCTCTAGCTTGAATCAAATTTGAATTTATAATTTTTCCCAAACTTTCACCAACTGACTAAGACATAGTGTAGTGGGAGTACGGGGTCGAATCCACAGGGAGAATACTGTTAATTTTTGAGAGGATCTAGTTTCTAAACTTATAAGGGAGTCCTTTATAGAAGTCTTTTTTTGGGAGTTTGGTCTAAGTTCTATTTTGGGATGACCTTAAATGATAAATGAGGGGTCTGAATCAAGCCATGTATCTAATTGAAGGATTTCCTTTTAATTCTAATCTTAGAAATATCATGTGTCTTACTCTATGAAGCAACGAGGATCACTAATTGAATTTGGTCTTAGCCTCCTAGTTCTACCTATGAAGTAGCTATTCTGTGTTTGGGAGATAGAGACAACCTGGATTTATTAAGTTTGGAATCTTTAAGGAATAAAGTCTCCTAAGATAGTGGTCATAGCTTAGTCTAATTTAGTTAGGATAGGGTCATTTGTTTGACCGTCCTGTGGTTAGGGACGTTCACAAAAATGAGATAGATCATAGGTTTATATCCTAGTTACTAATTCAATTAGTCTTTCCAAGTTCAGATTAAAAGGTATATTTAGTTATGCAGATACATTTCTTGATCCCTACCCCTAGGAAATTTAACTACTCATGGCAGGGCAGGATGCAATTAAATAGATGAAAGATAGCATGCTTGATAGATTGATTAATTGTATTGGGATTATGCAAAGGTTCTAGAATGGATCTGAAATAAATATGCACTGAGTGAATTATGATTATAAATAAAAGAATTACTTGACAAAGAGAAATAGAAATTGAAACTAAATGTGATTGTGGTAATTGAATGCGTTGAAGAATGGAGGATCCATGACTCTTGGATTAATAAAAATGCACAAATACTAAGAGTTTTAGTGTTTGAGAGGGGAAAGGGTAGAAATATTTGCAAAGGAGATGAAAGGGAGAAGAGAAGCACATCCTGAATCCCTTTAATGCTCTGCTGCTCCACTGTTTATATAGGCATTTTTGTCAAGATGTGTACCCTTGATCCGTGTCATTTTCCTTCAGATCTTCAGCGTGGAACATGGTTCTCACGGATAAGGATGTTTTAATGGTTACATAATGTGAATATGTAATTCATGACATTTACCTTGTCTCTATATGATTTTTCTACAGATTTCTTGCCTGGGGATTTGACTAGCTTCACAACATGTCTGGTATAGTCACGACATGTAGCAATCTTTTCTTCAGGCTTTGTGGAAAGGTCACAACTTGGCTTCACAGCTTGGGTTAGGTTGTGATCCTTAGGTACACGACGTGAACTTCGTAATCACGATGTGTACTTGGCCAATTTTTCACTTTTTCTGCCTTTTCTTTCTTAAAAACCTGTAAAAAATTTATTCCTACAAAATTAGACATATACCACATGCATTATCGAATAATTAAATGAAAAACTATGAATAAATGATAGCAAAGTATATATAAAAATTAGGCTTATCACTAGCATTGAAGACGATGGGTAGGAGAGGGAGTCTTGTTATTCATCGGAGACCCAGCCGCCTATGTAGTTGTTGATGCGTGTGTCTAAAAAAACTGGCAGTATTCCATTAAATTGAAGGTAGCTCTATGAAATTCCTGCAATATATATGACATATATAGACAAAAAAACCATTAAAGTAGCATCTCATGATCACATGTGTTATTGATAATCTTTCTTGGACCTCTTCCTTTTGGGTGAGAAAGTGGCTTGAGTGGGGTAATACTTCCAGCTTGGTTAAGGATTCACATTGGGTTCACCATTTTTGTTTCGACCCAATTTGGGGGGCAAACAAAGTGGTCTGACAGTTTATAACCAATCATCTGTTCTTAATATATTTTTTCCATTGGGGTAAAACTGCCACCTTGGTTAAGAATTTGTGTAGGGTTCACCATTTTTTGACCTGATTCGGGGGGGGAACAAAATGGTCTGAAGGTTGATAACCAATTGTATGTTCTTAAGGGATTTTTTCCATCAGGGTAAAACTACCACCTTATTTAAGGATTCACATCGGGTTCACCATTTTTGTTTTGACCCGATTCGTGTCGTATCCTTTTCATGTGGATTGAGGTGATCCCGTAGGGAATGGGAAGTGTATCCTTTTTATGTTTTGAAGGATGTGACATGGTTGAATGGTCCCAATAGGTTATTAAAGGTGGATTAGTGTTTTTTCAATCATCCCATGTTGGATATGATTTCATCAGATGGTCTCCAATGGGTTTATTCATGGATCCATAAACAACCAGCGACTCTTATATCCATGATTCGTGGACCTGCTTTCCAAAGGCAGGTGCTTGTTGGATGATTTTGCCAACAACACTTTAGGAATCCATTGATTGAGAGGATAAGAGTTTAGGCTCGTCACACCCTTTTGGGGGGAATTATTTCTTTCTTTAAGACTCACTTATAGATTTAATAAATGTTCATATGTTTGTGAATCCTTTGTTCATTCCCAAGCATGTGTCTACGAGTTACCCCTGGGTTGTAAGATTAACCATATATATGCATGGGTCTAGAATCTTTTTCATGTATCCAAGGTTCTCTATTGATGAGAATCAATTTGTGGATAAATCAATAATTCCTTTATCGTTTACTGAGACAATTTGTTTTTTTAATCCATGTGATGAGTTGCTATGGAGTTTATCTTTATCCAAGGGGGACAGGAATTGTCCCAATGTCAGGGTAGAACCCATAAGATGGGCTTCCTACATATCCTTTTGAGAGGAATTAGATCACATGTAGTTCAATGCCACTTGACTGGAGACATCTCCTTTTTAGGTCATGTGATAGGTACCCATCCATGTAGTTTAACGTCATGCGGAAAGGACGTCTAGGTGTAAGATTCCTGGTCAAGATCTGGTATGGGACTTATGCTAAGGTGGACCAAGTTGACCAAAATAGATATGGTCTTCTGAGTGGACATGAACCTAATGTGGATATGTCCTGGGGAATATTAGGGTGATTTGGGTGTCATATTTGGACCTTAGGGAGGCTTCTTACATATTCTGGTTGGTTGGGAATCAAAGTTTTTGTATTTCGGAAACCCTTGCAGTTTAGCATTGTGTAGTGAAGACGAGGGTGAACCAACATGAAGATAATGGAACAGATAATTTCCATGAAGTATCAGGCTTGAACCCTGAGGAGGTTTCCTACATATCCCAGTTGGTTGGGAATCAAAGTCTATGTACTTCTAGAATATGTGATTTACGCATTGAAGCTACTCATAAGGGAGGCATGGTTGGGGATTACACCGTAGAGGATGACATTTTAGTTGGGGGGTTTGTTGGGACCAAATTCTAAGGAGAATTTCCCTTGATCTCGGGCCTTAAGCAGGCGTCCTACGTATCCTGGTTAGATCAGGAATCAAAGTTATCATATTTAATTGACTGGTGTGAATGCTATGATCATCATCAACCTCTAATCCCATATGATTCATACTCGGTGTGAGAAACAAGAGGAAACGGTAGATCTAGAAAACCACACACTTTCCCCTTACCCACTGATGGAAAAGGAGGATAAGGATGGCAGAAGAGGTTGTGGCTATGAACCCAAAGGGAGAGGGGGTGCTATGAATGTGCCAATTTTCTCTCTCGTGTTAATATCTAGGATAGTCACACTTGGATATCTATCTAGACACATCCCGAGCTGAGGCAAAGAGGAGGAAGAGCGCCGCCTCCCACAAAAGGTCTAGGGACTTACCTCAGTGGGAGTGATTTGAAATGGGTTCTGGGAAAGTGGAGGAGCATTGTTCCTTATCAAAGGGGAAGGAAAGCATGACCCCTTTGACTTATCACTAGACCTCATCAAAAGGAAATTCAAGTGATTACCCTTGATCCCTAGAATGGGGAGGTTCACAACAATATCCCAAGGTTGTACCTCAAGTTACCTTGGGAATGTATACATAGGAACATTCCAGGGGTCTGCACCATTACAAGGATTACTTATGTGGCTCCGCTTATCATGGGTATATAGACTTATAAGGGTACACTGATTCACCTGATGTTCTTATCATATAGGTACAATGGATTTGGAAGAGGTTTTGGCTAGATGTCAGTGGATCGGTTCATGGAGGGGCTATGGTGTTCATGAAGGAAGTGAAAGGACATGATCGGAACCCGAAGGTGGAACGCTTGAAGGTACCCCATTATGTATACCATTTTTTCATGTGGGATGGGGGTCTCCCCACATAGAATGTTTCTATGCAGATGGAGGGTTTTCACGCATACCAAAGTGGTGAACATACCTGGATGTGGTCCACATATTGTGGTGGTATGTGGTCCTAGGTTTTTTCCACATAGCATGGTGTTATGTGGCACTGGATTCCATCCATGTAGCGGGATTCTACACGGGGTAGGGTTTCGTCCACATAGTGATGCGCTATGTGGTACGCCGAATTAGAGGAGGCACATTGGTCCTAAGGTTAACAGGAAGTTCATCCACCATAGGGATATGGTCCATGGTTCACCAATTAGGTTCATGGTGTGCTAATTATTATTATGTTTCCTTCATTTTTTGGTATGTGGCAGGTTTATACCTGCTGGGAATTGTTTGCGGTTCTATACTTCATTGATCGTTAGTCTCTGAAGTCCTCCTGAAATTTGAAGTCTTTCAAAATTCAAAAATCCTACAGCTCTCTATTGATCCCTTCTTAGTCCCCTTTTTGGTCCTTTTATAGAGTATTGGGGAAGCTGGATCTATAGATTGCACGACACCTTTTGCGGAAGACCACAAAGAAATCATTTGGCACGTGGATGACTCGATCAACAGGGGTTCATGGGGATTGTAGTTTGCGGTGGCAGAAATCATCACCTAAATCCCATGAATGACTTTTTCTCATTCACAGGATGTTGTTATACGGGGGCAGAATTCTCCATCTCATTTTTTCCAACAACACCATTTGTGGGGGATGTATGTGGGATGAATTTCTCCACCTTCATTCCTCCAACGACATGGTTCGTATTCGAGCTGGCATCATTACCTCCATCCCACATACTACCTAGTTCGTGGGTGATGCCTTCCGAAAACTGTTCTCAAGAATCAGTACGCGTACCACTTTGAGTCCTTTTCTAAATTTTACTTCTTTGAAATTCCTATTTAAATATTCATTTGATTCCTTTTCCAAAATTATGGGAGTATTTACTTTCCCTTTTCAAATTTTTTAGGCCCCTAAGGGTATAAAGGTGCAGTTTTCAATGAAAACATGCTTGTGTGTCCATCCTTAAAGAGGCTTTTATAACATAAATGTTAGTTTTACGTTATGTGTTACATCTTGTACATGGTAGAGGTATGAACATGAAAAGGGGTTTTATGCCATAAGATAGGGATTTATTTCATAAGTTTAATGAATCTTGAGGCACCATGAATTTTAGTGAAAATCGAAGATATTGTGTTTTATGGCCTAAAAAATATTTTTACGATATAATTTAGGTGGACCCATGGAATTTACAGTGTAAAATTGTAATTTACACCATAAATTGGGTGAGTTATAGGTTGTTTATAAACCTTATTTGGATTAATATTCTCTCATTTGTACACTTGTCTCTCTCTCATTATGGATTAACCCTGGGTGATTTTGGTAGAATTTCCAGCCTGTCTTCCCTTTCCTTGATCCATGGATTCCAGTGGTTGCTCATTGGTGATCGATGGTGAGTTCCTTCCTCTTTTATTTTATGTTTCCTTATGTTCTTCTTCTGGGGATCCTTTTTGGTTGTGTTTTTCCATTTGGGGTGTGTTTTGGGTGATGTTTTTGACAATACTTCATTTGATGTAGGTTAATATGTGAGTTTCTTGTGCGGTTGTGGGTTATAGGTTGTTTCTTCTTCGCCATGTGGTTCATAGTGAGATCGGAAAGCTCTTTGAGGTAGGGGATCCTTGTTCTCACCAGTTTATGTGCTATGTATGGGGATTACATGGTTTTTCTTTACTTTTGGTGGATATTAAGGTTCATATTAAATAATATAATGAATTGGAATAACTAAAATTGATGGCTATGGGGGAGATATCACATGCTTTACTAATTGATTTAGGTTTTTGATGATATTATGAATGTTTGTTGCTAATTTTGAAAATAATGGTTATTGGGAGCCTTATTTGGGTTGTAGATTATATTCCCTAAGACCCTTGTTGCGTTGTTGTGTTATTTAACCCTAAATAAAAGTTTAATGAACATATATTTGGATAATAAGTTAGTTTCCCATATAATCTGGTTTATGTGATAATACCCATGATAAGTGAATAAGTAATTTGGTGAAAGACCTTGAATAAATTGTGGTAGCTAGTATGTGTTGTTTTTGTGTTTTCTTATTCTAATTGTATTTCCCTATGAGGTTTGGGATGTTGTGTGGTGATTAAGGTGACCGACTAGGTTATGTGATGTGTAGGGATGTGATGTGGTGTTTGGTTTTCATGGATGCGATGTGGACAGTTGTGTTATTTAGTGTGTGGTGGTGGTGATGTGAGGTTGTGGTGTACAGTAGTGATGATGTGTGGTGGTGAGGTGTGGTTGTTATGAGGGGTGGTTATGTTTTGAGGAATGGTTGGGATGTATGATGTGTGGTTGTTATGGTGATATGGATTGGTCAATGTGGCATGACGATGATGGTGGGAACATGGTGTTGTGGTGATGGTTGTGTGTTGGGTTAGTTGTTGTGTGTCATGGTTTTATTAGTTTCTTAGTTAGCTATGGAATAAATTGTGATGTTAAAACAAAATGAAATAGGTTGGTAAATAAATGAGATGGGCTGGAAATGTATGTGTGGTAAATGGATTAAATGAAAAAAATAGTAAAATAATAGGTAGTGTAAATGTGAATGTGGTGGCTTGTGATTGAAAGTGGAATTATGTGGTTCTGTGTGGTGGTGGTGTGGTGTTTCATATAGTGGTTTCAGTAGTTTTGATGTTTTATGTGTAGTATATTAGTAGTGATGTGGTGTGCGCTAGTACAGTTGATGTGAACCCATAGGTTGTGTATTGTATGTTATATATATACCATGAATGTTTATGTTATTTATTTACATGCCCAACCCAATTTGGATAACCTTACCAATTCCAAAGGTTCTGGGTTACATGTGTTTTTCATAACATCTAGGTTAGTGGTGATACAAATGGTTGGATACCCCCTCTTCCCCTTTCTTACTTCAGCACTGATGGCCTAAGTGTTTGTAAGTGAGATGTGTAGTGATGGAATAGGTGTTTTCGGGGGAGATTTGGTTGTTGTAGTTGTGATGGGATGGGATGTGTAGGATCAAGTGTCTATGGACGAGATGTGGTGTTGTGATTCCTAATGCTAGAAAAAAATACTTGACCTTTCGAGGGTGGGGTAGGTAGGGTTGCATCCCGACCCACATCAAATATGGACCATATGTCTTCGAGTGTGATGTAATGTGGTGTGGTGTGGTACGATGTGATGTGATGTGATGTGATGTGATGTGATGTGATGTGATGTGATGTGATGTGATGTGATGTGATGTGATGTGATGTGATGTGATGTGATGTGATGTGATGTGATGTGATGTGATGTGATGTGATGTGATGTGATGTGATGTGATGTGATGTGATGTGATGTGATGTGATGTGATGTGATGTGATGTGATGTGATGTGATGTGATGTGATGTGATGTGATGTGATGTGATGTGATGTGATGTGATGTGATGTGATGTGATGTGATGTGATGTGATGTGATGTGGTATGTACGAAAGGTATGGGAGTACAGGACATTCTATGTTGGGGGTGTGAGAGCGAAAAATCACTGGGGAAGTGGTGGTATAGTACCTTGCTTTGTTACGATCTCAAAGCTATATTATTATATTGGATTCATGGTGTGGTGAGCGAGTCATGGTGAGACTGGGATTAGTTAGTTTAAATGTATAAGTGCTTGTTGGTTCTGTTATTTGTTCACTGGTGCATTAGCATTATCTTCTCACATGTGCACTTGAGACCTTGGGTATGGTCCTACTAAGTATACATGTTATGCTCACCTTACATATATAAACTGTTTTTCAGGTTTTCAAGAGGACTTTGGGGACCAACCTGTAAATTAATAGCTTTGGGTTTTGAGCTACTATTGAGTCTCTACTATAGGACTATCTTTTTGGAATTTACTTAAAGACTTTTATTGTGTTGGTTTATTTCTAATCATGTATTGTGGGATGGTTTTGGGTTTAATTTTATATTATCTGCTGAATTTTTTTGCAGTTGTTTATCCTATATCCCAATGTTTTTTTATTTTAGAGGGTAATTCCTCCCATTTAAGAAAAAAAATGATACCCTTGGTGCTATTCTCCAACTCAGGACCTACTAGAGGTGGGACTCGGGGGGTCATTATCTCTTTTTTTCATTTCAATATCTTTGGAGGGAGGGTTCATGATAGAGTGGTATCAAAAGTTTGGTTGAGAGATAGGATGGAGTTTGGAGTTAGGAACAGTGAGTATTTCATGGGTTGGTATGGAAACAATGCCTATTGATCTTGGTGTGTGACATAGGATTGGGAGAGTGGATAGGACATGGGGTTTTAAGGACCCATTTGATCCAGTGCACAGACTTTGATCTTGTTGGACAACCAAGAGAGGTGGACCTTTTTACAGAGTAGAGACCTAGGATAGGTACATGCATCATGATTGATTATGTTCATTTCTAAATTTTTTATCATGGGAAATCAAAATGAATTAATTAAATAAACCTTTGATAAAATTAGATGCTACTGGGCTTAGTATGTTCACCATGATTTTTAGGAATGGATCATGTTTGTCATCCACAAGTGATTCATGCAACTGAGGTTCAGCAGGTCGATCCAGTTGATTGTCTAAGGATTAATCCAATAGATGAGGATAAGGATTGGAAGAGGTATTTTATTCATTTTAGTGGTAGATTTTGGGAAATTATAAGGGTAGAGTCTCATATCTAGAGATAGGGTTCTGGTTGGAGGAGATCGAGATTACTTTTTGTCTGATTCGTGCTCGGGCTGAGTTTAGGGTACCGTTGGTAGTTAGTCAGTTGTGGGGAGTTGTGTGTCAGTGGTGGATACCATTTCTTGGTAACCAAAAGTAGGTGAATGTGTTGTGGCCATAATTTCATAAGGATTTACATTCAAATTTCCTTTCATTGATAATGAATGCAGCAAAGCAGTGGGATTTTCTCTCTCTTCAATAGGGTGGTATAAGTGTGTGGGATATTGGGATAGGGTTCAATGACTTATTTCACTTTTCTCTGGATGTATTTTTAGATGAGGAGTTTAGATCGTGATTTATTAAGGAGGATTTTCGCCCAGTGATCTGGTATGTGGTCACTCCCTTTACACTCTCTATGTATCTGTAGGTACAAAAAAGGTTGTGGTTATTGAGTGGATGATTCCTTGGGAGTGGAGCCTCGAGAGGTTGGTCAGTACTAGCATCTAGAGGAGTAGAGATAAAGATGGTTGAACATAGTTTTTCAGGTAGTGAAGGTTCCAACCAATGGGGAGCTGACTGCTGCATATATCTTCTCATTCTTTTGGGGTAGGTGGCTCTCAATCACCCACTAAAGGTTTCCTGTTTTATTGTTATGTCTGTAGAGGACATGGTCACCACCAGGCTCAGTGTATGATCACTTAGGGAGGATAGTATTAGGTGGGTGTTCAGGCCCCTTATAAATAGAAGTAATAGTTTCCTTTATGGCATTTTCACTAGTTGTTACCACTGGATTTTGTTCAGCAGCTGAGGAAAGATGGATTTAGCAGAGGGAAGCCTCATGATGGTCCCCATCTACAGGGACCTAGGCCAGAGTGCAGTTGAGGAGGTTGATAGTAGAGAGGTAGAGGAGCTAGGTGTGGTGATCTCGTTGTCATGAAACATCAAATTTAATTAGTTTTATATGATTATATGTATTTTAGGAAAGACCCTAGGTCATTTCTCAAAGAGCATTGGTGGTTTTAGTGTGTATTTTTAATAAAAATAACTAAAAAGTTGGGGTGGTTTTGAAAATAGGTTTAATAAAATAATTGAGTTTAAAGAGTTTAATAGTTGAAAAACAAAGTGGATTTTAAAAATTATGTGTTAAAGGGGTCATTGTGAGTTCACTACAAACATTACAAGTTCATTTTTCTTAGAGATTCATTTAGGTTTTGAGTAAGTCTTTGGTTGAAATTAATTGGAATCCCGATTAATTCCTAATATTTTATATCAATGCTTGAAGAACCAAACCTTGACATAATAGTAGTATTTACAAGGTCCAACACTTATTCATGGAATAAAAGATTAAAAATTAGATTAAAATCTCAATAAAATGAGTGAGAAAAGGATTATTATGTTGTCCAATTAAAACAACACAAGTCACACACTCAAAACCTCACACCGATCAGTTAGAAATTAAGAACATACAAATCACATGCATCAAAAAAAAATATGAAATAAAATAAGATACATGGAATGATATGTTTTTAAACCCAAATTAATACAAAATAATAGATATTATAAGAATTTAAACTCCCTTTACATGTTTTTAAATCCCTCGCAATAAATTTCCAATTTTTAGCCCGCCATCGAGAGGAGGTGGAATCTCGTGTGGAACTTTGACTTCATCTCAACTATCCCTGTGAGGATAGGAAGATACAAAACATACAAGGTGATAATAGGACTCCTTTGGGACTCCAAATTGTTATATCTTCACTCCTTGTTCTAACTTACAAATGGGGTGCCCAAGGTTCCATTTTATAGGCAAAGTGGAAGGTGATTTTGAGAACCCAAATTTCAAGAAACCACTTGTACCATGGTTTTAGGTGTCCATATAGTCTTATATAAATTTTCATAAAACTAAAAATTTGTTTCTCCACATATTTAATATCACCATTTATAATTTGGAATCATTTGGAAAACTACATCTTGATATATGGATGAAATATATAACCAAACTTTTAACTTTTATTTGATTCGGTTTCTTAGAAAGATCAGTTTGGTTGGGCCTATTTATGGAAGAATTGGGATTTTGTGTCTTGATAAGAGTTGTATCCCACTAAATTTTGGATCAGAGCACAAAATTTTAGCCCAATTGGATGCACATATTAGATTCAGTGTGCATTTGAGTCCACATGTGCGCTTGGATCCTATGCAGTTTGGCCCATTTTTTTGAATTCCATCGTGGGCTCTCTAAATCACCTGCATCGATAATGAAAACATAAAAACAAGTGAAATGTCCCTTTTTAATAGTTATAAAAAGTAAATAGTTGAATCAAACATGAAGTGAAATTTTTTATTATATTTGTAACTTATAATACAAAATCAGTTTAATACAGTGGTGTAACGGTGAAATAAAATAGTTGATTGTGATGCGATCACACCCCCAAACCTAAAAATTTGAACTCCTATGAAAATTAAAATTTCCAAATATTATTCATGGAGATATTCTAAAATTCATGAATATTTGAAATTAAATTAAAATCTAATTCTTAATATCAATGTGATTAAAGAAAAAATCATACCAATGATTTATTCACAGTGATCATGGAAAAAGATGTCTCATAAATTGTAATATAATAAAATTCAAGGAGAAAAATGATGATAATTTGAGAAAATAATTCAAAATTTAGTAATAAAATTAACTCTCCACTTAATTAAATTATTATTTCCACTGAACCTACCCTATGTCCTTTGCAATCAAATTTCAAGACCTACTCACTTAAGAATTCCCATAAGTCAAACCTTAATCTCTTGACCTAGATATCCCCATATGTTTTACATTTCATCACTCCACTCATTTATTATTTTTGTTTTTTTTTTCAAAAGTTTCACTTGGAACAAATATCACACTCATCTCTCAACCCTTATTTAATCTCCTCACAACATTAATTGTAATAGTTATAACAATATCAAAGGTTATGGAAGAGTAGTTTTTGACCTGCCCAATACACAACCCATATTTTTGTATTTTTTTTTATTTTTATCTTTTTGATGGTAGAAAATAGTCAGATAATAGGTACATATGCATAGGTTAATCTGATATAGTAATGAAAAATACCAGATAAGAAAAAAATGCATGGAAAATCATTTTTTAAAGCTGATAAATATTAACCTAACTTATATTTACCTTCTATTGAGTAAGAAAAATTCACACTTCATGGTTGGGTGAAAATATTTTTGGAGATATTAAGTGACATAATTCTCCTATAAACTACTCACATAAAGGGTATCAATATTATCAAAGGTTTCAAAGTGATACAACCATTTATATCTCTAAAAAACCATTTTTTATAAAAAGTCACACCTCAATGTTAAATTTATTCTAAAACACACATTCTATCATTGAAACAATTTTTTAAAATGTTAAAAAACTTGAAATAGGTAAATTACACATGAATTTGCAATAACTTCAACTATTAAGTGGGAATCAAAAATAAACATTCCATCATAAAAGTTATGGGGTAGGGGGGAGGTAATAGTACTTTGCAACAAGTGAAAAAGAGAAAAAGTTGGAAAGATGATAACAAATTCTAACTAACCCCGGAATATACCCATATTCCCACACCTATAGCATGTAGTTTCCTCACTATAATAAAATATAATGTGGGAATGAAGGATAAAAATTGGTGGGTGTCAGTGTTAGGTTGCTTCTTGAACTTGCAGTTCCTCCATTAGAAACTTCGGGATGACTTTGTGAAAGTGGTTTAACTGGTTCCCATTAATAGTGAAGGTTTGTTTTGTTTCTTCATTTTAAACCTAAAAAACGCAAAATGGATAAACATTAGTAATAGTGTATGGGCCAAACTAGTGGGAATGAATCTTACCTGGATGAAACTTCAGCCTTGAATTTAAAAGGACCTTCTTCCCTATGTGAAATTAATGATGAAGTATTAGGCAGTCGTGGTGATCCTTGGTTATCTCTTTATAAATCTAAGAGTTCTCATATGAGTCTCTTCTAATTTCTTCAAACTCTTGAATCTGTAACTTCCTTTGAGAACCTGCACTGGAAATATTAGAATTTCATTATTTAATGTCCCGATAGGCCCAGTGCTCTATCTCAATAGGGTGGTGACAACTCTTTCCAAAAACTAGTATGGTGAAATTCTAATGGCAGTTTTGAAAGTAGTACAATAATCCCATAATGAATCATTGAGTCTAAGACTCTAATATTTTCTATTGGGTTGAACTATTTTTTCAAGAATTTGTTTTACCTCTCTATTTTAAACCTCTTCTTAACCATTGGTTTGTGGGTGATATGAATTATAAACTCGATGCATGACCTAATACTGATGAAAAAGTTATTGTATTGTCTGATTGAAGAAATGAGAACCCTGGTCACTAATGATGAACCTAGGTAATCCAAACCTATAGAAAATTTGGGTTCTCAAAAATTCCAAAACTTTTTTTGAATCATTGGTCCTAGTGGATCGTGCTCAACCCATTTTGACACATAATATACTACTATAAGAATGTACAAGTTCCCAAATTAATTGGGCAATGTTATCATGAATTCAATTCCCCAAACATCGATAATTCCATGTAAAATTAAGGGTTTTTGTGTTATTTTATTTCTTTTAGATACATTCCCCATTCTTTGATATCAAGGACAAGATTTACAAAAATCATGGGCATCCTGAAATAGTTTTGGCCAAAATAAACTAGAATCAATGACCTTGTGAGCAGTCCATTGGGGGAAAAAGTGTTCCCCACATATAAGAGTGTAGTAAAACCTAAGGACAGACTAAAACTCACTATCGAGAACACAACACCTAAGGATTTGATTGCTATATGTGAGATAAAGGTAAGGGTTAACCCAAAAGTAACAACGGGACTAATGCTTTAGACAATCAGTTTGGTTTTTATTGAAATCAGTAAGAATACAAGATAATACCAAATAATTTAGAATTTCAACATACCAAGGAATAACATATTTCACTCGGTATAATTGATCATCACGGAACATGTATTTATGGTAATATAATGGGATGAGTCAATGTTTGAGGATGGGAGGATCTCACTCATATGTTCATCCATCACATTCTATTCTCCCTTTTATCCCTAATTTATAGATTAAATTCCTAAAGTAGTAGCATCTAGTAAATGATACATGGTTTGGATTTCAGTTTCTTAATGGGATAATGGAGGGCTGCATGGTCTGAGAACACAATCACTTTGGACCCTAAAAGATATGAACTGAATTTATCCAAGTAAAACATAATGGAAAGGAATTATTTTCTAGTTGTGGTATAGTTTTCTTAGTCAAGGTAGTGTGTGTGAGGCATAGGCTATGACATGTAGATCTCGATTGACCCGTTGTGATAAGACTACCCCAACTGTATAGTTAGAGGTGTCACACATGAGCTCAAATGGTAAATCCCACCGAGGTGGTTGGATTATCATGGGTGATATGAGAATCCATTTCAATTTGTTAAAAATTCCTCTCAATTTTTATCAAACCCAAATTCTTTTTTTTTTTTGAGTAATTAGGAGAGAGGAAGTGAAATCTTACTAAAGTCGTGAATGAAACAGCGATAAAATACAACATGAACTATGAAATGCCACACATACCATACATTTTTAGGGAATGGTAGGGAATAAATGATGTCTACTTTTGATTTATCTACTTCTATATCATCACCAAAAATGATATTTCCAAGTATTATACCTTGTATTACTAGGAGATTTCATTTCTCATAATTTAATACATGATTATTTTCAATACAGAAATGTAGGACATAACCAATACTACTCAAACACTGATCAAAAGAGGATCCATATACAGTGAAATCGTCCATTAATACTTTCATTAAATTCTCCAGGTAATACTAAAAAATACTGACCATGCATCACTGGAAAGTACCAAGAGCATTGCACAGACCAAATGGCATCCTCTTGTATGAAAAAGTGATAAAGGAGCAAGTAAAGGTTGTCTTTTCCTAATCCTTTGGGGAAATATGGATCTAAAAGTATCTAGAATACCCATCAAGAAAATAGTAGTGGGAATACCCTGCTAGCCTCTATAGCATCTAGTCAATGAACGGAAATGGGAAATGTTCCTTCCTGGTGTGTTGGTTTAGTTGGCGATAGTATATACAGATATGCTAACTATTCTATACACAGGTTGGAACCAATACATTATTTTCATTTTTTATTACCATTAGACCAATTGTTTTAGGAACTTCTTGCACTGTACTGAACCATTTTCTATCATAGATTGGGTAAATGATTCGAGTTTCTAGTAATTTGGTTACCTTCTTTTTAACAACATATAGTAGGTTTGGGTTCAGTCGGTGTTTTTCTTGCCTCATTGGTTTAGCCTCATCATTTAACAATATATGATGTATTAAAATTGATGGGATAATACCAGTAATTTCACCAAGTTTCTATCCAAATTCTTATTTATACTACCTAAAAAGTTCAATTAGTTACAATTCATGCTCTAGAGGGAGTGAACTAGAAATGATGATAGGCATCTTGTTTCCATTCTCAAGTTATAAATATTTCAAATTTTGAGGTAGTGTTTTAAGTTTCAATTTAGGGAGATTTTTTATTGATAGGAGTGAATTTGAAAGTTAGAGGTCAATGATCGCATCTAACTACTCAATGGTAACATCCCCAGATGAGGAATAAGATTTTATAAGCTTAATAGTATCATCGATAGTCATGGGATCCTCAATTCTCAAGAAATAATCAATTTAAAAACATGCATGGAATTTTTATAGACCACTGCAACATTCAATGCATGATTCATTGCCTATAATTTCTATCAATGACTAAAACTAGGAAAGGGGACTAAGGGAAAGGAAATAATTTTTTCAGGGGAAGGGAGTGTATCAATGGAATTAAATGAAAGTGAGGAATGTTCTTCCAAGGGGTGATTTATGGCATCAATAATGTTTAAGTAGAAAATTTAACCTTCAAACTCTATAGATAATGTACCATTTTAGAAATTAATTATGGTTTTGTATGTTTTCAATAAAGGTCTCACCAATATAATCGGGGTATTTACATTCATCATGTTATCTTCTGTTTTAAGCATAAAAGTCGATAGGTAAAAATAAATTTTTAACCCTCATAAGAACATCCTTTAACACACAAATAGGGTGTGTAGTACTCTGGTTTTCCAACTGAATGACTATTCCAGTGGGCTTCAATTCCCCGACCTAAAATGAATAGAAAATGGATTGAGGCATCGCATTTATAGAATCACCCAAATCAATCATAGCATCAGAAAAGAAATACTCCCCAATGGTGCATGGAATCAATAATGTTTTAGGATCATTATATTTGGTGGGAAGTGATGGCTCAGTCAATGATGATACATTCCTCCCCAAGATCACCTTTTTATAACCTCTAATTTTTCTTCAGTGTGTACACATATCCTTTAGAAACTTTGTGTATCATAGAATTTTCTTCACAACATCAATCAAGGGGATATTAACTTGAACTTTTTTTAAAGTTTCCAATATTTATTTATCAAGTTTGGTTTCTTTTTATTTCCTTAGTTGGTTATCCCTTTGGGGAAATGGAAGAGGAATGGTTTGGATTGATGGTTCATTAAATGAAACCCTCTTTCCTTTGTCAAGGCTTCTCTTAGGACAAGGTTTCTCCTTATTTGGACAATTTTCAATGGTTGGAATGGTGGTTTACTTAGGTAGGTATGACTCTAATAGATTGATCATTTGGATTTTAAGTTTTATGACACTCAAAAGGGTGATGGAACTAACATTTTCCTTATCCTTAGGGTTAACTAGTGGTTTAGAATGAAGTTTACCCGACCCCTGATTTTGAATTTCACCCACAGAGTTGACAAGTTAGCATAATTTAGTGTTTAATACTTGTATAGATTCTTGTTTGGTTTGTTAGAATTGGATATTTTTTTCAATCATTTGTCTCATCATGTACTCTAGGATAGTCTTGGGTTTTAGAGGGGGGTTTTGGAAAGGCCTTTGTGGTGGTTGAGGATTTCTGGGTGGTGGTGGTGGATGACTACTATGTCCTGGTTGGTTCAATGGCTATTGAGGTTGGTTTGAATACCCCCCCCCCCTTCCTATAATATTGGTTATCCTTCCATCCAAATTTGTATGGATAGTATGATTATTTCCTAACAGGTTGGTTATAGGGGAGACCTGGGAAGATTGTATGATGACTCTCAAAATATTCTCTCAGTTGGGGGAACTGGTCATAAAAATGGGCGTCGATAGAATAGATACCAGAATAAATGGGGTGAGGAGGCTGAGATTTCCCTTGAAAAGGAGAAATTTGTCAGAGTATGGTACTTACCTATTCAAACTTCATGTTCACCTTCTTATTGAATTTAGAAGTTTGGACCTCATGGACACCTCGAATGGGTACATTAGACTATGAATCTAATTGTTACGTGTTTTGTGTCATGTTTTTAATGAGGTTCATTATAGTGATTGGGGTCTCTTCAACTAGTACACCACCTGCAGTAGCATCAATAATGTTATGATCAATTGTAATTAAACCTTCATAAAAATATTATATTAAAATTTGATCACTTATTTGGTGATGTGGATAACTTGAACATAACCTTTTAAATTGTTCCCAATATTCATGAAGTGATTTCCCTTATGATTGACTTATAACACATATTTCTTTCCTTATAGTTTCAGGTCGAGATGTTGGGAATTATTTTTCAATAAATAGGTGTTTCATGTCCGACTAGCCTCTAATAGGGGAGTTAACATAATACAACTAATATTTTGTGGTGTCTTCAAATGAGAAAGGTAATTCCCTAAGTTTTACTTGTTTTTCATC
This sequence comes from Viscum album, assembly GCA_963277665.1. Taxonomy (NCBI): domain Eukaryota; kingdom Viridiplantae; phylum Streptophyta; class Magnoliopsida; order Santalales; family Viscaceae; genus Viscum; species Viscum album. The sequence continues at coordinate 1,454,750,329 of OY728145.1, forward strand.
CAAATTTGAAAGTTTTAATGTTAAACACATTGTGTGAAATTTTTTAAGTGATTATGTGGGTCTTCTCCAATGAGTCTATGAAATCTTGGTAATAAGTGAATTAAACCATATTTGAGTTCAAATCTTGGCCCTTCTCATTATACTTGAATATATTTAGGTTGGATATCAACATCAGGTGAGGTTAGTTACTTTAGTGTTCATATATTTTTAGACATGTTACACACATTAAGTTTAGTTTCTAGTTTGGTTTTAGAAGAAGAGGGGTTTATAAAAATATCAAGGTGTGGTGTGTCCTCCTTCATAGGGTTGTCCTGTGTGTCTCGGTGTCACTAATGTAGGATCCAATTCAGTTCAGGTTCGAAAGGAGGTAAATATCCAATAGTAGAATGTATCATGCATAGAAAATATGCAATAAATAAATCATAACACAAAAATATATGTAAAGGTATAATACAAAACAAATAAATATTCACAAAATTTAAAAATATCTTATCAAAAACACACACTAAAAACCGAAACGTTCCCCTACAACGGTGCCAAAATTTTCTCATGTTGTTGTGAGATATCAAATTGAATTGGTTTTATATGATTATATGTAGTTTAGGTTAGACCCTAGGAAATATCTTAGGGATAATTGGTGGTTTATAGTGTGTATTTTAAATAAAAATAACTAAAAAGTGGGGGTGGTTTTGAAAATAGTTTTAATAAAATAACTAAATTTAAAGAGTTTAATAGTTGAAAAAAAAGTGGATTTTAAAAAATATAAGCTAAAGGGGTTATTGTGAGTTCACTACACATATTTTAAGTTCAATTTTATTATATATTAATTTAGTTTTGTAGTAAATCTTTGGTTGAAATTAATTGGAATCTCCATTAATTTCTAAGCTTTTATATCAATGCTTGAAAAACCAAACATTGACATAACAATCATATTGACAAGGTCCAGAACTTATGAAAGGAATAATATATTACAAATTATACTAAAATCTCAATAAATTGGGTACAAAAATTATTCCTATGTTTTCCAATTATGACAACACAAGTCACACACTCAAAAACCTCACACCGATCAGTTAGAAATTAAGATCATAACAATAACATGCATCAAAACTAGCATTAAAATATAAAATAAAATAATATATATGGAATTATTTGTTTTTAAACCCAAATTTAATCCAAACCAGTAGCTATTATAATAATTATAACTCCCTTGACATGTGTGAAACTCCCTCACAATGAACGCCCGCCGTTTAGCCCACCATCGAGAGGAGGAGGAAGCTCATGTGGAACTATGACTTCATCTCATCTCTTTATGTGAGGATAGGGAGCTATATAACCTAAAAGGTGATATGAGGAATAATTTTGGACTCCAAATTATTATCACTTCACTCCTTGGTTGAACTTAAAAATTGGGTTCCTATGGTGCTGTTTTATAGGCAAAGTGGAAGGTGATTTTGAGCACCCAGATTTTGAGAAACCAATTTTCCCATGGTTTTGGGTGGCCAAAAAGTCTTATCACACTTTTAAAAAAACTAAAAATTTGTTTCCCCAACCATTTAATATCTCTGATGAAAATTCATCATCATTTGGATAACTAAATCCTGAGATATGGAAAAAATATATAACCAAACTTTTTACTCTGAGCAGATTTGGTTTCTTGGAAAGATTAGTTTGGTTGGGCACCTTGATGGATGAATTCGGATTGGATATATTTAGAAGAGTTGTAGAAAAAATAATTTTGGATCATCCCATGATATTTTATCCCAAATAGATGCACATGTTATTTATAGTATGCATTTGATTCCACATGTGTGCTTGGATCCTATGTAGTTTGGCCCGTTTTGCTTAAATTCCATCATGGGATCTCCAAATCACCTCCACCTATAATAAAAACATAAAAAAGTGAAATATACCTTTTTAACAGTGATAAAAATTAAATAATTGAATCAAACATGAAGTGAAATTTGTTATTATGTTTGAAATTTATTATAAAAAATCAGTTTAATATAGTGGTGTAAGGGTGAAATAAAACATTGAAACATAGTGTGATCACATGGTCATATGCACACGTTAGATTCGGTAGTGCTAGATGAACCGGGAGTTGTTTAAGGTATGATCAGTTTATCATTGCAGGACCCTATAACACCCAGATAAGGGAGGGTGAATCAGGGTGTCAACTTTTTTTTAAGTTATGGATCTTGTTCCCATGTTGGTAGGAACCAATTAAACTTGTTCGATGAAAACTTGTAAAAAAAAACAATCACAAGCAAAGAGATAACACACTAATTTTACTTGTTTCACCATTAAGGGCTAGTACAAGGATCATAAGTTTATGGGTTTTTAGTCATACCCAAGTCCACTAATCTTTACTAGATGTGGAATACATAAGTTCAAACATAGTCACTCTATTTCAGGCACAATGCCTTTATAAGATTTTAGGGATATCTCAATGCATCCCTCAGAACACTTCTGTCGACTCGCAAAAGCTCACTACTATCAGAGAAGTATAACTCAATTTATCTACTTGAATATCAATTCAATGGATTGGAATTAAATTCTTTCCTTTACTTAGCATGAGACTATTCTTACACTATAGACCTGAGTTGATGCACTCTGAAATCACTATTCACTGAAAATCTGATATTCAAAACTTTCTTTCATAAAGTTCCTTCACGAAGATCACTCCTTCATGAAGATCACTCCTTCGCGAATCTCCCTTGCCTTCATGGAACTAACTCTCTTCGTGAAGCTCACTAAGTCAACATAGAATACCCCATCATTGTGATGTACCCTTTATTCAAAAGCATTGGCATCAGTCAAGACTAACAATACTTTTTGTGATGCTCAATCTCACATAGAATGTAAGCTTCATGAAGCTCACTTGGCTTCACAAAATTAGAGTGATTCTAGATTTTCCTTAGAAAAAAATTTTAGAAGTGAATAGGGGTAGCCTCATATTTATAGGCTTGACCATTCATGATGCTCCACCACCTCTTAGAGTATTTTTCAGATCTTTCAAAAACATCTTAGTAGTTCTCCTATTATCACGAAGATCCTTTGAAATTTTCTATTTGCGATTCTCATCGTAACCGTGGATCTTTCCATCAAAACACTTCACAGCATTCATGATGTATGTCATAATCACAGAGAACACTGTCACCATTCGTGATGCTCTAATTATTCATAATTCATGATGCTAGTCATTTTCACATAGATCATCATCAACTTTCTTTGATCCTTCACGAAACACCACTCGTGTATCCCATCTTCACAAAACTCATGCCATTTCTATATTTTTATAAGTCCTTCAATGAAATCCACATTTTTTATGAAATCTATCCTCCAAATTTTGGACCCCAAAAATTTGGAAAATACTGGGAAACACCACCACCTTCAATACCATTGATAGATTGAACTATAAAATCCCTTTTCTTGCAAAATCCCTGACCTTCCATGTGAGGATTGAAAACAAACACAAACCATACTTCATTTTCAGCAAAGAAGATCCTTAGTTCCAATAATCTATCACTTTGGGTTTTTTGGAAATCTACAGATAAATTCAATGAATTACTAGCCCCATTTAAAACCTGATACGTGAGAAACAAGTCATCCAACATTATAAGTCTATGTGAGAAAATATCGGTGTAGAAAAAAAGATAAAAAGCATGAATTAGGTTCTCCTATCTTGGAATTATTAAAGATTTACAAGAAAAACTCTGATCATGTCATAGAGGAATTTCATGCCTTGAACAGTTTCATCATAACACCTGATTCTCATCATGTCACTGAAGCATTACATGGTTTGTCAAAACCCAGCAACCAGCAAACCATAAAATTTGCATTCTCTCCCTTTGTTTATAAATTATTCTATAACTTCTCATATCATTGAAGTTTATACATTCTCCCCCATTGGAAATAAAATCAAAGACCCTGTTATTTTTACTTTTAGAGCTCAGAAACACACTCCCTATGGATTGTATCTCCCCCATAAATCTACATCACTTCCACAAACAGATTATAACAGTTAATTAAACTAGCAAGAGGGGACCAACCGTAACCTCATTATAAAATGGGATGTGGTTGAACACTGAGGTTCAACCAATTATTCTCTAACACATGTGATGACAAGTTCTTGGTCAATATGTCAACCACTTGATCATCATTTCCAACATGATCTATTTTAATCATGCCTTGTTAAACCTTTTCTTTGATAAAGTGATATCTGATTTCAATGTGTTTCGTGCAAGAATTCTAAACAGGATTATTTATAAGATCAATTTCTCTCTTCTTATCATAATTAATCACCATTGGTTGTTTTACCTCATCACTGATATCAGACAGTTTTTTTTCATCCAAAGTAGCTGAGTGCATGCCTTTGTAGTAGAGATATACTCAGCTTTAGCAGTACTGAGAGAAGTGATTTCCTGTTTCTTACTCAACCAGCCCACACATTTCTTGCCAATAAATAATTCTCTGTCACTTGTGGAATTTATATCCACCACATCTCTAGCCTAGTCAACATCAGAAAATATCAATAGTTCATTATCTCTTTCTGCAACAAAGTATAACCCATAATTGTGAGTACCTTGAATGTACATCATGATTCTTTTAACTTCCACTATATGTTCTTACTTAGGATTAATTTGAAAGCGATCCACTAAGAATATTGCAAAAACAATATCTAGAAGTTTTGTAGTTAAGTATAGTAAGCTTTTGATGATTCTCCTGTACATGGTGGGATCTAAAGAAGTCTCATCCTTATGATTTACAAGTTTAGTTCCAACTACAATTAGATTCAACATTGGTTTGGATTCATGCATATTGAATTTATTCAGAAACTCTATTACATACTTTTCTTGATAAATAAAAGTGTAGTATTTCCTTTGAATCACTTGTAGACCTAAGAAATATGTGATTTCACCAATAATAGACATTTTAAATTTTTATTTCACGTAATTGGAAAATTCATTCATCGATCTCTGCCTTCTTCCACCAAATATTGTGTCATATACATACACCAGTACCATGAACTGATCTTTCTGAGAATTCTTCACATACAGATTTTGATCTAATCCTCTTTTAAATTCTAGCTTCTTTGTATAAGTATCCAGCCAGGAGTACCATGCTCATGGTTCCTGATTCAGACTATAGATTACATACTTTAATCTACAAACCTTCATTTCATCATTACTAAGAGAAAACCCACTGGTTATTTAATGTATACTTCTTCTTAAAGATCACCATTTAATAAAGTTGTTTTGACATTCATTTGATACACTTTGTATTCTCTTTGAATTTCCATGGCAAGAAAAATTATGATTGACTCTAATCTAGCCACCAGAGCAAATGTTTCTTCAAAATCAACACCTTTAATCTGTGAATATCCTTTGCACACCAATCATGCCTTATTTATGATCATATTACCATGCTTCTTGAATTTATTCTTAAATATCCACTTTGTACTGATCACATTGTGATTTTCGAGTCTCTTAACTAGATCTCATGTTTGGTTCTTGTTGATCTAATCCAACTCTCCATTCATGGATTTAACCCATGTTTCGTCCTTTGCGGCTTCTTTAAATGAGGATAGTTCCATAACTGATAGGAAGGAAGATTGTGCATTATTCCTCATTCTCCTTGTCTATGTGGGTGACATCTAATCCCCAATAATGTTGGATTGATCAATTTATTCTCTTTGATTTCTCCTATGAGTTTTAGAATAATTTTATTCAGCCATGGTTTCCTCTTATGATTCTTCTTCTGAATAAATATAGTGTTGTGACCTCTGAATGTTTTGTTCTCCTTATTCTATATCTACATTTGAATCTGTTCCATGTCCATTATCAACTACATCTTCAATCACATCAATATAAGATCCCCTCAAGGTATTTGTGGTCTTATCTTTAATGATTTTAACATCAATGCTTTCCACAATTATTCCAAGATGATTATTGAAACATTTTTAGGATTTTCTATTCATTGAATAATCGAGGAATATTCCGTCATATGCCACATCACCATACTTACCTTGATTTCCTTATTTATTTCTGATGAAAAATTTACTTATGAAAATACAAAAAAAAATTCAAATAGGGATTCCTTCCATGAAAAAACTCATACGGTGTCTTTGTTTCAACTATATAAATCCTTGTTCTATTTTGAGTATACATTGTAGCTTAAATAGACTCTTTCTAATAATGGTGAGGGATATGACTCTCAATTAGTATTATTCTAGCCATATTGTTCACCTGTCGATTCATGTGCTTAAAAACTCCATTTTGTTGTGGGGTTCTCACAGCAACCACCTCATGTTGTATTCCATGTTTATCCATGTAATTTTTAAACTCAATTTATGTGTATTTCTATCCATTATCAAACAACAGAACTTCGGTTGTCCGTCCAGTATCATTCTCATCTATTCAGGGATACTTTTTCATATAATAAAGTACTTGTTGTTTTCTGTGTATGACCATCACACAATCAATTATACTATAATCATAAATGAAAAGAACTAAGTACCTTTTTACACATGTTACAGCAACATTTATCAGACCACATACATCTTTATGGATGATAATAAGAAGATTTTATGCCCTTTTCTTCTTTGGCTGATATGAACTGCAGACCAACTTTCCTTTTATACAAGCATCACAAGTCTTTTCTCATTCACACTTAAGATTGGGGATATCCATGACTATATTCATATTAGATATCTTTTCCATGTATTGTTGATTAATGTGCCTCAAACTCTGATGCCATGGGTCATTTTCTTCCTCAACTATCAAGTAGCATATGTTCTCTTTACTGTTAACTTGATATAGATTTATATTTTTTCTACATCCTTTCATGAGAGAATTACTAGTTTTTTATTTTATAGTGAACCCATTTTGATTGAATGTTACTATAATCCTTGAGTTATAGAGTTGACTTGCACTAAGGATATTGTGATGTAGACCATCCACATAAAGTACTTCAGTTTTCATGAGCTCGCCATTTTCCAGTTCTGTACTTCCACTACCTTTAATCTTCAAAGCACCATCATTGTGAAACCTTACTATTCCGTCAACCCTTTTCTTAACATTATTCAATAAATCTGAATTTCCCATCATGTGGGATGATCATCCACTATCAATAATCTAGGTGTTTTAGTTATTTGTATCTTTGAGAGATATTTCTATAAGATTGTCTTTCTCAATTTTCTTCTTTTCCTTCCATGATATATTTTGTTGAGTAGAGGGGAATGATGGTCTTTACACTTTTATTTTAGTATGCATGGGTTATTCATACTCATACTCTTATTATAGTGGAGAAAACCTATTTTTAAGAGTAACACCATTTGGTTGGAGAGTATTGACTTGTCTCTGAGTTCTATATATATTTTTCTTGTCATTCCTCTACCTACAATAAACTGATTTATGTCCAAAGTTAGAACAATGAAAACAATATCCATGGAAACTATTTATTATAAAGGAATTAGGATATGAATTAGTTATCCTTTGTTTACTTCCTAGATATTCCACATTCAAATAGCTCCTTGACTCTTCATAGTATGACATGGTGTGGCCTAGATAGCCACAGAATTGACATTTCATAAGAGGAAATGTCTTATCACTTCTATTCTTTTTCATGTCACCTTCCTTTGGAAAAGAGTTCGACTGCTGATCATTTTTGGATACTTTTGGATAGTTATCAGTTATCCTTTCATTTTGATTTGAGGATTTCTTTGTTATGACTTCAGGAAACTTTGTGATTTACCCTACTTTTAGCTTCCCTTTATTTTGACCCATCTTGCTTCCGGCCTTTGATGTTTCAACTTCACAACCAAGCCCACTTTTTCCCATACATGTGGGTCTTTGATTATTCAATGCCTTATCAACTCCTTCAGATCCACACTTAGATCCTTCTAATAGATTTTCATCATAGAATCTTCTAAACTATATTTTATTCTTTATTTCCTTTAAATTAGATTTTTTTTCAAGTTTAATCCTTAGAGTAACAACTTCTTCTTCAAGACTCTCAACCATCTTAATCTTTACCTCAAGTATGGATGTAAGGTCATTGATGAACTTTTCATGTTCTTAAATTCTAAGCTTTAATTCTACTACATATTCTGAGATTTTAGTAGTTGTTGAATGTTATTTTACTACTTCTTTCAGACATTCAATTTCATCTTCAAGTTGATCAAAATATTCTGACGATTATTCCACAACTACTCTCCGCTTTTTTCATTTCTTACTTTGATTCTCAAGCTTACTAAAAGAATCCTAATGTTGTAACTTGAGATCACCATCAAAAATCAACTGATTATTTCTATCTTTATCTTTTGATGGTTCAGATTTTTTAACAGTAGCCATCATGGACGCCTGGTTTCTATATTTAGGTTCTGGTTATTCATACTAAAAGAAGTAATCATCTTCTTCTTCTTCATTATAGATGAATATCTTTCTTTGATATTTCTTTCTAGATTTTAATTCTACCTTTTGGGGAAACCTTTTATAAAGATTCTGCATGCTTCCAGCGTCACTTTCTTCATCATCAAACTTCCTTGTGCACTGGGAGGCAATGTGTCCTACTCTGCCACATCAAAAACAAGACAGAGGGAGATTCTCTTCAAATATCCCTTTTCTTATCTTGAATTTCTTAGAAAAAATAGAGAGAAGTTCATATTTATCATTTTCACCACCAATACTATCACTATAAATCTCAATTTTTTCCATATATTTGAATTCCATTTATTTTCTTGTTTGACTTGTTGCATATTCAATCTTAACTCTCATTTTATATGCCACCAGGCTACTTAGTAGATCATCTAGGGAAAGTTTATAAATATCCCTTTCCTCGAGGGCTGGCACTTTAGGATTATAAAGAGGTATAATCCTTCTCAAGATTTTCTTTATAATATAAATTTCTTTTATTTCTTCACAAAGTCCTCGTATTGCTCCAAAAAACTTCAGTGATTTTATTAAATAAGGTATTGTCATCTTTTTAGGATTCATTTTCATATCATAGAACATATTGTGCATAACTTGGAGTTTTTACTCCTTCACTTTGTTGTTTCCTTCATAAATATTCTTTAGATTTTCCCACATAGGCTTGGCTGATGTGTAACTCATCAACTTATATTTGATCAAAACGAGTTTCAATAAGATAATTTTATGCTTTGGCATCAGTATCAAGCATCTTTCTGTATGTTTTAGTCATAGATAGTCTTGTTGTATCTATGACCTAAATTCCCTATATAGTGGAAAAAATAGCTTCCATTCTAAGAGATATTAAATGGGATCTCATAATGTTCTTCCAAATTTTAATGTTACTTCCATTAAAGAGAGTAATTCCCCTTACATTCACTCTATTCTTCATGATAACAAATGAGGATAGATTTAAAACCAGTAACCTATCTCTCTGATACCACTTGTAGGACCCCAAAATACCCTAAGAGGGGAGGGGTGAATCAGGGTGTCAATTTTTTTAAGTGATGTATATTGTTACCACATTGGTAGGAACCAGTTAAACTTATCCGAGAAAACCTTTAGAAAACAAACAATCACAAGTAAAGATACAACACAATGATTTTAATTCATTCACCGCTAAAGTATAGTCCAATGATCATACGTTGATAGGTTATCGGTCATTCATAAGTCCACTAATCTTCACTAGATGTGGAATACATATGTTCAAACATAGTCACTCTATTCCAGGCACACTTCCTTTACAATATTTTAGGGATAGCTCAATATGTCCCTCAGAACACTTTCATCGACTCCCCCAAGATCACTGTTGTCAGAGAATTATAACTCCATTTATCGACTTGAAGGTTACTTCAATGTATTTTAATTAAATTCTTTATCTTTGACTTATCACGAGACTCTACTTTCACCGTAGACCTGAGTTGATGCACTCTGAAAGCACTATTCACTAAAAACCTGATATTCAAAACTACCTTTTTTGAACCTCCTTCGTGAAGCTCAATCATTCGCGAAGCTCCCTTGCCTTTATAGAACTAACTATCTTCATGAATCTCACTAATTAAATTTGTAATACCCCATCATCATGAAGTACCCTTTATTAAAAAATATTGGCATCAGTAAATACTAACAAGCCTTTTTGCAATGATCAAGCTCGCATAGAATGTCAACTTCGCAAATATTGCTTGGCTTCACAAAATTAGATCGATTCCAGATTTTCCTTGGAAAAAATTTTTATAAGTGAAGAGGATTAGCCTCATATTTATAGGCTCATCCATTCACAATTCTCCACTACCTCTTAGTGAATTTTTTTGGATCTTTCAAAAACATCTTCGCAGTGCTCCTCCTGTTGTGAAGCTCCATTGAAATTCATTGTTCATGATGCTAATCATAACCACAAATCTTTCTATAAAAACCCTTTTCAACATTCTTTATTAATATCGTAATCATATAAAACACTATCACTGTTCGTGATGTTCTAATTATTCGTCGTTCGTGATGCTCATCGTTGTCACACAGATCACCGTTAACTTTCTTTTATCCTTCAAGAAACAACACTCGTGTATCCCATCTTCACAAAACTCATGCCTTTGCTATATTTTCATAAGGCCTTCAAGGAAATCCACTTTCATAATGAAACACATCCTCTAAATTTTGGACCCCAAAAATTTGGAAAACATTGGGAAATGACGCCACCTTCAATACTGTTGACATCTTGAACTGTAAATTCCATTTTCTTGAAAACTCTTTGACCTTCCATGTGATAATTAAAAATAAAAATAAACCACACTTCTTTTATAGAAAATAACATCCTTGGTTCCAATAATAATCTACCATTTTTTTCACTTTTTTTATTTAGGATCTTCACACTCTTTTTTTATTCTTCTTTGGTATGTTCTTTGGGACTGAATGTAGAGAGGATTCTAGTGCCCATGGAATTATATACACCAGTTAGAGGTCATGATATTTTTTTTGATGTGTTTCAGGGATTTAGACTGGTGATGGGGAAGCACCAGTCAATGGGATATTTTATTTTATTCCAGATATAGTCATACTATGTTATCCTCATCATGGATTGATTATATTCCATGCACAAATTCATCGACTATTTCTGGAGGATAGTTTCATTTTATGATTTTGAGGGCCAACAAGTGGTGTTCATTTGAAAACGAGGTTGTTGGATGGGTGGTAGGCTATTATATCCTCTTTTGTCTCATTTGGAAGAGTTTTTAGTGGATAACCAGGTAAAGAGTGTTCCCAAAGTTGTGGATGAGTTTCTAGATTTTTTTTTCAGATGATGTTGTGGCCCTACCCCCTTAACACAACGTTGAGTTTGGGATAGATCTACAACTAGTTGTGTGATGTTATTAATATTTTCAGGAGTTATTATATACTCCCTTTATTTATTTTATATGAAATGTGCATAATTTGTGTGAAATATTAATGTTTTAATACTAAATATAATTTTTGAACATTTTTAGAAGTAGTCTAATTGAGTCAGTTTACTATTTTATCTATAAATATCACCTTAATAATTCAAATTTTGTGATTATTTTTTTTAGGATTCCACATTCAATATAAAACATTTCATTAGAAGGAATCTTGGGCCAATTATTCCATTTGAAGGGTCATATGGATCACACAAGAAGCCCACAAAATCTGTGAAGAAACTGGACCATCCATAAAGATTGAATTATTGGGCTCAATCCAGAAGTTAAAATTCATTAATTCTTTTCAAAATTTCGTGGAACAATGTAAGTATTCTTGGATAAAACTTTCAAGTCTCGTCTCTAAATACAAGGGGCCCAAATGATTCATTTAAACTCATCCCACCATTGTGGTTGGGAATTAAAATCAGTATAGTATTCATGACATATCTCCTAATATAGTCATCAAATCAAGATGATATTTTTCAGAATGAAATAGGAGATATAGACGGCCGACTTTGTTTAATAAAGAATTTATATTTTAAGGTATATTCCTATTCAAAAATCCATTCACATTTTGGCCATCGAAAAAGCATGGATAGAAATGGACAGTTTAACATTGTTTATAAAAACCGCCATAACATTGTCTCCAGAAGTATAAATGCCTCAAAATTTTGAGATTGGTAGGAAAACTTTATTATCTACAACTTTCAAGAAGGAGATATCTCTATATTAATCTGTCTGAATTTCCAAATCGCCAATCCAAGTGGAGGGGTAGTTTTGGAATGCAAACAGTCCACCACCTTGGGCTATAAATACATCCCCTCCTCTACTTTCAAAAGGGTTGGAATTTCAAAATAGAGGAGAATTAATTGTATGATAAAATCCTTTCCAAAGGGTTGTTAGGACTTGAAATACTCAAGTTCTAACTTAAGATACCCTTCCTTCTCTCTTTTTTTTCATTTACTTGTGTGTTCTTCTTTGTTGTAATCTTGTAAGTATTTGTTTTTGTAATTCTATTTTAATGCAAGTTTCTTCTTATTCATCTATTATTATCATCCACATTATGTTAAATAATATTATTTGTCTTAAAATAGTTTAAATATAGTTGAATACACTTCCCTTATTGTGCTTTTTCATTCAATCTAAAGTCAGTATTTAATTCCCATCACTGTTTGTGTGTGTGTGTTTGACACGCAACTCTTTTCTTATCCCTTTATTTTTCTTCTATTTATAATTCATCATCATAAACATTACAACCATATTATTAACCAAAAAAATGGTTGAGTAAATCTACCATTGAGTGAGTTATAATTTGGGTATGTTAAGTGATTGAGAGCATTTGCTCGATGGATATTCTTTAAATTAACATCGTGTATGTTAAACTTAGAATGTTGTGGATTAATGACATGATTTGTTTAACGTGTGGTTTACATGGATTATTGGAACCATAAATAGACTACCATCAACAAACTCTTATTGATATTAGAACCCTAAGATAAGTTAAGGCTTGGATTAAAGCCTTAACACTTAGGAATTCCAATCAACGTTATCTTATGAAGTGGGTGTTAATTTAAATGAAATATAAAGCAAAGATCAAGGATATCACAAGCTTAACTCCCTAATAATGAACTCACCCAAATATTTATCAATTTTTTAAATCAATATTAATCAATCAATCATTTCATAAGCTTTGAAAACAAACCCTCCAATCAGAATATAATCAACTAAAAACAATTGACTATTAAAAAGTATCATCGTTGAGGATTCGACCCAAGTGATGTTATACACATTAGTAGAGAACTGAAACCTTGACTGGTTGATAGGAGATAATCAGTCGCACTTTCAAATGGTGTCGTTGCCGAGGATGGTTCAATTAAGTAGTAGTTAGTTTCTGGTTATTGTAAAAAAACACAAAAAAATAAACAATTAAAAAAAATTGAAAAAAAACACAAAGAAAACTCCGCCTTCTCATAAAAATCATAAATGGAAAAAAAACTATCTTCTTATTTCTTCCAAAATCTCTCTGAATTCCCCATATCCTCCCAAAAAACCCTCGGATTTGTTTGACCCTGAAATTGAGAGAACACTTCACCAACTTAGGAGGAACATAAGAGATAATCAACTCATTCAAGAACCTATCATTGTCCAACAAATTAAATTAGATATGGCCAATCCTAGGGAACAAACACTTAAAGAACTTTCTACCCCTAATATGAATTACCAACCTCTTGGTATTCAATATCCAAACATAGAGGCTGACTTCAAACTCAAATCAGGTTTGATTCATCTTCTCCCTCATTTCCACGGGCTAGACAGTGAGGATCCACATCTTCATCTTAAAGAGTTCCAAGTGGTGTGCTCTACCATGAAGCCTCAAGGGGTTTATAAGGAACAAATCAAACTCTGAGCATTCCCTTTCTCCCTATATGACACTGCTAAGTCGTGGCTCTACTACCTTCCTCCTGGTTCCATAACCACATGGAATGACATAAAGCGACTCTTCTTAGAGAAATTCCTTCCTGCTTCTCGTACTTCTTCTATCCGAAAGGAAATAAGTGTTATTCTTCAATTCCCAAATGAATCACTCTATGAGTATTGGGAGAGGTTCAAAAATCTTGTTTTAACCTACCCACACCACCAAATCCCTAACCAACTCTTGATCCAATACTTCTATGAGGGGTTATTGGCTATGGAGATAACTCTCATTGATGCTACAAGTGGTGGGGGTCTTGTTGATAAAACTCATGTAGCTGCAAGAGATATCATAAGCAACATGGTTGAAAACACACAAAAATTCCATACTCGATCACATGCTCAAGTCAAACAATCCCAAGAGAATCAATCTGTAGAGCCCAATAAGATGACTGAGTGGATGAGTGAAATTACAGGTCTTGTGAGACAACTAGCTATGGAAGCCAAAGCCCCAACCTCATCTTCTCCATAATTTCTATTCCCTAGACCTATCAAGAACTTTGGAATATGTAGCTCCCTATCTCATCCAATTGACACATGTCCACAACTTCAAGAGGATCCATCTGATTCATCCGGACCAATGGAGCTTAATGCAGCATATGCTCAGAGGAACACCAACCCTCAACAATCAGGTCTTGGACTAAATATTCGAGATATTTGGTAGATGCTTGAAGGGAGATCTTCATGAGAATCTTCTAATCAACTAGAATCCACTGTCTCTGATATGCATCTACACAGAGATATAGAAAGGGAAAGTATATTATGATGATATAATATAGATGATTACATGTGGCCTTTAGCAGCAAAAGATCAAGAATACCAAGAATAAGTTTCGAGTATTCCTCAAAGTATCTAGGAATACCAAAAAAATATGTGATATTATTACTCGGGAGAAATGAGAACTTGGGGATATTGAACATGTATCCAAAAAACTAAATAAAAAGCTCAATAAATTTGAATATCTACAATCCAAACTCAAATAGAAGAAGAAAAATAAAGAGACTAAGTCATCTCCCACCAAAGGACTCGATGTAAAACCTTGGGAAGACAAGCCAGTATGTTAGACAATCTCCTAGAAACCAATTCCTTAGGAACAATAGAAAGTATCTTTCAAGGATTTTTTTCATAAGATCAATAGGTAGGGAAGCCAATCCCTCATATCCCATCTATATTCAAGAAGAATATAGGCTAAGGAAAACACATACATAAGGCATTCCTCAACATGGGATGATCCTAAAGCTAGATTACAAAAATTATCATGGAGCAGACATAGATGAATGGGCTCTAGACCTTAAATATTAAATGTTATTAGTTGGTTTACAATCATGGACCAATCATCACCTAACAGTGATGAGGAGATGGCTCAACTAGCTAGAAGGTTTAAGAGATTTTACAAGAAGAAAAACTTTTTCATAAATCCTAACTTCAAGGGGAGATATGATCAAAAAGAAAGTTGAAAGAAAGATTGGAAGAGAAGAGATAAGTCTGATGAGATTGTCTACTATGAATGTAAACGAAAAGGACACATTAAGGATGACTGTACCAATGTTAAGTACAGAAAAATATTTGAAGACAAAGATAGAAAGTATAAAAAGGAAATGAAAGAAACATGGAGTGCTTCTAAGGACAGTTCAAGTGACTCATAATCTTCACATGATGAACAGGCTAACAAAGACAATATGTGTTTTATGAAAAACACATCTGAGGTAACACTAGAATCTCCTGTACACAATTCTTATTATTCTGTAGATGAGAGTGACTCTGAAAATATGTCTAATGGAGAAACGTTTGAGTATTGTAATATTCTTGAAGAGACATGCAATGAACTAAAAGATAAATACAAGTATTTAAAGAAACAGCATGCTCTTACCTCAATTTTTGAAACTGAACTCACTGTAGAAAGGGACAAAAATGCTCAATTACTCAAAGAGAACAATGAACTAAAACTATATAATGAGTAATTAAAAAGGGATCTTGAAAGGTTTACTAATGGTAAAGATACTTTGGTACAAATTCTAGGTAAACAGATTACTCCTAAATATACTACCGGCATTGGCTATCAACCTAGTAAAATAAATTTCGGAAGAACTAATTTTGTTTCTAAATCTAGGACATACAGCTTTACTCTTAGTTTTGGAAAACATTAATCTATTTCAAGTTATGACACACTCTATATTGTTTCAAGCTTTTCTGGGCCAAATAGAGTTTATTTTTCATATACTTTACATAATTCTTATAGGAAACCTATGAGGCAGATATGAGTTCCTAAGGCACTAGTCACTAATATTAATGGACCCAAACAAGTATGGGTACCAAAATATTTTTTTATTTGACTATTTTGTAGGAAAGTTTCTTAAAGAGTTTTTATAAAATCATATGATACTTGGACAGTGGGTGTTCGAGACACATGACAGAAGACTATTCATGCTTCAAGAACTTAATAAAAATTGATGGAGGACATGTCACATTTGGTGACAATGATAAAGGAAAAAATATTGGCCTTGGAAAAATCGGTAACTCTAACTCAGTTTTGATTTCCAAAGTACTTTTTGTTGATGGATTGAAATATAATTTGCTTAGTATTTCACAACTATGTGATGATGGATTTCATGTCAAATTTGAAAATGATGCCTACAAATTTTTTAATTCTAAAAATGAATTAGTATTTTCTGTATTAAGAAATGAAAATGTATATTCTATTAACTTACACTATTTAGCTTCTCAAAATGCTTCATGTTTAGGTGTGTTTCACAAAGAGTCTTGGATTTGGCATATAAGACTAGGACACTGTAACACTCACTCCCTTAAGAAGTTAACTAGAAAAATATTAGTCAAAGACCTACCCAAACTTGAGTTTCCAAATGATAAAGTGTGTAATCCTTATCAAAAAGGAAAGCAACACAAAATTTCCTTCAAACCAAAGAAAGAAGTGTCAACTTCTCAGCCGATCGAATTGGTTCACATGGATTTGTTTGGACTATCTAGAGATTTTAGTTTAAATGGGAAGAACTATGTTTATGTTATTGTATATGACTTTTCTAGATATACTTGGACTTTCTTTTTGCCTCATAAAAGTGAAGCGTGCTCTCATTTTACCAAATATTCCAAAATTTTAGAAAATCTTAGTGGACTTAGAATTAAATCCTTAAGAAGTGATCATGGCTGTGAGTTTTAAAATAAAGAGTTTGAATCCTTTTTCTCACAAAATGGCTATAGTTATAATTTCTCTGCCCCTAGAACACCTCAACAGAGTGGAGTTGTAGAAATAAGAAATAGAACCCTACAAGAGATTACTAGAACAATGCTTAGTGAATATGACTTACCTATTTACTTTTTGGATGAAGCTGTAAATACAACATGCTACATAATCAATAGAGTATTGATTCGACCTGTCCTTAAAAGAACTCCATATGAGTTGTGGAACAATAGAAAACCCAAAGTTAGCTACTTAAAAGTTTTTGGTTGCAAAGTATATATCCTTAATAATAAGGAAAATCTTGAAAATTTTGAATCCAAGAGTGATGAAGGAATCTTATTAGGATATTCAATTTCTAGAAAAGCCTATAGAGTGTTTAATAAAATAACTAAATGTGTGGAAGAATCTGTCCATGTCAAATTTGATGAAACAGATCCACATGAGCCTAAGACCACTCTAGAGAACCTGTAGGATGATGTATCAAATCTGTACATGAATTCAAAATCCACTAACCATCCTATAAAGGAATATGTGAAAAATTCTAGTTTTGGAAATTCTTTAGATTCTGGTCACAATGAACCATATCCTGTTGAAGTACCTAAAATCACCAGTCCTTTTTCTAGAGCTGTTAGAACTCTTAAGAACTATCCTTTAGATGTTTTTGTAGAAGACTTAGATAAAGGACCTCAAACTAGAGCTTCTCTTAGAAATCAAGTTGAACGTAAAGTCTTCTTGTCACAAATTTAACCTAAAAATATTAATGATGTTATCAATGATGAATTTTGGGTGATGGCTATGCAAGAAGAACTTAATCAGTTTGAAAGGAAAAAAGTTTGGAAACTGGTTGACAGACCCAAAGAAACATTCACCATAGGCCCTAAATGGGTGTTTATAAATAAGGTAGATGAAGCTGGTAATATAGTTAGAAACAAGGCTAGATTGGTTGCACATGGATATAGTCAAGAAGAAAGAATTGACTATGAAGAGACCTTTGCACCAGTATCTAGACTTGAAGCCCTAAAAATTTTGCTTGCTTATGATGCACATCTAAATTTAAAACTATATCAAATGGATGTTAAGAGTGCATTCCTAAATGGGTATATAGCTGAGGGTATCTTTGTTGATCAACCCCCTGGTTTTACAAACCCTCATTTTTTAAATCATATTTTTAAGTTATCAAAAGATTTATATGGTTTAAAACAAGCTCCAAGAGCTTGGTATGATAGATTAAGTACTTTTCTTATTTCCAAAGGTTTTACAAAAGGAATATCTGATCCTAAACTTTTTATAAAATGAATTTCCAATTATTTTTTAGTAGTTTAAATCTATGTAGATGACATTATCTTTGGATCTTAAAAAAATTCTTCATGTATTGAATTTTCTAAAATGATGCAAAAAGAATTTGAAATGAGTTTAATGGGAGAACTCAAAATTCTTTATTGGATTTCAAATCTTTCAAAATAATGATGGTATTATTTTAAATCAAAGTAAATATACTAGAGATATTTTAAAACGTTTTGGATTGGATATCACTAAAAGTAGTGAGACTCCAATGAGTACTTATTCTAAGTTGGATCTTGATGAAGATAGAAAATATATTGATCAAACCACTTATAGTGGAATTATTGGAAGTTTACTCTACTTAACTTCTAGTTGACCTGAAATTATGTGAAGTGTGTGTATGTATTCTCAGTTCAAACAAATCCTAAGGAATCTCATTTAAATTTTATTAAGAGAATTTTCAAATACCTCAAGCATACACCCAATCTAGAACTGTTCTATACTAGAGGACAATCATTTGAGTTAGTGAGTTATTCTAATGCTGACTTCGGTGGTTGTAAGTTAGATAGAAAAAAGCACCTCTAGAACATGTCACTTTTTAAGAAAATTTCTAGAATCATGGTGTAGTAAGAAACAAAACTTTGTTGCATTATCTACTACAGAAGCTGAATACATAGCTACTGGAAGTTGTTGTGCACAAATTTTGTGGATGAAACACACTTTACTAGATTATGGATATCAATTCAGGCATATACCTATAAATTGTGACAATACAAGTGTTATTAACATCTCAAAAAATCATGTTTCACACTCTAGAACAAAACACATTGATGTAAGACATCACTTTTTGAGAGATTATTATCAAAAAGGTGATATCACATTGGAATTAATTGGAACTAAATATTATCTTACTGATATATTCACCGAACCATTATATTCTGAAATAATAGATTACATCATACATGAATTAGGAATGATAAATCTTAAGTAGTAAGTATATTGTTTCACAGTTTATGGTTTCACAAGTCACTGCCTTAAGATTACTATTTAACTCTAACGGTTCTATAGTTTTACTATCTTAAGAGTTACTATTTCATGTTTACGGTCTCACAATTACTATTTCTTGGTTACTATCTGGCACTTACTGTCTCAAACAATACGGTCACATAGTTTAAAAATCACACTATTACGGTCTCATAGTGAAAGTTGATTACCATATCACCATAAAGATGCTTTAATGTTTTATTTATACATTATAACCCATATCATGATAATTCATTATTTTATCATTTTTACTTTCATGTGTTTTTTATCTCACGATGCTTGATATCCCTAAATGATAAAATAAAAAAAGTTTCACTCGTTCTTCACTCGAGCTCTCTTCTCTCAAATCGTAACCCTTCTTTCAACCCTTCTCTCTCTCCCAAACCTTCGGTGAATGCCCTGGATGAAACTCTCTTCGTCGTCAACTCCTAAGAAGTGCAGTTCAAAGAAGAAGTTGAAAATAACACCAAAGTTAGCACCCGAAGGCCCTCTGAATCCGAACCTAGTGAATAGAGTAGTGGTACATGAAAATGAGATATGCCCTAAGTGGATTCTATCAAGTAATTATTTGGTGTTGAAAGTGCTAACAGAGAAAGTTTAGTTAGATTGGTTCACAAAGGAGGACAAGCCTTTTTACCCAAAGCTAGTTGCATAGTTTTACCAATATGTACAATTATATTTTGATTCAGAAGATGGGTATGTTGTGCGAAGTTGGATCAATGGCCAGATTTGTACCTTTTCTTCGAGGTTATGGGATACATGCCTTAGGATACCTCATAAAGGTATTTTTTAAGACTACTAGAGAGGTCCTATAGCTCCGAGTGAGTTCTTTGTTTTTGGAAGAAGCTTTGAGAAGCTTAACTGGCAATGAAACCAAGAGGAGATCCATAGCTACCAAGCTAGATGGTGAATCTAGACTCTTGTTTAAGTTTGTTCAGAATTTGATTATCCCCATAAAATGTGATTTTGTTGTACTTAAGTATCAGGATGTATTTTTGATACATCTCATGAAAAATGGACATAAGATCAACCTATGCAAGTATGTCATACAACATATGTGTGAGTTGATCAAAACAACCTCCAAGTCAACCTCCCTATTTTATTCAAGGATTATCTTAGCTATGATTCATGCAAAAGGATTGGTTGGACTAGATGAAGAAGTCATAAAGGATTATGAGTTCTGTCTTTTGAAAGTTACAGTAAAGATAATTAAAATCAATTAGAATCCATGGAGGAAAGCATGGGTGGAAGATAATAATAGAGTTTATGAAAAGTTTAATCAGGTGGAACACCCTTCAATACCTAAGGACATTTCTGATCCTGGTTTAGATCCAGATGAACTTGTTGAATATTATGATGAGGAAGAAGAAGAAGAGGTTGTTATACCTCCAAGAGAAACTGTTCTAGTTGAGGAAGATAATGAATATTCTCCTCAAGTCTTATTTGAAAAGGAAGTTCCTATCCCTAAAAAAGTTATTGATTTGGAAGAAAAACTTACTTCAAAAGAAGAATCTGTTGCTAAGGTAAGTGGAAAGAATGTTGTAGAAGACCATATAGAAGAAGATCTTCCTATTGTGCAAGAAGCTGGCCTTGAGGAACACACAAAGAAAAAATTTATTCCTAAAGTTATTCCCTATAATGGAGAGATAATAGAGCAATCCTTTTAGTTGGATAGAAAGGAAATATATAAGGAAATTAGGTATGAATTCATGGATCTAGATCAAGGATCTAAATCTCTCAGTCCTGAGAAAGTTGCACCCATTGAGGGGGAGAATCCCCCCAATCTGGAATCTGTTGAAGTACCTAATCTGATTGATCCAAGATTAGTGGATACATTTGATGTTATTAATATTTTCATGATTTATTATATACTCCCTTTACTGATTTTATATGAAATGTGCATAATTTGTGTGAAATATTAATGTTTTAATACTAAGTATAATTTTTTAGCATTTTTAGAAGTAGTCCAATTGATTCAGTTTACTATTTTATTTATACCTATCCCCCTACTAATCCAAATTGTGTGGTTATTGGTTTTTAGGATTCCTACTTCAATATAAAACATTTCATTAGAAGGGATCATGAGCCAATTTGTCCATTTCAAGGCTCATATGGACCACACAAGAGGGCCTACAGAATCTGTGAAGAAACTAAATCATCCATGAAGATTGAATTACTGAGCTCAATCTAGAAGTTAAGATTCCTTCATTCTCCTCAAATGTTTTGGGGACAATGTAAGCAGTCTTTTATAAAAATTTCAAGGCCAAAATTCAAATACAAGGGGCCCAAATAATTCATTTAAACTCAGCCCACCATTCTGGATGGGAATTAAAATCAGTACAGTATTCATGACATGTCTCCTGATATAGTCATAAAATCAAGATTAGGTTTTGTAGTGTGATAGAGGAGATATAGTCAGCGTACTTTTTTGAAGAAATCATTCGGATTTTAAGGCATATTCCTATTTCAAAATCCATTCACATTTTGGCCATCAAAAAAGCATGGATTGAAATGGACAGTTTAACTTTGTTTAATCAAATCGCCATAACTTTGGCTACATAGGTCCAAATGACTCAAAATTTTGAGAGAAGTCATCCAAAATTATTATGTACAACTTTTAAGAATGATATATCTCAATATTAATCTGTCTATATGTCCAAATTATCGAGAAAAGTTGAGGGAAAGATTGGGAATGCCAACAGTCCACTTCCTTGGGCTATAAATACATCCCCCTCCCCTCCTTCAAAGGGGTTGGCATTTTAGAAGAGAGGAGCACATATTGGCACGACCAAATCCTTGAAAAAATCTTGGGAGGACCTTATATACTCAGGTTTTCAATTGATATACCTTTTCTCCTATCTTTGTTTCCTTTTTCTTTTGTGTTGTTCTTCGTTTGTAATCTTGTAAGTGTTAGTTTTTGTAATTCTATTTTAATGCATGTTTCTTCTTATTAATCTATTATTCTCATCCACCTTATGTTAAATAATTTTATTGGTCTTAAAATAGTTTAAATATAGTTTAATCCCCTTCCCTTATTATGCTTTCTCATTCAATTTAAAGTTATTATTTAATAATCTTCAATGTTTGTGTGTGTGTGTTCGACGCACAACTCTTTTCTTATCCCTTTCTTTTTCTTCTATTTATAATTCATAATCATAAAAATTACAACCAGATTATTAACCAAAACAATGTCTGAGTAAATATACCATTGGGGTGAGTCATAATTTGGGGATGTTATGTGATTGAGAGCCTTTGATCGATGAGTATTCTTTGAGTTAATATTGTGTATGTTGAACTTTATATGTCATGGATTAATGACATGTTTTGTTTAATATGTGGATTCCATGGATTATTGGAACCAAAAATACACTACCATAAACAAGTAATGGTAATGATTAGAACCCTAAGTTAAGTTACAGATTGGATTAAATCTTTAACACTTGGTAATTCCGATCAAAGTCATCTTGTGAAGTGAGTATTAATTTAATGCAATATAAAGCAAAGCTCAAGGATATCAAAAGATTAACTCCCTAAAAATGAACTCATCCCAATATTTATCAATTTTTTAAATCAAACATCATCCATAAATTATTTCATAAGCTCTGCAAACAAACCCCCCAATCAGAATATAATTAACTAAAAACAACCGACTATTAAAAGGTATCATCGCTGAGGATTCGACCCGAGTGCTGCTATACACATTAGCATAGCACTAGAACCTTGACCGGTCAATAGGTGATAATCGGCCATGCTTCCAAATGGAACCATTTCCTAGGATGGTGCTTTATGTAGTCATTATTTTCTAGTTATTGTAAAAAAACAAATAAAAAACACAAAATTGAAAAAAAAATGAAAAAAACACAAAGAAAACCCCGCCTTTCTCTTTCTTCCAAAAACTATATGAATGCCCTGAAGCCTCCCAAACAATCCATCGGATTTGTTTAACCCTAAAATTGAGGGAACACTTCTCCAAATTAGTAGGAATATAAGAGATAATAAAATAATTCAAGAACCAATCCTTGTCCAACCAATTGAATTAGAAATGGAGAATCCTAGGGAACAAACACTTAAAGAACTTGTTGCCCCTGATATGAATTACCAACCTCTTGGTATTCAATATCCAAACATAGAGGCTGAATTTGAACTCAAATCAGGTTTGATTCATCTTATTCCTCATTTCCATGGGCTAGCTGGTGAGGATCCACATCTCCACCTTAAGGAGTTCCAAGTGGTGTGATCTACCATGAAGCCTCAAGAGGTTTCTGAGGAACAAATCAAACTCTGAGCATTCCCTTTCTCCCTAGCTGACTCTGCCAAGTCATGGCTTTAATACCTTCCTCCTGGTTCCATAACCACATGGAATGACATGAAGCGACTCTTCTTAGAGAAATTCCTTCCTTCTTCTCGTACTTCTTCTATCCGAAAGGAAATAAGTGGTATTCTTCAATTCCCAAATGAATCACTTCGTGAGTTTCAACCTACCCACACTGCCAAATCCCTAACAAACTCTTGATCCAATACTTATATGAGGGGTTATTGGCTATGGAGAGAACTCTCATTGATGCTACAAGTGGTGGGGATCTTGTTGATAAAACTCCTGCAGCTGCAAGAGATATCATAAGAAACATGGTTGAAAACACACAACAATTCCATACTCGATCACATGCTCAAGTAAAACAATCCCAAGATAATCAATCTGTAGAGCCCAATAAGATGACCGAGTGGATGAGTGAACTTACAGGTCTTGTGTGACAACTAGCTATGGCAGCCAAATCCCCAACCTCATTTTCTCCACAATTTCTATTCCCTGGACCTATCAAGAACTTTGGAATCTGTAGCTCCCCATCTCATCCAACTAACACATGTCCACAACTTCAAGAGGATCCATATGATTCATCCGGACCAATGGAGCTTAATGCAGCATATGCTCAGAGGAACACCAACCCTCAACAATCAGGTCAGTTCATTAGAAACTTCAACCAACCCCACCCTGATCCCTTATCTTCTACCTTCAACGAAGTCTTGAGGTATGGTAATCCAATTTCTAATCCCCCTCAATTCCCTCCTCAAAACCCAAACCAATCCCAATATGGTCAAAGTGTTGGTAACTTTCAACAACCTTACTGTTTTTTTCCTCAACCTCAAAGGATCAATCATCATCTTCCTCCTCCTGGATTCCACTATCCTAATGAGCCTTCCCAATTCCCAAACCAATACAATCTCTTTCCCAAGAACCAAAATCAAGGAAATACCAATTCGGGACAAGCCTCTTCTTCCAAGCAACCCTGGGAAAGTGCAGTGGAAGATCTTTCCTCCTTCACCCATTCCAGCCTTAAAAATATTGAAACCCAAATTGGTCAAATTGTATCCCACCTTAGTCAGCAACAACCATCCAATTCTTCCCAACTCCCAGATCAACCATTACCCAACCCCAAGGGTAATGTAGGTGAAATTGCACTTAGATCGGGGAAGCAAATTTCTATGCCTCAAGATAACCACTCCAACCCCCCTTTGAATGTTGACCGAGAAAATGAAAAGAAAAAGAAAATTGAAAAGGAACCTGAAGCCATTACCTCGCCTCCTTCCATTCCACTTAGGAATACAATTCCTTTTTTTCAAGTCGTTTCTAAGCCAAATAAGTCCTTTGAACCCGATCCTGAAATGTTCAACATGTTTAGACGTGTTGAAGTCAACATTCCCCTCTTAGATGTCACACAAAAAATCCCTAAGTATGCCAAGTTTCTTAAGGAATTTTTCACCCACAAGAGGCGACTTAGGACCTTTAAAAATGTTTCCACCCAATAGTCTATTCCCATAAAGTGCAAAGATCTAGGTACCTTTACGGTTCCATGCCAAATTGGAAGTTCCCACTTCGATGATACACTCATAGACCTAGGAGCCTCAATTAATGTCATGCCCAAATACATCTTCTCCAACCTTGGTCTTGGTCTCTTATATCCAATAGGTGTTATCATTCAATTGGTCAATCGAATCACTGCTAGTCCTGAGGGTATAATTGAGGATGTCCTTGTTCGTGTGAATGATCTTATCTTCCCTACTGATTTCTATGTCCTTGACATGGAAGGTGAGACGAACTCTTCTCGATATCCCTTAATTTTAGTAAGACCATTCCTAATGACAATGAGAACCAAAATTGATGTTCATTCAAGCATCTTATCCATGGAATTTGGTGACCAACTGGTCAAGTTAAACATTTTCCAAGCCATGAGATACCCATCTGAGGATCACTCTGCATTCTCAATCCATGCTTATGAGGACATTTCTAAGAGTCAATTGAACCCCAATCCATCATGTTTTTCATGTTCTAATGACAAAGGATCTTGTGAAATATGCACCATGATTAACCAAGTCATAAATGGTGAAGTTTATGTGGACCTTTCATTCATAGACTCCATCAATTTAGAGGAACTTGAAAACTATATTGAATCCCACATCAACTCTGATCTCTACTGCTCCACCTTGGACAATATTAAGGAAAATGAATCTGAATCAACTGAAGTCCCTTCCTTCATTATTGAGTTGTCTAACCCACAAATGAAAGTTGAAACTGATCTAAAACCTCTTCTTGAACACCTGAAATATGAATTACTTTTCCATGATCACTCTTATCCCGTTATTATCTCTACTTGACTTACCAAAACTAAGGAGTCCAAACTTGTTTAGGCATTAGAGGAAAACAAAAAGGCCTTAGGTTGGACCCTAGATGACATACCGGGAATCAACCCTACTCTTTTAATGCATCATATCCATCTTGAGGAATCATCCAAACCAATTATAAAACCACAAAGAAGACTCAATCCACTCATACTTGAGGTAGTTAGGGAAGATATCATCAATCTTCTTCAAGCTGTTATTATCTACCCGATTTCCGATAGTGAATGGGTTAGTCCAATTCAAGTTGTACCTAAGAAAGGTGGGATAACTGTTGTTACAAATTAACATGGGGAGGTAGTTACAAATCTAGTGAAGAACAAATGGCGTGTGTGCATTGATTACCGAAAATTGAATTTTGAAACAAGAAAAGATCACTACCCTCTTCCATTCCTTGATCAAATGCTAGAACAATTAGCTGGAAAGTCACACTATTGTTTTCTTGATGGATACACTGGCTACTTACAAATACCAATTGCACCTCAAGACCAAGAAAAGACTACTTTCACTTTCCCCTTTGTAACATATGCATATAGGAGAATTCCTTTTGGCCTTTTCAATGATCCTTCAACATTATAGAGGTGTATGATGAGTATCTTTTCTGAATTCATTGAACACTGCATAGAAGTCTTCATGGATGACTTTACCATTTATGGTGAGTCATTTGAATCTTGCTTGAATTCACTATCTCTAGTCCTTCAAAAGTGTGTCAAGTGTAACCTTGTGTTAAATTTTGAAAAATGTCACTTCATAGTTGCAAATGGGATTGTTCTAGGGCGCATAGTTTCAAAAGAGGATATTGAAGTTGATCCTGCCAAAATTGAAGTGATCTAATCACTTTCTGAACCCACCTTTGTTTGAGACATTCGTTCATTCCTAGGTCATGTCGGTTTCTAGTGGAGATTCTTCAATAAATTCAGTAGTATTTCCCTCCCACTCACTTGTCTACTCCAAAATGATGTTGTGTTCTATTTTGATTAGGCTTGAAAGAGATCCTTCATTGAACTCAAAACTGCTCTTACATCTGCCCCTATAATCCAACCCCTAGATTGGTCCTTACCCTTTGAGTTGATGTGTGATGCTTCTGATAGAGCCATTGGGGATGTTCTTGGTCAAAGAAGAGAAAATATTCCTCATGTAATCTATTATGCCTCAAAAACATTGGATGAAACTCAATCTCACTACACTGTCACTGAAAAAGAACTTTTAGCAATTTCTTTTGCCTTAGATAAATTTCGTCCCTATCTCTTAGGTTCCAAAATAATCATTTTCACAGATCATTCTTCTATAAAGTTCTTACTCAAGAAAATTGATTCCAAACCAAGGCTAATAAGATGGATCCTAATGCTCCAAGAGTGTGACCTTGAAATCAAATATAGACCAGGAAAAGAAAACCTTGTGGCTGATCACCTGAGTAGAATTTCTAATTCTTCTCTTTCAGAAATCATTGATCCTGAATTCCCCACTGAGCACCTTTTATCTTTCACTTCAAAAATAACATGGTATGACCTAATTAAAAATTACTTGGTTTCTAGTGTTTTTCCTGAAAAATTTTCAAAAGAAAAAAAAATGAAGTTGAAAAGTGATTCAAAATACTATTTTTTGGGAAGATAATAATATTTGGAAAACTGGGGCTGACATGGTAATTAAGAGATGTGTTGATGAAGATGAACATTCCTCCATCTTAGAATTATGTAACTCACTTCCTGGAGGTGGCCACTTTGGACCAAAAAGGACCTCCTGAAAGTTCATAGACTTTTGATTCTTCTGGACTTTGCTCTTCAAGTACACACATGAGTTCTTTCAATCATGTCCCACTTGCCAAAAGTTTGGAATAATTTCAAAGAGAAATGAAATTCCCCAAAAGCCTTTAATTTTCTGTGAGATCTTCAATGTTTGGGGCATCGATTTCATGGGACCATTCCCACCTTCCAATGGATTATCATACATTATTATTGCGGATGATTATGTTTCTAGGTGGGTCGAGGTTAAACCCACTAGAAAGAATGATTCAAATATTTTTAGTGAGTTCCTAAAGACACACATCTTCCACCGATTTGGCACACCTCATGACTTGACAAGTGACTTAGGAACCCATTTTTGTAATAGAACCATGGAATCTCTTTTGAAAAAAGAATGGGGTTATACATAAAACTTCAACTGCTTATCACCCCCAGATAAATGGCATGGCTGAACTTTCTAATAGATAAGTGAAAAGAGTGATTGAGAGAATTGTAAAACCCACCAGAAAAGACTGGCCTAAAAGACTTGGTGAAGCACTTTGGGCTTATTGAACTGCCTATAAAACACCCATTAGGATGTCTCCTTTTAGGATAGTTTTTGGTAATGCATGTCATTTATCAGTTTAAATCCAACATAAGTCTTTTTGGGATGTGAAAACCTATAACTTTGATTGTAAAACATTTGGTGAAGAAAGATTGTTGCAATTGGATGAACTAGAGAAGCTTCGACTTGATTCCTATGAGAATTCCAACCTGTACAAAGAAAAGGTTAAGGTGTTCCATGACAAACACATCCTGATAAAGGTATTCCATGAAGGTGAAAAGGTATTTATTTTTAACTCTCAATTTCATCTTCACCCAGGTAAGCTTAATTCTCATTGGGAATATCCTTTTATTGTTTCTCATGTTTACCCATTTGGTGTAGTGCAATTCCAAGACCCCTCTTCAAAAAGGACATTCACAGTTAACAGACATCAGTTAAAGCATCACCATGAGAGGACACACAATCTTGGAACCACATCGACTTCCATCAGATCCACAACTTCCATAGACCCACCACCAGATGGAGACAGCGACCCACCAAATCCAAACTAGGGGGAACCTCTTTCCCTTTAACTCTCTCTCTCTCTCTCTCTCTCTCTCTCTCTTCCTCTCTCTCTGTAATGACCCAAACTTTTTGAATAGTATATTAACTTACTCTTAACAATTTAATAGAGATGTTAATGGTTAATGCAGAAAGAGGAGTCGATGGCTTCATCCAGTAGACTCGAACCTTATGAAGCCCACTTATCAGAGCTTGGGAAGGAGGTGGCATCTTTGGGCTTCGCTTTGGACCAAGTCCAAGCTGAACTCCAGCATGTCAAGATTGAACGGAAACTCCTGCGGTAGAAGTTCAAGTTAGTAGAGATTACTACTAGGGCAATGTTATCTGAGCCTTCCTCAGATTCTCTCACCATAGCACACCTTACACTTAGGTCATATGCTGGTGTTATAAGGGGCTATGTGACGAGACCGTAGCTTCTTTGTGTAATCCTTTGGGATGAATAAATTGAGATTTCCTCCTTTAGTGAAGTTTGTGAAATTTCAAATGTCCGGATAATTTTAGGATGTATTTTATTGATGAATTTTCAAAAAAAGGATATTTTAAAATATTTATTTAAACCTTAAATAATTAATGATGTGTAATGATTTTCAAAAAATGGTCCTCTACAAAAGTGTTCAGTAAGGAATTTGGAGTCTAATAAGATCAACTTAATTTTTGATGAATAGTAAATTATGAATAGTGATTTTATGCTTAGGATTAGTAATGTGACCAAATGTATTAGTAATCTCACTTAAATAAAGTTTTAATATAATTTAGACGCCTAGATTAAGTAATGTGATTCAATAAAATGGGTAAATAACGGTTTCATAAATTATTAGCCAAGTATTAGTTTTTTTGGGTGAATAGTGTTTTTTAATTAAAAATTAAATTAAAAATATTTAGAAAATTATTTTTATAAAATTGACTTTATTTTTGAACTCAGAGCATTGATATTATGTTATGGTAATTTTTGGGGATTTTTCTGAAAAATTGAATTTTTGGTGAATAGTGTATTTATTTAAAAATTAAATTAAAAATATTTAGAAAATTATTTTTATAAAATGGAGTTCATATTTTTAATTAGAGCATCGATATTTGGTTAAGGTGAAATTTTGGGATTTTTCTGAGAAAGATGAATTTTCAGTGAATAGTAAAAATGCAGTTTTAGGGTTTCGGTATGTTAAATGACATCATAACTATGTCATGATGATTTCATGAGATATTTTAAGGGTTGGAATACAAAAGGTGATGAATTATTGTATTGGGGTCCCCATGTGGCCTAACTCCATGGGAAATACCATGGGAGAGCCCATGGTTTTGAGAAAACCACTTTTGAGGTGTCCCTTGAAATTATTAAAGTATCACCTCACTTTCCCTAATCCTTTTGACTCCAAAATCATTCTTAATAAAGTTATGGTCTTATTATCTCCCAAGGATTCCTCCCAAGGTTCCCTCAAGCTTCTCAAGGTCCCAACCTTTGAGTTTTAAGAGTTACGTTTAAGGTAAGGGATCCGACCTCTCTCTTTCTTTTCAAGTAATCTCTTTTATGTCATTTCTTTTAGGCTCCATGTTCTTATGTTGGAGGATATTATTTTATATTAATCTTACTTCCCTTTTCATTTTCATATTATGAGAGACCCCCTCTTGCTCTCATCAATTCGTTTTAAGAATGTTTAAGTGGCGCCGTTAGGCTGCCGAATTTTTAAGGGATTCTTTCACCCTTCTCGTTTTTCAAAGTTCTAATTTCATGTCAAGTCTTTCAGGTTCCTTTTTATTATATTGTGGTATGATCTCTATATCTATCATACATAACTTTTATGTTCATATTATGAGAGATCCTATTTGATCTCGTCGATTCATTTTTGTTGAAGTTTAAGTGACGTCGTTAGGCTGCCGAATTTTCATAAGAGAAATCTAATTTTTGTCTTCCTTCCATGCTTTTTATTTCAAATGGTATGTCCTTAAAATTTCAATACCATGTTCATATATCCTTAATATTCGGTCCCTCTACTGTTTTATGGGTCATTTATGAATGTTTGACCCATGTCCCCTCTCTTTTCAATGTTTTCTTAAACCCCGAAACATAGTCGTTATGCTGCAGAATTTCCGTCTCAAAATGTCTCTCTCTTTTTCTAAAGTTATTTTATTTTATTAAGTGAATACTCAAATCCCTCTCTTATATAGGGGTATTCACATATATACCAAGTTGTTCTATTTTAAATTCTGGTATTTACATACATGAGACCCGCTTTCCCTTTCCGTGGGTTTAAAGTGACATAAAGATCATGTCTTTAAAGCAGTTTTTAAAACATTATGATTATGAAATGAAACCCATTTATTTTATGCTATATGGGTTTTTTATGAAATGATTTATGATGATATATGTGGCTCACATGATGATAAATACAAATTTAAGGGTGCACCCTGATAGCGCTCCAATGCATTGGGTAAAGACTTAATCTCTAGAGATGACCATTTTTAACGACGCCTTGGTGAATAACCTTGGTAATTTTAATGACACCTTGGGGATGGACCTTGGTGAAACAGAAATGATTGTCTATGTTAAATGTTTTAGCTACATCTTCAAGTTATGAAAAACATTATTTTTATTATGATATGCCTCATGATTTCTTTCTCATGCCTTAAAGTTCTTTTCATGACCTTATTGAAGTATCTCAAGTTCACATGTAAAATGTTTCTCTTGTTTCCTTTACTGGGTCTTCTGCTCACCCTTTCTTTTGATGTATGTCCCCAGGTTATGAGATGCAGTAATGAACCTAGGATGAACTTAAGGATAAGACTTTCAAGTGTTTAATAAGAATGCTTTATGTTGTTTTCATGTATTATGTTCCTGGTTTCCATAACACTAAACCTTAAAGATCCTCAGTTTTGTGTAATGTAATGAAAGTTTATGTTATATAAAGGCGGGATGCCATAGTTGGTATCAAAGGATGGTTTAGTTATTTGTGGAAATTAGGATATAAAAACTTTAGGAGAAACCCTATAGAAAAGTTTAAATATAGTATTTTGGTAAGTATTGAGTAAGTGGTTTATCAAACAAATACATCCCTGTCTGGATACGAGCAGGTAGAGGCGGCTCTGGCACAGATGTACATAGGGGTAAAACCCGAAAACACCGCTTTGAGCTAGACTCAAACGGGAACTGGTGCACGATAACGGGCCTTGCTGCACTCTTGGTTACGAGACTTCTGGGGGATATTTTTGGTTAATCACAAGCTTTTTATGAATCATTATGAAGGAATTATAGAGAAATGTAATTGTCTAAGCATGAAGTCTTAGTTTAAAGATTCATAAATGAAATAAGTTTCTCACTAGGGTTTTATCCTTTTATAAAATGGCGGGCAATAGGAGGAACCGTGCAGATGGTGACCGCAATGCACCATGTGCTGACGGCCCTCTGATGGAAGCTGGAATGGAAACATTCATGCGAATGATGAACCAACTGACTCAAGTTATGAGTAATAACTTGAATCAAGCTGAGAGGCTGATCTCACCATGAAGGGAACAACACTTTGTTGAGTCCTTCATGCGTCAACGACCACCAAAATTCAGTGGATCTACTAACCCATTGGTTGCGGAACAATGGATAAGCTCCATTGAAAAAATATTTTCTATACTCCTTTGTTCGGAACAAGAAAAAGTCACCCTTGTTGTTTACCGCCTGGAGGGAGAAGCTGATCAGTGGTGTTCACTGGTCAAAAACACGAATCCTAGAGGAGAGATGGAAGCTATGGAGTGGGAAGAGTTCTGTGGAACATTATTTAATAAGTATTTCCCTCGTTCCATGAGAACGAGAATGGAGAAAGAGTTTCTCGAGCTGAAGCATAAAGAGAACGAATCTGTCGGAAGCTATGAGATGAACTTCACCCGACTTTCACGATATACCTCTAGCTTTGTCATGGATTCAACTGGGAAGGTTGATAGATTTTTCGGTGGACTGAGACCTCATCTGTGGAAGAATCTAGCCAACCGGGACTACGATAGCTACGAGGAGATCGTGCAGAGTGCAATGAAAGTCAAGATAGAGTTTGGTGAGACACAGTGGTCTCATAAATCAAATGACAAGAAGAGATCATTGGAGCACAGTTTAGGGAATACTTTTGATCAGGGAAGAGGTGGAAAGAAAATTCAACTTACCACATGCAATAAATTTGGGAAGAAGCATCTGGGGCACTGCTTGATCGGAAGTGGAAAGTTCTACAAGTGTGGAAGAGGAGGCCATATTGCTCGGAATTGTCGTAGTGAGGTGAAGCCTCAACTCCCCAACACTAACGACAGAGGAAAGATGGTTTTGGCCCTACCTAAAGTCCATTGCTTCAAGTGTGGATAGCTTGGGAACTTTTCTAATCACTATCCAAATCCAAGGGCAGTGGAGGGGAATCACCATCAACCTCAGCAAAGGCCAGGGGAGCAAGGTCGTGCTTTTTCTATCACAACAACTGAAGTTGAAGCTCCGAATGACATGGTAGCAGGTACTCTTATTGTCCTCTCAAAACTATCAACTACTTTGTTTGATTCTAGTTCTACGCATTCCTTTGTTTCCTCCAAGTTTTCAAAGAATATAGAATCAATCCCCGAAATTCTTGAGGTAGAGTTGTCAGTCAAGACTCCAAGTGGGATTATCCATGCATCAATAGTGTTTAGAGACTCTAGTGTTTACTTTAGTGAGCACAATCTTATCGCAAATCTAGTAGTCATTCCCATGTTGTAATTCGACGTTATACTAGGGATGGAATTGCTCTCAAAGTATAATGCTAAGATCAACTACAGAAGTAAGGAAATCTCAGTAGTCTTGAATGAACGAACTACAATTATCTTCCAAGGAGAGATATCCCGAACTGATCCCTATCTAGAAGCACCTCCTATAGCTTTATTTATGGAGTTAATCGGTGATGATGATGAAGGAAAGGGAGTATACAAATAGAAGATGTTCCGATTGTTCAAGAATACATGGATGTATTTCCTGAGGAGTTACCTGGACCTCCCCCAGAAAGAGAGGTATAGTTCTCCATTGAACTCGTACCAAGATCTCAACTGATATCAAAGACCCTGTATAGAATGGAAAATGTGGAGCTATAAGATTTAAAGAAACAACTCCAAGACTTGTTGGAGAAGGGGTTTATCTGACCGAGTGTGTCTCCTTGGGTAGCACCAGTTCTCTTTGTGAATAAGAAGGATGGATCAATGTGGCTATGTATTGATTATAGAGAACTGAACGGGATCACAGTGAAGAATAGATACCCTCTTCCAAGAATTGATGATTTATTTGACCAACTTCGTGGGGATCAATTCTTCTCCAAGATTGACCTTCGATCTGGTTATCATCAACTGAGGGTGAAGAAGGAAGATATCCCAAAGACTGCCTTCCAATCAAGATATGGGCATTACGAGTTTACTATTATGCCCTTCGGCTTGACTAATGCTCCTTCTATTTTCATGGATTTTATGAATAGAGTCTTTAAGGACTACCTTGATAACTTTGTGGTAGTTTTTATTTATGATATTTTGATATATTAAAAAATTCATGAGGAGCATGAAGATCATCTGAGGGTTATTTTGAAAACTCTACGGAAGGAGAAACTCTTTGGAAAGTTCAGCAAGTGTGAGTTTTGGTTACAACAAGTGGCTTTCTTGGGGCACATCGTAACCAATGAAGGAATCTCAGTTGACCCTGCAAAGACAATGGTTGTGGAGGAGTGGCCTCAACCCACAACAATAACTGAGATTAGTAGTTTCATTGGTTTAGCAGAATATTATCGGAGGTTTGTGAAAAACTTTTCACGGCTTTCTAATCCACTAACCAAGTTGACTCGAAAAGGGGTTAAGTTCATCTGGACAAAGGAATGCGAGGAAAGTTTCCAAGAACTGAAGAAGATATTGGTTACTGCACCTGTGTTAACACTACCCTCTATCAGAGAAGGATTCGTTATTTTTAGAGATGCATATCTGAAAGGGATTGGGTGCGTCCTCATGCAAAATGACAAGGTAATTGCTTATGCATCTCGACAGTTGAATATTCATGAGAAGAATTATCCTACGCATGACCTAGAGCTAGCGGTGATTGTTTTTGCTCTAAAGATATGGAGGCACTATCTTTATGGGGAGAAATGTGATATATACACTGACCACCAAAGTTTAAAGTATATTTTCATACAGAAATAATTGAACATGAGACAAAGGAGATGGTTGGAGCTTATTAAAGACTATGATTGTTCAATTCATTATCACCTTGGAAGAGAAAACAAAGTCGCGGATGTGTTAAGTAGGAAAGACCTTGTTGTTATGGAAACATTTAGGATCCTAGGAGATCCCTTGATTAAAGATCTAGTAAAACTGGACATGGGAATTGTAAGGGAAGGGACATCATCAACCCTATCCCAAATGATTTTTCAACCTTCATTACTAGAGAAGATCAAGAAGGCTCAAAAAGAAGATCCTTTGCTGCAGGAGAAGTTTGAGGCTGTAAAGGATGGGAAGTTCCCTGATTTCAATATTGATCAAGAAGGTGTATTGAAATTTCGTACAAGATTATGTGTTCCATCTATTCTGGAGATAAAGAAAGAACTGATGGATGAATCTCATAGCTCTACTTTCTCTATACATCCGGGAAGCACTAAAATGTATAGAGACCTTCGTGATCATTATTGGTGGGATAACATGAAGTGGGAGATTGCTGATTACACTAAAAGGTGTCTAGTGTGTCAACAAGTAAAGGCAGAATGACAACTTTCTAAGGGGGTATTACAACCGCTACCCATACCAGTATGGAAGTGGGATAATATCACTATGGACTTTGTAACTAGTCTCCTGAAAACATCCAAAGGAAACAATGCGATATGGGTTATTGTGGACCATCTCACCAAGACCGCCCATTTTATCTCTATTCGGGAATATTTCTCTCTAGATTAACTTGCCAAGATATACGTAAAGGAAGTGGTAAGGCTGCATGGGGTACCACTATCCATCGTGTCTGATCGTGATCCAAGATTCACATCAAAATTCTAGAGAAGTCTTCAACATGCTCTGAATACATAATTGAATTTTAGTATGGCCTATCATCCTCAAACTAATGTCCAATCTGAAAGGACTATTCAGACACTCGAAGACATGCTGAGATTATGCTCAATGGAATTTAAAGGTGGATGGGATCAACACCTCCCATTAGTTGAGTTCTCCTATAACAACAGATTCCATTCGAGTATTCAGATGGCACCATATGAAGCTCTATATGGAAAGTGATGTATAACTCCTACTTGTTGGGATGAAACTGGTGAGAGAAAGCTTCTTGGGCCTGATCTTGTGCAAGAGATGATAGAATATGTTCATGCCATCCAACAACACATAAAGGCTACTCAGAGTCGGTAGAAGAGCTATGCTGACAATCGTCGAAGGAACTTGGAGTTTGGTGTTGGCGACAAAGTCTTCCTTCGAATTTCTCTATGGAAGAGATTCATGAGGTTTGGGAAGAAAGGGAAGCTCAGACCTAGGTACATTGGCCCCTATGAAATCCTTGATCGCATAGGAGCAGTGGCCTATCGACTATCACTTCCACCGAACCTAGCTCAAGTTCACGATGTCTTCCATGTATCTCTCTTAAGGAAGTACATACCCGACCCTTCGCATGTACTGAACCCAAAGGTGGTACAATTGGAACATAACCTCTCTTATGAGGAGCATCCAATGGAGATCTTAGACCGTAGAGACAAGGTTCTACGAAACAAGACTACCCACCTTGTGAAAGTGTTGTGGAGGAATCATAAATATGAAGAAGCGACTTGGGAGCCTGAGGAAACAATGAAGAAAAGGTACCCTCACCTTTTCGACTAGGCCTCAAGTATAAAATTTCGGGGATGAAATTTCTGAAGGGGGGAAGAATGTAACGACCCAAACTTTTTGAATAGTATATTAACTTACTCTTAACGATTTAATAGAGATGTTAATGGTTAATGCAGAAAGAGGAGTCGATGGATTCATCCAGTAGACTCAAACCTTATGAAGCCTATTTATCAGAGCTTGGGAAGGAGGTGGCATCTTTAGGCTTTGCTTTGGACCAAACCCAAGCCAAACTCCAGCGTGTCAAGCTTGAACGGAAATTCCTGTGGGAGAAGTTCAAGTTAGTAGAGATTACTACTAG
Source organism: Viscum album (assembly GCA_963277665.1). Taxonomy (NCBI): domain Eukaryota; kingdom Viridiplantae; phylum Streptophyta; class Magnoliopsida; order Santalales; family Viscaceae; genus Viscum; species Viscum album. Next base: position 1,454,787,370 of record OY728145.1, read on the forward strand.
GGAAATGTTATCTGAGCCTCCCTCAGATTCTCTCACCATAACACACCTTACACTTAGGTCATATACTGGTGTTATAAGGGGCTATGTGACGAGACTGTAGCTTTTTTGTGTAATCCTTTGGGATGAATAAATTGAGATTTCCTCCTTCAGTGAAGTTTGTGAAATTTCAAATGTCTGGATAATTTTAGGATGTATTTTATTGATGAATTTTGAAAAAAATGATATTTTAAAATATTTATGTAAAACTTAAATAATTAATGATGTGTAATGATTTTCAAAAAATGGTCTTCTGCAAAAGTGTTCAGTAAGGAATTTGGAGTGTAATAAGATCAACTTAATTTTTGGTGAATAGTAAATTATGAATAGTAATTTTATGCTTAGGATTAGTAATGTGACCAAATGGAGTAGTAATCTCACTTAAAGAAAGTTTTAATATAATATAGATGCCTAGATTAAGTAATGTGATTCAATAAAATGGGTAAATAACAGTTTTATAAATTATTAGTCAAGTATTAGTTTTTTCGGGTGAATAGTTTTTTTTAATTAAAAATTAAATTAAAAATATTTAGAAAATTATTTTTATAAAATGGAATTTATTTTTGAACTCAGAGCATCGATATTATGTTATGGTAATTTTTGGGGATTTTTCTGAAAAAATGAATTTTCGGTGAATAGTGTATTTATTTAAAAATTAAATTAAAAATATTTAGAAAATTATTTTTATAAAATGGAGTTCATATTTTTAATCAGAGCATCGATATTTGGTTAAGGTGAAATTTTGGGATTTTTCTGAGAAAGATGAATTTTTAGTGAATAGTAAAAATGCAGTTTTAGGGTTTCGGTATGTTAAATGACATCATAACTGTGTCATGATGATGTCATGAGATATTTTAAGGGTTGGTCGACCAAAGTTGATGAATTATTGTATTGGGGGCCCCATGTGGCCTAACTCCATGGGAAATACCATGGGAGAGCCCATGGTTTTGAGAAAACCACTTGTGAGGTGTCCCTTGAAATTATTAAAGTATCACCTCACTTTCCCTATAAATACCAAGCTATTCTCTCATCCTTTCGACTCCAAAATCATTCTCAATGAAGTTCTGGTCTCCTTAACTCCCAAGGAGTCCTCCCAAGGTGCCCTCAAGCCTCTCAAGGTACCAACCTTTGAGTTTTAAGAGTTACGTTTAAGGTAAGGGATCTGACCTCTCTCTTTCTTTTCAAGTAATCTCTTTTATGTCATTTATTTTATGATCCATGTTCTTATGTTGGAGGATGTTATTTTATATTAATATTACTTACCTTTTCATGTTCATATGATTAGAGACCCCCTCTTGCTCTCATCAATTCGTTTTAAGAATGTTTAAGTGGCGTCGTTAGGCTGCCAAATTTTTAAGGGATTCTTTCACCCTTCTCATTTTTCAAAGTTCTACTTTCATGTCAAGTTTTTTAGGTTCATTTTTATTATGTTGGGGTATTATATCTATATCTATCATACTTAACTTTTATGTTCATATGATGAGATATCCTATTTTATCTCTTCAATTCATTTTTTTGAAGTTTAAGTGACGTCGTTAGGCTGCCGAATTTTCATAAGAGAAATCTAATTTTTGTCTTCCTTCCATGTTTTTCATTTCAAATGGTATGTCCTTAAAATTTCATTACCATGTTCATATATCCTTCATATTCAGTCCCTATACTGTTTTATGGGTCATTTATTAATGTTTGACCCATGTCCCCTCTCTTTTTAATGTTTTCTAAAACCCTGAAACATAGTCGTTATGCTGCAGAATTTCCGTCTCAAAATGTCTCTCTCTTTTTCTAAATTTCTTTTATTTTATTAAGTGAATACTCAAAGACCTCTCTTATATAGGGTTATTCACATATATACCAAGTTTTTATATTTTAAATTCTAGTATTTACATACATGAGACCCGCTTTCCCTTTCCGTGGGTTTAAAGTGACATAAAGATCATGTCTTTAAAGCAGTTTTTAAAACGTTATGATTATGAAATGAAACCCATTTATTTTATTCTATATGGGTTGTTTATGAAATTATTGATGATGATATATGTGTCTCACATGATGATAAAGACAAATTTAAGGGTGCGCCCTGATAGCGCTCCAATGCATTGGGTAAAGACTTAATCTCTAGAGATGACCATTTTTAACAACGCCTTGGTGAATAACCTTGGTAATTTTAATGACACCTTGGGGATGGACCTTGGTGAAACGGAAATGATTTTATATGTTAAATTTTTTATCCACATATTCAAGTTATGAAAAATGTTATTTTTATTATGATATGCCTCATGATTTCTTTCGCATGCCTTAAAGTTCTTTTCATGACCTTATTGAAGTATCTCAAGTTTACATGTAAAATGTTTCTCTTGTTTCCCTTACTGGGCCTTCTGCTCACCCTTTCTTTTGATGTATGTCCCCAGGTTATGAGATGTAGTAATTAACCTAGGATGAACTTAAGGAGAAGACTTTCAAGTGTTTAAGAAGAATGTTTTATGTTGTTTTCATGTATTATGTTCTTGGTTTACAAGACACTAAACCTTAAAGATCCTCAGTTTTGTGTAATGAAATGAAAGTTTATGTTATAAAAAGGCGGGATGACACACTCTCCCTCTTTCTTCTTATTACCCTCTCTTTCATTTTTTTACCACTTTCCTCATCATAGTTTTTATTTACTCTTTTTGTGGTGTTTCTTTATAAAAAAAACCTGAAAAACTAAAAAACAATAATAAAAATCACTTTAAAAAATATGGAAAAGAAAGAGTCATGAATACTCACCTTCAGTTTTTTAGATTTTTTATAACCATTTTTGGGAGTCAAAAGACATGTTTTCATCTCAAAAATTTTGTATTTTCATCATGGATTTGGATAAAGAATTTTGTGTCAAAACCAACAAATTTTGAATGCTCAATTTTTTATTTGGAAAATGATTTTCCCCAACCGTGAGAACCAACACTAGCTTTCATGCCAAGGTCACCTATGGACATCTTTTAAAAATTTGTGTTTTTTTTACCCCCATTTGTGAGTCTTGAGTTTTTGGACCTTTGCGCGGAATTTCCTACTTTGTAGTGCATTAATATGATAGAGGCGTTTTATAAACCACATGAGAATCACAATAGCCAAATAGCCTCCCATTTCCCTTACATTAATCCTCCTTTTGAAATACCCTTCGAGCCTATGAAAACATTTTCTTTGATAGCCACATTACAATACCAATACCTTATCCTACCTAATATCTACATAGATTTACATTTCATTATTTATTGAAATTTAAGTGTGGGGGGGAATGGATTTCATTTTTTTTGTGCCCTTTTATTGATTTTCAATGAGTTGTCATATGATTGAGGGAAAGCATCCATTTTAGTGTGGGGGAGAGGTTTTAATTCATTGAGTTTTAAGGAATTTAATGTACTTTCATTTATGTAATTTTGTAAGTGTTACTGACAAGTGTTCAAAAAATCAAAAAAAAATCAAAAAAAAAACAAAAATGGGTTGTATCTTGGGTAGGTCAAAAATAACTCTTCCTTAACCTTTTATCTTGTTATAACTATTACAATTAGTGTCATGAGGAGATCAATCATGGGTTGGGATATGAGTGTGATATCTTTTTCAAGTTCAACTTTCAAAAAAAACAAGAACACTTATGTCATTGAGAGAAGTTTTGTGTTTTGTAAATATTTCATCTTCTCATACCCTTCAAATTTTCTTCCTATATTGTGTCTTTATTCACATAATCATTCCCTTTTAAATATGTGTTTTCATTTCCTTCCATGATTCATTTCAAAAAAAATTGTACATTTTTTCCATATTGGTGTTTTACCCCCTTTTTCCTATCTTTTGGATATCATCTTCCTACCATCCCATAGCCACAGAAAAACCCCTAAAAAGACCTCTTGATTTTTGAGCACTTTAGGATAGGGAGTGGAATATGAGAGCTCTTACAAACTCTAAGATTTCCACTTTTGGTTGGTGAATGAGTTAAGCTCCATAAATTAATTTTATCATCTTGAGAGGAGTAAGTTTTGTGTGCCACCATTTTCTATTTCTAAATTTAAGCATGAAAAAATGAATTATTTTTGGAACATTTTTTCTATAACAAATTGTGGCGGAATTCAATATGGATGAGTGAAATTGTCTAAACCTCCCCTGATTGGGGGAAAATTTAATATTTGTTGGTGAGTAAAAATGATTTTGTTATGTTTTTTATATTTATTGTACATGAGGACATGCGCAAGACTAAGTGTGTGGGATTTGATGTTATTAATATTTTCATGACTTATTATATACTACATTTACTAATTTTATATGAAATGTGCATAATTTATGTGAAATATTAATGTTTTAATACTAAATATAATTTTGAGCATTTTTAGAAGTAGTCCAATTGAGTCAGTTTACTATTTTATTTATAACTATCACCCTATTGATCAAAATTGTGTGAATTTTGTTTTTAGTATTCCAAATTCAATATAAAACATTTCATTATAATGAATCTTGGGCCAATTATTCCATTTTAAGGGTCATATGGATCACACAAGAAGGCCCACAGAATCTGTGAAGAAATTGGATCATACATAAATATTGAATTATTGGGCTCAATACAGAAGTTAAAATTCATTCATTCTCCTCAAAAGTTTGGTGGAGAATGCAAGGAGTCTTGGATAAAAATTTCAAGGCCCAAATCCAAAGAAAAGGGGCCCAACTGATTCATTTAAACTCAGCCCACCATTCTGGAAGGGAATTAAAATTAGTACAGTATTCATGACATATCTCATGATATATTTATCAAATCAAGTTGATATTTTTCAGTGTTAAATAAGAGATATAGGCAGCTGACTTTGTTGAATAAAACATTTTGATTTTAAGGCATATTCCTATTCAAAAATCCATTCACATTTTGGCCATTGAAAAAGCATGGATAGAAATTGAAAGTTTAACATTGTTTATGAAAACCACCATAACATTGGCTCCATAAGTCCAAATGCCTCCAAATTTTGAGAGTAGTCGGAAAACTTTATTATCTACAAATTTTAAGAATGAGATATCTCGATATTCATCTGTATAGATTTCCAAATCATCGAGACAAGTGGAGGGGTAGTTTTGGAATGCAAACAGTCCACCACCTTGGGCTATAAATACATCCCCTCCTATCCTTTCAAAAGGGTTGGAATTTCAGAAGAGAGGAGCATCAATTGGAATGATCAAAGCCTTTCCAAAGGCTTGGTATAAACTACTATACTCAAGTTTTCACTTGATAGACCCTTCCTCCTCTCTTTTTTTTCATTTACTTTTGTATTCTTCTTTGTTGTAATCTTGTAAGTCTTTGTTTTTGTAATTCTATTTTAATGAAAGTTTCTTTTTATTCATCTATTATTATCATACACGTTTTGTTAAATAATATTATTGTTCTTAAAATATTTTAAATATAGTTAAATCCCCTTCCCTTATTGTGCTTTCTTATTCAATTTAAAGTCGGTATTTAATTCTCATCATTGTTTGTGTGTGTGTGTTCGACGCCCAACTCTTTTCTTATCCCTTTATTTTTCTTCTATTTATAATTAATCATCATAAAAATTACAACCAAATTATTAACCAAAACAATTTCTGAGTAAATCTACCATTGGGGTGAGTTATAATTTGGGGATGTTAAGTGCTTGAGAGAATTTGCTCGATGGATATTCTTTAATTTAACATTGTGTATGTTAAACTTAGAATGTCGGGGATTAATGACATGTTTTATTTAACATGTGGTTTACATGGATTATTGGAACCATAAATACACTACCATCAACAAGATCTTATTGAGATTATAATGCTAAGATAAGTTAAGGCTTGGATTAAAGCCTTAACACTTAGGAATTCCAATCAACGTTATCTTTTGAAGTGGGTGTTAATTTAAATGAAATATAAAGAAAATCTCAAGTATATCACAAGATTAACTCCCTAATAATGAACTCACCCCGATATTTATCAATTTTTTAAATCAATATTAATCAATCAATCATTTCATAAGCTCTGAAAACAAACCCTCTAATCAGAATACAATCAACTAAAAATAATCGACCATTAAAAAGTATCATCATTGAGGATTCGACCCGAGTGCTGCTATACACATTAGCAGAGCACCGGAACCTTGACTGTTCGATGGGAGATAATCGGCCCCGCTTTCAGTGTGTCTCTGATTTTGATGGATCCTTATCGGATGATTCCTATAGAGTTTCATGAGTTGAGATTATAGGTGGATGATCTGATGCATATGGGTTTCATCTAACCTAGTGTGCCTCTATGGGGTGCACCAGTGTTATAATCCAAGAAGTTTTATGGTAGTATGAAGTTGTTTATAGACTACCAGAGGTTAAATTAGATAATGATAAAGAACCATTACTCTCTTGCAAGGATCGATGATAGAGGGGTTAATTGGTTTTCAAAGGTCTAATTAAAATTTAGATATCACCAGATGATGGTGAAAGATGAGGATATCCCAAAGACTGCCTTCAGGTGAAAGTATGGACACTTTGAGTTCATAGTCATGTTGTTCATTGTTACAAACACACTAGAAATTTTCATGGTTCTCATGAAATCTGTGTTTCAAGAGTTCCTAGATAGGTTCTTTTTTATATTCATTGATGATATCTTAATCTACTCGAAAACAGAGGAGGATCATGTCAAGCACCTCATAGCTACTCTATGGGTCCTATGACACCACCAGATTTATGGTAAGTTGTATAAGTGTGAGTTCTAGACACAAGAGGTGAATCTACTTGGACATGTTGTATCTCAATAGGGTGTTTCAACAGATCCATCAAAGGTTGAGGAAATTGTTTCTTAGGAAGCACCCAAGAACATGGTAGAGGTTAGTAGTTTTCTTGGTCTCATGGGTTATTATCAGAGGTTCGTGCCTAATTTCTCTCAATTTTCAGCCCCAATAATTTTTATGACTATAAAGGACCAAGATTTTGTAAACTTATTAGTGTCAATCAGCATTAAACTATCTAAAAGGGAAGTTGATCAGTGATCTAGTGATTTATTTTCTTGAGGAGGGTGTTTTGTTTGATGTTTGATGTGACATGTCACATCTGGTCTTGGGATGCATATTGATTCAAAAAAGAGTGGTGATCTTTTATGGTTCTATGAAGTTATATTCCCATAAGAATAATTATTCCACCCATGATCTAGAGTTGGTATTAGTTGTGTTTTCACTAAATTTTTTGTGAAATTACCTCATCATTGAGTGTTTTTTGGTTTACACAATCAACGAGAGCCTAAAATATGTTTTCTCTCATTGAGATTTGAATATACGTTAGTATAGGTGGATAGATTTTATTTAGGATTATGATTATGGGATCTCTTACACCTTGGGAAAGAGGAATGTTTTTTTTGACGCGTTAATTTAGAAGTCCTAAGAAGAGGTGGTTTGGGAGTTTGTGGATGTTTAGAAAGTCATGAAGGATCTTACAGTAATGCATCTTGAAGTTTGTGAGTATAGTGTTCATGGATTTATTTTTCATATGAATGTGTATTTTTCTTTGATGAAGAGGGTGGAGGAGTATTTTTGGGGAGACTTAGAGGTAGTGGTGATGCATGACCATGTTGGTCATGGTGATGCTTCAAAGGGATGGTCGAAGGATGGTCAGAACAGGGTGTTGTTGTAGGGGAGGTTGTTTGTTCTATAAATGATGCACAGGTGAGTTATCCATGAGTTTAACATATCACCTTTAGTTGTGAATCTTAGTGTTACCAAGATGTATCATGGCTTGAGGGTATAGCTTTGGTGGTTGAGGAAGAAATGGTTAATGGTAGAGTTTGTGGCATGGTATCTGGTTTTACAGTAGGTGAAAGCGGAGGACCATATTCTTGGAGGTTTTTTGTATTCCTTGGATATTCCTAAGTGAAAATGGGAATACATATTGATTGATTTCATCACCAGGTTACCCTGAGCTCAAGGATTTCAGGATGCAGTTTGGTTATTGGTGGATCGATTGATAAAGTTAGCTCACTTTTTGGTGATCTGTAAATCGAGTACCGTGGATGTTTAAGTGAAGAGGTATGTGGATAATATGGTTAGGCTTCATAGGGTTTCTAGGACCATAATATATGATCAATATCCTTGTTATACCTTATTAGTATGGAGGGTATTGAAACATTCTTTTGGAACCCAATTACACCTTAGCACTATTTTTCACCCTCAGATAGATGGGTAGACAGAGCAGACTATCTAGATTCTAGAGGATATGTTTCAAGCATGCATCCTATAACTTGGTGGATCATGGGTAAGGAGCCTTCCTTTGGTAGAGTTTGAATACAATAATATCTATTGTTTTTCCATTATAATGGATCTATTTTAGGTGTTTTATGGGATTCCATCCTATTCTCAGTTGTTCTAGATAGTGGTTGGGGAGATAATAGTTATAGGTCCTGATGTGGTGTAGAGCATGACTGAGAAGATTCAGTTGGTGCAAGAGCATATGAGGGCAGCACAAGAACGTCAGAAGGCCTATGCTAATCATAGGTGGAGAACCATAGAGTTCAAATTTGGAGTCCATTTTTTCTTGAGAGTTTCCCCTTGATGTGGACAATTTAGGTTTGGCATGGGGAGTAATCTCTCACCCTAATTTATTCAGATCTTTGAGGTTTTGGGGAGAGTTGGTTTGGTGGTGTATCATTTTGTGTTTTCACTACACCTAGAGAGGATTCGTGATGTCTTCCACATGTCACAGCTTCATCGGTATCTTCACAATGACTCGCGTATTATTGACTAGGGAGAGTTAGATATTGAGGACAACACAACATTCATGGAGTAGCTGATAGAGATATGAGATCATCGAGAGAGGGTGTTTTTTGGACAAACCATACCCTTAGTTTGCGTGTTGTGGAGGCATGGTGGCCTCGAGGAAAGTAATTTGGAGCGAGAGATGTTGATGTGTGCCCAGTACCCAGAGATGTTTTGAGTTTTTCTTTGATCTATTCTATTTTAATGATGTAATAGTTGGATCTTATTATTTTATGATATGTGTTATTTCCTTGTTGGTGTGATGTTTGATAAAGATTTTGGTATATAAGGAGGGAAAGTCCTGATTCCTAATCAAGATGTGTTATACTATGACATGATTAAAACCATGAGGGTGATTCAATACCAACCAAAGTAGACAATATCTTAACATGGAAGATATAATTCATTGACTTATAAGCTTGGGGTGGTGTTGTATGTGTTGGTTGTGGTGGTTATGGTGGTGGTTGGTTTGGGTTGTGTAGAGGTTTATATGGTTGTGTGATGATGTGGTTGTGTGGACATGTAGTGTTTTATAACTGGTATTGAATGTGTGATTTTGTGCCCAATGAGAGGTTTTTATATGGTCGTGTGGTGTTGTGGTTTTGTGGGATGTTTTGTAGTTGTTTTGATTTGGCATGTTTGGCTAGTGGTATCATTCGAGGTGTTATGAGATCCTTGAGAGTTATCTCGTGGGATGGTTGTTTAGACCCCTTTCTTTTCTTAGGTTAGTTTTGATTCTTGAGGGTGAGAATCATTTGATAGGTATCTGATGTAATGATATGTGTCTTCCCTGTCTGTTACATTATTGGTTTTGTGGTCGGGGGTGTTTGGAAGAGGTATTAGAGGGTTCTATGGATTTAGAGTTGCAATTGTGCTACAACAATCTTTTTACGTTGTAAAAGAGGGGTTTATGGCGTAAAGGTGTGGTTTATGAATTATGTGGCTAGTCGGTTTACGACTTGTACATGAAAAATGGGTGGTTATGAAAAAGGGTTTTATTCTATACGATAGAGATTTATGGCGTTAGTTTAATGAATCCTGAAGCACCATTAATTTCATCAAAAAACAAAGATATAAATTTTTACGACCTAAAAAGTGGTTATACTATGTGGGCATGTGGAATTTACGATGTAAAATTATAATTTTCTAAGACATCACAGATTTCTACCCCAATGTCATAAGTACTAATCTTAGACGACATCATTTGATGGAATTTTAGAAGAACATACATCATCATCTCCACTAACAGGTGATCAACTATTTGAGAAAGTAAAAGATTTAGACACTGATTTTGGTAAACCGTTTTTGAAAAACCTTACAAAAATTGATTGGTAAAAGAGATTGGTTTTTTTGAATTACCATATTGGAATTGTCGGTACATATGACATTTTCTTGATGTTATGCATATTGAAAAAAATGCATGTGATAGTGTCATCAACACGTTGCTAAATGCACCCAATAAAATAAAGAATGTAATCAAGGATAGGTTGTACATGGTCGATATGGGAATATGAGAAGAGTGAGTGCTAGTAAAGGGTGAAAAATGAACTTTTCTTTTTATATCTACTTACACCCTTTCCAAGCAGTAGTGATATCAGTTTTGCAACTTCTTTAATGATGTAAAGGTTCCAGAGGGGCATTCATAAAATATTAAGAATATCGTGTCAATGACCAATTTAAAGTTAAATGGTCTGAAATCACATGAATGTCATGTTTTGATACAATATCTAATTCCTATATATTTATGTTGTAGTTTTTCCAAGAATGTCTATTATACATTAACCAAGCTCTATTTTTTATTCAAAACTATATGCAGTAAAGTTATAGACTCGACAAAATTACCGACTATTGAAATATAAATTTTCATCATATTATGTGAATTGGAAATGTTCTTCGCACCATAATTCTTTGATATGATGGTTTACTTGGTGAGAGAGATTCAACTATGTGGTCTTGTACACTATAGATGGATGTACCCCATTGGACGGTATATAAAGATTTTGAAAGTGTATGTCAAAAATAAAAGTTGGATAGAGGGTTGTATTGTTGAGTGATATATTGTTGAGGAAGTCATTTAATTATGTACTAAATACCTATCTAGTGTGGAAATCATTGGTTTACCAAAATCTCATCACATTGGGTCGCTTGCGGGTGAAGGAATTTCTAGAAGAGATAATTTCACAATCAATATTACAAATAGGGAGCAGGACCACCTTTATGTTTTGCATAACAGTTTGGAGGTTTACCCATATTTTGAAAACCACAAAAAAATTCTTAGGAATTTTAATCCATAAAGGGATGAAATATGGATACCAAATACACATAATCAATAGTTTATAGGATAGTTTTAGGAATATATTTTTAAGGACACAGATGAAAATATGGATTCAATTTCAAAAAAAAAATTGATAGTTATCTATAGGACTAAGTTTATAAGTATTATCTTACAATGGTTATGTAATTAATGTTTATAAATTCTATATAAATGAACATGATTAAGATAGTACCATGAAAAATAGTGGAGTTACACTTTTGGCTGAAGTGATGCATGTTTCTGGCATTATCAAACAAATATGGGAGTTGGATTATATAACATTCCAAGTGCCTATTTTCAATGCAAGTGGGTTGATAACAAGAGTGTTGTTGAAATAGATGATTTTGGATTCATGAAAGTGGGTTTCATTAAGTAAGAGTATAAATAAAAACCATTTATAATGACATCAAAGTAAGTACAAGTATTTTATGTTCCAGATCCCGCAAACTGAAAGTGGTCAATTGTTCTGTTATCAACCAAAACCACTGAAAGGTCGGATGAAAATTCAAATGATGATGACCCTTTAATTGGTAAATCACAATCATTTCACATTATTCCCCATGTAGATTATATTTTTTATGTCATAGGATACCACAATGAAGGGATTTGGATAGTCGATAGAGGAGTAAAATCCCTTCATCCTTTAAAAAAGAGTTCAATAATCATATTTTTTTGTAATATACATTGTGTTACCTCATGTTATTATCTATTAATTTTTGTATTTATGTGATCTAAATTAAATATTAAACCAATTCTATAGATAACAACTTCTACAAGTGTCGTTGCTCCTAATCCTGGGGAATAATAGGTCTCTCAACATGTTGTTGCTCACAGTGCAAAGGAACAATGACCTTCTAAACATGCTGGTGCTCCCAATCCTGAGGAAAAATAGTTCTCTAAAACTACTATTTCTATCAATGTATAGGTACAACCTTATACACATACTAGTGCTCCCAATCCTGAGGAATAACAGGTCTCTCAACCTTTTGTTTCTCCCAGTTCAAAGATACAATGACCTTCTACACATGATGATGCTACCACTATAGATTAGAAACATATTGTCAATGTTGAATCCAAGGAAATGGTAGGTGGTGAAGGATCAGCAATACAGATAAAAAATTAGCATCTTAGTTTGATGGTGTTATCAAAAATAATTAAGGTAAAAAGATAAGGCATCAAATACGAGGTCAGATGCAATGCATGTGGCGAACATGTTAACCCTAACAAGGCTATGTTCAGTAGTTATATTGGAATCATCACTAGAAAACACGTACTGATTAATATAGATTTGTGGCACCATGTTGTGTTTATTCTTAAGACACTGATGTGGGAAGAGATTGAGGTAACATTATGATATCATTTCTTTATTTTACTAAAAAATAAAATAATGAAACATTGACTTAATTTTTATCATCCCTTGCAGAGTTCATTTACAGTAAATGAATCCCACAAGAAATATGTGTTAAGTATTGTTGAAAGTATTCACAGAGTATTTCACACAATTCTAAAGAGAAAACATCTTAAAGATTTCAAAGGGAAAATAAACCTACACCCACCACTTATGTATACACACCTGATAACCCAATAAGCACGGGATGTGTTTACTAGCCATTGTGGGGAGCTGTCTATTCAGGTATATTGTGTCTGGTAATAAATTTTTTAAAAATATGTGTATTCATCACATTTATTGATAATTTTTTATTTATGAAACAACAACTGGGTGCTAAAAATAAGGAATGGTCAGAAAAACCAATGTACCCCTACCGTAAAGCAAGGATGGGGTACGCTTCACTTGAAAAAAAATGGTATGTATTTTAAATTTACCATAATATTTTTATGTGACATAAATCAATAGCATAATTATCTTCCTATGTTTATATACATATTTATGAATCCAAATCCAAAGTCACTTTCATCACACACCATGTGCTTGGAAGGAGGCATGTGTAAATAAAGATGGGATAATAATAGATGAAAACACACAAAAAAGTGTGAGAAACATGTGTAAGTATGACATAATAAAAAAATGCTTTAAATCACTATTACATAACAATGATTACTTATTTTCCTATATTTTATATTCAACATAGTCACAAGAATCATCAACACCTATACCAGATGAACACCTACTATATGTGGCCATGAAGCGGTCGGAACGGTATGGTCACGTTAGAGGTGTGGGTTTTGGGGTGACCCCCCAAAAATATTTTGAGATAAAAAAAACAATAGGATGATAAAAGTAAAGAAATGAATGAGATGAAATCAAGATTAGCTACCCTTGAAGAAAAATTTCAATGGTAGAGTGAGTTGTTAGCAACTGTTATGGGGGGAGCAAAGAGAAGAAACAACTCAAGAACAGCCATTGCATGAAGATCCCCCACCCCCACCCTCACCAGATTTGAGGAAAGCCATTCCCCTCAAAGAGTTTTCTTAGTTGAGGTAATAGATATTCTAATAATTATTTATGTGAAATGTGAATCAGACAGACACTAATACCTTTCCTCTACTAATATTCTATAGGGTGAAAATGACTGTGATTTATATCTACCAACACCCACCCATCAACTTGTAGTGAGGGATACATTTTTCAATATCCAAGATAACAGGCTACACAACATACCACTTCTAACAGGTCATGTGATAGTGATGATTAGCATAGCTAATGATCTGAGTTCCAAGCTACCCGTTTCACTTGATGACGGCGATATTCATATGGTTGACTGAGCTGTTTGAACATTCGTTGTATGGTTGTCACGTCTTGTAAAAAAACATGTCAATGAGGAGGTATTCATTTGTAATTTATTTTTCAAGCTAAACCTTTAACAATTAAAGAAAAAAAATTATAAAACGATGAATATTATTACATACAGGCAAAGGGAAGTGGGTGAAACTAAAGACCAACTCAAAACCATCGAAAGGATTGACCAACCGATCAAAAAGATCTTCTAAAATCACCTTTACCCTAATTGTTCTATATTCACATTTACTAATATTGAAGGTTTATATGGATATAAAGTTAAAAAATGGTAGTACTCACATAGTTGATTTTGAAGAAAATATGTACGGAGAGGAACGTGAAGACTACATTAGTGTTGATAATGTAAATGAAATTCTTAACTATGAATGGCTAGGAGCCTCAGTTGTAAATGTATACATGAGGTATGTTTTCATGATTTTTTTCCAAAATATGATATACTATATCAATTATGACTAAATAAATTTCTTATTTTTGGTAGGTGTATATATAAAAACTAATTGAATGGATTTCCCCATGAAAAAAAATGGGCCGGTTAGTCCTCACACCACCTCTACAAAACAAACAAAAATAGAATAAAAAATGGATGAAATAGTGGAAGGTATGGTCAAATCGTTTGAAAGAAAACTTTTAAATGACAAAATATTCTTAATACCAACATTATAGGGGTAAAACTATAAAATTTAATCATATCAAATATATTCTTTATTTATTTCATTACTTTTCCCTTTTTGTGTTTTTAAGAAACATTGGATGCTCATTATGGTCAATTTGGATACTCCAAATATTTATTTCCTAGATTCGCTACATGGATACCCAATAAACCAACCAAAAATTATAGCATTTTTCAATAATTAATACACTACATACAACAATTTAGAACTAAATTTCAAGTTATATAATTTATATTATCTTTTAATTAGGATTCTGTTATGATAGAGCGGTGCATCAATATCGTGAAAAACAAGGAATGAGGCTCGAGGATAAGCATAAGCATGCTTACAAGTTCTATGAATGGACAAGTATCAGGGTATATATAATAATATTTCACTATCCAAACACATATCAAAACAAATTACTTATTTTTCTCAATGATTCCGTAGTGTTTGAAACAAACAAATGGAAAATATTATGGTTATTATGTTTATAAATTTATGAGAGAGATCATATTATATGAAAAAACTAGCATCCCCAAATAGGTATTTTCAAAGATAATTACTATTTAATTTAAAATATTTATTAATCCTTTGTGTATTTATATTTTTTCAGTACTGCTATGATTTTCTAAAAGACTCATATTCACAAGACGAAATAGATTTTCTTAGAAATGAATGGGCAGCATACCTGATGACATAATGTACAAAAATAGCATGATGGTGTGATTTCCATAGAAGGAATGGATTGTTTAATATTTATGTTTAATTTATTCATTTTTAGTATTACTCGCATAATAATTGTTTTCTTATATAGGTAGATTCCTTTTTTCGAGTTGGGGTGGTTTGTTCAAAGATGATCATGATCATAAGAGATTGGACTTCAAGGCTGCAACTGAGATAATGACAACAAAGAAATGGGTCAAGAATGTATACAACCATCATAAAAGGGTGAATTACTACTACTTATTTAATTAATTTTGTCATCATTTTATTTACTATTTGTAAGTTAATTTCCTTATCATTTTTATCTAATACTTACTTAGTTTTTTCTATGGATATTTAGGCTTTCCATTGCTTTTATTTGTGGAGTTACTAACATTTCATAGAGTCAATGTTATTTAGTAGAAAAACTATTCTCATTGAAATCCAAAATAGTGGAGGAAGCTCATATTCTCTTTGTAGTGACTTCTTATGATATAATGGGCACATGATCTTCCTCCACTCTCTTGGATTTCAACAATGAGAAAGGTTTTTTGTTAATAAAATCTATTCAATATGAAGTGTTGAAAGTTTTACAAAGAAAGGAAATGTAAATCATGATAACATTGGAAGTTAAGTTTTTTTTCGAGACTTTGGGATGTGTAGGAGGAATCAGCCACACCTTAATCTGACACACAGTGTGACGGGTATGAATCTAAGTGCTTCTCTCTATTTAAAATTGACATAAATTTTAGTAAAAAAGACAACTGACATACTCAAAACCAATAAAACATATTCATATTATTTTGAGACTTTAAGACAATGGTATATGAGTCATTTGTGGCATGTAGAAATCAGTCGCATATCAATATGATACAAGATGTGTCCAGTATGACCAAAAGTGTGTCTATTTATTTAAAATTGACATTAATTTTAGTAAAAATAACAATTAGAATACTGAAAACTGAGAAAACACATTAATATTATTTTGATACTTTAGTAAAATTATCTATAAGTCATTTGTGACATGTAGGAATCAACTAAACCTCAATATGATGCATAGTGTGGTCGGTATAACTCAAAGTGTCTTTTTATTTAAAATTGACATTAATTTTGTAAAAAGAACAAGTGACATACTGAAAACTAATAAAACACATTTATATTGTTTTTATACTTTAGGACAATGATCCATGAGTCATTTGTAACATGTATGAATCAATCTCACCTCAATCTGATGCACAGTGTGACCAGTATGACTAAAAGTGTTCGTTATCAGTTTAAAATTGACATTTTAGTTCAAAAAGTGTCACTCACTGAAAACCAAGAAAACATGCCCTAATTGTCTTTATAGTTTATAAAAGTGATTCATAATTCATTTTTGATGTGTATGAAGCAGTATCATATCAAACTGATGAATGATGCGGCTAGTATGACTCAAAATGCATGCTTCTAGTTTGAAATTACATTTTAGTAAAAAATAACAACTCACAGACTAAAAACTGAGAAAATGAATTTGAATTGTTTTGATAATTTATGGAAATGATTTTTAAGTCATTTATTATGTTTATTAATCAAATACACCTCAATATTATGCATGGTGTGGCCGGTATAACTCAAAGTGTCTCTTTTTATTTAAAATTGACATTAATTTTAGTAAAAAGAACAAGTGACACACTGAAAACTGAGAAAACACATTTGGATTGTTTTGATAATTTAGTAAAATGATCCATGAGTCATTTTTGATGTATAGGAGTCAATCTCGCCTCAATCTGATGCATGGTGTGACCACTATGACTCCAAGCGTGTCTTTTATTTAAAATTGACGTTTATTTAAGTAAAAAAGAACAGGTGACATACTGAAAACCAAGAAAATGCATTCATATTATTTTGATACTTTATTAAAATGATCCATGAGTCATTTTTTATTTTTATTAATCAATTGTACCTCAATTTGACGCATGGTGTGATCGGTATCACTAAAAGTATTTGTTATCAGTTTAAAATTGACATTTTAGTTCAAAGCATGTTACTCACTAAAAACCAAGAAAACGACCTCCAATTGTCTTGATAATTTAGGACAGTGATTCATAATTTATTTTTGACATGTATGAAGTATTCTCACATCAAACTGATGCACGATGCGACTGGTATGACTCAAAATGTGTGTTTCTAGTTTGAAATGACACTTTAGTAAAAAAGAAAAACTAACAAACTAAAAATCAATAAAACACATTTTTATTGTTTTTATACTTTAGGAAAACAATCTATAAGTCATTTTTGATGTATAGGAATCAACCACACCTCAATATTATGCACAGTGTGTCCAGTATAGCTCAAAGTGACTCTTTATTTAAAATTGACATTAATTTTAGTAAAAAGAATAAGTGACATACTGAAAACTAATAAAAATGCATTCAGACTAATTTTTATAATTTAGTAAAATGATCCATGATTCATTTTTTATGTGTATGAGTCAATCGCACCTCAATCTGATGCATGGTGTGACCGCTATGACTCCAAGTGTGTCTTTTTATTTAAAATTGACATTAATTTAAGTAAAAAGAACAGGTGTCATACTGAAAACTGAGAAAAAACATTTGGATTGTTTTGATAATTTAGTAAAATGATCCATGAGTCATTTTTTATGTTTAATAATCAACCATACATCAATATGATGTATGGTGTGACCGGTATGACTAAAAATGTTTGTTATGAGTTTAAAATTGACATTTTAGTTCAAAACATATCACTCACTGAAAACCAAGAAAATGGGATCTGATTGTCTTGATAATTTATTTCAGTGATTCATAATTCATTTTCTATGTGTATGAATTAGTCTCACATCAAACCTATGCACGATACGACCTGTATGACTCAAAATACTTGTTTCTAGTTTGAAATGACATTTTAGTAAAAAAGAACAACTAGCATACTAAAACCCAATCAAACGCATTCAGGTTACTTTGATACTTTAGTAAAATGATCTGTAAGTCATTTGTGACGTGTCGGAATCAACCGTGCCTCAATATGATGCACGGTGAGGTCAGTATAACTCAAAGTGTCTCTTTTTATTTAAAATTGACATTAATTTTGGTAAAAATAATAGGTGACATACTAAAAACCAAGAAAACACATTCAGATTATTTTGATAATTTATTAAAAAGATCCATGAGTCATTTTTTATATATAGGAATCAACAGCACCTCAAGCTGATGCATGGTGTGACTGTTATGACTCTAACTGTGTATTTTTATTTAAAATTGACATTAATTTAAGTAGAAAAAGAACAAGTGACATACTAAAAACCGAGAAAATGCATTCAGATTATTTTGATACTTTATGAAAACAATCCATGAGTAATTTTTGACATGTAGGATTCAACCACATATCAATACGACGCACAGTGTGACCGGTATGACTAAAAGTGTCTATTATCGGTTTAAAATTGACATTTTAGTTCAAAACGTGTCACTCACTAAAAACCAAGAAAATGTGCTATGATTATCTTGATAATTTAGGACAGTAATACATAAGTCATTTGTGTAATGTATGAAGTAGTATCACATCAAAATGACACATGATGCGACCAGTATGACTCAAAATACATGTTTCCAATTTGAAATGACATTTTAGTAAAAAAACAAAACTGGCATACTGAAAACCGAGAAAAACACATTTATATTATTTTGATATTTTAGGACAATGATCCATAACTCATTTATGACATGTAGGAATAAACATCACCTCAATACGATGCACGTTGTGACCTATATAACTCCAAATTTTTCTTTTTTATTAAAAATTGACATTTTATTAATGTATTCTTTCATATTAATGTTTAATTTATTTATTTATAGTATTACTAACATAATATTTATTTTCTTATATAGGTGGATTCTTTTTCTTGGGTTGAGATGATTTGTTTGGTAACTGATATCATGAGTGGACATTTTTGAAAGGGGATCGCGGGCATCAAAAGATGAAACATTAATGTTTTTAAATGTTTATTGGATAATTGTAAATGTAATTATATAAAACATTGTTTAAAATGTATATAGTGGTGTTTTTTTGTATTAATGATTTCAAATTTATTTCAATTAAATTGTATATTTTGCATTCATAGGTTACAGGTTTTTGTTGGGTGTGTTGTTATATTAACAACACACTATAGCTAGGTAGGCCTTTATCAGTGCTATTTCGAGCACTGATAAAGGCTTCCCTTTATCAGCGCTATTTCGAGCACTGATAAAGGCCTCCCTTTATCAGCATTGTGATTAACAGTGCTTTTTTAGCACTGTTAAAATACTTTTTTCATGGTGATAAAGGGAATATTTGTAGTAGTGGGTGTAAATGTGAATGAGGTGGATAGTAATTGAAATTGGAATTGCATGGTTCTGTGTGGTGGTGGTGTGGTGTTTGTGAATAGTATTAGTAGCGATTATGATAGTATGTGTGGTACGGTGGTGTTGATGTGGTGTGTGATAGTGCAGTTGATGTGAACCTGTAGGTTGGGTATTGTGTGCTATCTATATACCATGTATGTTTGTGTTATTTGTTTATGCACCCCACCTGAGTAGGATAACCTTAACAACGCCCAAAATTTTTGGGTTCCAAGTGTTTTCCCCAACATCCAGGTTGGTGGTGAGATGACTACATACTCTTCCCCGTTATTCCTTCAACAATGATGGCTATGATATTTGTGGGAGAGATGTGAAGTGATACCCCAGGTGTCTTCGGGTGCGATGTGGTTGTTGTGGCTGCGATGAGACGTGATGTGTGGGCTCAAGTGTCTGTGGGTGTGATGTGATATGATGATGTCTAATGCTAGCATAAGATTCTAGAACTTATGAGGGTGGGTTGGTAAGGATTCATCCCGACCCACATCAGAGGTGGCCTAGGTGTCTTCAGGTGTGATGTGATCTGATGTAATATGGTATGTACATAAGGGATTGGAGCACATGATGTTCGACGTTGAGGTGTGAGAGAAACAAATCATTGGGGAAGTGGCAGTGGAGCACCTAGTTTTGTTATGATCCTGTTGCTACATTATTATATTGGATGCATGATTTGGTGAACAAGTCATGGTGATACTGAGATTGGTTAGTTGACCTATATGGGTTCTTGTTGGTTCTGTTGTTTGTTCATTGTCACATTAGCATTCTCTTCTTACATGTGCACTTGAGACCTTGGGTATGACCTTATTTAGTATATATGTTATGTTCGTCCAATGTATATACACTCTTTTTCAGGTTTCCAGGTTTTCAGGAGGACTTTGGAGACTGAGATGAACATTATGAGCTTGGGGTTTGTAGCTATTGTTAAGTCACTTCTATAGAATTGTCTTTTTGGTATTTACTTGGAGACTTTTATTATATTGGTTTATTTTTTATCATGCATTATGAGATGGTTTTGAGTTTATTTTTATATTATCTGATGGAATTGTTTGGTGATTGTTTATGAGATTTTTTTATACCCTTGGTGCTAGTTGTCAACTCAAAACTTACTGGAGGTGAGATTCGGGGGTCATTATATATTTTCCTTTATTGTGGTGTCTTTTGAGGGAGAGAGTTGTGACGCTTGTAGGGAGGGGTGAAGTTTGACCCCTTGAGGTGATTGAGCGTGTGTGTGTTTTCGGTTTGAAATTTCCTCTTCCTAAAATAAATTAATTTCTATTAATTGCATTGTTATCATTAATTATATTATTAATTATATCATTAATTATTAATAACATATTATTATTAATTATTCAAAAAAATATAATATTAATATTCTAATGTTGGAAAAGAGTTACTTGAATCACATATCAAAAAACATGAAAGAATGTTAAAGGTCATTCCTTTATAAAATGGAAATTTATATGATATTTTAAGTAATATTTTCATAATAATTTAATTAAAATAACATGGAATATCAAAATACTTAAATACTACTTAAATATTTTTAATATATATATATATAATAATAAAACAAAACAAAAAATAGAAGTTAAAAAAAATATGATTAGTCATGGTCCAGACCGAGGTTTCAAGGTGTGATTTAAGGAATAATTTTTAAAAATAATTTTTTTTATAACAAATTTACCAAAAAAATGTTTTCGTATTATTTACCAAAATAATGCAGTCGAGGGATGGAGCACGTAGGAAAACACACACATACAAAGATGTGGTCTGAGATCGCACCTTTGTGTATGTATGATGCATGAAGGTTCCACCCTAGACCGTGCTTGTTGGTCTAAATAAAGATGAAAGAGGTGGGGTGAATTGAATTTTAAAAACTTTTTATAAATTAAATTAAATTTGAAAAAATTAAAATAATCAACGCTATAACTAAATTTAAATGGGTTAAAGTGAAATAGAAGTTAAAAGAAAAAGACTAAGACATTAATAAATGAGTTCAACAATAATCCACAAAGGGATCTCTATGTACCATTCCCTCAGAATCTTTGAATGGTTTTGGTTTAAACCCTTGCTTTTTAATGTTTGTAGCAAAAAACTAAAACACTCTTACTTTTTTGTGGTTCTAGCAAGAAACAATTTACTAGTGTAAGACCCTTGTTATGTCAAAATATTCAATTTATTTATTTATTTTAAAATATTCAAATTATTTTAAATTTTTAAAAATAAATATTTTTAATAAATTATTTAAAATTATTTATTTTTTTATTCAAGTTATTTACTTATTTTTTCTAAAAATATCCACATTGTTTAATCTTTGTATTCAAGTTAATTATTTAATTTTTTAAAACATTCATGCAATTTAATTTTTTTCTTCAACTTGTTTATTTTAAAACATTTAAGTTTTTTTAAATATTCAATTTATTTATTTATATTTAAATATTCAAATTATTTTCATTTTTAAAAAATAAATAACTTTAATAAGATACTCAAACTATTTGATTTTTATTAAATCTATTTATTTAATTTTTTAAATATTCATGTTATTTAATATTTTTATTCAACTTATTTATTTTGAAATATTCAAGTTATTTATTTATTTTAAAACATTCAAAATATTTTAATTTTTTTAAAATAATTAAATCAAATAAAGTATTCAAATTATTTTTTTTATTCAAGTTATTTATTTATTTTTAAATTATTCAACTTATTTAATATTTTTATTCAACTTATTTATTTTGAAATATTAAAGTTTTTTTATTTTAAGATAAATAACATGAACATTGAAAATAGATATTTTAATAAAAAATTTAAAATAACTACCATGAATATTTAAAATCAATGGATTGAGTAAAAAAATATAATATATAATTTAAATATTCAAAATAAATAACTTGAATATTTTAAAATATTTAAATTAAAATCATTTTATTTAAATTTGTTACAATTTAAAGAATAGTATATGTCTTTTTAAAACAGACTTGAAGGCTCAGTCTAGGGTCGCGACTTCATGTGTTAGGCATTATTTTGGTAATTTTTTTAATAAGATTACATTATTTTTAACTCGTATCTGGTTGTCTTTGTTAAAAAATTTAAGAATTACTCCCCCAATCTGTTTTCTCTTTTGCACCCCCTCAGTGTCTCTCCTTCCTCTTCTACCGATCTTCTTCAGCGTTGCAATCATCGATCGGCAGCCCAGTATGCAAGCAGATCAATGTTGACATCTTGTCTCGTTGTCATTTAGTTGCAACACGATTCTCTCGTCCCTTCCTTTGCAGCGTAGTCATCGCCATCAATTCCCCAAACTCATGTTTGAATCTTATTCTCACAAACCCCAGCGCACGCCACGGTTTTACCTTGTACCTGCTGGTTTTCTGACACTGGCGCACGAAGCTCTTCGAAACCCTAGACACATGAAGATTGTATCAGTGACGATGACATCTTCCAAACCCATATCAGTCCCGAAGGCGGCGAAGGTTCTTTCAATGTTTGTGTCCACATAGAGCAGGGCCTCACAGGTAGTGTCAGTGTTCCTCATATGATCTTCGGAATCCTTCGAGGAGCTCAACACGTTTTATCAAGAGATCGGAAGTTCTAGATCCACACAGAAGCACAATAAACCTCGTTCGGAAGCCATTAGGAACGCTAGAAAAGAGGGGCATGATTTAGAGGATTGGGGTTATGGCAGAGATCACGATGGGGGTGGAGAAGGAGATATTGGGAGAGTGAAACAGAAGAAGAGGAAGGGGATGGTGGGTAATGGAGATAATATTGGAATTGACATGCTCCAGACAGAGGCAAAAGAAAATGGGGGGAGATTGGAATCAGAAGGGGAGAATAGCTGGAAGAAGAAAGTGAGGGGGTGAAGAGGAACATCAGGTATTGAACATGGAAAATCGGGTGTTAGAGAAGGAAAGGGGTAGGAAGACGACCAAGAAGAGGAATGTTGGTGTGGTAGAATCGGGAGCCGATATAATTAGTTTAGCAAAATAAGAAGAAAAGGGGAAGAAACATAAAAAGAAAAGGAATATTAACAAAGGTATTCAAGAAGGGTAGTTGTGTTTTCATGCTAAGCATTGCTCTTTTTCATTTTCAGGTAATTTTATGCCATAAATTTCTATGAATTGGCATATTGCTTTGCTATTGTAGCCTTTTTTGATGGGTTCATGTCTCCCGTATAATCCAATGAATGACATTTTTTAAATACATCCCTTTAAAAATAAGGGAAAACATAAGCATAAACACAAGACAAATACTTGATAACAAATACATTTCTTTGTATTAGGAGGCCCTTCAAACATTTGCATAAATTCTTCAACAACACGAGTCATATCTAAGACATATTGATGTTGGAATGTTTCATTTTGATCTTTCATTTGAGTATGCAATTGAGATTGTGATTTCAACAAAATTTCCCATCCTACTCCCAAACTTTTCAAAGTTGTGCTTATACCCATGCCTAACATACAACCATCCACAACTTTCAATCGAGTTTTTTTTCAATATTTATATAGTTGAGTTCATGGCTCTTCTACAAATGGATTGTGATCATCCATATCTTCTTCACCAAGTATGTGAGTGATTTTAGTTTTTTAAAGCTCATGTCATTCAACAAAAAATTCTTTAACATAGAAAAGGTAATTAAATAAATATTAGATAAACATTTTTTGCTCCACTTCTATCAAAAAATTGTTGTAACTTGTAAGTACTTATGGTTTCTATATATGTACAATTTTCTATAATTCCTTTTGAAAAAGTTTTATTAGGCCACTTATTTTTGTGGCTTTATTTAACATGTATCACTTTCCCTTTCTTTATTCCCGTGGTTGTTTTTTGGTCAGGTGATCATTTTTGAAATGTCAAGTAAAATAAAAAACTATATATATGTATATAGCACATGGAACATTTTGTTGGGTGAGAGAATCTAGCTAAATAAAAATAGGAAAACATCAATGATGAACATTGAAATTTTACATGGTTCGGCTATTATAAAAATCCTTATTCACGGCTGTACTGATTATCGATTTTACTCTTAAAAAATTGAGTTGTAACAGATTATATGTTTTTGTGTGTTAACAAAACATTTTTGTTTTATATTTATTTATGTGATTTATAAAGAATAAAACATTTATATTTTATATTTTATATTTTATAATGTTTTGTATGTATATGATTATATATATTATCTATCACCACATCCATCATTATGTACTAGATTATATATTACATTTAAACACACTCAACATTATGTTGGGAGGTGAAGTCTATATCAGTTCACCAGATGTGTGTTCACTGAAACTCTTTATCGGAAAATGGTCAGCAAAAGGTGCATCAACTCAGTGCACAGACAATGATAACAAGGTCTCTCCAGTAGCACCATAATCATTGGAAGTTCGTATCTTCCTATGGGGTTACGACAGAGCTTCGAAGGTTCGGTAAAACCAAGGGGTCACCAGGTTGGTATGCAAGCTAAAGTGGTCATGCTAAGTTAAAGCGATCATGCTAAGTTGCCAGTAATTTTTGGGGAGATCGTTTAACTTGTTGACTAGATGACACTTAGTATATTAGTGGTTGTGACCTCAGTGTTAAGTAAGACTGATGAAGAGATTAAGGTTTGAAGATCAAGAGACATGTATATTGTGGAAGCTGGAATCTTGTTTATATTATTTGTGTTGTATCTCTTTCTCATGGTGTTTTCATGATAATAAACACTCTTTTTTGTTTCTAACAATTTCATTTGAATGAATTTTAGTCTCACGTTTTGGATTTTTAGTCGTTTTTTTAATGGACCAAGTGATGTAATTCAAAGACATTTAAGGATCCTTCTTGAAGCCAATGAAGAGACATTAAAGATCTTGTTGAAGTCTTGATGGATGTAATAAAATCATGGGGAAAGAGTTCTTGAACCTTTTGAAGCCTTTGGAAGCATCTTGAAAGGCTAAAGTGCAAAATGGAGAACTGTAGGCAGCACTGGTTAGTCAGTGTAGGCTATAGGGTATTTGGTGCCATGTGGACAGGAGTCCATTACTACAAGAAGTCCATCGGTCAGCCGGTGGTGGAGCACCGACCAACTGATGATAGATCCAGAATCAATTAATTCTGTCAGAAGGCCATCGGCTAGCCTTTGGCCAGTAACAACTAACCGATTGAGTATTTCCAAAAGTAGTGAGTTTTAGGTGTACCACTGGGTAGTCGGTGACATCGAGGAAAGCAATATGAGAATGCATTTTATTATGGTCAAATTTGCATTAAATTCGAACTTCTACAACTTTAATGAACCCAAACGAATTCCAGAAGGTTCCTAGATATTTGGAGCCTATAAATAGGTCTTTTGGTGGCTTGGAAGAATTACATGCATCCTAGTTACCAACAACACTCCAATTGCGAATTCGATCCTTGATCAAAGTTTCACCAATAACGAAGCTCTAGTGAATTCTCTCCAATCTAAAAAATCTTTTAGAGAGAACTAAAATTGTTCATCAATCTCTTAGGGCCCCTTCTTCCATAATCCCTCTCTCTCATCTCATTTGTACAAAACCATATAAGAGATTAGAGAGCAGTTTTGTAACGATTTTGCACCAAGCAAACCTTCTTCTTCTCATCTCCTTCCACAACAGGTGCTCACTACCACAAAAGTGATAGATGAGTTCCTTGACTATTGACGGAGTTCAAGAGGGTGCTCACAACCATAATTGTGTGGTGTTGTGTATAGTGGTGGCAGCGATTGTGACAGTATGTGGGGTATGGTGGTGGTGATGTGGTGCGTACTAGTGCGGTTGATGTGAACTCATAGGTTGGGTATTTTGTGTTATCTATATACCATGTATGTTTATATTATTTGTTTACACACCCCACCATAGTAGGATAACCTTACCAATATCCAAAAATTTTGGGTTCCAGGTGTTTTCCCCAACATCCAGGTTGGTGGTGGGATGGCTGACTTCCCCATTTTCCCCACTCTTCCTTCAATAGTGATGGCTAAGATGTTTGTGGGTGAGATGCGCAGTGATGCTCCAAGTGTCTTCATACGTGATGTAGTTGTTGTGGGTGTGATGAGACGTGGTGTGTGGGTCTAGGTGTCTGCGGGCGAGATGTGATATGGTGATGCATGATCCTAGCACAAGATTCTAGACCTTGCGGGGGTGGGGTTGGTGGGGATGCGTCCCGACCCGCATCAGAGGTGGCCCAGGAGTCTTCGGGTGTAATGTGATGTGATGTGATGTGGTATGTATAGAAGGGATTGAAGCACAGAACGTTCGACGTTGGGGCGTGAGAGCAGCAAATCATTGGGGAAGTGGTAGTGGAGCGCCTAGCATTGTTATGATCTCGATGCTATATTATTATATTGGATGTGTGATTTGGTGAGATTGAGATTGATTAGTAGACCTGTATGGGTGCTCGTTGGTTCTGTTGTTTGTTCACTGACGCATTAGCATGTTCTTCTCACATGTGCACTTGAGACCTTGGACATGACTTTATTTGGTATACATGTTATGCTCGTCTAATGTATATGAATTGTTTTTCAAATTTCCAGGTTTTTGGGAGGACTTTGGAGACCAAGTTGGAATGAACATTACGAGGTTGGGGTTTGGAGCTATTGTTGAGTCGCTGCTATAGAACTGTATTTTTTGTATTTACTTGGGGACTTTTATTGTATTGGTTTATTTTTGATCGTGCATTACGTGATGATTTTGGCTTTACTTTTATATTATCTGTTGGAGTTGTTTGGTGATTGTTTACGGTATTTTTTTATACTCTCAATGCTAGTCGCCAACCCAAAGCCTACTAGATGTGAGATTTGATGGTCATTATAACTCTTCCTTCATTGTGGTATATTTGGAGGGAGAGGGTCGTGACACTTGTGGGGAGGGATGAAGTTTGACACATTGAGGTGATTGAGCATGTGTGTGTTTGCAGTTTTAAATTTTCTCGACCTAAAATAAATTAATTGATATTAATTGCATTATTATTAATTATTCAAAAATTATTATATTAATATTCCAATGTTGGAAAAGAGTGACACGAATCGCATATAAAAAAACATGAAAGGATGTTAATGATCATTCCTTTATAAAGGGGAAATTTGTCTGAGATTTTAAGTATTATTTTCATAATAATTTAATTAAAATAACACTGAATATCAAAATACTTAAATACTATTTAAATTTTTATAATATATATATATAAAATAAAACAAAACAAAACAAAAAATAAAAGTTAAAAAAACATGATTAGGCGTGCTCTAGACCGAGGTTTCAATGTGTGATTTAAGGAGTAATTTTTAAAAATAATGTTTTTTTATAACAAATTTACCTAGAAATGTTTTAGTTATATTATTTACCAAGATAATGTAGTGGAGGGATGTGGCATGTGGGAAAACACACACATACAAAGATGCAGTCCAAGACCGCGCCTTTATACCTGTATGATGCATGAAGGCATCACCCCAAACTGTGCCCGTTGGTCCTAATAAAGATGGTAAGAGGTGGGGTTGATTGAATTTTAAAAAATTTCTAGAAATTAAATTAAATTTGATGAAATTAAAATAATTAAAACGATAACTAAATTTAAAGGAGTTAAAGTGCAACAAAAATTAAAAGACAAAACACACGAGATTGATAAACAAGTTCAACAATAATCCACAAAGGGGTCTCTATATCACCTTCCCTCAAGGTTTTTAAATGGTTTCGATTTAAACCCTTGCTTTTTAATGTTTGTAGCAAGAAACCAAAACACTCTTACTTTTTAGTGGTTCTACCAATAAACAATTTATAATTGCAAGACCTTGTATTTCAAAATATTCAAGTTATTTATTTATTTTAAAATATTCATTTTTTTTAATTTTTTAAAATAAATAACTTTAATAAAATACTAAAATTATTATTTTTTATTCAAGTTATTTATTTAATTTTTCTGAAAATATTAATGTTGTTTAATCTTTGTATTCAAGTTATTTATTTAACATTTTTAAAATATTATTGCTATTTAATTTTTTTATTCAACTTATTTTTTTAAAAAACATTCATGTTTTTTAAAAATATTCAAGTTATTTATTTATTTTAAAATATTCAAATTAATTTATTTTTCTTTAAATTAAACGACTTTAATAAGATATTCAAAAAAATTCATTTTTTATTCAAGTTATTTATTTAATTTTTTAAATATCTATGTTATTCAATATTTTTATTCAACTTATTTATTTTAGAATATTCAAGTTATGTATTTATTTTAAAATATTCATAGTATTTTAATTTTTTTAAATAATTAACTCGAATAAAGTATTCAAATTATTTAATTTTTTAATTCAAGTTATTTATTTAATTTTTTGAAAAAATTATTCAACTTATTTAATATTTTTATTCAAGTTGTTTATTTTGAAATATCAAAGTTTTTTTTTTATTTTAAGATAAACAACATGAACATTGAAAATAAATATTTTAATCAAAAAAATTAAAATAAATACCATGAATATTTAAAATCAATGGATTGAGTAAAAAATTTAAAATAGATAATTTAAATATTAGAAAGAAATAACTTGAATATTTTAAAATATTTAAATTAGAATCATTTAATTTAAATTTGTCATAATTTAAAGAATATCATATATCTTTTTAAAATACAACTTGAAGGCCCGTCGAGGGCCGCGGCTTCATGCGACATCATTTCATCAAATAGTACACTGAAGACAATATTTCGGTATGTTTTTTAATAAAATTACATTACTTTTAAACCCGTACACTGAAGACAATATTTCGGTATTTTTTTAATAAAATTACATTATTTTTAAACCCGTATCTGGTTGTCCTGATTAAAAAAAAAAAACAATAATTTTAAGAATCACTCCACCGCTTTCGCACCCCCTCGGCGTCTCCGCTTCCTCTTCCACCGATCTTCTCCGGCGTTGCGATCATCGATCGGCAGCCCAGTCTCACAGACCCTAGCGCACGCCTGGTTTTCTGACACCGGCGCACGGAGCTCTTCGAAACCCTAGATACATGAAGACTGCATCGGTGACGGTGACATCTTCCAAATCCATATCGGTCCCGAAGGCGGCGAAGGTTATTTCACTGTTTGTGTCCTCAGAGAACGGGGCCTCACAGGCAGTGTCAGCGTTCCTCAAACGGGCTTCGGAATCCTTCGAGGAGCTCAGCACGTTTTATCGAGAGGTCAGAAATTCTGGATCCACGCACAAGCACAACGAGCCTCGTTGGGAAGCCATTAAGAACCCTAGAAAAGAGGAGCGTGATTCAGAAGATCGGGGTTATGGCAGAGATCACGGTTGTGGTGGAGAAAGAGATGCTAGGAGAGTGAAACATAAGAACAGGAACAGGATGGCGGATAATATTGGAATTGACATGCTCCAGGCAGAGGTGAAAGCAGATGGGGGGAGATTGGAAGCAGAAGGGGAGAATAGCCGGAAGAAGAAAGTGAGGGGGGGTGAAGAGGCACATCA
This sequence comes from Viscum album, assembly GCA_963277665.1. Taxonomy (NCBI): domain Eukaryota; kingdom Viridiplantae; phylum Streptophyta; class Magnoliopsida; order Santalales; family Viscaceae; genus Viscum; species Viscum album. The sequence continues at coordinate 1,454,817,429 of OY728145.1, forward strand.
AAGATTGAACATGGAAAATCTGGTGTTGGAGAAGGAAAGGGGTAGGAAGGCGACCAAGAAGAGGAAGACTGGTGTGGTAGAACAGGGAGCTGACACAATTAGTTTAGCGAAAGAAGAGGAAAAGGGGAAGAAAGATAGAAAGAAAAGGAAGATTAACGGAGGGATTCAAGAAGGGTAGTTGTGTTTTCATGCCAAGCATTGCTCTTTTTCGGTTTCAGGTAATTTTATGCCATAACTTTCTATGAATGAGCAGATTGGTTTGCTATTGCAGCCTTTTTTGATGGGTGTAATCCAATGAATGACCTTGTTTAAATACATCCTTTTAAACATAAGAGAAAAAACATAAGCATAAACACAAGACAAATACTTGATAACAAATACATTTCTATGTATTAGGAGGCCCTTCAAACATTTGCATCAATTCTTCAACAGCACGGGTCATAACTGAGGCATATTGATGTTGAAATGTTTCATTTTGCTCTTTCATTTGAATATGCAGGTGAGTTTGTGATTTCAACAAATTTTCCCATCCTGTTCCCAAACTTTTCAAAGTTGTGCTTGCGCCTATGCCTAACATACAACCATCCACAACTTTCAATCGAGTTTTTTGACCATATTTATATAGTTGAGTTCATGGCTCTTCTACCAATGGATCGTGATCATCCATATTTTCTTCACCATGTATGGGAGTGATTTCAGTTTTTTAAAACTCATGTCATTCAACATCAAATTTCTCTAACATAGAAAAGGTAAGTAAATAAATATTAAATTAACATTATTTGCTCTATTTCTATCAAAAAATTGTTGTAACTTGTAAGTACTTATGGTTGCTATATATGTACAATTTTCTAGATTTCTTTTTGAAAAAGTTTTATTAGGTCACTTATTTATGTGGCTTTATTTAACATGTATCACTTTCCCTTTCTTTATTCTCATGATTGTTTTTTGGTCAGGAGATCATTTTTTAAATGTCATGTAAAATAAAAAACTATATATATATATATATATATATATAGCACATGAAACATTTTATTTTACATGACATTTAAGATGGATCTTGTCCCCTTATTAGAAAGAACTTTTGTCACAAGCTATTCTCATCTTTACAATTATAGAAAATAAAATATCAAGCACAAGGGACATTATATATTTACTTGGTTCATCCAAATAGGCTACATTCAATGAGAATACATAGCATGGTGCTGGTGTACCAATGACCACTATTTTTTTTTTGTGATTACAATGTTTAGGCAAGAGAATTCCAAGACTAAGATCACCCCCTTTACAAGTTTTGTGTTTTCATACTGCTTCCCAAGTATCCACTCTCTCTCTTCAAGCATTGTGTTGAGGAGATCTTCCAAGAATTGGATCACTGCCTGATAAAATCTGCAATAACTTTTGAATAGAACCAATACTATATGAGTGTTTTCTCTTTTGATCTTCATGCTTATCATTCTTAAACCTTCAGAAATCCACATGTTCAAGGAAATCACCAGTCATCCAACTATTTTTCTCTTTCAAATGTGTTAATGAAGAACTCTTTATATTTCTCTTTTTTCTGAGTGTAGAATATATTGCCTTGAATATTTTTATTGCAAAGATAAGAAACGACATCTCTTGTAAAACTAGTCCAGATTCTTCAATTCAAACCTTTCCAAAAAACACGAATATTCAAACTTCAAATATGGAAACCAATATCCTTATTTAATATTCCATAAACCTTGGTCAAATATCTTTTTCAATCTCCTTAAACATCAGTCATGAATGTTTTGAATAATTCCCGTGATTTAACTCAATCCATACATGGAACTACAGCTCCAGAGAACTTATGTGAAAGTAACGAATCATTCTAATAAATATTATGTTGCACCAGATCTCACATACATAGGCAGTTGAAATCTCAAATCAATCATATGTTTCCATTTGATCTTATGCAGCCTGTTGAATTTTCAGTTCAATCTTACTGAACTGTTGAATCTTCAGTTGAATCATACGTCGCCAGTTGTAATTATAGTTCAATCTTAAGCAGATTCACACATCGCCAGATTTCTCCAAACATCTTCACACACTTTTATAACTTTCAGAATAACACAATTCTTGGAAAAATACTTGTGTCAGCAAAACATCAATATTGACAAAAAATACAACATATGAATCAGCCATTGTTCACTGGTCTAGTTCCAACAGTTTTTAACTTTTAGGAGTTTTAACACATGGTTTAAACACACAAATCTTGACTTTGTTGACTTATCCTGCCAAATTTGACTTTTTTTGCCTCTATCCATGACTTTGGAGATTCTATCTCATGGTTTTTGCACACATATCTTGACTTTGTTGTCTTAACCCACTAAATTGCTCTTCGTTGCTTCCATATTTGACTTTACTCTTCCATGCCAATTGGGCTACAAATTCATTTTGTTACTTATATTGGACATAATAAATCATATTTGGACTTGAGAAATGGTAAGCTCATTTGCCTCATCCATGCAAAAGGAAAAAGATTGAGCCTTTAATGCATTGAGATAGACTCCAATTGCATGCTACAATTTCTTTATTCTTTCTCGCGTCATGAGGCCATGTAAGTCCTCCACTCGAGCTGATATTCAAACTTTTTTTATTTATAAGTTTTGGTAGTATTCATGAACCATATCAAATATGAATACCTCAACTAATTTCTCATCACTTTTGTAAGCAGATTAGCCCATTTTAGAATAACATATTATGGTTATAACCTGTAATAAGTTTTGGTAGTATTCATATAATGTCACTTCCGATTCAACCTTTTGATGCACCTTCCTAGTTCAATTGGAAGCTTTCCTTTTCTTAAGGATTTGTTCATGTTGCCGAGTTGAGCAAATTCTTGAACTTCACCTTTGGACGAGTCATTGTTGGTAGTTTGAAGGCGATCGTTTTCTTTACATCTTTGGCTTTGTTGTCTTCTTTCTCAGCTTGTCACCTCATGGTAATTTCATATGGTAATGACCTTATGTGTCCAATTGTTTGGCGGCAAGACCCAAAGTTTCTTTTTTACTAAGGTTTCTGTAGACAAATCAACACCAAGTGACTCTGGGTCTTGCCAAACAATTGGACACACAAGGTCATGACCATATGAAATTACCATGAAGCGACAAGCTGAGAAAGAAGCCAACAAAGCCAAAGATGTAAATAAAACGATCGCCTTCAAACTACCAACAATGACTCATCCGAAGGTGGAGTTCAAGAATTTGCTCAACTCGCCAACATGAACAAATCCTTTAAGAAAAGGAAAGCTTCCAAATGAACCAAGAAGGTGCATCAAAAGGTTGAACCAGAAGTGACATTATATGAATGCAAGAAAAAGGGCCACATCAAACCGGAGTGCCCTGTCTATAAAAAGAAGGTTAAAGAAAAGAAACAAGGTAAGAAGACTCTCAAAGTTACAACATGGAGTGCAAACAATGACTCTATGGACTTAACTTCCTCAACCTCTTTAAGCGACTCAAGTGCTAAGTGTCTTATGACACATGTTGCATCGAGGTTAGTTCCCTTCTTAACATTTCCTCCTCATCCTCCTTTTCTCCTACTTATTTTCCCTCTTCTTCTTGCTCTTCCTGTCACGACCGCCTCCCCCCAGAGTACCCCACCTGGGTGGCAATGAGAGAAGAGAGATGATGATCGCCCGAGTCCCGGCTCCAGTAGGCTCCAGGTTGACGACTAGCACCAAGGGTATAATAAGCATATATATGAGAGACATTATCATCTAAGAGAACATACATAAGAGAGAGGTAAGACAAAAACAACAACCAACACGTGCTTATATATATATATAAAAGAAATCTCAAGTGCATACATTTAATGTCATACAAGACTGGAAAAATTGCAACTACCAAAAGAAAGTAAACTCGGCAGCGACCACAAAACCTAAACAGCTCCTGCACAACCACGAGCTAGTAATATCCAGCCCGATCTTCAACCTGCTCCTGTTGACCTGAAAACAATTAATATATACACGTGGGGTGAACATAACAATATACTTAGTATGATCCTCACAGGAGCCTCTCGTGCAAAAGATAAAGAAAACATGCTAAAGCATAATGAACAACAATGAAACTAACTCATCACAACAGATATATTAAGTTCCCAACCTCAGCATGACCATCTTTCACCAAGTATCGCATACAAGAGATCATAAATTATAGTAATGAAACATCAAGGGTACCCCGTTACCGCTTCTCCAACCTCACCATGGCTATCTCTCACCAAGTATCGCATACAAGAGATCATAAATTATAGTAATGAAACATCAAGGGTACCCCGTTACCGCTTCTCCACTGGTTTGCCGCTCTGTCCCAATGTCGCACGTCCTGAGCCATTTCTCTCCAAAATAAGTCAGTCCGCATGCACTTGGGCTAAGTATCACAACATGCATCTCGGACATCATATCATCACATCATCCCGTCCATATATCCATATAGTAGCCAGATAGTTTCCGGGAGTCACCACAACCCGTGACGTTTATCATTCATCGGGTATTATAGCTAAAGCCATCACAACCCATACACCGAGTAAGATACCTATAGCCATCACAACCTATACATGACATACCTATAATAACCATTTGGTTACTATATCTGGAGATACATGTGTGTGAAATAACCACAATCCATCACAGCCCTCTACACACATACATAAGAAAACTAACCTCTGTGTACATGAACACATATAACTACCAAGAGAAAAGAGTGGAGCCAGATGGGGTAGTCATCCATCCATCCCTCCATTGGGATGTTGGGGAAAACACTCTCCCAGAGTTCACTGAGTGTTAGTCTCCCTAACCGACATGGGTGTGGTAGCGTACGAAATCACATAATATACAGGATATAAATTATAATATAGCTCACAATCACACTATGGACATAACATAGTCTTAAACTCATCTGCAACTAATGTCACTTGGACTCCTGACCGCCACCGCTAAGACTAGATATCGTATAAGTGCAAAAACATTTTAAAGAGCAATATTAAATTGCTTCTTTCCCTTTTCATCATTTCTTTTATGTTAATTAATTCATTATGCTCTCCAGGCATAATCCAAACCGAGTCCACGATTTCTCGCGAGTAACATCTCATTTGCATTCTAGCAATAACCAACACCATGTGTTAAATATTTATTATTCATTATTAACATCATTCCATAATCTAGGTACTCTAGGAAAACATCCTAAGCTATCATCAAGAGATGCAACAAAGCACATCCAGCTGCCTCAAGCAGTGGGGAAAAAAATGCAGATAAACAAGCAACCCGACCATTAGTTATTAAACAGATTCATAACAAGCAAGCATCCAACTTTCATCACAACAACGGGTAAGCCCACCTTCAACCCGTTCCATCATCTTCGGTGCCATCCCCGACACCGACATGCATGTCCCGATGCATCTCGCCATTGCAGGCGTCAACTAATGCCACATTATTCAGACCTCCTTGCCCACATCTCATCAGCCATCTCAGACTCAACTATCCCAGACTCATAACACATCACATGACAATGCTCACATCCAGATCACATCATAAGGCATCAAGAACAAACATAGTCAACAGGGCAATCTAGGCTCTAAAAACAAGGCATTCAACCATTCTATACAAATGAGCTCTCACGGATCCCAACACAAGGCATTCAGCCTTTATAAGCAAACCGACACTCTCAACCCCAAGGATTTATCTTTATCAAACAATTGATTCTTATTCAATTTTGAATTAACTGATTCATTATTCACAGGTTCCAACTACGGGCAACCTAAGACATCAACGATAACAACTATCAAAACATTTAAACATGCTCTTAGCATTAATTCCGGTTTCAACAAACTCAGAGAAGTACCATTCTCATTTAACATGCCTTTTTTATTTTATCATTCTCAACAAGCATTATCATGCTTCACATTCTTTATCAATTTCATTACCACATGGAAGATCACATTCAATTAAACATGGACATTGCATCAATTTGATCATCTAATTACAAGGACACCTGATTCATTTAAACATGCATCTTCTTTAATTCTTTATCCAACCAATTAACAATTATCGGCTTTACGTTCTTTACCATTTTCCAATGAAAGCAACATGCTAAACCAAACATAACAACATGATATACAAGCATAGAATAAACAACACATTATCTAGCAAATCAAGAGGCAAACCGTTATCACGGTATAAAACATCGACATGCGATCGCTAACCAATTCATTATTAATCCGGTTCAATATTTATTAGGTTAATTCCATTTCCATCAAAAGAGCTAAACCATGCTAACTTTACGATTGCACCTAAATAAATAGGAGAAACAACGAATCCCCTACCTCAAAGGCGTCAACGTTCTTCGCACGAGAACAGACCAATGTCGCGGATCTCTGATCACCTCTCCTGTGAGGAACTATGATCTCCCGAAGACGTTATGCCACGAACACACTGACAAACGATAGAAGAAACCCCATAAGAAGAGTGAAGATTAAGCGCCCTAACATGACAAGAAGAAATGGGAAGAAAACGAAACCAAATGGAGAGAACTGCTAGAGAGAAGTGGTAGAACTCACCTTGGATCACTACAGATTGATCTCGAGGAGTCGGGGATCAATCCTTATCGACAAGGGCTTCAAAGCCTTTGAAAAAAATCTCTAGGTTGCCTTTGGTTCGAGTGGAGGGAGTGGAAAAGAATGAGGTTTGGGGGTCCCAGGGTATTTATAGACCCACTGCAAAACTGAAGACCACGACACAACCCCTTGGACCACGTTACAACCACCCTCGGTCAAAGCTCCCCCGAGATCCCCAATTATATGTTATAAAAGTGGATCTGGGGGTTACGACGCAACCCAAAGCACCATGCCAAAAAAATATTTCTTATGATTATGATACATTCTCATGGATCATGATTGATTATTGATTATTCCTCACCCTTAACATATGATTATTGTTAATAAAAAGACTTATACCTTGATTTATGAATAATACCCTTTGTTTGATGGGGTAGGATTATTGTATGTTCTGAACATGTTATACCATTATGCTTACCTAATGTCACTTATTATCATTGATTGTTATCTCTTATGATTACCCTTACCAAAAATATGATATAAGACTTTCTTATGTTTTCTTTCCCCAGGTTATGAATAAATGTTTTTGGTATGATATTCTTAAGATGGGTATAGAATTTTTTTTATATATTTTATGTTCTAGTTGTTTATGTATCTATGTTTCGAATGAAACTAAACCATTATAGTTCTTTCATGGATCACAATGATATGTATTGAATATTATTAAAAATAATATAATATTTATGTATTAATAGATTTGGTCACTATACATGTCGCGGTAACCGAATAATGAAATTCCCTCAATTACCATTATTCTCCTCTTGTGTACCATCAGAATTCCCTTTGACCAAAATATTTTTTATTTCGTAAAATATTTCTCACATTAATGTCCTATACACATGATATTATCATATTCATTATTATTTCTCTTATGATTCAAGGATTTTCCACTCATTTACCATTATTGGGAATCATCAATGATTTTATTTTAATTGATTTTTAATTAAAAAAGTTTTTTATCAATGATGTTTTTAGAATTTCCACCTAAAATCAATGTAATGAACATAAGAATAGTCGCTTCCTACATTTTCATAACAATAAAGTCACCTCATCCAACACCATTCTTCCTTTGAGCTACACTATGTCGCCACCACCAACTGTTGGTCTTTTTTAACCACAACCTACTTTTGTAAGTTTAATAGTGTTCTTGTTTATCTTTATCTCCATGGACATGACTCTAAAACTCCATCCCACTAGTTTATTAACTTTATTAAATAGTGCACAAAACTAAACATGAAAAAAATGGATTTCATGTACCATCACTCGTATGCTTGAGCTCAATCATGTTATATGAAATTTAGATTCAATGAAATTGTTAATTAATTGAATGATTTAATTAATTTTTATATTCCATGATTAACTATATTTTATTAGATTTTTTATATTGGTTATTCACAGGATTTATGAGGATTGGAATACTATATAGGGCTTGTTACTTCACCCATTTTCACTCCTATAATATTTCCCTTGTTTCACTATCCCCATTTGTCATCTTCTTCTTATGATACGTTGGGCATTTATGATTGGGGACTCCCCCACCCTAGATGTGTCCATTTTGATTCACACAAACCTTCTCTGAAACATCACTGTGCCTCTTCAATTTCATGCGAAGGGGCTTCAGCTGTGTGATCCAAGAGGGAGATCTCCTGGTATAAGGGTCATTTTTTTTTGAGATGGGGAGCTCCTTGTTTTAGGCCTCATTTTTTCTAAGAGCAAGGGCCCTTAATTTTGGGGCTAAGTTTCATCAAGAGAGAGAGAAGTTCTGAATTTCATTGGTTAATAGATCACCAAGAGAGATCAAATATGAGAGGGATCCTAGTGAGGTTCCCTAGTTCATACCTTTCATTTTGAAGAGAGGATGGAATTTAAAAAAAAAACCTTCTTGGGGGTTCACCAATGAAGAAGTAGATAGGAATAGTAGATACCATATACCTCCTGTATCACTGAAAGAGTATTCAGGATATAGACTAATGTGGTCGGTTCTTAACAATTCAGGTGAGTGTCTACAGAAGTAGTAATCCTCAAAACCACAAGGATAAGGACTGGATGGCGGAGTCTTCACCATGATAATATGAATCAAATCGTAGACACTCTGTGGTGAAGAAGAAGGTGGGACTGAGCCGTGGTAAGGGGGTCTCGGCCCTTTCATTTTTCTTTATCTATTACTATGTATTTTACATTTTTTTAATGTTATCCATGTGTATTTAATGACTTCTTCTTACGCTCTCAAATATACTGTCCTCTCGATATCGGGTTGATCAGGAGTGCTTTTGTGGTCTTGTTGTGCTATAGTGTTGATTCTCATCTCTTATACACCTTTGTTCATACTTATTAAAGCCTCATATATCTTTCCAATACATGTAGTCTAATCAACAGAATCATGTAAATCCTCAGTTCTATTTATTTCTTTCCAATTACAATTTCTTCAACCTTGAATGTTGAATGATCAATTTTATATGTATTTACATGCATTTTTTTTTAAATCTATATTGAATTTAATTTTTGGTATTAGATGTTTCTTGGGAATTTTTTGCATATATTTTCTTTTCCCCTCATTCCATTAAATTTAATTTCATGATAATTATATATTTATTGTTCATTTAAACTATTATGAGATCTAGAAAATAAATATTTGAATATAAAAAATTTCTCATGTAATGATTATACTATTAATTAAACCATGGTGTAACGAACCTACATTGGTGGACCAAACACATCACCTGTATCACTGAAAGAGTATTCAGGATATAGACTAATGTGGTCGGTTCTTAACAACTCAGGTGAGTGTCTACAGAAGTAGTAATCCTCAAAACCACAAGGATAAGGACTGGATGGTGGAGTCTTCACCATGATAATATGAATCAAATCGTAGACACTCTGTGGCGAAGAAGAAGGTGGGACTGAGCCGTGGTAAGGGGGTCTCAGCCCTTTCATTTTTCTTTATCTATTACTATGTATTTTACATTTTTTTAATGTTATCCATGTGTACTTAGTGACTTCTTCTTACGCTCTCAAATATATTGTCCTCTCGATATCGGGTTGATCAGGAGTGCTTGTGTGGTCTTGTTGTGCTATAGTGTTCATTCTCATCTCTTATACACCTTTGTTCATACTTATTAAAGCCTCATATATCTTTCCAATACATGTAGTCTAATCAACAGAATCATGTAAATCCTCAGTTCTATTTATTTCTTTCCAATTACAATTTCTTCAACCTTGAATGTTGAATGATCAATTTTATATATATTTACATGCATTTTTTTAAATCTATATTGAATTTAATTTTTGGTATTAGATGTTTCTTGGGAATTTTTTGCATATATTTTCTTTTCCCCTCATTCCGTTAATTTTAATTTCACGATAATTATATATTTATTATTCATTTAAACTATTATGAGATCTAGAAAATAAATATTTGAATATAAAAAATTTCTCATGTAATGATTATACTATTAATTAAACCATGGTGTAACGAACCTGCATTGGTGGATCAAACACATCATCTGATCGGGCTCACTATAAGGCCTCAAGACCCCCCCGATGGATAGAGTAAAAATAATAAATAACAGATACAAAATAATGCTATAATAAATGGAATATGCCATATAATCATAGTCTCTCTCAATCACACTGAACATAAACCGATAGTCTCCCACTAGGCTGACCACATTCAATATAAAATTGCATAAAATATATTACATCAGGATCTACTAAAAACAATGAGAAAAACAAAATAATAAGTATCCGCTATCCTCGAGCTGCACTAGCTTGATCCTCAGACTCCCAGATTCCACTTGGGCAGCTCCGCTCAACCTAGTTACATCGGGACTCATCCCCATCCACTGCATAACTTGTACTCCAACCAGAAAGTATACATCAGATATACATGCACATAGAGGTGAACGTACAATGGGTGAGAAATAAATCTTAGTAGGCAATCCAAACGGTGAACCTATAAACGTTCTATCATAACATGTTCATGTATATGTGATATGAATAACCTAGTCAAAAACTAATACCAACTATAATAAAGAAAACAACTGTATAAAAAGTAGGGGGAAAAGAAGAATGTAAAAAACCACATGTTCTAGTCTGGCACATGAGTCAAATCTACCCCCACTATGGCCCAGGGCATAATATTTACAACACATGGCTCACTCATCCACACGATAACAAACACATCCTCTATATATACATAGGAGCTCCAAGATTTCTAAATGCAACATGCACGAATCTCAAAAACCATGCTGTAATCTTGGGCATCGATATGACGAGGTGAATCTACTGGGATCTTGGACTCTGATGGAACAATTCAAACTAGAGAATGAATCTCCCCTACACATGTTAGAGTTATATCATGTCCTGGTAGTCTTGTAGAACAACACATGCTCCACCATGGACCCATCTGATACACATCCCTATGGGATCCATCCCCATGGATCCGATATATGCCCAACACAAGGGCCCCATATACCTGTTTGGTATAGAAATGACATCCATGAAAAATAATTGATAGGGAGGGTGAATACACAACAAGAGGGGTGCACTCATCATGACCGTCTATTAGCTACCTAAGCCCTTCTAAAAATAGCCATCCAACAAAGGAGAGAACTAGATCACAACTCAAGGGAAACGCCCAATCGAAGATATTCCAAGTGTCTCGTCCTCAAACCATAGTCCTAAGCATAAACTACAACAAAGATCACAGACAAAGACCAATCGAACGTTGGATGAACAATCCTCAAACCCACCATCCAAACAGATGAACTAGCTGTGTTGATCCACTCTCATCTAACAAAACATAGGGCCTCTCTCAGTATCCTAGATCTCATCATCCAACAAACAGCCACCACGGTCTCTCCCCAACCTGCCTCACGATCAAACCAAACTTGGGGATTCCAAAGTCCCCAGGGTCACAATAAAAAGTGATGTCCAACTAGGGACTCCCCTATCGAACACTTAAACTTAACTCACATTTTTAGAAATATCCACAAACATCCAAAAGGAAACCATAAAACAGGACACCCTATGAGGGTTCTTCTAGAACCAGTGTTGTCAAAGGCGCGCGGCGCAATAAGGCGCGAAGGCCGCTTGGGGATGCGGCGCGAGGCGCGACGCAAGGCACAATTAAGGCGCACGCACACACAATTAAATATGTACAGTTTTCAACCATCTTTAAAATTAAAAAAAAACTTAAATTTCAATCAAAATAATACAAATTAAAATATACAACGATAATTTTTAACCAAATCATAATCAATCCTTGAGAACCTAAACATAAAAATCATCATCAATGGAAGTTTCATCATTAATGAAAAGCTTCATCATGACCGCGTGTCGCCGGATGCTTGCTGCTACGCGTCGTCGGATGCTTGCTGCTGATGCAGCGTGATTTGTATTTTGGACGCTGTGTATTTTGGACGTGATGATTCTAATTTTATAGAGTTTGGTTCAATTATTTTATTAATATATTAAATAATATATTTAACGCTATATTATACCTACTCATTTTTTAGAAAAAAATATACCCGATTTCGAGTATACTTAGGATTTCCGCTAGCACCCTCACCGCTGCACCCCAATTTCCATCCATCCTACCCATGATTTACGCGATCGCCCTCTGCTACACCTCCGATTTCCATCCTTCCCTCATACCCACAATTTTCGCGATCTCCCTCACTGCTGCACTGCACCCCGGATTTCCATCGCCACCCCGCGGCCACCCTGATTTCCATCCAGTCGCCCGCGATTTTCACCCCACGATTTCCCTCTGTTTCGCTCGATTTCCGCAGCAAAAGCAACTGGTGCGCCTCTACGGCGCCTTGCCCTTCACCGCCTCAGGGGTTGGCGCACGAGGCGCGCGCCTTTGACAACACTGTCTAGAACATCCAAGATCATAAGACACATCCAGAGCCGAAACATCCCAAATAGCCCTCAGTGGTCTCCAACCGATCCCGATCAACAACACAACCAATGACGGGGCATCAAAAAGAACAATCACACCATCATGGGCATTCTCAATGATCCTCGTGACCACCTACAAAGAAGGAACCTCTATAGGGGATTCAATTACAATACATGACTTTAGGGGAAACCCCACAAAGGAAAACATCATTTAGAATTCTTTTATAACAACCCAACAAGTACCAACTCACCCACAAGGGAATACAATGAAATATCACGCCCGAAAAGCATTCTCAACAACCTTCTATGGCAACCACTGATTATATGATCAGTAACCAGTCCACAAGGGAATTGTCAAGAGTCCCTGAGAATTTTATCAACAACTCAATGGCAGTCGGACATAACTACGATCCCACGATATCAACCCAGAAAAAAGGATTCAACAGCTCCAATCCTCATGCACAACAGCTGACCTAAACCACTACAACCACGAGTAACCAATCATGAAATGAAGAGACAAACCAAGATTCATCAAAGGTACACCATGATCCTACCATATGGGATCCATGTGAAAGAACCTTGAAAAACACTGAAATTGAACCCATAGGAAAATCCAACTAACGATCTCAAAATCATCACCCAGGCCTCTCAACTCGTAATCCAAACCCCAAAAGGATTCTGAAATGAAACCTCAATGAATTCATCCTAGTAATATCTCATTGTCCAAAACACCATCCTAAGGACCAATAAAATTTTAAAGGTTTCAACCATCATGATCTATGTGAAAACGCTCAAAATGATTTACTCGCAAGTCTGATTTGACTCTAGGTCACAAAACACCCAAAAACCCCCATCCTAGAAAATGTACTTTGCATGTACTTCTTAGTACATGGAATGTACTCTCAAATCTGCACCTAGACATGTACTTCAACAAGGAAAGAGTGGAAATGGATTCTTATTGTGTACTACTACATGGTCAGGGCATACATGGGGTCTGCCCATGTACTTCTACACAACCATGTACCACTCACAAGGGGTATTTTCCCACACACATGGATACATGGCCATGTCCCAGTACGTGTTGTGTACCTAGAGTACATGGTTTGTACATCCCAGAACTCCTCATTCCATTGTACTTTTCCACATAACCAGGTACATGGAAAAGTACTGCTACATTGACTACACTTAATGAACATGGAATGTAATTATATAAACATCATCTTTACTGAATATGAAGAACACACGTTCTTCAGAAATCCACACACCATTTAAATATGTTTCCCAAAATGGAAGCCCCCCAGATGACCCCAAACCACAATTTTCTCCACAAATCCACTGGTGGACCCAAAAATAGTCCCCAAAAACTCATACAAGGCTTTAAAAAATGAAAAAAATAATATTGAAAGTTGATTTTTGGCAGATGATGTAAAACGAGAATACCTATGGGAAGAAACCACTAATGCTTCGGTCTGATCCATGATTTACAACTGCAGCATGAAGAACCAGAGTTACTCAAGCTCTTTGGTGATACCTCCTCCCTTCACACTATCTTCCCTCTATATTCCTCCTCTTCCTCCCCCTCCATCGTCTGTTCAAAGGGAATTCCCCAGATTTCCTATACACGAAGCCAATGGAAAATAGATGAATAAAAAAAGGAAAAAAATAGAGAAAATGAAAATTAAAATGAAAATAGAAAAGGCACGACCCATACCTCGGCCCACAACTCAGTTTTATGCCTTTGTGAAACTAGGAATATAAACATTATTTTTAAATTTAATTTAATAATTTTATAAACCAATTTTAAACCGATGGGATCTTAGAAGTTGAATGTGGATTGATAAACCGACACTACACACAATGAATGATTTCAGTTCAAAATTTGGTATAATGTTTTTTCAATAAAATTAGAAATTGATTTATTCATTTAATACAACTGATTTTTAGTTTATATTAATTTTCAAAATCATTTGATGTGTTTTTTAGTTAGGTCATTTACACTCTTCTGGATAAAACTTTGAATCAGCATTGATTAATGATTCCTTGTTTTCCCCTCAGTTTTGTACATGTTTTGTCTTAGTATAGAGATTAGTTTTTTTCTTATTTTGTGTCTTAATTTCTATGGTAGGAAAGGGTTACTATGAGGTTGTCCTTTGTGGGGGTGTTAGTTTGAAGCTTGAGGTGTTGGCAGGGTCTATCCTGTAATTTTTATCACCAGTGTTTCTGCCCTTTTCCTTGGGTGTGTGCTGGTATTCAGCTCTAGTTTTTTTCCTCTAAATGTTGTCCCACTGGACACGATTCTCTGAGTTTTGACATATTTTAAGTGGTTGTTAGTATTAGGTGAATAGGTTTTTTCATGGCAGAGTTTCTTGATGGTTCTCCAGGTATACCTCAAGCAATGTTGGATGATACAAAGTTGTATTTAGTAATCTAGATTTAGAATGGTTATCTTCTTGTCTGGTAGTTGGTTTCCCTTGGATCATTAGTGTTTTTATGGTTTAATGACAGACCGTATAATCCTTGGGGATAAATATGATTTACATTGGTACTCGGTTGTTTGTGGAAATCTTATACTAGAATGGTAAATTTATATTGATCTCCATAGGTGGAGAATTTGGATTCCCATTTATGATTCATTTGTTCGAACATAGATATTCCTACATATTGTGGTTATTAGGTGGTGGTTCTTGGATTTATCCATGTCTTGGTATTAGTCGGTGGTTTAAGGTGTTTAGATCCTTGAGTTTGTAGGCTGACATGGAGACTATTTTCCCAGTTGTGCTAGATTTCTGAGTGTTTTTATCTCTCTTATATTTTCATAACTATGCTGGCCTATATTGTTATTATTAGTTAATTTTCTGAGTTTATTTTTTCAAGAAATCAGTGGATTTGTACAATTCATTAATGAATGTTTCATGTACCGGTAAGCTGGTTCCAGATATCCTCATTGGAATCATCTTAGATACTAATTTATGTAAGTGAATATATGGATTTAATAGTGTAGATTGTTTAGAGTTGTTTAAATTCAGATTGTGTTAGTATGTTTTAAATATAATTCAATTTCATGAAGCATCTATCACGTTGATTCATGTTAGGTGGGAATCTTGTTGTAAAACCTATAGTGGTTTCCTATGTAGGAGGGGATGCCCATATGGATGATAATATGTGGTGAAGAATCAACATAGTTGTAGGTTTTTAATTTTCTAGGTAATGATTATGTGGCAGTGCTGAATATTATATTTAGTTCATGAATTTTAATTCCTAAGGAATACAATTGTGAAATTTAGATTCATTGAAAGTGTTTAATTAATTGCATCATTTAATTATATTTTATATTCATAGATTAATTTATTTTTATATCCATTTTTATGATGGTTATTTTTATTATTTATGTGGTTGGGAATACTCTCTTAGGATAGTTCCATAGCCTATTTTCTCTCACAAAATGTTCCCCTTATCTCTGTGTTTCATTCTTCTTATGATCTATTAGAAAATTATTCTTGGGAACTCCTCCACCCTACACTTTTCTTTTGTGATCTTCACTCGGATGCTCTAAAACATTACTTTGACTGATTGATGCCCAATGAGGGTGTTTCTGTTGTGATATTTTAGAGGGAGATCTTCGAGTTTTAGTGACCATCTTCACGTACTGTGAGAGTCCATTGATTCAGGGTTCAGTTTCACTGAGGGAGAGTATCGGTTAAATCCCCTAGATAATTTTTCACTAAGAGAGAAAATATAACAAAGTGATCTATGTTTTGTTCCATAGTTTCTTTACTCGGAGATTCGACTATTTTCATCTACCTTCTTGGGGGTTCCTCAAAGAAAAAGGGAAGAGGGGAATTCCACTTCTTGGATCACTTTTGGAGAATCATTCATTAATTTAATGTGTGGCGTTTTATTATGCATAGAAAACAAAGGCTATGGGGAGGATGGAAAGCAAGAAATACAACAAAGTCTGGGAGGCCTAAAATAGTGGAGGCTTGGGGCATCCGCCCAAAAAACGTAGTGCACTCTAGGGTTAAGTATCTCATGTCTGAAAAAATAATAAGAGGGCTGTCATTGGTACCCTTAGAAGCTAGAAAATCTGCAACATGATAACCTTCATGCAAAGTATGTGTTATGTTTTCATGACTAATATGGGATTTGCATCGACAAATGAGATAGGCAGTGGTTCACGTTGTGTCATACCTCCCTTGGAGAGAGTTGAAAAGGACAAGAGAATCAATTTCAACCACCGAGGGGGTAATGTTGTAGGATTGACACACCTCTATCCCATTTAGAAAATATTTTTCCTTTTCCATCATAGAGTCTCCATGCCCATAGAAACTGATAAAATCAAGAAACACTGAATCCTTGCAGTCACGACCAACCCCTCCCCATCTCATAATTCCAGGTTTGTAGAAACCATCATAGTTGAGCTTGAAACTATTGATATGGGGACTCCACTGAACCCATATTCCAAAAGGAGGAATTCTCTACTCATAACCCCTACCACTCGTGACCATCCTCAAAGAAAGATCATTTTGAAAATGTTTCAGAAGCGGACCACAATCAGCGACCAAACACCTGGTTTGAGACTATAAGGCAAAACTAGATCCCATGAGATGTAGGAGCTCACATCGAGTTATGCCTCAATTATATATTTGACAAAGGAGTTTGACAATAGCTTGATGTGAGTTCCTCATCCCCTCGGGTTGAGAGGTTTGTGTATTACTATCTTGATCTTTGCAGTGACCAAGAAACTTGTGCACCCTCTTGAACTTCGTCGATAGTTAAGGAACCTGTCTATCACTTTTGTGGTAGTGAGCACCTGTTGTGGAAGGAGATGAGAAGAAGGTTTGCTTGGCGCAAACCCGTTACAAAGCCGTTCTCTAATCTCTCATATGGATTTGTACAAACGAGATGAGAGAGAGATGATGGAAGAAGGGGGCCTAAGAGATTGATGGACACTAGTAGTTTGCTCTGAAATAATTTTTAGATTAGAGAGAATTCACTAGAGCTTCGTTATTGGTGAAACTTTGATCAAGGATCAGATTCACAATTGGCGCGTTGTTGGTAATCGAGATGTGTGTAATTCTTCCAAGCCACCAAGGAGACCTATTTATAGGCTCCAAATCTCTAGGAACCTTCTGGTCGGTGCTCCACCACCGGCTGGTCGATGGACTTATTGTAGGAAAGACCTCTTGTCCATATGGCACCAGATACCATGTGACCCACACCGACTAACCAGTCCTGCATACAATTCTCCATTTTGCACTTTGGTCTTTCAAGATGCTTCCGACAGCTTCAAAAGGTTCAAGAACTTTTCCCCTGTGATTTCATTACATCCATCTAAGACTTCAACAAGATCTTTAATGTCACTTCATTGACTTCAAGAAGGATCCTTAAATGCCTTTGAATTACATCACTTGGTCCGTTAAAAAAATGACTAAAAATCCAAAAAATGTGACTGAAATTCACTCAAATGAAATCGTTAGAAACACAAGAGTGTTTACGATCATGAAAACACCATGAGAAAGAGATACAATACAAATAATCCGAACAAGCTTTCAACTTCCACAATAAATGTGTCTCTTGGTCTTCAAACCTTAATCTCTTCATCGGTCTTACTTAACACTGAGGTCACACCCACTAATATAGTAAGTGTCATCTAGTCAACAAGTTAAACTTGCTCCCCTGAAATTACGAGCAATTTAGCATGATTACTTTAACTTAGCATGACCGCTTTAGCTTGGGTACCAACCTGGTGACCCCTTGGTTTTACCAAACGTTCGAACCTTCAGCGCTCTGTCATAACCCTATCGGAAGAAACAAACTTCAATGATTATGGTGCTACTTGAGAGACTTGTTACCGTTGTCTGCGCACTGAGCTGATGCACCTTTTACTGACCATTTTCTGATAAACAAAGTTTTAGTGAGCAAACATCTGGTGAACTGATATAGACTTCACCTCCCAACATAATGTTCAACGTGTTTAAATGTAATATATAATCTAGTACATAATGATGGATGTGGTAATAGATAATATATATAATCTTATATATACAGAACATTATAAAATATAAAATATAAATTACAAATGTTTTCTGTTTTATAAATCACATAAATAAATATAAAACAAAAATGTTTTGTTAACACACAAACACATATAATCTGTTACAACTCAATTTTGTTAAGAGGCAAACCAAGAACTAGTACGGTCGTGGATAAGGGTTTTTCTAATAATTGAACCATGTAAAAATTCAATGTTCATCATTGGTGTTTTCCTATTTTTATTTAGCTAGATTCTCTCACCCAACGAAATGTTCGATGTGCTATATATATATATATATATATATATATATATATATATAGTTTTTTTATTTTACATGACATTTAAAAAATGATCTTCTGACCAAAAAACAATCATGAGAATAAAGAAAGGGAAAATGATGCGTGTTGAATAAAGCCACATAAATAAGTGGCCTAATAAAACTTTTTCAAAAAGAAATCTAGAAAATTGCACATATATAGCAACCATAAGTACTTAAAAGTTACAACAATTTTTTTGATAGAAATAGAGCAAACGATGTTTATTTAATATTTATTTATTTGCCTTTTCTATGTTAAAGAATTTGATGTTGAATGACATGAGCTTCAAAAAATTGAAATCACTCACATGGTAAAGAGAATATGGATGACCACGATCCATTGGTAAAAGAGCCATAAACTCAACTATATAAATATTGTTGAAAAACTCGATTGAAAGCTGTGGATGGTTGTATGTTAGGTATGAGTGCAAGCACAACTTTGAAAAGTTTGGGATTAGGATGAGAAAATCTGTTGAAATCACAAACTCAACTGCATACTCAAATGAAAGAGCAAAATGAAACATTTTAACATCAATATGCCTCATATATGACTTGTGGTGTTGAAGAATTGATACAAAAGTTTGAAGGGTCTCCTAATACATAGAAATGTATTTGTTATCAAGTATCTGTCTCGTGTTTATGCTTATGTTTTTTCCCTTATGTTTAAAGGGATGTATTTAACAATGCCATTCATTGGATTACAAGGGGAGACATGAACCCATTAGAAAAGGGTGTAATAACAAAGCAATCTACCCATTCATAGAAATTTATGGTATAGAATTACCTGAAACCGAAAAAGAGCAATGCTTGATATGAAAACATAGCAACCCTTCTTGAATCCCTTCGTTAATCTTTCTTTTCTTTCTTTCTTCCCCTTTTCCTCTGCTTTCGCGAAACTAATTGTGTCTGCTCCCTATTCTGTCATACCAGTCTTCTTCTTCTTGGTCACCTTCCTACCCCTTTCCTTCTATGACACCCCATTTTCTATGTTCAATCTCTGATGTGCCTCTTCACTCCCCCCACTTTCTTCTTCCAACTATTCTCCCCTTCTGCTTCCAATCTCCCCCGATCTGCTTTCGCCTCTGCCTGGAGCATGTCAATTCTAATATTATCCGCATTGCCCACCATCCCCTTCCTTTTCTTCTGTTTCACTCTCCCAACATCTCCTTATTCACCCTCGCTGTGATCTTTGCCATAACCTCGATCCTCTAAATCACGCCCCTCTTTTCTAAGGTTCCTAATGGCTTCCGAACGAGGTTCAATGTGCTTGGGTGTGGATCGAGAATTTCTGAGCTCTCTATAAAAAGTGATGAGCTCCTCAAAGGATTCTGAAACCCGTCTGAGGAACGCTGAAACTGCCTGTGAGGCCCCGTTCTCTGAGGACACAAACATTGAAAGAACCTTCTAAACCTTCGGGACCGATATGGGTTTGGAAGATATCACCGTCATCGATAGAGTCTTCATGTGTCTAGGGTTTTGAAGAGCTCTGTGTGCCGGTGTCAGAAAACCAGCAGGCACAAGGTGAAACCGCGACGTGTGCTAGGGTTTGTGAGAATAAGATTCAAAGATGAGTTTGGGGAATTGACGACGACGACTACGTTGCGAAGGAAGGGATGAGAGAACTGTGCTGCAACTAAATGATGGTGAGATAAGCTACCAACACCAATTTTCTTGTAGACTGGGCTACCGATCGATGATCGCAACGCCAGAGAAGATCAGTAGAAAAGGAAGTGAAGACGTCGAGGGGGTGTGAAAGAGGGGACAAATTGGTGGAGTAATTCTTAAAATTATTGTAAAAAAAAAACGAAGACAACTAGATACATGTTTAAAAATAATGCAATTTTATTAAAAAATAATAACCTTTCGTATACTATTTTGAAATAATGTCGCCATAGGAGGGATCCCTGTGGGAAACTTTGCAAATTATCGTCTCCAATTCCCTCTTTTACAGGATGTTATGGTCATGTGCGGAGATCTTAACATGTGTTCATTTTTACACGTGGCGACATCTTGTTGTTGTGATTTGCTGGAGAGTATTTTCGTCTCATGGAAAATGAGGCACGCGCGTGAAATGAGGCACGCACATGAAATGATGCATCACGCGTGAAATAGGCATCACACGACAGGGATTTTGCATTTTCGTTCGGTTTCACCGGAATTGCGGGCAAGGTGTGAGGGATTGCGGCTTTTTCAGTGGGTTTCGCCAGGATTGCGTAACAGTTTGACATTTTTAGTGGGTTTCTTCGCGACATAGTTTGACATTTTTGTTCATTGGGTTTCGTTGGGCGAGCTTTGCCGTGATTGCGCGATAATAAGACATTTTCAGTGAGTTTCGTCGCACTGCGAATTGTCGGAGTAGCGGCACAGTTTGGAATTTGTATTTTAGTTTTGTTTATAATGGATACGGATGAAGGTATTGCAGATTATATTTAAATTATTTTTACAAGTTTTTTGGTAAATCTGGAATTAGTTTCTTTCCACGACTGTATGTTGAATCATGTGAAGGTATTGGAGATTATATTTGAAGTTTGTTTAATGTTGCTTCTGTGGTAAATCTGTCCAAGACTGTATGCTGAATTTTGCAGCGGATGTTTTATTGAAATAAATATACAGTTTTGTTGCATTGTGGAAGTTCCACAATTGAAGTTCGGAATTTCCCATGGAAGTTCCACTGGAGCTTCCACTGAAACTTCCACTGGAACCTGCCGTGGAACTTCCACTGAAACCTGCAGTGGAAAATGAATTCAATTTTGAATTGTTTATACAATTTCAAATGCTAAATTAAATCATTTTTATAAAAATTATGTAATATTTGCAATTCATATTTTTTATAATTATATTTTACAATGATATATTTATAAAAAGTTCTATTGGAAGTTCCACTTGTATTATTTTCCAAATTATGTAATTTTTATTTTTAGGTTTTTTCAAATAGTTTATACATTTGCAAATGTTAAATTAAACCATCTTTATAAAAATTAAGTATTTCATAAGAATATATTTATTAAAGTTTAATTTTTATTAATATATTCCTTAGTTTTAGAAATATATATTTTTTGTTGTAGCGTGGAGCTTTCACTCGAACTTCCACTAGAATTTCCACTGAAAAATATATTTAGTTACATTTTTATTCATATAGTTTATATCTTTTCAAACAAATTGAATCCTGTTATAAAATTAATATACTTTTCTTGAACTTGAGTTTTTTTGTTGCAGGTTGTTCCAATGCTGATGATGTTGATGTTGTAGCCGCTTCTATTAAACCAGATATAGGAATGACGTTCAAATCACTTGATGAAGCGTAATGTTTTTATGTCACATATGTGGGTGTAAATGAGTTCAGTGCATGCCGACAATAATCTAATAAAAGTAGAAAGGATAAATCAATTATCACATCAAGCCTTTATGCATGTAGCAAAGAATGTCATATGAAGGTCGACAAACGTGATAACATGGTGAAATTTCCTCGGGCTAAGATACGTATAGGTTGCCTTGCTAGAATGAGGGTTATTTTATTGTCTTATGAGCAATATGCATGTACTGTATTTGTTGAAGATCATAATCATCCCTTGCACAACCTTGAATCAATTCATACGATGAGGTCCAAAAAAATGGAAGCACAAGCAGCTGAGTTAGATGTGAATGCTTCAGTAGGTATTAAACTAAATGATTCCTTCTTCTTGGCGACAACTATTGTAGTGGGTCGAGATATTATTGGGTACAAACACGTTGATCAGTTGAATTTTTTAAGGTCTAAACAGGAAAGAGAATTGCTTCATGGTGATGCATATTGCATGTTAGAGTGCATGGAAAGACAAAGTCAGGACAATCCATCATTTGTCTATATTATGCAGTTTGACATGAATGAGAAAATTAGTAATATTTTCTGGGTTGATTTAAAAATGAAGACAAATTATGAGATGTTTGGAGATGTTGTTTTCGACACCACTTTCAGCACTAATAAAGAGTACATACCCTTGGGTGTCTTCGTGATGTTCAATCATCATTGGGAGATTGTCATTTTTGGGGCAACTTTGTTATATGATGAAACCGCAACTTCGTTTTCTTGGTTGTTTCAAAAAAAATTATAGGTGCATCACATGAAGCGACCTCAAACTATATTTACTGATCAGGATGCGACAATGAGAATGTAACGAACCCGACAGGCCTAAAGCCCAACCAAACTCGGCCACGCCCAAGCCCAGCCCTCTCGCAGATAGCAGACCCCCACCCCGCGGGCAGATAACAGGCCCCCACCTCAGACCAGCCCAGATAACACGTGGCAGGAACTGTCCCCTGCCTGGCGAGGATTTAACAGTTCCCGCCACCTGTTATCTGGGCCGGTCTGAGGTGGGGGCCTGTTATCTGCCCGCGGGGTGGGGGACTCCTATCTGCCAGAGGGTTGGCCTTGGACGTGGCTGAGTTTGGTTGGGCTTTAGGCCTGTCGGGTTCGTTACATAAAAAAGCGCCTTTTTTATGTAACGAACTTGATGGGCCTAAAGCCCAACGAACTCGGCGCGACCCCCCTTCTTTGGCCGGCGCGAACCCCCCCGACATGTTTTCCTTTCCCATCCAGCCCTGTTGTAGCGGCCTCCCACCGCGCACCCCGTCTGCCTCGAAAATCCGTCGGCCTCCCCCGCTCCCATCCGGCCTCCCCACTCCCGTCTGACCTTCCTCCCTCAAACACCTGCTGCGTCGCCCCTGCCTCCCCTATTGGCGCAACCTCTGGCACCATGCCTCATTCCGCGCGAGCAGCCCCGCCCTCCGGTTGGTTCTTCTCTCTCTTTTTTTCTTTCTCTTGTGTTCTTGGCTATTCAGCAGGTGTGAGGTGTCTTTTAGTGGATGATTTTCAATCATTGTTTTGTTCGGATTCTTGTTTTAGGATTGACGTGGTGTGAATTGCACGCATTTGGAGTTGCACTGAATTTTGGGGGTTTCTCCACCCGAGGTAGGTGGTTCCGCGTTTAAACATTATCTGATAAGTTAATTTGCTTGCTTAGTTAATTTACAATATTACTTGATTAATTCTTTTGGGTGCGGATTTAGTTATCTTGAAGTTTGTCTATGCATTATATTTGTTTAGCAGTATGTTTATGTGGTGTGGGTACGTTCTCTGTTTGGAAACTTGTTTTTTTTAGTATATCGTTAGTGTTTAATAATATGTGCAGTTAGTTTTTCAGCTGTACAAGTGATGTTAAATGTGTTTTCGATACGTTGTTGCATGTGTTTGGTCATAAGGGAAGGTGTTGTGTGGTTTGAATGGGTTGTTGTCGTGAAAACCCACACTGAACTATCTGCTAGTGTTTTATAAATTTTGTATTTGTTTTGTGAAAATGCGCAAAGTGCACAGTTTATGTTCTGGTGTAGCATTCATATGCGTTTTGTCCGAAAAGGGAATTTGAGTGTGTCTTTGGTGTTTAAAGTCATGTTTCATTTTCTGGAATTGTGTAATAAATTTTTTAGTGTTTTGTTTAATCAGAAAAATGGTCTTTTAACTGTGCGTTTGGGTTATTAATTGATGCGAGTGGTGCATGTTGTGTTCTTCATGTGGCGTCAGGTATGTTTGGTCAGGGTGGATGGCTGAGTTGTTTCTTTTGTGTTAATCGTGTTATGTTCCCTTTTAAATAATTTGTTGACAAAGAATTTAATATGTTTTAATAAATAATTATTAGCAATGAAAAAAATTGTTTTAATTGAGTTGGCTAAAGTCTTTTGGCGTGCGTACTTTGTCAAATGGTTTTCTGTGTGTGTGAAAGTGTGGCGTTGGGTTTATGTTACACCCTATTTGTTTTATTTGTCTGAGTTTGACATGAAATGTGAAATTTGAATATCTTGAGCACAAAAGGGGAAGCCAGAGTACTAGGTGGGTGGACTAGATCCAGCGTGCTAGTGATACAGAAGCGGCTCTGACCCAGTTTCACTTAGCTGGTTTGACGATTACAACACTAACTAAACTTTGGATGATGATTGGAGACCACTAGGTTATGGATGTGTTGCCCTACCGGTGGCTCGTGCATGAGAACGTATTTTGTTATGATTCCTATACTACTGTTCACCGAGACGTGATGTTCTAGGGTCCCATTCTTTTACTAGTACTAATAGGGCCTCTCCCACTTTTGGTGCTCCTGGATTACTATACACTCACCGTCGGCATACGATGTAGCTTTTGGGTTTTCTTGAAGGTTCGGGTTTTCTTAAATGCAATGGTGTTTATTTTTAATTAAGTTGTTTTCTTTGAAAAATGTTTTCCTTATAGAGATTGTTTCTTTAAAGTTGTTCAAGCTTTTGTGTCCTTTCATTTATTTAGCCTGCAAATGTATTTTTCATTTAATGTTTATACGTGGAACCTTTTTATTGGGTGACGTCCTACTGGGCTTTTCGCTCACACCCTGCATACACCTTCGGGTGTATGTAGACCTTGTTTCTTGTGGTCTCCAGGTTGTGACATCGTGCTCAGTGATGGTGGTTTAGGTTGTCGATGGTTTTCCCGTGCAGGTCTGACAAAGGTGGTTTGAGGAGGTGGCTCCTCATGCTGCATGAAGGTGCGAATAGATGTGTTGGTTTTCTTTCCTTTGCAGTCTTCTTGGAGGTTTGGGTTGAATTGTAAACTTTAAGTTTTGTCCAAAGTTAAGGGTCTGTTTGGTTTTCAGTTTTCAATTTCAGTTTATCTACCTTGTTGGTTGGTTGTGTTTATTATTTTGGGTAAATCGTTCCCAAGTTGTGTTTTGATACCCGGGCACTTGTGCCAGCCCGTGGGGATCGGGAACGCCCTTCGGGCCATGCCGCGAATCGGGTTGGGCGTCGGGTCGGATGGCGACCCGGCCTGATTCGTGACAAAATGGTATCAAAGTTAGGTTTGCTCTTTTGGGTCGTGTTCTTTTGGGACAGAGTCATGGTAGACTAGAGTTAAGGTTATCGGGACTCGACGTTCGGGCTACGAGTAAGGTGCCTGACCAGCACACCTTGTGGTGGGACTCAAGTTACCAAAGTAAGTTGAGGTTTGTTTGAGTTTTTGGTCCTTACGGTTAATCTTGTTTAGGGGAAATGAAAAGAGAGTAGGGTCAGTGGTCTTAGTGAGCTTGCAGGGCCTGACAAGCCTTGTGGAGCCGGGGACACTGTCCTAAAATACTCTCTGTGGCCAGTGGCGTGATTAGCGTATGACCGCCAACCATATGTTCCAATCACCCGCTGACACTAGTTTCCTCCTGCATTGTTCCTCGTCTCTTTGTTTTGGATTCATGGAAATCTGGTTTTTTTTAAGAAAAAAAATGATTTGGTCTTTAATTTTTTTTTGAAATGAAGTTCTTAAAAAAATGATGATGTGTAAGGTTTGAAAAGTGTGGGTTGAATGTTTGGTTTTGGAAAAAAATGGGAAAAAATCCGGTTTTGATTCTTGGTGTTCTCGTGGGAAACCACACGCATGAGTGTGCATGAAAAAAAGAAATGGTCAATGGCACGAGCGAATGAATTCTTGGGTGGCTATGAGGTGGGTGCCGGTGTGGCATGAGAACATACATGTGCGAGGCCCATGGGACACCATTGGTGTTTGTGTAACCCACTAGCTTTGCTTATTTTCAAAATGTTTTATTAAATGAAAATTTGGTGTTTTAGTAACCAGTGATTGCATGACGTGCCCTTGTGATTTTGACATGTTGGATGTGAGGCATTTTGAGCCGAGAATCCTTTTTGACTGATTTGTGTCTTGAGTTTGAATTTTTATTTTTAATCCAGTATGCAAGCGCGTGGTTAGTGAATTCTTTTGAAAAGTGCTTCGGGAATCCCTTGCAGTGGTTACCCCTGCACGCTTAGTATTCGCTTGCGATATGTCTTGGCCATTGGACCAATTTGATTGGGTATGCAGTTCTCTCTCTTGACTAGTGTACGCCCCCATAAAGCACTGACATGCAGTTGAAGTGCGGTGACAGGTAATTCGCCATTGGTTGACTCTCCAGTTAATTAAAGTGGGAACTCTCCCCTTTTTGTGACAACACTAAGTCTATCCCTTATTCCTTTTCGGTTAAGCGGATCCTCTCGCAACGGGATGACATGCACGAGAGGAGTTGAAGGGAGCTTTGGTCACCTTGAGTTGTCCGAGTGTCGAGTATGAAGTTTGAAACCGTTGTGTCTAAAGGTCCCCCTGGAAACTGTGAAAGGAATTCCAGTGGGAAGGGTGAAGGCGGTTTGGAGTTATCGGTGCTGACTGATGGTTTGAAAGGCTCGTAGTGCTTTCATCGGCCGCAAGGGTTAAGTTTGGTGATGTCTTGCAGTGTAAGTTCTATTGAAGAGTAAAGGTGGATTTCATAGAACCCTCTGAGAATCCCTGTCTTCATAGGAGTGCGTCCTTCTTTTAGGGAGTGCTATTTTTTCTTTTCAAAGGGGAGTGTTTGTCGTGCATCTTTCCTTAAGTTTCTTGGTTAAGGTGAAGAAGTGATGCATAAGCACCATTTAAACCCCTATTTTGGTGGATGTGTCGCGAGCGATTAGTTGGACGTCGATGTGTATAGTGTCTGATGGTGTTGTCTCAGTTGCAGGATAGTTGCGTGTGACACAAAAAGGAGAAGCTCCGTTCGGGAGTCTTCACTACCGGACTGCGAGGCAGGAGATGCTTCAAACATCAGGGCTCCAGCCACAGGCCTCGGAGTGAAGTTGGCGCGTGGTCAGGAACCCTGAGAGTGTATGGGACCCTAAACTTATTCCTATCGTTGGTATTGAAGGTGAAGGAGGTTTAAATTGTTTTCTGTGGTTATTCCGTTCCGAACAAACCGTTTGGGTGCGTAAGGATTCCGTGACTATGAGGAAGCATGGTCGTCTCGTACCTTAAAGTCTTGGGGGCTGCGTCCCACCGGATGTAATCGCTTTTAGTGGTCCGTATGGGGTCTGTTTGGGTGGATTAGTCTCAAAGTTGAACAATGTTCATCCAGGGATGTTGAGACGTTGGTTTGTCTTCAGTTGTGGTTTTGAAACCCCGGTAGCTGGGCCCGACCCTCCCCGCCCCTTGTGGCAGGGTGGTTGATCACTGTCAGGAAATTTTTTGAAGTTCCTGTATCTCTCATCAATCCTAATGGTGGGGAGACCCACAACGGGTCTCGCTCAAAAGTCTTTGGAATGAACCGGTGTTGGCCTTTTTCATAATGGTGGGGGGGGGGGGGGTCTGCTCAGATCTCCCCGTGTCGGTTTTCCAGTCTCGTCTTGGGTGTTGGTAGGTTCTTAATGGTGGGGAGCCCCTCGGGCTTCCCCATGTTGGCCTTCTAGCTCTATTCCTAGAGATGACTTGGTGGTAGGTGATCAGAGTGTTCCTTGGACGTGCTTGGTCTTGTTTGTTCGTTCCAGTCTAACGGTGTGGTTTTTGTTCAATGGTGCTTGAGGTGTTTTTGGCTTGTGAAGTTGGTTTCCGTGGGTGTGGGAGTTCCTTTCCTTGATCAGTCAACTGGAGGTGTTCTAACTCTTTGGGGCGGGCGACACATATCAGAAAGTCTTTTTACGAGTTTCTTGAGTTTTTTTTTATTTTAGTCACCTTCTTTGAGCACAGTGTGTTTGCCTCTTTCTTCTTGTTTTCATAAGGATTCTCTTTGAACCTTAAGGGGGTGTCATTTTCTACTTTGGGTCTCAGCCTTAGTTGTGGCTTTCTGGGGACGAAAAGCTTTATGGTGGGGAGAATTGTCACACCCGTACATTGCGCTGCGTCATGTTTCAAATTTTTATTTTTTATCTTATAATTTTATCTGCTTCTAATTATTATTATTCTTTTTATATGAAATGCGGGCCGAGCCTGACTGGGGTTTACGCTTTGGTGCTGATAAATGAGTGTTTTGGCCTTGACAGCATCCAGTGCACTTCGGTCGAAGCCGCGCGGCCTCGTTCGAGTCACTACGCGACCTCGCCCCGTTAACCACACGGTCTGCTCAGTGTTCAAGGCTGACATATAAAGTGTAATGAATAATGAAATGGAAATAAAATAAAAATAAAAAGTTTTAGTAAAATTTAAGAAATTGATTTAATGACAATAATAATAGTATTGTTTGAGAATGTTATTATTATTGGTATTAGTAGTGTTAAGAAAAAAAATAATAGTAATTAATTAAGTTGTTAGTAATGTTGCAACAATTATTATTATTGTTAATAATTAAATTAAGTTAATATCTTTTATTTTATTTTATTTTATTTGGCTTCGAAATTTTCCACCGAGATGCGGGCTGAGTTTCAGTTGAATTTGATGTTTTTATCGATAAATGAGTTTTTCTTTCGGGGCGGGACAACATGCGACGCACGGGTGAAGCATAATTGCAATGTCGTACGGCTTCGCCAGCACCGCTGTGTGAACCGCCCGTTGTTCAATTAATTAAATAAATTGAGTTAATAACAGTGAAATAAAACTAAATGTTTTGAAGAATAAAAATAAAAATAAAATGAGAAAAATGTGTTAATAGTTTAATAAGTTTTGTTTTAGTGATAATAATAATAATATTATTATTATGGTTTTAGTTTAAGAATATTTTTATTAATAATAATAATATTATTTTTATTTGTTTTGTTTTAGTTTTTTTGGGTTTCTTTTTATTATTTTTATTATTTTTCTTTTTCTTCTCCCTCCCCTCACTCTCTCACGTCGGACCCCCTTCCCCTTCACGGTGTCGCGCTGCAGAACCCCCCCAAACCCTACATACCGCCGCCCAGCCAGCCCTCCGTCCGGCCAGCCGTCAGGCCGCACCCCGCCCTCGCGCGAGCTCCCCCTTCCCTCTCCAGCCTTGCGTTGGCCTCCTGTCACACCCTCCATCAGTGCTGTTTCCCTTCCCTGCTTCCCCAGTCCGCCACGCCTCCCTCCCCGTCGGGCTTCCTCGCATCGCCCGCAACCCCACCTGGCCACCCAGCGCGTCGCGCTGTCGTCGCCCCCTTCTTCCCCATTATGCGCAACAAACCCGGCGCGACCCCCCTTCTTTGGCCGGTGCGAACCCCCCGGCATGTTTTCCTTTCCCATCCAGCCCTGTCGCAGTGGCCTCCCACCGCGCACCCCGTCTACCTCGGAAATCTGTCGGCCTCCCCCGCTCCCATCCGGCCTCCCCACTCTCGTCTGACCTTCCTCCCTCAAACACCTGCTGCGTCGCCTCTGCCTCCCCTATTGGCGCAACCTCCAGCACCATGCCTCATTCCGCGCGAGCAGCCCCGCCCTCCGGTTGGTTCTTATCTCTGTTTTTTTTCTTTCTCTTGTGTTCTTGGTCATTCAGCAGGTGTGAGGTGTCTTTTAGTGGATGATTTTTGAATCCTTGTTTTGTTTGGATTCTTGTTTTAGGATTGAGGTGGTGTGAATTGCACGCGTTTGGAGTTGCACTGAATTTTGGGGGTTTCTCCACCTGAGGTAGGTGGTTCCGCGTTTAAACATTATCTGATAAGTTAATTTGCTTGCTTAGTTAATTTACAATATTACTTGATTAATTCTTTTGGGTGCGGATTTAGTTATCTTGAAGTTTGTCTATGCATTATATTTGTTTAGCAGTATGTTTATGTGGTGCGGGTACGTTCTCTGTTTGGAAACTTGTTTTTTTAGTCTATCGTTAGTGTTTAATAATATGTGCAGTTAGTTTTTCAGCTGTGCAAGTGGTGTTAAATGTGTTTTCGATACGTTGTTGCATGTGTTTGGTCATAAGGGAAGGTGTTGTGTGGTTTGAATGGGTTGTTTTCGTGAAAACCCACACTGAACTATATGCTAGTGTTTTATAAATTTTGTGTTTGTTTTGTGAAAATGCGCAAAGTGCGCAGTTTATGTTCTGGTGTAGCATTCATATGCATTTTTTCCGAAAAGAGAATTTGAGTGCGTCTTTGGTGTTTAAAGTCATGTTTCATCTTCTGAAATTGTGCAATAAAATTTTTAGTGTTTTTTTTAATTGGGAAAATGGTCTTTTAACTGTGCAATTGGGTTATTAATTGATGCAAGTGGTGTAGGTTGTGTTCTTCATGTGGCATCAAGTATGTTTGGTCAAGGTGGAGGGCTGAGTTGTTTCTTTTGTGTTAATTGTGTTATGTTCCTTTTTAAATAATTTGTTGACAAAGAATTTAATATGTTTTAATAAAGAATTATTAGCAATGAAAAACATTGTTTTAATTGAGTTGGCTAAAGTCTTTTGGCGTGCGTACTTTGTCAAATGGTTTTCTGTGTGTGTAAAAGTTTGGAGTTGGGTTTATGTTACACCCTATTTGTTTTATTTGTCTGAGTTTGACATGAAATGTGAAATTTGAACATCTTGAGCACAAAAGGGGAAGCTTGGGTACTAGGTGGGCGGACTAGATCTAGCGTGCTAGTGATACGGAAGCAGCTCTGGCCCAGTTTCACTTAGCTAGTTTGACGATTACAACACTAACTAAACTTTGGATGATGATTGGAGACCACTAGGTTATGTATGTGTTGCCCTACTAGTGGATCGTGCACGAGAACGCATTTTGTTATGATTCCTATACTAATGTTCACCGAGACGCAATGTTCTAGGGTCCCATTCTTTTACTAGTACTAATAGGGCCTCTCCCACTTTTGGTACTCCTGGACTACTATACACTCATCGTCGGCATACAATGTAGCTTTTGGGTTTTCTTGAAGGTTTGAGTTTTCTTAACTGCAATGGTGTTTATTTTTAATTAAGTTATTTTCTTTGAAAAATGTTTTCCTTATAGAGATTGTTTCTTTAAAGTTGTTCAAGCTTTTGTGTCCTTTCATTTATTTAGCCTGCAAATGTATTTTTCATTTAATGTTTATACGTGAAACCTTTTTATTGGGCGACGTCCTACCGGTCTTTTCTCTCACACCCTGCATACGCTCCTCATGCTGCATGAAGGTGCGAATAGATGTGTTGGTTTTCTTTCCTTTGCAATCTTCTTGGAGGTTTGGGTTGAATTGTAAACTTTAAGTTCTGTCCAAAGTTAAGGGTCTATTTGGTTTTCAGTTTTCAATTTCAGTTTATCTACCTTGTTGGTTGTTTGTGTTTATTATTTTGGGTAAATCGTTCCCAAGTTGTGTTTTGATACCCAGACACTTGTGCCAGCCCGTGGGGATCGGGAACGCCCTTCGGGCCATGCCGCGGATCGGGTCGGGCGCCGGGTCGGATGGCGACCCGACCTGGTTCGTGACAGAGAAAATCTATTTATGAAGTTTTAATGGGAACTCGACATTGCCTTTGTTCGTGGCATTTGATGCAAAATGGAATTAGGCATTTAGGTAATTAAATGAAAGATGAATCTAGTTTTCTAACTAGATTTAAGAAGTGTATGTTCTAATACCATGATGCAAATCAGTTTGATTAGGAGTGAGCTTCCCTTAGAGCAGAATATGGGGATGAGAAATCACAATGGTTAGATGATGTATTCAAATTGTGAGAAAAGTGGGCGCATTGCTTTTTGAAAGATACTTTAATATTGGGTATTCACAACACCCAATTAAGTGAAAGTTTTAATGGATTGCTTAAAGATTATATTCATCGTAAGTTAAGTGTTGTTGATTTCTTTAAGCAGTTTAAGCGATTGTTTAAAAAAAATCGGTATCGCGAAACAAATGCAGAATTTGAGATGTAGAAGATGTTGTCTCGTAATCTTTACCCTTACCATGCATTGATGTGCTGGGTTTCTACTTGATATACACCCAAGTTATTTTATTTATTTCAATATGAATATCAAATGATTGGTGCTTTCTTTTTGATATCATGTCTTGAAATAGGAGTTCAATTCATTTATGTTATTAGAATGGTTGGTTGTGAAGATCAATTCCGTGTATCATATTCCATGTATCATATGAAGCTTCCAATGAAGTTGTTGAATGTTCTTTTTGAAAGTTTGAGCCGGTTGGGTATTTTGTTGTCATGTTTTAAAAATTATGATCGGTTTGATGTGAGATCAATACCAAAAATATATATTTTAGGGAGGTGGAACCGATTGGCTAGAAATATTGTGATGTTCGAAGGAGCTTATGTTTTAGTAAATGCAGATAGAAAATCAGTTATAGTAAAATGTTACAAAGATTTAGCATGAATGAGAATGAAGTTGATTACCGTAGCTTGTGAGATAGATGTGAGTTATGACATTGCCTTCTTTAATTTCATTAATTTTGCAAAAGAGTTGACTACTGTAAATACATCATCGGATAAAGTTAATGGTCATGATAGTTTAGACACAATTTTAAGAAAGACTTCTTTTAAAAGGAAACCAAACAGGAAAGAGGGGATAAAATCAAAAGCTTTTTAAACATTGGCTATCGAAAGGGGACACACTTGAATAAAAATTAGAAGTCTACTGCTATGATGATGATATGATTTCATTTTACGATTCATTTCATTTATAAGACCAGTCTTTTATTGCTAATGTGGTATTTGATATCATTTTTCTTTGCACGCAGAGAATTGCAGAACAAGCAAGATCAAATTTTGGTGTTGCGGCTACAAAAATAGTTTTAAATGTAATTTATTTAGAAACATTCTTTTCTATAGGTGTTGTAATTGTGTTGTTTTTCTATTCTAGGAAGACTTGTCAACCAATTTGGAACTTTAGCTTTGGAGGTAGACTGACATAACATTGGAAGAGGCCGAGCAGTGTAGACAACATTGGATGATAGTTTTTTTGGGTTTAATTGTGACCATATACATACTATTTTAAATTGTAATGATTGCATTGAAGCATTTATAGGCTTCGAGAAGCCACAGTTCACTTTCGGTTGTAATGGATTGGGACACCATTTCAAGAAATTGTTAATGTGTTGTATGCATTTGTGCTATATGGAAATGTGAAATTGACAGTAGTGAAGATCATATTTGTTATACCACAAATGTGAACATAACTATTCCTACAATTACCAATTACAATAACCAAAACCAAATATAACATCAAAACCAAATAATTCCCCTCGGAAGCAAATAAATCCCCTCAGGATCACATATTATTCCCATTGTAATTACCAAAACCAAATAAGACCAGATTGTAATTACTAGTTGTAATTATCAAAACCAAATATAACTCATTGCAATTACTAAAAATATATATAACTCATTGCAATTATGAAAACCAAATAATTCCCCTCAGAAGCACATCATATTCCATTGAACAATACATAAATTCAATATAACACCTATATAAAACAAATATAACATCAATATCTATATTTAAATATCAATATTGCAATTGGTAAATCATCAATACAATGACATTGAAGTGGTAAAATAAAAATATAGTATCTAATAGTGTTATAGTGATGAAATATCCATCAACCAACAACCTAAACAATTATGAAAAGACAGTCAACAATAATGAAATATTGATACTAACAAAAACAAACCACCATTAGTATCTATTTACAACCTACATATAAACTATATGATCAGACATCTATGGAAGATTGAAAACTCATCATTGAAATAAAATAACCCAACGAAACAATTCCATTCCACATACAATAATCAAAATCTATCATAGAAACTAAAACAAACATTACTGGACATCTATTTAACCAAATACAGTTTCTAGTAACAACCATTAAAGTGGGATGCATGAATGTTTAAAAGCATGGAAACATTCAAATGCAATATACAATAACAACCATAAAATAGGGCTGTATAAATGTTTAAGAACCTCATAACCTTTTCAATTCCACATTGATGTTACAACCATTTAACCGGTCTATTTAAATGTTATTGTCAATGCTAATGATACTATTTCCAAGAGGAATCTCCTGCTTTTAAATGATGTTTCTGTCCAACTGTATGCAGGTTCGGTAAGGAAGCAATGTGCCATATAAAGCCACAAGTCATGATTTTCATCTTGTTATAGCTTCTTGTTATACGATTGATCAGTTGTCAACTTCTCTATTAGATAGAAAATGATTATTCTGCAGTCCAAGGTTGCATCCCCCTATTGAGAAGTCTCTTCCACTAGGAATGGTAGTGCAAGAGCAGTCTTGTCCAAATATTCAGGGCTCCATTTTATGATGATTTTTTTGAAAAATGTTTTATGAAAGTTGTACAAATTTTATTCAGTTAGTTGGTTTATATTAAAATGGATTTTATGTCAAAGAGGATAACATTTACCATTTGTAAAGCATCCTTATAATAAGAATCATCTCCAGCACCACCCATTCGAGTATGCATGAAGTTATAGTTACCGAAATATTTTCAATCAATATAAAAAATGAGCAATGTCCAATGTATATTTTCTTTGTTGATGGGGATGTAAACTTTTCCATTTAATTGCATTGCTTCCTTTACTAGTTCCTCTACCAGCATCTTTATCAAATTTTGGTTTTTCCCAAATATTATGCCATGTAAAAATGAATAAAGTTAGACAAAATATGAATTAATATATTTACAACTTCAAGAATCTAGAAAATATTACACTCACCATGGTAACACTTGTAATCATTGTTGATTTATTCAGAGTTTTTGTTTCTAACTGTTCTGCTTGGCTATTGTCAGGGAGAGGTGTGGTTTTTTTAGCAGCTTCTTGCATGTGATTTGCATCATCTTGGATCCCAGCTTCATTGGTACATTGTTTCCAGTTTTCCTCTATTATAGAAGGGGTCATTTACGGATGTTCTACTTGGGTACTGTCAGGGATATGTGTGGTTTTTTCAGAAGGTTGTTGCACGTGTTCTGCCTCATGCATCCCATCTTCATTTGTACCTACTGTCTGGTTTTCTTCCTTTAAATAATGGGTTATTTCATCTACAGAAATGATAGTTTTTCTTCTACTTGCCTCTTTATTAGCGTTGTCACTTACCAATAGCTTTAGTTTTTGAATTTTTTCAGCTTGTTTCTTAACCATTTCTTCCATTTTCTATAGTTTTTTTCAAGGATGAATTTTCTTTTTCAAGAACTTTTATTTTGACTTCCTTGTCATCCACATTTTCTTACTGGGCAATGACAGATTCCTTACTTTTTGTTGTCTCCTCAGTAATTTATTCTTGTTTTTGTATCTGTAATATTTTTTTTACATACCTGTTGGTTGAAAAAACCATTAAATTTAGACTGTAATCAGTACACTTACCTCAGTAGCTACAAGTTGTTGATTTTTTAGTTTTTTTATAGCAGCATCAAAATCTGACATGCTCTATTTTGTGAATGGTGGATTGGCAGCTTGTTCACTTCCTTTAACTATTCCGCTTTCCTCACAATACCAATACTACAACAATAACAACCCTATGAAAACTACATTATACATAGAAAGTGAAAATAAATATTAATCCATACTAATAATGTGATAATATCCCCTGTAATATTTTTGTGATACTTGTGAAATTCTTTAATAGATCTCATCAATCGTTGGTGGATTGCATGAGGCCACCTTAGTGTTCTCATGTCTCTCAAAGTATCTACAAAATTGATAAAAACCTAGCTCAAGTAAGAACTTGTAGTAGGAAAAAATACAGTAGCACATGTGTATAAACATAGAAGTGTTGTTGTGTCAACATGATCAACTTCTTCATTTCCCATTAGAAATTCCAAAAGATTTGATTTGATTTCATTTTGTATTAATAACTTAAAACCTATTTGAAATATCTTTATATACAGCGATGCCTTGGTTGGTTTGAAAGAGCAGGAGTCCTCCATTTTTGTTTCACCTTATGTTATTCCAAATATCCTTTGGACATAAACTTTAGAGAAGTATATTTCCACTCCACATAATCAGAAATCATTTTTTGAGGGAACATAGTTATCCAAAACATAAAAAATAGAACTATCAGATTTATTACAATTCGATGATGATATAGTATTGGATAGAAATGATTGAAACACATTCCAAAGAGGAGTATTCCACAAAGAATTTGTATGATGTTCTTTCAATTGTGATTTTATTTATTGTATAAATCTTTGTAAAGATGTCAGATTGGACCTAAAATGCACACATGAAAATGGAAAGTAAGACATTTCCTTAGGAATAAAAAAACTTACAATAGGAATAGAAAGAATAGAACAATTACATGATGGATCCTGTAAAAATTTCACTACAATATAGAAAATAATGGAATTTATTGGGGGCATCTACAAATTACAATATAGAAGATATAATAAGACTGTAACTTCTAGTGGAAGATCCACTGGAATTCCCATGGGAAAGAACAATAGGCCCTGTTAAAAAGGACTGAATGTTCCAATGGAACCTTTAGTGGGAGTTTCAGTGGAAGTTCCAGTGGAACCTCCAGTGGGAGTTCCAGTGGAATTGCTAGTGGAACCTCCAATGGAAGTTCCACTGTGAAAGAACTATAGGAAATTCACTTATGAATCCTGTAAAAATTTTACAACAATTTTTTTACATGTTTGGAAGGTAGAATATGACTGAAAAATTTTACTGTAATTTTTTTGGGATTCCACAAATTACACTAGGTTTGGAAGCTAGAATATGACTACAAGTTCCATGGTAACCTCCATGAAAAGCTCTAATAGAAGTTCCATTGGAAGTTTCAATGGAGGTTCCACTAGAAAATAACACCACACATTTTTACGTAAGGTAGCTTTTCACTACAATTAAGTAGAATGAGTTCTAGTGGAAGTTCCAGTGGAACCTCCAATTGAAGTTCCAATTCTATATAACGACACAAAATTTACATATGAATCCTATAAAATTTCATTACAAATATATTTTTTGGGATTCCAAAAATTACAATAGGTTTGGAAGGTATAATATGACTTCAAGTTACACTGTAACTTCCACTAGAACTTCCAATGGAAGCTCCAATAGAAGCTCCACTGAGAAATAACACCACAAATATTTACTTAAGGTAGCTTTGCACTGTAATTAGGTAGAATAGGTTCTATTGGAAGTTCCCTCTAGTGGAAGTTCCCTCCAGTGTAAGTTCCAGTGGAACCTTCAGTGGATGTTCTAGTTCTATAGAACGACAAAAAATTCACATATGAATCCTATAAAATTTCACTACAAATATTATTTTGGGGATTACACACATTATACTAGGTTTTCAAGGTAGAATATGACTACAAGTTCCACCAGAACATCCACTGGAACTTCCAATGGAAGCTCCACTGGACGTTCCAATAGAGGTTCCACTAGAAGTTCCACTGAGAAATAACAACATGAATTTTTTACTTAAGGTAGATTTTCACTATAATTAGGTAGAATAAGTTACAGTGGATGTTCCAGTGGAACCACCAGTGGAAGTTCCATTGCAAAAGAACTGAAAAAAATCCACTATTGAATCCTATAAAAAGTTCACTACATTTTTTTTGGAATTCTAAAAATTACACTATAGGTTTGGAATATGACTAGAAGTTCCACTGGAACTTCCAGTGGGAAAGAACAACATGAATTTTTCCTCAGATAGATTTGCACTATAATTAGGTAGAATAGTTTTTAGTGGATCCAGTGGAACCTCTGGTGGAACTCCAGTGGAGATTTTGGTGGAGGTTTCAGTGGAACCTCCAGTGGAAGTTTTAGTGGAAGTTCTATTGGGTAACAATAGAATAACCCCATCAAACCTGCAAAAATTATAGTATAATATATAACATTTTGTTTGAGGATTCCAAAAATTTCACTAGAACCTTTAGTGGAACTCCCAATGGAACTTTCATGAATACAATTGAAAAATAGTTTCTTTTTTCTATGTTTGCATGGGTTGTAGTGAATTAAAAATAGGGAAATTGCAGTTTTTTGAATTAAAAAATGACAGACATACAAAATTTAGAGAAAAATTCTCATAAAAAAATGTATTAAAAAGAAATCACAAAAACATGACATTTAGTTTTGCTAAAATGGAATAGAGATTTTCCAAAACACATTTCACCATAAATAGATAAGCTATGCCACCTTCTTCATCCATTGGTGCCTGTTTTTTACAAAAAAGAGTGTCGAGAACTGATACGAAACACCACCAGAGTCAGGGAAATTCTCATAGAAGAACAATCATGTGTTTACATTGGCAGAGACTTGGGGACAACATGATACTACGTTTGGTGGAGTCTCCACCGCCACCGAAGTCGTTGGACTCCCTGAAGTTGTAACCAGAGTTAGCTAGCTTCGTTGTTGTCACCACAATGTCGGATTCGTGGTTGTCGCAGTAGTCACCGCAGCCGAAGTTGATCCATCTCAAGGATTTTATTTGCCTAACAAAAGGGAAAAACCATATATGAATTAAAATATAAGGAATGTCCTAAACAAATGATCCAACAAATGAAAATATAATAGCACATGTGTCCTCATCCCAGTGTTATACTAGAATATCCAGTTAAAGGGTTAACTGGAGACGATGTCAATCCATGAAACTCGGTCCAGGATAACAACTTTGTATATGTATAAATAATGCATGAATCCACAACCCTCGACTGAGCCTTCAAGTCTGTTTTAAAATGATATATGTCATTCTTTAAATTATAACAAATTTAAATTAAATGATTTTAATTTAAATATTTTAAAATATTCAAGTTATTTATTTTGAATTTTTAAATTATAAATTTTATATTTTTTACTCAATCCATTGATTTTAAATGTTCAAGGTATTTATTTTAATTTTTTTATTAAAATATTTATTTTCAATGTTCATGTTATTTATCTTAAAAAAAACTCTGATATTTCAGAATAAAAAATTTGAATGAAAATATTAAATAAGTTGAATATTTTTTTAAAAAATTAAATAAATAACTTTAATAAAAAATTAAATAATTTGAAAAATTTATTCAAGTTATTTATTTTAAAAAATTAAAATACATTGAATAGAAAATTAAATAATATGCTTCACACAAGTTGGGTAAGGAAAAGAATTTATCAATTCAATTTTTTATTTATCAAATAAAATTACCCTTAGAAATGAAATTCCCAAGGAAAATTCCTCTCTCAACCATGAAATGACACTTTTCAAAATTCAAAACAAGATTCTTTTCAATGTAAGTTTTCAAAACTTTTTCCATATTTTTCAAACAATGGTTAAAATAATTTCCAAAAACTATGAAATCATCCAAGAAAACCTCCAAGAAATCTTCAATGTGATCAGAAAATATACTTACCATACACCTCTAAAATGTAGCTAGATCATTACATAATCCAAATGGAATCCTTTTGTATGAAAAAGTGCTGGAGGGACAAGTAAAGGTAGTCTTCTCTTGATCATCGGGAGCAATAGGCACCTGAAAATAACCTGAAAATATATCCAAAAAAGCAATAATGAGTTCTCCCTACCAATATCTTTGACATATGGTCAATGAAGGGAATGGGGAAATGATATTTTATAGTGACTTGATTTATCTTCCTAAAATCTATACACACTCTCTAGCTATTCTGAATTCTTACAAGGATTAATTCATTCTTCTCATTCCTCACAATGGTTACGCCAGTTTTTTTGGAACTACATGGATGGGGCTAATCCATTGTGAATATAAGATGGGATATATGATCCCATATTCTAAGTTCTTCTCAATATCCTTATTCACAACCACCATTAGGGTGTGGTTCATCCTTCTTTGGGGCTGTCTGACAGGTTTAGAATCTCTTTCAAGAAGAATTCTACGTGAGTATATATTTGGGTTTATTCATGGGATATCACCTAAGATCCACCCTATTGCTTGTACATTCTCTCTCAAAATCTCAATAAAATATTTTTATTGTGTTTTATACAGATTATTATCAATTATCACCGGTAATTTATCTCCCTCTATAAGATACACATATTTTAAATCAGTAGGGAGTGGTTTTAAATCCAAATTAGGGGGATTCTCAAGGGAATAATTTAATTTGAGGTTTCCAACTTACAAAGGTTAGACCTCCTACAAATAATAAATCATATTATCTTCCTAATAATTTAACAAATCATGAAAAAATAAGATTTTACCGCTTCTTACCACATGAATTTGGAATCTCTAGTGTTTTGGGAATCCATATATTTAGTGATATTTTCAATGCAAAAATTATCTCCCAATGATAAGAATTCATGAAACATACCCGATTCTTCAATTGGTCCAGTACCAACTTAATGGGAGAGTGTGAAGAGTGAATGATCATATTATGGGTGCCGCATGGATTAAAAAATATTGAAGTGGATAGTGCTGTCTCCAAATTCTATAATGAGTTTACCCTCATGGGCATTGATGATGGTTTTGGCCATCTTCAAGAAATGTCTCCCCAAAATAATGGGTGAGTGTGATGGGATCATATCATCTTCCGTATTTATCATATATAAGTCACTTGGAAATAAGAGATCTTTGAGTTTCACAAGGACATCCTCCAAAACTCATGCTGGGAAAACTGTGGATCTGTTAGCAAGCTGGACCACCGATCTTATGGGAATCAAGTCTCCCATTTAAAAACAAGTGTATATTGAGTGAGGAACTACATTAATTGAAGCACCTAGATCACACAAATATTTAGATAAATTTAAAGAACCAATGGTGCATGGAATGAAAAATGTCCCTAGATCTTGAAATTCGGTTGGAAACTCTGGTGTGATAAGGACTGAGACACTTATTACCAAGTTTATCTACTCATTACCTCGAATTATCCTCTTATTGGTTCAAATATCCTTAAAAAATTTAGCATACCTTGGAACTTTTTTGAGTTCTTCAAGTAAGGGGATATTGATTTCCACTTTCTGGAAGGTGTCCAAAATTTCTTTTTGAAGTAATTATTTCTAAAATCTCTTTGATTCAATCATACTTAATGGAAATGGTGGGGGTATGTATTTTTTATCCCTTTATTTTCTTTTAAATGGTGTTTCTTGTCTCTTCTCCCTTGTACTATATCCTCCTCCTCTTTCTTCTCTTCTTCCTGGTGCATTTCACAAGATTTTCAGAATTTCTAACTTCATTATCTATCATATAAGGTATTATTGTTTTAGGTTTAATGGTGGATAGTGGTGGGAGTTCTTTTCAAATTCTTTTTTTATCATAATGACATTATCTTTTGGTTTTGGGATTGTTTGGGAAGGGATTTTCACTATAATTTTGGTCATAAATCCCATGATACTTTCAAACTTATTGAAAAAATATTTAACAGTGTCTTTTAGCCCCTCAAACTTAGATTTCTACTGTTGGTTTTGAATTGTAGGTTTTGTACTAGTGGATGGATGCTCATAGGGTCTCTAGAAAGTTGGTGGTTGGTGGTAATAAGGCTGGTTATAATATTTCTTTTTTTGAAATGGTGGTGAGTTTTGGAATTGATTTTGGTATGGTGGTCTAGCTTGATTCTACTGATTTTCAAATTCACATTGGATATGGTTTGGATCTCTCCATCCTTGATTTTTTTGGAACTTACTTGGCTAAAAGGATTACACAAAACTTTCCATTTCCTGTATTTTATCACACTTGTTAGTGAAATGATCTGGTGATGAGCATAAACCACATGCCTTAGCTGGTTTTGTTAGTTACTCACTTATTTCCGGGCCATCGGTCTCACCAAACTAGTTATCTCTTTAATCCTAGTTTATAATAATGGTGATGTATACAATGTTTGTACCTCATTAATACCTCTTGTGACAATACCTCTTGTACCAAATTATTGTGAGTTTTGAGAGATATTCTCAATCAAGCCTTTATCTTCTTCAGGTGACTTGTTAATCAATGTGCCTCTAGATGATGCATCCAAAAGGTTTCTATAATTTTATAGTAAGCCTTGATAAAAGAAAACAAGAAAGTGATTCTCTTCAATTTCATAATGTGGGTATCTAGCACATAGCTTCTTAAATCTCTCCGAGTACTCGTAAATAGTTTCTCCATATAATTGTCTAATGGCACAGATTTCCTTTCTCATGGTTGTGGTCTGAGTGGTAGGGAATAATATTTTCATGAAGCATCTCAGTAAGTTATTCTAGTCATGAACATATCCTGGTTTTAGGCCATAGAACCATTATTTAGCATCTCCATCCAATGAAAATGGGAATGCCTTCCACTTTACCTGCTCCTTAGCTACTCCACGGGGTTTGAAAGTAGAGCGACATGTATAAATCTTTAATATGTTTGTTTGGGTCTTCTCCTACCAAACCATGAAATTTTTTAAGTAATGGGATCATGTTAGGTTTAATCTCAAAATCATTTTGTAACACTGGCATGGAAATTTGATTAGTTTGATTAAGGAATTGTGGTGCACAAAGGTCTCTAAGTGTTTGTTTTTGATTTCCATCCATGACGACAGGTTCAGAGTGAATACTTGAAGTTTCACTTGAGTCTTTAAGAGAAGTTTACTCCAATTCAGATTTAAAATAAAGGTTTATAACTCTATTAAACAAGTTTCCTTAAATTTTAGGATCGATGGGGGAAGGGTCAGGGTTTGTGCTTCTAGTCATGCAATATCATAAAAAAATGTTGGTACTACCTTTCCAACAATGACACCATGTTTTGACATGTTCCTGTCATGGGGTGTGACAAAAAAATATTTCCTAAGTTGAAATACAGTATAGTGGGTAACCTAGGTTGTCTCTAAAGAGGATTTATCAATAATAGTGTTTGTCACTTGAAATAAGAGAAATAAGTAGAGGCTGTTTTTGAAATTGTTTGATTTTAAAAAGATAAGAAAGAAAATAAAAAAGAAAATAAATTAAGAAAAATATTCATCCATAATCCATATTTTTATATTTTCAAATGACACTTTAAAGGCTAAGTGTGAACCCACCACAAATCCAACCAGATACAAAATAATAATCCACCATTGAAAACACCCAAAGAACCGCACCCAAAATTTTTCAGATTAAAAATTTCAAATTTCAAAATTAAAACATCCCCAATCTCAGGACACATGTAGCTTGCTTCACGTGCCCCAACACTACCACCACCATCCATCTTCATCGTCATCAAATAAAACCGCCACCTGAGACTCCACAATCATCACACCACCGACCTTATCCTTACGCCACCAATCCGACTTCACATCGATCCATCACCATAGACAACATCATCACTGTCATCCACTTCACCAGTGATCACCACTAGTATTGAACATCATCACTAACTCCGATCTATAATCACATCTTCATCGCTATTCAGAAGTCCCACCAGAAAACCGAATCCCATCGTCACTATCTCAATATCTCGACACTAATGACAAACACCATAACACAAAACCACTATCGAAGAGCATGAACCACCAGCGAGGAACAAAACTATAAGATAAATCGAAACCTAGGTAGAACCCAAGAGAAACCAAAACAAGAGGAATGGGAGTTGATACTCAAAAGGAAGCATATCCGGGGTGAAAAATTTAAAGGAACCCAGGGATGAAACCCTACAAGGGAATCTCTATGACTTCCAAACCACAGACCCAAACCCCTTGTGTATCCATCACTCCAAAACTGACCTATAGAGGAGTGGTGGAACGCTAGGTCAAAGCAAGGTGGGGTGTCCGAGGAAGAAAACCTGAGATAGAAACCTAGGGAAGAAACCAAAAAATGAAAAGAAAGAAACTGGGAATGAAAAACAAGAAAGAAGAACCAACTGCAAAGGCACCTAGAAATACGACGTCCGCCAAACCACTTTCCTAAAACCTCAGAGCATCCCTCACTCTAAATATGACCTAGATAGGAGCATAAGAACTCAATTTCAGAGTGCAGTAGAGGTGTCCATGGGGAAACCAAAACGCCTTCATAGAGTAGGGAGGCAGAGCGAGAAGGGGAAACCCTAAGAGGATAAGCAAGGGATAAGAAGAAACTAGGAGAAAGTAGAGCAGTTGAGGGAGAGAAGAGGGAACCTAAAAGGAATAGGGTGGAGGATTCATTGCCTCTAGTGGGGGTCAAAACCCTAAGAGGCGAAAGTCTAAAGGCGAGCCGAGAGCTCCAAATCGCTAGGCGAATGAGGTGAAATTTTGAGGAAGGATAAGAAAAATATTAAGAACAAATTGAAAAAACAATTAATTAATGACTATAATATTGGAAAGGTGATAATGTTAGGGTCAGTTCTCCAATTGAAATTCTATCCTTGTTCCAATTTTTACAATTCTGTTCTTCTAAGTCGATAAAAGTGAGATTCCTCAATCAATTCTTCTCACTCCCTTAGTAAAATGGTAATTGTGAGAATAAACATTACAAAAATATCATCTTGGTTTACACTACTTATAATGTGTGATAGATTTTTAGAGAATACCCCCAATTGGATTAGAAAATTCCCAATCAGGACTTATTTATCCCACACAATCATGATTTTCACTACT
This sequence comes from Viscum album, assembly GCA_963277665.1. NCBI lineage: Eukaryota > Viridiplantae > Streptophyta > Magnoliopsida > Santalales > Viscaceae > Viscum > Viscum album. The sequence goes on from OY728145.1 coordinate 1,454,862,407, forward strand.
CCTCACACATGTACTGGAAATCACCGAGTACTTCACCACTAAGAATTGATCTATTCCATAATATATAGACCATGACCTAGTGAATGGATACATTGATCATTTACCAAAAAAATAGAAACAATAGAATCTAAAATCAAATAAAATCACACATGATACTAAAAAATGTTATAAGAAATTGAAACCAACTTCATAGATTAGAGAGAGTTTTTATTCAATCAAGTGAAAGAACTCAAGGATTAAGAAATAGAAAAAATACCCCTCCAAAATCACTTATAATATATACCCCACTATGGTAAGGGTATCTAAGTATAATTGGGAAGAATAAGGCATTATGAATTTAAGAAGAACAAAAGAGAGGAAAGAAAGAACAAAAATATTCTCCTCTAGAATCTGTCTGCCATAATTTTTCTTCTGTTCTTCACATGAACAAAGGAAACATAAAAAAATGAATCACTTAAATTGGATCAATATTGTAAAAGTTATGTCGGAAAAACATAAGCTCTAAAAAACAGTCAATTTTCTAGAATTAACCAATTTTCACATTTAAGTCCAAAATTCACCAAAAATACCAAATTAATGAAAATCACCTCAAATTTAATATTTTTCAGATATTAATTCATTGAAACACATATGAAAAATAATGAAAATGTCAACTCTATAAATTAATATTGTATGTCATGATCTCAGATATCATGATATTTATACCTCAAAATCCTTATGCCAAGATAGTTTAATCAATGGGTAGGTATACATGATAAAAACATTAAATTTTGATTACTAATTTGTCTCGTGAGACCCATCGATTCATTGAGGGACTATCTATAATCGATCCCCACCTATCAATACATGTACAATACATTTATCATATATTAAATGATCAATTCAATTCATAAACATTATGCCTTATCAAAAAATATCTGCATTGAGTAAGGAATATAGATTTATTAAGGTTTTCCCCAGTCAATCAAATAAAATTCACAGTAAAACACCATATATAGAAATGACATATGGTTTAAAAAATAAGAATATCCATGATGGATATTTAATAGAAATTTAATTTCCAATAAAAAATGATCAAAATAAATTTAATATTTTAAGAGAGAGTTAAAGACCACAAAATTAATAAGAGATAAAAGATGGCCTTCAATTCATTATAAATATAGGTTTGAAAAAAAATTCATGAATTTTAAAGAATAAAAAAATTTATGAGAAACCTTAAAATAATCTTTCTTAAAATATTTTTCATTGTAAAACCTTTTAAAACTTTTAGAAGAATCTAAATATCATAAAACAGTTATGGCAGCAGGAAAATCCGTTAACGTTGTATACATTAAAAAACATTCCTTTTGACTTTTTTTAAAGAAAGTCAAAAATGAACCTTTCAAAAAAAATTAGAAATATTAATTTAAAACCCTTTAAAAATTAAATAATAAAATAAAAATTCTTTGAGTAAATAAAAGGTAATCTTGTAAAACAATTTTAAAAAATATGGACATGGAAGAAAAATATATCTGATCAAAAGGGAAATAAGATTGTTTTTTATTTTAAACTTTTATTTGATTGATTAAAGTACCAAAGAGAGGAAAAGTTTGAAGAAAATACTGAAACTCCTTAAATTTATATAGGATAATAAAATAGATGATCATTATAAAGGATAAATTATAATATTCCTTCAATGAAAAATATAAGCTATCCTAGAAAAATGAGATAGTAAAATAAATTCTTACCTCTTTGGTAACATTTAAATTGTAACCCCTTGAAAGTGTAAAATTGAATTGAAACTTTAATCATCATGAATAAATATATATTAATGTTAAATAAATAAAATGGGAATTATATACACTACATAAAATTAAATAGGTTCATAATATCAAATATGTCTCGATAGAGTGAAAATTGAGATGAAATCCCTTACCTCAAGTTCAACTTGCCTCATAAGTGATTTTAACCTATTGTATAATAAATTTATATTTAATATAACTATATAACAGTATAATATACATATCTATAATATTATATAATATCTATTTATAACATATTATCACTTTTATGTTAATAATATTTTGTTATTATCACTATTTTGAGTGTTAACTACTTCATTTTTCATTAGAATTTTGGTTTGATAATTTCGGTCCTAATAATTTGATTATGGTTCCATAAACTCTAGAATGATAATAATGATATAAATATCATACATATTCATTATATATATATATATATATCTATCCATAAAAGGTAGATCTAGAAAAGGTATATATATATTTATATCATACATATTCATATATATTCATTATATATATATATATATTTATATATATTCATTATATTCATTATATATATTTATATATATCTATAAAAGGTAGATATAAAAAAATTAATTACATCGTTCATGGAGATGTTAGGTCGTACGTACACATGAACACTATTTTCATTTTCAGTGAATGGAAAAAAGAAAGGTAAATAATAATTAACCTTTAATTAATCATAATTATATCATATATATCATATATATTCATTAAATATATCATTATTACCATCCATGTTAATCGGTAATGAAAACAGATCACATCACTTTGTGGAGGTGGTAGTCCACACGTACGAACGAGCGACGTTATCGTTTTCCAAAAGATTTGAAGATAAGAAGGTATATATGATATTATAATTTTATAAGAATAATTATATCATAAATATATTATATATTTATTATTTACATCATTATGACTAGTTATGTGATGTGGTGATGGAAAACAAATTACATCAGTTCGTGAGGCGGTAGTCCACCGTAAACACGAGTGATGGTTTTCTTTCCCATTTGATGGAGAAAGAGATGGATAAATATTATTATATAAGTATAATAAAATCTAATTATATTTAATATACTTATTTTATTATATTTTAATTTTTAGTATAGAATTGAAGGTGGTAAAAGAAGAAGTAAAAAGAAAGATCTTGGTTAAGATGATTACCTTCTCTTAGAGAAACCTCATTTGGATATCTTCTTAAGGACACTAGGGTTTCTCTTTTTTGGAATAAAAGAACATATATAATGTGAATAAGTATGTTTTAAAGATAATTGGTAGTTTTTTGTTGATATATATAGCTCAAAGTGGTGTAAAGAAAAGAGAAAAGGGGTTTCCTTTTATAAGTTAGGGGATAAGCATTCTTGGAATTTATAAAATTATAAAATTAATATAAATTATTTTTCATGTACAAATGGATCAAAAATGATATAATTCATATATAATTCAATAATGAGTCTAAATAATCTCATAAAATAAAAATTATACAACTTTAGATGATGTTTTCATCCTTATCTCTTTGTTTTAACCCCTATTAACCCTTTGAAAACAAAGTTTTTACACTATAAGAGCTACATAAGTTACCATAAAAGGATAGTTGGCCCATTAATGGTCAAGGTATGAAAATTTCAACTATATATTTTCCTAATTTTCCTATTTCAATATTTTTATGATTTTTAAATAATTTAATAATATATTATTTTCATAAAATATTATTAATGTCATTTTTGACCCTATTAATTTAATTTAATTTTAAAAACATCAACACAAAGATTTAATTCAAATATAAAACTTTAAAAAATCACTAATATATTACATTTATCTATGAAAGTAATGGAATAAAATAATTATTCCAAATTGTATTACTTTTAATATTTTTAAAATCATTTATTTTATTTTTCTATTAATTGAATAAATACTGCGTTGGCGTTGCATAAAAATTTAAAATAATTATTCAATTACTAAAAAATAAAAATAAATTACAATGATAAATAAATAAATTATTATTTTAAATAACAATTTATAACCAAACATGAGTTATTTTTATCCCTATCACACAATATTATATACATTAAAAGCAAGAGAGTGACATTTTTTACTTTATCCTTTACTTAAATATTATAAAGCTCAAAATCAAAGATAAATGGAAAAACAGTCATATTTTTGAATTATTTATGATTATGGATGAAATAGACTCATAAAATGAAATAAATACATGTTTTGGGTATATTTTTAATGCCATATCACATTATTTTTAACCTTAATTACCCGATTTTCCCTTAACTGAGATGAAAATTTTTACCACAATTAATATTGATAATAACTAAAAAAAATGAACTATTTGCTAAATTTGAACCTATTGATTCCAAATATGGAATAATTTTTATCAAATTAAATTCCTATATGCTTCAAAAATTAATTTAAAAATAAGCCCTCAAAATGCGATGAAAAATGGTTTTCTAGAAAAATATGTTTTTAAGCCTAGAAATAAACTAATATCAAAATTATATAATTTACGACCCTAATGTAATTAAATAGAATATTATATCACTTTAATACCAAATAAAAAATATAATTTATCTTTTTAAAATACTTGATTTAAAGAAAATAAATGACATTTTTATAAAAATTGATATTTTCACTATTCACTGGAAAATATTTTTTTAGAAAAATACAAAAAATTAAACCTAACCTATTTTTTACATGATGAATTAAAAAAATGATATACTAGTAATATTTTAATAGTTTTTTTTGTTTTTTTAAACTTTGTGTTGCGTATAAACCAAGCTAGCAATGAAATTTATTTAAAGAGCAATATATCATAAAATCTCAGGTTTCTACATTCAGCCTAGGTTTTTTAATGGATTTGGTTGTTCTTATGTTATGGTGATTTTTTTATTATGATGGGTTGTTTATGGAATTAGGTTTAATGGTTATTAGGGTATGTTTGATGATCATTGGGATATGCTTCAGTGATCATTGGGTTGATGAAGCTCACTAGTGATCATGGTAGGCGGTCTCGACCCTTAGAGTGATTTTTATGCTATGAATAGAACATGCTTGACACATCCTAAATAAATATTTAAGTGAAAAATCTATTTTTATAATTATTAATGAATTTAGTTTACACAATAATTTGATATAATAAGGTTAATTTTTTCTAAGATACTTTCTTTTGAACTATATGCTAATTCTTATTTCAGCCATGAAACTTTTGAAAAACCACATCAGATTACTTGTGTACAAATAATCTTTTGTAAAAATAACATTTGGTTGTTCATATTGTTTTTAATACCTACCTATGATTAAATTACTTATAATATAGGATTTTTACTAACTTTTATTTATAACATGTTATGACATGTACACCACTAGGGTTATAGTTGAATCTAAAAATAGGGTGTAGTTAAGTGAATTAAGAATAGAGAGTTGTAATTTACACTTATGAGGTTAATTTATAAAATGGTTTAAAGCAACTTATGGGTTTAAAAATAAAGTATGGGTAGTCGGTTGAACCACTTTGGTTTGTTTCACTTGGGCTCATGATAATGGGGGGTTTAGAACTTTCCACAAACATGGACCATGGTCTTAAAATTTTACAAAGGAGTTGTTGTATTTCAAATTATGGTATACCCTCCTGAACCTTCTTTTCATCAAAAGGTGAGACCATATCATTCCATTTAAACCTGAATGATTCATATGCCAAATATCCAAAATTAACCCTTAGTCATGAACACAACTAATGTTTTTGGATTTTGTGATGGGTTTATCATGACGAACTGCCCACACTAAAAGTAATTAGTGATGATATTCTATTGAAAAAAAACATCATAGTAAAAAACATTGAAAATATACTTATTTGTGATAAAACATCGCAAAAAATAATTATTTGCGATGGGCCTTGATTCCTATCTCAAATAATCCATGGGAAATTTTAAAAAATGTAATTGCTATGGGCCATTGTAAAACATGTTATTTGTGATAGAGTGTATAGTACATCAAAAATAAGTTTGAGAAAATATTTAAAATGGTAATTTTTAAATATTAATAAATTTGTAGAAAATACTTAAATAAATAAATAAATATTAAAAAAAAATAAAAATATTTTTTTTAAAAATATAAACAAAATTAAATATAATAAAAATATTCATAGAATTATTACACCATTTCACACACAATATGTTCATTAGACCAAAATAAAAAATAGTCATAAAAATAATTGAGCATAAATTAGTATTAGGTGGAGGAGGATCACTCAAAGGGCCAAGGAGAGGAAACTTCATACCAACACCATGCACAATCCATCACATATACTCCCTTATTAGCTTATTTGTATAATGCCGCTATTCATGACCCTCATTCCTCTCTCTACATCTGTTATATAATCTCATTCTGAGATCTCAACCCCTCTTCATATTGTTCAACAGATGACAACAACAACTCTACATAATCTCCCTTCAAGATTATAACAACCCTACTCTTTATTACACACATAAACATGATTCATTACATAAAATTTCACTTAAGAAAACTATGAGGATCGAGAGGTCTAGTGTCTTGGGAAATTAGGAACATTAAATAACAACTTAGACCATAAAACCCAACATCTTTATTGAAAACTTATTTTACATGACCACAACATTCCTTCGTACTTATCATTGAATGGGATAACCTGAGAACATGCATAAGAAAATGGTGAGCTATAAATATTAGTAAGGGAGTAAAAAAGGTATAACATGAAGAATATAGTATATGTTAGGCAATAGGCATATCAATGGAGCACAAGAGAAACATGAACATAAAGGCATGATATAGCATTATTATCATAACATGGAAATATGGCAACAACATTTAACATGATATTAGCATGAGCCAAGGATAATTGCACATGGACCATGAGTAAACCCTCATTTCAATTGAAATATCATGATTAAACCCTCATTTCACTTTATGTATCATGATACTAATCTTTTCCCAATGCATTGGAGCACTATGAGGGCACACCCTTCTTAATCATTTCATTTTATGCATAAGTGTGCCACATAGATCATACAACATGGATTATTTAAACATAATAATTTATTACATGATAAATGAATGTGGAATTAATATATGAAACTGTATAATAAATAAGTAAATGTGCATGAAGATGAATACCCTTGATAGAGAAATGGACATGGTATTCACTACACAATGACTTTGTCTTGGAAAATTGCGAAGCAATTTCGACAGCATAACAATGTAACATAAGAATTCATAAAAATGGTTGATGAGAGATAAAGGGGTATCTCATCATATGTACATGAAATGTAAAGTAAGGGGGTCATATATATACATGTCCCAACATATGTAATGGAATTTAGATTCATAATATAAAAGAATTTCTTGAATGTAAATGAGGAGAGAGAAATCCCTTATGGAATTTCGGCATGGTAAAGAGTGTACATGGGAGGAATTAATGAGATATAAAGGGATATATCATCATTAAAACATAATTATGTAAGTATAGGGGAGGTTCTAAATCATACCCATGTATTTTTAATTGAAAAGACAAGGGTATAGCAACATAAAGAAACTTGGACAAAAATGAGAGAGGAAGAAATCCCTTACGGAATTTCGGCATGGTAACAGGTGTACATGGGAGGCATTAATGAGAGATAAAGGAGTATATAATAATTAAAAAATAAGTAGGTAATTATAGGTTAGTTTTGAAATCATACCTCAACATTTTTAATTAAAAATACAAGGGTATAGAAACATAAAAAAACTTGGAAAAAATGAGATAGGAAGAAATCCCTTACTTGGAAGTGTGATCCCAAAGGCTTGGGAGAGGCTTGAGAGAGGATTATTGGGATCTTGGGGAGATTTTTAATGATTATAGAGAGATTAGGGCATAGGTTTGTCGAGATCAAAAGGTTTTTAGTAAAGAGGAAGTGGGATATTAGGTGAGTTTATATAGGAAAAGAGAGAGAAATTCTTTATTATTTAGGTTTTGGACACTACACATTAAACTAATCAAAACCACAAACCAACCCATGGTTTTTGCCCATGGGTTTTTACAAAGGGTAGTATAAAACATTATTTTATAAGTCCAATATCCAAAAATATTAAAATATTAGGCTTTCTTATGTGAAGGTGAGTCACACTCTCAAGGAAATCATTTTAAAAAGTTAAAATGTTTTATAATTCTTGGAGGGTTCACTAAGGCTTTGTAAAAAAAATAAAATAAAATCTAAAATCACATTATTTTAAAGTTAAAAAATATATTTTCCAAATATCCCTTTGATAGTATTTTATTACATCACTATTGGGTCATTATGATGCCATAAAACACATTATATATTTAAACGGTATTTAATTTTTACCCAAAACCATGAATATCTCAGAAAATTATGAAAAATTAATTATTGGATAATTTTGACATCCTGATTCCAAAAATAATATTCATTTTATCTAAATAATTTTCTAAATATGTGAATTTTTACTTTTAAAATAAAAACTGTCATTTATCAAAAATTCATGGGTTTTGACAAAAACAACTTTCAAACTTTAATAAAAATTACAATTTTATTCATAAAAAAATTATACAATAATTTATATTTAATAAAAATTAATTTAGTAATAATATTTTATTAAAATATTATTTAATTAAAAAATATATTAATTCATCAAAATAGATTTCTTAATTGAATATTAACTAAAAATACTATTTGTGATTTAAAAACCATTTAAAAAGTAACAATAATAAAATGAATGTATATTCTTTATACAAAAATAAAGCACATAATCATAGTGATAGGGTATTGTTACATAACCCCTTATAACACCCGCATAATACCTAAGGGTAAGGCGTGCGATGGTGACAGACTCTTGGGGCAGCTCAGATAACATCGTTTGAGTGGTAATATTTATTAACTTCCACTTCTCCCGTAAGCAATTACATTCAAGATTAACATGTTCAAGCTCTACTTGGGCTTGGTCAAGAGAAAAGACCAGTGAAACCAACTCCTTTCCAAGATCTGACAAATGGGATTTGTATGGATAAATTTTACTGGATGAGGCCATCGCTTCATTTGTCTGAGTAAATTGGTTTTGTTAAAGACCTATATTTATACTAATCATGTGGTCACTATTAAATGAATATATTATAAATGATAAAAATTCATAATGGTATTTTAGAATCCAAAAATATAAAACTAAGGAAGTGCATATGTTTTATATATCTATTTTACATAATAATACATTTAATTATATCAAGAGGGATTTTCATTAATAAAAGTTTCGGTCGTTACAATCTCCCCCCCTTAAAAAATTTCAACCTAAAAATTTCGTTTTTATACACTAAAAAATATGATGGTAACTCTAATTTATCACTTTCCCCGATTCCCATGTTGCTTCTTCAAACTTGTGGTTTCGCCACAACACCTCGACGAGGGGCATTGTCTTATTTCGTAGAACTTTTTCCCTATGATCTAAGATCTTCACCGGATTCTCTTCACAGGAGAGGTCATTATCCAATGGTACCACCTATAGATTGAGTACATGTAATGGGTCAGGTATGTACTTCCTCAAGAGTTATACATGAAATACATCATGTACTTGAGATAGGTTCGGTGGGAGTGCTAGTCGATAGGCCACTGCTCCAATGCGATAAAGGATCTCAAAAGGGCCGATGTAACTTTGACTAAGCTTTCCATTATTCCAAAATATAATAACTCTATACCATGGTAATATATGGAGGAATACCATGTCTCTGACATCAAACTATAGGTCTCATCGATGATTATCAGCATTAATCTTTTGTCGACTCTGAGCAGCTTTAATGTGATGCTGGATGGTATTAACCTTCTCCACCATTTCTTAAAACATTTCTGGACCTAGGAGTTTTCAATACCCAAATTCATCCCAACATGATGGTGTTCTAAACCTCTTCCCATAAAGGGCTTTATAAGGATCCATTTTGATTCTTGAGTGTAAACTGTTAATGTAAGAGAACTCAACCAGAGGAAGATGTTGATCCCATCCTCTCTTGAAGTCCATTGAGCATTCTCTCAACATGTCCTCAAGTGTTTGGATAGTCTGATCAGATTGTCCATCAGCTTGAGGATGTAAGCCATACTGAAGTTCAGATCAGTATTCAGAGCATATTGGAGACTCTTCAATAACTTAGAGGTGAATCTTGGATCTTGATCGGATACAATAGATAGTGTCACTCCATGAAACCTTACCAATTCTATGATGTATATCTGTGCCAGTTGATCCAATAAGAAATCCTCCTGAATTGTAATAAAGTGTGTCTTCTTTGTAATTCAATCCAAAAAAACCCAAATAACATTATTTCCTTTGGATGTATTCAGAAATCTGGTGAAAAAGTCCATGGTAATGTTTTCCCATTTCCATATTGGTATGGGTAATGGTTGCATCACCCCCTTAGATTTCCACCTCTCAGCCTTCACTTTATGACATACCAGACACTTTGATGTATACTCAACAATATCCTTCTTCATTTTATCCCACCAATAATGCTCTCAGAGATCTCGATACATCTTTGTGTTTCCTGGATGAATAGAGAAATTCGAACTATGTGCATCATCCAAAAGTTCTTTCTTAAACTCCAGACTTGAAGGAACACATAGTATTTTCCAAAATCTCACAATTCTTTCTTCATTAACATTTAACCCTGAGGATTTCCCTTTTCTGATAGTTACCACTTTCTTCTAAATTCACACATCATCCTTTTGAGCATCCTTTAACCTTTCCAAAAGAGAAAATTGAGATATCATTTGTGAAAGGATTGATGATGTTTCCTTCTTTATGAGTTATATGTCCATATTCATCAAGAAGAAGATTGGATATTTTTCAATTCTCATAAATGATAGAATTGTTGGGTCCTTTCTACTTAGATCATCCTCCACCTTGTTCGCTTTCCCAGGGTGTTAATGGATTGAGCAGTCATAGTCTTTGATCAGCTCTAACTATATTTGTTGCCACATATTCAACTCTTTCTATGTGAATGTATACTTGAGGATTTTGTGATCTGTATATATTTCACACTTCTCCACAAAGAGGTAATGTCACCAAATTTTCAAAGTGAAGATTACTACATCCAACTCCAGATTAGGTGTTGGATAGTTTTTCTCATGAACTTCAATTTCCTTAAAGCATAGGCAATGACTTTTTCATTTTTCATCAACACACATCCCATGACCTTCTTCGAAGCATCACTGAATACAAAAAAAAATTATCCACTTGTGGGTAGTGTGAGCATGGGTGTAGTGATAATCCTCCTTTTCAACTCCTTGAAGCTCTCTTCGTATTCATCACTCTAAGAAAACTTGACTCTCTTCTGAGTTATCTTGGTAAGAGGGTTTGAAAATCGTGAGAAATTTCTCCCAAATCAGTGATAATATCCAGCTAATCCCAGGAATCTATGGATATCCATCACCGATGTTGTCCTCGACCATCCCTCAATTGCAACTGTCTTGGAGGAATCCACAAATATCCCATTGCTTGTGATGATATGACCTAAGAATGAGACTTCCTTCAACCAGAAATCACACTTTCTATACTTTAAATATAATTTCTCCTTTATCAAGGTCTCTAGTATAGTTATTAGATGCTTCTCATGCTCCTCCTTGGTTTTGGAGTATATTAGAATATAGTCTACAAAGAATACCACAAATTTGTTGAGGTAATCTATAAATACACTATTCATTAAGTCTATGAAAATTGATGTATAATTAGTGAGTCTGAAAGGAATTAATATGAATTCATAGTGCCTGTAACTTGTACAAAAAGCAGTCATGGGTATATCCTCCTTCTTCACCCTTACTTGGTAATATCCCGACCACAGATCCACCTTGGAGAAGTATTGTGCTCCACATAGCTGATCGAATAATTCATCAATTCAGGGAAGATGATACTTGTTCTTTATTGTGATTTTGTTGAGCTCATGATAATCAATGCAAAGGCACATTGATGCATCCTTCTTCTTTGTGAATAGGACTGGTGCACCCCATGGTGAAGCACTTGGGCGTATAAACCCTTTATCCAGATTATCCTGTAGTTGTTTCTTCATCTCCTAAATCTCCACAACAGCCATTCTATACAGAGTCTTGGATAGTGGAAATTCCCCAGGTATAAGATCAATTGAGAATTCAACATCTATTCTAGGAGGAAGACCAGTCAATTCCTCAGGAAACACATCAACAAATTCTCTCACAATAGGCATATCTTCAAGGATGGTTTCTTCCTTAGACTCAATAATTTGAGCAAGATACTCATTCTCATAAGGTAGTAATATCCACGTTTGATAAGATAGTGATAAAAAAGATTCATCCTCCTCCTTTCACTTTTAAAAAATCGGGGGTCGATTCCCCATATGGAGAGTGATTTCCCTCTCACGAAAATTTATGTTGGCTCTATATAGGGAAAGCCAATCCATGCCAATAATTGCATCAAATTACACCAGAGGAAGTATGACAAGGTTCTATGGGAAGTTCAAACCACAAATTAGGATATGGGAGGAGTTATATTCATGGGTTTCAATGATTTCCCCATTTTCCTTTCTCACCGACATATCTACTTCCATGATTTGTGGTGGTATTGGGATAGTTCTACTAAACTTTTGGGAAATAAAAGAATGCATAGAACCCAAATAAAAAAGTAAGTTATCTATTCTTGAATGAATAACTAGAGTACCTATAACCACTTCATTGTTGAGGTTCTCTTTGGTGGTAGTGATGGAAAAAGATCTCCCTTGCTACCTTGGAGGTTGTTGGTTACGTATGAAAACCCTTGGCTTAGGGAACTGGTTTGAAAAGTGCCCTGGTTCTTTTCATTTGAATAAATAAACAGTGCGTTGAGGGTCGAACGGAGTATTACTCTCCTCTGTCACAATAACAAGTTTTTCTTATCTATAATTAATAGCTAGGTTTCCTTCTCTTCCACACCTAAAGAATTTCCTTATCCCCTTCAGGCAATTTCTGGGGTGATTCTTTTAGTACATTTGGCAAGTGGGGTGCTGGAATTTCTTAGCACCGTTGGATTTATCCATCGAACTGCCAGAATTAAAGACCACATTATGCTTCGTATCCCCACGATACCCCTAAGATTCACTGATCTCTATTTCAACTTTGAGGGCACATCAGACAATTTCTTCATAGATTTCAAAGTCATGGATCACTAGGGATTTCTATAGGCTAGGTTTTAGCCCACCAAAGAAGCGGTCAACCTTGCATTTAGGGGTAATGAAAAAGCTATAGGCATATCATGCAAGCCTTGTGAAGTTTTCCTCGTAAAATCTAATGGATTTGTCATCTTTTTTCTTGATGGAAAGGAAGTCTCTTTCCATCTTAAGTCATAGGGTGAGAGTAAAATATTTATCAAAAAACATTTTCTGAAAATCCTTCCATTACAATGCATCGATATCCTACCCAGGCTTGGTATTTTTGATCAATGTCCACCATTTATCAGCTTCACCCTCCACACAATAAGCATCCAAAATTATCTTCTCTTGTTTAGAACATTGAAGGATGGAAAATATCTTCTCAATGGAGTTGATCCATTGTTCAGAGATTGAGGGATCATATGATCCATTAAAAGTAGGAGGACTTTGTCTCATGAATCTCTCGATTTTGGATTGTTATTTTTTTAGGGGGGGGTTTAATGTTCCTATTTACCCATGTTTCTATTCAAAACTTGAGTTAACTGAGAGAGTATCGTGACAAAGTTTGCGATTCCCGCTCCCATCAGATTGGGCATCTCATTAGAACAATCATCACATTGATCTTCGCATCGATTGTTAGCCCGAGTTCTCCTATTACCGGCCATTGGCTGGAATAAAAGGAAAGTTATGGGTAACACATAAAGGGGAATATAATGATAAGAAAGGATAACTTATAAATTAAATTTATTTAGTTAACTTATCTATGTTATCCATGATCTACTTCCCAACATATATTCTTAGGGGCATGTTTTTTATTTCCCTTAGCAATGGTTCATACTAATATTATGAATTTACCAAAGCATATCCCCTAGGAGTGTCATAACCAAGAGTGCAGCACGTCCCATTATTGTTCACCAGTTCTCGTTCGAATCTAGCTCAAAGCAGTGTTTTCGAGTTTTACCCCTAGATACATCTATGCCAGAGCCACCTCTACCTACTCATATCCAGAAAAGGATGTATTTTCTTGATAAACCACTTACTAAATACTCACCAAGATTTAGGGATGTTTTTAATATACTTAGTCTTATCCCTAAGGATTTCACTAGGGTTTTCTAACCCTAATACCAAAAATAACTAAACATATCCTTTGATACCAAATATAAAAACCCCTCTCTTTATTACACACACAAACATGATTCATTACATAAAATTGAACTTAAGACAACTCTGAGGATCGATAGGTCTAGTTTATTGTGAAATTAGGAACATTACAAAATAACTTAGAACATAAAACCCAAAATTTTATTGAAAACTTATTCTACATGACCACAACATTTCTTCGTACTTATCATTGAATGGGATAACTTGAGGACATGCATAAGAAAAGGGTGAGCTATAAATCCCAATAAGGGAGTAAAAAAGGCATAACATGAAGAATATAGTACATTTTAGGAAATAGGAATATCAATGGTGTACAATAGAAACATGAACATAAAGGCATGATATATCATGATTATCATAACATGGAAATGTGGCAACAACATTTAACATGATATTAGCATGATCTAAGGCTCATTGAACATGGATCATGAGTAAACCCTCATTGAACATGAATTATCATGAGTAAACACTCATTTAACTTGATGTATCATGATACTAATCTTTACCCAATGCATTGGAGCAATATCAGGGCTCACCCTTCTTAATCATTTCATTTCATGTATAAGTGTGCCACATAGATCACACAACATGGATTCATTAAACAACATAATTTATTCCACGATAAAGGAATTTTTAATTAATACATGAAACTATATAATAAATAAGTATATGTGCATGAAGGTGAATACCCTTGATAAAGAGATGGGCATGGTATTCACTACACAATAACTTTGGCTTGGAAAATTACGGTGCAATTTCGGCAGCAAAACGATGTGACATAAGAATTCATAAAAATGGTTGATGAGAGAGAAAGGGGTATCTCATCATATGTACATGAAATTTATAGTAATGGGGTCATATATATACATTTCCCAACATATGTAATGGAATTTATATTCATAATATAAAATAATTTCTTGAATGTAAATGAGGAGAGAGAAATCCCTTACAGAATTTTGGTATAGTAACGAGTGTACATGGGAGGCATTAATGAGAGAGAAAGGGGTATTTAATAATTCAAACATAAGGAGGTAAGTATATGGGAGGTGTAAAATAAAACCCCATAATTTTTTATTGAAAATACAAGGGTATAGAAACATAAAGAAACTTGGACAAAAATGAGAGAGGAAGAAATCCCTTATGGAATTTCGGCATGGTAACAGGTGTACATGGGAGACATTAATGAGAGAGAAAGGTGTATATAATTATTAAAAAAAAATTAGGTAAGTATAGTGGAGGTTAAAAATAATACCCCAATATTTTTAATTGAAAAGACAAGGGTACAACAACATGAAGAAACCTGGACAAAAATGAGAGAGGAAGAAACCCCTTACTTGGAAATGTGATCCCAGAGGCTTGGGAGAGGCTTGAGAGAGGATTATTGGGAGATTGGGGAACCTTGGGGGTATTATAGAGAGATGAGGGTAGATGTTGGTCGAGATCAAAAGGTTTTTAGTGAAGAGGAAGTGGGAGTTTGGGTGGGTTTATATAGGAAAAGAGATGGAATTCTTTATTATTTAGGTTTTGGAGAGTACACATTAAACTAATCAAAACGATAAAACAACCCATGATTTTTGCCCGTGGTTTTTTCAAAAGGGGAGTGGAAAAAATTATTTTATATTTACAATGGACAAACCTATTAAAATATTAGGATTTCTTATGTGGAGGTGAGTCACACTCTCAAGGAAATCATTTTAAAAAGTTAAAATGTTTTATAAGTCTTCGAGGGTCCACTAAGGCTTTGTAAAATAAATAAATAAAATCTAAAATCACATTATTTTAAAATTAAAATATATATTTTCCGAATATACCTTTTATAGTATGTCATTTCATCACTATTAGGTCATTATTATGTCATAAAACACATTATATATTTAAACGGTATTTAATTTTTACCCAAAAATTCAGCTGTCTCAGAAAATTATGAAAAAATCACCGTTGAATAATTTTGATGTCATGATTTGAAAAATAATATTAATTTTCTCTAAATAATTTTCTAAATATGTGAATTTTTACTTTTAAAATAAAAACTGACATTTATGTAAAATTCATGGGTTTTGAAAAAAACAGCTTTCAAACCTTTATAAAAATTAAAATTGTATTCATAAAAAAAATTATACGATCATTTATATTTAATAAAACGAAATTTAGTAATAATATTTTATTAAAATAAAATTTAATTCAAAAATCCATTAATTCATAAAAATAGATTTCTTAATTGAATATTAACTAAAAATACTATTTGTGCTTTAAAAACCATTTACAAAGTAATAATAATAAAATGAATGTATATTCTTTATAAAAAAATATGGCACATAATAATAGTGCTAGGATCTTGTTACATGACCCCTTATAACACCTGCATAATACCTAAGGGTAAGGTGTGCGATGATGACATACTCTTGGGGTGGCTCAGATAACATCGCTCGAGTGGTAATCTCTATTAATTTCCACTTCTCTCGTAAGAGATTCCATTCAAGATTAACGTGTTGAAGCTATTATTGGGCTTGGTCAAGAGCAAAGCCTAGTGACACCACCTCCTTTCCATGCTCTGACAAATGGGCTTCGTATGGAGCAATTCTACTGGATGAGGCCATCAGTTCCTTTGTCTAAGTAAATTGGCTTTGTTAAAGCCCTATATTTATACTAATTATGTGGTCACTGTTCATGTCATGAACCAAGCCGGGTCTCCATCCAACCCAGTGCCCAACCCGATCTACGGCAAGGCCCGAGGGGAATTCCTGATCCCCACAGGCTGACACAAGTTCCCAAGTATCAAAATAAAATTTGGGAACGATTTAGCCGAATAAATAAACATAAAAAAACAACAAGATGAATAAATTCAAAACTAAAATCAAACAACCAAACATGACCTTAACTAGGGTCAAAATTTAAGTTTAAAACTTGAACAAAAAACCCAAAGGGAACAACAATAAGGGAAAAACTAAAAAAAACACTAACTCAAACCTCCAAGCAACATGAGGTGCAACAACCTCAATCCAAGTTCACCATACCAACATGAGGATACCACTGAAAACCTGAATCACCCATTCTATGCTCGATTCCTCAACCTAGAATACAAAAGAAACAAGATCTAAATACACCCAAAGGTTTATGTAGGGTGTGATCCAAAATCCCAGTATTATGCCACTAAGAAAAGGTTTCGTGCATAATTATTACATGACAAGTACAGATGCAAGTTTAACAAAAGGAAATAAGCCAATTCTTAAATAGTTTTAATTAAAGCGATTTTTAATAAAAATAGTTATAGTGGAAACAACATTAAAGGAAATAACTTAAGTTAAACACACACACACACACACTTTCATGATAACCCCAACGTCACACCGTGTGTCGACAGTGAGCGAAAATAAAAAGAGGAGCACAATACATGGGGGAGGCCCTAAATATACTAGTGAGAAGTGGGACCCTAGAACATTGCGTGTCGGTGAAAAATGGTATAGGAACACAATAACATATGATCTCATGCATGAGCCAATAGTATGGAAACACATCCATAACCTAGTGGTCTCCAATCATCATCCAAAGTTTAGTTAGTGTTGTAATCGTCAATCCAGCTAAGTGAATCCAGGCCGATGCCACTTCCATGTCACTAATGCACTAGTCCTAGTCCATCCACATAATACCTAGGATTCCCATTTGTGATCAAGTGGTTCAGATTTCATGTCATATGTCATATTCATTTACTCAAACCAAAGAAGACACTACACATGCCAAAACCACCATTTGCACACAAAAAATTTGTTTGAAATAATACGCATACTAAAAAATTCTCCAAACATGTTTCACACCATTGAAATAATTTAATAAACCATTTAAAAAGGTTTATAAAACCATATAAAAAGAGAGTCACATGGTTTTACACGCACAAAAGTAACTATTTATACATCCAAAACACATTCCAACATAGCACACACTGAATTACAATTTTAAAGTGTGACTTGCACCACAAAACCAGTTTGATGAAAAACCTTACACCACATGTAAAAAACATTTTCACAAACCACACAATTTAATAAGCCAAAAATAAAATCTTATGAAACAATTTAAAATAAGTCACTTGGAATCACCCCCTAACCCACACAAAACCTTCTTTTATGACCAAATGCACATGATACCATGTAAAAAATATAATTCGCACTAATTTCAAAGATTAATAAGGTAACTGCACAATTTAAAAACCACAAACATCTAACTAGATATGATTTTTCAGCAGAAAGCACATACATAATATAAACATGCTACCAAACAATTCAAATGAAAATCAAACTTCAGAGAAGATCAACTTCGCACTAACCAAATTAATTAAATAATATGCTAAATTAATTAAACTTGAAAATCAATTAATAAAATAATAATTAAATGTGTAACCACCCACCTAAGTGTAGAGAATCACAAGATTTAGGTGTGAAACTACCACTGCATGCCAAACACACCACAAATGACACAATCAGAACCTAAAAAAAAAACATCAGACCATTTACAGCATAATCGAACCAAACGACAAACCAAAACCCTAACCACAAATTAATAAAATTTAAATAATGAAAAACTGAGGTATATCGCACCTACGTAAAGGGGTTCGAGAAGCTGTACGAGTGAGATGGAGGGTGCCGAAAGGTGTCACGCTGACTGGAGCCTCACCGGAAGAAGGCGCGAAAGGGAGTCATGATTGGGGGAGCTGTGCTGGGGGGTGGGGTTTCAGTGTGAGGTGGGTAGAAGGGGTCGGTTTTGTCTTCATAAAGAAACACCGGAGGAGGAAGGGGGTGCATACAAGTGTGGTGCGTCCAAGGGAGGGTTTGCCGGGTGGTTCAACCAAGAGGGAGGAGGCAGGTGGCATGATGGTGCGTTGGAGGGGGTGTGGACGACGACCAGTCGTGCGATGGAAAGGGGGAGAGGAGGCAGTCTGCGTAGGAGGTGCTACGCGTCGGTGGGATTCAAGCGAGGGGGAGGGTGTGCGGTGCACAACGACCCGAAAGGGAAGAGGTGTTGGCCTTGCTGGAAGAGGGCACACGGCCAAGGAACGGACCTAAGGGGAGGGCGCCGGCTGGAGGAAGCATGGAAAAAGAGAGGCTGCATGCTAGGGTTGTAGGGGAGAGGGTTCCACACTGGGAGAGAGGGGGAGGGTGATCAAGTGGGGAATAAAATAAAAATAAAAAGAAATAAAATAAATAAAATAAAAGAGAAAAAAAGAAAAAGGGATAAAAGAATAAAAATAAAAACCCAATAAAAAATAACAAATTCAATACTAATAATAATAAAACCAAAATAAATAAACCAACAAAATTAAAATCTTAATAAAATTAATAATAATAGTAATAATGTTAGTATTAACGTGATGGTAATTTTATAACCATTATAATAATTTAATATTATCTAAATAATTAAAATATTAACTAAAATAATGATAATAAGGATAATAATTTAATTGAAATATTAACTTAAATACTAATAATACTAATAATACTAAAAAAATAAAATAATAAAACCTATCACAAAAATAAATGCATTAATTATTGAGTTTGGACACCGTGCACAAAAGCATGCATGGTCACGGGCATAGTCGTGCGCCCGTGTAATAATGAATTTAATAATAAAATGTTCTGTTATTAAATTTGGGCACTACACATAGTCGCGCATACGGACGCACACCGTATACGAACCCAAATCTCTAAGAAAAACTCAGCTAAACCTGCAACTCAAAAATGAGACCTAAAATAATTAAATTAAAATGAAGTATCAGTCGGGGTGTGACAATTTTCCCCACCATGACACTTTCTACCCCCAGAAAGTCACAAAAGACTTGGTTAACCCAAGATTCCAAGCAAGACTGTGAAGACACTTTAAAAAAAACCTCAATCACCCGAAGGCGAGCATTCACAATTCCCATGACATAAAACATCAAATATATCAAAACCAGAATCACCAAGTGAAATAAACAACAACAAGGAATTCACCTCCAAATAGAACTACAACATAGAACACCCAAACCCCTAACTTAGGGACCACCAGAGCCGGTCGAGATCTCCAAGAACACTTGTCAAGCGACCCATTAACTGAGCTACCCAATTACCATGGTTAAGGTCGGGAAGAGCATAAGTAAGGGGTTTCCTTTCCAAGCACACTTTGAAGATAGAGTTTTCCCACAAGTTCATCATATGGTGGTCTCCCCACTATATTAGGGTTCTCATCAAACATTGGTTCTTCAAACCAAAACGACTCACAAACCCAGACAACCTCTAACACTAGCTTGACCTTCCAAGTTCCCTATGTTTAACCAATCCAACATAAGTGCGAACATCAGTGAGACCCGCAGTGGGTTTCCCCACCATTTTATAATTTTCCTAACACTATAGAACCCACGTAGGCATTCTCATTTTATTTTGAGAGATACGGACTGAACTCTTCATCATGAACCCACCAACACAGGCCGACCTACACGGATGATTTCTCAACTGGCCAATACTCTACCACATGAGATGGTTTTGATAGAGAAAAAACCTAACCTAGTGGAAAACTGGACAGGCGTGTGTTAATCCCACAAGAAAAAATCATCTTTGAAACAAGTGCAATTTCGATCCATAACCGACCATAAGAAGGTTCTCAGAGCACACCCGCTGGATTTACAAGAATACGAATTCTACGAACCTCTTTAAGGACCAAGAGGAACTCCCAAAAATTAAGACCACAATAAGGAGGCAAGGGCTTCATGCCCCTCACAACAAAAATGAAGCCTTCAGATACAATACTGCAATAGGGAAATTTAAGCCGTCCCCATCCCGTTACTGTGGACTTAAGTCGGACCAAGCTCATCCCACGTCCGATGAGTTTTGACTACGTGAAATATTTACCTTGAGGCCTATGGTTGGGGCCCTGATGTCTGAAACATCTACCAACTTGTATTCATAAGCTAACCACCTCTGACTGGAACTTCCTCCACTAGAAAAGTAACCTACCTACTTCTCCTCGTGTCCTAAGCGGCCACTCCATCAACATACAAACTGAGAATTGCAGCGAATGACATAGAGTGCATGATTGACCACACTAGAGATAGGCGATTGAGTGGTTGGTCAAACACATGATGCAAACTGATGGAAGGGGAACTCCAAGAACAGGTCCCTTTGGTTCACACTCCTCATCAGATGAGGAACCTGAACTTACCATAATATGAACAAGACCAAAAACTCTTACGAGCTTTAAACTGATTGTTCCACACAACCCCTGGGGAACATGAAACTAGCTCATCAGAAAGGTTGAAACACCTCCTTCACCGCCTATTGACTGGGTGAGCACCTACAAGATCTAACACTTTCACTCGCCTTCACTTCCTTAGGTACAACCACAAGATGTAGCTAGTCTTGAGGATCACTCATGATATCCCCATTCGCAACGAAAACGGATGAACACCATTTTCTGGTGTAGTCTTGCTCCTCCAAACATACTCGAGACAAATTATGCCTACACAACATTTAGAGTTCCTCAAAAACTAGAGACACTCCTATCTTTTCCAAAGCACTCAACGATATTCAACCGACCTCAACGCCTACAAATAGTCTACATAACCAAGAAGAACTCAACTCCTCCACTCCACTGGGAGTCTGGGCTGATCCAAGAACTGAGAGACCTACTAGAAACCCATGAGACCTTTCTAAGGTTCATCTTCTGAACAAGAAACACAAAACTAGCCTTTCACAAAACCAAGCACCTCACCAAACCAAAATCCATATTCCAGACAAAAATCCAACAATTCTAATTTAAAACATCAATTCATTCTTAAAGAAAAACACCCGCTTGAAAAAAAAACAAGCACTTACCACAAATTCCAAAAGCTCTTTTGAAACCACCATTTTAACTCTAGACTCAAAAACATTTTCTACTTTCCAAAACCATTTAAGCACAAAATCCCATTTTAGAGAAAAACCCACTTTTCAGGAAACAAGAAGCAGCCTTAAAAATAAATCACTCACCACCAATATTCAATGATGCCTTGCAAATATTCATTTTTATGCCCCTCAGGCACCCATCCAAACGATCCACAATCTATCCATTAATCATATTCACATGAAAATGCGAGAACCCATTGGAATACCAATGGACCAGAACAAGGCTCTTCCGCTTTCAAAATATAGCATTCCCAATATTCTGAAAATACATTTTTTCCCAAAACCATTTAAAAAATTTAAGAAAAATTTTCAAAATGCTTTCCATTTCAAAAATAACTCACTTAAATTTCAAAAAAACCCAAGACATTATTTTAGAAATTCAATTTCAAAAAATCAAGCACCAAATTATAAAAACAAGGTTCAAAAGAAACACACCCCAAAAATCATGTCGAACTCACATCAAGAGAAAAATAAAAGCAACCCCAAGGTATGCTTTACTTAAAAAACCCCTTCGAACCAACCCAAAAATGAACCATGAAATCACCAACACTAAAGCACCTGGATGGAGAACTAGTGGTCATGCCAGACCCAGCCACATGGTTTAGCAGACCATGCCCTAGGAAAGCAGCAACCACTACGAGTGTCAGACCATACTCTCGAGCATCACATGGGTCGCTACTCCATGTGAGACCATGAACAATATCAGTTTACTCCTATTGTCATCCCCCATCCACAAAGACCAAATCCAAAGACTTAAATCCCAAACTACCCCGGGTTACTCGAGGATAGAAATGATTAAGAGTTCGCGACACTCTTCCTGCACCTACCCCTCGAGCACCGACAATCCTATCCTCAATCTACCTAACATCCCAAATAGAAAGAACTAAAATCCCCTCTAATACCATTTTGTCACGAACCAAACCGGGTCGCCATCTGACCTGGAGCCCGACCCGGTCTGCGAAAAGGCCTGATGGGCGTTCCCGATCCCCATAGGCTGGCACAAGTGCCCGGGTATCGAAATAAAACTTGGGAACTATTTACCCAAATAAATAAACATAAAATAAACAACAAGATGAATAAATTCAAAACTAAAATCAAACAACCAAACATGCCCTTAACTAGGGTCAAAATTAAAGTTTACAACTTGAACCAAAAACCCAAAGGGAATGACAATAAATGAAAAACTAAAAAAAACACTATCTCAAACCTCCAAGAAACATGAGATGCAACAACCTTAAGCCATGTTCACCATACCAACACGAGGATGCCACTGAAAACCCGAATCACCCATGAAATGCTTGATGCCTCAACCTAGAATACAAAAGAAACATGATCTACATACACCCAAATGTGTATATAGGGTGTGAGCCAAAAACCCAGTAGGATTACACTGAGAAAAGGTTCTACGCATAACTATTACATGAAAAATAAAAATTCAAGTTTAACAAAAGGAAAGAATCCAATTCTTAAAAAGTTTTAATTAAAGCTATTTTTAATAAAAATAATTTTAGTGGAAATAACTTTAAAGGAAATAGATTAAGTAAAACACACACACACACACACACTTTCATGATAACCCCAACGCCACACCGTGTGCCGACAGTGAGTGAAAATAAAAAGAGGAGCAAAATAAATGGGGGAGGCCCTAAAGAAACTAGTGAGAAGTGAGTCCCTATAACATCATGTCTCGGTGAAAAATGGTATAGGAACACAACAACATAAGTTCTCATGCATAAACTACTAGTAGGGAAACACATCCATAACCTAGTGGTCTCCAATAATCATCCAAAGTTTAGTTAGTGTTGTAATCGTCAATCCAGCTAAGTGAAACCAAGCCGATGCCACTTCCATGTCACTAGCGCACTAGTCATAGTTCGCCCAGCTAATACCGAGGCTTCCCATTTGTGCTCAAGTGGTTCAAAGTTCATGTCATATGTCATAATCATTTACTCAAACCAAACAAGACACTACACATGCCAAAACCACCGTTTGCACACACAAAAGCCGTTTGAAATAATACGCACACTAAAACATTATCCAAACACATTTCACACCATTAACATAATTTAATAAACCATTTAAGAAGGTTTATAAAATAATAGAAAAAGATTGTCACATGGTTTTACATGAACAAAAGTAACTATTTATACATCCAAAACACATTCAAACATCGCACACACTCAATTACAATTTTATAGTGTGACCTGCACCACACAACCAGTTTGATGAAAAACCTTACACCACTTGTAAAACACCTTTTCACAAACTACACAATTTAATAATACAAAAATAAAATCTTATGAAACAATTTAAAAGAAGTCACTTGGCATCACCCCCCAACCCACACAAAACCTTCTTTTACGACCAAATGCACATGACGCCATGTCAAAAATATAATTATCACAAATTGAACTAATTAATAAGGTAACCACAAAATTTAAAAACTGAAAACAGCTAAATAGATATGAGTTTTCAACAGAAAGCGCATACATAATATAAACATGCAACCAAACAATTCAAATGCAAATCAAACTTCAGAGAAGATCAACTTTGAACTACCCAAATTAATTAAATAATTTTCTAAATTAATTAAACTTGAAAATTAATTAATCAAATAATAATTAAATGTGGAACCAGCTACCTCGGTGTAGAGAATCACAAGATTTCAGTATGAAACTGCCACCTCACGCCAAACACACCACAAATGACATAATTAGAACCTAGAAACAAAACATCAGACTATTTACATCATAATCGAACAAAACGCCAAACTAAAACGCTAACTAAAACTTAATAAAATTGAAAGAATGAACAACCGAGGTATATCAAACCTACAAAAGGGGTCCAAGAAGCTGGTCGAGCGAGATGGAGGGTGACAGAAGGTGTCACGTTGGCTAGAGCCACATCAGAAGAAGGCACAACTAAGGGAGTCGCGACTGGGGGAGCCACACTGGGGGGTGTCTGTGCGAGGCGGGTAGTAGGGGTCAATTTCGTCATTAGAAATAAACACCGGAGGATAAAGGGGGTACATCCAAGGGAGTGTTTGCCAGGTGGTTCAGCTGAGAGGGAGGCAATGGGTGGCGCAACGGTGCGTAAGAGGGGGTGTGGATGACAACCAATCGTGTGACAAGAAGTGGGAGAGGAGGCAGTCCGTACCAGTGGTGTTGGCGTCAGTGGGAGTCGTGAGAGGGGGAGGGTCTGCGACGCATGACAAGCTGGAAGGGAAGAGGCATTGGCCTTGCTGGAAGAGGGCGTGTGACCAAGGAATGGACCGAAGGGGAGGGCACTGGATGGGGGAAGCATGTGAAAAGGGAGGTAGTGTGCTGGGGTTACAGGGGGAGAGGGTTCTATGCGAGGAGAGAGGTGGAGGGGGATCAAGTGGGGAACAAAAGAAAAACCTAATAAAAAAATAAAATAAAGAAAATAAAAGAAAATAAAAGAGAATAAAAGAAAAATGGATAAAATAATAAAAATAAAAACCTAATAAAAAAATATAAAATTCAATATTAATAATAATAAAACCAAAATAAATAAACCAACAACATTAAAATATTAATGAAATTAATAATAATAGCAATAATGCTAGTATTAACATGATGATAATTTTATAAACATTATAATAATTTAGTATTATCTAACTAATTAAAATATTAACCGAAATAATGATAATAAGGATAATAATTTAATTGAAATATTAACTTAAATACTAATAATACTAAAAAAACTAAAATAATAAAACCAGTCTCAAAAATAAATACATTGATTATTGAGTCTAGACACCACACATAGATGTGTGCATGGTTGTGGGAATAGTCACGCTCCCGTGTAATAATGAATTTAATAATAAAACGTTCTGTTATTAAATTTGGGCACTACACATGGTCGCACACCGTATATGAACCCAAATCTCTAAAAAAACCCAACTAAACCTACAACTCAAAAATTGAGACCCAAAATAATTAAATTAAAATGAAGTGTCGGTCGGGGTGTGACAATTCTCCCCATAATGACACTTTTTGCCCCCCAAAAGTCCCAAAAGACTTGGTTAACCCAAGATTCCAAGCAAGATTGTGAAGAAACTTTAAACAAAACCTCAATCACCTGAAGATGAGAATTCAAAACACCCATGACCTGAAACATTAGATATCTCAAAACCAGAATCACCAATATAAATAAAAAACATCAAGGAATTCACCTCTAAAAAGAAATATAACATGGAACACCCGGACCCCTAACTTAGGGACAACCAGGGCTGCTCGATATATCCAATAATAGTCGTCAAGCGACCCATTACCTGAGCTACCGAATTATCATGGTCAAGTTTGGGTGGAGAAGAAGTAATGGGTTTCCCCACCAAGCACACTTTGAAGATAGAGTTTTCCCACAAGTTCGTCATATGGTGGTCTCCCCACCATATTAGGGTTCTTGTTAAACATTGGTTCTTCAAACCAAAACGACTCACAAACCCAAAAAACATCTAACACTGGATTGAACCTCTAAGTTCCCTAAGTTTAACCAAGCCAACACAAGAGGGAGTGTCGGCGAGACCGATAGTGGGTCTCCCCACCATTTTTGAATTTTCCTAACACCACGGAACCTGTTCAGGCTTTCCCAGTTTACTTTTAGCGATACGAACTTAACTCTTCATCACGAACCCACCAACATGGGCCGACCTGCATGGATGATTTCTATACTGGACAATACTCTGCTACATGAGATGGTTTTGATAGTAGAAACCCCTAACCTAGAAGCAAACTGGATAAGCACACATTAATCCCACAAGACAAAAGTACCTCTGAAACAAGTGCAATTTCGATCCATAATCGAACACAAGAAGGTTCTCAGAGCACACCCACTGGCTTTACAAGAATACGGATTCTCTAAGCCTCTTTAAGGCCCAAGAAGAAATCCCACAAATTAAGACCACAACAAGGAGACATGGTCTTTATGCCCCTCACAACAAAAATGAAGCCTTTAGAGATGATACAGCAATAGGTAAATTTAAGCCGTCCCCATCCCATTACTATAGACTTAAGTGGGACCAAGCACATACCACGTCCAATGAGTTTTGACTGTGTGCAAGCTACACCCCAAGGCCTATGGCTGGGGCCCTAATTTCTGAAGCATCTACTACCTTGCAGTCATAAGCTAACCACCTCTGACTGGAACTTCCTCTGTTGAAAAAACAACCTACCTACTTGTCCTCGTGTCCCAAGTGACCACTTCGTCAACATACCAACTGAGAATTGCTGCGAATGACTTAGAGTTCTCGACTGAACAAACTAGAGATATGCGATTTAGTGGTTGGTCAAACACGCGATGCAAACTAACGGAATGTGAACTTCAAGAACATGTCCCTTTGGTTCAAACTCCTCATCAGATGAGAAACCTGCACTTACCACAACATGAACAAGACAAAAAACTATTATGAGCATTAAACTGATTGTTCCACACAACCCCTAGGGAACATGAAACTAGATCATCAAGAAAGGTCGACACACCTCCTTCACCGCCTATTGACTGGGAGAGAACCTACAAAATCCACCACTTTACCTCACCTTCACTTCCTTAGGTACAACCATAGGATGTATCTAGTCTTGAGGATCTCTCATGACATCCCCATTCACAACGAAAATGGAACGATCACCACTTGATGTTTTAGTCTCGATCCTCCAAACATACTATAGACAACTTATGCTTACACAACATTTGGAGTTCCTCAAAAACTGGAGACACTCCTAAATTTCCCAAATCACTCAACGATATTCAACCAAACTCAACGCCTACAAACAGTCAACACAACCGAGCAGAACCCAACTCCGCCACTCCACTGGGTGTTTGGGATGATCCAAGAATAGAGAGACTTGCTGGAAACCCATGGGAAATTTCTAGGGGGTATCTCCAAAACAAGAAAAACAAAACTAGCCTTTAACAAAACCAAGCACCTCACCAAACCAACATCCACATTCCATACACAAATCCAACAATTCCAATTTAAAACATAAATTCATTCTTAAAGAAAAACACCCGATTGAAGAAAAACAAGCACTTCCCACAAAGTCCAAAATCTCTTTTGAAACCACCATTTTCACTCCAAACTCAAGACCATTTTCCAATTTCCAAAACCATTTAAGCACAAAAACCAATTTTAGGGAAAAACCCACTTTTCATGAAACAAGAAGCAACCTTAAAAATAAATCACTCACCACCTATATTCCATGATGCATCAAAAATATGAATTTTAGTGCCACTCAGGCACCTATCCACACAATCCACCATCTGTCCATTAATCACATCCACATGCACACATGAGAACCCATAGGAATACCACTAGACCAATACAAGGTTCTTCCACTTTCAAAACATAACATTCCCAATATTCCAAAAATACTTTTTTTCCTAAAACCATTTCAAAAATTCAAGACAAATTTTCAAAATGCTTTCCATTTACAAAATAACTCACTTCAATTTAAAAAAAACCCAAGAAATTCTTTTAGAAATTCAATTTCAAAAAATCAAGTGCCAAATTCCAGAAACAAGGTTCAAAAGAAACACACCCTAAGAATCATGTTGAACTCACAAAAGTAGGAAAATAAGAGAATCCACAAGGTCCTCTTTCCTTAAAAAAACACTTCACACCAACCCAAAATTGAACCATGACATCACCAACACTAAAGCATGTGGATGGAGAATTAGTGGTCAAGCCAGACCCAACCACATGGTTTAGCAGACCATGCCCTAGACAAGTCCCAACCACTAGGAGTGTCGAACCATACTCTTGAGCATCACATGGGTCTCTAATCCATGTGAGACCGTGTGCATTAACGATTTACTCATATTGTCACCCATCATCCACAAAGACCAAAGACAAAGACTTAAATCCCAGACTACCCCTGGTTACTCGAGGATCAGAACGAGTAAGAGTTCAAAATGCTCTTCCCGCACCTACCCCTCGAGTACCGACAATACTATCCTCGATCTAACTGACATCCTAAATAGAAAGAAAAAAACCTCCTATGATACCGTTTTTTAAAGAACTAATCTGGGTCTCCATTCGACCTAGTACTTGACCCTGTCCGCAGGAAGGCCTGAGGGGTGTTCCTATTCCCCAAGGGCTGGCACAAGTGCCCGAGTATCAAAATAAAACTTGGGAACAATTTTCTCAAATAAATAAACATAAAACAAACAACAAGATGAATAAATTCGAAACTAAAATCAAACAACCAAACATGCCCTTAATTTGGGTCAAAATTAAAGTTTAAAACATGAACCAAAACCCAAAGGGAATGACAATAAAGGAAAAACTAAAAAAAACACTAACTCAAACCTCCATGAAACATGAGGTGAAAAAACCTCAAGCCACGTTCACCATACCAACATGAGGATTCCACTGACAACCTGAATCACCCATGCCATGCTCGATGCCACAACCTGGAATTCAAAAGAAACAAGATCTACATACACCCAAAGGTGTATGTAGGGTGTAAGTCAAAATACCAGTAGGATTCCAATGAGAAAAGGTTCCACAAATAATTATTACATGAAAAATACAGATGCAAGTTTAACAAAATTAAAGAATCCAATGCTTAAATAGTTTTAATTAAAGATATTTTTAATAAAAACAATTTTAGTGGAAACAAATTTAAGGGAAACAACTTAAGTTAAAAACACACACGCACACAAACTTTCATGATAACCTCAACATCACACCGTGTGCCGATGGTGAGTGAAAAGTAAAAGAGGAGCACTATACATGGGGGAGTCCCTAAAGATACTAGTGATAAGTGGGACACTAGAACATAACATCTCGGTGAACAATGGTATAGGAACACAAAAACATATGTTCTTGTGCACGAGCCACTAGTAGGGAAATACACCCATAACACAATGGTCTCTAATAATCATCCAAAGTTTAGTTTGTGTTGTAATCGTCAATCCAGCTAAGTGAAACCGGGCCGATGCCATGGGATGTTTCTAGTCTTGAGGATCGCTCACGACATCCTCATTCACAATGAAAATAGAACAATCATCGTTTGCTGGTTTAGTCTCAATCCTCCAAACATACTCGAGACAACTTACGCTTACACAACATTTGGAGTTCCTCAAAAACTGGAGACACTCCTAAATTTACCAAATCACTCAACGATATTCAACCGACCTCAATGCCTACAAACAATCAACACAACCGAGAAGAACCCAACTCCGCCACTCCACTGGGAGTTTGGGCTGAGCCAAGAACTAAGAGAATTGCTGGAAACCCATAGGACCTTTCTAGGGGGCATCTCCAGAACAAGAATAACAAAACTAGCCTTTCACAAAACCAAGCACCTCACCAAACCAACATCCATATTCTGGATACAAATATAAAAATTTCAATTTAAAACATCAATTCATTCTTAAATAAAAACACCCGATTGAAAAAAAACAAGAACTTCCCACAAAGCCAAAATATATTTTGAAACCACCATTTTCACTCCAGACTCAAAACCATTTTCCAATTTCCAAAACTATTTAAGCACAAAAACCCATTTTAGAGAAAAAACCACTTTTCATGAAACAAGAAGTAGCCTTAAAAATAAATCACTCACCACTGATATTCCATGATGCCTCACAAATATTAATTTTCATTCCACTCAAGCACCCATCCACACAATCCACCATCTATCCATTAAACATGTCCACATGCACACAAAAGCACCCATAGAAATACCACTAGACCAATACAAGGCTCTTCCACTTTCAAAACATAATATTCACAATATTCCAAAAATACTTTTTTTCCCAAAACCATTTAAAAAATTCAAGACAAATTTTCAGAATGCTTTCCATTTCCAAAATAACTCACTTCAATTTCAAAAAAAACCCAATAAATTCTTTTATAAATTCAATTTCAAAAAAACAAGTGCTAAATTCCAGAAACAAGGTTCAAAAGAAACACACCCCAAGAATCATGTTGAACTCACAACAATAGAAAAATAAGAGAAACCCCAAGGTTCGATTTCCTTAAAAAAAAACTACTTTGCACCAACCCAAAACTGAACGACGACATCACCAACACTAAAGCACCTCGATGGAGAACTAGTGGTCATGCCAGACCTGGCCACATGGTTTAACAAACCATGCCCTAGGAAAGTGCCAACCACCAGGAGTGTCGAACTATACTCTCGAGCATCACATGGGTTTCTACTCCATGTGAGACCATGCGCAATACCAGTTTACTCATATTGTCACCCCTCATCCACAAAGACCAAAGACAAAGACTTAAATCCCAGACTACCCCTGGTTACTTGAGGATCAGAATGAGTAAGAGTTCACAATTCTCTTCCCGCACCTACCCCTTGAGTACCGACAGTCCTATCCTCGATCTACCTGACATCCCAAATAGAAAGAACAAAAACCTCCTATGATACCATTTTTTCAAGAACCAATCTGGGTCTCCATCTGACCTAGTGCCTGACCCTGTCCGTAGCAAGGCCTGAGGGACGTTCCTAATCCCCAAGGGTTGACACAAGTTCCCGAGTATCAAAATAAAACTTGGGAACAATTTTCTCGAATAAATAAACATAAAACAAACAACAAGATGAATAAATTCTAAACTAAAATCAAACAACCAAACATGCCCTTAACTAGGGTCAAAATTAAAGTTTACAACTTGAACCAAAACCCAAAGGGAATGGCAATAATGTAAAAACTAAAAAAAACACTAACTCAAACCTCCATGAAAGATGAGGTGCAACAACCTCAAGCCACATTCACCATACCAACATGAGGATGCCACACAAAACCCGAATCACCCATGCTATGCTAGATGCCACAACCTGGAATTCAAAAGAAACAGGATCTACATACACCCAAAGGTGTATGTAGGGTGTGAGACAAAAGACCAGTAGGATACCAATGAGAAAAGGTTCCACAAATAATTATTACATGAAAAATACAGATGAAAGTTTAACAAAAGGAAAGAATATAATGCTTAAACAGTTTTAATTAAAGTGATTTTTAATAAAAAATTTTTTAGTGGAAACAACTTTAAAGGAAAAAACTTAAGTTAAACACACACACACACACACACACACTTTCATGATAACCCCAAAATCACACTGTGTACCGATGGTGAGCGAAAATCAAAAGAGGAGCACAATACATGGGGTAGGCCTTGAAGATATTAGTGATAAGTGGGACCCTAGAACATCACGTCTTGGTGAAAAACGATATAGGAACACAACAACATATTTTCTCATGAATGAGACACTAGTAGGGAAACACATCCATAACCTAGTGGTATCTAATCATCATCCAAAGTTTAGTTAGTGTTGTAATCATCAATCCAGCTAAGTGAAACCGGGCCGATTCCACTTCCATGTTATAAGCGCACTAGTCCTAGTCTTCCCACCTAGTACCTGGGCTTCCCATTTGTGTTCAAGTGGTTTAGAGTTCATGTCATATGTCATAATCATTTAATCAAACCAAACAAGACACTAAACACAACAAAACCACCAATTGCACACACAAAATCCATTTGAAATAATACGCACAATAAAACATTCTCCAAACACATTTCACACCATTGAAATAATTTAATAAACCATTTAAGGAGGTTTATAAAACAATAGAAAAAGAGTGTCACATTGTTTCACACACACAAAAGTAACTATTTATACATCCAAAACACATTCCAACATCACTCACACTCAATTGCAATTTTAAAGTGTGACCGGCACCACATAACCAGTTTGATGAAAAAACTTACACTGCATGTAAAACACATTTTCACAAACCACACAATTTAATAATCCAAAAATAAAATCTTATGAAACAATTTAGAAGAAGTAACTTGGAATCATCCTTTAACCCACACAAAACCCTGTTTTACGACCAAATTCATAGGACTCCATGTCAAAAATATAATTCAAACTAATTTCATAGATTAATAAGGTAACTGCACAATTTAAAAACCGCGAACAACTAACTAGATATGATTTTTTAGCAGAAAGCGCATACATAATATAAATATGCTACCAAACAATTTAAATTCAAATCAAACTTCAGAGAAGATCAACTTTGCACTAACCAAATTAATTAAATAATATGATAAATTAATTAAACTTGCAAATTAATTAATCAAATAATAATTAAACATGGATCCACCTAACTCAGTGTAGAGAATCACAAGATTTCAGTGTGAAACTACCACCGCACACCAAACACCCCACAAACGACACAATTAGAATCTAAAAACAAAACATCGGACTATTTACACCATAATAGAACCAAATACCAAACCAAAATCCTAACCGGAACTTAATCATATTGAAAGAATAGACAATCTAGGTATATATCACCTACGACAAGGGGTCCAAGAAGTTGTCTGAGTGAGTTGGAGGGTGCCAAAAGTTGTTGTGCTAACTAGAGCCTCACCGGAGGAAGGCTCGACCAAGGGAGTTGCGACCGAGGGAGCCGCGCTGGGGGGTTTCAGTGTGAGATGGGTAGCAGGGGTCAGTTTCTTCACCGAAAGGTAGGGGGAGTGGCCAAGGGTGGTGCGGCCAAGGGAGGGTTTTCTGGGTGGTTCGGATGAGAGGGAGGTGGCGGGTGGTGCGACGGTGTGTAAGAGGGGGTGTGAACGATGAATGGTCGTGCGATGGGAAGGTGGAGAGGAGGCAGTCTGCACCAGAGGTGCTACACACTGGTGGGAGTCACGTGAGGGGGAGGGTGTACGAAACATGATGAGATGGAAGGGAAGAGGTGCTGTCCTTGCTAGAAGAGGGCACGCGACCAAGGAATGGACCGAATGGAAAGGCACCATCTAGAGGAAGCATGGGAAAAGGGTGGCAGCGCGCTAGGGTTGCAAGGGAGAGGGTTCCGCACAGGGAGAGAGGGGGAGGGAGATCAAGTGGGGAATAAAAGAAAAATAAAAAGAAATAAAAGAAATAAAATAAAATAGAATAAAAGAAAAAGGGATAAAAGAATAAAAGTGAAAATATAATAAAAAAATAACAAATTCAATATTAATAATAATAAAACCAAAATAAATAAACCAACAACATTAAAATCTTAATGAAATTAATAATAATAGTAATAATGTTAGTATGAGCATGATGATAATTTTATAATAATTATAATAATTTAATATTATCTTACTAATTAAAATATTAACTGAAATAATGATAATAAGGATAATAATTTAATTTAAATATTAACTTAAATACTAATAATACTAAAAAAACTAAAATAATAAAACCAGTCGCAAAAATAAATGCATTAATTATTGAGTCTCGACACCGTGCACAAATGCGTGCATGGTAATAGGTATAGTCACTCACCCATGTAATAATGAATTTAATAATAAAATGTTATGTTATTAAATTTGGGCACTACACACGGTCACGTATATGGCCGCACACCATATATGAACCCAAATCTCTAAAAAAACCTAGATAAACCTACAACTCAAAAATGAGACCCAAAATAATTAAATTAAAATGAAGCGTCAGTTGGGGTGTGACAGTTCAATGACTATATTAGAAATGGTAACGATTCTTAACAGTATTTTAAAATCCAAAAACATAAAACCAAGGAAGTGAATATGTTTTATATATTTATTTTACATAATAAGACATTTAATTAGATCAAGAGGAATTTTCATTAATAAAAGTTTGGGTCGTTACAATCTTACCCCCTTAATAAATTTCACCCTCAAAATTTCAATTTACCACACTAAAAAAGATGAGGATAACTCTGCTTCATCACTTCCTCCAATTCCCACGTTTCTTCTTCAAACTTGTGGTTTTGCCACAACACCTTGATAAGGGGAATTATCTTATTTTGTAGAACATTTTCCCTACAATCAAAGATCTTCACCAGATTCTTTTCATAGGAGAGGTCATTCTCCAATGATACCAACTCTGGATTTAGTAAATTCAATGGGTTAGGTATGTACTTCCTCAATAGTGATACATGGAATACATCATGTACTTGAGATAGGTTCGGTGGGAGTGCTAGTCGATAGGCCACTGCTCCAATGCGATAAAGGATCTCAAAAGGGCTGATGTACCTTGGACTAAGCCTTACCTTCTTTCCAAATCTAATAACTCTCTTCCATAGTGATATGCATAGGAATACCATGTCTTTGACATCAAACTCGAGGTATCATCAATGATTATCAACATAGCTCTTTTTTCAATTCTAAGCAGCTTTAATGTGCTGCTGGATGGTCTTAACCTTCTCCACCATTTTTTCGACCATTTCTGGACCTAGGAGTTTTCTCTCCCTAACTTCATCCCAACATTCCGGTGTTCTGCACCTCTTCCCATAAAGGGCTTCATAAAGATCCATTTGGATGCTTGAGTGGAAAATGTTATTGTAAGAGAACTCAACCGGAGGAATATGTTGATCCCATCCTCCCTTGAAGTACATTGAGAATGCTCTCAACATGTACTCAAGTGTTTGGATAGCCCACTCATATTGGCCATCAGTTTGAGGATAATAAGCTGTACTGAAGTTCAGCTCAGTATTCAGAGAGTGTTGGAGACTCTTCTAGAACTGAGAGGTGAATCTTGGATCTCGATTAGATACAATAGATAGTGGTACTCCATGAAACCTTACCACTTCTCTGATGTATATCTGTACCAGTTGATCCAATGAGAAATCCTCTAGAATTTAAATAAAGTGTGTAGTATTTGTAAGACGATCCACAAAAACCCAGATAACATTGTTTCTTTGTATGTATTCGGAAGTTTGGTGACAAATTCCATGGTGATGTTTTCCTATTTCCATATTGGTATGCGTAATGGTTGAATCATCCCATTAGAATTCCACCTATCAGCCTTCACTTGATGACATACCGAGCACTTTGATGTATACTCATCGATCTCCTTCTTCATGTTATCCCACCAATAATGCTCTCAGAGATCACGATACATCTTTGTGTTTCCTGGGTGAATGGAAAAATTCAAACTATGTGCATCATCCAAAAGTTCCTTCTTCAACTCCGAACTTGATGGAACACATAGTATTTTCCCAAATCTCAAAATTCCTTCTTCATTAATATTGACCTCCTAGGATTTCCATTTTCTAATAGTTTCCAATTTCTTATGAATTCCCACATAATCCTTTTGAGCATCCTTTAACCTTTCCAAAAGATACAGTTTAGAAATCATTTGTGAAAGGATTTATAATGTTCTCTTATTTATGAGTCCTATGTCCATCTTCATCAAATATAAGAAGATTGGATCCTTTTCAATTCTCATCAATGATAGAATTTCTGGGTCTTTTATACTTAGAGCATCTTCCACCTTTTTCACTTTCCCTGGGTGGTAATGGATTGAGCATTCATAGTCTTTGATCAGCTCTAACCATCTTCATTGGTGCATATTCAACTCTTTCTGTGTGAATATACACTTGAGGCTTTTGTGATTCGTATATATTTCAAACTTCTCACCAAATAGGTAATGTCGCCAAAATTTCAAAGCAAAGATTACTATAGCCAACTCTAGATCATGTGTTGGATAGTTTTACTCGTGAACTTTCAATTGACTTGAAGCATAGGCATAAAATTTGTCATTTTGTATCAACACACATCCCATTCCCTTCTTCAAAGCATCACTGAATACCACAAAAAGTTCTCCACTTATGGGTACTGTGAGCACGGGTTCAGTGATAAGCCTCCTTTTCAACTCCTTGAATCTCTCTTCTCATTCACCACTCTAAGAAAACTTGACTCCCTTCCGAGTTAGCTTGGTAAGAGGGTTTGAAAATTTTGAGAAATTTATCACAAATCGATGATAATATCCAGCTAACCCTAGGAATATATGGATATCCATCACCGATGTTGGACTTGGCCATCCCTTAATTACGGATGTCTTGGAGGGATCCATAGATATCCCATTTCTTGTGATGATATGACCCAAGAATGAGACTTCCTTCAACCAGAACTCAAACTTGATGTACTTTTCATATAGATTATCCTTTTACAAGGCCTCTAGTACAATTATTAGATGCTCCTAATGTTCCTCCTTTGTTTTGGAGTATATTAGAATATCATCTATAAATACTACCACAAATTTGTCGAGGTAATATCTAAAGACACTATTCATCAAGTCCATGAAGATTGATGGAGAATTAGTGATTCTGAAAGGCATTAATGTGAATTTATAGTGCTCGTACCTTGTATGAAAAGTAGTCTTGGGTATATCCTCCTTCTTCACCATTACTTGGTATTATCTCAACCACATATCCACCTTGGATAAGTATTATTCTCCACATATCTGATCGAGAAATTCATCATTTTGGGGCAAAGGATACTTGTTTTTTATTGTGATTTTTAAGCTCATGATAATCAATGCAAAGGCGCATTGACCCGTCCTTCTTCTTGACGAAGAGGACTGGTGCACCCCATAGTGAAGAAATTGGGCATATAAACCCTTTATCCATATTCTCCTATAGTTGTCTATTCAGCTCCTCAATCTCCACAACATCCATTCTATTAAGAGTCTTGGATATTGGAAATGCCCCATGTATAAGATCAATTGAGAATTCAACATCTATTCTTGGAGTAATACCAGAAAATTCCTTGGGAAACACTTCAATGAATTAACTCACAATAGGTATGTATTTAAAGATCGTTTCTTCCTTAGACTCAATCATCTGAGAATGATATACATGCTCATAGGGTAGTAATATCCATGATTGAGATGATGGTGCTAAATAAGATTCATCCTCCTCCTTGCACTTGTACAGAACCGGGGGTCGATTCACCATATGGAGAGTGATTTACCTCTCACAAAAATTTATGTTGGATCTATATAGGGAAAGCCAATCCATTCCAAGAATTACATCAAATTCCACTAGAGGGAGTATGATTAGGTTCGTCAGGAAGTTCAAACCACAAATTGTGACAGGGGAGGAGTTATATTCATGAGTTGGAATGATTGAACCATTTTTCATTCTCACCAACATCTTTACTTCCATGATTTGTAGTGGTGTTGGGATAGTTCTACTAAACATTTAGGATATAAAAGAATGCATTTAAACAAAATAAAAAAATACGTTTGCTATTCTTGAATGAATAGATAGCGTACCTATCACCACTTCACTGTCTGGGTTCACTTCAGCGGCAGTGATGGAAAAGCTTGCCTTTGCTACCATGGAGGTTGTTGGTTGCCTCCGAAAACCATTGTCTTAGGGAACTAGTTTTCAAAGTTCCCTAGTTCTTTGAATTTGAAGCAATAAATAGTGTGTTAAGGGTCGAATGAAGTATTCCTCTCCTCTATCGCAGCAGCGGGGTTTTCTTGTCGATAGTTAATATCTAGGTTTTCTTCTCTTCCACACATAAAGCATTTCCTCATCCCCTTCAGAAAATTTATAGGGTGATTCTTTCCAAACCTTTGGAGAGTAGGGTGATGGAATTTCTTATCATCGTTGGATTTATCCATCAGACCACCAAAATTAAAGTCCACCTTACGATTCTTATCCCCACGATACCCTTGAGATTCACCGATATCCATTTCTAATTTGAGGGCACATAAATAATTTCCTCATAGATCTTGAAGTCACAGATCACTAGGGAATTTCTTAGGCTAGGTTTTATCCCACCAAAGAAGCGACCAACCTTGCATTTGGAGGTAACGACAAATATGGAGGCATATCATGCAAGCCTTGTGAAGTTTTCTCATACGCTCCAATGGATTCGTCGTTTTTTTTCTTGAGGGCAAGGAAGTACCTTTCCATCTTAATTCGGAGGGTGCGAGGAAAATATTTATTGAAAAACATTTTCTAGAAATCATTCCATTCCAAAGCCTCAATTTCCTCCTCAGTCTTTATATTTTTGATCAATGTACAATATTGATCAGCTTCACCCTCCATATGATAAGAATCTAGAATTACCTTCTCTTGTTCAGAACATTGAAGGATGGAGAAGATATTCTCAATGAAGTTGATCCATTGTTCTACGATTGAGGGATCAGATGATCTATTAAAAGTAGAATACATTTGTCTCATGAATCTCTTGATTGTGGCTTGTTCTTTCTTATGGGGGGGGGGGGTTGAAAGTTCATCTTAACCCATGTTTCTATTCAAAACATGAGTTAACTGAGAGAATATCAGGAAAAGGTTTGCGATTCATTCTCCCATTGGATTGGGCATCTCATTAGAAGAGTCATAACATTGATCTTCACATCGGTTATTAGCCCAAATCCTCCTATTACAATCCATTGGATGGAATAAAAGGAAAGTTAGGGGTAACACATAAAGGGGAATCCAATGAAAGAGAGGGATAACTTATAAATTATATTTATTTCCTTAACTTATCTATATTATCCATGATCTAATTCCCAACATATATTCTTAGGGGCATTTTTTTAATTCACTTAATAATGGTTCATACTAATATTATGAATTTACCAAAGCATATCCCCCAAGAGTTAAATAACCAAGAGTGCAGCAAGGCCCGTTGTTGTGCACCGGTTCCCATTCGAGTCAAGCTCAAAGCAGTGTTTTTGGATTTTACCTATAGATACATCTGTGCCAGATCCGCCTCTACATGATTATATAGAGACAAAGATATATTTTCTTAATAAAACACTTAATGAATACTCACCAAAATTTATGGATGTTTTTATTATACTAAGTCTTATCCCTAAGTATTTCACTAGTGTTTTTTAATCATAATCCCAAAATAACTAAACCTATCCTTTGATACCAACTATAACAACCCTGCTCTTTATTACACACATAAACATGATTCATTACATTAAATTTCACTTAAGACAACTCTGAGGATTGAGAGGTCTAGTCTCTTGGAAAATTAGGAACATTACATAACAACCTAGAATATAAAACCCAACATCTTTATTGAAAACTTCTTTTACATGACCACAATATTCCTTTATACTTAGCATTGCATGGGATAACTGGAGGACATGCATAAGAAAAGGGTGAGCTATAAAGCCTAGTAATGGAGTAAAAAAGGTATAAAATGAAGAATATAGTACATGTTAGGAAATAGGCATATCAATGGAGCACAATAGAAACATGAACATAAAGACATGATATAGCATGATTATTATAACATGGAAATGTGGCAACAACATTTAACATGATATTAGCATGAGCCAAGGCACATTGAACATGGAGCATGAGTAAACCCTTATTTCACTTGAATTAGAATGAGTAAACCCTCATTGCACTTGATGCATCATGATACTAATCTTTACCCAATGCATTGGAGTGCTATCAGGGCACACCCTTTTTAATCATTTCATTTCATACATAAGTGTGCCACACAGATCATACAACATGGATTCATTAAACATCATCATTTATTCCATGATAATGGAATTTAAAATTAATACATGAAACTTTATAATCAATAAGTAAACGTGCATGAAGGTGAATACCCTTGATAGAGAAATGGGAATGGTATTCACTACACAATGACTTTGGCTTGGAAAA
This sequence comes from Viscum album, assembly GCA_963277665.1. Classification (NCBI taxonomy): domain Eukaryota; kingdom Viridiplantae; phylum Streptophyta; class Magnoliopsida; order Santalales; family Viscaceae; genus Viscum; species Viscum album. The sequence continues at coordinate 1,454,902,885 of OY728145.1, forward strand.
TCGTGGTGCAATTTGGCAGCATAACGACGTGACATAAGAATTCATAAAAATGGTTGATGAGAGATAAAGGGGGATCTCATCATATTTACATGAAATGAACAGTAAGGGGGTAATATAAATACATTTCCCAACATATGTAATGGAATTTAGATCCATAATATAAAATAATTTCTTGAATGTAAATGAGGAGAGAGAAATCCCTTACGAAATTTCGGCATGGTAACAGGTGTACATGGGAGGAATTAATGAGAGATAAAAGGGTATATCATCATTCAAACATAAGTATGGAAGTATAGGGAAGGTTAAAAATCATACCCCATCATTTTTAATTGAAAAGACAAGGGTATAACAACATAAAGAAACTTGGAATAAAATGAGAGGAAGAAATCCCTTACGGAATTTCGGCATGGTAACGAGTGTATATGGGAGGCATTAATGAGAGATAAAGAGGTCTATAATAATTAAAAAATAAATAGGGAACTATAGGGGAGGTGAGAAATCATATACCAACATTTTTAATTGAAAATAAAAGAGTATATCAACATAAATAAACTTGGAAAAAAATGAGAGGGGAAGAAATCCCTTACTTGGAAGTGTGATCCCAAAGGTTTGGGAGAGGCTTGAGAGAGGTTTCTTGGGAGCTTGGGGTGACTTGGGAGGATTATAGAGAGATTAGGGAAGAGTTTTGTCTAGATAAAAAGGTTTTTAGTTAATAGTAAGTGGGAGCTTAGGTAAGTTTATATAGGAAAATAGAGGGAATTATTTATTATTTAGGTTTTGGACACTACACATTAAATTAATCAAAACCACAAAACAACCCATGATTTTTGCCCATGGTTTTTGCCAAAGGGGATTGGAAAAAAATATTTTTTAAGGGAAATGGCCGAAAATATTAAAATATTAGGCTTTATTATGTAGAGGTGAGTCACAATCTCAAGGAAATCATTTTAAAAAGATAAAATGTTTTATAAGTTTTGGAGGGTCCACTAAGGCTTTGTAAAATAAATCAAAAAAATCTAAAATTACATTATTTTATAGGTAAAACATATATTGGCCGAATATACCTTTTATAGTATTTTATTACATCACTATTAGGTCATTATGATGTCATAAAACACATTATATATTTAAACAGTATTTAATTTTTACCCAAAAAATTCGACTGTCTCAGAAAATTATGAAAAATTCATCATTTGATAATTTTGAGATCCTGATTATAAAAATAATATTCATTTTATCTAAATAATTTTATAAATATGTGATTTTTTTACTTTTAAAATAAAAACTAACATTTATTGAAAATTCATGGGTTTTAACAAAAAATGATTTCAAACCTTAATAAAAATTATAATTGTATTCATAAAAAAAATTGTACAATAATTTTTTTAATAAAAAATAATTTAGTAATAATATTTTATTAAAATATTATTTAATTCAAAAATCCCTTAATTAATCAAAATATATTTATTAATTTAATATTAACTAAAAAAAACTATTTGTGCTTTAAAAACCATTTACAAAGTAACAATAATAAAATGAAGTATATTATTTATACAAAAACAAGTCACATAATAATAATTCTTGGGTATTGTTACATAACCCATTATAAGACATGAATAAGACCTAAGGGTAAAGTGTATGATGGTGAAATACTCTTGTGACGGTTCAGATAACATTGCTCGAGTGGTAATCTCTATTAACTTACACTTCTCCTGTAAGCGATTCTGTTCAAGATTAATATGTTGAAGCTCGGCTTGGGCTTGGTCAAGAGTGAAGCCCAATGACACCACCTCCTTTCCAAGCTCTAGAAAATGGGCCTTGTATAGAGACATTCTACTGGATGAGTCCATTGCTTTATTTATCTGAGTAAATTGGATTTTTTAAAGCCCTATATTTATACTAATCATGTGGTCACTCTTAAACGACTATATTAGTAACGATAAAAATTCTTAACGATATTTTAAAATCCAAAAACATAAAACCAAGGAAGTTCATATGTTTTATAATTCCATTTTACATAATAATACATTTAATTAGATCGAGATAAATTTTGATTAATAAAAGTTTGAGTCGTTACAGAGCTAACCTATGACATTGTATATATACCATAATAGCTATTAGGTGTCAGTAGTGAACCAATATCAGTCACCCGACCTTTCTTGAGACTATACATAATCACGTATATCCAATCCACCTCATTGAAACCTAACTCGCAAGTGGCATATTCTTTGATCTCGACTTGACTCTCTCATAAATGAGAATTCAGAATCTTATTTGTTTTCTTCAAATATAATTGTAAATTAGAATAAAAATTCAATTAAAATGATTATTTTTTTTGAAAAATATTAACCATAATCTGAAATTGTGTTTTTCTGATAAGATATCCTATACAGGGATCAATGTATATCTTCTTATAAACTTCAAACTCTGTAATAGAGGGGTTAGTAGAAGCCTGTATAATATAAAAAAAATTATACATTTAAAGTATATACACATCAATAAATAATATCACTTACCACATGTCATAAATGTATAACAAATGTACAACTCCTGACCCTATGTGTGACATCCTACCTCCCCCAGTTCTGACGCCCAAATGATGAAATCGTCCTAAAATTATTTTATATTTTGTATGAGCACAATCCATCCCATACCTGAGCTAAGATATAGCTAAGTCGATGAGAGAAGAAAGACTGGTCAACAATAGTAACAAAAGCTATATCCATGGATCTCTTTCTTAGGTTGTGTAAAACTGATGAAAATGTTCACATATAAAAATTTCCCATGCCTTCCAGATATTAACTCTAATGCTATCATCGATCAGAGATCATAAATTCTACAAGACAATTAAAAACAACATCTTACTAATTAAATTAGTTTAAAATAAAATATTATTTATTAGCATACAATCCAGTAGTTGAACATTTGATGTTAAACAATAATGGGAACTTGATCTCATGACACCCATGGCACAGAAAAATAATTTTTAGAATTGTACCAATCTTCCAAATAGTTAAATGCAAAAAAAAAATATACAAAAAAACCAGAATATTATTATCAAAATTAATATAAAAACTTAATATAAAATAAACACCTTAAAAAATTGAAAATACCTTCGTAAATGAGGATCAAAATCAACAGATTAATGTCTCTCTTAAGAATGATTCAGAATCATAAATCTAGCAAGGCTACACCTCCTCCTAATAGGCGGTACAATAGGAGCATCTTGTGGATAAGATGAATCAGGCTCATCATCCGAAAGTTAGACATCAATGAGAGAATGAAATAAATCATCGATAACATCTATAGCCATCTGAAACAAATAATATTACTTGTAAATAATTGTTAATATAGATATCAAACATAAAAAACTAATAAATACTAGAATATAATAATTACCTATAAAAAAATATGAGAATATAATAATATAACATGTAAATATTTGTTAATATAGATATCAAATATAAAAACTAATAAATACCATAAAAAGTATTATATTCTTATCTATCAATAATTATTAATACATATATCAAATTTAAAAAACTAATAATTATGGGCTAATTATGACTAATTATCACAAATTATTAGAATAATTTTTACCAATTTTTACCAATTTTTTTTAATTTTTACTAATTGATATAATTATTTATGAAGTAATACTAATTATTTATTAATTATAAAATATTTTTTTAATAAATATTACTAATTTTTAATAATTATTATCATTTAATATATTTTATACAGTTTATTACAATTTATCACAATTTACTAATATTTAAAAATTATTAATAATATTTAGTAAGTAATACTAACATTTACTAGTTATTACTAATATTGAATAATTATTTATTAATTAATACAAATTATTTAATGATTATTACTAATTATTACTAATTATTTTAATTAATACTACATTTTTACTAATTATTGTGAATTTTTAATAGTTTTTAGTATTTTTTATATTTTTTCCATGGTATTACTAAATTTTTACTAATTACTAAAAACAAAAAGTTTAATAAATATCATTTATTTTTAACAGTCATTATTTTTTTCATTAAAACAATTTTTATAAATTTTTTTATAAAGAATGTATTTCTTATAAAAAACTTTTTCTTTAAATTGATTTTCTCATAATTTTTATAAAACAACCATTTTGTATTTATTCTATATGTTATATATATATAATGTTTTTTTCAAACATTTTATTTAAAAAATATATAATGTTTTTTTCAAACATTTTATTTAAAAAATGTATAACGTTTTTTATAAAAAATATACATATCAAATATTTAAAAAATGTTTTTCTTATAATGTTTTGTTAAAACATTCTCTTTAAAAAATTTATAGTGTATTTTAACAAATATACATATCAAATCTATAAATATATAATTTTTTTATAAATGTTTTTCCTTATAAAAAACATTTTTTTCAAACATTTTCTTTAAATTGATTTTCTCATCATTTTTATAAAATGCTCATTTCTTATTTATTTCATACGTTATATATATATATATATATATAAATTAAATGATTTCTTAATCAAATACATCTTCATAAAATATATTTTTACATATTTTTCAAAAAAAATGTATATATCAAACTATAAACACACACACACACACAAATAGATAAAATTTTGTTCAAATATTTTCTATAAAAAATGTATAACTTTGTTTAAAAAAAATGTACATATCAAATATAGAAAAAAATGTTTTTCTTATAAAATTTTGTTCAAATTTTTTATATAAAAAATGTATATCATTTTTAACAAATATACATATCAAATCTATAAATATATAACATTTTTTATAAAAATAATTCTTATAAAAAACATTTTGGTCAAATGTTTTCTTTAAATTGATTTTCTCATCATTTTTATAAAATAATCATTTCATATTTATTTCATATGTTATATATATATATATATTACATGATTTCTTAATCAAATATATATACATCAAATATATATACATCAAATATTTTTTTACACGTTTTTTCCTTCATGAAATCTTAAATTAAATTCTTTCGAGAATTATTTAACATCTATTAAATACTCCACTACTATTACTCACACTTTAAAATTATATGGAATCATCATTTTGTAAATTAAATTTCATAATTTATATTTCATTCAATACCAATAATTGAAAAATTAAATATATTTATATAAACTTTTTCAATATTTATATAAATATCAGACACCCATATAAATAATTTCCATAATAATCATATTTCCAAAAAATACATAAAATAATAAATTCGAAATTATTTTGATGTAGTTAAAAATATAATTTCGACCTTATGGTATCATCATTAATATCTACCGCATATATAATATTAATTCAAAAATTGATATTTTAATCGTCAAACTTCAACCTACTTTAATCAATCAAGAATCAAATCCATCATATTTCCATTTAAAGTGATTTCCACATTTGGAATGATTATATTTATTTAAATATACACGTGTTACAAAAAATTATATATATCTATATATAGGTTTAGAAAAACATACAATGAATATATATATATATATATTTATGAATTTAAAAGGTTTCATTGTTTATATATATATAAATTGCAATATTTTTAATCATATATATAATTATATATACATATATATGATTATATATATACACATTAAGTGTGGTAGATGTACAGTGAATGCGTATCAGGAGTTAACAGGGCCACCAGATACCTCAAAACAAACAAATATTAACACCCAAATAGAAAAATATCTTAAATCTAAAGGATAAATATTGGAAAAAATATCTAAAATCAATTGAAATCAACCCATAAAGAGCCAAAATAATATTTATTCGATGGTGGACACCTAAAAAATGAATGATAAATTTACAATAACCCTAAATACCAAATAAATCATAAAAATTAGGAAAATTATTTGACCTAGGGTTCGACCAAACCAATTTGTATATGATTGAATGGGAAATATCAAAAATAATGAAGGATGATAGAATATGAGTTCATACCTAGGTGATTTGAATCTAAATATTCAATAAATCTATGGTGACATATGATTTTCCGGGTGGTCCATTCAAGGGTTCGTGATGTAAGCCACTGTACGATGGAAGCAAAGAAAATAATCAAAGGAGGGGAGGGGTAAGGGTTTACATGTTTTTAATTAATTATTATTTGTAATGGGTTAATAGTGATGGAATTTCCATCCTTAAAAATAACTTCACAGAACCTTTTGTGACAGATATCAACATCCTTCACTATTAATCTTGTTGCAATAACTAATAGCAATAGATAACACAGTCCGTTGTTATTAGCCATCATAAAAAACATTATTTATGAAAAATACTATTATCTATCACAAAAGGTATATATTATAGGTTATTTGTTATGGATGTTTATCCATCGCAAATAACTCATTATAAATTACACTTTTCCAGTAGTGGAAATTTCATCAGTGGCTAGGTGATAGTGGATTAGATATATGAGAAAGAATGGTTTCAACCTTAAAACCCATGATTTAGTTTTCCTGACAGTATTAGTTTTCTATTCTCATAAAGGGTTAGGTTTTGAAATGGTTTAATATAAAAACTCTTGATCACATGTTTTAATTTCTTTTTTAAATGTTTATTTTGATATTTATATTATTCTTAGAGATGATTTTTTTTCAAAGATTCACTACTTCCTAAACCCACTTTTAAAAGTGTTGATAAATTATTTCTCCTTGAAATTTGAACTCTTTTTTTTTCTTGGAAATGACCTAAGATTTGGACTTTAATATGATACACAGTTTTCAAAGTAATCATAGTGTAATATAATCTAAAGTAAGAATGCACTCCTCTTGGTTGTGATTAGGTGTGACCAAATGATGGTACACCCTATCACTAGTAAACCATGACTTGAATCTTTGTATTTCCCACACTACATGATAGTTAATAATAACATTGACTAGTTTCCTCCTTGTTACACTTTATTTTACTATTAGCTGATATGTTTTCTCATATATGTCATGTGTTGGATGTTTATATACTATCATGACATTATTATTATGTGTAATTAGTTTTAGTACACTACCATTTGGCCATATGTGCACTTTTTATTTTTATAGAGCATGTCTATTGATTCATTTGTGATCTTGATTATTACTTAGTGTAAAGCATATCTTAATCTCGATGTACATTATGTCCTTTACTTGAATTATATAATTTGTATCATCTTGATAAAAGACATAATGTTTTACTTTTCCACTATTTTGGTTATAATGGAATACATATACATATATCTTACTATGTTGAGTTAGGGTATTTTGGTATACAAGTTTATGGAATGGAAAGGTTAAAAAATACCTAATCACGTAGGCCCTATTAATTACTTATTTAGGATGGGATGTAATATTTACCTAACTAGTTATACCCATTTACCTATTCTATGGGATGGTATGGAATATTTCCATGACTGTTTATGATTAATTAATCCTCTCTAGATGGGTTTCTAGGAACCTAAATTCTAATACACACATCTAATCATATATGTGGGTGTATGTGTATACATTTGTAAACATCCCATAGGTACTCGTGTTACCTCCCATAAATAATTTCTTGAATTATCATCTAAAATACTTAGCTGAGGCTTAAAGCATGTATAAACCCTCCCAATATAGGGAGTTATAATTTATAATAGATGTAGATCTATTATCTACTCCACTAATGATATGGCACTCAATTTTTATTTATTTATTTCCAAATCTTATTTATTATATATATAAATGAGTAGGCATGTTCCTACATACACATGTTATATCACTGTGTAAGTTTAGGAACCATTTGTGGTTCTCTATTGAGTGTTTATTCTCACACCCCACATAGACATCTTGTTGGACATGAAAGTTTACCAATTAAATTTCACGTGCCTACAGTTAAAAGAAATATTGAATATGATGGAAAGGTTAGAAATTATATCCTTATGTCTCTATTAGAAAATTTTTATACGGAGGTGTTGAATCTCAAAACTTCAAAGAGTATGTGTGATAAATTGAAAAGTATTTTTTTAATGGAATACTAAAGTGAAGGAAGCATAGTAAGTTTGAAGACATAAGAATGATAAATGATAAAATTATTGATAAATACTTCACCAGGGTAAATGAAATTGTTTACTTCATTATAGGATTTAGAGAAGTTATGGAAGACTCAATAATAGTGAAGAAACATATAATAAACTTTCCAGACTAGTTTGATTCTAAAATTTCCTCTTGAGAAGATAAACATGATTTATCTCTTGATGAATTTTATAACTTTCTTGTTTCTTATGAAATGAGAAAAGTTATAATGTTCAAAAATAATATGAAAGATAAATGGATTTTTAATTTATAATAAATATGAAAAGTCAATATGTTGAAGATACCGATCCTTGTGATTATAAGGATAAAGAGGATGATGAGTTGAATGATAAAATCATGTCTCTTATCTCTAAGAACTATCAATGAGGAATAGGAAATTATGGAGTTAATCTTCCACTCAAATGTTTTGAGTGTGGTGGAATTATTCACTTTGATATGAATTTTCCTAAAAATAATATTGGATAATATTGAGATGATTATGATGAAAAAACTCTATGGAAGAAGTGGAATAAAAGTTCTAAAGAATAAAATTCATCCAAAAAATCTAAAAATAAGTTTATTGTGAATAAGAGAAGTATGTTATGTAAGAAATCTGAATCAGAATCAAGTGAAAACAATTATTCAGAAGATGAAAGTTTATAAAAGGTTATAAAATTCATTGAAAAATTTGATAAAATTGAAGACTCCTCAAATAGTGAAGAAGAAAGAGGTGAAGAATCTTATAGAGAGTATCATCTCAGAACAGAACTTGTTGCATGTATTGAGAAAAAAAATCTCTCAATAAAGAAATCATAATGATAAAGAAAGATGGTGGAAAAGTTGTTGAATGTTAAAAATATTTTTTTAATCAAGAATAATAATACATCTATGAGATATTAAGTTACAAAATTATAATTTCAAAATAGGGAAAGATGGTTGAAGATCTCAGTAATAAGCTGGAAGCTAAGGAAGAAGAAGTTAACAAGTTTCAATCAAAACCTATTGAGTCCTAAATTACTTTAAGGAAGATAAATAAAAACTTAAAAAAAGCTTCAAAAGTAAAATATGATACTTCTCAAGTTTTTTAGAAATTTCAAATCAAGAATCAGGTGAAATCCACACCCATAAAAAATAATGTTTCATCTGATTTTTATAACATTTCAGGTGAGAAGAAAATTTCTAGGAAAGTTTGGATGGAGAAAGTATGTGAGAACCCATCACATCTAAAAAAGTTGAAAACTCACTCAGAATGAAATATGGTCCATTCCCAGAGTATGTTGGACTTGGGAGAAATTATCAACCCCAAATTTTTTTTGTAGATAAAGATCTTGATTCAGTAGAAAATCAAGATTTGAAGGTTTTTTTGGTGTTGTGGAATCTATGGGCATAGGGGTTATAATTGTTAGCATAACTTATCACTTCCTAGAAGAAGGTTTTAACAGAGAGAAATAAATGGTGAAATAAGAATGAGTAACTTTCCTAACCCATAGGAATTTAGAAAATAAAGATATCAAGATGTGAGAAAATTTCCAAAAATAGTCAATTTTAATGTCTTGAATAATTTTACAGAATATGTGATTTGGCTGGTCATCATTCTGAAAGTTTTATGACACTCCTTCCAAAACAAGTTTCTTATAGGAGAAAATAAAAGGAAGTTGGAATGAAGAAAGTTGAGGAAATGGATTTTTTTGTTGATATAGATTTGAAATAAAGTTAAAGGAATAAACCAAAGATACTTAATAGTGGTTATTCATAACACATGACAGGTAATATAAATATCTTGAAACATGTTAAAAAACATGATGGTGGAGTAATTACTTTTGTAAATGATAGTTACTTGAGAATTAGAGGAATAAGAACTACTAAGATAGAACCTCAAATAATAAAAACAAAAGTTATATTTTTCAATTAGATCAAACATAACTTACTAAGTGTGGGTCAAATTTATGATGATGGAAGATGAGTTTTTTTAGAAAATACACTTATATCATCAGAAGTATTGAAGATGGAAAAGTTGTAACAAATGGAGAATGAACCAGTGAAAATATTTTTCAGATTGGGGAACTAAACAATTCATGTTATCTAAGTTCTGAATAGGAGAATAAGTTATGACACTAAAGACTTGACCACCTTGGGTAGAAAAGTATGAAGAAACTCTCTAAAGTTGATGCTGTACGAAATTTTCCAGAATTGAGAAGAAGAGAGGAAGATGTTTTTATAACTTGTCAAAAAGGAAATATGACTAATAAAAGTCATAATAAAGTTGAGATTCAGTCTACTATACCTATTGAAATCATTCATCCTGACTTATGTGAGCCAATGAGATATCAATAAAAAAAATGTGATTTATAATTTATGACATTCATTAATGATTTCAGTCGAATGAATAACATCATATTTATGAAGCACAAGCCAGAAGCTACATAAATTTTCAAATTCTTTATAAAATATGTTCAAAAAGAAATGGGAGTTTATATAAAGAAGTTGATAATGAATATTGGAATATAATTCACATGAAATAAATTTGAAACTTATCTAATAAATCACGGAATAAAACATTAGTATAGTGATCCATATACCTCAAAACAAAGTAGAATAGTAGAAAGGAAGAATAGAAGTTTGTTGGAAATGGGAAGAATTCTGTTAGCATAATAAAAACTTTCTAAGTTCTATTGGATATAATCTAATAGTTTTTCTGTACATGTTCATAACAAATGTTTTTTGAGGTTGGAATCCAACATGAATCCCCATGAAATTTGGTATAAAAAACCTTCATTGAAATACTTCAAGGTTTTTGGAAGTATGTGTTTGCTAAAAATTAAAAATATGGATCTTAATAAGTTTTTTGAGAAATATGAAGAAGGAATATTTATGGGTTATTCACCCAATGGAATTGGGTACAAATATTATAGAAAACATTTAAAAAAGTTAGTGGATTCATATGATGTAAATGTTATTGAAAATCCAACAATTTTTTTTTGAGAATGTTGAGAAGGATAAAATGAATGTTTCCAATGAAAGTGAGAATGATACAAAATAAACTTATCAATATTATGAAGAACTTTGTGATGAGAAAAGTGATCCTAGAAAATAAAAATTGAAATTTCCTACTTTACAAAATCATGTTGAGATTGAAAAAATTAATCAGAATTAGAAGGATCCGGTTTATACTATAAGAACATTGAGATTAGAAAATAAAACTTCACTTATATAAAAAGTTAAAATGGAATCATTTTTAGAAGATATTCAACACAAATAATGGATGGATGTTATGAATGAAGATTTGGATTATATTGAAAAAAATGAAACATGGGAACTTGTATCATGTACTTGTAGGTTCCTGGCATGGTGGAAGTATGGGAGGGATGGTTCCCAACTTTAATTTTTTCCATAATCGATGATCAATCCAGGATCAATACGATGATAAATGCTAGTATTTATAGAATTGAATCAAGGATTTATAAAAAGAAAAAATTCCCCCGGAACCAAGAGAGAAGATCAACATATTTTTTTAATTAATTTAATTAAATAAGAATTACCTCTAAGGTGATTCTTTCTTCGTTGATGCATTCAACTACAGATCTACAGGTGTACCGTCATTGTGTTGGAGAGATCAAGGGTAGATATCCTCTAACAGTGATCCACACATATTCCACGTATATCTGAAAATCGCCTAAGGAGTCTCCAAGTGCTAGCACAGAAGATCCTTTCACTTGTGATGTACACCTTTGACCACCTTGAGAACTGCTTCCAAAGTGTTCTCCTTGATCCAGTGGATGAGGATATCTCTCATTTTTGAGAGCGTTCTTAGAGAGGGAAGAACTCTCTAGGCTTGAGATCTTTTCTCCAATTCATTGTGCACAATAATAATCATTTTCACTTGGATAATAAGAGAATAATATAACTAGGCATTTAATTCACTGGGGTAATAATAAATAATTTGCACAAGTGCCATAATTATTTTATTAATTCTAGCGAAACCCCCATGTAAAATAATAATAGCAACATTATTATTTCCTAACATGCACTCAACTTACAGGTTATAATTAAATATTATTTAATAAAATAAAATTCAATATTATTATTTCTCACTGGACCCTTAACTCAGTCTGCCAATCCTCCACCTATTTATTGAACCTTGAATAATTTCTATTTATTTATTAAATAAATATCACTGTATTATTCACCAATAAATATATAAATATTATATTTACTAAATAGAAAATAAATATTTATTAATTATTCCACCCACATTATATTCTCTCAAATAAATAGTTTCGAAATAAATGCGATCAGGAATCCATGAATAATTATTAAACAAAAACTAGGAATAATATTTATTCAAATTGTTAAACAATAAATAATATATTATTTAACTAATATACTGAATACATTTAGTGTGTGACCCTCTAGGCCTCTTTCTCCATGGCATTGGGTGAAGCAGCCTAAAGTCTAAGGTTAGCGTCTAGAAACACACCAAGGCATCCATAGAGAAAGAAGTTAATACCACAATGACATGTCACCTCATACAAATGCTTACCATGTAATATAATCCCTTTGTCTCGATATCACCAATCAAGCGGGTTTCATGCAAGTGTCATCAACCCATGTGCTCTATTTCTCTTTCTTTGACTTCCCAAAAATTGAACTTGCCTATAAAACACCATGGCCATGGATTTATTTTTGCTATATCATTTCCATCCAAGGGATTGAGATATCAAATTCTGTTATGGAACAAAAGGAAAAAAAATCCTTTCTCTCATTATTCATTAATCCAGTATTACTTGTGACACACCCAACATATCCTACCTCACCATGAACATATGTAATTATGATTTTCACCAATACTTCTAAGTGTGCGATTTATAATACCCATTAATAATAATATTAAATTCTAAGGACCAGTACACACATTTGAGGATAGAAACATCCAATGACACTTATAAATGCAGATTTCCTACTATCAGGTCTCGTTCTCATAATATCCTACTAGATATCAAAAAGGGTGTATACCATGAGAAGGTCTCTCAAAGTTCTATGAGTCTCCACCCCTAATAGAATATATCATTTGTTTCCCTAAAATGATATCATCTGGATATAGAACATATATCTAAGAATAGTGTCATAGCACTTATGGGTTCTCATCATAGCAGGGAACTGCTATGACCTTTTAGTGCAAGAGATACTCTTGGGACATTATCAAGTGAAATGTTTCGCAAAATAATAATCATGATGTGATAAGGAGTTTATTGATATCTATATAATGAATATATGTTTATCATAAAGTACAAATATGTTGGTTCTAGGGAACCAACTTCAACATACTCCCACTTTCACTTGATCCAATTGATAATAATCTTGAGTCTTCTAGCTCTCACGTGATATTAATGTTTTTACTAAGATAGGAATTTAGTCAATGGGTCCTCCATGTTCTCTTATATGGATACTCTTCTCACTATAACTTCACACCTTTGATAGAAATACCTAAAGAGGTGATACTTATGGAGTATGTTCTTTATCCGTTGATGTGACCTTGTCACTTTTGCAAGATCCACCGTTGCAGTATTATCACAATACAATGTGATAGGGTCTTTACTTATAGTTAGCACATAAATATCCAAGATAAAGTTTCGAATATAGATGGATTCCTTGGCTTCATTATAAGCCACTATATACTCGGACTCTACTATAGAATTAGCTAAATTGGCTTATTTGAACTCTTCGATCTCATAGCTCCTCTGTTGAGACAGAAAACATATCCCAATTGTGACTTCAGATCATTATAATCTTTCTAAAAACCAGTATTATCATAACCAGTGATGATAATCTCCTCGTATCCTCCATACACTAGGAATATATCCTTAGTTATTCTCATATACTTAAGAATAATCTTAACAATAGTCTAATTATATTCTTCTAGATCTGCTTTATATCTGCCTACCATGCTCAATGCATATGCAACATCAAGTATAATACATAACATGGAATACATGATAGATCATATTGCTGAAGTGTATGGGATCTTACTCATTATATCTTTATCTTGTTGTGTATGGGGACACATTTTATTAGAAAGATGTAAACCATGTGACACTGGAACCAATCCCCTATTGTATTGTTCCATACTAAATATATTTAGTATCTGGTCAATATATGTACTTTGACTTAGTCCAAGTAGCCTCTTGGATCTATCACAAATGATCTTGATCGCTAGAATGTAGGCTGCTTCACCTAATTCCTTCATGTAGAATCACTTGTTCAACCAGTCTTTAAATGAGTGTAAGACTGGTATGTCATTTACAATATGTAATATGTTTTCAACATATAATACTAGGATAATGAACACATTCCCATTAAACCTTTTGTAAAAACATGGCTCACATTCAATTTTAATGAAACTAAATTCTTTTATGGATTCATCACATCAATTGTTCCATGACCTAGATGCTTTCTCCAATCCATAAATGGATATCTGCAACTTGAAAATAATTTTGATATCACATGGTGTCACAAACCCTTTTGGTTGTATCATATAGAAATCTTCCTGAAGGTTCTCATTAAGGAATGCGGTTTTTACATTTATCTTCCAAATCTCATAGTCATGGTAAGCTGCTATGGAAAATATGATTATGATGGATTTAAACATGGAAACTGGAAAAAAGGTTTCATCATAGTCAATTACTTGATTCTGTTTAAACCCTTTATCCACAAACATTTCTTTATAGGTACTTACTTTACCTTCTATGTTCGGTTTCCTCTTGAATATCCATTTACATCCAATAATATTTACATCAATTGGTGCATTGAACAGAACCCAAACTTGGTTTTGATACATGGAATCCATATCATAATTCATAGCTTTTATCCATCTTTCAGCTTCTGATCTCTATAATACCTCCTTATAGGAAAGAGGTTCATCATTGTCCAACAATAATGAGTCATCATCCTTGGTGAAAATAAAACCATATCTATCTAGTTCCCTTACCTCTCTTATAATCCTACATAGTACTTGTGTTTCAGGAAATAATTATTCCATGGGGACCTTTGGAACTTTTTCCCATACTAACCTATTGTATCTTGAGTATCAACTTCATCGAAGTCAATCTTGCTCCCACTATCCTTTTTGAGGATGTGCTCCCTCTCAAGAAAGACGACTTTTCTGGAGATAATTACTTTCTTATCTGAGGGGTTGTATAGGTAGTATCACTTTTTTCCTTGGGATAACCTATAAAGATACACCTCGGGCCCCAGGGTCCTAGTTTGTTTCCTTAGAAAGCCTTAAAAAACACCTCACATCCCCATACATGTATATGTAATAAAATGGGTTTTTTTACACTCCCTAACTTGAAGGTAATTCCATTTTCCACCTTAGTTGGTACACAGTTTAATGTGTATGCTGCAGTTTTTAATATATATCCCTAAAAGGATAATAAAGTATTTTCATGACTCATCATTGACCTTACCATTTCCAATAAGGTACAGTTCCTCCTTTCACTAACACCATTCCACTGTGGTGTATAAGGTGTAGTGAGTTGAGATAGAATCCCAAACTCTTGTAGAAAGTCAATGAACTATTGGTTAAGATATTCTCCAACTTGATCTGATTGAATATTCTTTATCTTCTTACCAAGATTATTCTCTACTTTATTCTTCAATTCCTTAAATTTCTTAAAGGACTCAGACTTATACCTGATCACGTAAATATATCCATATCTACTCAAGTCATTAGTAAAAGTTATGAAGTAAGAATATCCACCTCTAGCTTCTACTAGAAATGGTACACACACATCACTGTGTACCAATCCTAGAAGATTTTTGTCCCTTTCACCCTATCCACAAAATGGAGGTTTGGTCATTTTCCATTATAAACAAGCGTGACATCTATCAAGTGGTTTTAGCTCAGAAGAGTCTAAATAACCTTCTTGACAGAGCTTTGTCAAATGATTCTCATTTACATGAATGAGATAGTGATGACACAACTAGGTGTTATATGAGTCATTTGAACTTGATTTGTTATCAATTTCCAACACTTGGTTTTCATAATTTAATACATACAGACCATTATTTAAATTCATCATACCATAACATATGTTGTCCTTATAAAAGAAACAAATTTTATTTTCAAATTTGAAAATAACCTCATCTGTATCTAAACTTGATACAAAAATTATGTTCTTGGTAACACTTGGTACATAATAAAAGTCATGTAAAACCAAAATCATCTTGGTAAGAAACGAACGGTGGTAGTCACCAATGGAAATAGCATACAACTTTGAACCATTGGTAGCTCGTAGATCCACATCTCCTCTAGAAATTTTCCAAAATATACTTAGTTCCTGCATTTGAATATATATGTGAGAACCAAAATATATATCTAATACCCAATGTGTATAAATGGAATGATTTTAATCGATAACAAATACACCTTTGGATTATCCTTGCCTCTGGGTGCAGTTCCTCTTCCAGTGGCCTGACTTGCCACATGAAAAACACACCGCCTCCTTTTCCTTACTCTGCCTTTGAATCTTCTTATTCATGGTTGGATGGTTCCTAGGGACTTTATAATGTTTATAGTTATTAATTCCCTTTTCCTTATCCTTCCTATTCCTATTCACCATAAGGACTATGGGTTTTTCATGACCCATGTCTTTATCCACTTAGAGAATTAAAGTAAGAAGTTCTGATAGACTCTTCTCATTATTTATCATATTATAATTCACAATAAAACTAGAGAAGGTCTTGGGAAGTGATGATAGTATGAGATATTTATGAAACTCATCTAGGAATTTAATCCCTAAGATGTTCATACACTCAATGTATCCAATAAGATTGACTACATATGGCCCAGCTGTCACAAATTCTTCAAGCTTAGTGGTGAACAAATCATTAAAGATCTCATACCTCTCTTGTCTCACCTTCTCTTAATAGAGATCCCGAAGGTGAGACACCATGATATAAGAATCTATTTCCTCATGTTGATTCAAGAGCTCATTGGTCATGGATAATAGCATGAGGCACTGAACATCCGTAACATCATTCAGATGTTTCTCATACATAGAGAGTTTCTCATCACTCACCTAATTTCCAGGCACAACTGGTAAAGGTTCTTCTAACACATATAGTTTCCTTTCATGGTAAAGGATGACCCATAGGCTACTTTTCCACTCCTAGAAATTAGTGCTGGTGAGAGGATTTTTTTTTCTGAAGTTTGGATCACAATAATATGTTTTATGTCATTTATAATGCTATTTCTACAAATAAGATGAAAAACGTTTTATTAATTTATCTAATAAAATTAAGAAAAATAAATAAATAAATATTCATTAGTCTCCCACTATTTTATCAAAACCCAATAGCCCTTACCATTGTATTTGGAATACCTTGTTGATTGGACAATATAGCAGGAAGGATCCATATTTCCCCTTGCATTACCCCAACTTTGGATGGTCAAGAAATTTGAAAAGTTTTAGGTAGGAATTCTAAATGACAACTACATTAACTCACAACTCCTTGATCCATTGAGTGGAATCCCCTATCCTGAAATCCTTAATATTGGATTTCCTCAACCTTTTCCACTCAGTTACACTAAGTCCTACTTTGGTAGTCAACCCTTGATTTAAACTAAGTCAAGTCAACCCAAAACCTCAAATTAGAATTCCCTGATAATCGAAAGCACCCCAATTTTGGCTGGTCAAACACTTTGAACTATGGTTTGATTCTAACCGAAGTAATGGAAGGCTATAACGAATTAATATTTTATTGAGGGATTTTATCTTTTATGTATAAATTTCCATTTATTATCTTTTCACATGCTTGTTAATATTATGTGGGATAAACTTAAGTGATTAACCATGTATTAGATAATATTTATGCATAAGACATTTTATTTTAGTTCCATCTTGCATTCCCGTTAATTTATTAATTATATGATCATGAAAAAACATCCATAATGAATAACCATACAACTAATATAAATAAAATAAAGGGTATGATCATGAGCTTGTTTTAATGGTTGTTTTATCTAGTAGTTGATAAACTAACCACTAACCTAGCAGAGAAACACCTTGAACCAATTAGGTTCGTGTTTATAGCTTTCCACCTATCCACCTTTTTATCTGCTTGGATTGGTTTCACCTCATATCATAACTTGAACCGCCTCCACTAACTTGGGATCTCCATCCATTACATATGATTTTACTCACACATAGGTGAGTGGTAAAAGGGGTTTTACATAAAAGAAAACATGGGAACACATGACCTACATATTAATGAGGAGAGAAGGCACACATACTAACAATTTAATATAATAAATTAAAAGGAAACTGATCATATACAAAAGGTTAGGTCTTTCTCATGATCATCCACATGCATGCAACAAATTTACACATTTAATAAAACTATAATTCAATTATTTAATCATTCTTATTTAAGATAAATAATGCTCGAATCGATTAATTATTATATTTAATTAATAAATACTTTTATCTTAAACCTGTTCTAAATTTCCTTGAGATTCTCATCCATTATAATTTTAAAAAAATTAATAAATTAATTTAAAATTAACTATTTACATAACTTGTACCTTGGAGGTAACCCAATGAATACCCGTCCAAAACTACCCAACATGTATTATACTTGTATACACTTTATTCTTTGTTACATGTAGCATATACGAAGAATTATAATTTAATACAACTCATACATGATGTTCAGATCTTTTAACATTACGTAGATGTTAATTAAACACACACACACACACATATCAAACACCTATCACATAGAATTATGCCCATATGAAGGTACATGTCTCAAGGGTTACATAATATAATAATAAATTTTAAATATGCATAATATGGAAAGCGTACATGGCGTGTAGATCCGACTACATGGCGTGTACCCTCCTCACCATGCATTTGAAGTACACGACTGGGGAAACAACATGTGAGGTGTACTTTGGAAATATTTGGAGTACATGACGTGTCTAGTGGGCTAGATTCCATGTAGACTCCGCATTACATGGTCACCATTCGGGAAAGCCATGTATGGGATACACAACTCAACCCCGACTCAAAGTGACTACATGCTATGTCCAGTGGGCCACATAATGTGTAGTCCAGTTTCCATACACCTATTAATCTTAGTCAACACCACATGGATTAAAGTTCATTAATGGTGTCATTAATGCATAATTAATGTAAGATCTAAAATTGATTACCGAACCAAATCTTGATGTGTTGAACAATACTACACAACGTGTAATACTGATTACATGGTGTGTAGTCTGGTGTTGTATGACCAAAATCCTTGGCACCTTCGGATGAGATCCTTGATTTTATTTTATTCATAAAATGGATCATTTCTGTTAGATATGTGAGAAAAGATGAAGGAAGAAATAGATCTCATAATTAAAATTTAAAAGAATAATTAAACTTGAGTTAACAAACTAAGTTATTAAAGTGAAAATCATCAATGAATTATTTAAATAATTATAAACAATAATAAACCTCCCTCTGATACCACTTGTAAGTTCCGGGTGCAGTGGAAGTGCGAGAGGGATGGTGCCCAACTTTAATTTTTTCCATAATCGATGATCAATCTAGGATCAATATGACGATGAATATCAGTATCCATATAATTGAATCAAGGATTTAGACAAAGAATAATTACTTCTAGAACCAAGAGAGAGGATTAATATATTTTGTTTATAATTAATTTAATTAAATAATAATTACTCCCAAGGTGATTCTTTCTTCGTTGATGCGTTCGGCCACAGATCTGTAGGTGTACCATAATTTTGTTGCAGAGATCAAGGGTAGATCTCCTATAGTGGTGATCCACACGTGTTCCATGTATCTACGGAAATCACTAAAGGAGTCTCCGGGTGTTATCACAGAATATCCATGTGCTTGCGATGTCCGCCATTGTTCGCCTTGAGAACCACTTCCAAAGTGTTCTCCTTGATCCGAAGGAGGAGGATCTCTCTCATTCTTAAGAGAATTCTTGGAGATGGAAGAACTCTCTAGGATTGAGGGATTTTCTCCAATTCATTGTGCACCATAATAATAATCATCTCTTATTTATAACTTAGCTTATAATAGAATAATATAACCAGGAATTTAATTTAATAGGGTAATAATAAATAATTTTCACAAGTTCCATAATTATTTTACTAATCCCATTGAAACCCCCATGTCAAATAACAACAACAACATTATTATTTCCCAACATGCACTTAACTTGTGAGTTATAATTAAATATTATTTAATAAAATAACATTCAATATTATTATTTATCACCAGACCCTTAACTCAGTCCGCTAATCCTCTACCATATTTATTGAACCTTGAATAATGACTATTTATTTATTAAATAAATATCACTACAATATTATCCAATAAATATATAAATATTATATTCTCTAAATAGAAAATAAATAAATAATAATAATTATTCCCACATTATATTCTCTCAAATAACTAGTGTTGAAATAAATATGACTAGTCATCCATGAATAATTATTAAACCACAACCGGAAATAATATTTATTCAACTTGTTAAATAATAAATAATATATTATTTAACTGAGATACTGAATACACTTAGTGTGCGACCCTCTAGGCCTCTTTCTCAGTGGAATTAGGTAGAATAGCCTAAAGTACAAGGTTAGCGTCTAACAATACACCAATACACTAATAAAGAAAGAATTTAATGGCACAACAACATGTCACCTCATACAAACACTTACCATGTAATATAATACATTTATCTTGATATCTCTAATAAAGCGAGTTGCATGCAAGTTCCATCAACCCATGTGATCGATTTCTCATTCTTTGACTTCTTGGAAATTGAACTTGCATATAGAACACCATAGCCATAGATTTATTTAGACTATATAATTTCCATAAAAGGGCATGGAATATTAATTTTTTTTATATAACATAAGGGACAAATCCTTTCTCGCATTATTCATTAATGTAGTATTACTCATGAAGAACCCAACATATCCTACCTCACCATGAATATATGTCATCATAGTTTTTTTCCAATACATTTAAGTGCACGATTCATAATAAACATTAATAATAATTTGAAAGTCTAAGGAACAATACACATGTCCATATATAGGAACATCCAATGACACATATAAATGTGGATTTCCTACTGTCGGGTCTTGTTCTCATAATATCCTACTGGATATCACCAAGGGCATACACCATGAGAAGGTGTCTCAAAGTCCTATGAGTCTCCACCCCTAATAGACTGTATCATTTGTGTTCCTAAAGTGATATCATATGGTTATTGAACATATATCTAAGTATAGTGTCATAACACTTCTGGGTTCTCATCACAGTGGGGAACTGCTACGACCTTTTAGTGTGATAGCTACTCTTGGGATATTATCAAACGAAATGTTATACATAAGAACAATCATGATGTGATAAAGAGTTTATTGATATCCATCCAATGAATATATGTTTATCATAAAGTACAAATAAGTTGGTTCTAGGGCACCAACTCCAACTGTACTAAAGGTAAAAATGTTATCGAAACAAAATGGGTTTCCAGAAAAAATTGAATGAACATGGAGAAGTTTTAAGAAACAAAACAAGGATTGCTTATAAAGGCTATGCATAGGTGGAAGGTGTGGATTTTGAAGAAAATTTTTCCTTAGTTGCAATATTAGAAACAATTATAATGTTTCTATCAGTGTCTGGACATCAGAATTACAAATTTTATCAAATGTATGTAAAGTTATATTTTTTAAATATAGTTATTGAGTAAGAAGTTTACATTGAACAAAATTATTATTTTATACCTGATAATGATGAAAAAACCTTATATTTATTGAAATAATCCCCATGTGATTGATATTCAAAACATGATAGTTGTTTGATAATGTTGAGTTTTTCTAAAGGAAAGGTTGATAGTAACTTGTATGTGAAAGAAGTTAACTACAACACACTAATTGTTATTGTGTATGTGGATGATATAATTTTTTTTGGGGATGAAGAAAAAGTATGTAAAGAATTTTCGGAGGAAATGAATATTTTTTTTGAAATTTGAATGTTGGGAGAATTAACTTTCTTCCTTGTTTTACAAGTTCAACAAAAATAAAAGTACATTTTATTATCTCAAGAAAAGTATTCCATGTAATTTTTAAAGAAGTTTGGAATAAAAAAAACTAAAGAAGTTTCTACTCATATTTTAATGGGAATAAAGTTGAGTAAAGATGAATCCAGAAAAAGTGCGAATCAAAAATAATTTTGGAGGAAGATTGGAAGTTTACTTTATATCATAGCCTCAAGACCTGATATTATTTATGATTTAAATTTGTGTTCCAGTTATCAAAGTAATCCAAAAGAATATCATATGTTGTAAGCTAATAGAATTATAAGATATGTCAAAGAAACTACTTCATATGGTATTTTATACAAAATAAGTTGGGGAATAAACTTTCATAGTTATACTGATGCTGATTGGGTTGGAGATTGTAATGATATAAAATCAACTTTTAGAGGAATATTTTTCTTAGGAAAATGTTGTGTGAGTTGGAATAGTAAGAAACAAAGTTCAGTGAATTTGAGCACAATGAAATCAGAATATGTTGCAGCTACTCAGGATTATACTCAAATATTGTGGATGAAACTTCAACTGGAATACTTGAAAGTGGATGTTTCAAAACAATTGAAGATTATTTGTGATAATATGAGTGCAATTGATCTTTCTAAAAATCCTGTTCAACAATCAAGATCAAAACACATTGATATAAAGTTTCAAACGGTAAAAAATAAAGTTTATTTTACAGATTTTTTGCTAGAATATATCTCAACAAAGTATCAAATTGATGATATCTTCACAAAATCTATTTAGAAAGATATATTTGTGGAATTGAGTCTACAACTTCATGTTTAGTCTCATCCAATGACTTTATAAAACTCATAATTAATTCCCCCACTATGATTTGGATTATATTGAAAAATGGGGAGAAAAAGTAACAAATTTTTACTCTGTAAGAAGTTTTTTACTTATCTTTTTTTTATGAATACGAATAAGCAGTTTTTAGATAATGGGGTAGAGGAAAGTAAAAGTGAGATAAAAATAAAATTAAGAAAAGATGAAAGTGATGGGGGTTTATCTTAACATGGATAGAAATTTTTCTTATCATCGAGGGATGAAATTCCTTTGAAAACATTACATTATCTAGTAGTGTGGCATCAGGACACTATCTTTTAAGAAATTATGTATTTTGGTAAAAGTTAAAAAACTTGAGTTGTTTACAAAAGGTGAGTTGTAAAAGTTGTTAACAAAAGTTGTCAAAAAAATCCAAATGGGGAGATTAAAGAACATTTTTTTTATGTTTTTTTAATTTTTTTTTATATTTTTTGACAACTAATATTTTATAAAATAATGTTTTTGAAAAATGGGTGAATGTTGCTAAATATTCGAACACAAACAAAAAGAGGGAGAAAAGTTTTGTTTTTGTGAAAGTTGATTTTATGGACATAAAATATTAGACTGAGGACTACCAGATGCAGAAGGTGTAAATAATATGAAAGCTAAAAGTTATGTAAAGTTTTTAATCTGACTGAAGATGAGGAAGTTAATTGGACTAAAGATGAGGAAGTTAATCAGACTGAAGCTGAGTAAGTTAACCCGACTGAAGATGAGGAAGTTAATTAGACTTAATCTGATGAAGTTAATTGGATTGAAGATGAATAAGTTAATTGGACTGAATATAAGGAAGTTAATAACTAGACTTATATTGAGGAAGTTAATTCAACTAAAGTTGATGAATTTAATCAGACTGAAACTGAGGAAGTTCATAAGACTGAAGTTGAGGAAGTTAGTCTGACTGAAGCTGAGGAAGTTAATAGGACTGAAGCTGAGGAAGTTAATCAAACTAGGAAGTTAATCAAACTAAAGTTGACGAATTTAATCCGACTAAAGATGATGAAGTTAATCAAACAGAAGCTGAGGAAGTTAATTGGACTGAAGCTGAGGAAGTTAATCAAACCAAAGTTTAGGAAGTTAATCAGACCGAAGAAAAGTTGGTATATTCTAGAAGACCGATTTAGGATAAATCATGAGAAGGTTTGATGTATTCAATTTTGAAGTTTAATGTGAGTGTTTTTTGAAGATTTAAAATTTGAGTAAGCGGTAAAAGTTTTATAGTTTCTTACCTTTTCTATTATGAGTTTCCTATAAATAGAAGCACAATACATTCATACTCTGCAACTTTTTCACCTGAGAATAAGATCCAGATCATTACAGAATTCATGTCAAAGTTATATTTATGGAAAGAGATATCATTATAAGATCAAACAGTTGAAATTTTTATTAATATACTTAGGAAGATCAGAATGAGGAAGATCGAATTGAGGAAGATCATACTGAACAGTTGAATAGAGTTTGATAAGTATAGTTTGAGAAAAGGGTTCATCATAATGAGTCCATCATAATGAGTCAATCAGACTGAGGAAATTGGACCTAGTTTCATTGAATTGAGGTTCCAGATAGATATTTGAGGAGATTTTTTTTTGATCTTTTCTTTTTTGGCTCAATTGTTTGTAAGAAAACGTTGTAAACTGATAGGAGTTAGAATAATCATTCCTATCGGGATATATAAGGTTTTTAACAGTATTTAGCACAAATTGTATTCAATTATTTATAATAATTAATTTCCATAGACCCATGGGAGTGGCTATGACAAGGATGTAGTTTCTCACATAGAGACCAAACCTTGTAAATATCATGTTCTTTAATTTTTTCCTACTTTTTCATGCATTAGTATTTACTAAAATATGATAAGGATATAAAATTTAAAAGGTTGTAGGGGTTAATTTTTTTAAAGTACTGAGAGTTAAAAAAGTGAACAACTGATTCAATCCCCTCTTCTTAGTTTTTATTTTATAATTTGTAAATTCAGTTATGTTGAAGTTGGTTCATTAGAACCAATTTATTTATAATTTATATTTCCTTTATATTCATGGATTTGAATATTAATAAATACCATATCACATATTGATTATTCTTCCACATAAAATCAATTTGATAATTTCCAATAATATCTATCCCATTAAAAAGGTCATAGAAATTCCCCACTATAACGAGAACCTTGAAATTCCATGATAATATTCTCAAAAATTATTCTACCATCGAATAACATTATATGATGGGACACATAGTATATTGGACATTAGTTTCTAGTACTCATAAGTATATGAGACTTTATATCATTAAGTTGGTACTTGGTAATCTCCAAGATGGAATATTATGATAATAAACCCACCTATAAGAAATCTACATGTTTATGTTTCATTGGATATTCCTACATGCAAACATGTGAAATGATCATTAGAATTTAATATTATTATTAACACATGTCATATATCATTCACTTTGATGTATTTTTTGTAAACTGTGATGACATATGATCACGATGGAGTTGGGTATATTGGGTGTGTCCTAAATGATATGTTATTAATGAATAAGTCGAGAAATGTTTTTTCCCTTCCATATCTATAGAAGTTGATATCTCAACCCTTTGATTTAAATGGAACCGTCACATTAAATTATATGTCTATGGTGTAATAACGATTTTATTTCAGATAGTAAAAGAAAGGAATATCAAGAATATAAGTTGATGACACATGTGTGAAACCTGCTTGATGAGATATCATGATAAAGAGATTATATTACACAGTGAAAATTTATACATGGTTTTTTTCATTGAGACATATCTTCTTCCTCTATGGGTTCCTTGATATATTACTAGATAATAATCTTTAACTTTAGGTAAGCCCACCCAATTCCACTGAGGAAGATACCTAGAATATCACACACTATGTGTTTACTTTGATATCAGTTAAATATTATATTTATAAGTTTTAATAAATCTTATTCTCCATAATAATACACAATATTTATTAAGGATTTATTAAATGATCACAAATATTAAATAACTTGGCATTCCCAAAGGTAGCTGTTTAATTATGTGAATATATAACATTTATTTATCTATTTTTATTCACAAGGTAATAAAAATTATTTATTCATTAGTGAATATTTTATTCAATTTTAAAAAATCAAAAAAAGTATTTTAGTCACCGGATTGTGAATATAATATTTATTTATTTACTGAATGTATAATATTTATCTCTTTCTATTTATATGGTAATAAATAATTTATTTATTAATAAATAATTATTTAATTACATGAATATTAAAATAGTTTTTTTATTTGATAGTGAATGTAATATTTATTTGGAATTCAATAAATGCTAAAGAGGATGAAAAGGGTATTTAGATTCACCTTAGAGCCTCGATTTCCCACGCATCCATCTCATCCTAAAGGTCTTGAATTTTCACCTTAGAGCCCCAAATCCCCCCTTTCATTATAGGAATTATCTGAGGTGTCATCTTTCCTCAGCTTCTCTCTGGTGGATCACTTCGGTCGACAACACCCATTACTTGAAAATTTTTACAAGTTCATCAATGATGTACGATCTATGAAGAAGAGATCCATAGAGCCATCATGGGGTTGTTAAACCCCCCGTCATTATTTTCTTTGCTTCACCTATGCAAAAAATTTCACCTTCACTTAGTCCAAGGGCCAGTGCTCATGTGAAGGTATGTGATTTTTGTTTTTTCAAATGGGATTATTATTTTCATTGGAAGTGATATCCCCCTTCCATAGTGATCTGGGTTAGCTTCCTAGGATTTACCCTACCCTCCCAAAATCCTTCGATTCTTCAAATTCTAGGTAACCTGATTGGATGATTTTTGGATTTTGATGATCACTATAGATCTCCGTGTCATCCCATTACCCCCTAAATCTATATATAAGTGGATTTATCCAAGACTCCAGTTGATTCTATGCCGATCGAGGTGGGTGAGGTCTTCTCCCTAGTGTTTCTAGAAACAAAAACAAAGGGAAGGAGTTGGCTATATTTGTAGCTCATAGAACTCACTCTGGTAGTTTAATGGGAGGGGAAACTCAGTCAATAACATTCTATAAGGTAGTTTAAAAGACTCAGATCCCTGATTAACTGGTAATTCCATCTCATGATCCTTCTTTTTATTTGGGTAAAGGGTTTGGTGGGTTATTTGCAACTCAAGGTATTGGATCTCAAGTTGGACTTCGTCCAGTGTGCTCTGAGATAGCCCTCCTCAAGCAAGCTGTACTTGGAGTTATTGCTTGTAATACTTCATTGATTATAATCTTATCATCCTCTAATATTGGTGATAATAATAATGTGAGTGTAGGATTTGATTTCCTTGATATGTTCTAGATGTTAGGAGGTGATAGCATGGTAAATATTGATGTTGAAGGTTGGGAATCAAAAAAATCTAAAAGGAAAAAGAAAATTGGTCCTTTAAAGGTAGAAAAATATGTTTCCACTAACTTGATGTATCCTAACCAACGTATTTTAGAGGCACCTACTCCATTTTAGGTTATTCAAGGAAAAAAAATCCATTTAAGCCTCCTTTGAGTGTGAATAGGCCTCTCAAGCCGGACATTTTCTTCTTTCAGTTAAAAAAAATAAAAAAGAAGGACTCAACTTCGGAGACTACCCTATTAACAAACCCAAGAAAACTAGAAGAAAAAAAGGATAATTCCTCCCTTCCCAAACTATTGGATACTAGGTCGGCATGAAAAAAAAACAAAGTCTAAAGCCTTGTGAAGACCCCCCCCCCAGTAAAATGGTGGAGGGAGTCTCAGTGAGAATGCAGAGGACATGTAACCCTGAACCCAAAACTCTGGAATGTGTGGTTACCAAGGATTTATCTCCCACAAAAAAGGATGGTTCTATTTTCCTTTTGGATAAGGCCAGATCAAAATATAGAGATGGAGGTGTTATTAAAAAGGAAGAGGTGTGAATTATTTCTTCTAAATTAGAGATTATTGTTCATTCCAAGGAAAATATGGAGGTAGAAGTTATGAAAGTAAATGAACTAGAGGAGGAGGAAGCTGATAAAATGTAAATAATTATTCAGGTAAATATTAATGTTGAAAAATAATTATGAATCAATTCCCAAGACTGAATCCTCATTCAAGACTTCAATAAAGGTAATATTTACATGGAATATTAACTCAAGGCTTAGGAAAAAATGGAAATATGCTTTGAGGAAATTTTTAAAGATGAACAAGAGAGGAAATATTTTCCTTTTGAATGGAGAATTAAAAAGGTACCTGGCACTATTTTTTTTAAATTATTATGTAAAAAAGAGGTTATTTATTATGAAGTCTAACTTCCTATTTTTTAGTGCTCAATGTTTCGGTTCTCACTCAACCCTTTAAAGTGTTTTTCTTTAATAAAAAATTAATTTTTAGTCAAAGAGGACGAGAATACCTAGCTATTTTTCTAGTGATAAATATTTATTTACCAGTCTATAAAAAATATTTATATTTGAATGAATTAGAACACACCATGGAATAAAATAATAATAATATTATTTTACATGGCATGAAGTTCTTTTTGGGTTTTACACATTATTAA
This sequence comes from Viscum album, assembly GCA_963277665.1. Taxonomy (NCBI): domain Eukaryota; kingdom Viridiplantae; phylum Streptophyta; class Magnoliopsida; order Santalales; family Viscaceae; genus Viscum; species Viscum album. The sequence goes on from OY728145.1 coordinate 1,454,931,460, forward strand.
GGGTATTTGTTTAATTACTTAATATGAAACCCTAACCCTATGTCTATAAATAGACTATTACAAGAATTGTGAGGGACTAATCATTGGGAACAACATTCACTTCCCTTGAAAATTATATCTAAAAAAATGTATCTAGGGTTTTCTATCAAACTCGAGAGATTATCTCATCCTACTTCCTTTCCTCTCAATCTGAAGAGATCAAGAGATATTCCTTTCAAGTATGAAGGAACATGTTTTGATTAAGAGAGTGATACATGATGAATGATACCATCATGCTAGCATCTTAAGTACCATCGAAGATGTTCCAAGATCAAAGGATCCCATGTGGATCACCACTATATGTGATCTACTTTGGGTAATCATCAACACAATGGGAATACAACCAAGAAACCTGTGGCGTCCCAGACCTAGATTCCATTTAACAGGTGCCCTGAGCCTGGTGGGCCACATGGACTCAAGCGCATCACCCCAAATGAAAGAGGCTTCCGACTAGCAGCGATGACCTAGGGTGTGTTCGTGGGGAGACTATGCCCTTATTACCAAAGTGTAGCACAACAGTTAAATATGAACAAAGGTAAATAGCAGAAGCATGATAAATAAATAGAAGACACAATGAAAAATAGATACAACAATAACAATAACTAAAATAACTGGAATAACATACAATAACTAATTATGATATGTTATGTCTCTAGAAAACTGGAAAACATGGATACAAGACAATAGACATAACATGTTCCAAAAGGTATAATGGAAATCAAAGACTATCTCAAGCATCCTGAGCTTTGTCTTGGTCATCTGCTATCAAGATCCATCCTAAAAAAAATCAATCAAGTGTTCGAAGCTGTATGATTCCCTTTGTCAACACCTTCATACATGTAATCTACCCCGGGTACCAAATGGCACCCAGAGAGGGTGGGAGATAAATCTTAGTGGGCCACCACCAATGGTGTCTATAACATCCGACCCATGTAATGGAAATGTAATAATGTGAAAGAATGCATATATAAATTAAAGAAATATAATATAACTAAATACCCAAGTACTTTCTTTATCCCTCGACTGACGTCTAAACCTAACCAGTCCATTAATTGATTATTACCAGTTTATCAATAAGTCACATGTTAACAATAGTGAAATTTCCAAGTTATAAAAATAAAACTTATAATTAAATTTAATAATAAAATTAAAAGGTAATAAACAAGGTGACATAGACAGACCTCAAGGTTCTCTAACTCAGTAGTAACTCAAGATTGTCTAAGGATAAGAGTGTAATCCAAGTAGCATATTATTAGGAATTCCACAATAAGATGCCTACCGAATCTAAAATAATCACCCAAGGTAAAATAGGGATAAGCAGTGATTGAGACCTATGGGATTTAACCATGAAACCTGCCTATCAATTCTATATCCAAGGATTATATCTAATGCATCTTTTAATACTATGTGAGGGATCCTAAGGTATTATACCATTCCTATTTAATTATGAAGTCATGTAATATTTCATTTGGTTTAAGCATTGGATTTCATTTGTGCGACAAGACCAAGTAGCATACAACCTTTATTAATTCCATTTAAGGCATATTAAATAATAAAGGTTCATTATTCTACCTTCCATTAATGTGTTAAGGGGTTATACGAACATACAACCTATTAATCATTCACATTTAATTCGGTCAAGTCATATACGCAGTATACCTACCAATTTAACTTCCAAATTTAATTATCAATTTGAATAACTTACCTTAGGCGGGTCAAGTGGAAGTGACATGGTACTTTACATTCACCATTATATGATACAATTATCATTTATGATAAGGAGTCCTACTATTAGTGTGGTCAAGCTCGATCACATCTGAACAATGGCTCATAAGTTTCAAAACACTAAAAACTCAATTATGGAATATCATCCTACATGGGATGTATGGAGTTGTGGGTGTAAACAACACCAACTAATCACATAGATGGAAAGATTATAATCATATGGTTATAATGATTATAAGCATGAAATATAAATTCAACAAACGACACCCAATGAAATCAGTGGGCCCCACATGACAATTCCAAAATCAACGAACTTGAGGGATGAGTTATAGACACCCAAATTTGGGTTGTATGATCCTTATCCTCTGATATAAGCCTCTAATTTAGTTTATAATGGAGTAGATATGAGAAAAAGGAAAAAATTCTCACACCATGATAACTAGGTTGAGAGCAAAAGAGGAGAAGAACGACTAAAAAGGACTCGAGTACTTACCGTTGCGCATCCAACGTGATGAACGAAATATCAATCGGATCCGGGAAAAAGGAGATCTTCTAATCCCTAGTTTAGTCCTTCAAAGAGCTCCAAAATGGAAGAAAAAAAGGCCAATCCCATATAAACTCATATTAAGAGGAAGAAGGAGGCTTAATTTGATCATTAAGGGAAAAATAGTAAAATTACCCTTAAATTAGCATGTGCATAGTTTGGCCACACAATTTACCAAACCGTGTGACGACCATGCATGAATACCTAGGAAATAAAGGGCACTTTCATGGTTAGGAGACATGGTTAGAGAAACAGTGTGCCAACCATGTGGTAAGGCTCTTTCCAAAAAGTCACCATCCGCATGGTTTGTTTCAACTCTGCGGCCTTCCCACACAGTTTACTATAAACCGTGTTCTAGAACTTTTTTCCTAAAAATATGGGTTTTGGGCTCCAAACAAGACCCAAAAACCCTTGGTACCTTTACTAACCCATTATACATCCATATTAGGCCCAAAATAAAGGATTATACCAAAATTTAAAGGATCCATACCTGAGTGAAAAACCAGGTTCTTACAGTCTTCCCCCCCTTAAAAGAACTCGCCCTCGAATTCACCTTCCAAGGGTGTAGAAAAACCATATTAGAAAAATTCTGGCCACTGAGCATATATTTCAACCTCTCGCTCCCAAGTCTCGTCCTGCACATAGCTATTCTGCCATAACAACCATACTAGAGGGACATACCGGCCTCAGATAACCTTCGTGCTCCGGTCAATGATGCACAACAGATACTCCTCAAAGGTAGCCTCAATATATAACTCAAATTCCTTGGGATAAAAGGTATGAGATAGGTCATCATGATACTAGTGAAGTTGTGAAACATGGAAGACGTTGTGCATGACACGGTACCTTTGAGGTAGTAGCAATTTATAGGCTACCGACCCAACTCTCTCTAGGATATCGAATGACCTTACATAACAAAGCGATGACTTCCCTTGCTTCCGTAACTATCTATGACCTAACCTGGGTGATACTTGAATGAAAACATGATCCTCAACCTTGAAATCTAGAGGTCATCGATGTCGACCAACATAATATTTTTTTCTATATTAGGAAATAGTCATACGCTTTCTGATCATATGAACATGCTCCGAAATCTCCTAAACAAGGTGAGGACCTAGTCGGTCTGCCTCACCTGCCTCTAGCCAGCACAGGTGTGAACGACACAACCTACCATATAAGGCCTCAAAAAGATCCATCTGAATCATTGATTGTAAGCTATTATTATAGGCAAACTCAATGAGTTGGATATGCTTTTCCCAGGAACTATCGAAATCAAGGACACATGCTCGAAACATATCCTCTAGAACCTGTATCGTCTGTTCTGATTTCCCATCAGTCTGAGAACCTACCAAAACCATGATGTGAAACAAGAATTCTTATCTAAAATGATAGTACAAGAGACCCCATGGAGTCATATTATTTCATGTACATATAGTTTTCCCAGCTCATCAACTGCGAAAGTCTCCTGAATAGGAATGAAGTGGGATACTTTCGTCAGTCTGTCAATGACAACCCATACAACATCGCTAACTCTAGGTGACCTAGGTAAAATGAATATAGAATATATAGAAACATATTCTCATCTCCATTTTGGGATTATAAGTGGATGTAACAAGCCTATAGGTCTCTGGTACTCTACCTTCATCTACTGACAGGTGAAACACCTAGTGATAAATCCTACCATCTGATATTTCATCCCAAGCCACAAATACTGGCATCACATGTCTCGATACATCTTCAAGATTACAGGATGAAATTCCAAATGAGAGGCATGAGAATATTTAATCAAATCCTCTATCATATATATAGGGACCCAGACATGTACATGGATAGGCAAGATTTCATCTTTGTTTACAGACCAATCTGAAGGCGGGTTATCTCCTGATATACTCTCACGGAGTACCAAGCTTTCAGGATCTAAAAACTGTCTACTCTTCACCTTATTAAAAAGGGAAGAGGTAACTTCCAAAGACGAGAGATAAGAATACTCGTGAATATCATGAAACTCTAGGTGAAACTTAGAGAAGAGGTCCATTAACTTCTATTCATCACTGACTTCCCGTACTTCTTATGCTTGAGTTTTACGACTTAGTACATTTGTAACCACATTACCCTTCCCAGGCATATAGGAAATCTCAAAATAAAATTATTGTAGATATTCAACCCATATCCATTGTCCAAGGTTCAAGTCACATTGATAAAAGATATATTTTAGGATCTTGTGGTCCGTGTACACCACAAATAACTCACCTAACAGATTATGTATCCAGAAACATAAGAAATGGACAAATGATGCTAGATCAAGGTCGTGCATTGGGTTATTTATCTCATGAGTCCTCAACTTCCAAGATCCATACACAATGAATCTATCTTCCTGTTTCAGTACTACTCCTAGGATGATGCCTGATGTATCACAGAAGACTATATAACCTACACCTAGATCGAGAAGAATTAGAACAGGTGTTGAGACAAGCCTCCCTTTATCCTCCTAAAAGGCTTTATCGCACGCTTCTAACCAAAGTAACATGGCAAACTTATTTTTAAGGACAGTAAGAGGTGAAGAAATATGTGAGAAATCCTATATTAAATGCTTGTAATATCCAGCTAGCCCTAAGAAACTCCATATATGAAACACATTCTTGGGATGCTCCTAGGAAACTACAATACTCACCTTTTCTAGGTCAATAGATATGCCTGATTCTGAGATAATATGACCACATAAGTGAACTTTTTCAATCCAAAAGTGACACTTATCAAGCTTGGTATAAAGATAATTTTCTCTAAGTGTACTCATAATGATCTCAAGATGATTGACATGGTCTCTATGAGTGTGAGAATACACCAAGATGTCATCCACAAAGACCATGACAAAAGAATAAAAATAGGGGTGGAACACCCTATTCATCAAATCCATGAAAATGAAAGGAACATTCATAAGATTGAATGACATAAAAAGGTACTCATATAGACCATACCTGCTATGGAAAGTTGTACGTGGTATGCCTAATGACCTAACTCACACCTAATGATAACCTGATCTCAAGTCAATCTTAGTGAAGACCCTAGCTCCCCACATCTGGTCGAAGAGATTATCTATTTAAGGTAGTGAATATTCGTCCTTGAACATAACCTGGTTCAAATTTCTGTAATTCACACATGAATTTAAGTTTACATCCACCTTACTAGAAAAAATCATGGGTGAACCCCAAGAGGATGTACTGGGCTGTATAAAACCTTTGGCCTCTAAATACTCTAACTGCCGCTTGACCTCCTAAAGCTCTGTAGGTTCCATCCTATAAGGAGAAATAGACACTGGAGTTTCTCCTAGAACAAGATAAATTGTAAACTCTACCTCTATCTTAGGAGGTAATCTAGAAAAATCATCGAGAAATACATCCCTAAAACAATCCACTATTGGAGGGAAATCAACTTGTCATAAAACCTGATCCTGCATGAAGATAGTTTCAATTTGGGTAGTCACTACACCTTTCCCATGATGCTCTGGTCCAACTCTACTAGCCTGAACATCCCACTCACCCTTATGTAGATACCTACTGCCCTCTGGTGATGTAAACGATACCCTACGGTGATAGTAGTCTACAAAAGAATGATGCTGAGCCAACCAATCCATCCTGAGAATGACATAGAATCCTATCATCTCAAGAACAAAGAGGTTCCATAAGAAAGGGTAACTTCATAACTCAAGGGGACAATACCTACACTACTGTATACCCTCTGTTCATACCTCTAATAACATATATAGGGTCATTACACCATAGTAATATTGTATCTCCATTCTGGGACTTTATGCGATAGATAAAAAGATAAAATATTTTGAAGCACCTGTATCAAATAAATTAGATACTACAATAGATTCCACAATAATGGTACTTTGTACCATAGATGACCCCATAGATTGATCTTTGGGTATTGTCTGGCGTGCATGAAATTAACCTGATCCACAAAATTGTGAAATAGATGGACTACCATGATCATAACTACTCTGTTGGCATAGCTGGTGATTAGGGGTCTGAATTCCATGACGACAACCTCCTCCTCATCCAGTACTTCCGGTGCCATTCCAAATCCCCACCCAATGTGGTGTAAAAGAACCTACTCCTGAAGGCAGAACTGGTGCAGATCCTTTTCCACTCAAAGCTGGTGGAAAGGTCCTACAGAACCTCTGAAGATTCCCCATACATACACAAGGCTGACACTCCATTGGGTCTCTATCACAATGAGGCTTCAGGTTCCCCCATCATCCACACTAATGACACACTTTGGAGGTATCAAAATAGGAAATATGGTTGCCATTTCTTTGATGAGAAACCTTGAAAAAATTCTTCCTTCCACTGGAAGAACTACTATCCTGATGTGAAACTCTTCCTCTATGCCCAAAACTATTACCGTCCCTCAGGTTACACTCAGTGATAAGAGACTGATTGACTATTACAGAAAATTTAGACAAGAGAAATATATTCACTTGTGTACAAATAACATATTGGATCCCATCATCGAAACATCTAGCACGTGAAAGCTCATCACCAGCTAGAAGCGGTGCAAAGAACCACAACTCTGTGAAACATGCTGAATACTCCATGAAAAACATAGAACCATACTCAAGATGCATGAACTCTATGAATCTATCATCTCTTAGCGTCTAAGAAAAGAACTGATCATAGAAGGAAGTCTGGAAATCAACCCATAACATGCCCTGACGATGACCAGCATGGGTAATCACATCCCAACCTCACTTGGCCGAATCTCGAAGAATATATATGGAAAGCTTGAACCTCCGATCTAGAGGTTTCTACATATGATCAAAGATAGATAGGGTGGACTCTAGCTAAGACTCAACAACCTTCAGACTGCCATCCCTTGAGAAAGTAGGAGGATGCTATTGCTGGAACTCACGAGTCAGATCATACATCATAGGTGCAAGCTGTGAAGCACCATGAATGGACTGCATTAGACATAGTAAACTATCACAAACTTGGGAATCAATTCCCAAATCAGGAACAATAGGTGGTACCTCGAGTGTCACTCATGGAGGTAAGAGTGGCGGCTTAGGGACCACCACATCTAGAGTGTGGTCATCTCCACCTTCCTGGTGTATGATACAAGTATGTTTTGGTGGAATTGATCTACAAATTTCAATCACATGCCTAAAAAAAGATTAAATAGAAAGATAGAATCACTAGCGGAAGATGAACATAATAAAACTCACTACCCAAGGCATACTATCCCAACTACCCGCTCAGATGGCCAGGTATCTGTAAGTGCTAAAGTATAAGTTTCATTTAATTTTACATTTAATTATCAGGTTCACTCCTTTACCTTTAATAAAATTTACAAGGAGGAATAAGTATGTGAAACCATTTCATATTATAAGTCACATTTCACTTTATAATGGATATCCATTCCCATTTATTCAGTGCCCATACACCTCATCAATGAAAATGACACCCATTTATTTATAGCATAATGACTCGACTTGGTAAATTACTCATTTCAACCCATGAGGGACCATACACCTCATGAATTGAGACATGAAATTACTCAATTGAAACCAACAATAATACAAGCATAAGCTAACTATCACAACATCACTCAACAATCAAAATCATATTAAGAAATTCAAAGCAGTGAAATACACCTATATGCCATGACAATATGCATGAAATGTGAATTATAGGTGCTTATAATGATGCATGTAACAAAATTACTTGCCCTCATATCATTGGGCCAAGGATAAGATAGAATATAAATTAGAATAATAATCAACAACACTACACAGCATGTGTGTCACCTAATGATGAAATAATGTCAACTGTAATAGGTAAAACGGAACAAAAATTATAATTTAGGGAACATGGATTTTACCTAGAATATGGGTTTACGATGCCCAATCATGACTTATGAACAAGTCCCAAGCGTTCCTAATCTCCAATCTATTGTCTCAAAATAGTAAAGTAAGAAAATAATATCCTCTAATACCACTTTGTGACATCCTGGACCTGGATGCCACTTAACAGGTGCCCCAAGCCCGGTGGACCACATGACCTCAAGCGTATCACCCCAAACACCAGAGGCTGCTGACTAGTAGCGAGGGCCTAGGATGTGTCTGTGGGGAGACTATTCCCTCATTATCAAAGTGTAGTATAATAGTTAAATATGAACACAGGTAAATAGCAGAAACATTATAAGTAAAAAGAATACACATTAGAAAATAGAGACAATAATAACAATAACTAAAATAAATGAAATAACATACAAAAAATAATGATGATATGTCATATATATAGAAAACTAGAAAACATGGATACAAGATAGCAGACATAATATGTTCCACAAGGTATAATGGAAATCAAACACTATCCCAAGAATCCTGAGCTCCAAATTGGTCATCTACTATCAAGCTTTATCCTAAACATAAAAAAATCAAGTGTTCAAAGCCATATGCTTCCCTTTTTACACATTTTCATAAATTTAATCTACCATGGGTACCAAAAAATGCTTGAAGAGGGTGTGAGATAAATCTCAATGGGCCATCACCAATGATGTCTATGACATCCAACCCATGTAATGGAAATATAACAGTGTACAAACATTCATATATAAAGTAAAGCACCACAATGTAACTAAATACCCAAGTACCTACTTCAAACAATGACTAACATTTGAACATAACGAGTCCATCAATTTATTATTACCAGTTTATAAATAAGTCACATGTTAACAATATTGAAAGTTCTAAGTTATGACAAGACAACTTGTAATGGAATTTAATAATGAATTTCCAAGGTAATAACCAAGGCAACGTAGACCTCAAGTTTCACCAACTAAGTATTAACTATAGTCTAGATAAGGATAAGAGTGTAATAAAAGGAGAGTATTCCAAGGAATTCCACAATAATATGCCTACCGAATCCAAGGTGACCATCTATGTTAAAACGGGGCTAAGTAGTGATTGGGCCCTATGAGATTTAACCATGAAACCTACCTGTCAATGCTGGATCCAAGGAGTTTATCCAGTACATCCTTTAATACTATGTGAGAGATCCTATGGTGTCATACTGGGTATCCAAGAATATACAAGGATCGAGATCTAGGTGGGTCTTAACCTAAGCAAGCCATATCCTTGAATCAGAATGGGGTTCCCGAGTGCTCAAGGAATTCCCCGATAAGAATCCATGGCATCTTGAGTCAAGCCATTTCTATTTAATTATGAATTCATGTAATATTTAATTTGGTTCATGCCTTTCCTTTAATTAGTGTGATAAGGTCAACTAGCATGCAACCTTTTAATCAAGTCATAATTAATCAATAAGTCCATTTGGTTCAAGCCTTTCCTTTCATTAGTGTGACAAGCCCAAGTAGAATGCAACCTTTATTAATCCTATTTAAGGAATATTAAATAATTAAGGTTCATTTTTCTACCTTCCATTAATGTGGTAAGGGGTTCTATGGACATGCAACCTATTAATTATTCACATTTAATCTGGTTAAGTCATATACTTAGTATACTTTCCAATTTTCCTTTCACATTTAATTATCAATTTGAAGCACTTACCTTAGGCAGGTCAAGTGGAAGTGACGTGGTAATTTCCATTCACCATTATATGATACAACAATCATTTATGATAAGGATACCTACCATTAGTTTGGTCAAGCTCGAGCATATCCAAACAATGTCTCAAAAGTGTCAAAACACTAAAAACTCAATTATGGAATATCATCCTACATGAGATGGAAGGATTTGTGGGCGTAACTACTGAAAAATAATCACATATATGGAAAGAGTATAATCATATGGTTATAATTATTATAATAAGGACATATAAATTCAATAAATGACACCCAATGAAATCAGTGGCCCCCACACGACTATTTGAAAATCAACGAACTTGAAGGATGAGTTATAGACCACCCACCTTAAGGTTGTATGATCCTTCTCCTTCGATATCAGCCTCTAATTCAGCTTAGAATGGAGTAAATATGAGAAAAAGGGGGAAACACTCACACCTCGATAACTAGGTCGAGAGCAAGAGAGGAGAAGAATGACTAAAATGGACTCGAGTACTTACTATGGCACATCCAACATGATGAACGAAAGCTCGATCGGATCTGGGATGAATGAGATCTTTCCACCCTTAGATTAGGCCTTAAAAGAGATCCAAAAGGTAAGAAAAATGGTCAATACTGCATAAACTTAGATTAGGAGGAAAGAGGAGGCTTAATTAGACCATTAATGGAAAATAGTAAAATTACCCTTAAATTAGCCTGTGCATGGTTTGGCCGAACAGTTTACCAAACCATGCACCAACCATGCATGGGTACTTGGGAAAGAAAGGGAACTTACATAGTTAGGCTGCACGGTTAGAGAAACCATATGAAAACCGTGCAGTAAGGATATGTCTAAAAAGTCACCATCTGCACGATTTGTTCTAACCATTTGGCCTTCCTGCACGGTTTACTCTAAACCGTGCGCTAGACCTGTTTTCCCAAAAAGACGAGTTTCATGATCCGAAAAGCCTTAGAAACCGTTGGGACCTTCACTAACCCATTAGTAATCCATATTAGGCCTAAAATAAAGGATTAGAATGAAATTTAAAGGATCTATACATGAGTGAAAAACCGGGTTCTTACACAACATTTAGACGATCGACACTTACATCGAAGAAGAATTCAAGACCAAGACATTTATTTTTTCTAATAAATTAATTATAAATTAACATGAAAAAGATCCTCTATTTTGGTTCTAAAAAAATGTATTGATATTCTTCAACAAAATTTTCACTAGTAATGGCATTAATCTTCATGAAAATTGTGAGTGATCCATTGAATCCGACAAAATCCGATTTGTCTGTAGACCCACCAAACACTTCTGCTGCATCCACAACCATCAAGTTCTATTAGAGAAATCACATTTAATTTATAAATATTTATTATTTTTTTGATATTTTACATATTTATAAGTTACACTACTACAGATACATGCTTTATCAACGCTTGAAAATGACCTAATTAGTGGTAAAAAGTGCTCATATTGTAATCGCCTTTAAAAGTCGATGAATTTTATAAGTGATTAAAATAGCACTGAAAAAATATACCTTCACCAGTGATAAAAAAGTACTGATTAAGTGGGTCCTTTATCGATTCTTATTCTATCACTGATAAAAGGAACTTTTATCAGTTCTATTTCTAGTGCTAATAAAAGTATCTTTTATTAGTGACATAAATAGAATTCATAGACACCAAGATGCATCAGTATACCACCAACACAATATATATAAATTAATTTAAATTTAATTTACATCATAATACAACAAAAAATATTATAAAATCCTTAAAAACAGTTTAAACATTGGTATATACAATTAAATTGATATATACAATTTATCAAAAATATCAAAAAATTCAAAAATAGTAATGTTCCGTTGTCTTTGGATGCCCTCTAAAAAGAGGCTGATCAAGTTACTAGTTTCTAAAAAACCACCCCAACTCAAAAAAATGAGTATAACTGTATAAAAAACAATTCTTATATTAGTAATAATATAAAGAAATAAATTAAACATAAATATGATATAATACATTAATAAAATGTCACTTTTAAACTGAAAACAAACACTGTGAGTCATACCGGGCATACCACGTATCAAATTAATGCATGGTTTATTCCTAAAAATAAAAAATGTTTTATGGATCATTGTACCAAAATATCAAGAATTTACAAGCACGTTTGTTTAGTTTTGAGTATGTGACCCATGTTTTGAACTAAAATGCCAATTTTAAATAAAAACATGCAATTTGAGTCATACCAGACACACCATATGTTATATTGATGTACGACTAATTGAAAAACATAAAAAAATGATCTATAGATTGTTTTTCTAAAATATCAAGACAATAAGAGTGTATTTTCTTAGTTTTCAATGAGATGAATGCGTTTAAAAAAAATATTTTTAAAAGGAAAACACGCACTTTAATTCATACCAATCATGCTATGTATCAAATTGATATGTGTCTAATTAAAACATGTCACAAATGATTTATGGATCATTTTTATAAAGTATCAAGACCATATGCGTGCATTTTATTGGTTTCCAATGACTGAAACATGTTTTTAACTAAAATGTCACTTTTATATAAAAAAACATTTCAAGTCATACTGGTCACACCATGTATCATATTGATGTGTGACTGATTCCTACATATCAAAAATTACTTATGAACCATTTTCCTAAATTATCAAAATAATATGAATGAGTTTTATCAGTTTTGAGTATGTCACATGTCTTTCAAATGAAAATGTATAGTTTAAATAAAAACACACACTATGAGTCATGTAGGTCACACAGTGTGTCTAATTGATACGTGGTTGATTCCTACACATAAAAAATGACTTATAGATCATTTTCATAAATTTTCAAGATAATAAAAGTGTTTTTTATTGGTTTTCAGTTAGTAAAAAATGTTTTTAACTAAAATGTCATTTTTAAACTAAAAACATGCACTTTAATTCATATCAGTCACATCATGTATCAAATTGATGTGTGACTAATTACTATTCATCAAAAATGATTTATGGATCTTTTTATTCAGATATAAAGATAATCTAAGTGTTTTTCTTGGTTTTCAATGAGTGGAATGTTTTTAACTAAAATTTCATTTTTTAAACTGAAAACATGCACTTTGAGTCATATCGGTCATACCATATTTCAGATTGAAAATTGGATAATTCATACACATAAAAAATAATTTATGGATCCTTTTCCTAAAGTATTAATACTATTCAGGTGTGTTTACTCATTTTTAGTGAGCGACAAACATTTTTAACTAGAATGTCACTTTTAAATTAAAAAACACACATTTTGAGTCATAATAATCACAGTGTATTGGATTGAGGTGAGGATGATTCCTACACATCAAAAATGTATTATGGATAATTATATTAAATTATTAAAATAACATGAATGTGTTTTCTTTATTTTGATCTTGTCTCACGTCTTTTGAACTAAAATGTTGATTTTGAATAAAAACTAGCACTTTGAGTCATACCAGAAACATAGTGTGTTTGATTGACATGTGTTTGATTCCAACATGTAAAAAATGACTCTTGGATCATATTATAAAAGTTTCAAGATAATATAATTGTGTTTTCTTGGTTTTTAGTGAGTGGAACATGTTTTTAACTAAAATTTCATTTTTAGACTTAAAACCTGCACTTTGAGTCATACCGGTCACATAATGTATTGGTTGATGTGAGGATGATTCCCACCCATCAAAAATAATTTATGGATCATTTTCTTAAAATATCAATACAATATTAGTGTTTTTCCCATTTTTTAGTGAGTGGCACATTCTAACTAAAATGCAATTTTAAACTAAAAACACACACTTTGAGTCATATCAATCACAAAATGTATCAGATTGATGTGAAACTAATAGATAAACATTAAAAATTACTTATAGATAATTTTAATAAAGTATGAAAACAATATTAACATGCTTTCTTAGTTTTTAGTGAGTGATTCATGTTTTTAAATAAAATGTCACTTTTAAACCAAAAACACACACTTCAAGTCATACTGGTTACATCGTGCATCAGATTGATGTGAAATTGATTTATACACATTAAAAATGATTTATGGATAATTATCTTAAAGTATAAAAATAATCTAAATGTGTTTCATTTATTTTGAGTATGTCATGCGTCTTTTGAACTAAAATGTTAATTTTAAATAAAAACATGCATACTGAGTCATATCGGCCACACCGTGTTTCCAATTGATGTGAATTTGATTTATACACATTAAAAATGACTTATGTATCATTATACTAAATTATTAAGACAATATGAGTGAATTTTATTGTTTTTAGGGAGTGACACATGTTTTTAACAATAATGTCATTTTTAAACTAAAAACATGAACTTTGATTTATACCGATCACACCATGTATAAGATTAATGTGTGGTTGATTTATACTCATAAAAAATGAATTATGTTTAATTTTCATAAAATATGAATACAATCCAAGTATTTTTATTGGTTTTTATTGAGTGACGTTTCTAACTAAAATGTCATTTGAAACTAAAAACATGCACTTTGATTCATATGGGTCACCCCATGTATCATATTAACATGAAACTGATTGATAAATCTCATGAATGACTTATGGATTGTTTTCATAAATTATCAAAAATTTTCTAAATTAATTTTATTAGTTTTTAATGAGAAACACAAGTTTTTAACGAAAATTTCACTTTTAAACCGAAAACACACACTTCATGTCATATCAATCACACCATGTATTGGATTGAGATGCGATCGATTCCTACATGTCACAAATGACTAATCGATTTTTTCTAAATTATTAAGACAATCCAAGTGTGTTTTCTTGGTTTTTAATATGTTACATGTATTTTTAACTAAAATGTAAATTTTAAACTAAAAACACGCACTTTGATTCATACCGGACACACCATGTATTAGATTAACATGTGCCTGATTCCTACCCATAAAAAATGACTTATGGATAATTTTTTGTAAAGTATCAAGAGAATATAAGTGTGTTTCTTAGTTTTGAGTATGTGAAGTATGTTTTGTACTAATGTATTGATTTTGAATATAAACATACACTTTCATTCATACTGACCACATAGTGTGACAACTTGATGTGAATATGATTTCTGAATGTTACAAATGTCTTATAGTTCATTTTCCTAAATTATTAAGACAATATGAGTGCATTTTCATAGTTTTCATTCAGTGATGCATGTTTTTAACTAAAATGTTACTTTTAAACCAAAAACATGAACTTTGAGTCATAATAGGAATATTGTGTATCAGATTAACATACGAATGATTTTTACACATCAAAAAAGATTTATGGATCATTTTACTAAAGTATCAAGACAATCTAATAACGTTTTCTCAATTTTGATTAAGTGAAGTGTGTTTTGTCTAAAATGTTGATTTTAAATAAAAACATTCACTTTTATTCATAATGGACACACTATGTGTCAGATTTATGTGTGAATAATTCTTATATGTCAAAAATAACTTATGGATCATTTCTTAAATTATTATGACACTTTGAGTGTATTTTCTCAGTTTTTAGTAAATGACACATGTTTTGAACTAAAATATTAATTTTAACTTGAAAACATTCACTTTGAGTCATACCAAGAACATTGTGTGTTATATTGACTTGAATTTGATTATTATATGTCAAAAATGATTTATGGATCATTATACTAATGAATCAAGATAATACAATAATGTTTGCTTAGTTTTGTGTATTTAACACATGTTTTGAATTAAAATGATAAATTTAAATCAAAACATTCAATTTCCATCATACTGGGAATGTAGCATATAATACTAACATGAAGCTTATTCTTACACATTAAAAATGACTTATATACCATTTTCCTAAAGTATAAAGATAATATGATCCTTTTTTAATTAAAGTTTCATTTTTAAACAGAAAACATGCACTTCGAGTCATATCGAACACACAGTGTATTAGATTGTCATGTGGTTGATTTCTACATATCAAAAATAAAATATGGATTATTTTTTGAAAGTATCAAGAAAATCTGAGTGTTTTTTCTAATTTTTAAGTGAATAACACATGTTTTGAACTAAAATGTCACTTTTAAACCAAAAGCATGCACTTCAAGTCATACCAGCCACATTGGGTGTAAGATTGACATGCAATTGATTCTTACCTATCACAAATTTTTAATGGATCATTTTACTAAAGTATCAAGATAATACAATAATATTTATTTTGTTTTTAGTGAGAAATGTGTGTTTTGAAGTAAAATGTCACTTTTAAAGAAAAAATACAGTTTAAATCATTTCATCCACACTATTTAATAGATTGATTCGCGGATGATTAATACACATAAAAAATAACTTATGGATTATTATCCTTAATAATCATGAAAATATGAGTGTGTTTTCTTTGTTTTCAGTGAGTGATGTGTGTTTTGAACTATAATGCCACTTCTAATTAAAATCATGCACTTTCAATCATAATGGTAACACTATGTTTTGGATTGATGTGAAACTAATTTATGCTCATAAAAAATCACTTATGGATCATTTTACTAATTTATCAAGATAATATAAGTGTGTTTATTTGTTTTCATTGAGTGATGTGCATTTTGAACTAAAATGTTACTTTTAAACTAAAAACATTCACTTTGAGTCATACAAGGTACACCATGTTCCGGATTATACACAG
This sequence comes from Viscum album, assembly GCA_963277665.1. Taxonomy (NCBI): domain Eukaryota; kingdom Viridiplantae; phylum Streptophyta; class Magnoliopsida; order Santalales; family Viscaceae; genus Viscum; species Viscum album. The sequence continues at coordinate 1,454,948,027 of OY728145.1, forward strand.
TTGATTCCTACACATAACTAATTAAATAAAAACCATTTTATTAATGTATCAAGATAATACAAGAATTTTTGATCATTTTTAGCAATCAATGAACATTTTTAATTAAAATTTTATTTTTAATATGACATGATGCCTTTTTATTACATAATTTTCATTACATTGTACACACAAATGATCTTTTAAAGTTTAGTTTCTTGGAAATAAGGTACATAATACATGAAATATTAAAACATTATTCTAATCCACTTGAAGGGATTCTTCATTGGTTCATCCTAAGTACATTTTATTCATCTCATAACCTAAGGACATATATTAAAGGAAAGGGTGGGTATAAGGCACAATAAGAGAAAATAATCGAAACAATTTACATGTGATATTGAGGAATATCAATAAGAACGTGGGGAATATAATTATGGAATGATAAAGGTAAAATGAGTCATATCATAATAAAAACAACATGATTCATAACATGGAAATGTATCCATAACATTTAAATGATACATTCATAAACATATCACCAAGGTTTGTCACTTCACCTTCATCTACTGACATACCAAGAACCTTGTAGTGTAGTTGACAATATCCCTTTTCAAGTTATCCCACCAATAATGATAATGAAGATCCCTATACATTTTAGTGCTTCTAGGATGTATAGAGAATGTAGAGCTATGATATTCATCCATCAGTTCTTTATTTATCTCCAGAATAGATGGAACACATAGTCTTGTACAAAATTTTAGTACACCTTCTTGATCAATATTTAACTTAGAAAACTTCTCATTCTTCATGACCTTTATATTATTTTGTAACAAGGGTTCTTCTCTTTGATATTTCTTGATCTTCTCTAGTAATTATGGTTGATAAATAATTTGGGATATGGTTGATGATGTCCCCACCCTTACGATTCCCATGTCCAGTTTTATTAGGTCTTTAATCAAAGGATATCCTTGAATCTTCATCATTTCTTAAACAACAGGGACTTTCCTACTTAATGAATCAGTGAATTTGTTTTATCTTCTAAGGTGATAATGAATTGAAAAATCATAGTCATTAAGAAGTTCTAACCATATCCTCTGTCTCATGTTCAATTCAGTTTTCATGAAAATATACTTCAAAATTTGGTAGTCTATGTATATATCACATTTCCCCCTATAAAGATAGTACCTCCATATCTTTAGAGAAAAAATAACCACAACTTTCTCCAGGTCATGCGTAAGATAATTCTACTCATGAGGACTTAACTATCGAGCTGCGTAAGAAATCACCTTTTTCATTTTGAATGAGGATTCACCCAAGACCTTTTAGAAATGAATTGCTAAGAATAATGTATCCTTCTCTGAAATAGGGTATAGTTAGCATAGGTGTAGTAACCAATATCTTCTATATATCTTGGAAACTTTCTTTACACTCCTATGTCCAGATGAACTTATCCCCTTTTCAAGTTAACTTGGTCAGTGTATTATAAAGTCATAATTTTTTTACAAACCTCCTATAATATAATGCTAAACCAAAGAAACTATGAATATCAGTTACCATTGTAGGATAATGAAAATTCTCCATAAAATTTTTCTTAGTAGGGTCAAATGATATTCCATCATTGGTTACAATGTTCCCCAAGAAAGAAACTTGTTGTAACCAAAATTCACATTTTATAAATTTTCCAAATATACTTTCCTTCTTAATAGATTTCAATATAAAGCTTAAATGATCTTCATGCTCCTTGAAAATTTTGAAATATATTAGAACATCATCAATAAAAACTTCCACAAATTTATTAAGGTAGTACTTATTGACTTAATTCATCAAATCCATAAATATAGAAGGAGTATTAGTCAAGTAGAAGGCCATAAAAACAAACTCATAATTCTCATATCTTGACCAGAAGGTGGTCTTTGGAATATCTTTTTTATTCACCCTCAATTGATGATAACTGGATAAAAGATCAATATTAGAGAATAATTGATCCCCACAAAGCTGGTCAAATAAATCATCAATCCTTGGAAGAGGGTAATTATTCTTTACTGTGATCCCATTAAGTTATATATAATCAATTTACAAACTCATTGATCAATCATTCTTCTTCACAAAGAAAAAAGTGCTCCCTAAGGAGACACACTTTGTTAGATAAACCCCTTCTCTAAAAGATCTTGAAGTTATTTCTTTAATTCATTGAGATCCACATTTTTCATTCTATATGGGGTTTTTGATATCGGCCTAGATCCATGTTTGAGTTCAATGGAGAACTCTAACTATATTTTTGTGGGAGGTCTAGGTAACTATTTAGTAAATACATCAATGTATTTCTGAATGATGGGGACATTTTTTATTCTTATACTTTCATTTCCTTCTTTCTCTTCACCGATCATCTCCATAAAGAAGGCTATGGGTGGTGTTTCTAGACAAAGATCAAGCCATGATATCTCTCCTTTGAAAAAAATTGTAGGTTGTCCATTCAATACTATTGATATTTCTTTGCTTTTGTAGTTGATCTTATTATTATACTCTGAGATCCAGTCCATCCCTAGTATAGTGTCGAATTACACCATGGGAATGACTACTATATTTTCAATGAGATTTTACTTTCCAAAGTCAATACTAGACTTTCTATATATTGTTGATTCTTAGATAATCCCTCAACAAGTCTTGATTGACAACTCTACTTCTAGCAGTTCAGGGATTGATTCTATATTCTTTACAAACTTAGATGAAATAAAGGAATGCGTAGAACCAAAATCAAACAAAGTACTTAATATATTTGAGAGAACAATGAGAGTACCTGCCACCACATCATTTAGATCCTATAATTCATCCGACACAATAGAAAAGGATTGAACTTTCTCCCTTGTCCCATGATGAGGTTGATAGTGATTCCCCTCATTATCTTTGGATTTTGACCGTGATTGGAAAAGTGACAAAACTATCCAAACTTATATAATTAGAATTTATGTTGGACCTAAACTATATTCCCTTTGTTATTATTGTTTATAAGTTGAGGCTTCACATGGCTATGATATTTCTGAGCTATATAGTCATCTCTTCTACACTTGTAACATTTCCCACTCCCAAGAAATTAGTTCCATGAATGATTCTTCCCAGATTTTTTGCATGTGGGAAGTTTCACTTTCTTTCCTACTCTTCTATGATCAAAGTTCCTCCCTAAGTTTGGCTTTAAATAACTCTTATTTTCATTTGATTTATGTGACCATTACGTCTCTATGAACTCTTGTTCAACCTTCATAGCACTCCACAATATCTTCTCATAGATGTCGTAGTCTCGATTGGTTATATTACTCCATAGATGGGTTCTTAGTCCACTAAAGAATATATCAAACTTTACATTAGGATCCATAAAAAATATAGAGGTTTAATGAGAAAGACTTATAAAGTTCATCTCATAGCTTCCCACTAATTCATTTTCATTCTGTTTCACATCAAGGAATTCCTTCTCCATTTTCATTCTCCTCAAACGGGGGAAATATTTATTGAAAAAATTCCCTTGAACTATTACCACTCCATAACATCAATATCCCTTCTTGGATTTATGTTTTTAATCAGTATTTACCACTGATCAAATTCTTTTTCTAAGCAGTAAATAGCCAGGGTGACTTTCTCTTATTTTGGGAAATGGAGTATAGAAAATATCTTTTCTATTGATCTTATCCATTATTAAGAAATCAATAGTTCGGTAGATCCACTGAAATAAGGTAGTCGTTGAAGCATGAAGTACTCAATGTAAAGTTATTTCCTTAGAGGTGAATCTGGTCTCCCAACTTGATTCAAGTTGTTATTCATAAATCAAGTTAGTTAATTCATCATTCTCATGAAGTTTTCCATTTTAGATTCCATCGAAGGGCCATCAATGCATGGTCTGTTGCACTCATCATTTACGCGATTCCCCCTATTTCACACCATTTTCTAAAAGAAGAAAAACTTAGTTAGAAACATGTTTATTTTAATAATCTTATAATTATAAAGGAAATTTATTTCTTGAAAAATCATGCTTAAATATGTTATTCTTTAACAACAATTACATTTTCTATATATCCTTCACAATGGTTTATAAAAATCTAGTGATTAACCAAACATATTCCCCAGGAGTGTCAAACCAAGAGTGTGGAAAGATCTGTTATCATGCACCAATTTCCATTTGAGTCTAGATCAAAGTGGTTTTTTTGAGTGTTACCCCTAGATACATCAGTTCTAGATCCATATCCACTTGTTCATATCCAGACAGGGATTTCATTTCATGGAAACCACTTAAAATTTTACCAAAATAACAAGATGATTTCCTATATTTAAACATTTATATAGGGTTATTTATAATATTTTCAAATCCTAATTTCCATAAATAACTAAACCTTCCTTTGATACCAACTATGACATACCTCCTTTTTATTACATAACTTTTCATTACATTGTACAAATAAAGGACATTTTAAAGTTTATTTTCTTGGAAATAAGGTAAATAATACTTGAAAAATTAAAAAATTATTCTAATCATATTAAAAGGATTATTCATTATTTTATCTTAAGTACATTTACTACATCTTATAACTTGGGTACATACATCAAAATAAAGGGTGAGAATAAGTCACAGTAAGGGAAAACAAGGAAAACAATCCACATGTGATCTTGAGGAATATTAATAAGAATGAGAGGAATATCATTATGGAATAATAAAGGAAACATGAGTCATATCATAATAAAAATAACATGATTGATAACATGGAAATTTGATTACAACATTTAAATAATACATTCGTAAAAATATCACCATGATTTGTCACCGAGGTGTCATAAAAATTACCAAGGTTATTTACCAAGGCATCATAAAACATGTCATATCTAGAGATTAAATTATTTACCCTATGCATTGGAGTGATATGAGGGAACACCCTTCATATGTATTAATTAATGTGATACAAATATATCATGATCAAACATTTCATAAATAACACATGAAAAATAAAAAAATGTATTTCATATCAAAATCATGGCACTTCAAAAGTGTTTAAAAACATGATCATTTTGTCATTTTCAACCCATGGAAAAATAATTTGGGTTTTATGTATATTAATACCAAAATAAAAAAAATATTTTTACATGTAAGTTAATACCCTTGTAAAATAAAGAGTCTTGGGTATTCACAAGAAGAAAATAAATGATAATTTCTTGAAGAGAAGATGGAAAATATGAGAAGTAAATTCGGTAGCATAACTGGTATAAAATGTTGTTTAAAAAAAAGGTAAAATGAGAAGGGAAAATGGTATACCATTCATAAATAATCTTAATACAGTTAAGGGATAAAATAAATTGTAAAAAATAACTTATTTTGGAATTTTGAAGACATACCACATAGAAATGGAACTTGAATGGAAAAGAGAAGTGGAGAGTTCCCTTACCTTGACGAGTTACTCTTAAAACATGAGGATTGAGATCTTTGGGGACTGAGGAAACCTTGAGGGAAATCATTGGGAGGTAAAACTACCATATATTCATGGATTATGGATTGGGAATGAAAGGAAATGGAGACATGGGTGGGTATTTATAGAAAAAGTGGAGGATTAGTTTATTAATTACCAAGTATAGGTCTTGAAAACCTAGGTTGTGGAAAATGAAAAAACATTGGATTTACCATGGTTTTGGAAACTTGGGTCATATTTTATGTTATTTTAACCTAAAATAGCCGATCATTATTTTATATTAATTTTTTGTCATGGAAATTTAAAGCTTCCACAAAAATAATATTTTTAATGTTAAAGTTTCCATTTTTGACTTTGGAAAGTAACTTGTAAGTTTGTAAATTAATTAAAAATATATTAAAATACTTTATATTAATAAAATATCATATTTTGGATCTTGGATTGTGGTTAATTAATTATTAAATCATTATGACACAATTATGAAGACATTAAACATACTCAAAAACTTGAACTGTATTTTTACTATTCACGAAAAAATAAAGCATTTTAGAAAATTCTCATAAATTCACCCTAACATAATTTAAACATCATGATTTAAAAAATGATGTTTATTTTATCAAAATAATTCTATAAGTATGATAATTTTAACTTTTAAATATAAAAATCCTTATTTATTAAAAAATAGCGGGTTGATAATGCGTAGTGAAATTTCTGAAACTTAAAAAGTTTCAAAGAAAAAATAAAATTATTTTATCATTTTAATGTAAATAAGAGTGTTTTTAACATAATATTTCATTAAAATACGTATTATTCATAATATATTAGTTTATTATAAAAATTTATATCTTTTATATAAAGTACAATTTGTGTTTGAAAAATCAATTTTTTTTTTCAATTTCCATCTCAATTTATTTGGAAAAAGTATTCTAAAAAATTAATTGATGGAATAAAAATTTTATTAATAAAATGAAATTACAATTAAAGTAACTAAGGCCTCAAAAAATAACCCCTTATAACACCTGTATATGACCTAAGGGAAAGGTGTGTGATGGTGATGGATTCTTGGGGCGGTTCGGCTAAAATCACATGAGTGGTAATTTCCACTAACTTAAAATTCTCTCATAGGAGATTTCGTTCGAGATTTACTTGTTGAATATAAAATTGGTCTTGGAAAAGGGAAAAACCCATTGATTATACCTCCCTCTAAAGTTATGATAGATGGGATTCATACAAAATGACCCTACTGGTTGAGGCTATTGTTTCTCTTTTCTACATTAATTATCCTTTCTCATTTCTACTCATTATAACATTAAAATTATCAACAAGAGTATAGTTTACAGTGGTCATATCGACCAAGGTTCATATTTCGGTTGAATCCTGGTGGCCACATTTATCTTTATAATCTATAAATACCACTTCATTATTAAAGAAATATAGTTTTGTTGTGTAGAAAATATAACACACATTTTATCAGGAAACAAATATCATTTATAAAGTCTAGTTCATTACATGCAAACCTAAAACACACAATTTGAGTCATTTGTAAAGTAAAAATACACATTACTAAATATAAATAGATCAAATAAATAACAAATAACTCTATGAAGAGAACAAATGGTAATTTATTGAAACATCCCCATTGAAGATTTTATTAAGAATTGTTTTTTCACCAAGAATTTTGTACAATTTTTAGAGAAAAAATTGGTTAAAGAAAATTCAATTCTCAATAAATACATTTCTTCATTATAACTATGAAAATAAACTAAATAATTAGTAGATAAAAATGATAATAAAATTAAATAAAATAGAAGTAGATAAAATGATGAGAAAATTAACTAAATAAATAGTAAAAATTAAGCTCTTCATTATGTTTGTATACATTCTTACACTATATATTCTACCCACTCATTTCTAAATAAATATATTTCCTATTTTAAGTATGTAGGTTCTCTAAGGTCTTGGTAGTACTAGAAAAAAAATAGTAAATATTTTTTAAATTAAATTATAATTATCATCAGAAATACCTCTTTAGGGATGTTAGTTTATTGATGGAATATGATATATTTTATAAATTTGTAAACATGGTAACCACTAACTTTTCCATTATTTTGTTTCATACACTGTAGAAAAATTGAGAAAAATAAGTAATTTGTTTTAATATATTTTTTGGTAGATAAATCTTATTATATATACCCTAATACTTATCTAGTTGTAGAATTCAATAGACTTCTTATCCTTATAGACCGTCCTCATACCATGATTTTGATGATATTTAAACACCACCTAATCATAATTTGTTTTCATTAAACCATAATATAAAACATATAACATGCAATTTATTTGTAAAATTTTGAATGTAATGTATTAAAAATTGATAAAAATCATCATGTATGGTTGATTTGTTGGTAATCTATGCATTGAATCCAAAAAATAAATATTTATTGTATCCAAATTGATTGTAATGAGCAACCAATGCTGCCTAATAAAAAGTAATAAGTAATGAAAGAAATTAAAATATATTTTATATGATTATATTATAGAGTTTTACCCCTACATCATGAGTATTAAGAATATTTTTTCATATATAGGTTTCTTTTCAAACATTATGACCATTTGGTCTATTATTTCTAAATTTTAATCGTCTTCTAATGATGTTTTGTGTGTGTGTAGAAGTGATGTGAGTACTAATGAGTTTAAATTTTTGTTCATAGGGGTTTCCCTTCACATATTACTCATATATGCACCCGCAAAAAACATGAATAATATTTAAATATAATAAACATAGTAGATCAAATATTGGACAAATAGATTATGAAAACAAACCTCATTTATATATTTACAACCAAGACTCCCAACCATATATGATTTAGGATTTCATTGACATTCTCAAGAACATGATGGTCTGTAATGGCCTCTCCATATAATTTTTCTTAAAAATAAATGATGGTCATATTACCATCTTTTAATGTTGCATCCACATGAACTTGTAATATTAGTAAATGCGGTAGTTGAAGTAACATGGAAAAGGTACTCTTTGAATCTCTTTTAGATTGATTGGTTAATCCTTTTTATTGTTTTTATTTAACTCAATGTTTCCTCTTCCTTTTCTACTTCTATAATAGTATTCCTTACTTGAGGCTTGTTTTCATTAATTGTTAAATATTTTTCAAAAAAATTAATTATAAAGAACATACATCATTGTCAATATGTCTTTTTACAAGATCAAATGGTCATACTATGAAAGTTATAATAGAAAGTTCTACTATGTGGACATACAAATCATTAAGGGGAATAGGTAGATCGATGCTTGGCTTGTGAGCTATGTGAATCCCTACTCCCATAGGATCTATTGGAGCTTATTTGTTGTGTAAAAAATCTCCTTGGATGTTTCACATTGTACCCCTCACAACAAAGTGATGAGTGGGTGGTGATATATATAAATCAAAATCAATTTCACCATGTATAATATTAACACAGGAAAGATATCAATATCTACCTGATTCACATTTTTTAGAAATAGTTATGAAAAAAATCAATTACCTTTGGTAAGTAAGACCTTTGAGGGGAATGACTAGCCTCAAATATAGGGGGGGGGGGTTCTATATCTTAATGTAGTGGTTGTTGTTGTGTTGTTTCTTCTCTTTGATTCCATCCCATAATATTCTCTAACAACTCATATCCTCAATTAATTTTTTTCTAGAACATTTATTTAGGCCTGCATCTCATCCTACTTATATTTATCCCCTTATGCATTTCTTTTCTCAAAATATGTTCTCAGAGACACTCCAAAACCTTCACCTCTTACGTGAACATATTGTTATGGTCACTTTAAGGCCACTAAAAGTAGTTATTCATAATAAAAAACTAATGACTATTATTGTGTATAAAATAAATAAAAAATGTAGGAAAAAATATTCATTATTATTTAATACCATTTTAAATCAGAAATTTTTTTTATTATGTTATACTAACACAGGATTCCTATAATATTTGTGTGTTTTCATCTACCAGTATTCCATATTTATTTTCACAAGCCTCCTTCCATAACACATGACATGAGATGGAAGTGGTTTGGATTTTGATACATTAATCTATATATAAACAAATGAATAAAATTATGTTATTATTTCATGATAAATTAAAGTATTATTGTATATTTAAAATACATAACATTATTTTCTCAAGTGAAGCATACCCCATCCTTTCTTTATAGTAGAGGTATGTTGGTTTTTATGCACATTGCTTATTTTTATCACCCGGTTATTATTTCATAAATTAAAAAATTATTAATAAAAGTGATTAATACATGTATTTACAAGTAAAGTATTATTGATCATAATGTATAGGAAATAATGAATGATAACCACTAAACACATTCAATGTTTCTTGGTTTATCACGTGTGTATATATCTGTGGTGGGTACGAGTTTACTTTCCCTTCAGCATCCCTGAGATGATGGTTTGTTAGAATTTTCCTAGACTCTATGAGCCTTTCCAAAAACCATTAATAAAAATTTTATTTGATATTAATATAGTATAAATGAACTCTGTAAGGGATAATAAAGAGTAAATAAACATTTTATTATTTTATTTTTTAGTAAAATAGAGAAAGTATATTAAAATTCTACCCTGATCTATCCTCAGATTAGTTCCTTCATCAAGGGAATAACACTATGATATGTATCTAAATCAATTGAAACATGAATTCAAGTGGTGAATCCAATGTTAGTACTGAAAATTAATTTTTTGTGGTTAGCGGGATGGTTGTGTTCATTCCACCTAACCTTGAATTCCCCCCCCACTTCTCACCTTAATAATTTTTGTTTAGACTATCACATTGCAACACTACTATTTTTCTCATCCATAGTTTATTATCACACCCCAACTCAAAACTACTATATATTTATTTTTTTATTTTTAGTTTTATTTATTTATCTCTATTTTTTGGAGGTTTTTCCTTAAAATTGGGAGTTTTTTGGGCATGCAGAGCCTGTAACATAGTTAGGGTTCATCTTTTTCGAAACAGTACAACAACCATGCAATAGAATCTATATTTTTTTAGAGTTATCTACATGGTCAACACATGGTTTTCCAAATAATGTTTCCTAACCATGTGTGGTACTCTAGAATAACAGTAGAGGGTATATGGTTGGAGCACAATTTTCTAAATTGCGTGACCAAATCTTGCGCAGTGTCTAGGTTCAATAAAAATGGAATTTCACCATTTTTTCACTTCTTGGGTTTTAACCAAAAATAACCCATCACCCCTCTTATTTGGCTTGCATGACTCCAAGGGTGATCCTTCTACACCTCTACCCTTGGTTCCTCTCCTCCTCCTAGTGGATTCTTGGGATTTCTTCAAGGTTTTTGTGTGAATCTTTAGGTTAGTATCCTCCTATATTTTTCCTCTCCTTCTTACTTTTATTTTCTCCTTGGTTCTTATTATTACTTGGTTTTCATGACCTAGTGTTCATGTTCCTTTTTCTTTAAATTGGGTTTTTTGTTTTCTAGGATTCCTCTTAGTCTATCTTGCCACTTTGGACCTCTTTGAGGTGGTTTTGAGCTACCATTGTCAAAGGTGAAAAGTTTTGAGGTCGGTTTGTAAGATCTAGAACTTTTCTAGATATGTCTCATGATCTTTTATAGGTACTATTTTACTATTATTTTGGTATACCTTGTGTGAGGTTTTTAGGGTGTTTCAAGGGAAAATTTGAGAATTTTTGAAGAATAGTGGCAATTCATGGTTACACACAATTTTCCCAAACTGTTTACCAACCCCCAACAAACCGTGCATCCCCAAACAAAGGGGGATTGAATGGTTTGCTCATAGTTTTTCAAACCATGTGTCATATTAATAGAAAATATTTTCCCCTAAGGGTAGGGTCACGGTTAAGGAACATGGTTTGGGAAAACTGTGCACACAGAAAATTAAACCCCCAAAAAATTATTTAAAAATTACCAAACCCCCAACTTATATCTACAAAAACCCCATATTGAACCTAACTAATTTTCCTTTGAATTTGGAGGATACTAGATGGATAAAAAGGCCTTATTAATTCCATTATTGATAAATTTATGATCTAATTGATAGATCTTCATCTCTCCCAGTAAGTAATCTCTCCCTGTGAGGTTTTCTCTCTCTCCCGTATATCTTTCCCAATTAAGAGGGATAAGTTTCCCTTGTTGGAGATGGTTTTGATCTATTTTATGATGGTTTTTGTTCCATTTTATTTTGGATCTAGTTTTTGGTTTTATATATCATTCTTCATTGTTCAATTGAACATTTCACTTCAATTTAAGGGTTTATGGTTTGGAAAATGACCATATGTGATCTTGAGGTAGGTGGTATAAATTTAAAATCCCATAGTATTGATTATGTTTTTTGTTTGGAAATGTGAATTATAAATTTTCATGCTTGAAAATCACTTCTTGAATTTTATTAATTAATTTGTTAATTAATTAATGGAAGATGTGATTATGAAATTGATTCGTTAATGGGGTTATGGAAATGGTCAATTGATGGGATTGTGGAATTGGTTAATTAATGGATGTTGAATTAATTGAATAAGGGAAATTAAGGGATGGTTTTATTGACCTTAAATTGTTAATGGTTTATTTGATTAAATGTTAATAGATGATTTAATGGTGAATGGTTCTTATTCTTCCATGTTATTAAAGTAGATAATTATGATTGAATTGATAATTGAAATGCTATACCATGATGTTAAATGATGATAAGAGGGTTAATGTTGATTAACCTTGTTAAATGTGATATAAGTGATATATGTTATTGATTGATAAATGGGGCATAGGACATGGACTCATGCTTCAAAAGACCACAGGTTCCTAACCATGACATTCTAGGCCCAAATTCATGCATGTGAATATTATCATATGGGATAGGGGCTGATGCTCCAAATACCCATGAGGTGTGGGACATAGTTTGATGCTTTAAATACTCATGGGGTGCTAGACATGATGTTCTATGACCATAATATTGGAAATGGACTATGGTTCCAAGTGGTTGTGCTATGAATTGAAATGAAATAGATAATGAAATCCCATTTTATAATGAATTGTGTTTACCTATGTGATATGGTTCAGACTCCAGAATGGGATGAAGTAGGTATTGATGATTCATGGTCATCATGAACCTGGGAAAAAATATGTGGTTAAATAAAGAATAACTAAATATGTAAACTTTTTTACTTTAATGATTGTATTTTATTATTTATACAACCACACACACTGTTATTTACTGGAAATTATTTTAGATGCTATTGGTGGTGGCCTACTGAGTTTTACTCACACACTACTTGGGATGGCTGATTGATACCCAAATATAATTCATGTTTACATGATAGAATAAGGGAAAGAGACCTATATTAAATGGCTGAGTTGGGATGGAGGATGGATGAGGGAACCATACATGGTGTCATGAAACTCTTGGAGTTTTCAATGACTCCATTCTTTTGGTTTTTTCATTATAAACTTTATACTTATTATGGAATGAAATATCTACTATTAGTTTTGGATATGGTTTCCTATTTTTTTCATCATATGATATTGGTTTTCTCTGGTTATAGTATTTTTCTTCTTATTGATTATTATCATCTCGTTATTTTTTATTTATTTCCATGGTTTTGATTCTTTGATATAGAGGGTATAGTCTCCCCATGTTATATATATTATTCCCTCACTGTTATTCAATAACCTCTAGCATATAGGGAGGTTCTCTTGAGGCCATGTGACCAACTGACTTGAGGTACCGACATGTGGAACCTGTATTGGGATATCACAAAGTGGTATAAAATGCATTTTATTTTCTTTTTATTTTTTCTTACTATTTTGAAAAGGTAGACAGGAGATTAGGATGAGTCAGTCCTTGGTTTAGAGTTCATTCATGGGATTAGATAACCCATGTGCTGGGGTAAAATCCAAGCACCCAGGGTGAGATTATTGTTATTGATGTGTGTTGTAACAATTGGATGTTATTTCACCTTAAGTGATAAACTTATTGTGTGATGTTATTATTGTTTCTGAGATTTTATGAGATTTGGATTATGGACTGGTATGGAATGAGAGTTCAATATGCATGAATCATTCTAGGCACTCAGGAATTATTGTAACATGCATCATTTTTAGGCACACATGGGAAAGAAGGTTCTGGTAAAGTTATTAAAATTGAAATATTTTTCTTTTATTGTGTAATTGAACTAAAAAAAGTGCTTAATATGAATTTAAAATTTTTAAAATGATGAAAAATGTGGAAAATGGGTGTCTAATAAGAAACTGGGTTAATGAGAATGTGTTTACCCTTTTTTAACCAAGACCTAGATGAGGGATGGTTAAGGGTAGTGATAGTGCCTCAGTTTTGACCATGTGGAAGGTTATGGGGGATGAATTGTTATGGATTTATGTGAATTCCTGTAAATGTGTTAATAATGGTGTGTAATGTGTCCTAAGATGTGTGTTTTAAATTTTAGAGATATGCCTCCATGATGATGATTGTTGATAGAATGATAGGAGTACATGGATGTAAATGTACCTCTAATAGTGGAACTTGAGGCTCTGATAGTTCTAGGTGAGGGAGTTGGAGAGTAGTTCCTTGATATATTTTCTCACTTTATATAGTTTATGGAAAGAGACCCGGGGCGGGTTGTGAAAAGTATGTCTGAATTAACATGGGAGTTTCAATTGCATCACCCTCTGAATTTCAATAGAGAGGGTGGACCTACGATATTTGAGTTTTGGATTGAGTCTATCCAGATTATTATTGAGAACATAGAGATTCCTGGTAATAAAAGTGTCAAATGGGAATCTTATATGTTGTGAGGATCAGTGAAGTGATGGTGGGATATTCAGGATTAGAGTGAGAACCTAAAAAACATGATACAGTAGGACTTCCAAGAGAAGTTCTTGGATTACTTTTATCTAGAGACACTGAGACTGGTGAGGGAATCTAAGTTTATGAGGCTGACCTAGGGGATTATATCCATGATGGACTATTCTGGTCACTTTACTGACTTGTAGTGCTTTTCTATAGTTCTATAAGGGGATGATACAGACATAGAAATACATTTTTAGGATGGGATTAAATATGAGATTAAGTCCCAGGTTAACATATTTAGGTTAAAGAAGTTTGTTGAGGTAGTTTATTAGGCTCTCATCTCTGAGGGGAACCTAAAGGATGCTTCCAATGGAGGAAAGTGGTTTCTGTTGGATGATTAGGAGGTAATAATTATGAGATTAGGAATCATCACTATGAGAATGTTGACTAGATTAGTGGAAAGAATAGTGTTTAGGGGGAAGGATTAGTTACTTTGGATCTTACCTGAGTGCTCTTACACCATTGTGGTAGGCCGATTAACTTTTGTAGACATTTTCCCTGACCATCAGTAGAGTGAAAATCTTGTGGAAGGATGGGACATCTATATTAGTTCTGCATGAACCCACAATAGATGGGTAATGATGGAGGAGACATGCAAAATCAGAGTTCTGGAAAGGGATCTTAAATCCCATACCAGTATAGCAGTTAGATTTATACTATCCATGGTGGCTGAGGAAGTGTATGAGGTGCTTATGGGAAAGGGAACCCATACCAGTAGAGTGGTTCATCTCAGGGTACTTAGATTTCATCATAGGGAAGAGAGGAAGGATAGTTGTATTCAGTTCATCTTATACTTGTGGACAACAAGGCTGGACCATCGATAGTTAGAGGTACTATTCTTGTAGTTTATACATTTTATAGTGCCTTATTTGATATCAATTCCTCTCATTCCTTTATATCCTCACAATTTTTGAAAGGGTTGATTCTGTAAGTAGAGTTTGTGAGTAGGGTTAGGACGATCAATACACCATTGGGATTATGATCAAGAGACATTTGTTTATGAAAGGGATTTTCTCTCGAGGTTGGGGAGTTTAATTTCCTTTGGGACCTCTATATTCTGGATATGTCAGGTTTCAACTTGATTTTGGGTATGTAATGATAGGTATCATACCGATACCACATAGATTGTTACTATAGGAGAGTGATGTTTACATCTCATAAGGGTGAAAATTATTTTCATCGTGGAGAGTGGGATATCCAAGAAGGCCATGCAGGGATATTTCCTCAGCAACTAGGGGATCTCACCACCTAGGTTACAAGTCTATTTCTAGATGATGGAGGTATAGAGTATGATGTATTTACACCCATAGTGGATAGGTTCTAGGACATGTTTCCTAAGGAATTATCAAGGATGACACCCAAGAGAGATGTGGAATTTAAAATTAATCTCATTCATGTAGTTTAACCAGTTTCTATTACACCATATAGAATAAAAACAATAGAGATTTAAGATATCAAGACTCAACTAGAAGAGTTTATGGATAAGGGGGTTATCCTTCTGAGCACATCACCTTGGGGTTCTCTATTTTTGTTTTCTAAAAAGGCTGGTGGGATGTTGAACTTATGTGTTTATTACCAGAAGTTTAACTAGATTATAGTGAAGAACCGATATCCTATTCTGTGTATCGATGATCACATTGAATAGTTGAGAGGATCTTGTGTCTTCTCTAATATTGACTTGAGATCTGGGTATCATCAGTTGAGAGTTCGAACTTATGATATACCATGAAATTATTTTTAATGTAAGTATGGTCTTTATGAGTTCTTCCTAATACCGTTTGGGTTGATGACAAATCCTACAATGTTTACGGACTCAATGGATATAATATTCCACCAGTACCTGGATTAATTTTTGGTGGTGTTTTTGGATGACATCTTAGTGTACTCTAAGACTCATAATGATCATTCCCAACATATTGACATCATCTTGAGTACCCTAAGAGATCATTTGCTATAAGATAATATATCTAAGTTTCAATTCTAGATCTACAGGGTACACTTCTTAGGTCACATCATCTTAGAGGAAGGTGTGTTAGTGGACCTAGATAAGGTACCTATAATTTTTTCTTATGAGTATCCCAAGATTTTTTTTGATATTCTTAGTTTTCTAGGATTGGAAGGTTATTATTGAAGGTTCATCCATGAATTTTTCCTCTTAGTAGTACCTCTTTTAGGATTTAACAGGAAGGGGTTAAATTTTTAATGGTCCGAAGAATGTGAGAATTCTTTCAATGAGTTTAAGGAGTAGTTGAAAAATGCCCTGATCTTGATCCTACCAGAGCCAGGGGATGAGTACACAATGTTTTGTGACACATATGATATCGATCTTGGAGTAGTGTTGATGTAGGGATATTGAGTTTTGGTGTATGAGTCACAACATTTGAAGCCACATGAACAGAACTACCCTACACATGACCTCAAGTTAGATACAATTGTTTATTCTTTGAAGTGTTTGTGGCATTTTCTTTTGGGTGAAAATTTTACTGTGTATATCAACCAAAAGAGATTAATGCACATTTTTCCCAATGAGATTTAAATCCCCAAAAGTGGAGGTGAGTTTAGTATATGAAATCATTTCATTTTGAGGTTTCATATATGTCCAGGAAGGGAAACAATGTTGTTGAAGCTTTGAGCAGGAAAACTTAGGTTTAGGCAGTTCAAGAGTCTATTTATGAGTGGAGGATGGTGACTTTTCTAGCTGAGATGCATGTTGTGGTTCAGGAGGGATAAGAGAAGATTAATATCATATCTATATCAATGGAGTCTAAACTCTTAATATGGACCAAGGAGAGGTAATATCAGGATCCGAAATGTTTTTACTTAAGGTAAATCCTTGAAGGTGGAGAGTCACCTTCTGATTAGAAAATAGATGAGGATAAGATCAACTATGTCTACGACTGTGTTGTTGTGCCTATATGTATGAGAGAAAATGATGTATGGGTTTCATGCCTCAAAGTGGGCGGTACTTACAATTTTGAATAAAATGTACTATCTCCTGTATTGATAATATTAGTGGTTGAGGATGAAAAAGGATATTGCAGGGTTCGTGACACAATGCTACACTTGTCAATAGGTGAAGGCCAAGCATAAATAACCTAGAGGTTTACTACATCTATTTACCATTATGGAATGGAAGCAGGATGATGTTATCATGTATTTTTTGGTGGGTATCCTAAGGATGACATATAATAATGATTCTATTTTGGTGGTTGTATACCGACTGACAAAATTAGCATATTTATTGCTAATATGAAATACTTTCTCAGTGGATCAGTTGATATACATGTATATTCAGAAGATATTCTATTTTCATGGATTACCAAAGAGAATAGTTTGATACCATGACTCATGTTTTACTTCATGCTTCTGGAAGGGATTACAGAAAGCGTTGGGTGCACGAGAATTTATGAGTACATATTTCTACCCACATATGGACGGGTAGTTGGAATGTACTATTTAGGTACTTAAGGATATGTTACGAGCATGCATTATTGACTTTGGTGGGTCTTGGGAGAAGAAATTAGCACTTTTTGAGTTCCTCTATTACAATATTTATTAGGATACTATAAATATAGAACCATTTAAGAAACTTTATGGTTGGCCATGCCGATCACCTCTATGTTGGATGGAGCCAAGTGAGTCAGGGTTGTTGGGAAAGAGTCTCATGTAGGAGATGTTAGAGTAGATCTAACTAATTCAAAAATGTATGGATACAGCTTAGAGTAGACATGAGTTATATGCTAATAGATGACGTCGACCCCTTGATTTTACAGTGGGTGATCATGCTTTCCTTCAGGTGTCACCTAGATTGGGTCACCATAGGATTCAAAGGTAGGGAAAGTTGGTGCCTAGGTTTGTTGGACTGTTTGATGTTGGGGAGAGAATCAAGCCGATGGTGTAATGATTGGATCTTACACAGAGGTACAATGCTATGCACAATGTTTTTCATGTGCCATAACTTCAATGGCATCACCTCAACAATCCTAATTTGATCAATTTTGATGATGTTGAGCTTGAGACCAATTCATCCTTTTAGGAGCATCCGATACATGTATTGGATCATAGTGAGAAAGTGTTGCGGGGAAAGACCGTGCCAATAATTTGAGCATTGTGGAAACATGGATGTGTTTAAGAGGAAACATGGGAGAGAGAAGTGAATATGATGTCTCTATGGCCCAAAATTTTTTACTTAAAAATCTTATAGATGCTTGGGATTACAGCTCAAGGATTAACTGTTATAATGTGGGGGGGATTGTAATCTCCCTACCCTTTCTAGTGATGTATCATTCTCATTTACAAGTACCTTTTCACCCTTATTTTGTTATAACTTGGGTGGGTTTTTTGCTTCAGGTGAAAATTTGATACTTTTGGAAGAAGAGGGGTAGTGCACGGTTGGCATATGATTTTCCCAAACTGTGCACCTACCCCTATAAAACCATGAGTCCCCTAACAGAGGGGTTTTTTCTGGCTGGTGCATGGGTTTTCAAACTGTGCACCCTCTTAGGAGAAACTGTGTTCCCCTAAGGGGGGGGGATATAGTTAAGGCACATAGTTTGGGAAAACCATAAGACATGTAAAAGAAATCGTGAACAAAGAAAATTAACCCCCCCCCCAAATTACTTAAAAATTATTAAACCCCCTACTTATATCTCTAAACACCCCAGATCAAACCTAACTCATTTTGATTCAAAATTAGAGGATCCTGGATGAATTCCAAGGACTTAGGAACTCTTTTCTTGATGTATTGAAGATCCAATTGATGGATATGCACCTCTCCCAGTAAGTAATCTCTCACCATGTGGTTTTCTCACTCTCCCATATCTCTTTCCTAATAAAGAGGGATAAGTTTTCCCCCATTGGATATTGTTTAGATCTAGGTTATGATGGTTGTTGTTCCTTTTGATCTTGGATATAGGTTTTGTTTATATAACTTGTTCTTCATTGTGAAATTGAACATTCCACTTCAATTTGGGTGTTTTTAGTTTGGAAAACACTCGTCAATGATCATGAGTGTAATGGCCCGAACCTCTCCGGTCCATTCCTCTGCAGAAATCTGGTGTTTGAGGTGTTATGGGAGGTCAAGGTGACTTATCCCCAACACCTTTCCAAATTTCCAATTCTGTGAATAGTTCCATTGGTAAGACCGATGTGAACAGTTCCATCAGTGAGACCGATATGAATAGTTCTATCCATGAGATCGATGCGAACAGTTCCATTGGTGAGACCGATGCAAACTGTTCCATCGGCGAGACTGATGAGAACAGTTCCATCGGTGAGACCAGTGCAAATAGTTACATCAGTGAAACCTATGGGAACCGTTCCATCAATGAGACTGATGCGAACAGTTCCATTGTTGAGACCGATGCGAACAGTTCCATCGGTGAGAGTGATGCGAACAGTTCCATCGGTAAGACCGATGCGAACAGTTCCATCAGTGAGACCGATGTGAATAGTTCCATTGGTGAGACCAATGTGAACAATTCCATTGGTTATTCATTCTGTGAACAATACCATCAGTATCAGTGAGTCATTCTGTGAATAGTACCATCAGTATTGGTGAGTCATTCTGTGAACAGTACCATCGGTATCAGTGAGACATTCTGTGAACAATGTCATTGGTATCAGTGAGTCATTCTATGAAAAGTACCATCAATATCAGTGAGTCATTCTATAAATAGTACCATCAGTATCGGTGAGTCATTATCTAAACAGTACCATCGGTATCAGTGAGTCATTCTGTAAACAGTTCCATCGGTATCGGTGAGTCATTTTGTGAACCGTACTATCAGTATCGGTGAGTCATTCTGTGAATAGTACCATCAGTATCAGTGAGTCATTTTTTGAACAGTACCATCAGTATCGGTGAGTCATTATATAAAGATTACCATCAGTATCAGTGAGTCATTTTGTGAACAGTACCATCGGTATCGGTGAGTCATTCTGTGAATAGTTCCATCGGTATCAGTGATTCATTATATGAATAGTGCCATCAGTATCGGTGAGTCATTTTGTGAATAGTTCCATCAGTATTGGTGAGTCATTCTGTGAACAATGTTTCCAAGATTTTTAGGTGTACAGTGTTTCCATGATCGGTTGGTGTATAGTGTTTGCAGGATCGTGTATAGTGTTTCCAACTTCCTACAGTTTCACCCCTTTGACATTTTCTTTGATGTAAAATGAATTTAAGGCCTTAATTTAATGTATTTAAGGCCGAATCAAATCCCATAACTCCTATATTAATTTTACTAAGGCTTGAGATGATTTTACTTGGTCAAACTACATGGTTTAATGTGATCCAGTTTTAATGGAAAATCCAACATATCTTAAACCTGATCCGTAAATATTTTAAAGGGATGAGATATCTTCCTCCCCTATTATACCTTCTTTTTCCTTGGTGAGAGATTCTATAAAATTTCTTTCTTTTCATATGAGCGGTGTAATCGAACCTTAATCCTTGGATTGTTTCCCCCTTGAAGTTTCTTCCTGCTGCATGCGCACCCCTGTTTTGGTGCAAGCAGCAAATGTCGATCCTTCATCAATAAAAGGTATGATCTACCTCTGTTCTTGTGTTTTATTTGATCCTTATCCTCCTATTTCTCCTTTCCATGCTATGGTGTGTGTTCTCCATGCTTCTAATGGAGTTTTTTTGGCTGTTGGATGGTGTAGTTGTGCCGCGACATCCTCAGGTGGATACAATTATCACATAGGAGGAGATCATAATCTGTTGTGTGGATCGTTCTTGTATAAAGAACACCAAGAACCATTTGAGGTAGGGGATTTATTGCTTCTCTATTATTTTACATGAAACTATATAGTTAGTAGGTTTTAGCCCACCAGATCACAGTGAAATTGACATAATAAATATTTAAACCAGATAAATAAATTGATATCAATTGTATGTTATTTCCTATTGTTTTGTAAGATAGTGTGATATCTATGATTTATTTGATTAGCTTTTTGTTATTGATGGAAATTTTTAAAGAAATTAAACTGGGATTAATTGTAAATTAATTTTCAAATATAAAGAGGCATGTAAATGAACCTGGTTCTTCTTGTTGTAATTTCATGTTAATCAAATTGATGCAATAAGAATGTTTAATCAATTTGTGATAACTTACTGTTTAGGTTTCCCATAGTTGGAACCTGCAAATAATAAACTAGTTAATTCCATATGGATTAAATGAATGGTTGTTTGATAAAATATAATGCCTAGTAGGGTTCTGAGTTACCCTCTTGCTTGCTTAAGGGCTAAGAGCTCAATTGATATGATGTTTATTTTCCAACTGCTTGTGTTGTGATGTGAGCCTGGAAGGATGTTGTGATATGTGGGGGCAGGGAAGCCTATTGGCAGTGGTAGCATTTGATGCCTAGAGTGGTGAGATGCATCGATTTATGCATGTGGGGTTGGGGAGGACACCTGGGATGATGAAACAGGTTAGATGTGAGTATTTGGATGCTTGCTAATTCTTGTTGGTTGTTTATCTTGTTTAATTTTCCCATTGCTCAAGGAAGATGGTTTGCTTACCCTCATTCCAAAAGGGGCGAAGATGCGTGGGGTATGCCATATTCTTTCTGTGTTTAGCTTCCCAAGGGAGGATGGGTTTACGATCCTGCTATAGGTGGGAAAGACTCGACAGGTAGTTCACCTACTCACCGTGTTGAGCCCCTTGCATTTAGTAGCTTAGAATTTTTTTCTATAATTCCTGGGAATATGGTAAAGTAATACTGTTAATAAATGATTGAATAAATGATGTTAAACCATGGGGTTAGAGTCTGCTGGGACGCAATGATGAGGTTGTAATTTAATGGAATAGTGGACCTTGGGTGTGATGCTAGTGAAATATAACATGGTTTCGTTAATGGTTAATTAATTCTTAAAGAATTAATTAACATAAAGTGAAACTGATAAAAAGGGAATGAAGTAATGTAATAAAACTATTTAAATGGTTGTGTGATTATAGGATACCTAGTCTTAGAAGTTGCAGTTGGGTGTCTGAGAGATGTTATCTATAGTTGAGTCTAAGACTAGGTTATGCCCATAGTGTGGTTGTGAGCTATATTATATTCTGTACTTTTTGTGTTTCTACACGATACTCCACCCAGTTAGTTAGGGAAACTGATACCCCGGGGATTCTGAGCCCTGGGGGGTGTTTTCTCCAACATTTCAGTGGGAGGATGGATAGTTGACTACCCCCTTTGGCCCCACTCTCTTCTCTTGGTAGTTACTTGTGCTAGTAGGCACATTAGTTAGTTTTCCCCATATATGTGTGTAGAGGGATATAATAGATTGTGGTTATTCACATACATATATTCTGGATATAGTTTCCTATGGACTACTATTGGTGTAACATGTATAAGCTGTGATGGCTTTAGGATCCTTAATCAGCGTATGGGATGTAATGGCTTGAGGTATAATGCCCAATGTATGATACACGTTATGCGAGTTGTGGTGGATCCTAGAAAATACATGGTTACTTTTTTTACATGGACATGGTGGTTTTGTTGCATGAGGTGCATGTTGTGGTGATTTTCCCAAGTGTTTGCAGGCAAGCCTTTTTAGAGAGATATGCTTTAGACATGTGATGTTGGGGAAAAGCGGAAAACCAGTTGGGAAGTATTAGTGGGGTACCCTTGATATTATTTATTATATTATATACTCTTTTATGATATACTTGGAGAGAGAAGCCATGGTGAGGCTGGGAACTTAGTATACCTGTTCATGTGACGAGTTAGTTTCACTTGTTGTTCACTTTGCTTTATCATGCTTTATTTACTTTTTCATGAGAGGCTTCGGGGAGTATCCTACTAAGTATACTGTTATACTCACCCTATGTATATATAAACTTATTTTCATGTCAGTTGTAATAGGTTGGATATCGGGCTGGTTACTACTAGCTTGGGGTTGTATGAGCTGTTCGGGCTTCATGGTCGCTACTGTTTTTACTTGGTTTTGGGTACTTGCAGTTTTCCCCTTTCAGTTGTATTATTTTTTCATGACATTACATATGTGTACTTGGGATTTATTTTATATTTCTATCTGAGTTGTATTTGGTTGGAATATGTATTATCTCTCTCTTTCGCATGTGTTCTCTTAGAGAGTAATGCCTCCCATTTGTGTGTTTACTATACCCTTGGTGCTAGTCACCAACTCGGGGCCTACTGGAGGTAGGACTTGGGGGTCATTATCTCTCTTATCACATTTCCAGCCTAGGAAGGGTACACCTTGTAGGGAGGGGTTCATGATAGAGTGGTATCATAGTTCTGGTTGAGCGACAGGATGAAGTTTGGTGTTAGGCACAGGTGAGGTTGCATGGGTTGGTAGGGAAATAGTGTCATTCAAGTTTAGAAAGTGATGTAAACACTAGAGACCAACTAAGACATAGGAATTTAGGGCCCCCTGTGATCTGATGCACAAACCTTTACGTTTACAATGGATACTAAACATGGTGATACGAGTTATGGGGTAGAGACCTAGGAAAGGATCATGTATCATTATTCTTTGTGCCTGTGTTTTAATGGGTAGACCTTGGGATAGGTTAACCTAAAATGAATAATAGAAAACAATTAATTAATTAATGCTGAGTCTTCCATATTCCAGGTTTAGGAGCTCTAATAATTTTTTTTATTTTGTAGGTATGGCTCCAAGTCGACGTCCTCATCAATTTCACGTAGAAGATGTCCAGAAATCTATGCCAACATATCGCCGCAGGGTAGAGGTTGACGATGAAGACACCTAGAGGAGAAAACTTCACAATTTTCAGCACCAGAGTCTATAGAATTACAAGGGCTCCGTTTAGGATGCATTCACATAATACTTGTTGGAGGAGGTGGAGATAGGATTCAGTTCGATCCATGCTCGGAAGGAGCACTGAGTGTCTTTGGTTGTGACGATGCTGCGTGGAGCAGTGAGGTAGTGGTGGTTCTTGTTCCTCAAGGATCGCAAGGAGTTAGAGATCACTTGGGAGGATTTCTAAGACAAATTTAGAGTTGAGTTTATTTCTTTGATTGTAAAGGTGTCCAATCACCAAGAGATTCTTACCCTTAGACAAGGGATCTCTAGTGTGTGAGAGTTTGGAATCCATTTCCAGAACCTTTTATGATATGATTCCGACCTGTTTTCAGATGAGGAGGCCAGGGCGAGTCATTTTGGTAAGGCTTTACATCCAGAGATCCAGTTCTAGGTTACCCCATTTATGCTGAGGACATATCTTGAGGTGATGGAAAGGGAAAAGGTCATTGAGAGGACATTAGACAGAACCTGATCGTCATGATAGGGGAGTCATCGTGATTCCTCAGGAAGTAGAGCTATGGTCTGAGGTTCCCGCGTTTTTAGGGTATAAGAGTTTCTGTTTGGCCGGGGGTAGGTCCCAACCCTCAGCATCTCATTTATCTTGGGGAAGTGGCTCTCAGAACTATGCCAAGGGACCATGCACTTATTTTTATTATGGCGGTCAAGGTCATTAGCAGCGAGAGTTTCCAACCTTTTAGAGAAGACATCATGAACCAGGTGTTCCGCTCCAGATTCCTCCGCTGAGGTAGTTCTAGATGAGGAAGAAGTAGCAGGTTTCACCATCTTTAGATCAACAGAGATTAGATGGGATAGACATTGGACAACCCCGTGATCCTCCCCATCCTTAGAGAGCAGAGCGCGACCATGGTGGTGGTCATCATCAGGGTCAAAGAGGCCATGAAGGAGGTCATGGTCAGCTTCATGCTTTAGAGTTGCCAGCGCCTGGTGAGCCAAACATCATTTGAGGTACCTTTTTCTTGTTTTCTACTTAGGTGTATGCCTTATTTGATATGGGAGTGACACACTCCTTCATATCACCTATACTTGTCCAAGCTTTGGGACTTGAGGTAGAGAGGCTTCCAGTTCCCTTGGTGTTGACTATGCCAGTTGGAGGTCGAGCTAACTTGTTTGAAGTATGTAGAGAATTTGAGCTAGTGTAGGGGAAACACTGCTCTTGGGGACATTTCCTATGTTTACGGATACAACCATATTATTTCATACTTGTCATGGATTGGTTGTATTTGGTTCAAGCTATTGTGTATTGCTTCAGGAGGCATGTGGTGTTCTTCGATGCAGATGGAGAGCCAGCGGTGTTTGTTGGTGAGCGAGACACTCGTATGGGTCAGAGGCGTGTTTCGTCCTTATCATCCATGATGGCTGAGATGATGTTGAGTTATTCATAGGTTTAACAGTTGGTGTTTCCTAGGGTTGTAGAAGAGTACCCTGATGTCTTTCCAGAAGAGGTTGTAGCATTACCCCCTCGACGAGAGATCAAGTTTGGGATCAAACTACAACCATGAGCATCTCACATCTCTATGTATCTATATAGGATGGCCCCTTCTGAGCTACAAGATCTATGTATATATCTTGACGGTCTATTAGAGTGCAGTTTTGTTTGGCTGAGTGTGTCACCATGGGGCACACCGATTTTGTTCTTGAATAAGGCTGATGACAGTTTGCATTTGTGTATCGATTATCATCACTTAAACAAAGTGATAGTGAAGAATTGCTATCCTCTTACATGGATTAAAGATTTATTCAATTAACTAAAGGGTGAAAGTTTGTTCTCAAAGATTGAATTGTGGTCAGGATATCATCATATGCGTGTGAAGGATGAGGATATCTCAAATACTACTTTTCGTTGTCATCATGGGAATTATGAGTTCGTTGTAATTCCATTCGGTGTGACGAATTATCCAGCTGTGTTCATGGGATTGATGAATGCTATATTCCATGAGTTTCTGGATAAGTTTGTGGTGGTTTTCATCGATGACATCCTTGTGTACTCCATGTCTGAGGAGGATCATGCAAAGAATCTACACACCGTTTTTTGAGCTATTCATCAACATCAGATGTTTGGGAAGTTGTCGAAGTGCGAGTTTTGGGCTCGATAAGTCTGTTTCTTAGGTCATGTTGTTTCCTAGAAGGGAGTAGCTGTGGATCCATCAAAGATAGAATCCATTGTGTCTTTGGAATCCCCCAATATACTGGAAAAGGTGAGAAGTTTCCTTGGTCTTCAAGGATACTAAAGGAGGTTCTTAGCTGATTTCTCTCAGGTTGGGACTCCTCTGACATCATTGATTAATAAGGATCAGGAATTCGTGTGGATTGATCAGTATCAGGCATCTTTCAAGTATCTTAAGGAGAAGTTGGTAAGTGATCCAGTTCTTTTTCTTCCATCAGAGGGAGTTCAGTTTAATGTTTTCTATGATGATTCGCATTTGGGGTTAGGATTTGTTATGATGCAGAAACGATCAACTATTTCTTATGGGTCTCAGTAGTTGTGTAACCATGAACATAACTATGCCACCCATGATCTTGAGTTGGCATCCATGGTGTTTTCTTTGAAGTTGTGAAGACATTACCTCATTGATGAGCGCTTTGTGGTTTTCACCAATCATAAGAGCCCAAGGTATGTTTTCTCCCAACGTGACTTGAACTTGCAAAAAAGTAGGTGTATGAAGTTCTTATAGGAATACGACTTTGAAATATCATATACCCCCGGAAAGGGGAATGTTGTAGCTGATGCACTGAGCAGGAAGTCACGTAGTGATGCAGTGCGTGAATTTGGTGATTCTTGGAGAGCAATGGAAGAAATTTCAGCATTACATCTCAATATGGGACAATTTGGGAGAATAGTTTGTATTTTTCAGATGACAGTGCATTCATCTCTGGTTCAATAGGTGGAAGAGTCCCAATTGGGGGATCTAGAGGTGGAGTTTTGGAGAGACCAAGTTGTTTGTGGTGAGGCCCCTGATGGTTGGTCTGAGGATGAACAACACTGTGTGTTGTATCATGGAAGGATATTTGTTCCTTTGGTGATGCATGAGATAGTTCTAAGAGAGTTCCATAGTTCGCCTTTAGTGGTTCATCCTGGCATGACAAAGATGTACTGAGCCTTGAGGAGTCAGTTTTGGTGGCCTGGGCTAAAGCATGCAGTTTTGGAGTTTGTGTCTTGATGTTTGGTCTTCCAGATGGTGAAGGCCGAGCATCGTGTCCCCAGTGGTTTTATCCAGCCATTAGATATTCCTCAGTGGAAGTGGGAGGACATCTCAATGGACTTTTTTATTGGTTTACCTCGATCTCAGAGAGTCTATGACGCTATTTGGGTGGTATTTGATCATTTAACAAAGTCGTCCCACTTTATAGCAATCAAGGAATTGAGATTAGTGGAAGTTTTTTCAAGCCAATATCTAGAGGAGGTGGTGAGACTTCATGGGGTCCCAAGGATGATCATTTCTGATCGAGATCCTCATTTTAACTCCAGGGTGTGGAAAGGTATCCAACATTGTTTTGTTTCTTAGCTATTTTTTAGCACTGATTTTCATTCGCAGACAGACAGTCAGATAGAGCGGACTATCCAGACTCTTGAATACATGTTGCACACTTGTGTCATGGATTTGGGAGGTTCTTGGATGAGGCACTTACCCTTGGTGGAGTTCTCTTACAACAATATTTTTCACTCTACAATCGGTATGATGCTGTTTGAATCCTTGTATGGCTAACCTTTCCATTTTCCATTATGCTGGACTGGGGTCGAAGAGTCAGCAATTCTCGGACCGGAACTAGTGCAGAATATGACAGAGATGGTTTAGGTGATTATTGAGAGGATGAAGGAAATACAAGATCATCAGAAATCATATGCCAATCAAAGGAGGATACCTTTGGAGTTTTATTTTGGGTATCACGTGTTTTTGAAGGTGACTCCCCATCATGGGCAGCAACGGTTTGGTCATGGGAGTAAGATGTCTCCCCGGTTTGTTGGGCCTTTCGAAGTGTTGGCTCGTGTTCGAGCCGTGGAATATCAAGTAGCAATTCCCCCACAAATTATCTGGATACATGATATTTTTCATGTGTCACAACTCCATCATTATCTTCATTATGACTCTCATGCCATCGATTGGGGAGATATCGATGTTGATGAGGATGCAACCTTTGAGGAGAGGCCTGTGGAGATACAAGACCAAAAAGAGAAGGTATTTCACAAGCATTCTATTCACTTGGTTTGTGTCGTGTGGCGACACAGTGGTGTGGAGGAGAGTACATGAGAACCTGAGTCACAGATACATGCTCAGTACCCTGAGTTGTTTTATTTTTAATTCCTTTCATGTAAATTTTTTTTCACTTTGTTGTTGTAGACCTTTCATGTTTATGAGATGGTTTTATTTGGTTAATTCTTATGGATTTATCTCTTTTGAGAGGTATCTCGATGCGTGGTTTTTCAGACCCTGTTTCTATTTCCCTTTAGTTGGGTTTTGAATTCTCAAGGATGAGAATGTTTTAAGAGGTATCTAATGCAATGGAACAGACCTCTCTAGTCCATTCATCTATGGAAATCTGGTGTTTGAGGTGTTCTGGGAGGTCAATGTGACTTATCCCCAACACTTTTCCAAATTTACAATTTTGCGAATGGTGAGACCAATGTGAACAGTTCCATTGATGAGACCGATGCGAACAGTTCCAATGGTGAGACCGATGCGAACAGTTCCATCGGTGAGGCTGATGTGAAAAGTTCCATTGGTGAGCCCGATGTGAATAGTTCCATCGGTGAGACCGATTCCAACAATTCCATCAGTGAGACTGATGCCAACAGTTCCATCGGTGAGACCGATGCCAACAGTTCCATCGGTGAGACCGATGTGAACAGTTCCATCAGTGAGACCGATGTGAACAATGCCATTGGTGAGCCATTATATGAATAGTAACATCAGTATTGGTGAGTCATTATGTGAACAGTACCATCAGTATTGGTGAGTCATTTTGTGAATAGTACCATCGGTATTGGTGAGTCATTCTGTGAACAGTGTCATCAGTATCGGTGAGTCATTCTGTGAACAATACCATTAATATCAGGGAGTCATTCTGTGAACAGTACCATCAGTATCAATGATTTATTCTGTGAACAGTACCATCAGTAACAGTGAGTCATTCTGTGAACAATACCATCGGTATTGGTGATTCATTCTATGAACCGTACCATTAGTATCTGTGAGTCATTCTGTGAACATCACCATCAGTATTGATGGGTCATTCTGTGAACAGTACCATCGATATTGGTGAGTCATTCTATGAACAATACCACTGATATTGGTGAGTCATTCTGTGAATAGTACCATTAGTATCAGCGAGTCATTCTGTGAATAGTGCCACTAGTATCGGTTATTCATTCTATGAATAGTTCCATCGGTATTGGGGAGGTGATCGTAATCCGTTGTGTGAATCATTCTCGTATAAAGAATGTCAAGAACTGTTTGAGGTAGGGGATTCTTTGCTTCTCTATTCTTTTACATGCAACTGTAGAGTTAGCATGTTTTAGCCCACTAGATCACAATGGAATTGACACAATAAATATTTGAACCCGATAAATAAATTGATATTGATCGTATTTTATTTCCTCTTGTTTTGTTAGATAGTTTGATATCTATGCTTTATTTTTTTATCTTTTTTTTATTGATGGAAATTGGTAAAGAATGTAAACTGGGATTAATTGTAAATTAATTGTCAAAGTTAAAGAGGCATGTAAATGAATCTGGTTCTTTTTGTTGTAATTTTATCTTAATCAAATTGATGTAGAAAGCATGTTTAATCAATTTGTGATAACTTACTGTTTAGTTTTCCCATAGTTGTAACCTGAAAATAATAAATCGGTTAATTCCATATGGATTAAATGACTGTTTGTTTGATAAAATATAATGCCTCGTAGGGTTCTGAGTTACCCTCTTCCTTGCTTAAGGGATAAGAGCCCAGTTGATATGATGTTTGTTTTCCTACTGCTTGTGTTGTGATGTGAGTTTGGAAGGCTGTTGTGATATGTGGGGGTAGGAAAGCCTATTGGTTGTGGTAGTAGTTTACGCCTAGAGTGGAGAGATGCATCGGTTTATGCATGTGGGTGTCAGGGAGGACACCGAGGACGATGAAGCAGGTTGGATGTGAATATTTGGATGCTTGCTGATTCTTGTTGGTTGTTTATATTATTTACTTTCCCCACTGTTCAAGGAAGCTAGTTTGCTTACCCTCCTTTCAAAAGGGGTGAAGATGCATGGGGTATTCCATGTGCTTTCCATGTTTAGCTTCCCAAGGGAGGATGAGTCTACGCTCTTGGTATAAGTGGAAAATAATCGACGGGTAGTTAACCTACTCACCGTGTTGAGCCCCTTGTGTTTAGTATCTTAGAATGTTTTTATAGAATGCCTAGGAATATGGGAAAGTAATGATGTTAATAAATGATTGAATAAATTATGTTAACCCATGGGGTTGGAGCCTACTGGGACGCAATGCTGAGGTTGTAATTTAATGGAACAGTGGACCTTGGGTGTGATGCTAGTGAAATATAATGTGGTTTAATTAATGGTTAATTAATGTTTAACAAATTAATTAACGTAAATTGAAACTGATAAAAAGGGAATTAAGTAATGTAATAAAACTCTTTAAATGGTTGTGTGATTATAGGATACCTAGTCTTAGAAGTGGCAGCCAGGAGTTCAAGATACATTAACTACAGTTGAGACTAAGACTAGGTTATTATTATAGTGTGGTTGTAAGCTATAGTATATTATGTAATTTTTTTATTTCTATAGCCTACTCCACCCCGCCAGTTAGTGAATTGACACCCTGTGGATTTTGAGCCTTGGGGGGGTGTTTTCCCCAACACTCTGTTGGGAGGATGGATGGATAAATACCCCCTTTGGCCCCACTCTCTTATCTTGGTAGTTACTTGTGCTGGTAGGCACGACGGTTAGTTTTCCCCATATATGTGTGTAAAGGGATGTAATGGCTTGTGGTTATTCACACACATATATTCTGGATATAGTTTCCTATGGACTACTATAGGTGTAACATGCATAGGCTGTGATGGCTTAAGGATCCTTACTCGATGTATTGGATGTAATGTCTAGAGGTATAATTCCCAATGTATGATACACATTATGAGATCTATGGTGGATCCCAAAAACTACATGGTTACTTTTCGTACATGGATGTGGTGGTTTTGTTGCACGAGGTGCATGTTGTGGTGCTTCACCCAAGTGTTTGCGGGTAATCCTTTTTAGAGAGAGATGCCTAGGACGTGTGACATTGGGGAAAAGTGGAAAACCAGTGGGGAAGTAGTAGTGGGGTACCCTTGATATTATTTATTATATTATATACTCTTGTTTATGATACTTGGTGAGAGTATCCCTGGTGAGGCTGGGAACTTAGTATACCTATTTAGGTGAAGAGTTAGTTTCACTTATTGTTCACTATGATTTAACATTATTTCTTTAATTTTTCATGAGAGGATTCATGGAGGATCCTACTGAGTGTACTGTTATACCCACCCAATGTATATATAAACTATTTTTCAGGTCACTTGGAGCAGGTTGGAGATCAGGTGGGTTTCTACTATCTTGGGGTTGCAGGAACTGTTCGGGCTTCATGTTTGCTGTTGTTTTTACTTTCTTTTGGGTACTTGAAGTTTTCCCCTTTCAGTTGTAGTAGTTTTTCATGTCATTACATATGTGTACATGGTATTTCTTTTATATTACTGTCTAAGTTAGAGTTGGTTGGTGTCTTTCTTATTTATCCATTTCTCATGTATTCTCTTAGAGGGTAGTTAATCCCATTTGGGTGTTTACTATACCCTCAGTGCTAGTTGCCAACCCGGGGCCTACTGGAGGTGGGATGACCTAAGAAGGGTACACACTGTGGGGAGGGGGTCATGAAATTGAGGTAGGTGGTCTAAATTGAAAATCCCATATTATTTATTATATTGTGTGTATGGAATTTTGAATTAGAAATTTCTATTCTTGGAAATAACATCTTGAATTGGATTAATTAATTGGATAATTAGTTAATGGAATGATTTGATTATGAAAATTATTGGTTAATGGGGTTATGTAATTGGTCAATTGATGGGATTTCATAATTGGTTAATTAATGGATGTTGAATTTATTGAATAATGGGAATTAAGGGATGGTTGGATTAACCTTAAATGGTTAATGGTTTATTTTATTAAATATTGATAGATGGTTTAATGGTGAATGGTTCTTATTCTTCCATTTGATTAATATAAATAATTATGATTGGATTGATAATTGAAATGGTATACCAGGATGTGAAATGTTGATAAGAGGGTTAATGTTGATTAAACATGTTAAATGTGATATGGGAGATATAGGTTATTGATTGATAAATGGGGTGTGGGATAAGGACTGATGAATTAAAAGACCACGAGGTCCTAACCATGATGTTCTAGGTCCAAATGCATGCATGAAAATTTTATCATATTGGACATGGACCAATGCTTCAAATACCTATGAGATGTGGGATAGGTAATGATGCTTTAAATACCCATGGGGTTCTATACATGATGTTCTATGCCCATGAGATTGTAATTATACTATGGTTTCAAGTGGATGTGATATGAATTTAAATGAAATTGATAATAAAATACCATTCTATAATGAATTTTGTTTACCTATGTGATGTGGTTCAGACTCCAGCATGGGAAGAAGTAGGTATTGATGGTTTGAGTATCATCGTGAACCTAGGGAAAATGATTTGGTTAAATAAATAAAATTTGAACATATAAATTGTTTACTTTATTGATTGTAATTTATTATTTATACAATTTCATATACTATTATTAACTGGATATTATTTTAGATGCCATTGGTGGTGGCCTACTAAGTTATACTCACACCCTACTCAGGCTGCCTAATCGGTACCTGAATAGACTTCACATTTGTAGGATAGGATAAAGGCAATATCCCTATGTTAGATGTCTGAATTGGGATAGAGAATGGATGAGGGAACCATACATGGTGTTAGGACCTGCTTGGAGTTTTCAGTGTATTTATTATTTTGGGGTTTTCATTAGAAACTTTACACTTATTATGAAATGAAATAAATACTATTATTTTTTGTTATGGTTTCCTTTTTTGGCTCATCATGCGATACTAGTTTTCTCTAGTTATAGTACTATTATAGTTGTTGATTATTATCATTTGGTTATTTTTTTATTTATTTTTGATGTTGTGATGATTTTATATAGAGGGTATAGTATCTAAATGTTATATAAATTAGACCCTCACTTCTAGTTAGTAGCATCTGGTATATGGGGAGGAGTGATTGAGGTCATGTGACCTACCGGCTAGGGGGACCGTCATGTGGAACTCGGGTCAGGACATCACAAAGTCACTCTATATTTGAGAATTTAAATTGAAAATTATAATTTATCAACTATTTTAATAGTTTTATTTCATTATATCATGAAGAATATATACTATAGAAAATGGTTGTGTTTTTTGGAATTGATTTTTATCTTGTTTTCCATATTTTTCCTAAGTTTCTACCATGAGTTTATTTTACTAATTCATGTTTTCAAGCTTGTTTTGAAACTTTAAGAATCCTAAGTACTTTATTGTATTTCCAAGTGGGTTTCAAATGTTAAACTAGGAATTCCCAATGATGTTTTGTTCTTTTGACCAGTTTTCCATAAAGGCCCAGTGGCATGTTTGATTTCTAAAAATCTCTAAAGTGGTTCCTAATTATATTTCACTCAAAAATATGACTTATATATATACACACACATATGGATATATATATATATATATATATATATGGGAATCCTATTTTTATATATTCATGAATGGTTGTGTGAATATGTACATTTGGACAAGGGATATTATATATATACACACACACACACACACACATAAAGATTAATATGTGTGTAAGTGAAAGGAAGTTTTTTGGAATGTAAAACCATCGATTTAAAGGTGGATTTCCAAATTTTTAATTCTTATTTACAAATGCTAATTCTTGATTGGTACCTTTGAATGTTTTATAAATAGAGTACACCTCTATGGAATTCCTTTAGTTTAGGGAGGGTATAGCTATCCAGGATTTGTATACATAGATATTATATCTTTTTAGATGAATATTCAATAAATTACAAAAAAACATGCTTAAGGTCCATAATATTTTATTGTATTTGGATACTAGGAACGAAATCTTCTAATTTAGTGAAAGATATTAAATATGACCAATAAATATATTCCCCTTTAGTACTATTCATAAACATAACCTACTAAAAACTTTTCTTCATCACCTGGGGAAAGGAAACAAAGAAAGAGTGAGATTAGATGTTCATTAAGGGTAAAAATAATCAATCTATGATCATATGAAATCACAATACTACTATAAGGGTTTTTGATCATGAACACAAAATAACCACCATAATTGGTTATAACATAACCACCATCCCATAATACAAATCATAAATATGTATTCCATAAGATCATAATACCATAACCCATGAGATGAAACAGGTTTCATAAAAATTTCATCACAACATAACATGTGAAAAATAAACAGGTTTCATAATCATTTCATCATTTCATTAATGCATAACCCATAGAAAACGAAGAAGGTTTCATAATAATTTTATCATGGTATAACCCGTGGAAGGGAAATGTGTTTCATAAGAATTTTATTATGATATAACCCATGGAAGAGAAATAAGTTTCATAATAATTTTATCATGGTATAACCCATGGAAGAGAAATGGGCCTCATAAAAATATTTTCATCATAAATATAAACCATTCAGAGAAAGAATAAAAATCGAATCCTTGGATCATATCCCCAGTAGAGCATAAGTAACATCAAATGATGTCATATTAGATGAAAAATGACTTTGAAAGATTATTTGGGACATTTCGTTAGGAATATAGCCTATAAACTTTGAAAAACACATTTTAAAACTTAAAACATTTTCAAAATATTTTTCCTTGAAAATAACCTTTTAAAATTATACAAGAATCTTTAAATAACCATTTAAAAAATTTCTTGAGGAAAATATCCCTTTTTATCTAAATAAAATAATTTTAAAAGATAAAAAATTTGAAAAATAATTATTTTTAAAATAACTTTGAAAAATTATAAATTAATATTCAATGTAAATAATGGTCATGATAGTGGGAAATTCCATTCATTCCATACATATAAAAAATGAATATTCCTTTCACAATTTTGGTAAAATCCAAATGAGTATTATTTTTGAAAATGAAATGAATATTACTTTCAATTTTTTTAAAATAATAAATCATGGGT
This sequence comes from Viscum album, assembly GCA_963277665.1. Lineage (NCBI taxonomy): Eukaryota > Viridiplantae > Streptophyta > Magnoliopsida > Santalales > Viscaceae > Viscum > Viscum album. Next base: position 1,454,983,442 of record OY728145.1, read on the forward strand.
AAAAATGTATTTTAAAAATCATATTAGAATAGTAAAATAATTTTTATTTTTTTAGAAAACATTGTTTTGAAAGAAAATGGATTTCTGACTGAAGAGAGAAATAAAGTTGGATTTTCTTTAAAAAAAATCTCAATTATTTTAAGTACAAAAGAGTTAAAAAATGGTAATATTAATTTAAAATATAATGAATAACCATAGGATATGAAAATTTATGAGTTTCAGGATATATTTATCATAATATTTTATCACCAAAAACATAATCATAAACAATCTTAATAAACTATGAGATTGTAACATAAAATCTTTACCACTTTGGAAAGTCTTAATCGTAAGCCCCATGAAGTAATAAACTAAAATGAAACTTAAAATATAAATAAGATAAATAAATACATGATATTATATGTCAAATTAGTTGTACATACACCTCATAAAGGAAGACTGGTTCATAACATAACATATCTCTCAAAGAAGGCAAATTGAGACAAAAATCGCTTATAATTTGGTAACTATTGAACCATATACACCCTAAAAGAGAGATCATAGTATGGATATGTAAATCCAAATAATTTTAAGGATAATAATCACAAAATACATTCATGGGTAGTATATACATCACATAAAAGAAATAGGTGGTGAATATACATGTGTCTCACACAAGTAAAAAGTGAGACATAAATCCATTACCTCAAGTATCGACTTCCATCGTAAACATTAAAGCCTTATTTATAATATATATAAGTTTATTATTAATATATAATAGAAACATATTTATATATATCATACCATATATGATTTTATTATGATCTTTTTTCACATTTTATTAACAATTTTATGTTAAAGTTACGTTTTGGGTAATAACCGTTTTGTTTTTCATATATGTTTTGATTTTTGATTATTTTAATTTGATAATAATTTATTAATATATATAATGTTAAAAATTATATAAATATCATATTTATTCATTATATATGTTTTTAGATAAATCTATAAAATGTAGTGATAGAAAATGAAATACACCGTTCATGGAGATGGTAGGCCGTACGTACGCAAGAACACTGTTTCCATTTTCTTTTTGGATTGAAAGAAATAAAGGTAAATTATATATTAAAATTTAATAAAAATTTATATGTCATATATATTACATATTTTCATTAAACCCATCCTTATTAATTTCCATGTATAGCGTGAACGAATCATATCACTTCACGAGATGGTAGTCGGTCGTACATGAGCAACATTATCATATTCCCTCAAAATGGAGAGTATGAAGTTATGTGTGATATAATAACTCCATAAGTATAATTATATCATTAATATAATATATAAATAATAAAACCATCATTATGTCCATCATTGAGAGGTGTCAATGTAAAAACGAATGACATTAGTTCGCAAGGTGATAGTCCTCCGTACACACGAATGATGATTTCACAACCCATTTAATGAAAGTGGAGATGTATATAGGTTATTATATTAACATAATAAAATATAAGTATATAGGATATAGTATTTTTATTATATTATAAGTTTTAATACATAATTAAAGATGAAAAAATAATTAATAAAAAGAGGGAGCGTAGTGAAGACAATTACCTTTGCTTAGAAGAACCTCCTTTGGATATCTTATTAAGGACCCCAATGTTAGGGTTTTTGGAGTAATAGAATATCTATAAAATGGATGGGGATGTTTGGGATGTAATTTGGTAGGTTTTTCTAAACTCTATGTAAGAACCTGGACCTTCTTTTCAGGTTCATTTTCCTTTTCTGGTCGTTTTTGTGAAAAAAGCCTTTTTGGGAGGTTGTGAAGGGGCGAACGGTTGGCGCACGGTCTGAACAAACCGTGCGACTAGCCTAGGAATCCATGAACCCTTGATAGTAGGCTCTGCACGAGCTACACACAGTTTTCCAAACCGTGTGGGCAAGCCGTGCGAAGTCCCTAGGTGAGGCAGTGGCAACCGCACGGTTGGTGCACGGTTTGCCAAACCGTGCGGGGTAACCATGTGGCCACTTAAAGATTGGGTTTTTAAGCCCTAGGCCACTCAGGAATTTACTTTACTCCTTTATTGCTCCTCCCACTCATGGATCACATGGGAGTTGTGATTTTTAGAGGTTGGGGGAGCTCCTTGGCTAGTTTTGGAGGCAAATCGAAGGGGTTTCTTGGTGGATCGAAGGCGGTTCTCCTCGAGTAACTCTCTCTTTTGGTTCTTTGAGGTTCTGGTTAGGGTTATCTCTCTCTACCTCTCTTATTTTCCTATATCTACAAGGTTTTCATGTAGATCTAGGGTTTTGTTTCCCTTGTGTGTTAAAGTTTGACCTTATTGATGACAGTGAAGGTTTTTTGAGGTGGTTTTGAGGAGACGTCCACCCAGTTAGAGCACGTTTGGGTGAAGAGGTCATTTTCTCCAAACCCTAATAGGTAGGTGGTTTATGCCTTTCCGTTGAAGTCTTTGAGTTTTATGTGTAATTATACCAATACCCTTGAACATGGTATTGCATATTTACCTTTTTAGCCCTATTGTTTGCCTGCCTTGCTTGTAAGATTGAGTAGAGGTCAATTGTTGTGAATAGGGTGGATTACTATTCTTTGGATGTGTTGCCCATGAATTATTCTATTTATGACTGTTTGGTCCTGTTTAGAATTTTTGGCCATTTTTCCTGCTTTCCCATGCCTAGAGATTGCAGGATAGAGTGTTGTATTCTGACATGCTTGAGATGCTATAGATTGTTTATCCAAGGAGCTCTGAGGTTTACTTTGGCCATATTGCATTGCTATGCGTTGAATTATACAGGTCCGTGAGAACCTGGTGTAGTATACTATAAGGGGATAGACTGAGTGAGCTTCCTCAGAGAGTCTTTGAACATTATGGACTATAAGGGGATAAACCGAGTGAGCTTCCTCAGAGAGTCTTTGAACATTAGAGACTATAAGGGGATAGACTGAGTGAGCTTCCTCAGAGAGTCTTTGAGAATTATAGACTATATGGGGATAGACCAAGTGAGATTCCTCAGAGAGTCTTTGAGAATTATAGACTACATGGGGATAGACCGAGTGAGCTTCCTCAGAGAGTCTTTGAGTGTTATAGACTATGAGGTGATAGACCGAGTGAGCTTCCTCGGAGAGTCTATGTTTTACTTGAATTACTTTGACTGTAAGGGGAATTGACTAAGTGTTCTTCCTCAGAGAGTCTATATTTTTTTTGTGACTAAACCAGAAGGGATAGGCTGTGTGTACTTCCCAGAGGGTAACCTTGATTGTTTAGCTGCTTACTCGACACGTGGAATTTGTTTACTGTTGATTACTTTCATATTTACTGCTTTCTGTAATTTTACCTACCATATATTCATTGACTGTTAGGCATAGATCTTTGGGTGGTTTCATATTGAGATTTATTCTCACACCCAATCTAGGTCATGCTTTTGGGCCCAAATAGATTATATTGCTACATGGATAGATAATGGTAAGCGCCCTTCTACTTCAGGTACTTGACGTGCTGTGGAGATAGAGAGCATGTGACCAAGCTTAGGTTTGTGATGCTGATGAATTGTTTGTCTATTTTCTTGTACTTTGGTTTAGTAATATTTTTTATTCCAACATTGTGATCTATTTGGATTCTTTCCTAGACATATGTATCATGCATCATTTAGATATAGTGCTCCAGTTGTTTCTTACTTTCAGTCTTCCACTGTTTACTTTTGTATGGATTATTATTGTTTCTGCTATTGATTTTGTTTTTCTTCCTCTGTGTACTCTACCAATGAGGGCATAGTTTTTCCACTATTACACCCAAGGCCCTCACTGCTAGTCGGAAGCCTCTGGCATTCGAGGAAATGCGCTTGAGGCCATGTGACCAACCGGGTACGGGGCACCTTTGGGTGGTTTCTGAAACCAGGATGTTACAAAGTGGTATCAAAGGGATTATTTTCTCTTGACTTAATGTTTGGAGCCTATAGTCAGGGATAGGATGGAATAGGTACTTGGTAATAAGTTTTTCCCTAGAGTAGCTAACCCGTGTACTGGGAAAATCCAATTTACCTCATTAATGTAATTTTCTGATTTTTCAATTTTACAGTTAATTTGATTTTCCCCGTTGGGTGACTCACATGTCTTGTGCTATTACTGATGATGTTATTGAGGTTCTATTTCTATCGCAGCCCGATGAGATGAGAGTATTCCATCTCATGCACCATATAGGCATTTACTATAAATCACATGTCATGCATTCTTGCCATGCCATCTAGGATGCATTAGCGATTTCATGTTGTTGTGATAAATGTCATGTAGAATATGCATGATGTTGTGATAGATGCCTTGATAAAGTACCTACTGCTTGATAAGGGCATTGTTTGTGTAAGGTTTTGTTTAAATGAACTCCAAACTTTGGTTCTTGAGGTGTTATGGGCCCTCATGGACCATAATTTGGTGGATCATTGCCTTTTCTTCCTTATTATAACATGTATAAGATTACAAGATTTGATTTGAGGGGAGTATAGGCCATCAAGGATCAGAACTTAGAACTTTAGATGTTCGTTTCAGTGTTTTTATGGATTCCGAAGTAGTTTCTAAGGCTTACTATCTGGAAAAACCCAGAATACACACCGTGTAGTGTGAGCTGTGTATCCAGCCATGTCCCTAACAAAAAAGGTCAGTGAATCTTGTCTACTACACACTGTGTTTCTCTTGAACATTCCATGTAGTCTTGTATTAGGAGAACCGTGTGGGTTAGTCGTGTAGAAGGACTTGAGCAGGGGAATAGAATTCAAGTACACTCCTTGTAGTCATGTTTTAAAAAAATCGATTGCTTTATTTATTCTATTCCTTTCTTTTCCTTCCTGTTTTCAATCCTTGATAATATTTATGCTAAGGTTTGCATTTGACCTTGTAGAGTCATGCCACTGAGACGTCATCTGGTTGTACACCAGTTACAGGGTGATGATCAGACGCCAGATATAGCTGATCAGGGACTACCTGCAGATCCTCCAATTGTGCCAGTCTTGGAACCATTAGTTATATCTGACACAGGTTCCGATGCACAGTTTAGGGAGGGTTTCATGAGGATGATGAAGACTTTACAGGGAGCACTGCCACCTTCCCCATCTATAGAAAAGTTTACACGGGTCTTTCAGCAGTAACATACTCCCACATTTTTAGGGGATGGAGGACCCCAGGATGCAGAGTTATGGATAGAAGCCACATTGATGATCTTTGTACATCTGGATACGCCTCTAGAGATGAGGGTCAATATCGCTACCTAAATGCTTTGAGACTCTGCCAAGAGGTGGTGGGATGCGATCTCACAGGCGGGACGCCAGCAGAATATGTCTTGGGATGAGTTCCAGCATGTTTTCTATGTCTACTACTATCCAGAGACCCTGAGGGCCGATCGAGCCCGAGATTTTATGAGTCTGGAGAAGGGTACTCTTTCTTTTCTGGAGTATTCTACTCGTTTCACTGAGCTTCAGCGCTTTACACCCTTACTAGGGGGAGATGAGTTTTTTTTTGCACGGAAGTTTGAGGATGGTCTGAGGCACGACATCCGATCATAGGTGGACATCTTTAGGTTGACTTCGATATCCTCTATCTTCAACCAGGCACTGATAACAGAGCGCAATATGAGGGATTCTGGAGCAGTGAGCCAGGGTGGTTCGACATCCAGAGTTAGTCTTCCTCCTTTTGATAGTAGGAAGCACCGTAGGGAGTCTACGCGAGGAGATCAGAGTAGGAGAAATGCATCTTCAGGTAGTTAGGTAGTGTGCTACCAGTGCGGGAGAAGCGGGCATACTAGGCCACAGTTCTAGAGAGACCCAATGGAGTGCTGATATTACGACAAGATGGGCCATCTGCATCATTTTTGTCATATCTTCTCACCAGTAGCTGGTGACAGGGGTTCGTCTATGACTCCTCGTACAGGAGCAGCCCCACTAGTTTCTCACCAGTCTTGGAACTGGAGTTCTTTCGGCCGTTCAGGCCGAGGGGGAGGTCGCAGCCGTGGTGGCCAGTCGCCAGGCTATCAGCGACAACAGGGTGGATTATCTTAGAGTGGTCAGGCAGGGTCACAGGGCCATGGAGCAGGCCAGAATTTTGCAGTGGAGCAGACCCAGTAGGAGTAGGATCCTTGAACCTTTACAGTTTGAAGTACCATTCTAGTTGCATCAGTTTTATCTTCTTCTCTTTTCGACACAGGGGATTTCCATAGTTTTATATATGTTGCTGTTGTGGAGAGACTTGGGCTCTGTATCCTTTCTTAATCTGAAATGTTGACACTAGAAACTCCGTTGGGGACGAGGACATCTAGTGTACGCCAGTACAAGGAGTTCCCTCTTGAGGTTGGTGGGTGTCACTTCCTTTGGGACCTCTATGTCCTACAAATGATAGGCTATGATTTCATCCTCATAATGGATTGGTTGGTTCCCTTACAGGAATTTGTCGATTTCTATTGCCATAGGGTGAGTTTCATATCACCAGAGGGTGGATCATTTCTTCACAAGGGAGAATGGGATGTCCAGGAGAGCAGAGTGAGTCCAGAGAATCATGGGTTAGGAGGAGTTACAACCCATATTGCTAGTCTATATCTGGATGATCAGGAGAATTTAAAGTTAGGCTTTCCTCCAGTAGTGGATCATTTCAGATATGTCTTTCGAGAGGACTTTTCAAGTTTGCCCCCCGAGCGAGAGGTATACTTTTCTATTGAGCTTGTGCCAAGAGCGACACCAGTATACATTCCTCCTTATAGGATGGCTAAACCTGAGTTGTAGGAGGTCAAGAAGAAGTTGGAGGAGTTTCAAGAAATGGGTTTCATCTGACCCAGTACTTCTCCCTGGGGTTTTCCTGTCCTGTTTGCAAAGAAGGCAGACAATACTCTCAGGCTTTTCGTGAATTATCGGAAGTTGAACCAGTTGACTGTCAAAAACCGATATCCTTTGCCAAGGATTGATGATCTATTTGATCAGCTTCGAGGAGCCTGGGTGTTCTAAAAGATTTAATTGAGATCCGTTTATCATCATTTGTGCGTTAGACCATATTATATACCTCTTATAGGTTTTCAGAGTAGGTATGGTCTATACAAGTATATGGTTATGCTGTTTGGTCTCACAAACGCGCCTACCGTTTTCATGGCACTGATGAACTGAGTATTCCATCCATACTTGGATTCTTTCGTGGTTGTTTTTGTGGATGATATCTTTGTGTACTCTGACACTAGACATGACCATGACACACATCTTGAGATCGTTCTGAGTACACTGAGAGAGCATCAGTTATATGATAAGATCTCAAAATGCCACTTTTGGATGGATCAGATTCACTTCTTGGGTCATGTTATCTTAGAGACAAGAGTATCAATAGACCCAGAGAAAGTGAGAGAAGTAGTTTCCTAGGAGCAGATGAAGAACATATTTGAGGTGCGGGGTTTTCTAGGGCTGGATGGATACTACAGATGCTTCATTCAGGACTTTTCATGCTTAGCAGCACCGCTGATGGGCCTGACTAAGAAGGGTGAAAAGTTCTTGTGGTCAGATTCATGTGAGTCAACCTTTCAGGAGCTGAAAGGGAGGTTGAATTCAGCACCTATACTAGTCTTTCTAGAGCCAGGAAAGAGCTATACTGTTTACTGTGATGCTTCAGGTATCAGTCTGGAAGCTTTGCTCATGCAGGGAGATGGAGTACCTTCAGCCTTTTGATTTTGAGCTTACCTATATACATGGGAAAGGAAATGCTGTGGCAGATGTGTTGAGTAGGAGGACTTAGTTACAGGTAGTCCAGGAGGCTAGTAGTGAGTGGAAGCTTATGGATATGTTCTCTGAGATGCATTTGGAGGTGCACGCCAGATAAGGGTAGGCGTTTCTATCTTCTGCATTTGTTAACTCTACTCTATTTGATTGAGTGAAAATGAGGCAACTATCAGATTCTGAAGGCCTTTTCCTGTGGGAAAGCATGTCAGGAGAGGACCCTATTCCTGGATAGACCATAGGTGAGGATGAGATCTTGTGTTTCCAGAGGCGCGTGTGGGTTCCAACAGACATATGCGAGGATCTGATGCGGGACTTTCATTCCTCAGTTTGGGTAGTTCATCCTAGTGTCACCAAGATGTATCGTGATCTAAACCATCATTATTGGTGGCCAGGTATGAAGAAAGATGTTTCTGGTTTTGTCATGAGGTATTCTACCTATCAACAGGTGAAGGCGGAGCATCAGTGACCAACATGACTTCTACAACAGTTACCCATTCCGAGTGGAAGTGGAATGATGTCGCGATGGATTTTGTGACAAGTTTTCCAAGGTCACCTCGAGGGAATGATGTGGTATGGGTTGTCATTGATAGAATCACAAAGGTCGCTCACTTCTTGCTGATCAAGGAGACCTTCAATGTCGATCAACTCGGACAGTTGTACATCTGAGATATTGTACATCTTCATGGAGTTACACACTCTATTGTTTCAGACAGGGATGCACGTTTTACTTCTTGGGTCTGGAAGGGGCTTCAGAAGGCTTTGGGTACACAGGTAATTTTGAGTACATCATACCATCCCCAGACAGATGGCCAGTCCGAGCGTATGATTTGGGTTCTTTAGGACATGCTTTGAGCATGTATTCTAGATTTTGGAGGTTGTTGGGAGAGACATATACCTCTAGTGGATTTTTCCTACAACAATAGCTTTCAAGCAACTATTCCGATGGCACCTTATGAGGATTTGTACAGTAGGCCATGCCAATCACCCTTATATTGGCTGGAGCCAGGAGAGGCAGCTATGCTGGGACCCCGTCTTGTCTAGGAGACCACAGAGTAGATGAAGTTGATTAAGAAGAGGATGGATACTGCACAGTCTCATCAGAAGTCTTATGCTGATCAGAGAAGAATACTTCTAGAGTTCGAGGTCGGGGATCAGGTTTTCCTACATGTCACACCGAGGTTGGGACATAGGAGGATTATGAGATAGGGTAATATTTCTCCAAGGTACGTCGGGCCGTTTGAGGTTTTAGAGAGAGTTGGGCCGGTTGCCTATCGGTTGCAGTTACCTCATAGGTATTGGGATACACACAACGTCTTCAATGTTTCACATCTTCGATGTTACTTTTCAGACCCGTCTCATGTCTTTCATCCTAAGAAGGTTAAGCTCAAAGTGGATGCATCGTTCGAGGAGCATCCTACCCGGATTGTTGACCAAAGTACAAAGGTTCAACGTGGCCGGTCTATTACCTTGGTACAAGTGCTATGCCTATATGAATGAGTACAGGATGAGACTTGGGAGAGGGAGGCCGATGTACGAGCATAGTGGCCGGAGCTATTTGGGGTTTCTTCTTCTACACTGCGTTAGGGAAATTCGGGGACAAATTTCTTTAAAGGGGGAAGTTTTTAAGAATTCAAACCTTATTTTCAGGTACGTTTTCCTTTTATGGTTGTTTTTGAGAAAAAAAATGTTTTTCGGGAGGTTGTCCAGGGGCGCACAGTTGGCGCACAGTCTAAAAAAACCGTGCAGCCAGCCCAGGAAACCGTTCACACTTGGCAGTGGGCTCCGTACGGGCTACACACAGTTTTTCAAACCGTGCGGGCAAGTCATGGGATGTCCCTAGGTGAGGTAGTGGCAACCGCACGGTTGGCGCACGGTTTTCCAAACCATGCTGGGTAACCATGCGACCACTTAAAGTTTGGGTTTTTAAGCCCCGGGCCACTCAAGATTTTTCTTTCCTCCTTTATTCCTAGTCCCACTTGTGGATCACGTGGGAGTTGCGATTTTCAGAGGTTGGGGGAGCTCCTTTGCTTGTTTTGGAAGCAAATTGAAGGGGTTTCTTGGTGGATCAAAGGCAGTTCTCCTCAGGTAAGTCCCTCTTTTGGTTCTTTGAGGTTTTGGTTAGGGTTATCTCTCTATACCTCTATTATTTCCCTAGATATACAAGGGTTTCATGTAGATCTAGGGTTGTGTTGCCCTTATGTGTTAAAGGTTGACCTTTTTAATGATAGGGAAGGGTTTTTGAGGTGGTTTCGAGGAGGCGTCCACCCGGTTGGAGCGTGTTTGGGTGAAGAGGTTGTTTTCACCAAACCCTAAGAGGTAGGTGGTTTGTACCTTTCTGTTGAAGTCTTTCAGTTTTATGTGCAATTGTGCCAATAACCTTGAACGGGGTATTGTGAGTTTACCATTTTAGCCCTATTGTTTTCCTGTCTTGATTGTAAGCTTGAGTAGAGGTCAATTGTTGTGAATAGGGTGAATTACTATGCTTTGGATGCGTTCCCAATGCATTATTCTATTTATGACCGTTTGGTCCTGTTTAGACTTTTTGACCGTTTTTTGTGATTTCCCATTCTTAGAGATTGTAGGATGGAGTGTTGTATTCTAACATTCTTGAGATGCTATAGATTGTTTATCCAAGTAGCTCTAAGGTTTAATTTGGCCATATTGCATTGAAATGCATTGACTTACACATGGCCTTGAGAACCTGGTGTAGTAGACTATAAGGGGATAGACCGAGTGAGCTTCCTTAGAGAGTCTTTGAACATTATGTACTATAAGTGGATAGACCGAGTGAGCTTCCTCAGAGACTCTTTGGACATTATAGACTATAATGGGATAGACTGAGTGAGATTACTTAGAGAGTCTTTGAGCATTATAGACTATATGGGGATAGACTGAGTGAGCTTCCTCAGAAAGTCTTTGAGCATTATAGACTACATGGGGATAGACCGAGTGAGCTTCCTCAAAGAGTCTTTAAGCGTTATAGACTATGAGGGGATAGACCGAGTGAGATTCCTTAGAGAGTCTTTGTTTTACTCGAATTAATTTGACTATAAGGGGAATTGACTGAGCGTGATTCCTCAGAGAATCTCTATATTTTTCTTACGACTGAACTATAAAGGATAGGATGTGTGTACTTCTCAAAGGGTTACCTTTCTTATTTAGATGCTTACTTGACACATTGAATTTGTTTACTGTTGATTAATTTCATGTTTACTACTTTATGTACTTTTACCTTCCATATTTTCATTGACTTTTAGGCACAGATCTTTGGGTGGTTGCCTACTGGGATTTATTATCACACCCTGTTTGGGTCATGCTTTTGGGCCCAAACGGATTATATTGCTGTAGGGATAGATAAGGGCAAGCACCCTTCTACTTCAGGTACTTGACGTGCTATGGAGTTGGAGAGCATGAGACCAAGCTTAGGCTTGTGATGCTGAGGATCTGTTTGTCTATTTTATTGTACTTGGGTTCAGTACTGATTTTTATTCCATCATTGTGATTTGTTTGGATACTTTCCTAGACATATGTATCCTGAATCAATTAGATATATGTGCTCTAGTTGTTTCTTACTTTTAGTCTTCATCTGTTTATTTTTTTATGAATTATTACTGTTTCCTCTATTACTTTTGTTTTTCTTCTGTTGTGTACTCTGCCAATAAGGGTATAGTTTCCCCACTATCACACCCAAGGCCCTCACTGTTAGTCGGCAGCCTCTGGAATTCAGGGAAATGCGCTTGAGGCCATGTGACCAACCATGTACGGGGCACCTATGGGTGTCTTCCAAAACTGGGACGTTTAGATGTGTGAATAATTTGAGGTTGGTGGTGGAATTTTATAAGTGGGGGAAGAGAATCCACTTGGAAACCACTTGGAAATTTCTAATAAGAATCCAAAATAAATTAGTCATTCCCAAGAAAAAAATCCAAATGCCCATATATTAGAACTTGGGACGGATAATATTGAAATATGGACATAAAATAGGAATTTTAAAAGTGTTATATTCTTTTTAACCCTTTTATTCTTAGTTTATACCTCGGTAAACTCATTTTTACCTTAACCGCAATAATTAATTTTTATTGTTTTCACTATTAATTAGGGTAAAAAATTAATTTTAACTTATTAGATAATATAAAATATGTTTATTATAAATATTGAATCCATTTTTAAAAATTTAATTCACAAATGTGGAAAAATTTAATTTAAAAATAATCCCACTGACACGATGAGAAAAGAGGTTTTTAAAGAGAAAAATTTCAAAACTTTACAAGGTTTTTATATCAAAATTTATTATAAAATTGATTATAATGAATTAAATTAGATTAATGGATGTATATTTTAAATAATTTTACTTTAAAAAAAATTTAAAATACAATTTAACTTTATAAATAAATTAAACAAAAATTCATTTTTCAATTAAAATTCAGTATTTTTCAATATTCATAAAAAATGAAACTTTTCAAAAAAATCAAAAAACTTCACCCTATGATAAATTTTAAATTATGATTTTAAAAAATAAGTTTATTTTATAAAATTTATTTCCTAAAATTGTGAAATATTAATTTTATTAATATTAAAAAAAATTATAAGCATTTTTTTAAGAAAATAGTATTTTCGAAACATATAGATACTTTATTGAAAAGTAAATAATTTTTTATCAATATGTTTCATTTATATAAATACATTATAATTAATTTTTAAAAATTATTTATCACTATTCATATCTCTAAGTTTAATATATTGGTTATAACTGTCATGTTTAAATAAATATAGTAATAATATGTCATGGTTTTGTTAAAATTGAGTATTGTGTGCATCAAAAGATAACCCAGTGTTGTGCATATCACATGATTAACTTGGTTTTGTGTGTAAAAAAATTTACCAAAGAAATTTAATTTATTCAAAAAAATAATAATTCATAAAAACTCAGGATATTACATTCTACCCCCCTTAAAATTAGTTTCACCTCAAAACTCTTCACTTCAATACAAACAAATAAGGATAATTTTGCCTCATCATATCCTCAATTTCCCACATAGCTTACTAAAATGGGTGGTTTCACCACAAAAATTTAACTAGTTGAGTGGTATTGTTTCATAGATCTTTCTCCATTCGATCCAAAATCCCCATTAGCTATTCTTCATAATAAAGATCATTCTCCAGTAGTAGAACCTCTAAGTATAGTACATGTGATAGAACAAGTATATAATTTATTAGGAGAGATACATGGAACACATAATGAAATTGATATAGGTTTAGTGGAAGCATTAATAGATAAGTTGTGGTCCCAATAAGATCAATAATTTCAAAAAGATCGATATACATAGGGCTTAGTTTTCCCTTATTTCTTCCACAAAGAAGTTCATAGAAAGACTTTCTCACCAATTTCAAGTTCTAGATCATGATAATGATTGTCAACATAAAATTTTTGTCAATTTTTTTTGTATTTATGTACATAAGAATGTCTCTAAACTTATCTTCCATATCATTATCCCTCTCAAGTCCCAATATATTTATTTATATAACTTCATTCTAATATGTTGGAGTTCTACACTTATTTCCATTAAGGGATTTATAATGAGAAATGTTAATACTCAAGTAAAATTTATTATTGTAGAAAAACTCAATTAGAGGAAGGTGTTGATCCCAACCACATTTGAAATCCATAGAACAAGATCTTAGTATATACTCTAGAGTATGAATTGTTCTCATAGACCGACCATTTAAATAAGGATGATACATAGTGCTGAAACTAAATTATGGATAAAGAGTTTGGCGAAGAATTTTACAAAAATATGTGGTAAAATTTGTATCCTGACACTACTACAAAATGAAGCTATAGCCACGGACCTATAGCCACGGTTTTATAAATACGTGGCTATAACATGGTTATACCAACGGATGAAAATTCATCCGTGGATATATGTGCGATTTGGCCAATATTCTCTCGGGATCCTCCTACAGAACCCTCCCCGACTCACTCCCCTCCCCCGACGCACTCCCCTCCCCAGACGACCGCACCTCCCCCCTCCCCGGACGATAGCGCCTCCCCCGATGCTGACGGACTCCCCTCCTCCCCCGATGCACTCCCCTCCTCCCGATGACCTCTCCTCCCTGGATGACCGCGCCTCCCCCGACAGACTCCCCTCCTCCCCCGATGGACTCCCCTCCTCCCGACGGACTCCCCTCCTCCGGACGACCACAACTCCCCAGCTCCCGACGAAATCTCCTCCTATGATGAACTCTACTCCTCCCGACGGCCTCCTCCGGATGACCTCATTGCCGGTATCTTTATCATTACATTTTTTATCATTTCCAGTATCTTTATCTTTAACAATAGTTTTTTCAAAATCCATATCAGTAGTAATTAGATCCTTCTCAAGAATATTTCCACTCTTTTATGTAAGATATTTCTACTGCTCGGGTCAATCCTCATGAATAAGGATACTAAATCATACCATTTTTGAATCTGAGGCATCCAGAAATTATATAGGGTATGTCAAAATTTTAGAATTGTGTTCCATGGATTTTCGTTTGATTTCCATCCCTTAAATATCGTATGTGGCATCATGGTTTTTTATAGGATAGTACTGTAGATTAACATCAAGAACTAGGAACATTAGTGTAGGATATGACTTCATCTTCCAATTATTTTCTACCATATATATCTATTTTTGAGGGAATACTATATTTCTAGTTGTTCAAGCGAAATTAATGGGGCTTATTCCCAAAAAGGAGGAAAATATGAGAATATCATGGTGATATAACCATATGTAACATATGATTTTACAATTAATCTATGGTTGTTCCTAGAGATAGATGGTCTATCCATCATTTCACATCCGATAAGGATAGGAATCAAGCCTTATATAGTTTTTTATGGTAGAGCTGTTAGATTTATGCAACACCAGAGATGGTGAAAACCATGTGAATAATGGGTGCATGCATATAGTTTAGGTTCACAATGCCTTGATCTAGTCTTCTTGTTTGAGTTCATGGAGCTTAGTGAAAATGAAAATAGTTTATATTCTTGATGATTTGAGTATACAGAGGATCTTTAAGGACGATAATGCAGTGAAAAATGCTTAAAACCCATGTGAACGGATACCAGGATGTCCTATAACAAATAAAGTGATCCTGAAGACGGTTGATCAATGTTTAATGTCATACCTCTTGGATGACAGAAAAAAATTTACATTCATGATTCATGGGCTACTGAAACAGGTATATTTTGAAAAAAATTAAATTCATGAATGAGGTTGAATTTGATTTGAATTGAGGGCAGGACATCCCACGCACCACACAAATACCTCAGAAAAAAAATTCCATATCGTATAATGTTATAATGATCAGAACAAGATGAATGTAGATGATATTTTAAATTCATGATGATTGGAATATGTGTAATTTGGTTTCACAGTAATATATGTGTCACAGAAGTGGTAAAACCTACTGTAAATGGACCCAAATAGTCTTATATACCATGTTCACACCTTGAGATGGACTACACACAAGTTATAGTCATAATGTTGTGTGTGTAAATGGGACTAAGGGGATGTAGGGTTGAAATATATTTATCTAGACCTATAAATGAGAGGTATAGGAATTACAACGTATCCCATGAAAATGGTAGTCAATCCATACATGGTTCAAAGTTATGTAATAGTAGGATTTCAATTCCAAAATTGGGGGAAATCCTCTCTCATGAGGGAATCCCAAATTTATGACATGGGTAATACTAGAGTTTAGCATCGTGTTATATGGATGGTGGTTTAGTTTGTCTCATATCATATGATTCGTATTGATTCCAAGTGGGGTGATTTTTTAGACAATATCATACATATATTATGAGGCACCATGGTTATAAAAATTGTAAGACCCTTCATATCATCCCATAGTTATCATATGAGTCATCTTTATTTTATATCGAGTAAGATCATTATTTAATTTTGTGTGCCTAGGATGTCAATATCTATAGTTTAAAGTCATTAAACTCAAAAAATATTGGTAGAAAATAGTTATTTTCATAATTCATGGAATATGAATCCTTGTTTATGTTCAAAGATTTTAGATTAAGGATATTTTTAAGGTCTTGTTGGTTTGACCAGTTATGAATATTTTAAGGTCATACTAGCTCGACCATGGGGTTTCTGGTAGTTTAGGGTCATAAATCTTGGAACATTTGTGAATATTTTATATTCATAATTCTTGGAACCATGAAATTATTTTTAGGTTTTCTTTCTTGGACCATGGGTATCCTCATGTGAAGTACTACTTCAGAAACATCACATTGGTGGGAGGTGTGATACAATCTCTATATATGGTGATCAAAGAGTATACCCCGTTGGAATAGACCTTATGAATTAGGTAAGGTCATTCCCACTTGGGAACCAACTTCGCTTTATTTATTTGGGTATCATCCTTGTTCTGAGATCCAGTACCATGTCACCGTATTGTATGGAGCAGAGGAAACCATATTTTTGAATTATATTTTCATCTAGTTTTGGTTTCTCTCTAGATTGGGAAATGCTTGGAAGTTGTTCTCTATGAGGGATTCCAAATCATCCAAGTGATCTTCTTTCATTCTTTCTAGACTATTATTGTTGTATAAATCTATTTAGATCTATGGTTTCTAATCCTCTATGGGAATGACTTACTTGGTTTCACATACTAGGGATATGAGGTCACTGGGGTGGAATTAAGAGTCATCATCAAATAGGTATAGAGGAAATTCAAGAGATTATCAGGCCACCTCTTATTTTTTATAACCCAGTGTTTTCTATAGGATAATAGATTGTTTCTTATTTCATTCTTCAATCTACACATTTTCCTATGAATTCTAGTAAGTAGTAACGTTGGACCAGATTTTGTACTTCGTGTAAAATTTCATTAAATACTAATCCTAAAAGTTAGTGCCTTATTATTTGAGAATGGAATGAAGAAATCCAAATTGATATATGGTGTGGTAGATCAAAAACATGATCACAAACATAGATTTAACATCATTGATGATAACTACTTCTTCCCACTTGGAGAAGAATACCATTTCGGTTAGAATAAACTATAACTGGATATATTTTGCTAGTGGCTATGGCCCTATGATATGAGACCCCATAGTGAAAAAGTAAAATATTACATGGTGGTGTGGAGGATCTATAATGGTTTATGGAAAATAATTGAATGTCTCTAACACCCATGAAAACTCTAAGAAAAAATGGTTTAGTTATGGAGCATGGAGGGCTAAATGTATCCCAATAATAGTATCTGTTGAGAGTGCTTCAGTCCCACATGATGGGTGAATTTGGACCCAACATTGACCTCCAAAATAACTTGAGTTATCCCATATATTTGGTTGTAATATACGATAATTTCATTAAACCCAGATCTTTTGAGGGTGGCATTAATTTATTCATACTTTGGAGTGTAAACGGAAAGGCTTACCAGTGGATTCACTTATGCTCAGCTCAGTCGCGATGGAGAGTACCATGCTAGGGATACTCGATATAGGGAGGGATCTAATAGTTTATTTCCTCTACTATGGGGTGACTTTAGGGTCATAGAATATAATCACTAAAGGTAAGTTGGTTTAGGTTCTTGTTATCATCATATCAAATGGAATGGGGACAATGACCCTTGGATAGGCCACATGGATGATCAAATCATCATTTTCAGGATCATATAATAATGTGGACAAACTTTTCAAGGGTTCAGCTCAACCATTCTATAACATGGGAATTTTATTCACCTCCATAATAGAAGGGAATTGTACCATTAGTTGGTGGGTATGATCCAGTAGGGACATAAGCTCTTTTATCATAACAATGCGGTCACCATTAATATATTTGAGGGATAACTTGGATTCTCCCTTCATATCCATTTTGGGGAAATAAATATCATCTGATAACTTATGACCAGTAATTAGAGCCTAATAATTTTCCTCATCATCAGTGAAACCTTATAAAAATAGGAAAAAGTATGATTGGACGCCTTGTGTTGGTGTGATAAAGACAACCACCTGGCCTACTCAATTAAGATTGGAATTATTAAGCATTATTTCAGTCGATATTTGAAAATCACCATCAAAATATGTTTTCTAATACTCTTTGACATGATCCACTAAGATGGTAGCCTCATTTGGGAAATCAACATTCAGGGGTAGTTCTTCAGGGGTGGATGTGTGTCCATGAAGTCTTCTATTGCCTAGAATTTGACAACCATATATGGGATGAACCTAATGTTGAAATACTAGAGGATCACCTCCCAAAACAACATTAATCCAATAAAAATAGGGTAATTGAAGATATACTTTAGGATTTTTACTTGTGTCACCAATTGTGTCTCATGATTCTATATATAATATCACAACTTCTACACTGTAAAAACTATTGCAAGGAAACTCTTATCTATAGGGGAGTATCTATTCTATATATCGAGGAGCATCTGAATATGATATTATAAAAAAATTTCTATTACCTATTTGTTTTTTTGGGTTAGATGGGTTACAAGGGATCATTCCAAGGAAGTCCCATAAATGAACAATGTCTTTCCTAAAATGGAAGAAATCAAAACTGACAGTTGTAAAAGATAATGCTTAATGTTATCAATAATCGATATGGAACTCCTCATCCAATTTTTTAATAGGTACTTTATTCATTGGACGCTAGAGGATCTTACACTATCCAACTAGATTCACATTAAATCAGTTTATATAGGTGAATAGACCTTGGAGGCCCCACAACTCTTAGAGATTCCATGGGGGAGGAATCTGATTGATGGACTTGATCATCTCTGGGTCAATCTCAATGACCATATATCTTGTAGTAAAGTGGAGAAACCTAATAGAGGTAACCCTGAATGTGAACTTCAGGGAGTTTATCTTAAAGTGTATGAAATATAGGAAGATAAACAATTTCTCAAGATCCTTGAGATGGTCCAAATATGGTAGGATTTTTCCACCAAATAATCCTAGTAGCATTCCACAAATTTCATGATAATTGGCTTGAAGATGTGGTGCATGGATAGTTGATAAGTGGATTATGCCTTATTCTATCCCATGAGAATCAATTAAAAGTAGAAATTCCCCTATTGAACCATAATTATGGGAGACTCTACATCCTTGGGGGCCATCCATGTCTGATTATACCTAGAGTATCCATCCATAAAAGATAGGGCCTGGAACCCTGTTATAGCATTGATTAATAGCTTTTTCATTGGAAGGTAAAAACAATACTTTAGATAATGGTGGTTGAGTTATAAAAAGTCAATATTGATGATTACTTAATATCTTTTGAAACAATACATATAATGTTAAGTCAGTTTCTAGATTATTTATTTAATGTATGTTTATCTCCCTCCTCACCACACCCTCCTCGCCGCGCCCTCCTCACCGCGCCGTCCTCCTCGCCGCGCCCTCCTCCCCGAAGCCTCCTCGCCACACCCTCCTCCCCGACACCTCCTCGCCGATGCCTCCTCCGCGCCACTCCCTCCTCGCCGCGCCCTCCTCGCCGCGCCCTCCGCGCCGCACCCTCCTCTCCATGGTGTCAGTGAGCATTACTCGGTTATGGAACTGAAGAATATGGATGAGGGTGGTCCCAAGAATCCCTCTGTTTTCTCATTTTCAACAAGAAGAAATGTATCAGAATAGGTTTAAGGGAGTGAGGACACATTCATGAAGAGTTCTACAGAAGTGGGAGGTATTATGATGGATAACCATTTTGATCTTTTGTCATATGATGAACTAGTCCATAATTTTGAACAATACCTGGCCAGAAACGTTGGAGAGGAGAAGGTCCCTGAAAATTGGTTGTGTGATGAATGTTCTTTCCACTTTTTAGGTGATTTAGAGGATGAGGTTCAGGATTAAATGTATCCATGTATGAGAAGAGTAAGATAGGGAGGGTCAACTACAAAGATAAAAGGGATTACTCATATTTTTCTCTACCAATGGGGACTAGGTCTATGAATATGTCAAAGGACAAATATAAGGAATGTAACCCACCTCTCCAAGGTGGTATTTTAGTAGTGGGATATTCCTGATAATCCTTTCAAAATTCTTGTGAAATCATAAGATGATGAACCAATTAAAGATACCCTTTCCTTTACTTTGAAAAATTATAAAATTGAGGATTTTTGTTTTGATAAGAGGTTGGAGGAGGTTGAATAAATCACTTCTAACTTAGAAACACTCCTAGGATCACTGTTTTTTCTTTAAAAAGAGCAAGATGACCAAATTAATGAAGTTTTTTATTTAATTGAATAAGATTTTCAATAATATTATTGTGATTTTTTTCTGTATGATTTTGATTTCTCTTCTCCCTATGTATGTTGTGTAGATTCAAGTGAACTTCATGATTTACTAGAGGTACATGAGAAGGTTATTAATACACCTGATGAGAAACTTTTGAAACTCAAAAAATCTAATTGTAATTCAAAGTTTGGGAGTGGTCGAAGAGAAAGAGGATATTTTGAAGTTGCGCACTAATGAAAAAGTGGATATTGATACATATGTGGTTTTTAATAATGAATTTATATAGGATATTTAATCGGATGAAAAATCACATCCAAGAATTAAATTTTTACTATTTATGCACATCACTCCTCAAGTTGAAGAAGAGGGAATATACCCCCTTTCCCCCCCTTTCCACTACTCCTAGGAAGTTATAATTTCAAAGTGGTGAAATTAAAATTATATGAAAATGGGGTGTTAAAAAACTATTTGAGTTGATTACTATAGCTAGAAAGAAGATTTTATGCTAGTTCTTAAGTAAGAAGACACATCGTCCATCTAATTGGGGTTGAATCAATGATTTTTCAACTGTAAGCAATCTAAATATAGAACCCCTTGGGGGATAAACCCAATATTATCTTGTTACTTTTTTTAGTTTTGTTATTTGACCTTATTTAATAAAGTTTTTTTGATTGGGGTCTTTTTTTGTAGGAAGTTAGGTGGGTCACTTCACATGGCAGCCCATTTTGAGTAACTTCTTTCACTCTAAGAAAATTTTCAGGTTGTTTCCTTCCACCCTTAATTTTTTAAGAGTTTAAATTCTTATTATATACTTCAAATTAAGTGTGAGGTAAGGGTACACAATTTTTTTCTAATCCTAAATTTTATAATTCTAAATAATTGTTTAAAAATTCCTTTTTATTGATTTTTATTAAAAAAATTATGTTATTCACATAGAATAAGTGAATGTACATTATAATTTCTATTTTTTAGTACTTTGGTGAGCATAATTTCATATCCTATTGAAGTATAGATTCAACGATTTTTATAGATCTAGAGAAGTTATATTTCATAGTAACTTTGAACTAATCTACCTTAGTTTTTACTCTAGTTTTGTTCTGTTTTGAACTTTAAATTTTATAAATTAATGTATATGTTTACACTTATAGGAGATGAAATTTTGGAAACCAAAGGTATTTATTCAACAATAAAAGAAGGGAAATTTTTTCCAATGATCTCAAATGAATAGAGCATCTACACTATGAGAGTAATAGTTTAAATTCTGTGTTTTTTCTACTTAAACTTGAAAATTAACTTCTTTTTTTAGTTGAAATAAATTGTTGGAAGTTTCCTTTTAATAAATTTTGTATGCTGAAATCATCTTGTTAAATCTGTTGGTTGTTGCTTCCTTTTTTACTACCTTTTTGTATTGAAATTCTGGTGTGTATGATTATTTTAATGTTTTACTAAAAATCATTTTTGAACTTCAAATGTTAACATGTATCTACATTAAAATCCATGAATATGTGTTGAAGTTGTTAATATAGTAACTAGTGGGTATCATTCATGCATTTTGTGTGATTGTTTGAACTCTATGTTCTTCATTTCTTTTGTTTTTAATATATTAGTTATATGCTTTGTTTGTAATTAGATAAAAAAATTCTTTATTGTTAGCAATTGATGCATATATCTAATTAATCATTTCTACCATAGGACGAGGTGGTTGGTGTTGGTTCAAATGAGGGAACGTTGGCATGCAACCGACAATCAAGGGGGAACATCCATTCTTGGTAATGGGCATCTATGTGAACTTCACTTCTCAGTTATTGGTTTTGATTAGAGTGATATTAACATATTATTTTGTTCCCATGTAGTTTTACAAACATAAAATAAAAATTTAATCATAGTTTTATGGTTCCAATTCTAAAATCGTTTTTATGCGCTGAATTCTACAGTACTCAATTGTTGTGCTCGATATGATTGCATCACCTTCTTTCTTCCATAAACCTTTTACAGTTTGATGAAGATAGGGTACAACTGGTGATGAAATTTTTGAAGCTCTAATTTATAATAGTTGAACTTTTCAAAAACATTTTCCTCTCAAGTAAGCTTTGATTTGTGGTTATTGCATCTACTATTTTTGCAGGATACATGTTTGTATTCAGGCACATAAACACAAATATATTTCTTATCAATTATTTATTCTCTACATAATTACTTCTCATTTATTTTGATTTTTTTTCTTTATTTCTTGTTGGTAAAATATAGGCTTAGGGTGAAAAAGAAATATGCACCCAAAGTACTCTTAAGGCACCATTTTGTATGATGGTAACATTTTGGTAAGTTCATTTATTTATTTTTACCATACTACATCATGTATGTTGAGAGGGGTCTTTGATTTGTGGTTCTTGCATCATATATTTTGGTCTTTTGTTATATTTGTTGAAAATAGTAATTTTATGTCTTGAAATGTTTTTGATAATATCTTCGGGATGTATTGAAGTATGATAGGGGGATGGGTGGAGGGGGGAAGGGGGAAGGGTGGAGGGGTGCAGGGGGGGAGGGCTGTCCAGTAGGGGGGGAGGGGCTGTCCAGTAGGGGGGAGGGGTGTCCGGCAGGGGGAGGGGTGTCCAGCAGGGGGGAGGGATGTCCAGCAGGGGGGAGGGCTGTCCGGCAGGGGGGAGGGGTGTCCGACAGGGGGGAGGGGTGTCCGGCAGGGGGGAGGGGTGTCCAGTAGGTGGGGCAGGCTGTCCCGCAGGGGGGCAGGGCTGTCCAGCAGGGGGGGGAGGGCTGTCGAGCAGGGGGAGGGCTGTCCAGCAGGGGGGAGGGATGTCCAGCAGGGGGGAGGGCTTTCCAGCAGGGGGGAGGGGTGTCCATCAGGGGGGAGGGGTGTCCAGGCAGGGGGTGGGGCTGTCCAGCAGGGGGGGGGCTGTCCGGCAGGGGGGCGGGCTGTCAGGCAGGGGGGCGGGCTATCCGGCAGGGGGGAGGGGTGTCCGGCAGGGGGAGGGGTGTCCAGCAGGGGGGAGGGGGTGTCCGGTAGGAAGAGGGGCTGTCCGACAGGGGGGAGGGCTATCCAGCAGGGGGGAGGGCTGTCCAGTAAGGGGGGGAGGGCTGTCCAGCAGGGGAGGGCTGTCCAGCAGGGGGGAGGGGTGTTCGACAGGGGGGAGGGGTGTTCGGTAGGGGGGGGGGGGGAGGGCTGTCCAGTAGGGGGGCGGGGCTGTCCAGCAGGGGGGAGGGCTTTCCAGCAGGGGGGAGGGCTGTCCAGCAGGGGGGGCGGGGCTGTCCAGCAGGGGGAGGGGTGTCCGGTAGGGGGGGCGGGGCTGTCCAGCAGGGGGGGAGGGCTGTCCAGCAGGGGGGGAGGGCTGTCCAGCAGGGGGGAGGGGTGTCCAGCAGGGGGGAGGGGTGTCCAGCAGGGGGGAGGGGTGTCCAGGCAGGGGGGAGGGGTGTCCAGGCAGGGGGCGGGGCTGTCCAGCAGGGGGGCGGGCTGTCCGGTAGGGGGGCGGGCTGTCAGGCTGGAGGGCTGTCCAGCAGGGGGGAGGGGTGTCCAGCAGGGGGGATGGGTGTCCAGTAGGGGGGGAGGGCTGTCTAGTAGGGGGAGGGGATGTCCAGGCAGGGGGAGGGGCTGTCCAGGCAGGGGGCGGGGCTGTCCAGCAGGGGGGGAGGGGCTGTCCAGGCAGGGGGAGGGGTTGTCCAGGCAGGGGGCGGGGCTGTCCAGTAGGGGGGAGGGGCTATCCCGTAGGGGGGGAGGGGTGTCTAGTAGGGGGGAGGGCTGTCCAGCAGGGGGGAGGGATGTCCAGCAGGGGGGAGGGGTGTCCAGGCAGGGGGAGGGGCTGTCCAATAGGGGGAGGGACTCTCCTTGAGGAATTTATAGCTAAGAAGGAGCATGAATAGGTGTAACAACAGGTAGAGTAAAATGTGGCAGCCCTATTAGTATATGTCATGTGTAACCTATAGGGTGAGGTCTGTAATGATGGTCCTAGACATGTTCTGGTTGTGTAAAAAATGTTGGGAACAATCTATTTTCTATTTCTTGATTCATGTATGTTGGTTGTTGGTACCCCAAGTGACCTATTTTTAACCTTCTTTGTATTTTTTTCTAACATAGTGTTTGGTATTAATATTTTTCCCTTTCAGAGCATCTTTCAACGAAGTATTAATAGAGGATGGCTTGCAGAATTTCTGTACAATTCTGCACTTATCAGTGGCATGGGGGGGTGTCCAGCAGGGGGAGGGGTGTCCAGCAGGGGGGGTGTCCAACAGGGGGGAGGGGGAAAGGGTGTCCAGCAGGGGGAGGGGTGTCCAACAGGGGGAGGGGCTGTCCAGCCAGGGGGGAGGGGTGTCCAGGGTCTAGGGGGGCTCGGTGTGCTTATATATAGATATGAAAAATGCATACGCGTGTAAGTATAAAGAGGTACATTCTATTATAAACATATATTTAAGGCCCCCCTTGTGCATATTTGGCCATGAAAATATGTACATAGGGGCTTGGTGTCCTTACATATATGTTAAGTTGCATATGCATGCAATCGGGAAAAAGGAAGATTCGAGTTGTCGTCGTCAAAAGAAAATGCGCCTTGAGGTTGAGGTAGGGTCCCTCTGCTAGCCCATTTAATTAGAGAATGTTTTAAATTGCATTTAGTTTCCTTCTTAATTTTTCATGTTTATATTAAATTGCAATTCTTGAATAAGTGTTAGTTCAGATAATTGTTTCGTTTGATAAATAAGTCCTGGTTTTGTAATAAAACCCCTCCAACGGAGGTGCGCTATCTGCGAAAACTCACAGTGGTATACCTTGCTTAACATTATTGCATTGATGTTTTCCTTATACTTGATGTCATTGTTAGTCATAAAGCACACATCGTACTTGACCCTTTTTATATCCCTGTAGGGGGTTTCCCTCTTTTTATTAAAACAGTTGTTTAAACCAAGACAATCTTTAAGTGCCGTTAGAATTTTAAGAGGGGTCCCATGTTGTGTGACCATGTCACATGGCATGTGATATTTAAATCCAACCAAAATCCCAGTTCCACAGCCGAGGGGTCCCACAGTACCAGTAATGTCAGATTACATGTTATGTAACCTGTGATTTTCCTGATCCCATGGGGTATTCCTCTAGGTATTCCTACACATTTCTAGATCTCCAAACCTCACCGAATTAGGTATATCAGGGGTCATCCAATCCTCTAGTCATCACATAATAGAATTCATTTCTTTAAATCTTCTGAGAAAACATCCTCTCATGCCATCCATATCATCCTATTTGAAACTAAGTGGAAGATGTTGCCCCTCGGATGTCGCTGGACCGGGCCAACACGTTGTGGTCACGCCGCGGTTATGCCGCGGTCACGCCGCGGTCACGCCGCGGTCACGCCGCGGTCACGCCGCGGTCACGCCGCGGTCACGCCGCGGTCACGCCGCGGTCACGCCGCGGTCACGCCGCGGTCACGCCGCGGTCACGCTGTAGTCACGCCGTGATTTGGCCCTGCTCCAGGATGACACCCTGCGGCGGTTACTCTTCCAGTACGACACCCTGCGGCGGTCACGCTGCGGTCACGCCTGCGGTCACGCCGTGATTTGGCCCTGCTCTAGGATGACACCCTGAGGCGGTTACTCCTCCAGGATGACACCCTGCGGCGGTCACGCTGCGGTCACACCGAGGTCACGCCGCGGTCACACCGTGATTTGGCCCTGCTCCAGGATGACACCCTGCGGCGGTTACTCCTCCAGGACGACACCCTGGGGCGGTCACGCCGCGGTCATGCCGCGGTCATGCCGCTATCACGCTGCGGTCACGCCGCGGTCACGCCGCGGTCATGCCGTGATTTGGCCCTGCTACAGGACGACACCCTACGACGGTTACTCCTCCTTAGAGAAACATTGAATGGTTAGCTCTATAATTTTTCGTATTTCCTCATTCCTAAAATATATCTCCTCTCAGTGCTGCCTCTCATCCATCTTTCCACAAAATGTTCATAGTAGGTGGTACAAAGGCTCAATTCAACTAAAAACATTGGTTTGGAATTGTCTGGCATATTTTATTGTACATGTATCACATAATATTTGTTCGGTAATTCTTCTTTTTCCTCATCCTCTTCACATGTTGTCCGAACCAGATCATCCTCATCCTATGCACATGTCGTCTGAACCGGATCAACCTGTTATGGTGGAAATTCAATGTCTGCTTTTGGCTGTTTTAGATGAAATTCCTTCCATAATTCCCATTTTTTGTAACCTGTGATTTTCCTAATCCCATGGGGTATTCCTCTAGGTATTCCTACACGTTTCTAGATCTCCAAACCTCACCGAATTAGGTATATCAGGGGTCATACAATCCTCTAGTCATCATAGATTAGCATTCATTTCTTTAAATCTTCTGAGAAAACATCCTCTCATGCCATCCATATCATCCTATTTGAAACTAAGTGGAAGATGTTGCCCTGCGGATGTCGCTAGACCGGGCCAACACGTTGTGGTCATGCCGCGGTCACGCCGTGGTCACTCCGCGGTCACCCCGCGGTCACACCGCGGTCACACCGCAGTCACACCGCGGTCACGCCGTGATTTGGCCCTGCTCCAGGATGACACCCTGTGGTGGTTACTCCTCCAGGACGACACCCTGCGGCGGTCACGCCGCGGTCATGCCGCGGTCACGCCGTGGTCACGCCGCGGTCACGCTACGGTCACGCCGTTATTTGGCCCTTCTCCAGGACGACACCCTGCGGCAGTTACTCCTCCAGGATGACACCTTGCAGCGGTCACGCCGCGGTCACGCCGTGGTCACGCCGCGGTCACGCCGTGGTCACGCCGCGGTCACGCCGCAGTCACGCCGCGGTCATGCCGCGGTCACGCCGCAGTCACGCCGTGATTTGGCCCTACTCCAGGACGACACCCTGCGGCGGTTACTTCTCCTTAGAGAAACATTGAATGGTTAGCTCTATAATTTTTCGTATTTCCTCATTCCTAAACTATATCTCCTCTCAGTGTTGCCTCTCATCCATCTTTCCACAAAACGTGCATAGAAGGTGGTACAAAGGCTCAATTCAACTGAAAACATTGGTTTGGAATTGTCTGGGATATTTTATTGTACATGTATCACATAATATTTGTTCGATAATTCTTCTTTTTCCTCATCCTCTTCACATGTTGTCTGAACCAGATCATCCTCATCCTCTGCACATGTCATCTGAACCGGATCAGCCTGTTGTGATTGAAATTCAATGTCTGCTTTTGGCTATTTTAGATGAAATTCCTTCCATAATTCTCTCATCTCATGTAGCACTCATTGGAGGAGGATGATCACTGCCAAGTTGAGTTTTAAAGGCTGCACACAATTTGTTTGATGCAATTCCAAAGAGGCTGTTCTATTCTGAGGGCCTATTTCATGCTGGAGTTCCCACATTTCCCCCACAAGCTGGCAAAGGGAGGTTTGTTTGGGCCTATGCAAACAGGGCTTGTTTGTTATGGAAAAAGATGCAACTGGAGACCTGGTTTTCTGGAAGAGTTTCCATGAAGGGTCTTCACTGTAGAGGAGACTAGCTCTGGTCTGTATTTGTTAGTTTCTTCCATGATGGTTCCCACAACCGTTTGACTGAATTTCACACCAAACCAAGCCCTGCTAGTGACTATTTTTTGATGCACTATAAAAATCCCATGTCCAACCCACCAAAATCAAACCAACTATTCCAGGGCCATTTCCACTCTCACTAAAAAATTTAAACTCAAGCCCTACTACAATTCCAAGCTCCCACTTCAATTTAACCACTATGAACTCCTTCCCAGTCCCCCACCATTTTTCAATCCACCTAGGCAACCCATCCACAACTTGACCACCAATCAGGCCTACCCACCTCTCAACTTCTAAGACACAAACCCCACATTTTCCACTAGGCATACCACTTTAAAACCATTCAAAACCTCTCCCAATTCTAACCAATTAAACCAGACCCCTTAACATTTGAAGCCCTCATCTAAATTCCTGTTCCAACTCACTTATTTTAGACCCAATCAGCCCTGCCACTTCAGAAAAACAAGAGCAGCCTACTTAAAATCCAGTCCAACTTAGTTTCCTTCATGCTTGCCCCCATGAGTCCACAGCCTCACCTCAACCAAATTATTAACCACCTGGACACCTGGAAGCCACAAGAGGAGAGAGAAGGTTTATAGATTTTTTTTGTAATATTTTATTCCATTGGAAGAGAATTTGTTGGATGCTGCCACTTGTAATGAGGTACTTAATTTCCTCTCCCTCTTTCTTCCATTAAATATTAGACAGATCCTATGTAAAAAAACCATTCTCCACCTCCGCGGAAGGAACTCTCAGCTACCGTTCTTCTGTTCTTCTTCCTGCTGATGAATAAAATTCCCCAAGTATATTGGGAAAATTTTATTCATTTTTCTTCATTTACCTCTTCTTACTTACTACTGATATCAGCAGCCGGATTCGGTCTTTTAGCAATAGCCCATGACATCCATCTGTTGTCTAGGGGGTCCAGTGGGGGGGGGGGTCTGTCCTGGGGTGTCCAGGGTATGGGGGGGGGGGGGGGCTATCCTGGGGGGTCTGTCCATGGGGTATCTAGGGGGTCTAGTGGGGGGGGGGGGTCTGTCCTGGGGTGTCCAGGGTCTGGGGGGGGGGGTCTGTCCTGGGGGGTCTGGGTTTGGGGGGGTAGGTTCTGGGGGGTGTCCATGATCTGGGGGGCTGTCCAGGTTCTGGGGGGGGGGGTCTGTCCTGGGGTGTCCAGGGTCTGGGGGGGGGGGGGGAGGACTGGCAGGGGTGTCCAGGGTCTGGGGGGGGGTCTGTCTTGGGGTGGGGTCTGTCCTGGGGTGTCCAGGGTTAGGGGGCAGGGGGCAGGGGTGTCCAGCAGGGGGAGGGGTGTCCAACAGGGGGAGGGGCTGTCCAGGCAGGGGGAGGGGTGTCCAGCATGAGGGAGGGGTGTCCAGGGGGGTGGTCCAGGGGTGTCCAGGGGTGGTGGTCCAGGGGGAGGGGTGTCCAGCAGTGGTGTCTATTGCTGGTATTCTTTTTTGGACTTCAACAGATTATGCAAGGACTCGGCTAATGGTCTTTCAACTGATTATGCAAGGACTCGGTGAATGGTTCTTCCACTTCTTCCTCTTCTCCCCCAAACTGTAACTCTCTCTCTCTCTCTGTACTTCTTGATCTCAATACACAAATTTACCATTGTACCTTATTGTTTTTCTCCTCTCTCAATTTTATTCCTAACAAAATGTGTGTCCTCTTTTTCTATCAACCTTCAGCACACCTTTTATACATCTTCAACTTGTATTACTTCCACCTATTTCACAAATAATATGTGCCAAGAAATGTATGTTCTGTGTTGTTCTCAGTGGTATGCAAACTTAGGTTCTGTGAACTGAAATGTATGACATAACATATGTTTGTGCTTATGCTCTGTATAAAAAAATGATATTTTGTGCTTCTCAATGCACCTCTAAGTATCCCATTCTTCTTCAAATATCTTCCACAAACTTCATTGATCAATCAACATTCAAATATAAAGTGGCAGGGGTGTCTAGGGGGTCCAATGGGGGGGGGGGGTCTGTCCATGGGGTGTCTAGGGGGTCCAGTGGGGGGGGGGGGGGTCCAGTGAGGGGGCTGGGTGTAGGGGGGTGGGGGGTGGATATAGGGCTGGGTGCAGGGGGGATGGGGGTGGGGCTGGGGACCTGGGTGCAGGGGGGCAGTGGGGGTGCGGGTGGGGGTGGATAGTGGGGGTGCAGTGGGGGGGGACCTGGGAGAAAGGGGTAGTGAGGGGGCTGGGTGTAGGGGTTGGGGGCTGGATATAGGGCTGGGTGCAGGGGGGCTGGGGGGGGGGGATGGGTGCAGGTGTTACTGGGGGTGAAGGGGGGTGTCAAAGGGGGTGTCTAGGGGTGTCAAGGGGGGGGGGGGGGTTCTAAGGGGTTCTATCCAGAGGGGAGAGTGGTGGTGTGTAAAGGGGTGGGGGATGTGCTAGGGGGGTCTGTCCAAGGGGGAAGGGAGGATCTATAAGGGGTCTGTCCAGTGAGGGGGTGTGCAGGTGGGGGGGCAGGTCCTGGGGGGGGTCTGTGTTTGGGGGGGCAGGTTCTGGGGGGGTGTCCATGTTCTAGGGAGGTGTCCAGGTTCTGGGGGGGCAGGTTCTGGGGGGGGGGCAGACTGGCAGGGGTGTCCAGGGTTTGGGGGGGGGGGTCTGTCCTGGGGTGGGTTCCAGGGGGGTGTCCAGGGGGTGTCCCGGGGTTTAGGGGGTGTCCAAGGGGCGGTGTGTGCAGGTGGGGGGGGGGGTGTCCCGAGGTTTAGACTAACTTACTTACATATCATTCTTAAATTTTAGTTCTATATCATGTAGTATAATTATGAGTTCATATTTCCTCATGAACTGAATATTTAGAAGTTAAAAACAATCTGTATATTTTAGTTGGATTACTATAAAAATAAAGATTTATTGTAATCATGAATTGAGCATAAGAAAAATTTATGAATTAAACTACTTTTACAGTTAATTTAGTAGGTTTCATTTGTATTGCAAGCATGCTAACTGAATTAAATTTTGTGGGGGGTAGGGAGGGGGTGTGCAGGTGGGGGGGGGGGGTAGGGGGTGTGCTGGGGCAGGGGGGGCTGTTGCGGGGGGGGGGGGGGGGTGGGGGGGGGGGGGGTCTGTAAGGCAGTTGGGAGGAGGGTAGGGGGGGGGGGGTCTGCAGGAGGTGTCTAGGGGGGTGTCTGGGGGGTGTCCAAGGTGTGTCCAGGAGGTGTCCAGGGGGTGTCCAGGGTCTATCTAGGGTGTGTCCAGGGGGTGTCTCGGGTGTGTCCAGAGGGTGTCCAGGGGGTGTCCAGGGGGGTGTCCAGGGGCGTGTCTAGGGGGTGTCTAGGGGGTGTCTAGGGGGGTGTCCAGGGGGTATTTTTTTTATGGATTTGGACACCCTATAGCTACGGTTCTAAACCGTGGCTATTGGTTTATTGCCACGGTTTTTAACCATGGCTATAGACATAATTCCACAGTTTTAAACCGTGGCAATATATTCTGTCCGGACTTTAGTATAGCCATGGTTTGAACCGTGTCTGTATACCTAAATCCACGATTTGAACCATGGCTATAGATTTAAAGCCACGGTTTGGAACCGTGGCTATAGGTCTAGGCCTATAGCCACGCCAAACTTAGCCACAGTTTGAGGAACCGTGGCTATTACCTATAGCCACGGTTTGAGGGCCTATAGCCACAGTTTAGAACCGTGGCTATAGCTCGAATTTCCAGTAGTGTGATTATATACAATGGATTGTGACACCCCATGAAACCTTACCACTTAATATATATTCTGTAAAGAGGATCCAGAGAGAAATTTTCTTTGATAACAACAAAGTGTGCCAACTTATTAAGTTGATCAACCATAACCCATAGTTTCCTCAACATAAAAGATAATATAATCCCTAAAGGTTACCGATAACTTTAATCATATGTCCAAAAAGTGTAAATTTATTCCTCCATAAATAAATTTTTCACTAAATCATATATAAAACCAAAGTGTTGTGCTTCCTTAAATGTATCTTATAATATCCTTGATCTTGATAAAATCATATCTCATAAAATCTTAAAAGGGGTTTCAATGAATTTTAATATACAATAAAACTTAAACTCATAAACTCATGATGATATCCATAACTCTTTTATTAATCTTACCCAGATAATTGTATACTTTCAAAAGATAATTAATCCTTTATTACTTAAATAATATCCTATATTATAAAAAATAATTTTCATTGGAATATTAGCTTCATACTTGTACCGATAGAATATCAATTGTGATTTCATTATTCCAGAATCCATGTAGAGGGAGATAGTAACATGAAATTTCAAAAAAGGATGAACAATAAGATCTTCATAGTTTTCATTCATACAAAATAAAACATGAAATTACCAACTAATAATGGGAGGAAAAGTGTTTCCTAATTATCATGATTCACTCCATCCATTATGATTACATAAGATTTAATTTTTTTCTTTGTCTTCATAGGTTTTTGTGGCTTATCATCCACACTAGCCCTTAGATTGGGGCATTGATTTTCATAATGACCAAAATCCTTTCACTTGAAACACTAGAGTGTAGGTGTTGCATTAGTTAGAGTCATATTCTCCTCAATTTCATTAACTATCCCATTAATATAATTTCAAAATTCATATTATTTATGACCTACCTTTCCACATTTAAATTACCTCCCATTTCCATTCAATCAATTCCCTTTATGATTCTTCCCTTGTTTCTAGTATACAAATGGATGGAATTTCTTTCCACTATCTGAATTTTCATGGGACTCAATCTTCATTTTCTTATCAAAACCATAAGAATAATAGGAATATAAAATTTCTATTTCTACCTTCAATTCAAATAAAATGAATTCATCATAGCTACTGAAGTCTATTATAGAGAAGACCTTTCAAATACTTGGTTTTAGGATACCAAAGAATCAATAATTTTTTATTTTAGGTCTGATGATTAAACCATAATCAAACATTAAAGGTCTTGTAAAATTATCTTTATAAGTACCAATTTATTCATCATTATTTTTATTAATTTCAAGTAATTACTTCTCCATCTTTGTTCATAGAATAAAATGGAAGTACATACAGATAAATATCCCCTAAAACTATTCCCATTCCATAGATTCATTTTATTTTTGTTCCCCTCTATTATTAACAAGATTCCATAACTAATATGATTCACATTACAAATGATAAACATCCAAAATGATTTTTTCATGATCCAAACACTGAAGAATAGAAAATACCCTTTCATTGGTATCAATACATTACTCAAAAACTAGTGGATCATTGGAACCAATAAACAAAGTTTGGAATTACCTCATTAATGATTCAAAAGAATATTGTTTCCTCCTTTTATCTTTTGGAAGTTCTAAATGATTCATAGATTTAGAAATTTGTTTGAGAATATCAGAAAGACTTTTCATTCCATATACCATATCTTTTGGATGATTAGGAGGACAATCATTTCATTTTCCATTCCATTAAACATTAATACCGTTACTTTAGGTTCCTACCATTGACTGAAACTAGAAAGTATAGTGTGAGAAACACTAATCATCATAGGAAACCCCATAATTATGAAAAATCACTTACATGATGTCTAAATAATGACAACTTATTTTCAATATATGACACCTTAGGTTTATACTAGGCCATTCATAGTCACCATATATTTAAATCCTTAATTATGGTTTATAAAGAGTTTGTGAGTTTCCAAAGCGTATCCCTCGAGAGTTTCAAACGAGGTGTGTAACAAGGCTCATTATAGTGAACCAGGTGACGATATTGTCCATCTCAATGAACATTTTTTGGAGTTATTACCCCTAGGTACCTCTATACCAAATCCATATACACTTGTAGTATCCAAACAGGGATGTAATTTCTTGAAAACCACTCACACTATCACCAAAATTCCAGGACATTTTACTATACATTGAATCATACTTAGAATTATCCTTAGACTTATACCTATTCATACACTTGACATATACCTAGGTATTTTGATAAAGTTTTATCATCCAAGTTTCCAAAGGTTAATGAAATCTTTCATATGATACCAACTATAGTGAATCAAGATTTCCATACATAGATATTATATCTATTTATATGAATATTCAATACATTACACAAACACATACCTAATGACCATAATAGTTTAGTGTATTTTGATACCAGGTACACAATATTATAATTTGGTGAAATATATTTAATATTTACCATATATATCTTCCCCTTTAGTAATATTTATAAACATACCCTACTTGAAACCACTCTTCATCACCTGGGAAAAGGAAACATAAGAAATGGTGAGCTCAGATGCTCAACAAGGGTAATAATAAGATATATAAATATATGATCAGATTAAATAATAACATAAGAATAATGGTTTGTGATCATGAACATAACTTACAAATTTCCCACCTATCAAATATCATAAACATGAGTTATGGAATAAAAATTTATCATTTTGGAAAACTTGGGATAATAGAGAGAGAGCCATTATAAATCAATCATTAATAATAAAATAATGTCATAAATGTGTGTCACCATCATAAATATAGAAAACCATTTCATATTTCAAGGTTAAATACTAATAACATCAACATAGTGGATTAGGACACACATGTTTCCCATAGTGGATCAGGACACACCTGTTTCCCCTAGTGGATTATGACATACCTATTTCCTATAGTGGATCAAGATCGTTGACTTGTTTCCCATTGTTTTATCATGTGATATAAATATTTAAAAAATTCATTGGAGGGAGATATATTTCTCACCCATCTTTGATTATAACATAACCACCATCCTTGGTTATAACATAACAACCATCAAAAAATAAAAAACATACATATGTGTTCTATAAGACAATCATATCTAAACCCATGAAATGAAATGGGTATAATAAAAATCTCATTACAACATAAAATGTGTAAAAAAAATAGGTTTTATAATAATTTCATAATTTCATCAAAGCATAACCCATGGAAAAAGAAGTAGGTTTCATAAGAATTTTATCATGGAATAACCCATGGAATAGAAACACGTTTCATAAAAATTTTATTATAGTATAACCCAGAGAAGAGAAATGGGTTTCATAATTATTTTGTCATGTTATATCCCATGGAAGATAAAATGGTATCGTAAACATCTTATCATCATAAAAATAAACCTTTCAGAGAAATAATAAGAATGGTATCCTTGGATCATATCCCTAATGAATCATAAGAAACATAAAAGGATGTTA
Source organism: Viscum album (assembly GCA_963277665.1). Lineage (NCBI taxonomy): Eukaryota > Viridiplantae > Streptophyta > Magnoliopsida > Santalales > Viscaceae > Viscum > Viscum album. The sequence continues at coordinate 1,455,018,165 of OY728145.1, forward strand.
TATTAGATAGAAAATGATTTTGAAATATTACTTGGGACATTTCTTGACGAAGATATCCTTTCCACTTTGAAAAAAAAATTTAAAACTTAAAACATTTTCAAAATCCTTTTCTTCAAAAGTATTATTTTAAACTTATAAATAAAGATTTAAAAACTAATTTAAAATATTTCATGAGGAAAATATCCTTTCCAATTTTATTTTTTTTAACACATATTTTTTTTAAAATCCTTTTATTTTTGAAAATAACCTTGATAACTTATAAATTAGGATTCAAGGAAAATAATGGTCATGAATTTGGGAAATTTCATTCTTTCGGTACATGTTAAAATGAGGATTCCTTTAACATTTTTAGAAAAATCAAACAAGAATGTTTTTTTAAAATTAAATGAAGATTCCTTTAATTTTTTTAAAATTAAAACATGGTTAAAAAATTATTTTGAAAATAATAGAAGAATAGTAATTTTTTTGGAAAATATTTTTAGAAAGCATGGTTTTGAAAAAAGGGATTTATGACCAAAGAGAGAAATAAAGTTGGATTTAATTAAAAAAAATTCTCTATTATTTGAAGTAACAAAGAGAGGAAAATCATACTATAACTTGAAAATTTCATGAATATATATAGGGGAATAAAATCCATGAGTTTCTTGATATGTAGATCATAATATTTTATCATCGTAAACATAATCATATACAATCCTGATAAATGATGTGATTGTAACATAAAATCTTTACCACTTTGGTAACTTTGAATCATAATCCTCATGGAGTAATAACATAAAATTAAACCTAAAATATAATTAGTATGAAGAAATTCATGATATTACATTTCAAAGGGGATGTATATACACCTCATAATGAAAGATAGGTGCATAACATAACATATGTCTCAAAGAAAGGAAATAGAGAAAAAAATCCATTACCGCTTTGGTAACTTTTTAACCATAATCCCCTTAAAATAGGGATAATTGGATGGATATGTAAATACCTATAATTTTAATTATAATAATTATAAAATAAATTCAAGGTCATTATATACACCACATAAAAGAAATAGGCGATGAACATGGAATATGTCTCACAGAAGTAAAATGCGAGACATAAATCCCTTACCTTAAGTATTTAATTCCTTCATACATGTTAAAACCTTCTATATAATAAATAAAAGAAAATTATAGATATATTAAATAACTATATTTATATATATCATACCACATATTATTTTCTTATGACCTTTTATCACCAGTTTATTAACAATTCCATGTTAAAGTTACATTTTAGGTAATAACTACTTTGTTTTTTGTATATATCTTGATTGGTCATTTTTGGTTCTATTAATTTGATAATTATTTAATCATATTCATAATGTTAAAAATTATTTAAATATCATTTATATTCATTATGTATGTGTTTATAGTAATCTAAAAAAATTAGTGATGAAAATGTAATATTCTATTCATGGAGATGGTAGGAAGTATGCACACATGAACGTTGTTTCCATGCCATTTTCAGATTGAAAGAAAAAAAGGTAAATGATATATTATCATGTAATAATTTTTATTTCATATATATCACATATTTTAATTAAAACCATCCTTATTACCTTCCATGTAAATCATGAATGAATCACATTGCTTTGTGAGGCGGTAGTTCTCCATACACACGAGCGATGTTAGCGTATTCCCACAAAATGGAGAGTATTAAGGTATGTTTGATATTATAATTCCATAAGTATAATAATATTATAAATATAAAATATAAATAGTAAATCCATCATTATGTATATATTTGATAGGTGGAAATAGAAAAATGAATGACATCGGTTCGCATGGCGGTAGTTCATCGTACACATGAATAATGATTTCATAAACCATTTGATGGAAGTGGAGATGAATATAGGTTATTATATTAAAATAATAACATATAAATATATAGGATATAATGGTGTTATTATATTATAAGAATTAATACATAATTAAATGTGTAAAAATAAGAAAGAAAATGTAGGATCTTAGTGAAGATAATTACCTTCTCTTAGAATCACCTCCTTTGGATATCTTACTAAGAACCATAGTGTTGGAATTTTTGGAAGAATAATAGATTTATAAAATTTATGTGGATGTTGGGGAGGTAAATTTTTATGGTTTTTATAAACTACATGGATTCATAGGTGTGAATAAGAGAAGTGTGGTGGTGGTATTTTATAAGTCGGGGAAAGGAACCCACTTGGAAACTACTTGGAGATTTTCCATAAGAATCCAAAATAAAAAGGTCATTCCTAAGAAAAAAGATTCCATATGACTATATATTATATCTTGTGAAGGATAATATTAAAATATTCTTATACAATATTAAGTTTAAAAGTTTTATATTCTTTTTAACCCCTATCTTCTTAGTTTAACCCCCTCAGTAAACCCATTTTTACCTTAACCACAATAATTAATTTTTAGTGTTTTCACTATTCAATTTGGTAAAAGTTAAGTTAAAATTATTAAATAATATAAATTATTATGATTAAAAATATTTAATTCATTTTTAAAAATTAAGTTCACTGAAGTGGAAAAGTTTAATTTAAAATTAATCCAGTAGACGTGACATGAAAACAGATTTTTAAAGAGAAAAAGTTTGAAAGTTCACAATTTTTTATATCAAAATTCAATTTTAAATTGATTATAATAAATTAAATTGAATTAATATATGTATAATTGAACTAATTTTATTTTAAAACTAATTTAAAATATAATTTGACTTTATAAATTAATTAAATGAAAATGTAACTTTCAATTAAAATTTAGTATTTTTCACTATTTATAAAAAATGAAACTTTTTAGAAAAATCCACAATTTTCACCCTAAGATAATTTTGACATGGTGATTTAAAAAATTAGGTTTATTTTATCAAATTAATTTTCTTAAAGTGTAAAAAATTAATTTTATTAATATTGGCAAAAACAAATAAAAAGTATTTTTTTTGAGAATATAGTATTTTCGAAACATATAAATACTTTATAAAAAATTAATCACTTTTTATCAATATATTTCATTTATATAAATACATTATAATTAATATTTAAAAATTAGTTATTATTATTCATATCCCTAATTTTAATAGCTAGGTTATGGCAATCACATTTAAATAACTATATTAATAATATATCATGGTTTCGTTAAAACTCAGTGTCATGTGTAATGAAAGATAACCCAGTGTTTCTTGTAGTGAAAGATTAACTTGGTGTATCATGCAATGAAATATATAAAATAAATTTAATTTATTTAAAAAAAAAATAATTCATAAAAACTCAGGGAGTTATAGAGAGTCTTTGTATGAATGGTGTTAGAAGGTGGGATAGGTAGATGAGATAGTTGTATGTGTGAACTCGAATGTGATATCATGTGAAGGCCACACCACCTATCATTTTTTCTAAACCCATGGGATCCAAGTGAACTTAGTGGGTGTCGAGATATGGTTTCTATTTATTCTCAATTAGATGGACTAGATACCCCATGGTAGGGAAAGTCCATGGTGGTCTGTGCCACCGATGATGCTAGTTGAGTGTAGCCAAGTAGGTTATATACATTGTAACACATCAATAAGCCATCATATGGTTCCAAACCGAGTACACCTAGGATATATTCACTTTATTTCTAGTAATTTACCATGATAAACCTTTTTCTTTTATTCTACTTTCTCATGTTTTGTGACATTTTTATTAAATCATTTCAACTATTATGCTCTTACTAGAAAATCTTACTTCATCAACTATTTTATATGTATTCTACTTTCCTCTATTTTTTGTGACCTAGAAAAGTGATTTACACTAATATATTTTCCCACTAAAATTCTTCTTTCATTACACGTTTCTTCTTATAAATAGGTTTTTAGAAAGCCTTTAATTATTTAGAAAAGTTTTTGATAATGAAAAGGGAAAATGGTATTTCTAAGGCATCATCTTATTACTTATTTTTTAAAGGAAAGGAAAAAAATATTTTTATATATTAATATTTTCAACCTAGCATTAAATGGTTTCCTCTTTAAAGGTAAATCATATGACATGAATTCTCTTTTATCATCCCTATTTAGAATATTAGTGCTCATGCCTACATTATCATTTTAGTTTCAAGTTTGGTTAAACTTTGAGTCACTCATGGAGGGATTATGGTTTAATGGTCGGTGGTGACCCAATAGGTCACATTGAGGTATATTTATTTGTTTACCTTTATTCTACTACTAGTGTTTATTTTATTTAACTTTTTCCCATTTTAATTAGTTTTTTATGGGAAAAATCATTCCTAGTTGTGTTATAATTGATATTAAACACTAGTTTATAGTACAAGAGGATCAGGAATGCCTCTAAAAACTTGTTACAGGCCGAATCGGGTGACCAGTTCAGGGTCAATCTTTGTTGATTCATAACAAAATGGTACCAGAGTTACCCTTGTTATTTGGGGATGTTTTATAGTTTAGAGGTAATATTGTGAGGATTTAATTGTTCAGTCATGAGTGGGTATTTGATAACCACCCTTTCATGATGATACTTGAGTTACTATGGTAGTCTGAGATAAGTATGTCTCTAATTTGAGAATTAATTCTCATTTTTTTGAGACTTTGAATTTTTATTGAGTATCTCGAGTCATTTTTCAAGGTTTGAGTGTTATTATTGAGAAAATACATGGTTTGATTCATATTTTTAAGGAAATATAGGGATACTTATTAATGTTCTTGATCCTAAAAACCATTCACATACCATGCATCCATATATGGGTACTTCTAGTGGGACTCACAAATTCCATGCACAACCCACCAAGCCGTGCATCCAAACCATGAATAGTTGTGATTTTTTTTGATTTTTGTATTTTCTTTATATTTTATTGGAATTATGAATTTTCCTATTACTTATACGATTGGTTTATGGTTTTTTATAATGTTTGGTATGATGTATTGGTGTTGTGTAAGTTATATTGCTTTGGGATTTTGAAATGAAGTTTTTAGAAATTATTTTGAAGATATGATGGTTTCTCAAACTAGTGGAGTGTTTACATATAAATATTGGGTTTTATTAATTAAATACTAGTTTTGGGAAAGGAATTTGTATTTTGTGTTTGAATAATAGTTATTTTTTAAAGTGAAATTATGATACTTTGAAATTTGGAACATAGGATTGGGTCAAAGGGATTTTCCAAATGGGGATTTTATAAAAGTTTCAATATAGTGAATTTCAAATGGATTCTTAAAATTATTTCAACTATGTGATATTGATTAATTGATTTTGATTAAGGTTTAATAAAGAGTTCTTTGAATTTTAAAATCATTTTCAAGTAAAATTTTAATATCTTTAAATGGAAATAGGTGTTTTTACATGGTTCCAAGAGGTTAAAATTAATTTTTAATTTCGTAAATGGAGTTTTGTGATGGGTAAAAGTTTTATAGAATTAATTTATGGTATTTGTATCGAAAACATAATTTTAAATATATAGAAAATCATTTTTTAAAATTGGTGATTTTAAATATGTTCTTTTGTTAAATTCTTTGGTTTTGAAAAATAGTTTAAAGGAAAATTTCTAAATTTTAAATATAGTGGTGTTATTCCAAGTGTGATATATAATTTATATCATTAGAGTTATTTTAAATTAAAGTTTGGATTTTTTGAATTGAACTTAGTTTGTATTTCAAAGGGGATGAAATATTTTCATTGCATGATTTTAAAAGTGTGTTTTGACCTTTTAAATTCAATGTTGTGGATTTTAAAAGGAAAAGAGGTAGTTTTGAAAAGATATTTTACTTTTGATGAATTGTATTTTTTCTTTAAATATGTTTTTCATGATGGAACCATTTGATTTGAATTAGGAATATTGAATCAATGGATCCATGTTTCATGTTATTTGAGTATTATCCAAAAAAGTATCAATAAAGAGTGGGTGGTCGGTATCTAGGGTGTATTATTTGTTTGTCTAGGTGAAGATCAATTTTGGAAATTGATGACAATCATCATTTAGTGATTTGATCCTATCAAGATTGAGGTGGTTGGAGTCATTGGATAAATTTTTTATAAGTGTTTATCTGGGTACCACCTTTGGAAACTGCTTAGGGATTACCAATTTTTTCAGTGATCATACATTTTGATGGGGTGCATCCTTAGTGATGGTATCACTTCAATGAATGGGAAAGTCTTGGGTGAGTGTATAAGATGACCGGGAAGGGTGATTTGTTTTTATTGATCAGTTGGGTTCACTGAGGGTCTGTGTTATGACAATTACTTCCAAATTTTCCTCCCTTAACCTGATATTGGATCCTATGTTGATCTTACTGAGGCATGTTTGTTTAGGGGATTCTCAACCACATATTTTCTTCATACTCCGATCAGTTATTCTTGGTTATCACTATTTTGGGTGGTAGTACTATGAGTTATTATTTTTACAAAGTGTTTAAGGTTTTTAAGTGATCTTTTTTTGAGATTTATTGAATATTTGGAAATATATTTGGGGATAGTTAGATGCCTGTGGTATCTCATTGGAGCCTTATGTTCTTTTTACTGTATCTTAATCCTTTTGGTTTTCCTAGGTTATTTGTTTAAATTATATCTTTGGGCTAGATTGTGAAGTTTTTTATTTTTGGTTTCATTTATATTAACATAGATTTATGACCAAGTGTACTGACTTTTCCTTTTATTATTTTAATAACTTTAGTTTGATTGAAGTTGTATTTTTGGAATTTTTTTTTATTTTTTTTGACTTAGAGTGGTGGTTTTTCTCGTTCTATATTCCATTAATCATAGAATTAGATCTCATTAGGAATCATGAGTTATCTGGAATAAAAAATCAGTGTTCTATGAGAAATATAATATGGTGGGGAGACCACCATAGAAGGATATCATGTTGAATCTGATCCTCAATCTTTCATGCTCCTCTTTTTTGGAAATTTTGATTTCTTATTAACAATAGAGTTCCTTATTTCTATCCCACCCAACCCCAATCATAGTAGTTTGGATAGTCTAGAATGTGAATCATGTGAAAGATTCTCATGGAGATCTCAAACATATCATGATTATTTTTATTGATGATTCCTTTATTAGGGGTTGGTGTGTTCCTTGCTTTGAGTTTTTGTTTATAGATATGAGTTTCTCTATCCTTTGATTATTTTTTTGATGGTTTGAGTTATTTGCTATTTATAACAGTCTCCTAAGATGTTTAGAATGAATCTTTTAGGATTATATCTCTATACTCTTTTTGTTTGTGAAGTTTTGGGTTTGTGAAGGAATGTGAGTGTTAGTTATTTGGTCTTTGAGTTTTAAGGTCTTATCTTGAGTAGTAGTTTATCTTTACTTTTTTCTTGATCAACGTAATATCTTTAGACTTTTTGGGGGAATAAAATGTTATCATGGGGATAATTATCACACCTCAACCCACCACCACTCTATTATTTTGTTTATTTTTGAGTTCTATTTATCTATCTATCTTTCTGGGAAATTTTTACTTAAAATTGGGATTTTTGGACATGCAGAACATGTCATGTGGTTAAGAAACATAGTTTTCCAAACCATGCATTAACCATGTGACAGCCTATAAAATTTTATCAGATCCAAATAGTATAGTCAGCACATGGTTTTCCAAACCATGTAGTCTTTCCATGCGTGGTGCTCTAGAAGCCTAGTAGAGGGTGCACAATTTCCCAAAATATATGAACATAATGTTCATAATGTACAAGTTAATTAAAAATAGTATTTTACAATTTTTAACTTCTTGGGTTTTAACCCAAAATCGCCCCTCATCAATCTCATTTAGAAAACATGACTCAAATGGGATCCTCCCTCACCCCTCCCTTTGGTTCCTATACTCATAACGTGTTTTTTTGATTTCTTTAAGGTTTTGGTGTTAATATTCAGGGTAATATACTCCTAGATTCTTCCTCTACTTATTCCTTATATACTATCCTTGGTTATTCTTCTTCCTTGGTTCTGATTACCTAGGGTTCTTGTTCCTTTATTTTTAAATTGAGGGTTTTGGTTTTCTAGGTTTCCTCTTCATCTCTCTTTCCTATTTAGACCTTTTTGAGGTGGTTTTGTTATACTATTTTCAATGAATACAAGTTTTGAGGTAGGTTACCCCATGTACAAGCCTTAAAATTGGAAAATATAATTTCTTAACTATTTTAATATGGTTTTTCATTATATTATGAAGAATACATAATGTATAAAATGGTTGTGATGTTTGGAATTAGTTTCTCTCTTATTTTATATATTTTCCCTAAGTTTCCATCATGAGTTTCTTTTACTAAGTCAATCTTTTAATATTTTTTTGAAACTTCAAGCATCCCAAGTGGTTGATTATATTTCCAAATGGTTTCTAAATGTGTAATTGCGAATTTCCAAGGATGCTTTGGTCTTTTTAAAGGTTTTCCATAAAGGCATAATGGAATTTTTGATTTCCAAAAATATCCAAAGTGGTTTCTAACTATCTTTGACTTATAAATATATCTTACACACCTATGGATATATATATAGATATATATATCCTTTTTATACATATTCATGCACATTTATGAGAATATATATATTGATATAAGGGGTATATATATATATAAAGATGTATATGCATGTAAGTGAAATGTGGGTTTTAGAATATGAAATCCTTTATTTAAAGGTGGGTTTCCAATTGATCAATGTTAATTTGAAAATTCTAATTCCTAGTTGGTATCTTTTAATGTTTTCTAAAAATATCACACCTCCATATAATTCCTCTAATTTTGAGAGGGTATTTGCATAGACAATGTCAAGAAGTGGGATAGGTAGATAAAATGGTTTTATGTGTGAAATAAATTGTGATATCAGGTGAAGGAAACCTCACCTATAATTTCTTTTAAATCCATGGGATCCTAAAGATATTAGTGGGAGTTAAGAGATGTTTTCTATTTAGTACTGATTAGAAGGGATAGACCCCCTATGACAGGGAAAGTCCATGGTGTGTTGTGCCATTAGTAAGGCTATTTAAGAGCAACTAGGTTGGTTATATACATAGGAATGCATTTATAGGTTGGAAGATAGTTCCGAACCAAGTACGTTTAGATTCTCTTCACTTTATGTCTAGTAATTTTCCATAATAACCTTTTTTCTTAAATTCTAATTTATCTTATTTCTTAATGTTTTTATAAAATCATTACAATTATTATTCTCTTACTGGAAACTCTTACTTCATCACCTATTTTATACATATTATACTTTACTCTATTTTATGGAATCAAGTAAATTTATTTATACTATTATGATTTCACACCAAAATTCTTCTTTCGACATAAATTTCTTCTTTTAAATATGGTTTTATAAATTCTTTAAAATTTTAAAACAGGTTTTAATAATGAAAAGAGAAAATGGTATTAACTATTGTCCTTAATTTTATTGAGGAATCATCTTATTACTTGTTTTTTGTAAGGAATGGAAAACTATATTTTTATATATAATATTTTCAAAATTTCATGAAATGGTTTTCTATTTAAAGGAAAATCATAGGGTGTGGTTTCTATTTTGGTATCCCTACTCAGCATATCGATACTCATTCATCTAATATCATTTCAATTTCAGGTTTCCTTCATCTTTGAGTCTCTCAGTAAGTGAGCATGATTCTATAGTTGGTGTTGGCCTGAGAGGTCACATGGAGGTTTTTTTTTATTTCTTTAAATTTATTCTATTTATAGTTTTTATTTTATTTACCTTGTTCCTATTTATTTATTAGTTTTATGGGGGAAATCATTCATAATATTGTTATGTTTTATGGATAAAACTAGTTTCTATCCTATGTGGTTAGGGATGAGATCTCAAGTCTTATTTTAGGCTAGATTAGGTACTTGGTTTGGGGTCGACTCAAGTTGGTTCATGATAGTTGTTCACCTTCTTCCATTTCCTTGGGTTCAACATTGTCAATATGTTTTTCCTTAGGATTGGTAACATCAACATGTGGAGAAACCTATTGTTCCTATTGATTGGGAGCACCAATATGTTAAGAAACCTATTGTTCCTTAGGTTTGGGGACATTGGCATATGAAGAATCCATTATATACCAAATTGGTTGAACATTTAATTTAGATTATGTAAATTTAGTCATGAACACATAATACTATGAGGTAACATAGTGCACATTAATTTTTTTACCTAATTATTATACTCATTTTTTATTTAAAGGTTGAAGGGATTCATCCCCTCTATTAAGTATCTAAATCCCCTCATTGTGGTATATTATGACATACAATACTCCTTTTACATTGGGACCCCCATGAAATGATTGTTATGTCCCAATGAAAGGGTCATCCTTAGTTGAATTTACATATGACCCTGCATTGGTTTTGGTCGATAATAGAACAATTGATAACATTCTGTTTGTAGGATATGGGATATAAATTACTTTTATTTTCTGTAATTCCATTATGAATGGTTTGTCCTTATACCATTCCTTATTAAAATTCACTTTCATGAATCCTAATTCATTGATTTTAACTAGACTCTTGTTATCAACTCACTTGCATTAAAAAATAATCACTTGAAATGTAATATAATCCAACTCCCATATTTTTTTGATGATTCCAAAGTATGAAAAATTTATATAAATTGGATTTATCTCCTTATTAAAATATATGTGCATCACTTATTCCACAATAGTTACTATACTATTTTTCATGGTACTATGTTTATCATGGTCCTTTGTATAGAACATATAACCATTAATTACATAACCATTATAAGATAAAACAGACATACTTTATCCTCTAGATATAAATCAAAGTTTTTCTAAAATTTATTTCATATTTACAATTGACTCCTGAAAAATATGGTCTTGAAACCATCCTATAAACTATAGATTATGTGTATTTGATATCCATATTTCAACCCTTGTTAGATTCAAATGACTAAGAATTACTTTATGGATTTAAACATATGGATTAACCTCTAAACTATTATATAAAATATAAAGGTGAGCCTACTCCTTCTCTATAATGGTAATTATGAAAACATTTATTCCATAAATTCCTTCACCCACAATTCACCTGATGTGATAATATTTTTGTAAACTAGTGCTCTCCAGATTGGATGGGTAGTCATTATAGAATTCAACACCTTCCTAAAAAATACATCACTCTACAATACAACATTATGGTAAAAGTTTATTTTTTACATACCCTTTCAAAATCTTTATATACCATTCAACAACGTACATCCATCTATAATGAATAGAATCACATAGTTAAACCTCTATAACAAAGTGAGCCATCATATCAAAGAATGATTATGGGAAAGTACATGTAAAATTCATATAATATTACCATAATTTCATTTTCTATAGTTATAAATTTTAATGGGTCTATAAATCTACTTCATATAGTATAGAAACCCAAAATTTTATAAATTAAATTCCATTTTTAGTTGAATAAATGTCTTATCATGCAATGTGGTTATAGAAAACACATACACTATGGTTATTTTGGACCACTATAAGTTATGTCTCATAATATTTAAAATACTGTTAAGAATCATAACCATTTATAATATATCTTTTATATAGTGATCATATGATTATCATACATTAAGGGTTATGATAAAGTTTCATGGAAAAAGATAAAGGAATCGATGACCTTGACTAGTAGGATCATACCATATGAAGTACATTTATCAGAGCTTCCAATTGATATAGAATCATTAGGATTTTACCCTGACGAAGCCTAATCTAATATTCAAAAATTAAAATATGATAAAAACTGTTTACAAGAGAATTTTAAGCTTATCGAGATCACATCCCAAACCATGTTTTCCGAACCACCCAAACAAAATATCACTACCACACACCTGACCCTTAGGGACTTCACTAGTGTAATAATGGGATATATATCTAAAACTTAATAGTATGAATTTTTATATTAAAATAATTATTAGATTTATCTATTTTCATTATTACTTTATATATACAATTATTTAAGAGTTGATTAAAATTAGACTTTTATATGAATAAACCAAAATTATATTTTTGTAAAATATATGACTTAATTAAAAGACTCTTTTAATAAATTAATTAATGTTTAAATAAATATTATAATCTTGTGATATTATTATTAAATAATATTTATTTATATAAAAATGATAATATATTTTAAATGAGTCCAATATAATTGTTATAAGCATCAGAAAACTGTTATTCTCAAAAAATAAATATTTTTTAATAAATGGGGATTTTGATTTAAAAGTATAAAATATCATATCTATAGAATTTTTTTTATAAAATAAATACAATTTTTTAATCACTAACTATAAATTATAAAACAATGATTTTTTCATATATTCTTAGACCATCAAATTTTCAGGTAAAAATTAAATACGGTATAGATATATAGTATGTATTATGATATCATAATGACCCAAAAGTTATGTAATATATTTCATAAATGGTATCCATGGAAAAATATATGTTTAAAATCTAAAATAATGTTTTTAGGTTATTTCATTATTTTTATAAACCCTTAATTAATCCTCCAAAGCCTATATTATATTTTAAGGTTTTAAAATCAATTCTTTGTAAACATGACTCACTTCCACACCACCAATAATATTATTTTAATGAGAACAGTTATTAAACTTTTATAATAATGAAAAAAAATCATCTTTGGTATAAAACATATGCAAAAACCATGGTAAGATTTGTGGTGTTGATTACTTTATCATATAGATCCCAAAACCTAAGTTTGGAAATTAATAAAGAATTATCTTCTCTTTTTCTATATAAACCCACCCAAAATCCCATTACTCTTCACTCAAAACCATTTTAGCATGAAATTAATCTGAATATAACTCTATATAGTCCTCCAAAGGTTCCCCCAATCTCTTAACAATATCCTACTAAGATTTTAGAAGCATCGTCTCAAGGTAACTGATCCCCTCATTCTCCTATTTATTCAAGAAAATATTTTAAATTGTCACTTTTTTTGAATTATTCATTCTAGAATATGATTTAATATATACCTATTAATAAAATTATTATTTAAAAGTGATGATATACCCCTTTCACTCTCACTAATTCCTTATACTAATCTTTAAGTACCGTCATTATGCATCCTAATTTTCCTCATGATTTTTCATTATAAACAATTGTGTAGTGAATACCCATCCCCATTTCTACTTGAGGGTATTAAACTAAATAGAACTATCCTTCATTGATTTGGTACTTTAAGTATATATTTCACACTACTTAGTTATTGGATTAATAGAAATGAAAGACAACCTTATGTTTTATGATCTATATATTACACTTATGCATGTACATGGTATGAATGTGATAGGTGGGACCATAATTATATGACCCTAAAATGAATTGGGTAATGTTTTAGTATCACGATACATAATTTATGGGGTTATGGAGTAAACCTAATCCATTATGGTAATTTTTCCACCATGTGATGTTTTCTTGGCATTTATCCTTGACTTATGCTTATGTCATATTTTATATTGTTTCTAATTCCCATATTGCCTTTATATTATAATCTTAGGTCATGCTTCAATGATCATGTTTATGATTCTAACCCATTTTATGTCACCATGATATTCTTATTGACTATTATGTAATACTTTCACCATGTTATACTTTTATTATTCCTTTATTGGTATTTTTAGCTCACCCCATTCTTATGTACATCCACAGGTTATCCCATGTAGTTTTAGAATAATGATGGAATTCTAGGATCATGTGAAGGTAATTTTCAATAATGTTGTTTTATTTATGTTGGTATATGTTTTTCTATGTACCTAATTACCCAAAGACACTAAGTTTAATGATCTTATGGGGTTGTATTAAGTGTATTTTTATGTAATAAATCATTAATTAAAGTGTATTAAAATATGGGTTTTCATAGTTGGTATTAGAGTGAGGACTAGTTATTTTTGGGATCAGGATTAGAAAAATATAGTGAAATAATTAGTGATAATACTAAACATATTAAAACATCACTAAATCTTTTTAAAGTATAGAGTAAGTGGTTTCTAAGAAAATACATCAATTTTTAGATATTATAAGTGGATGTGGATCTAGGATAGAGGTACCAAGGGGTAATAACCCTAAAAAGGGAACATTGAGCTATACTTGATCACCACCTGGTGCAAAGAAAATGGTCTTGCTACACACTTAGTTTAAAAATCCTCGGATAAATGATTTTTAAACTCGCAATCTCATTAAAAAACATTATTAAGGTAAACAATGCCTACTAGATTTTATGTTAGGAAATAAATCATGGATAAATTAGATTGAAATATTCAAATACCACCTCAAAACATGGAATTTGAGTTATCAATGAAGACAAAAAATGGGTCAATTGATGTATCAAAAGTATATAACTCCTCCCCTATCAAAATTTGTAGGTTGAATTTATTAGAAAATCATGTGATGATCCCTTTAGTAGAATTCGATGCTATTTGGGCATGTATTGGATTTCATTATATAGATCAAATATAAATTTTTAAGTGATAAAAATCACCCTTTGTATTTAATATCACCATATGATTCTATACAAGTGCAAGGAGAATGATGAATCTTCTTTAGTACCAACATCCAAAGCATGGATATTTTTACCTTGTGAGAAAGTGTATCTAGCCCGAATTATTGAGACTAAAGAAAAGATCATCCTTGATGACATACCCATTGTAAGGGAATTTAATTATGCATTTACTAAAGAATTTATTGGTCTTAATAATTGTTGATAGGTTGATTTATCAATAAAACTTATACTCAAAGATTTTCCAATATCCAAGACTCTATATAGAATGGCTGTTGCTGAACTAGAATAGATAAAGAATCAATTGTAGGAGAATTTTGATAAAGGGTTTATACACCCAAGTGCTTCACCATGGGGTGAACTGGTCCTTTTCATTAATAATAATGCAGGTTCAATGCGTATATGCATTGATTATCACAAGTTTAACAAGATAACAATAAAAAACAAGCATCATCTTCCATGGATTGATGACTTGTTCAATAAGCTACATGGAGCATAATATTTATCTAAGGTGGATATTTAGTTAGGATATTACCAATTAAAGATGAATAAGGAGGATATCCCCAAGGCTCCTTCTTTTAAAAGTGTTGAGAACTATGAGTTCATAGTGATTCCATTTGGACTCACTAATGCTCTGAAAATATTTATGAACATGATGAATAGAGTATTTAGAGACTACCTAAATGAATTTGTGGTATTCTTTATAGATGATATTATTATATAATCCAAAATCAAGGTAAAAAATGAGGAATATTTAAATACTGTACTAAAGATCATGAAAATAGAAAATTTATATAAAAAGTACCATAAATGTGAGTTTTGGATAGAACAAGTAGCTTTATTAGGGAATTTTATAATATTCTAAGGGATGTATATAGATCCTTCAAAAACTGAGGTAATTAAAGGATATCAATGTATAACATTTATTATGAAAATCCATAGTTTATTTGGATTTACTAGGTATTATCATCGATTTTTGAGAAACTTATCATGATTTTCAAGCCCACTAACGAAGCTAAATTGAAAGGGTGTCAAGTTTGTTTGAATTGATTAATGCAAAGATATATTTAAATAGATTAAGAATAGACTAATCATTTCACTTATACTCACATTACCCACTAATAGGAAAGGATTTATTATATACAGTGATGAGTATAAAAAGAGCTTGGGTTTTGTACTCATGAAAGATAACAAAGTGATCACTTATGCCTCTCACTAATTAAAGATACATGAGTAGAACTACCCAAAAAATACTCTATAATTGGATATAGTAATATTCACATTGATGATTTTACAACATTATATACTTAGAGAAAAGTGTGTCATATATATGTATCATATAAGTATCAAGTACACATTCACACAAAAAGATATTAATATGATCCAATGAAGGTGGTTAGATCTGACCAAAGACTACGATTGTTCAATCTATTACCATCCTAGGAAGGAAAACAACATGGAAGATGCACTGAGTAGAAAGGATCCTACAACCCTATCCATGACGAGGATTGTAAGGGATCCAATCTTCTTGTACATAAAAACTATGTAAATGTGAATAATAAAAGGATATCCATATTAACTTTCTCAAATAAATTCTCTTTAATCATATATTCTTGATAGGATCAAGGATATCCATAAAGATGGCGAGTTGCTACTGAAGAAGGTAGTGAATATTCCAGAGTCCAAATTTTCTAAAGATAGATTTATAAGGTTTGGAACCTGGATATTGCCTCATAAAAACTAGAAATGAAGAGGGAACTTCTGGATGATATGCATTGATCATCCTTCTATATTCACCCAAAAAACACTAATATGTATAAAGATTTAAAAAAAATTCTGGTATGATAAAATGAAGAGGGAGATTATGAAGTTTGTATCTCAATGATTGGTAAGACAACAAGTTAGGATGAAACAATAGAAGTCCAAGTATATGATGAAACCATTGACCATAATGATATAGAAATGGGAAAAATAACCACATATTTCATCATATGGCTCCCCAAGACACCTAAAGAAATAATGAAATCTAGGTGGTATTCAATCACCTTTCCAAGACAACGTAGTTCACTACAATCAATTAAGATTTATCTATTAAAAAATATACATGATATACTTAAGGGAAGTGGTAAGGCTTCATAGAGTTCCACTACCTATTGTATCTTATTGAGATCTGATATTTAATTTGAGGTTCTGGAGAATCCTTCAGTAAACATTGGATAAAACACTGAGCTTTAACACTGCTTATCACACTCAGATGGATGTTTAGTCTGAAAGGATGATTCAAAATCTACATGACAAGTTGATATATTGTTAAATGGACTTAAAAGGATGTTGGGATCAAAACCTTACCCTAGTGGAGTTCTCATATAAAAACACTTTCCATTATAGAATTAAAATTGAATCTTATAAGAATCTATATGGGAATAGTTTCCAGAATCCAACAAGCTGGGATGGTGTTAAAGAGTGGAATAATATAGTACTTGATCTTGTCTAATATATTATAGATAAGGTTCAAAACATTCAATTTCATATGGAAACTACTAAAAGTAAATAAAAAATTTTTGTGGACAATCATCGATGAAATCAATAATTTGAGTTTAGAGATAAGGTGTTCCTTAATATATCATAATGGAAGAAAATCATGAGGTTTGGGAAAAAGGTAAATATTAGTTATAGAAACATTTCCCCTTTTGAGAACCTTGATCTCATTAGAGAGGTGTCCTATCAACTAGAACTTACACCTAACCTATCTCAAGTACCTGATTTGTTCCATGTATCCCTCTTAAGAAAGTACATACTAAAACTCTCACATATATTGAATCAAAAGGTGGTACTATTAGAGAATGAAATTTCATATGAGGAGCAGCTGGTGAAGATCTTATATCATAGAGACAAAGCTCTATGAAATAAGAAAACTCACCTTGTCAAAGTATTGTGGTGGAACCAGAAGTTTGAGGAAGAAACATGGTAACCAGATGAGGAGATGAAATAGAAGTACCCTCATCTATTTTAGTTTATGAAATAAAATTTAGTGGGTGAAATTTATGAAGGGGGAATAATGAAATGACTTGAAGTTTTATAAATTAAATTACATTTTCAATTGAATAAATTTCTTATCAAGTAAGGTGGTTATAGAAAAAAATGCACTTACTTTGGTTATTTTGGACCACTATAAGTTATTTATCATAAATTTAAAGTACCATTAAGTATCATAATTATTGATAATGCAGCCATTATGTAGTGATCATATGATAAGTATATCTTACGGGTTATGATAAAGTTCCATGGACACAGAAAAAGGAAGCGATATCCTTGACTTATAGGATTATAACTTATTAATCCCATTTATCAGAACTTCCAAGGTAGATATAATCAATGGGATTTTACATTAACCAATCCCAAGATGATATTTAATAACTAGATCATGAGTAAAACCATTTATATGAGAATTTTAAGTTCATCAAGATCACAGATCAAACTATGTTCGATGAATCGCCCCATGAAAATCTCAAAATCGCACAACTTACCCTTAGGGAATTCACTGGTGTAATAAAGGGCTATGCATCTAGACCCTAATAGTATTAATTTTTATATTAAAATAATTATTAAATTTATATAATTTCATTATTAATTTATATAAAAAATTATTTTTGAGTTTATGAAAATTAGACTTTGATACGAATAAACCAAGACTATATTTTTGGAAAATATATGACTTTAATTATTTTTTTTATAAATTCAATAATTTTTTAAAAATATCATTTTCATATAATATTATTATTAAATAATATTTATTTATATACAACTGATAATATAATTTACTAGGGTCAAATGTAATCATTACAAGCCTCATAAAACTGTTATTGTCAAAAAAATTATTTTTCATTAAATGGAGATTTTGAATTAAAAATGTAAAATATATTATATAGAGAATTATTTTGAAAAAATAAATATCATTTTTTTAATAAGAACATCTAAATTATCCAATGATGTTTTTTTTCATAATTTTCTGACACAGTCAAATTTCTTGGGTAAAAATTAAATACAGTATAGATATACGATATGTATTATGACATCATAATGAACCAAAGGTGATGAAATATATTTTATAAAAGGTATAAAAGAATAATTATATGTTTAAAATTTAAAATGATGTGTTTTTGAGGTTATTTTATTACTTTTATAAATACTTAATTAATCCTCTAAAACCTATATTATATTCAAAGGTTTTAAAATTAATTCTTTGTAAACATGACTCACTTCCACATCACCAAGGGTATTATTTAATGATATCAATTATTAAAATTTTATAATAATTAAAACCACTCTTCTTTGGTAAAAAGATTGTCTAAAAACTATTTCAAGGTTTGTGGTTTAGATTACTTTATCATATAGAGTCCAAAACATAAGTTTGAAAATTAATAAATAATTATCATATATTTTTCTATATAAACACACCCAAAATCCCATTAATATTCACTAAAAACCCTTATATCAAGAAATTTAAATTAATTTACCTCTATATATTCCTCCCAATGTTCCCCCAATCTCTTAAGAATCTCCTACTAAGCTTTTAAAACCACCCTCTCAAGGTAAGGGATCCTATCCTTATCCACTTTATTCAAGCATCACCTTTAAATTATGTCTTTTGTTTTCCAATTATTCTTATTTTAATATGATTTTATATATCCCTATCAACACTATTATTATGTAAAATTGATGAAATACCCCTTACACTCTCATTAACCCCTTTTATGAATCTTTAATTACTGCTGTTATGCTGTTGAATTTTCCATGTGAGTTTTCATGCCAAACAATTGTATAGATAGTAACCATACCCATTTATAGTCATGGGTATTCACCTATATGTACATATCCTTAACTTATTAAGGAATTCCATGTATATATATCACCCTATTTAATCTTGGGATTAATATTTAGTAAATATATCCTTATGTTTTATGATCTATCTGGCACACTTATGCATGTACATGATATAAATCTGATGGGTGGGCCTGTAATTATATATTAATACAATTAATTGGGTAATGTTTTAGTCTCATGATATGTCATGTATGATATTAGGTATTAAACAAAATCTATCATGGTACTTTTTACACTATGTGATGTTTTCTTAGCATTTTTCCTTCACTTATGCTTATGTCATGTTTTATATTATTTCCATATTCCCATGTTGCCTTTATGTTATCATCTTATGTAATGATTAAATGATTAGGTTTATGATTATCATCCATTTTATGTCAACATGATATTCCTACTAACTAACATGTATTAATTCCATAATTTTATACTTTGATTATTCCCTTATTGGGATTTTATTCTCACCCCTTTCTTATGTACTCCCCTAGGTTATCCCATGAAATTTTATAAGAATGATAGAATTTTAGGAGCATGTTAAGGAATTTTTCAATAATTTCATTTTATTTATTTTGAACGTTTTTTTGATAAACACCTAATTACCCAAATAAATTTGGCCTCACAATCTTATGGGGTTGTATTTAGTGTATATTTATATAATAAACCATGAATTAAAGATTATTGAAATATGGATCATCATATATAGATTTGAAAATAAATAAATATTGGTTAATTCATGGTTAATTTTTTTAGTAAATATGAAATTTAATTATACATGCATTAAATCTTTCATCAAAACATGACTGTAATATGATCCAAGACATTTAACTTTAAACCAGTCATTGAAACGATATTATTGATATTTTATGAACACCCCTCTAGAACCTTTACATCATTTTGGAAGTTGAAAAACTAATATCTCTCTTACTCGTAAAGATTACAAGCATCTTGAGGAAGAAAATTCCACATATCACCCTTCACTAGCACCAAATCTTCCCATATCCTCAAGCCAATCATGTCTAACCAAGCCTTAATACCATCCTTTGTTTTTTTGGGTTCATTTAGTAATGTACTAATGAAAAGATCACATACATTTTTTTATACATGCATGATATTAAGAAAATGTCTAATATATAAACAATTCCAATATAACAATTTAAAAAACTAATCTCTTTTTCTAATCGGTTTTGTAAGGTTTCTTAATAAGTTTTACCAAAATTGGTGACCATATATTTTATTTTCTCAAACAATTGATCACCTATTAGCATAGATGGTGTTGTGCCTTCTTCTAAATTTCCATCAAATGTTGTCATCCAAGATCGATTTTTATGTTATCCAGGTATAAATTTGTGATGTCCTAGAAACACAATATTTGAGGAATGTTACAACCTAAATCAGTGTGTACCATTTTTAAAAATGTGACACCCTTGAGTTCCTTTAATGCTATATCCTAGAAAATTTACATAAGTTGGAAATTCATTTATTCTCCCATAAAACATGGATCTTAACGTGAAATATTAATTTCTATAACAATCATACAACATAAAACCTGAATCCCACATTAATTTTAGATATTTTATCAATGGATCCAATTAAACATCAGTATCATACCTGGTTATTTTGGTCTCGATTTAAGCAGATTCAATATAATGTATTATTGATTTATGCATAACTATATTGAAAATAAATAATTTAACAACATAACTGACCATGTACTACGAGTGCTAATTTGTACATAAAAAGGATTCAATCCATCTATAGATAGTTTAAGACAAAATTTTATCACCTTTTTTCAAAATTCATGATACCCATGATCAATTTTCATATACCAAGGAGAGTTTTCTAGGTGAAAAATTTTCCTATATTAATTTTTTTGTATACCATGTAAATTATATTGTAGTCTCCTCAATTTTATATAGCTTCCTCAAAATTGGAATGATTAGAAATTACTACACAACTTTCAAAGGACTTGATTAAACTTTCTTATATTGGGACATTCCACACTTTTGGTATTTTCTAAGTGAGTCATGGTCCTTGTGAAACAATATACAATCATTTGGACATGCATGTATTCATTCAAAGATCATACCCATTGAATGTAACATTTGTTTAGAATCATATGTTCAGTAATGAAGCTCATTATATTTTGGTAAAATATAATTCAAGTGATCAAGTAGTTCATTAATTCTAGTGTCACTCCATTTGTTTATAGCTTTTACACTATATAGCTTTAGTATGGCTAATAATGTTGTATATTTTGTACAACCATCATACAGTGGAATATTTTCACAACTCTTTAACTTCTGAAAAATCTTTGGAAAATCATGAAGTTCATCTTCAACTATCATTTTCATTTCCTCTATATGATATTTAATATTGTTTACACCTATAATCATATCATTGATATGATCTTCATCATTGTTCACAATTGTAATCATATCAGATGATCCATATGATATAGTGTTATCATAATTACTAGATACATTCAGTTCTTCCCCATGTTTAGTAAAAAATTTATAACTTTGATCTATTCTGTGATAGATTTGGTGTTCTTCTAAATCCTATATATGTAAACATGAATAAAATGATTTGAGAAGGGTCATGTGCATGATATTTTACAAACTTGATGAATTTTTTAACTCCATCCTTATAATCTTGTTATACTATTGGAATACATACATCTTCGATTCATATCCATCCTATTTGATTTATTAATATTCATATTTATAAAAAACACTTAATGTATGAGGTTAAAATCCTAACATGCCATTCTTTATATATACATACACATATAGTCATCATATTTGATTTAAATTATCATTACTTTAATAACTTTTTAGAACATATAAATGCTAATAATAATATGAATTTAAAGTTTTATAACACTTATTTTTTTATTAAAATAAGTTTAATATCATAAATAATTCTTTTTTTGAAATTAATTCATCAAGGAAGATAATAATATTAAATTATAAAATAAATATCACTATCTCCAGTTAGTTCACCTTTTCAAAGGTTGTCAAGGTCATTAGAAGTCATTGGAGGGAACCATGAAAAATAAATACCTAATTTTTTGGATGCTTTCAAGTATAAATATCACATGGTGTATTACGAGTTTACATACATATAACTTGGTAAATTTTGAATGATATTATTTTTAGAGAAAAATACGGAATTAATATAAGAATATAAATCTAAAATAATCATTGGTTAAATATTGTTTAACAATGTTTTTTTATTTTAATACACCATTATATTATGTTTTTTTCCAAATGAGAGGGTTATGATACATTACCACTTCCCCTTAAATTTTTGGTAAACTCTTCACTTATGCATTCACTCCCTCAATTTGGTTAAAAAAATTAATAACATTTCAAATATTATTTTTTTACATAGTTATTGGAAATTTTGTAAAATTTCAAAGATTCAATATTTTCATTGCATTATAAATACATATTTATATATACTAAAATCATCCATGAAGGTAATAAATTACCATAAACCACTAGTTTCTTATATATTTTTTGATTTATACACATATTTATTTTTGAGGGATAATAACTCACTACATCCATTTTAATTTTCTAAAAGTAATTTTTGTAATTTTTCCCAATTAAAAAGATTCAAAAATATAAAATGATTCATAATAAAATAATTATGAAAATATATATTTATGGGGATATTGGATGTGTTTTTAATTTTTATATTCTAGGAGATAACGAAGAAAGTGATATTTAATTGTTAATTGTGACCATATTATTTCATACATTATAGGCATATTTTAAAGTCTAGGATATATAAAACTTTAAAATCACATATACCACTATGAAACATTTCATTTAAGTAAATTGAAGATTTTTTATTAATCCTTAAAAAAATATTTCTTATTCCAAAAAAGAAACACAAATAAAATTCATTAGGGTAGAAATTTAGTATCAATTTTATAATCCCTGAATCCTTACACTAGGAAAAGGTAGATGGTAGGTTCTTACGGTTAAAACCAACCCTTAATCCATTTCTCACATGGAGATGATATTTTACTTTAACCAATTACATTTTTTCCACAAATAATTCACATCAATAAAAATATATGATACACATTCTACATCCAATATCCATGAAATATAATCAAAATGATTAATATCCCTACGATATACACCTTAATAACCATGCATTTCGGTTTTTCATCCATTCATTTTATCATATTTAATTTATTTATGTTTAATTGTTGATTTTGAATTTATAATACATGGATTACAATATAATAAATTTAGGTTAAAGGAAAAAAGCCATTAATAATATAAAAATTCTAATGAGAGTTTTTTAAAATTCATAAAAATAAAAAATATTTGTAGATTATTATGAAAATAAGTAAATACAATGAAAAAACAAAAATTACAAAAATAGGAAGAATAAAAAATTACTAAAATCAAGGGAAAACCATCAATTAGAAGAATAAAAACCAAAAATCATCTAAGAAATGGGAAAACATTGATTATAAAATAATAACCAAGGATAAGAACAAAAAATTATGAAAACAATGCCAAAACATCACACAGACAATAATAACCCAATAAAAAGAGAAAAAAAATAATGAAAATGATGAAATATTGATTAAAAACGAGTAAGTATTAACATAACTTCAATTTAAGGTTTGATTTAGTTAAAATATTCAAAGGAAGAAACTATAGAATTCATCTTCCACGAGATATTGAATGACCCAAGCAGGAGAGATCTCAATTATGTTCTTTTAAAATAGGGGAAGGGGTTTAATTAGTACTAAAATGAAAAGTATAGATAAATGTATGATTTATTAGGTCTTTTTTAGTGTTGATAAATCCCTAGATTTATTAGTGCTAAAAAGTTATTGATAAATCATCCATTTATCATCCCTTTCCATTTTAATGCGGATAAATGTGTATTTTATCAATGCTGATAAATGATGATTTTAGCAGTGCTTCATATAGAACTAATAAATACTAATAGAAAATAAAAATAAAAATAAAAATAAAAATTTAATGATTACAATAAATTAATAATTATATAAAAATAAATTTTAAAAATTAATCTATAATAAAAATTAATAAATAATAAAAATAAATAAATTACAAAAATATTAAAAAAAAATAAACAATATTGTTTATATTAAATTTTTTAATAATTGTGATAATATTTTGATAAGTTTATTAATATTATGATAAATGAATAAATAATATTAATTATTTAAGTCACATGAATTGATAGAGAGGGATGATCGAGAGATGCTGGAGCTCCCGAATGGTGTTCCAATTGGTTTCTAGGTTTCCTCATTGCACAAAGAGTTTTCACACTTTTGGGTTTAGGATTCTTACCTATGATGGTGTTGATTTTGTGTATCTTTCTATTAAATTATAGATTGATCATACTCCTCGGTCCACCATCGTTTCAAGGGATGGGATTGATGTGGTTCATTAATTGGATATTTGTGATCCTCGGTCTGCCGACGATCCAAGAAGCAGATCACAGGTCGATGTATCAGATGGAGTTGTAATTGTGATGGGAGGTAGGGTTTGCGTTATACTAGATTAAGATGCATGAAATTTGGTAGCCAGATCTAAATCGTTGGTTGATTGAGATTTATTGGATTTTTATGATCCTCAGACTTTTGTTGATCCTAATCAAATCCCCTGTGGTGTATTAGATATAGCTGCAAACCCGATTGCTAGGGTTTTCTTTCAGATGGATTCAGATGCAAGAAATACTACAATAGGATCATCAAATGCTCATGATTCATTAGCTATGGGTGATCCTCGACCTTCTGTTCACAATCTAAGACCCCAAGTTATTATCTTGGATGCAGCTACAAAAGTGACAGAAGTTGGGGTCTGAAATCTATCGGCTTCAGATGTGAGGAATATGATAGGAGGGTATGAATCTCATTCTTTTGTGTCTTTCAAGGACTCAATGGTTGGAAGGACCATCAAGAAGGTTTATACGGCTCATGTAATTGACAAATCTAATTCCTTATATAAAAGATTTGTGATGTTCAAAAATTTTCTTGTAGAAAGGCTTATTATTCCAAGGGGGGAGAATCCATGGTGACAAGATGATCTAGTCAATCATGTTTCATGTGTTTTGGGGTTCTCCAACTTGAAGAATGTTTTTCTTAGTTGTGGATATTATCATTTTTTTTCCTTATGAATATTTGAAGTAGTTTTCCTAGAGTAATTAAACTTTATATCTAAAACCTAGTGTTTTCTATATTCATGAATGGTCAATGAATTTTGATCTATCTGACATGAGAATCTCCTTTGCTTAGGTCTGGATTCAATTGTATGGCCTTAATTAGGAATTATGGCATCCAAAAATCCTTTATGATATTACTTATTATATTGGTGTGCCTATTAATCTTGAAAGAGAGACATAAAATTCTAGGTTCGGGCACTTAACAAGGGTTTTGGTGGAAGTTAACCTGAGTGAGGTTCTCATTAACAAGTTTATTATTTCTACTCCAAATGATGAGATAAATGTACGTGTTGTCTTTGAAAAGCTACCAAAATTATGTGAAGAGTGAGAATTAGTTGGGAATCAAAAATAAAACTATCGAAGGTTGATTGTTTTTGGGATCTATGGCTTGAAGGGGCACTTGAAATATTCCTGCAAGTGATCAATCTCTGTGAAGGGGAAAACAAATCTCTCTAAGGTATCACATGTTTGGGAGGTAAAAAATGATTGTGCTCGGTCAGATTTTGGGACTACTTAGGGTTCCCTATATAAGAAGGCTGGTTCATTTAAGGTTTATCATCCTAACAGGCTAACACAACTGGCCACTACAAGTATTGAGGGTGACATCTCATCTGATTCCATGCTCAAGAATGCTGCTCCTAGGGGTCTGGCCTTGCCAGTGATGGTGTGGGGACTAACATGGAGTAGACTCAGGTTGACAATGTTATCAGTGATCCTACTATTGGAAATGAAGAAACAGACTGTAGGAGTAGTGATGGTGTCTCTATGGTTGTCAATTTGATTTGGCATGGGGTTATATATGAACCTGATCAGCAGCCATTGGATGTGTATTTTTTCAGGGAATGTCCCATGAGAAGATGAGTCAGGGAATTCTGATGTTCAGAAGAGTGTGAATTATCTTCAATATATTCAGAATATATTCATCTCTTCAATAATTTTTGGTAAATGGGGTAATGTTTCAGGTGACAGAACTAACAAGGAGAAGAAGATAGTTTTATTGGACACCACTCATCTCCGACCCACAGGCAGCAGTGAGCCGGTTTCCATTAAGGAGGCTATTTTAAAAGGAAAGGGAAATATATTCAGCAATGAAGGTGTAGATCTGATTCCTTCAAAAAGAAGGCCATATAAGGATTATTCCAATCTACCTAGGAATGTGTATACCAGGTCATCTTATAAGGCATCAAAGATCCAGCTTACTCTAGAGTAGGAAAGGTCTAAGGAGAGGATCTTTGGGATTCTCAATCTAGGTAATTCACTGTTAGAGTGAGAAAATGATGATGATGATGTAGATTCTTATTATTATTATGGAAATGATCATGCTTTCTTTGATATGTAGTTTTCTTTTCTGGTTGTGGGTATGTCTCTTTGTATGACCCCGTCCATCTTTTTTGCTTGCCTGTTATCTTTTTTGTTCACCTTTAATAAATGGTCATGAACTTTTGCTTCTGGCTAGACCTTTTTCGTATGTTAGTCGTAAAATATTAAAAATGAATAAATTATATATATTAAAATAATAATATAAATGAATAAATATTAAAATAAAATTCAATAAATAATAAAAATTAAATTTAAATTAAAACATTTAAAATAAATCCCTAATTGAAAATGAATAGATAATAATTACACAAAGATTTAAATAAAAAAAATATTAAAATAAAAATGAATAAATATGAATTATGTAAATTATAAACATATTAAAAATATTAAATATTAATAAATAAAAATATATAAATAAATATTAAAAATGAATAAATTACATAAATATTAAATGAATAAAAATTTAGAATGAATAAATTATAATGATATTAAAAGTGAATAAGTATTAAAAATGAATAGATAATGATAAATGAATAAATATTAAAAATGACTAAACTTTAATAATTATAAATGAATAAATTGCATATATATTAATTTTTTTTAATAATTTTAATTATATAAATTGATTAAATTTTGAAAATTAATAAATATTAAAATAAAAAAATATATTAAAAATTAAATTTAAAAATAAGAGATTTATAATGCAGTACTAATTTAATGAATAAATAATGATTTTATAAATATTAAAATACAAATATATTAAAATAAAAATGAATAAGTATTAATTATATAAAAATATACATATTAAAAGTATTAAATATTGATATTTAAAAATGTATAAATAACAATAACAATGAATATATTTCGAAAATATTAAATGAATAAATATTAAAAATTAATAAAATATAGAAAATATTAAAAATAGAGAAATATTAAAACTAAATAAATAATATTAAATGAATAAACATATATACACATTACATATATATACATAAAAATAGACATACACTTAGACATACACATACACATACACATGCACATACACATACGAATACACATACGCATACACATACGCATTCACATACACATACACATACACATACACATACACATACACATACACATACACATACACATACACATACACATACACATACACATACACATACACATACACATACACATACACATACACATACACATACACATACACATACACATACACAAACATATACACATACACATACACATACACATACACACACAGATACACAGACACATACACATACACATACACATACACATACACATACACATACGCATACACATACACATACATATAGACATACACATACACGTATAGGTACAGGTACACTTACACATACATGTACAGGTACAGGTACAGGTACACGTACACATACGCGTACGCATACTCGTACACGTAACTGTACACGTACACGTACGCGTACACGTACGCGTACACGTACGCGTACACGTACGCGTACACGTCCGCGTACAGGTACACGTACACCTACACATACACGTACACGTACACATACACATACACCTACACATACACATACACAGACACAGACACAGACACACACAAATACACACACAAATACACACACAAATACACACACACATACACATACACATACACATACACATACACATACACATACACATACACATACACATACACATACACATACACATACACATACACATACACATACACATACACATACACATACACATACACATACACATACACATACACATACACATACACATACACATACACATACACATACACATACACATACACATACACATACACATACACATACACATACACATACACATACACATACACATACACATACACATACACATACATATACACATACACATACACATGCATATCCACATACAGACACACACACACACACATACACTGTAATATCCCCCGATGCAGTACTATTTCACATGATCAAAACAGGTTGGTTATGTGACCTAAAGCGCACCTCCCCATATGCTAGAGGTTCCTGACTAATAGCGAGATTGTGATGATATAGTGGG
Source organism: Viscum album (assembly GCA_963277665.1). Taxonomy (NCBI): domain Eukaryota; kingdom Viridiplantae; phylum Streptophyta; class Magnoliopsida; order Santalales; family Viscaceae; genus Viscum; species Viscum album. The sequence continues at coordinate 1,455,047,184 of OY728145.1, forward strand.
GATACTATACCCCCTTGTATAGAGTTACATAGTAGTAGAAATAAACAATATAAATATTATAATGAGATTAATAAATAGGTGAAAAATGTAATATCCCAAAAATTCCAAACCTATTTTTATTATATAAATATTTTATTAAATGGATTAATTTATAATTAAAACAAACTAATAATATTTCTAAGATGATTTTATTTAAAAATAATAATTTAAATAAAGTGTTTTTGGATGGTGTTCTCACACTGAGCTCAGATGAGAAGTCTAACCAAAGACATGGGGTTGATGTCGAGCAAGGTGTGGGGTGCAGTCACCGTTTCGGTCTCATCTGGCTTCCGAAAAGGGTTTGAACCAAGAAAGGGTGGTCTGTTCGTAGTTAGGGTTCCCGAAATACACATCAGAGTCTATATATGAGGATTCCGAGCAGGTTATCTATTCCTCATCTTTGGTCTTCGATCTATGTGATGTGGGTTTTGTTTTAGTTTGTAGGTGTACGATTTTCTTTAACTGTGATGTTCGTCACTTCTATTGATGTTGATCTAGTTTTTTTGTTGATCTTTTTCATCATCTATAGTTTTATGTTGAATATTTGTTTGCTTTTGGATTAGGAATAATAGTTTTTCATTTGTGGTCCCATTGTTTTTCTTTCTGTTTGTTTTATTCTGTCGATTTGTACATCTATGAATCCCTTGTCCAATTGCTTTATAATTTCCTCTAATAAATGACTCTGTCCATTTCTGCTTTTGTCAATTTTGTTCCTCTATTTGATATCCAACTTAAAGCGAATACATTTTCAAATTGAGAAAGATATATAATAATTTATTTTTAACCACACATATTCAAATATTATATTAATCTAAAATTGCTTATATATATATATATAGTTATATTGGCTATATAACTATTGGGGTCCCAACTAAGGAGGGTGCATCCAACACTAACTTCTTTCTGCAACTCTACTATGGTGATTCCAATACTCATGCAGAATTTATGGATTAATTTATTTGAAGGTAAGGGATAATTTATTTATTTTTACATCTCAATTTGTGTGTTTTTAAGGGTTTTAATTTTATTATATCTATTCAAGTTTTAATTTTCAAAGATATATGTATAAATTAATTTAAAAGCATCCATTTATTTTATTTTCAGAGTTTATAACATATAGGAATTGTTATTTTTATGCAAAGGGTTTGAATTATCTTTTTATCAATCTTTGTTTAATAAATATATATGTATATACACACATATATATATATATATATCTGAAATAAATTATTTTAAAAACTTATAATGAAAGAGAGATTATATAATTTTATTTTATAAATTATAATTTTAAAGAATTATTTATAATTATCAATTCATGTTTTAATTCATGGATGTGTAGTCAGTTTAATTATTTTCTTACATTTTGATATTCCACATTAAATGGATATATTAAATTTATAAAAATTATGTTTAAATTCATAATAAATATTCCGCAATAGATATTAGTATTTATCAAAATTTATGTTTTAATTCTCCCAAAATGATAATCTCATTTATCAAAGTTTTGTGTAAGAAAAAATTTATTTATTATAACATGAGTATTATAAATTCCATGTGTATGTATTAATTTATGATTTATGTTTATTTTATTTAAGTATATATATATATATATATTGTATATATTATATATATATATCAAAAAATTGAACAATTAATACATGTTTTGAATGCACAAGAAAAACATGTATGAATATGAGTTAAATTTCATATCATTGATTTTGTACAAAATTATAGTTGCAGAATACTCATGGATGGAATGTTTATTGAAATGTTATAATTTTTATCACCATGCTTCTAAAAACTATACATAGTATGTCATCATGGTATATTAAAACTACAGACATCAAATATAAATAAAATTAGGGCCATACGTTATGCATAACATCTACATCCATTACATTTATAATAAATTCATGGTTTCAATTTAATTTTTAAGGTTTAATTCCAAAATTAATTATTACATAGATTTAATTGAAAGTTTTTTATTTTAAATGTTTATTTTATAATTTTATGTGAGGAAAATAATTAATTATTATTATTATTATTTTAAGAAGATCAATTATTTATAAGAATAACAAATGAATTAAATGAAACAAAGCTTGAATGCATAGACAGTACATGAAAATGCTTATGGAATGAGTTTAGGTTGTAACCAAACTTTCAAGTGATATGAAATGAAAGTTTATATACTTATGCATGTAAATACTAAGCATGAATGTGTATTTTAATGTAGTTACATTTTTTCAAAATTCAAAACTCCAGTGAAAGTATATATAAGTAAAGCAAGATTAAAATGTTTTTAGAAAATATGGAACTTGAACGTTGTAAATATAAAAGGGAATTGGGAGTAAAATAATCCTTTGTTAAGTGGGTAGGTCCAAGATACCCTTCAACATATCAAGTGGCCTTAAAATAGTTTTTTTTTCAGAAGCTTGTGTATTGTTTTAAAAAAAACACTAGAATATGTTTAAATTAAATTTTAATGTAAGTATTTTCTAAAATGATATAGTATTTTTAAGCCATAATTAATTTAAAATGATGTTTTCAAGAGGATATTTCTGAAATTATTTTCAAAATTATTTTCAAAATAATATTTTAAAAGGATTTATCAAAGATTTTAAAACCCCTTACTGGGCATATTTAATGCTCACCCCTTGTTTTAAACTATTATTCACAGGTCTAGTAGAGTTTTCCGAATGCGTTCTCTTCACTTACATAGTTATTATATGTAGTTTCATTTTGTTATTTTTATTTTTCTCTTATACAACTTAGATAAAAGTTTAAGGTTTGTCTATTATACAGAACCTAGTCTGGGGAAAGTTTCTTATTTGTGTAATATGTTGTGTAAATTTTTAGTTTATTTTTATAAAAAAAATTACACAACATGTTCTAGCACCAAATATGGAAGCGCGGGCTCGAGACGTTATAATTGGTATCAAAGGAACTATCTAGAAAACTTTGGAGATTAGATTTTTTTGATTCTAGAAGTTTAGTGAACCTAGTGTTTCTTAATTCTAAAGATAGAAATTCATAATTATTTTTAATCTAATGAAAGGAATTGTGAGGACACAATTATTTTGAGGGGGGAATAATGTAACATCACAGAAATTCCAATCATAGTTTTATTATATAAATATTTTATTAAATAGATTTATTTATAATTAAAAAAAACTAATAATATTTCCACAAATATTTTATTTAAAAATAATAATTGAAATTAAGTGTTTTAATTAATTTTATTATAAGTTAATTATAAAACTTATAATTAATTATACTTATTATTTATAAAAAAAATATAGTTTTTAATCCGTTTAAAAGAATAATTTAAAATAACTATTTTTGTTATTTTTTAAAAATAGAATTTATTTTTATTAAAAATGATTTTTTATAGTATATTTTATTGATAATAATAATAATAATAGTTAAGGGGAAAACATTTCTTTAGAAAATTATTATTATTATTACGATTTTCTTATTTCCTAATTATATAATAAAAACTAAATATCATATGTAGTTTAAAAAAATGAAATTGAGTAAAAAAGAGATGATGTTGGGTCTGATTTAGGGGTATTAGGGTTCGTAGACTTTGGGATCGAGAAGCAGGGGGCGTCCTATGGTGTTGGGTTTTCAGTGTCGGCCACAAGATGGTCAGGGGATCATGCATGAAGGCTTAAAGTTGAGTCAAATCTGAGGTTTGTGGATGGTGTTGTCGCACCGAGCTCGGATGAGAAGTCTGACCGAAGCCATGGGGTCAATGCCAAGCATAGTGCGAGGTTTAGTCACCATTTAATTTTTATATAGCCACCGACAAGGGTTTGAACCAAGCAAGGGTGGTCTATTCACAATTAGGATTCCTGAAACATACATCGGAGTCCAGATCCAAGGATTCCATACAAGTAAGTTGTTCCTCTTATTTGGTATTTGATCTATGAGATGTAGGTTTTGTTTTAGTTTTTAGGTGTCCAATTTTCTTTAAATATAATGTTAATCACTTCTATTGATGTCGATATGGTTCTTTTTATTGATCTTTGTAGTCATTTGTAGTTTTATGTTGAATATTGGTTTGCTTTTGGATTAGGAATAACATGTTTTGATTTGTGGTCTGTTTTTTTCTGTTTGTTTTATTCTGTTAATTTTTACTTCTATGAATCTATTCTCAAATTTCTTTATAATTTCCTCTGATAAATGATTTTTTCCAATTCTTATTTTTTCAATTTTTTTTCCTCCGTTTGATATCCAACTTTCAATGAATACATTTTTAAATTGAGCTTATTATAAAAGATATTTTTTGAACCACACATATTTAAATATTTTATTCATCTAAAATAATTTATATATATATATATATAATTATATTTTCTATATAAACTTTGGGGTCCCAACGAAGGAGGGCGTATCCAGCACTACCTTCTATCTACAACTCTTCTCTAGTGAGTCCAAGACTCAAGAAAAATTAATGGATCCATTTATTTGAAGGTAAGGGATTATTTTTTTATATATATCAAGTTGTGTGTTTTTTAAGGGTTTTAATTTTATTCTATCTATTCAAGTTTTAATTTTCAAGGATATATGTATAAATTCATTTAAACCCATTTATTTATTTTATTTTCAGAATTTATAACATACTTGAATGGTTATTTTTATGCGAATGGTTTGAATTATATTTTTATCAATGTTTGTTTAATACATATATATGTATATATACATATTTATGTATATCTAGCATAAATTATTTTCATAACTTATAATGAAAAAGATATTATATAATTTTAGTTTACAAATTATAATTGCAAAAAAATGTTTTTAATTATCAATTTATATTTTAATTCATGGATGTGTAGTGAGTTTAATTATTTTCATATATTTTGATATTATGAATTAAATGGATATATTAAATTTATAAATATTATGTTTTAAATTCATGATAAATATGACATAAAAAATATTACTATTTATCAAAGTTTATGTTTTAATTCTGCTAAAGGATAATCTCATTTATCGAACTTTTGTGTAAGAAAGAATTTATTTATGCTAACATGGGTATTACAAATTCCATCTGTATATATTAATTTCTGATTTATGTTTATTTTATTTAATCAAACACACACACACATATATATTGTATATGTATAACGACAAATTGAACAATTAATACATGTTTTCAATTAGCAAGAAAAACATGTATGAATACGAGTTAAATTTCATATCATCGATTTTGTACAAGATTATAGTTGTAGAATACTCATGGATGGAATGTTTATTGAAATGTTATAATTTTTATCACTATGTTTCTAAAAAATACGCATATCATGTCATCATGGTATATTAAAACTAAGGACGCCACATATTCATACAATCATGGCCATGCGTTATGCATAAAATCAATATCTGTTTCATTTATAATAAATTCATGGTTTCAATTTAAATTTTAAGGTTTACTTATGAAATTAATAAGTACATGAATTTCATTAAAAGTGTTTTATTTTAAATGTTTCTTTTATAATTTTATGTGAGGAACATAATTAATTATTATGATTATTTTAAGAAGATCAATTATTTATAAGAATAGAAAATGAATTACATGAAAGAATGTTTGAATGCATGGACATTACTTACAAAGGCTTATGGAATGAGTTTTGGATGTAAAAAAAATCACAAGTGATACAAAATGAAAGTTCATATACTTATTCATGTATATACTAAGTGTGAATGTGTATTTTAATTCAGTGACATGTTTTTAAAATTAAAAACTTCAGTGAAAGTATAAGTAAGTAAGGAAAGATTAAAATGTTTTTATAAAATCCGGCACTTGAATATTGTAAATATGGAAGGAAATTGGGGAGTAAACCCATCCTTCATTAAGTGGGTAGGCCCAAGACATCCTTCAATGTTTCAAGTGGCCTCATGATAGTGTTTTTTAGAAGATTGCGTATTTGTTTTCATAAAAACACTGGAATATGTTTAAATCAATTTTAAACATAAGTATTTTATAAAGTGATATATTATTTTTAATCTATAAGTAATTTCAAATGATTTTTTAAAAAGGATATTTCCAAAATTATTTTTGAAAATATTTTCAAAAGAATATTTTAAAAGTATTTATCAAAGTTTTTAAAACACCTTAATGGGTATATTTAATACTCACCCCTAGTTTTAAACTATTTTTCACAGGTCTGAAAGAGTTTTCCGAAGGTGTTTGCTTCACTTACAGAGTTATCACATACAGTGTAATTTGTTTTCATTTTATTTTATTCTTGTACAGATCAAATAAAAGTGTAAGGTTTGTATATTCTCTAGAAACTAGACCGATGAAAGGTTCTCTTTTGTGTAATTTTTTAGTTTATTTTTATAAAAAAAATACACAACATTTTTTAGCACCAAATCCGGAAGCATGATATCGAGGTGTTATAGAAAAAATATCTCATTCAAATGGGAAATAAAAGGCGGAACAAATAAACCAATAGTAATGAATCATGTAATGAAAATACGAGATGTATCTAAATGTCAAAATGAAAAAAATAAAAATAAAAGAATTAGCTGACGCAAAATAACCCAAAAGTTCATGGTTCCAAACCCCATTCCAGAACCATATTCAAACTCCATTCCATACAGTAAGCAACAAAATCAGCCACACGGTCCCATTTCCTTATCCAAACTTGCATCCATAAATTATTATTGAGTACCAAATAGTGCCTAAATAGTTAGTATAAATCAGTAGGTTGACACCACCTTGTATAAAAAAACCAGTATGATAATAAGTGTATGAAATATATGATAAAAAAGTGTATTAATTAATAAATTAATACAATATAAAAATCAACATACTTTGACACTATGCTAGAATATCTCAGAGCATGTATCAAAAACATGAAAATATTAACCATATATCCATGGAAAAATCAAAAAAATCTGGTTTAAGACAACTATATTATCATTTTAGAATGTGTTAGGGAATGGTACAATATGTAAGTATTTTAGCATGTGTTACTGGTCCTAGCCCTCTATATAATAATTTCAGCATGTTTCATGGTATAACCCGATATATAAGAATTTTGGCATGTGTCAGTGCATAGAATGATATATAAGCATTTCAACATGTGTCAGGGCATAGAATGGTATATATGTATTTCAACATGTATCAGGGAATAGTATGATATATAAGAAATTCAACATAGATATCACAATATCACATCACATGGATTAATGGTTAATTATGTGAATTACCATTTATATTTAAATTTCAATTTCTTTTTATATACGAATAATCAATAGCCATATCAATAAAAAATCCATTTCCATGGTGAATCTATATTAAGAAAACACCTAAATCTCATGTCATACTAAACACACTTTAATCCTTTATCCAAATCATACTGATCATAGGGTTCTCTCACATAATGGGGTATCCATAAGCCATGTCACATTAAAAATTGAATCTAATAGGTTCTAACCAATTCCATTCCATGATTCACCATTAATTAATGATTTAAATAAATTAAAGTGCACATTTCATTGACACAATCACAATATGTCATGACCATAGGGTTAGGTTTAGACTCCCTACCTTTATCCATTGATTAAGAAACACAAAAAATAGTAACACTAATAGAAATGGAGGTGTGGGAGATCCAAAAATAAAACATATATCACAAAACATCTAGGGTAAACCAAAACCAACTGAGGCCCAAATATATCAACTGCAATGACGGAGAACAACAGAGGATAGGAAAAAATATAAGTAGATCAGCTTAATAGGGATTAGATATGGAAATAGAATGTCCAGAACAAAGGGAAGGGGGCCAAAATCATTTGCATCACCTTAAGTCTCAATAGGAGGGAGAGCTGCATCTATAGAATGAGGATATTCAATCATAAAATAGCCTTAAAACCATTGGGTCCAAGAAATACATGGTTTGTAATCCTTTTACATCCTTTATTTCATAATTTTTAATTTACATTGAAAAACCCATCGAATCTGGTTGATATTTATCCTGATCGAAATTTGCACGATGCGAATTAGGTTAATGAAGTGTCATGAACCATTTCATGACATGTGTTTGGAAACTATTACATGCTGTGTAACATGTGTATGGCGTGTAAATATTTTGAAGATAGTTTTCAACCCAGTTTATACTTAAGGACTCGAACCACCTCCAAAGACTTCCAAACCATGGAAAACCCTCTTAAACCCATTTAACACATTTATACCTAGAATCTATTAATTAAAATAAATATACAAACCTAAAATTTAATTAATTTCCCCTCCCAAAAGGCTCCCCATCTATGAAAAACGCTCAATCGCCAAGGTTCAATGAAAAAGTCAAAGATGGTCATACCTGAAAAAGGATAGGATCTTACAACTTCCCCACCATATAAAAGCTCATCCTTGAGCCACTCCAAGCATCACTGGGGGGTATCTATGAACTAGTCTAGAAACTATGATTTCATATTAGAATCCATTCCCCAGGTCTCCTTCAAAACATGCCCATGATTCCACTACACTCAAACCAGAGGTATAGTTCTACCCTGAAGATAATTCTCACCATGGTTCATAATTCGTATTGGATTATCCTCAAACTATGCATCAGTATAAATTTTTATGTCCTCGATGTATACCACATGATAAATTTTAGGATAATATCTCCAAATTTGTGATACATTAAACACATTGTGCATGGAACTATAATACTATAGAAGGGATAATCAGTACGCCACTAGATTGACCCTACCCACTGTCACAAATGGGATGAAAAACTCAGGTGCTAGATTTCCATATTTCTTAATATGGTGTTTCCCTAACCAAGGTGACACCCAAAGAAAAAAATGATGACCAACCTAAAAATCTAGAGTTCATATCAAATAGTCATCATATGATTAACACTTGCTCTGTGTGGTCACCAAAAGCCTCTTGATCAATTGAACATGATCAGATGTCTCTTATATGAGACTAGGACCAACAAGTGCTGACTCAACCCCTCCAATTAACGAAAAGGAGAATGAGATGAACTACCATAAAAATCCTCAAAATGTTCCACCTGGATTGATACATGGAAGCTATTATTATATGAAAAATCCAAGAGTGCCATATAATGCTCCCATGAACCACTAGAATCCAAAACAGAGGCTCATAACTAATCCTATGGAAACTAAATAGTCTGCTGAAATTGACCATCAGTCTCTGGATGATAGGCTATGATCAAAAGAACCTATGACCCCAAAACCATATGAATACCATACTAGAACCATGACATGTAATGATGAACTTTATCTAAAATGATACTCCTTGGAAAAACGTGCATCCGAACTACCTCATGCATTTAAAGACTACCCAGATCATCAATTGTGAAGGTATCCCTGATAAAAAAGAAGTGGAAAACCTTTGTTAGTCAATCCCATATCACCCATAATGTATCATTATTATTGGTTTTCCTAGGTAATACTATCACAAAATCCATAGTGACATCATCCCATTTCCACTTAGGAATGTGAAAAGGATGCAAAATCCAAGATAACATTTGATGCTCGACTTTCACCTACTGATAGGTGAAACATCTCACCAAAAATTTGTTACCTCGTTCTTCATTCTTTATCACCTATGATATCTATAAAGATCATGATATATCTTTATTAGAACAGGATATACCACCCATCTAGAAGCATGAAACTATCTCATCTACTCTTTATGAAAGCATGTAGGAACCCATACTCATCCATAAAAAATGAAGATAATTGTCTCTGCCAAGAGACCATATTGATGGTTTTTCCCCACCATATAATCTTTCTCTCAGAACTAAGACCTACATATTAGATAACTAATCTAACTTTATCTGGTCCAAAATTACAGGTATAAAAGATTTCGAGTCAGAATAACCTGAAATTGAGACTCTTGAACATCTAGAGGTATGTTTTCAAAGAGGTCCATTATCCACTACTCATCCCATGACTCTCACAATGCCTATTTATACATATTCTAGCTTAAATAATCGACAATAATGTTGGACTTTCCTAGTGTATAAGCCAAATAGAAGTTGAAAGACTATTTATACTCAACCCACATACTCTACAAAAGGTCCAGTTCTGGTTGGGAACATATTTAACTGAGGATCTTGTGGTCCGTGTACATCAAAAACCTCTCTCCCATAAGATAGTTTCTCTAGCACTTCAGGGCATGTACCACTGCTTCCAACTATAGATCATGAGTAGGATAATTCCTCTCATGCGGTCTTAGCTGTCTGGAGCCATAAGCAACCACTCAATCCTCCTACATCCAAACTGCTCTGAGTCTAAGTTTAGATGCATCACAGTACATAGTATTTGTTTTAATCATCATAGGTAGAGTGGGTATATGTACTGAGGTCTACCAACCTTTTAGTTTCTGAAAAGATATATTGCAAGAATCTAACCAAAAAAACCTCACTCCCTTATTATTCCGCCTGGAAATTAGTGTTGCCATACATGAGAAGTCCTAGATAAAGTTCCAATAATAACCTAATAAACCCAAGAGACTCCAAATATTAATGAAATTATTGGGTTTCTCCCAAGATACCATGACTTCAACCTTCTCTAGGTCTACTAAAACTCCATCATCTAAGATGAAATTACCCAAGAAGTGAACTTTATCGGTCTAGAAACTACATTTGGTTATCTTGGTGTAAAGATAATGATCTCTAAATATTCTCAAGATGATTTCAAGATGTTTGGAATGATCATCTAATGAATAGGATCAGACTAATATTTTATGAAAAAAAACCACCAAAAACTGATCTAGAATAGAATGAAAGATCTGATTCATCAAGGACATGAATACCACCAGTGCGTTGGCCAAACCAAATGACATCACTACAAACTCATACAATCCATATCTGATTCTAAAAGTAGTCTAAGGTATGTCAGATGGTATCACCATAAAATGGTGGTATCTTGATCTCAAATTTTTCTTAGAGAATATCTTATCACCTCTCAACTGGTCGAAGAGATCATCGATAAATGGAAGATGATACTAGTTCTTGATCATCACCTGGTTCAATATCTGATAATCCTAACATAAATACAAGGAACCATTATTTGTTTTAGAAAAAATAACTGGAGAACCCCAAAGAGACATAGTCATCCAAATAAAACCTTTTCCTTCTAGATCTTCCATCTGAACTTCAACTCTCAAAGCTCTAATAGTTCCTTTATATAAGTCATAATAGAAACATGATCTGCTCCCAGCACCAACTCGACTGTAAACATGATCTACCTATTTGGTGGTAATCCATAGATCTGATTAGAAAATATATCCTAAAAATGATCTACCACTGGGAAAAAATAATCCTAAAAAATTTCACCACCATCTAGAGAAAGATCGATTATTTGATCAATAAGGAAATCCAATTTGTACTGAATTGGTCCTGCATGACCAGCTTGAAGATCCCACTCACCTTGATGAGAATAGCTGACTCCTTATAGAGATAAAAAGATAATTCTTCTCTAGAAATAGTCAATATTATATTGGTATAGAACTAACCAATCCATACTAAGAATCAAACCAAAACCTATCATTTCCAGCACAAATGGTTCCCTAAATAAATGGTAACCACCAATCTCCATAGAACACATTTTACAAAGTTTGATATTTTCTGACCGCACTCCCAATGGTGTGTCAGTGATTAAATTACCATCAAATATTTCCACATCTAATACCAATCTATTTGAAAAAAGAGAATCTAAAAAGGAACGCGATGCTTCTATATAAAAAAAACACTAGAAAGGGTAGATGATACAATAATTATACCTTTGATGGTAGATGGTACTGAATCCACAATAGATAGAGTAGTCTAAAAATGTGCAACTAATTATCCCCTCTACCCTGGGCTTCAATTTGATTCCCCTATACTATTCCCCCTTCCTGAAACTACCACTTCTGCACTGTGGTACCACGTCCCCTTCCTTGGCCTGAATGTCTAGTGAAACTCTAGTTACCAGTCTACTAAGGGGTAGTTGAGTCTTTACCAGACTTTGGTACCTATCCTAGTCCCCTTCCACTTATCTAATACTGCATGAACCTACAAAACTTAGATATGTGTCCCTTCCTATTGTAAGCACGACACTTCAAAGTGGGGTACGGACACTGAGGCAAACTTGTGTCCCATCTTGTATCACTAAAAACAATACAAGGTAATATTATCCTGAGATAATTTCCCACTAACCCTACTTTTCTTCCCATTGTTTACTTGGAGATAACTATCATAGAGACGCTTCTTACCACTAGAAGAAGAGTTCCCAGTTTACCCTAGTAAAATAGTCTGGACACTACTCAAGGCCTCCCTCAAATTTCATTCCATGATGAGTGATTGATTACTCACATATGAAAAGCTACGCAGACAAAGAATGTTCACCTATAACTTGATCTCATAGAAAATACCATCCTAAAAATGCCTCACCCTAGAGATCTCATAAGTTGCCAAATATGGCATAAAGTGCTATAGGTAGATGAAATGTTCAGTGTAATCCATCACTAACATGCCCTACTATTTTAGTTGCATTAACTCATGATCCTTATCATCCCTCAACGTCTTTGGATAGAAGTGTCTCAAGAAATTTTTCTTTAATTCCTTACAATATAACTCCTCCAACTTCCCAACCTTCTCTAGAATATCCCACCAAAACTTTTTAGGTTCATAGAGAATATACACAACCAGATTCACCCTTCTATCTATGGGTGTATCAAGATGCTTAAAAATCATCTAGACTGACTCAATCTAGAAATCAGCTTCCCGAGGTCTTCCCTCCCTAGTGAACATAGGCAGATGTTGCTACCAGAACTCTATCATCAACTCATACATCAAAGGAAGGATGAAAACAGTCACTCTTTCCATGGACCGCATGACCCTCAAGAAGCTATCATGAAGATAAACATCCATATAATGCTTAAAATTTACATGAAACTTCGGTTCCGCTACATTAGGAGTGTGCTGATTTTCACTCTCCTGATGCTCAATTCAAATAATACAAGGATACATTTTCTCTACAATACAAACACACTCCTTAGAACACTGGCTATACAAATAAGGTCAATCTCAAAAGGTGAAAAAAAGTAGAGAACCACTTCTCTTGGTCTCTCTAACATTTATTACAAGTGATTTAACATGAAATATCTGTCCATTTCATTTCATTTATCAGATATAATAAATATATCATTTTATAGTTCATATAGGAAAGTATATAACACATTCAATAAAGATGTCCCTATCATGAACAATTCAAGTCAATATATATCCCCATGTGCCTATCATGATGCATGCATACTCATCTCGTACCATATTAGAACACGAGTATAAATCTCAAGAAATAATAACATCACACAACATGTGAATCACCCTCAATGAAATAACATCAATTGTAACAAGCGAACAACATAAACAATAATCCAATCCCTTGGCACTCAGATTTTCCCTTGTACATGGGTTAGTTACTCCCATGAACAAGCTCATTACCAAGTCCTAAAATCTTAGTATCCTTTATATAATTCCTAAATAGTAAAGAAAAAGAAAATAAAAACCTAATCCTTTGACAACATATTGTAACATCACCTAATATGACACTCTCTCATGTTGACGAAATGGGTTGGTTATGAGACCTAAATTGCACCTCCCTATATTCCAGAGGCTTCTAACTAGCAGTGTAGGTATAATGATATAGTGGGGAGACTATACCCCCTAGTATGGAGTTACATAACATCGAAAATAAAAAATATAAATATTATAATCAGATTAATAGACAAGTTTATATGTATTTAAATGTCAAACTGAAAAACATAAAAATAGAATAATCAACCTAAAATAGATAACCCAAAATACCTTGATCCTAAACTCTATGTTAGGATGATATCCAAACTCCAGACCATCCAAAAAGTAACAAAGTCAACCATAAGGTCCCATTCCATTTTCCAAATTGGAATCCATGAAGTCTAATTAGGTACTAAATGCTGCCCAAATAGGGTGTGATTATAACTTAGTATGTCGACCCCACCATGTATAAATAAAACTAGTTAGATAATAAGTGTATGCAATAAGAAATAAAAAAGTGTATTAATTAATAAATTAATACAATATAAAAATAAAACTTATTCAAAACTATACTGGAATATCTCTAAGAATATAGTACAACCATTCCAAACATAACCATATATCCGTGAAAGAATTACACAAATATGGGCCAAGACTTCTATATAGTCATTTCAACATGTGTTAGGGCATAGTCAGGTATATAATCATTTTCACATGTTTCATTAGGAATATCCCACTATATAAGGATTTCAACATGTGTTAGGTAATAGACTGATATATAATCATTTCATCATGTGTCAAGACATATCTTGGTATATAAGCATTTCATCATGGATATCAAAATATCACATCATATGGCTCAATGGTTAATTATGTGAATTACCATTTATCTTTCAATTTCAATTTTATTATATATATCAATCATAAATATCCTTATCAATAAAAAAATATATTTCCACGGTGAATCCATATCAATAAAACACCTAAATATCATGTAATTCTAAACACACTTTAATCCATTATACAATTCATATTAATCATAGGGTTTTATTACCCAATCAGGTATCCATAATCCAGTTCGCATAAACAATTGAATCGAAATGGATCCAACCAATTCCATTCCATGATTTACCATTAATAAATTATTTAAATAAATTAAAGTTCACATTACATCAATGAAATGAAAATATTTCTTATACTTTTCAATTAAATAGACCATAGGGTTAGGTTTATACTCCCGAACATTATCCAATGATTAAGAAACACCAACAACTATAACACCAAAGGAAATGGATATGAGGGAGATAAAAAATGATAACCTAGATCACACAATTTCCATGTTAATACAAAACCAACTGCGGTCCAAGAATATGTACTATAATGATAGAGAATGACAGATGATAATGGACAACCTAAGTAGATCAACATACTAGTTTTTAGATATAGAAAGAGAACATCTAGAATAGAGGGAAGTAGCTTAAAATTGTCTGGAGCACATTAGGTATTGAGTGGAGGGAGAGTTGAACTAATAGAATTATAGATTCAATCACACAATAATATTAAAACCACTGGGTTCAAGAAATACACAATGTTTAATCCTTTCACATCACACATTTACTCATTTTTAAGTTATGTTGAAAAACCCATCGCCTTGGGTTAATATTTTTCTCAATAGACATTTACACGACATGAATTTTGTTCATGATGTGTAAAATATTCACTTCATGAACAAGTTCATGACATGTGTCTGGTGTTAGTTACACATTGTGTAATATGTACCGGCGTGTAAATAATATGCAGATAGTTTTTTAGCCCAATTTTTTCATAAGGACCAAAATCACCACCAAATTCTTCCAAAGCATGGAAAACCCTAATAAACCCATTTAACACATTTATACCTATACTACATTAATCCAAATAAATATACATCCCTAAACTTCAGGTCATTTTCCCCAAAAAGGCTTTCCATTTCCGAACATGACTCAACCACCAAGGTTCAATAAAAAAATAAAAGAGGGATGCACCTGAAAAAATAAGGGATCTTACATACATGTACACATAAACATATACATGCATCTATATAAACACACACACACATGACACACATATACACATATAATATAAACAAACACATACACACATAGACACAAACACAAATACACACACACACACACAAACGTACACATACATCCACATACGTACACATTTATAAACATAATACAAATATATGTGTAAATTTTAAATTATTTAATATGAATATAAATATATAAATTCAAATATGAACTATATTAAAATAAATATATATTCATTTATAATTTTTTAGAAATTTTTAAATAAAATATCATTATATTATATTTATATATACATTTATCAATTAATGTATATAACTATGTTATAAAACAATTTTATTAATAAATATAAATTTCATATTTTATATATATACAATTATGAAAATAAGATTAATAATATTTTTTATTATAATATATTTATATAAATAATATTTATATATTATATTTACACACACACATATAAACATTTATTATTATATAAAATATATTAAAAAATATATAAATATGTATATATAAATTAAATTATTCATGGTGCTCTTTATTGGTACTTTTTTAGTGGTGTTAAAGTGGGAAAATTTATTATTACTAAGAAAATCACTGATAATGGGGTACCTTTATTAGTGCTAAAAAAGAAGTGACAAAAAGTACTATTTTATCACTATTTTTAGCCCTAATAAAGGCCATATTTATTATATCTTTTAGTTAGAGATGATAAAAATACACCCTTTATAAGTGATTTTTTTAGCATTGATAAATGTTAGCACTTAATAAATGTGAATCTATTGTAGTGTCAGTTTTCATTGCAAGAAATTAATTCTTATAATTTCTTATCGATATCGCTTATTCCTACCCACATTTATATTTCATTTAATAAATATCCAATTAAATATTAATTAAGAACATCCAAATAACCCATCTAGAGGTGCCAGTGATTTTAGAAAAATGACACAAGAGTGCACAATGTGTAGCTCGAAGGCACATGCCGTGTACCTGTGTTCAATGCACAAGGATGACTCTTGAACTAATTTAGAATGTCATGAATTAAAAACACATATAATGCATTAAATTCATGTCACATGTTCAATGGGATAGAATGGGACACAACTTTCTAAACTACATGTTGTGTAACTTTCTTACACACCATGTAGTTCACATGTTTTCATGGTAGAAAACACATGGTCCAATCTGCATCATGAATTAATCACATGACGCGAGGACTGATAGATATGTAATAAAGGGGTTACATAACATGTACTTGATGTACAAACCATATACCCCACAGATGACTTTTTATTAATACACATTGATCCCTAGGAGTGTATCATTGATATACATTGAGAATGATACGAAGTGTGTAGTTGGATGTACATGCTGCGTACCCAACCTATTGACATAAAAAATTAAAATTTAATTTATTACTCCTTTAAACCTCAATAACATGTGTTCTTCATGAAATTTATTGACTCATATAATCAATGTGATAGGTTTTATATAAGTATCAAATTCTTAATTAATTTCTGCATAAATTTTTGAACTATATATCATGTGTAGTTTTAATATGTCGAATACTCTATGCGTATTAAAAGAATTATACATGTAGTTAATTAACATATGTTTCATATGTCATTTAATTGAATCATACACACCATGTAATTATATTATAAAACATATATTCTATATGATATATGAATACACTGTATACGATTTCTATATAAGCCAAAAATATTGAATAAGTTCTCGCCAGGCTATTTTCAAGTATAAACTGTGTAATTATTTTATTAAATTTTAAGTAAAATTAATTAATTCAATTTATCTAAAATAACAGTGGATGGAAATCTCTATGAAAAATTATATGGATATTAAGATAAATCTAATGAGTTTATTAATTAGATAATTAATGAAATTAATTCACGTGTGTTTATATTAATAAAAGTATAGATTAGAATGAATTCTAGATAGTTATTTTAAATGTGAATTTGTAACACTAATGGATGACCATGATATTAGAATTCCCTATGTATGGATGTGGTTTATTTTAGTTTAATTTTTTCATGGGTTTTTTTCAATTATTTTTTAAAATTAAATTGATGGAAAATGATTCATCCCTCTTTCCTTATTATGTACAGGCCTATGTGACCAAGGTTACTTTTATATAAAACCTCTACTAGTTCCCTTAACATGTGTGTAAAGTAATTTTTTTTAAAAGGATGGAGCTATTAGATGCATAGAGTAAGTTTTATATGGAGTCTCAAAAAAACCAAACCAAGGAGATATATAGAAAAATGGTGGAATTCTGTAAACTTGAAACTAGACTGAATCAAATGAGTTTCACCATAAGTTCAATGGTTTGTCTTCTTAATAACAAACCGCTGGTTCAATATCATGACCATAAAACATTTTATTTATTTTATTTATATCTATTTCATGATTTATTTTATCAATGCAAGACCATGATCACATAAATAAATTGATTAATATGAAAATATGGAATTAAAATAAAAGGATTATGTGTAAATATTTTATTAGTACATACTTAATCACTTAATTAGATTCCACTTAATATTAACAAGACATGTAAAAAATTAAATAAGAAAATTTATGTATAATAAATAAAATAACTCATGTTAATATTAAGTCATTATTCCTACCATTATATAAATTAAGATGAACCCATAATTAAAGTGTCAGTTTGGCCTCCATCAGGGGAAATTTTAATTATTGTATAGTCTTAACTTAGATAGAGGTTTGAATTAATTGAATTTTTATAAGGTTTAATGGAATTATTATTTCCAATAAAAATTAAGAGGTAAGTATTGATGAAATCAGAGTCAAGATTTCAGGACTGGGGAGTCCACTCAATGGATCAAGGAGATTCTAGTTTACAGTTGGGAAGACTGCCAAACTAAATACATTATTATAATTTTCAGGGCCTCTGTTTGGATTATAAGAAAGAAAATAGAGATCCTTTCCACTATAATGTCCACACAGTAGGACATTATGAGTTCAATTGCGAGGTATTTTGAGACATGATAAAATATTGGGGAATTCATAAAATTAATTAAATTATTTAGTCTAAAATATTTTGTAATAAAGTAATGTAATAATAATCTATTTTAACTATTATAAAAAAATAGAAAGAAAAACCATAAAGAAAACTTTGATAATTCCTTAACTTAGGGAATGACCTCATAGGAACAAACTTCTTGAAGTGACATATATATTTTACATTACTTTAATATCAAATAATTTCTACTATGTTTTGGAATTATCTAAACCAAATCATCTTCCCACCAAGAGGATCAGTAAAATGATTCCCCTAAATGATATATGGAGGGTGATTCCTCTATGATATCGTGCCTTCTATCTCTTAAAAATAAGAAATAAAGGCATAAATATAAATGGAATTATCTCTATAATATTTTAGTGTAAACTTTAAAGGGGGTTTTAGCATATAATCAGGTATTAATGTATTAAAATACATTATTTAAATTTAATATTCCATTTGGATAAGAGATTATCCATGAACCTCTTGTGATCATCCTTAATAACAAGGATCTTCTTATTCACCTAAGTATGGATGAACACTAAGAAGAAACCACACATAAATCCTATTGTCTACAATTCACATAGAAAAATAAGGTTTAGTGGAAACTTATTTCATTGTTACTTATAGTGAAAGGAATAAAATATAAGGTTGAAAATCCCATGGAATTTTTGAAGGTTCTAGGAACAACAGAAGCACCTTGATGGGATAACCAACTTGGAGTTTTAGTCTTAATTCATGAATAATTGTTTCTACACATGAAAAAATTACACGTCTACAAAAAACAATATATTACATGAATAGAGAAAAACACTAGAACATAAAGAGGAGTATCTTAACATGTAACTTATAATTTATTTATGAGAATATATAAAATTACCTCAACTTGTAATTCCATCTTCATTGATGATCCAATTTAATAGATCTTGTAGTACCATAATTTTTCTATAGGGTCCAAGTAAAGAATACCTCTAGTGGTGATCTAAACATGTACCAAAATCTCTGAACATAATTTTAGAATCACCTGGTTCTAGAATGACCAATCCTAATTGATTGTGCTTTTCATGGTTGATCACAACAAAATTATTCTCAAGGGAATAAGAACTCTTGATATTATCTTGATGGATTGAAAGAGGAGGAATAGAGTGTGAATTCAAGATCTTTAGACCCCTCTATAAGGTTTTATTGAGTATCTATCTATCTTCTATGCACAACGAAAGTCATTATAGAAAGTGATATACTTTGATAGTTATTATGGCATGTTTAGGGTTCACGAATTGCACAAAACCCCTTTCCAACTTTATAATTATTAGTCAAACCCATGTCCAATAATAATAATAATATTATTATTAATTAATTTACATGAAAAAAATTTAATAATATAAATTAATATCATTTATAACATTTCCAATCAGACTATTAAGCTCAGTCATCTTTCCCTCATCAATATTTACCGATCCTAGAATAAAAACTATTTATTTAATAGATAGATACCATTGCATTATTTATCAATAAATATAATAAATATTATATTTTCCAAACTTTGAAAATAAATATTTATTATTATTTTACTCACTTATTCTTTTGAATAACATGTGATTAAATCATAACAATCAACCAAACCTGAGTAAATATTATTTATTTTAACTTGTAAAATTCATTTCTTGAATTTAACTAAGATTACAAATATACATAGTATGTGAACCTCTAGGCCTCTTTCTTAGTGGAATTAGGAAAAATTACCTAAAATACAAGGTTAGGATCTAACAATATAATAATTCACTCATAGAGAAAGAAGTTAATTTCGGAATGACATCCAACATCTTATAAATACTTACCATGTAATATATCTATTTATTAAGATATCTTAAATCAAGTAGGTTTCATGTTGGTGTCATCAAACCATATGATCAATGTATCTTTATTTTAATTTTTGGAAGTTAAATCCCCCATTTAACACCATGTCCATGATTTAACTAGGTAGTTCTATTCCATCAAATGGCATGAGATATGAAATTCAGTTAAGTAATATAAGTGATAAATACTTTCTCGCAATTTCTATTAATGAAATATCACTCATGATGAACCCAATGTATCCCACCTCACCAAAAACATTTTTCATCATATTTTTCATTAATACATTAAATTATGTGAGTAATGATTTACATTAGTGATAATATTAAAGTATTAGGATCAATACATACATCCACAGATAAGAAATTATAATGACACATGAAAATATGGATTTTATATTAGTGGGTTTGTTCTCATAACCTCCTATATTAGATATTACTAAGGTAAAACACCATGAGAATGTGTCTAATTGTATTATGAGACCCCTAACCGTAATATCTTATATTTTTTGTTTCTTGTTAGACAATATCATCCATCTATAGAATAATTTTCAAGAATGATTTCATGGAACCTCTTTGTTCTGATCATAGTAGGGAACTGTCATGCCCTTTCAGTGTAACATATATTCTTAGGACACTATCACATGAAAGTTTCATGCAGAGGAATAATAAGAGTATGATAAGTAACTTAATAATGAAAATATATAATCAATTACTAAAGAAGTTGGTTATAGGGAAACAAATCCAACAAAATCCCACTTTCACTAGATCTAACTGACAACAACTCTCATTCCACTAGCTCTCACATGATACTCATGTAAAGAACAAGAATTTCCATGTAATTTTTTTTATATACGGGAATTTTATGAGTTCACAAAAATTGACAGCGCGTGATTCTGAGGCCCGGTGTACTCGGAATGAATTTATGAATTTTTTTCAGGTACGTTCAATAAACGCACGAGCGAGTATTTGTAACTTTTGAACCGGTGCTCGGAATTGAAATCTGAGGGCACCGTTGAACTCGCAGCACCAATATTTTCTTAAGGAGACTTTCACCTCGATGACAGTTGGTCGATGGTGAAAGTTAGTTTTTGGGTTTTTTGTGAAAGAATAAAATAAAATAAAAATGTTTAACATTTTTATTTTTTTTGTTGAAACCTCCCATGTGGATGTTTTAAAGGTGGGTTCCACCTAAACTAAAACCCCTCAACAAGGGTTATGGTGGTGGGGACCACCCAAGCTTAAACTCCCCAATTTGAATTCCTAATGGCGGGGACCACCCAAACCCTCATAATGGGAGAAACCCTTAAACCCCCTCTTTAATGTGGAGAATTCACTACTAAAAATTAGACCTTTAGAGACCGCCATTGGAAATCGCTAAAGGCCTCTAGAGACTGCCCAGTGACTGCCATTGGTAGTCGCTTTAGGCCCAAAGTTGTAGGCCTACAACGACCGCTAATGGAAGTCGCTGAAGGTGGCTGAAATTCCGGCCTACAGCGATCGCCAATGGCGACCGCTGAGGGATTACTCGGCCGAGTATTAGCGACCGACATTTGCGGTCGCTGTCCTAATGCTCGGATGATCTCCAGCGGGCTATAGAGACTACCAATGGCGGTCGCTATCCTGGAGAATTTTTTTTTAAAAAATTTCACGGTACCCAATCAGAAATTATAGGGTAAAATTCATAAAAAATAGAAAACAATTCCAAACAACATAAACATAAAAATCGTCAAAAACAATAAATTATAGACGTGCTTCAACGAACCAAATAGGCCCATCCATTTCAATCCTACTTCAATAAACCTACTATAAGATACAAAGAAAACAAGTAAACAAAACAAATGTAAATTAGACATATTTATTCAGTTATTATATACATATAATAAAATTAAATCTGACATCAAATAATGGGTGCTATAATAATTTTAAACCCCCAATTTAAGAAATTTTTTTCATTTTAGGATTTTTTACCCTGTTTTGGTGTCTTTGGTTTTTTTTGTGAAAGTGTTTTGTTGTCTAAAATGGAATGTTCTCCGTGCGCACCATGTACAACTACTCAAAATGACATATTCGGTCGTACCGCGCACACTGCATGTCTGATGGGTGTTCCGTATCCTCCTATATGTCACAAATAATATTCCTATTATTTTCGTGTGATTTCAAGTCATTCTAAGCATGTTTGCTCTGAATTTGACTTTCAGATGCTGTTTCGGTGTTTTATGACTCTAGAAATTCATTTCCTGTCACCACGGTCAAATGAAACCCCTGATTGACGTGTTGTCTACCCAGATATTTTACAATTCACACCACGGTTGTTGTGGAATTATTTCAAGGCATTTCGAGGTCGTTCAACTGGTTTTGACAACCCAACTGCCCTTTTAGAGCGCACCAAACTGTTGAAAATGACATATTCGGTCGTACCGCACACACCGCACATCCGATGGGCGTATCATCTCCTCCTACATGTCACGAATCATATTACTATTCTTTTATTGTGATTTCAATTCATTCTGAGCATGTGTTCTCTGAATTAGACCGTTAGACACTGTTTTAGTGTTTTATACCTCCGAAAATGCGTTTTCGGTCACCGCGGTCAAACAACACCCTCGATTGATGCGCCGTCTGCCCGACCATTTCAAAACTCACACCTTGGTTGTTGTCATATGATTTCATGGTATTCCACAGTTGTTCGGTTGGTTTTGACCACCCAACGCACACTTTTAGAGCATGTCAAACTGCTGAAAACGACATATTAGGTCGTACCACACACACCGCACATCCGATTGGCATGTTGTATCCTTATACATTCCATGAATAATATTCCTATTGTTTTCGTGTGATTTTAAGTCGTTCTGAGCAATTTTCTCTGAATTCGACCGTTAGACGCCGTTTTGGTGTTTTATGACCCCAGAAATGCGTTTCCAGTCACCACGGTCAAACGACACCCCCTATTAACATGCCGTCTACCCGAATATTTCACAATTCAAACCACAGTTTTTGTTGTATGATTTCATGGCATTCCGCAGTTGTTCGGCAGGTTTTGACCACCCAACGCGCCCTTTTAGAGCACACCGAACTACTAAAAACGACATATTTGATTGTACTGCGCACACCGCACGTCCGATGGGCATGAATTCTCCTCCTAAATTTCACAAATAATATTATTATTGTTTTCATGTGATTTAAAGTCATTCTGAGCATGTTTTCTCTGAATTCAATCGTTAGATGCTGTTTTGGTGTTTTATGACTCTGAAAATGCGTTTCCAGTCACCGTGGTCCAATGACACCCCCAATTGATGTGCCATCTACCTGAGCATTTCAAAATTCACACCACGGTTGTTGTCATATGATTTCATGGAATTACGAGGTCGTTCGGCTGGTTTTGACCACCCAACGCGCCCTTTTAGAGCATGTCGAACTGCTAAAAACAACATATTCGTTCGTACCGCACACACCAAACGTCCGATGAGCATGTCGTCTCCTCCTACATGTCATGAATAATATTACTATTGTTTTTGTGTGATTTCAAGTCATTCTGAGCATGTTTTCTCTGAATTCAACCGTTAGACGCCATTTTAGTGTTTTATGCCTCCAAAAATTCATTTCCAGTCACCACTGTCAAAAGAAACCCCAGATTGATGTTTCACCTGCCTGAAAATTTCAAAATTCACACTGCAGTTGTTTTCGTATGATTTCATGGCATTCTGTTGTCGTTCTGATGGTTTTGACCACCCAATGCGCCCTTTTAGAGCGCGTCGAACTGCTGAAAATGACATATTCGGTCTTACTGTGCACACCACACATCCGATTGGCGTATCGTCTCCTCTTACATGTCATGAATAATATTCTTATTTTTTTCATGTGATTTCAAGTCATTCTGAGCATGTTTGCTCTGAATTCGATCGTTAGACACCGTTTCGATGTTTTATGACTCCAGAAATGTGTTTCCAGTCACCGTGGTCAAAAGACACCCCCGATTGACGTGACGTCTACCCAAACATTTCAAAATTCACACCACAGTTGTTGTCGTATGATTTCATGGTATTCTGCTGTCATTTGACTGGTTTTGACCACCGAACGCGCCCTTTTAGAGCGCGCCGAACTGCTGAAAATGGCATATTCGGTCGTACCACACACACCACATGTCCAATGGGAGTTCCATCTCCTCCTACATGTCACGAATAATATTCCTATTGTTTTCGTGTGATTTCAAGTCATTCTGAGCACGTTTTCTCTGAATTTGACCGTTAGACGCCGTTTCGGTGTTTTATGCCTCCTGAATTGTGTTTCCGGTTACCGCGGTCAAAAGACACCCCCGATTGACATGCCTTCAACTAGACCAATTAAATATTCACACCATGGTTTCTTTATTATGATTTCATGGAATTCTGAGGTCGTTCGGTTGGTTTTGACCACCCAACGTGCGCTTTTAGAGCGCCCCGAACTGCTGAAAACGACATATTCAGTCGTACCGCACACACCACATATACAATGGGTGTTCCATATCCTCCTATATGTCACAGATAATATTCTATTGTTTTTGTGTTATTTCAAGTCATTCTGAGCACTTTTACTCTGAATTCAACCATCAGATGCTGTTTCAGTGTTTTATGACTTCGGAAATGTGGTTTCGGTCACCAAGGTCAAATAACACCCCCGATTGATGTTCCTTCTGCCCAAACATTTCAAAATTTACACCACGGCTGTTGTCATATGATTTTATGGCATTCCAAGGTCATTTGGATGGTTTTGACCACCCAACGCGCCTTTTAGAGCGCACCGAACTGCTAAAAACGACATATTCGGTCGTACCGCGCACACCGCACATCTGATGGGTGTAGCGTCTCCTCCTACATGTCACGAATAATATTCCTATTGTTTTCTTGTGATTTCAAGTCATTATAAGCACGTTTTCTCTGAATTCGACCGTTAGATGCCGTTTTAGTGTTTTATGACTCCGAAAATACGTTTCCAGTCACCGCGGTGAAATGAGACCCGATTAACGTATCGTTTGTCCGAAAATTTCACAATTTAGACCATAGTTGTTGTCGTATGATTTCATGGCATTTCGAGGTTGTTTGACTGGTTTTGACCACCCAACGCGCCCTTTTAGAGCGCGCCGAACTGCTGAAAACGACATATTCCATCGTACCGTGCACACCGCACGTCGGATGGGCGTTCTGTATCCTCCTACATGTCACGAATAATATTAATATTGTTTTTGTGTGATTTCAAGTCATTCTAAGCATGTTTTCTCTGAATTAGACCATTAGACGCCGTTTTGGTGTTTTATGCCTCCAAAAATGCATTTCTGGTCACTGTGGTCAAACGACACCCCCGATTGATGTACTGTCTACCCGACCATTTCACAATTCACACCACGGTTGTTGTCGTATGATTTTATGGAATTCCGAGGTCGTTTGGCTGGTTTTGACCACCCAACGCGCCCTTTTAGAGTGCGCCGAACTGCTGAAAATGACATATTCAGTCGTACCACATACACCACACGTCTGATGGGCGTGCCGTATCCTCTAACATGTCACTAATAATATTTATATTATTTTCGTGTGATTTCAAGTCATTCTGAGTATGTTTGTTCTGAATTCGACCGTTAGACGTCGTTTTGGTGTTTTATGACTCCAGAAATGCGTTTCCGGTCACCGCGGTCAAACGAAACCCCCAATTGACGTTCTGTCTACCTGAACATTTCACAATTCATACCACAATTGTTGTTATTTGATTTCATGGCATTCTGTGGTCGTTCTACTGGTTTTGACCACCCAACGCGCCCTTTTAGAGCGCGTCGAACTGCTGAAAACAACATATTCGTTCGTACCACACACACCACACATCCGATTGGCATATCGTCTCCTCCTACATGTCACAAATAATATTTCTATTGTTTTCGTGTGATTTAAAGTCATTCTAAGCATGTTTGCTTTGAATTCGACCATTAGACGTCGTTTTTGGTGTTTTATGCCTTAGGAAATGTGTTTCCGGTCACCACAGTCAAACGACACCCCCGATTGACATGCCTTTTGCCCCCGACCATTTCAAAATTCACACTGCGGTTTTTGTTGTAAGATTTCATGGCATTCCGCGGTCGTGCAGCTGGTTTTGACCACCCAACACGCCCTTTTAGAGTGCGCCAAACTGCTGAAAACGACATATTCAGTCGTACCGTGTACACCGCACACCCGATGGGTGTGCCGTCTACTCCTACATGTCATGAATAATATTCATATTGTTTTCATGTGATTTCAAGTCATTCTGAGCACGTTTTCTCTGAATTCGACCGTTAGACGTCGTTTCGGTGTTTTATGACTTCGAAAATGCGTTTCCGGTCACCGCGGTCAATAGACACCCCCGATTGATGTGTCGTCCACCCAACCATTTCAAAATTCACACCACAATTTTTTTACTATGATTTCATGGCATTTCGTGATCATTCGACTAGTTTTGACCACCCAACGCGCCCTTTTAGAGCGCGCCAAACTGCTGAAAATGACATATTCGGTCGTACTATGCACACCACACGTCCGATGGGCGTTCCGCCTCCTCCTACATGTCATGAATAATATTACCATTTTTTTCGTGTGATTTCAAGTCATTCTGATCACGTTTTTCTTTGAATTCGACCGTTAGACGCTGTTTTGGTGTTTTATGGCTCCGAAAATTATTTTCCAGTCACCACGGTCAAAAGACACCCCCAATTGGCATTCTTTCTACTCTATCATTTCACAATTCATAGCATAGTTGTTTTTGTATGATTTCATGGCATTCCGAGGTCGTTCGGCTGGTTTTGACCACCCAATGCTCCTTTTTAGAGTGCACCGAACTGCTGAAAACAACATATTCGGTCGTACTGCGCACACCGCATGTCCGATGGGCGTTCCATATCCTCTTACATGTCACAAATAATGTCACTATTGTTTTCGTGGGATTGAAAGTCATTCTGGGCACGTTTGCTCTGAATTTGACTATTAGATGCTGTTTTGGTGTTTTGTGACTCCAGAAATGCGTTTCCGGTTACCACGGTGAAATGACACCCCCGATTGATGTGCCATCTACCCGACCATTTCAAAATTCACACCAATGTTGTTTTCGTATGATTTCATGGAATTCCGAGGTCGTTTGGATGGTTTTGACCACCTAACGCGCCCTTTTAGAGCGCGCCGAACTGCTAAAAACGACATATTCGGTTGTACCTGCACACCGCACATCTAATGGGTGTACGGTCTCCTTCTGCATGTCAAGAATAATATTCCTATTGTTTTTATGTGATTTCAAGTAATTCTAAGTACGTTTGATCTAAATTCGACTGTTAGATGCTGTTTCGGTGTTTTATGCCTCCGGAAATGTGGTTCCGGTCACCGCTGTCAAATGAAACCCCTAATTGACACGCTATATCCCTAGACATTTCACAATTCACACCGTTATTGTTTTCATATGATTTCATGGCATTCTGCGGTCTTTTGGCTGGTTTGGCCACCCAACGCACCCTTTTAGAGCGCACCGAACTACTGAAAAAGACATATTTGGTTGTACCACACACACCACATGTCCGATGGGCATGTCGTCATCTCCTACATGTCAAAAATAATATTACTATTGTTTTTGTGTGATTTAAAGTCATTATGAGCACATTTTTTCTAAATTCGACCATTAGACGCCGTTTTGGTGTTTTATGACTCCGGAAATGCGTTTCCAGACACCATGGTCAAATGAAACCCCTGATTGATGTTCCGTCTCCCAAAAATTTCACAATTTACACCACGGTTGTTATCGTATGATTTCATGGCATTCTGAGGTCGTTCGTCTGGTTTTGACCACCCAACGTGCCCTTTTAGAGCGTGCTGAACTATTGAAAATGACATATTTGGTTATACCATGTATTCCACACATCCGATGGGCATTCCGTATCCTCCTACATGTCACAAATAATATTACTATTATTTTCGTGTGATTTCAAGTCATTCTGAGCACTTTTGCTCTGAATTCGACCGTTAGACGCTGTTTTGGTGTTCTATGCCTCCGGAAATGCGGTTCTGGTCACCACGATCTTACGACACCCCCGATTGATGTGTCGTATGCTCGAACATTTCAAAATTCACACCATGGTTGTTTTTTTATGATTTCATGGCATTCAAGGTCGTTCGGCTGGTTTTGACCACCCAACGCGCCCTTTTAGAGCGCGCCGAACTGCTGAAAACGACATATTCGGTCGCACCACACACACTAAACGTCCGATGGGTGTGAGGTCTCCTACTACATGCCAAGAATGATATTAATATTGTTTTTGTGTGATTTCAAGTCATTCTGAAAAATTTTGATCTAAATTCGATCATTAGACGCTGTTTCGGGGTTTTATGCCTCCGTAAATGCGGTTCCGGTCACCGTGGTCAAACGACACCCCCAATTGATGTGAATTCTACCCAGACATTTCAAAATTTATACCACGGTTGTTGTCGTATGATTTCATGGCATTCCGAGGTCGTTCGGCTGGTTTTGACCACCCAATGCGCCCTTTTAGAGAGCGCCGAAATGCTGAAAATGACATATTCGGTCATACCGCGCACACCGCACGTCTGATGGGTGCGCCGTCTTCTCCTACATGTCACGAATAATATTTCTATTCTTTCGTGTTATTTCAAGTCATTCTGAGCATGTTTTCTCTAAATTCGACCATTAGACACCGTTTTGGTGTTTTATGACTCCGAAAATGCGTTTCCGGTCACCATGGTCAAATGACACCCCCGATTGACATGCCGTCTACCCGAATATTTCTCAATTCACACCACGACTATTTTCGTATGATTTCATGGCATTTTGAGGTCGTTCGGGTGGTTTTGACCACCCAACATGCCCTTTTAGAGCGCGCCGAACTGCTGAAAATGACATATTCAGTTGTACCGCACACACCGCACGTCCGATGGGAGTTCCGTCTCCTCCTACATGTTGAAAATAATATTCCTATTGTTTTTTTGTGATTTCAAGTCATTATAAGCAAGTTTTCTCTGAATTCGACCGTTAGACACCATTTCAGTTTTTTATGACTTTAGAAATGCGTTTCCGGTCACCGTGGTCAAACGAAACCCCTGATTGATGTGCCGTTTGTCTGAACATCTCAAAATTCACACCGCAGTTGTTTTCATATGATTTCATGGCATTCTGCGATCGTTCGGCTGGTTTTGACCACCCAATGTGCCCTTTTAGAGCGCGCCGAACTGCTGAAAACGACATATTCAGTCTTACCGTGCACACCACATGTTCGATTGGCATTTCATCTCCTCCTACATGTCACGAATAATATTCCTATTTTTTTAGGGTGATTTAAATTCATTCTAAGCATGTTTTCCCTGAATTCGACCGTTAGATGCCGTTTTGGTGTTTTATGACTCCAGAAATGTGTTTCCAATCACCGCGGTCAAACAACACCCCCGATTGACGTGTCGTCTACCCGACCATTTCAAAATTCACACTGCAGTTGTTTTTGTATGGTTTCATGGAATTCCGCGGTTGTTAGGCTGGTTTTGACCACCCGACGCGTCCTTTTAGAGCGCGTCGAACTGTTGAAAACGACATATTCGGTCGTATCGCGCACACTGCACATCCGATGGGCGTTCCGTCTCATCCTACATGCCACGAATAATATTACTATTTTTTTCATGTGATTTCAATTCATTATGAGTAGTTTTTCTCTGAATTCGACCGTTAGACGCCGTTTTTGTGTTTTATGACTCCGGAAATGCGTTTCCGGTCACCACAGTCAAACTACACCCCCGATTGACATGTCATCTACCCGACCATTTCAAAATTCACACCACAGTTGTTGTCATATTATTTCATGGAATTTCGAGATTGTTCGGATGGTTTTGACCACCCAACACACCCTTTTAGAGCGCGCCAAACTGCTGAAAACGACATATTCGGTCGTACCACGCACACTGGATGTCCGATGGGCGTGTCGTCTCCTCCTACATGTCATGAATAATATATGGAACCAAAAAAATAGGCCATGTGCTATGAGTTGAAACAACCATATACTTTAATGGATTGAAACCATCTGCTACCAACCCCAGTTGGTCATTACAAAAATCTTTAGCAAATTCGGGATGTCTCTTATCAAAAAGATTCTATGCATTACATTCTACCAGGTGGGTTAACATATCACTTTCATAAACTCTTTCTACATTCCATCTCATTAAATTAGAAACTTTAGATTACATAAAAAATCTTTTCAACCTCAGTTTAAGGGGAAAGTAACACATTTGCTTTGTGGCAATCGGTTTCCCCTGTATCGCAATCTGACTTTGATGAGTCTGATTTTCCCTGTTCTCTTTCCACCTGGAAGTGCCACAAACCATAAAAATATCCAAATGGGAAGTTTCCTTTCTAAACAACATACAGTTATTTTCACATGCATCTATGATCTCATATGTAAAACCTAAGTTCTCTGTCAACTTACAAGCATAGTAATATGACTCAGGAATCTTAGTGTCGATAGGAAGAAACTTTTTCAACAACACCAACAACATGTAGAATGATGTGTCTGACCACTGATTCAAAGTATTTAAATGCAACAAATCCACGATAAATGATAATTTATTGTAAGAACTACATCCAAGATAAAATTCTGTTTTTGCATCATCAAGTGCTTCATAAAACCTCCTCGAATCACGATCTTCACCATAGCAAAGATTTATCTCACCGGTCTCAAGATTCTGGATGTTAATGCCTTCAGGATCCAACCCACGTACCATTTCAGTAATCATTTCATGCATTGGATCATTCATCCTTGCATCAACATCCATCTGAACTGCATCCGTATTTTTACAACAAACATATTCTTCTCCATGACGAGTCCAAATCTTATAATTTTTCAGAAATCCATTAAAGAATAGGTGTTCCCTCATAGTATCTCATGTGAATTGATATCTGTTAGAACATTTTTTTCATAGAAAACTAATATAGTCACTTTAAAATCCTCTGGTGAAATCAATAAACTGCATAATGCCATTGAAATATTCTCTAGACGTTTGATTTGGAAGATCAATCCAACTCTTATCCATAATAATATCTGTATAACAAAAATTTACATGAGACTTATTACATATGAATTTTTCATATCAAATATATTTAAAATAAATACTAATAAATTTTTTGTGTAACATTGATAAAATAATCAAATTATACCTCTGAATAATAAAAAAGAGAATATATAATGGAATGTAAGTGAAATCTCAGGTCATACCTGATTGCGCTACAAACTTGGAAGGGAGGGGAGTTGAAGGTGGTGCTGCAAGGGAGAGGAGAGGCAGCAGAGGAGAGCCGGAGCCAGAGGCGGTGCGACGAGGGAGGGGATGGGCAGCGACGGCGGTGGTGATCCGGAGGAGAGGAGGCGGTGAGGTGGTGACGGTGCAGCGAGGGTGAGACGACGAGGGAGGGGACTGATGACAACAGGGAGTCGGGGGGCGGTAGTGGCGAGGGGATGAGTAGCGACCATGCGGGGAGGTAGGGGACTGAGATGTGGCAGTGCAGCAAGGGAGGGGATGAGCGACGGCGGTGCGGCGAGGGAGGGGGATGAAGAGGGAGTGGATGGGGGATGACGGGGAGCCAGAGCGAAGGGCGGTGAGGGGACGGGGGACAAGCAGCGAGGGGGTGGAGGGCGGAGGGCCGAGGGGGCGGAGGGCCGAGGGGGAAGAGGGTAGAGGCTGGAGGGAAGAGATCAGCTGGAGGGAGGAGGCCAGAGGGAAGAGGGGGTGGAGGCCAGAGGGGGTGGAGGGAGGAGGGAGGAGGGTGGAGGGCGGGTGAAGGGTAGAGGGCGGGCGGAGGGCCGAGGCCGATGAGGGCCGAGGGCGACAAGGGCGGCGAGGGGTAGAGGGTGGTGAGGGTAGAGGGAGGAGGGTGACAGGGGAGGGCGGCGAGGGAGAGGAGGTGCGGTAGGGTTTTGTGATGGGAGGGGGAGGGGTGCCGAAGCCTCCCCAATTTTTTTTTTCAAAACCCAACGACCGCCAGAGGCGGTCGCTCTAGGACACCTACAGCGACTGCCAAAGGCAGTCGCCCATGTTAGGGGGGATTCAAAGCCCATTATTATAGTAGTGAGTCTGTTGAACTTCCTCCACATTAATTGTGCCACACCCCTTAATTAATTATTCCAATTAAACATGTCAAAAATTTAATTTGAAAACTTAATTTAATCGGGGTTGTCTCCTCACTTGTTTTTGGTTGGGAGAAATCATTGGTGAAAGGGAGGATTTTGGAGGATCATTCTCTCCCAACGAAGAATGCACCCTTCTTCTCCAATGAAGGACTTCTCCTCCAAACAAAGAACACCATCTTCATAAAAGAATTTTTTTCAGATCCAAGAAAGAGGATGACACACAAGCTGGGATCAGAGGCATGTGGTGGGCACGACGAACGTTGACATCTTCAACTTCTTTCTCATGCCAACATCATCAAACCTTCAAGGCAGGGATTGTTGTTTTAATTTTCCCCTTTAATATTTTCTGGAAATTCTTCTAGATTCAAGAAACAATTGTGTACCGCTTGATACCACTCTAACGCGGAGGGTGCGAGCCAAACAAACATGGCCTAACCTCTCTGCAAAACACTGTGTTTTTGATCAAATCTTTGCGACAGAGGAAGATGAAAACCAGAGGCTGGCTGTAGGATGAGGGGGGCGGCATGCGTCTGTGCTACTCAGTGAACAAGGAGCTGCGGCTTGTGTTATGGCGACGAATGGAGGAAGACTGGCCGAGCCGGCCATTAGTGAAGGCGCGGCGTGTAACCGCACCACGCGGGGAAGATGGCTGGCCATCCGGATAACTATGGTGGCAGCCCACCGCACCGCGAACCTCGTGCTAATATAGGGACCTACTTAAGGAGAACCACCTTCGATCCACCAAGAAACCCCTTTAATTTTCCTCCAAAACTAGCTAAGGAGCTCCCCAACCTATGAAAACTGAAACTCCCACGTGAGCCACAAATGGGAGGAAAAATGAGGAAAAAAGGGAAATCCTGAGTGGCTCGGGACTTCAAAACCCAAACTTTAAGTGGCAGCACGATTACCCCATATGGTTTGGAAAACCGTGCGCCAACCATGCGGTTGCCACTATCTCACATAGAGACTTTGTATGGCTTGCCCGTACATTCTGACAAACCGTGCACCGCCCCTACGGAGCTCACTGTCAAGGGTGCACGGTTTCCTGGGCAGGCCGCATGGTTTGTTCAAACCATGTGCCAACGTGCCCCCCTGCACAACCTCCACAAATTTAAAAGTTTTTCCCAGAATTTTCCAAACTTTAACCAACCCCTTCAAAAAGCACAAAAGAACCAAAACAAGGGTCACATACCTCAAACCAGGGGTAATAAATTCTCCCCACCATTGGACTTTTTATCCTTGAAAAGTTGTGGAATGGTTAGTTTGGATCGAGCATGAATCCAACCGGGCCCTCTGGAATAAAAGGCTAATAACATACAGACCGAGCATCCGATTGATGCACTGTCTGTTGCATTAAGACCACCTTTTATGTGGAGGAACTTTAGGATAATTATTAATGTGACTTCATGGTAGTTGGAGTATCGAACAATGTCTTGAGGAGTGGACCCTTCTGGAGACGAGAAAGCTTAGAGCGGGAACCTTGTAGCTGGGTTTGATGACGTACTGACAATGTACTAGGATCCTGTGTAGGTCTGACGATGTACTGATGATGTACTGGGATCCTGTGTGGGTATAACAATATACTGATGATTTAATAGGATCCTTTGTGGGTCTGATGATGTAATGACGATGTACTAGGATCTTGTGTGGGTCTGCCGATGTACTGACGATGTACTAAGATCCTATGTGGGTCTGACGATGTACTGACGATGTACTAGGATCATGTGTGGCTCTGAAAACGTACTAGAGATATACTCAGATCTTGTGTGGGTCTGACGACATACTGAGGATGTACTAGGATCCTGTGTGGGTATAACGGCATACTGACGATATACTAGGATCCTCTGTGGGTCTGACGCCATACTGACGATGTACTAGGATTCTGTGTGGGTCTGACGATGTAGAGACGATGTACTAGGATCCTGTGTGGGTCTGACGATGTACTGACAATGTACAAGGATCCTGTGTGGTTTTGATGACGTACTGATGATGTACTAGGATCCTATGTGGGTTTGATGACGTACTAACGATGTACTAAGATCCTGTGTGGGTCTGAAGACGTATTGACGAGGTACTAGGATCCTGTGTGGGTCTGACGAGGTACTAGGATCCTGTGTGGGTCTGACGACTTACTTTGATCCTCCATGGGTCTGATGAGGATTTAGGATCCTCCATGGGTCTGCCTCTTAATAGAGTAAGATGATTCAGTAATTACATCTAATCATATCTACTACTATACCTAAGTTATACCTGGTATGAGATGAGTACTTACCTTCGTGGTATTCCTTCCTTTGTGGAAAATTTGAGCTTTGAGATAATGAGTTAGGCCTTGTGTTTCCTCATGATTGATATGGTTTTACTTGATAACTTAGGTATATGTATGGGCATATAACTAAGTAGGGATATCAGCTGATTTCTTACTTTGTGGTTTATCCTTTGTGGATTTTGTGAGACCTTGAGGGTCTCAGGGTCCCTATGAAGTTTCATTATACTCACCCCTACATGGGCTATTCCCACACTCTGTTGTGTTTGGTGGAGACGACAGACAATGGTGACTGAGGAAAATAGTACCAAGATTGGAGGTTGCTCGGAGGTGGACTTAGACGAGGCATACTGCAGAGAATATTGTTCGAGAGCTGTACCTACCCTTCAGGTAGGATCCTTTGAGGGAGTTCACCGTAGTTGTTCAGCTTACTTGTACCTCCCAGTTTTACTTGTACCTTTCAGTTTTATTGTACTTTATAGTTGGGATTGTATTCTGGCCCCCTTTTTCTTTCAGTACACACTCCATTTACTATACAGTTCACTTGTGTTCATATGTTACTGTGTGCTTGGTTGTGTGTGTTTATAGGTTATAAAGGTAATGCCTTCCCAGTTTTAGGGAATATACCTTTCGGTGCTAGTCGCCAGCCCTTGGCCTATGGAAGGCGGGCTTGGGGTAGTCATGGCATGAGTGATGAAAAATTTGTATCAGAGGAGTCGGTTCTACCATATAACATAGGGCTCTGATATTTATTTTAACAAAAATAGTGTTAAGTTTAGTGAGTGTAGTTATCAGTTTAGGGAACCCAGTGTTGGTGCGACGACCGACATATCCATACACCAGGACCCTGACTTCTGATTTCCGACTCAGTGCATGAAAACCACTGATTGTGTGTGGGTTTTCAAGAGTTTTCTTTGTGATATCTTTGAGTCAGATCAATAGGTATAACTTATTGACCATGGTGCACCTTTTTCTTTTCAGGATTCCTCCACGCAGATATCCAGCTAGGGTTTTGAGAGTAGTACGCACTGATAGCCCACCGAGCGATGAGGCCTCGGTGCAGGGCCCTTTTCCAGTAGAGGTACCAGCGGTACCATTACCCATTAGGCCACCGATGCCACTATCCCCAGCAGCAGAGAGTGCATGCCGCTTGAGCGCATTACATGAGTTCCAGCACCAGAGGCTACCCAGGTTCAAGGGTGAGATGAACCCACAGGGGACTGAGGATTGATTGGAGGCCGTAGTGAGAGTCTTTCGACTGGTAGGGACACTAGATGATCTAATGGTGATCCTTGTTTCCAGTCTTCTACATGAGCTACTTCATCTGTAGTAGGGCAACATGACTATGGCTCAGTACTCAGCGAGGTTCACCGACCTCTCACGCTACTCCACTGATATGGGACAGGACCCATTCTTCAGGACCCATAACTTTAATAAGGGACTCAGGTGGGAGATCAGGTATTTTATGGTCCCACTCAGCATCCCAACACAGGCGGGGGTGTTAGAGAGAACCCTCTTAGTGGAGAGTTTTCTTACCGAGCAGTCACCAGCAGTGAGACCCACCACCAGGCGTCACGTAGTAGAGTCTTCTGTAGCTGGCAGTAGACAAATGTCACAAAGGTCCAAGAGGACCAGACATACAGGTGGATGACCACATGAATCAAGATCAGTTGTGCGGGGAACTGGAGACAGAGCCAGTCATGCAAGGGGAAGATAGTGTTTCCCATGCGGCGGGTAGGGTCACATGGATCGTGGCTGTCTAACCCGTTGTACGGATAATCAGCAGACGGTTGAAGGATCGCCCAAGTGGAGATAGAGATTCAACCGAGGAGGCCCGCAGGGAGAATGTGGACATGGAAGAGGAGATGGATGTGCAGGTGGTGGTGGGCGATGATTCAAGATATTACCTCCACCACCACCAGGTGGTCCACCCCCACCATAGGGAGTAGGAGGACAAGGGTGAGCTCAGCTCCAGGCAGCTGAGGCCTATGATCACGATGCTCTGGAGATGATACAAGGTACGATATGTGTCTACTCCACCTTAGCTACAATACTTATATACATAGGTTCTAGTCATTCTTTTATTACCACTACCCTCATTCAAAGCTCGGAGATTCCAATGGAGATTTTTGCTCAATCCTTACAGCTGGAGACTCCTACGAGTGAGGATTCAATGATTAAACACTGGTTCCGGCAGTGTGAGCTTACTCTAGGAGGCGAGAGCTTTGGATGAGATCTCATAGTAGCGGCGTCAAGGCCTTATAACATCATCTTGGGTATGGAATGGTTATCTATAGTTCATGATCAGATTGACTATATTAGGCGCAAAGTGCGGTGTGTCCGCACGGATGAGACCAGGTTTACCTTCAATGGCGATAAGGGAGCCTTTACAACCTAGGATGGACATTCTCGGAGGAGAGTGCAGCTGATCACTCATTAGTTGGCTAGCCTTACCCTCGAAGTGGTTGATGTGGAGAGTCCGAGTTATCATGTAGTGGTGGACCAGTACATAGATGTTTTCCCTGATGATGTTCTGGGTCTACCTTCTTGCAGATAGGTGGACTTTTACATTGACTTGTACCCCGAGATGACACCGATATCTACATCATCATATCTTATGGCTCCCGTGGAGATTTGTGAGCTATGGGCTTAGCTGGAGGACTTACAGGGGAAAGGGTTCATTCGGCCCAGTGTTTATCCATGGGCAGCCCCAATTTTGTTCGCCAAGAAGGCGGATGGGAGCTTGAGACTTTGTGTTGACTATCGGCACTTGAACCAGGTGACTATGAAGAATAAGTACCCACTCCCAAGGATTGACGACCTCTTTGATCAGCAGAAGGGAGCACAATGGTTCTCAAAGATAGACCTCATATCAGGCTATCACCAGCTCAGAGTG
Organism: Viscum album; assembly: GCA_963277665.1. NCBI lineage: Eukaryota > Viridiplantae > Streptophyta > Magnoliopsida > Santalales > Viscaceae > Viscum > Viscum album. Next base: position 1,455,085,060 of record OY728145.1, read on the forward strand.
TGAGAATAGGATGTGCAGAAGATGGCTTTCAGATGTCGGTATGACCATTATGATTTCTTGGTTATTCCATTTGTTGTAACCAACGATCCAACAGTGTTCATGGGACTCATGAACATGATCTTTAATCCATACCTTGATCACTTTGTGGTGGTCTTCATTGATGATATTTTGATCTCCTCAGCTACCGAGGAGAAACATGCCTATCATTTTTAGGTAGTACTGGACACACTCCGAGAGAACCAACTTTATGGTAAGCTCTCCAAGTGCCAGTTTTGGATCCAAGAGGTTCACTTTCTGGGACATGTCAAATCATAGGATGGATTTGTAATGGATCCAGTGAAGATTGATGCGGTACTTTCTTGGGAGCCACTCAAGAGTGTGATAGAGGTACAAAGTTTCCTGGGTTTGGCTGGATACTACTGGAGGTTTGTGCCAGATTTCTCCAGAGTTGTAGCACCTTTATCAGCAATGACGAAGAAGGGGCAACCATTCATTTGGTCGGAGAGATGCTAGTGGAGTTTTCAGGGGCTGAGGAAGAGGATGACTAGTGCCCCCATCTTGAGGCTACCAGAGGAGGGAGTAGGGTACATAGTCTACTGTGACGCATCAGGGACCGGGCTCAGATGTGTCCTGATGTAGGAGAAAGAAATGATTGCTTATGGTTCTCGAAAACTGAGACAACATGAGCAAAACTACACCACCCATGACCTGGAGTTTGCAGTAGTGGTCTTTGCCTTGAAGATGTGGCAACATTACTTGATGGGAGAGAATTTTATGGTGTACTCTGATCACAAGAGTCTCAGGTATATCTTCTATTAGAAGGACTTGAACCTGATACAACGATGTTGCCTTGAGTTCCTCCAGGACTATAACTTCGAGATAGTCTATAATTTTGGGAAGGGGAATGTTATAGTGGATTCACTCAATAAGAGATTTGGTATACAACTACTAGGTGAGGTGATAGAGAAACTGTCCACTTTGAAGATATCTTTTGTGGAAGGAGATGGAACAACTTTTCTTCAGTCTCTTACAGTCACTCCCCCACTTCTTCAGCGAGTCAGGGAGGCACAACGTGTGGAAATTGACTGCGAGGTTTGAAAAGATCAAATATCCACAGGACATGCACCTAATGGATTTTCTGAAGGTGGAGAGCATGTCATCCTCTTCAGAGGACGTATCATGGTACCAATGTTACTTCAGGAGGTAGTGTTGAGGGAGTTCCACACATCCCCTCTAGCCGTACATCCAAGAGTGGAAAAGATGTACCAGGATCTCCAACGATAGCACTGGTGGCCAGGAATGAAGAAAGTAGTAGCATAGTTTGTATCTCGGTGCCTCACTTATCAGCAAGTGAAGGTGGAGTATCAGGTACCAAAAGGCTTGGTTCAGCCTTTGGAGGTCCCAAAGTGGAAGTGGGATGTGATATCCATGGACTTCATAACAGGACTTCCACGTACATCCATAGGTCATGATTCTATCTGGGTGATCATCAACCGACTCACCAAGACGACCCACTTCCTACTGATTAGAGAGCAGGGTTCAGTAGAGAGCTTGTGATGCCTCTATGTGTAGAATATTGTGCGGCTACATGGATTACCCTCGACGATTGTCTCTGATCATGATACACATTTCACTTCCTGGCTATGGAAGGGGTTGCAGGAGGCTTTTAGGATGCAACTTCATTTGAGCACCACCTTCCATCCTTACACGGATGGTCAGACTGAGCGGACCATTCAGACCCTCAAAGACATGCTACGTGCTTGCATCCTCAACATCGGTTGTAGCTGGGAGGATCACTTTCCTTTGGTGGAGTTTTCATACAACAACAGATATCACTCCACCATTGGGATGACACCTTTTGAGGCGTTGTATGAATGACCTTACATATCACCTTTGTGCTGGACTAACCCAGGGGAGTTAGCACTAGTGGGGCCAGAGATGGTATAGGCTACCACATAGAAAGTGAAGATCATCCAGGAGCGGATGAAGACTACACATAGCAGGCAGAAGTCTTATGCCGACAGGAGACAGAGACCTCTGGAGTTCGAGGATGAAGGCAACGTCTTTCTACGGGTCTCACCTCGATGAGGTTTGCAGAGATTTGTATGGGGCGGCAAGTTATCTCCGAGTTTCATCGAACCTTTTCAGGTCTTCAGCAGAGTTGGTGAGGTGTATTACCACCTAGAACTTCCCCCTAAGTTGCACCGGGTGCACAACATCTTCCACATTTCATAGCTGAGGAGATATGTGCATGACCCTTCTCACATCATCAACCATGGCGAGTTGGATGTCAACGATGGGGATACTTTTACAGAGGTTCTAGTGGAGATTGAGGATCGACAGGAGTGGGTCTTTCTTGGGCGATCGATACCTCTGGTGCGTGTTCTCTAGTAGCACGAGAACCTCTAGGAGAGCACATGGGAGCAGGAGGCTTAGATGCGTGCTCAGTACCCCCACTTGTTTTTCTTAGTTTTAGTTATGGCTTACGTAGACATAAATCCCTGAGGTGGGGAGAATGTAAAGATCCGAAATTTCCATGTAATTTTTTTATATATGGGAATTTTACGAGTCCACAAAAATTGACGACGCATGATTCCAAGGCCCGGTGTGCCTGAAATGAATTTATGAGCTTTTTTTTCGGGTATGTTTAGTAAACATGCGAGTGGGTTTTTGTAACTTTTGAACCAATGCTCGGAATTGAAATCCGAGGACACCATTGAACTCGCAGTGCTAGTATTCTCTTAAGGAGACTTTTACCTCGATAGCAGTTGGTTGAGGGTGAAAGTTAGTTTTTGTGTTTTTCATGAAAGAATAAAATAAAATAAAAATATTTAACATTTTTTTTGTTGAAACCCCCCATGTGGATGTTTTAAAGGTGGGGACCACCTGAACTAAAACCCCTCAACATGGGTTATGGTGGTGGGGACCACCCGAGCTTAAACTCCCCAATTTGAATTCCTAAAGGTGGGGACCACCTGAACCCTCATAATAGAAGAAACCCTTAAACTCTCTCTTTAATGTGGAGAAGTCTCTTTAACTTCATCCACATTAATTATGCCACACCCCTTAATTAATTATTCCAATTAAATGTGTCAAAAATTTAATTTGAAAACTTAATTTAATTGGGGTTGGCTCCTCACTTGTTTTTGGTTGCGAGAAATTGTTGGCAAAAGGGAGGATTTTTGAGGATCATTCTCTCCCAATGAAGAACGCACCCTTATTCTCCAACAAAGGACTTATAATACAAACGAAGAAGACCATATTCATAAAAGAATTTTCTTCAGAGCCAATAAAGAGGATGGTGCACAAGCTGGGATAGGAGGCATGTGGCGGGCACGAAGAACATCAACATCTTCAACTTCCTTCTCACGCCAACATCAAAGAACCTTATAGGTAGGGATTGTTGTTTGAATTTTCCCCTTTACCCATTTTTGGAAATTCATCATGATTCAAGAAAAAATTGTGAACCGCTTACTACCGCTCTAACGTGGAGGGTGCGAGATAAAAAAACTTGGACCGACCTCTCCGCAAACCCTTGTGTTTTTGATGAAATATTTGCAATGGAATGAAGATGGAAACCGGAGGCCGGCCTCGCGAATAGGTTGGTGGTGTGTGTCCGCACCTCTCGGCGAACAAGGATCCACGACTTGTGCCGCGACGACGAATGGAGGAAGACCGACCGAGCCGGCCACCAGCGAAGGTGCGGTGTGCGACCGCACCGCGCAGAGAAAATGGCTGACCATCCGGCCAGCCAAGGCAGCACCCCGCCACACCGCGATCCTCGTGCCAAAAGAGGGACTTACCTGAGGAGAACCGCCTTCGATCCACCAAGAAACCCCTTCTATTTTCCTCCAAAAAGAGCTAAGGAGGTCCCCCAACCTTTGAAAACCGAAACTACTGCGTGAGCCATGAGTGTGAGTAAGAATGAGTAAAAATGGGAAATCCTAAGTGGCTCGGGACTTAAAAACCAAAACATTAATTGGCCACACGGTTACCCCACACGGGTTGGAAAACAGTGCGCCAATCGTGCGGTTTCCACTGTCTCACCCAGGGACTTTGCACGACTTTCCCGCACGGTCTGACAAACCGTGCGCCGCCCATGCGGAACCCACTATCAAGGGTGCACAGTTTCCTAGGTTGGCCACACAGTGTGTTCAGACTGTGCGCCAATCATGTGCCCCTTCACAACCTCCACAAATTTTAAAGTTTTTTCCAAAATTGTCCAAACTTCAACCAACCACTTAAAAAAGCAAAAATGAACCAAAACAAGGGTCACATACCTCAAATCAGGGTTACTACATTGTCCCCATCATTGGAATTTCTATCCTTGTAATGTTGGGGAACAGTCGGGTTGGATTGAGCACGAATCCAACCGGGCCCTTAGGACTAAAAGGCTAATAACTTACACACCGGACGTTCGATTGACACACCATATGTTGCGTTAATACACCCTTTGATGTGGAGGACCTTTAAGATACTTCTTCGTGGGAATTCGTGGTAGTTGGAGTATCGACTAGTTTCTTGAGGAGCGGACCCTCCTGGAGAAGAGAAAGCTTAGAGAGGGAACCTTGTAGCTGGGTCTTACAACGTACTGATGATTTACTAGGATCCTGTGTGGGTCTGATGAAGTACTGACGATGTAATGGGATCCTATGTGGGTTTGAAAATGTACTAACGATGTACTAGGATCCTGTGGGGGTCTGAAAATGTACTAACAATGTACTAGGATCCTGTGTGGGTCTGAAGACGTACTAACGATGTACTAGGATCCTGTGTGGGTATGACGATTTACTGACGATGTACTAGGATCATGTGTGGGTCTGACGACATACTAATGATGTACCAGGATCCTGTGTGGGTCTGACAACGTAATGAAAATGTACTAGGATCCTGTGTGGGTCTGAAGACGTACTGACGATGTACTAGGATCCTGTGTGGGTCTGAAGTGGTACTTGGATTCTATGTGGGTTTGACGATGTACTTTGATCCTCTATGGGCCTGATGAGGATTTAGGATCCTCCATGGGTCTTCCTCTTAATAGAGTAAGATGATTCAGTAGTTACATATAATAATCTCTACTAATGTACCTAAGTTATACCTGGTATGATCTGAGTACTTACCTTCATGGTATTCCTTCCTTTGTGGAAAAGTTGATCTTTGGGATCATGAGTTGGGCCTTCTGTTTCCTCATGATTGAGATGGTTTTACTTGATAACTTAGATATATGTATGGGCATATATCTATGTAGGGATATCAGCTGATTTCTTTCTTTGTGGTTTATCCTTTGTAGATTTTGTGAGACCTTGAGGGTCTCAGGGTCCCTACTGAGTATCATTATACTCACCCCTACATGGGCTATGCCCACACCCTGTTGTGTTTGGTGCAGATGACGGACAACGCTGACCGAGGACGAGAGTACTAGGACTGGAGGTTGCTCATAGGTGGACTTAGACGAGGCATACTGCAGATACGATTGTTCGAGAGATGTACCTACCCTTCAGGTAGGATCCTTGGTGGGAGTTCACCGGAGCTGTTTAGTTTACCTGTACCTCCCAGTTTTACTTATATTTTTCAGTTTTCTTGTACTTTATAGTTGGGCTTGTATTTTTCCCCCTTTTTCTTTCAGTACACACTCTTTTTACTATACAGTTCACATATGTTTGTATATTTTTGTGTGCTTGGTTGTGTGTGTTTACAGGTTATAAAGGCAATGCCTTACCAGTTTTAGGGAACATGCCTTTCGGTACTAGTCTCCATCCCTTGGCCTATGAAAGGCGGGCTTGGGGTAGTCATGGCACAGGCCCTGAGGGACGGGTCGTGAAAACTCATGCCTCTTCTAAGATAGAAACTTCATATAGGCATCCACTTTGTTTTTTATATGGATATTCTATTCACTGTAACTTAACCTTTTTGATAAAAATCCCTTAAGATATGAAACCTATAAAGTATTTGCTTTATCCTTTAGTGTGACCCTGGTTCTTTGGAAAGGGCCATCGCTGTAGTGTTATTATAGTAAATTATGACAGGTACTTGAATACTATTCACCACATAAATCTCTTTAAAAATGTTTAAATTAAAAAATACTTCCTTGGTTGCATTAGAAGATTCAATATACCCGGACCCCACAATAGAGGTAGCGTTAACTGGAAACTTTGAACTCTTCCATATCATAGGTTCTCCATTGAGACAAAAGACAAATACTAACTATGACTTTACATCATTTTGATATATCTAAAAGCTAGAATCTATATAACCCTCGATGAATAGCTATTCATCTCTTCCATACACCATGAACATATCTTTATTTTTACTCAAATACTTAATGATAGCCTTAATAGTAGTCCAATATTGTTCACCTAGATATACTTTATATCTACCTACCATGATAAAATCATAGACAATATAAAGTCTCCTACATAACATAAAATACATGATAGATCCTATTTTAGAGGCATATGGGATCTTAATCATTATACCTCTTTCATATTGTGTCTGAGGACACATTTTCTTAGAAATATGTATACTATGTGACACTAGAACTAATCCACTTTTATATTATTCTACACTGAATATCTTTTGTATCTGGTTAATATATGTTCCTTGACTTGGTTTAAGTACCATTTTGGATCTATCACACATGATATAGATCCCTAGAAAGTAGGTTTCTTTATCTAATTCCTTCATAGAGAAACACTTACTCAACCACACCTTAAACTATTATAAGGATAGTATCTCATTTCCAGTTAGTAATATCTCATCAACATATACTACTATTAAAACAAACATACTCCAACTAAACTGCTTATGACACATGTATCACATTCATTCTTAATGAAACCAAATTATTTTATAGATTCATCAAACCAAATTTTCCATGACCAAGATTATTTACTTAATCCATAAATGGATCTTTGCAACCTTTATTCCTTTTCTGCATTTCATGAAGTCACAAAAACTTCTAGTTATGTCATATACACATCCTCATGAGGGTTCTTATTAAGTAAAGTAGTGTTGAAATACATCTTCCAAATATCATAGTCATGGAAAGATACTACAGAAAGAAAAATTATGATGGATTTAAACATTGAAACTAGATATTTTTTTTTCATTTTTAATTTCTTAATGTTGTATAAACCCTTTATCCACTAGCCATGTTGTATAGGTATTTAATTTACCTTCCACATATATTTTTCTCTTGAATAACCATTTAAAACCAACAGAATTTACATCAGCTGGAGAATTTATTAGAACCCAAACTTGGTTTCGATATATGGAATCCATATCATAATTCATAAATCATTTCCATATTATAGCTTCTAATCTTTCTACTGCCTCCTTATAGGAGCGATGATCATTATTTTCAACTAATAATGAGTCACTATCATCGATGACTAGGAAACCTTCACTTTGATTCTCTTACCTCTTTAGCACTCAAACACAACACTTGTGTTTTAGGAAAAAAATATTCCACAGGGACCTATGGAATCTATTCCTATACCAAATTTTGTGTATCTTGAATATAAACTTCATCTAAGTCAATTATCCTTGAGGATGCACTCCATATCAAGAAAGACGACCTATCTTATTAAGGTTACTTTCTTGTTTGAGGGGTTTTATAGATAATATCCCATTATTTCCTTTTGATACCCAATAAAGATACATTTCAGGCCTTAGGGTGATAGTTTGTTTCTTAATCTTGCCTTAATAAATTCATCACAACACCATGTAAAAACATGTGATAGAACAAATTTCTTTCCACTCTATAACTCGATGAGAATACTATTGTTTCATATGGAAATGGGGATGACCTTTTTTGTTTAAGGTTCAAACTTTCCAATTGGTTTCTAATGAGTTAATTCATAGAACCGGAAACATCCAATGATTCTATATCCATTTGGACCTACTTTCCAAAGGTAGGTTCCCATTAGTTGTGGACTGATGAGGCTTAAGAATTTTCATTGGACAAGAGGATGGGAGGTTAGAATCATCACACCTTTTTTTGGGGAATTATTGTCTACTCTGAGACTCTCTTATAGATTTGAGTTATGTTCATGAATCCTCATTAATTTACCAATAATGAAAATGAGTTTTTTCTTTAGATCTTGTAATCAATGATTAATATGTTGGAGATTTAGAGAATATTTTATATGTATTTTAGGTTCTTCATCAATAGAGAATAATCCATATGAATTAGTGATTCTTAGTCAATGGTATCCTTCTATACATTATATAGAAATATCTTGGTCATTATGATGACCATACTGGTTTTAAATCCACTCAGTGGGGCACTGGAAGTTTATTGTCATTCAGAAAGACAGATATTATTTTAGAGTTGGGATCGTACCCACAGATGGGCTACCTATGTATCCTTGTTAGAAAATGAATCAGAACCCACGTAGTTTGAGTGAAGAAGTTTGAGGTTTATACATGATTAATGGCTCAAAGAGAGATGTCATAATAACTTTTACACTCTAAGCTCATGTGAGCCATTCTCGGTGTGAGAAAAAAGAGGTATTAGTAAAACCTGATGACTGTGCCACGAAAAATGCAATCATAAGAAATGATGTGGGGATTACATATGAATGACTGCCCAAGTAAATGAAGGAAAAGACTTTTAGGAAAGAAGCCCAAGAGCAAGGTCCATAAAGGTGTTTGTACTTTATAGAGATTTGGGATATTAACCAGGGACTTACTCCTGAAAAGGAATCCATAATTTAAGAGGGACTTATGATTGGGTTTTATTCCTGAGAAGGAATCCCAAATAAAAAGAAGTTAAGACTGGGGCTTACTTATAAGGAGGATACCCATATAAAGTGGACTTGTAATTTGGGGCTTACTCCTGAGAAGGAGGCCCAAATCAAAATATCTTCTCAGAATTCCTTTCAGATAAGGAATCCAACAAAGGAACCATGAAACAAATGGCTTTGAAGAGGGGTTTGAAGGCTATATTTGAAGAGGAAAGGTTGATTTGAAGAAAGGAGGTGACTAGGAAGGAGGTGCGCAAGTTTTGTTCTGGCGCGCAAGTCCGGGTCACGCAAGTATACTTGCGCGACATGAGTCAACTTGGGCGACGAAGAATACATGAAGTGATACTTGGGAAACTTTGAATTGGATCCCTTAGTATCATCCCTAGAGGCTTTCAAATGGGTGGCGCGCAAGTTTCCTTGAGAGGGAAAGGCAGCGCACACGTGTCTTCACTTCCCTTAAGGGATGGACACTTAGGCACGCAAGTATTGATGAGTTATAATATTTAGGCCTTATTCTTCCTCTTTAGATCTTCCATTATAGGTAAAGAATTACCTTATAAGTGTTTGGAAGGTGTCTAGAAAAGACTTGGGTGACCAGAGCTTGAATTTGAGTTTTGGAAAATTTGTCCTTGAAATGGGGGGCCCACAGGGGCTATTTATAGGCCACTGAGAACCTTGGGTGAAAAAAGAAATAATGCACGCATGTGACTTGCGCGATCCATATGTGGCGCGCAAGTGACTTGCATGACCATAAGAAAACTTGCGCGACCCATGATTAAAGGGTACCTTGTTCATGCCTTTGACAATTTTTGATATTCTTCAAAGAATGACTCTTCTTGTGCTTAAGGTATTCCTCTTTTCCATTCATTAGACTCTGTGATGGAAAGGAGGGTCAACAAAAGTCCCCCCTCAGAGTTGGATCTGAAAAAGGAAAGAGGATTTGACTCTGAGGAAAATGAGAATCAAGGTGCAGCGGTGCACAAGTAGTAGGCGCGCAAGTATTGTTCTGGTGCGTAGGTTCCGGAGTACAGGGTTGAAGAATCGCCTATATATATGGGCGTCACTTTGCTCAAACCATCCTGCCTTCCGAGTTTTTGAGCTCTCATCACGCAAGTGTCTTCATCTTCTTCGGTCACTCGCTTTTTTCTTGTTTTTCACTTCTCCAGTAAGATTTTGACTTGCACGATAGTACTTGCGTGACCAGACTTGCGCGACCACACCTGGGCAACCACACTTGTGTGACCACACCTGCGCGACAACACTTGCACACCTTAATGCCTTTTCCGTTTTTTTCTATTTTTATCACAAGTACTTTATAAAAAATAGACGTTACTTAAAAATTTAACTGTTAGATATTTGTGCAGATTCAATGGCTCCCAAAAGAATTGGATCGGATGATGAGTTTGTTAGAAAGATAATTGAATACATGATGAACATTGTTGGCCATGATTACTATGATATCTGCAATAAAACTCTCCTAGATTTGGCCAAGTACTTGAATAAATATCATGTCAATTTCCCACAAAGTATTTACTTGACTTTATATGGCCATGATCATCTGCAAGGATTCAACGTTCCAGATACAAAGAACTATATTCCTCATTCTTGGTTTTAGACTTACACCAACTTATCTTCAGAAAATGTCTCAGTTGCAGGATCATTTGTAGATGCTGGAACAATGGAGAAGGTGTTTATAATGCATCATAGACCATGTGCTCTAGATTTGAAACCTCACAAGCCTGAGCTGCAGCCAAATTTCTATCCCTCAATTTTCCAAAATTCTCAGATGGATCAATCAAAGGGATGGAAAAAAATCTGGGATTTTCATCCCGGAGGAGGTGCGAAGCCGACTTGGATGTGAGCATATTGGGTGCGACAAACCTGTGCAAAGTTTGTCAAGGATATGAAAGGAGCCGCAATATATGAAGTCGTCTAGGATGGGAAAACATATGTCTACAGGAATGATAACTTTGTGCCAGATCTAATCAACTACTAGAGTCTAGAAAAAAATTCTTTCCATCTGACTCATGGAGAAGTAGGCATCAGTTTGTGGGATGCCTACAAGATCTTGGGGGCTCCAATTTTAGGTGATATGTATGATGAATTCATCCCCCCCAAGGTGACTTGGATGATTCAGAGAAGACTCAGGTTTTGTCTTGGGAGTTATTGAAAATTTTCCACAAGATCAAGAATTCAATGTCCACCAAAACTCATTCTAGAAAGGATATTCATCCAGAGGAGTGGATGGATATGTTTCTTATCAATAAGAAGGAGAAGGGGACCACCTGTACTCATCCTTCCAGCTACCCTAGAATGGAGAAGAGGGGTGCTATTGGAACATTCTGGACAACTATAGAAGTGGGAGAGTTTGAAAAGTGGGGGTATGAAGTGGAACAAAGAATCCCAGATAAGACCCATATGGCGGGCTTTTTAGCTTTGTGGCTCAGTGTTTATCTTCTTCCAGTTAGGGATTCGAAGGGAGGCGTCAGGCCAGGGACCATCATTATTGTATCCAAGTTGGGTGAGAAGAAAATGGTTGGGTTAGCCACCCCAATTTTGGTGAAGATTCACAGGAGCTTACTCCAATTATATATGGGTAAGTCTCCTTTTAGAATAGTGGGAAAATTCCAAGTTTTGTGAGGATGGATCACCACTCACTTTAGGACATATGCTGTACAGAGCAGAGTACATGTTCCTGGAATTTATTTTAGGCCATTAGTGCAGGCATATTCTGAAATTTTTCTATTGTCCCTCAACTCTTAAGATATGAAGGTGAGGCTGAGTATGTTCAAGGAATTCCATTTCTTTACTTATAGAAACCCACCAACCGGGCGGTTTGTTGATGATGGAAAAACTAGCTTGGAATTGAGTTCATACATGCGGGCTTGCAGAGATGGTGTATTGGCCACCAGAATTGATGGATAGATTATATGCGAGGCCTATGCTTCATATATATTTTCATTCCAATTCAAGTGTTTGTAGAAAATTGTTGTATCCCCTCCTGTGCATGTCAGGTCAGAGCAGCATCCAATGGTTGCCCAACAACTATAGTTGCTGACAGCTATGAAGAAGACTGGGGCAGTGTTTGATCTACCGGTTTCTAGAGTGGCGAGTCATTTGACTACACGGTATGCTAAGAACTAGGTAGCATTATACCCGGAAGGGATACTGAATCATCCGGTTCCTCGGGTGGGGACAAAAAAGAGAACTGTCAGGAAATAAATGCTTCGTATAGAAGGTGACTCTTCCTCACTTGGAGCTGATTCACCAGATTCCTCACCCGGGGCTAATTTTCCAGATTCCCAGGATGGGGATGATGAGGCATGACATGCGTCAAAGAGGCCTCGTGCCAGATATAATCCTCCTGCCAGAGTCAAGAGACCTACTCCATCTACTCCTGGTGAGTTATATCATTAAGGCAATTTAGTCACCATTATTTTATAGAGTAACAAGTTTAATTTTCTTATTCTTTATCTGTGATTGTAGGAGATGAGAAGAAGTTGAAGTCCAAGATTGTAGGACCCTCCTGACGGTCTTCTGGTGCACATACTGAATATTTACGACCAGAGGCTGTCCAGACATGGCGAAGTTTATATAGCGATGCTGAAACCACCTGGATGGACTTATGAAAAGGGCTACATATCCCTGGAGTAGGGAATATTTGGGCCTATACTGATATCCGATTAGAGGATAACCCCGATGAAGTGCGGGCTTGCATCAGAGAGATGAATATGCTCATATATTCCACTTATAATTACATTCCTATCACCAAGAGGGTGAAGGAAATGATGGATCGGGGCACCACTGAGGGGATTGGTGCTTCAGTAGACGAGGAGTGGCATAATTATGTGACTCATGAAGATGTAAGTCTCTTTCCTTATTTTATTTACAACTTGATTTTAGTTAAAGCTTTGTTACTCAAGGAAATTACTTTCTTCATCCCGAAACTTGTTAAGAAAGGAACTGGTGAGGTCCCTTCACCACAGTATAGCCCTGGTGGCACCATTATCAGAGCTACTGAATCTCCTCGTGAATCGGGTGAAGTATTTACAGGCTAGAAGGCCATGTATAAGGAGTTAGAAAAGTCTTTTCATTCTCCAATACCTGTATTTGGAGGTGATGATGTCAACACACCCAAAAAGTCAAAGAAGCAAAGGCATCAAAGGAAGAAGACCACAACCAAATGCTTTATCAGTAGTGATAAGTCCTTCAGATATTCATGAATCCTAACTCATGAAAAAGATTACTCATTATTCTTGGGATTGGAGGGGCATCTTCAATTTCTCCTCTAAGGGAGAGGACTGACCCTCCTCTGAGGATGATAGAGGGTGCTGGTGAACGGTCGCCAATTCATGCTGACCTAGCTGCTCCTGAAGAAGAGCCAACGTCTGTTCCTAGTACTGCTCCTGTTGCTGCTTCAAGGAGAGAAGAGCATGCTTCTGGTAAATTAACAATACTTCATAGAATGTTGAATGAAAACATCAACTGACTTTCACTCTGTGATGCTTTAGGTTCAACACCTGCACCAGAACATTTAGCAGCCAATGCAACTGATTCCATAATTTTCTCTAAAGAATCTGTCTAGGGTTAGAGGTCACAGGAGGAGGGACACCAAGAATACATATCAAATGATCCCACTGGTGAGACTAACTTGGAATATGATATATCATTGGATGAAATGACGAAACTTGGAGCATCTTTTGAAGAAATTTTATATCATGTTAAATTACCATGTGACTTAGAATATTTTTAATGTGAGTGTTATCCTTCATCCTGTTATTTTTTTTATTACATCTCTGACCATGATTGGTTGAAATGTACAGTTCCTTATGAGTAAGCTGCTGATTTGCTGATGCCTGAAGTGGGTAGAGACAACCCTATTATTGCAGAGATGCTAGATCAAGTGGAGATTAACTCGGTAGAGCTTCTTGAAACTCATTCTGAAAATTCTGTTGAGGCTAGGAAAGACGGGGAGGAGCCTTCTCATACTGCTAATCTACCGTTGGGTAAGAGATGATAATATTTGTGACTGTACTTAATTTTTAAGACAACTAATCAACTTTTGTTATCATTTTTAAACCAAACAAAGCTTTCAATTGACTATGTAGGGATATCAACTTCAGTGGATAAATCCAGAGGTGAAGCCTCAGCCTCAGCCCCAACGAGAGTAGAAAGTAAAGTACCAAGGGTTAGGGGGGAAGGATCAGAACATGGAACTTCTTTAAGGGCATTAATCCCGAACTATATTCCCCCATGTGATAGTGATGCTGAATCAGACCCAGAGGTGCAAAAGGTGCTCCAATTCTCACGTTGCAAGGCATGGAAGAATATATGGAATATCATATCTGAAGTGCCTATTGAAGATCTATCTTCGAAGATCCTGCGACTGTCATCCTTGTTCGTCATGTTAGGACTTGGAGGTTTTGGATATCAAGAGATCAATGTCACGGTGAAACAAGTCATCTTAAGGAGGGAGCAGGAGCAAAAATACCACCAAGATCTGACCAGAGTGTGGCTGTTGACCAATATAAGTGAATTCGAGGCTGCAGTGTCTTGAGCTGAGGCTGATCATGCTGTAAAGTTGAAGGATCTGAAGCATAAGATCAAGGGGAAAGTTGTCAAGCAGATGCACCTTCAACAATAGTTAGATGTCGTTACTGGGGAACTTTACCAGCTTAACAATTCACTGGAAGGAGTCCGAACGAATGGTATGAAAGACATCACAGATGCCAAGAAAGCACTCCATCAAGCTGAAATGAGTGAAGCTGGTCGAGTGAATGAACTCCAAGTGGCTGCTGATGAAGCTCGGGATGCCATAAATCAAATTAAGAGTTATATTGAAAGCCTCTTGTGATTTCTTGAAAAAGAAAAGATAATCTGATCTATGGATGTTATTCTAATTTTTTGCATCAATGAAAAAGACATTTCACCTTCAATCATTTATACCAGTATCCTCTTGATAATTATATATATATATATATATTTACCTAAGCCAATGGGCCTAGTAAGCATAGTTTAATTTTTGATAGGATTATACAAATAACCCCACAAACTTTGAATCTTTTTGTTGCTCAATATTGCCTAAATCAAAAAAATATACGTTTAGCGAGATGAGACTCGACTTTTTTTCAGAGTTCCTTTTACAGGCTCCCAATTTAATGAGTACCCTATCTCTTGTTTGCAGTTTAAAGTCATTCATGTCAGACATAAAAAGGCTAATGTTTAAGGTTGAATAGATTTGACCGAATGGATTAAAATTGACTCAATTCCTTGATAATTTGTTTGAAAACATATTACCACATTAAAGTATGGGGAAAAAAATGTAAACTATGACTTTAGAAATTTTGAATCTGAGGAATGATATTAAAAAAGGTCTAAAAGGCGTTAGAGGAAGTATTTCCTAAGAGTAAAGTTACCACAATTTAACAAACCCGTTAGGGGGTTGAATTATGCAGGGCCACTTAAGGGCATTGGCTGTATAGTCAAACAATAGCATCTTTTGGCTGATAGGTCCATTATGTAGACTACTTATGCAAGGAAACCTAGGGGATCGTGCTGCATAGTTAGGAAAAAGAACTCTCAGAAATTTTACATTTCTATTGCTAAAATATAGTGAAAGTTTTTGGAGATTAAAATTTTCCAAAGCATAGAGTCTGTTTTATGGAGAGAGGTACTTGAATATGGAGAGGATATTTCCAATCAAGATTGTCAAAGAATTGGATAAATGTCACTTCTGCGAAGGTCTGACCCAAATGTAGGGAAGGGAAATATAAACCATAGAATTAAATATTTTTAGATCATGAAAAAGAGTATGGGACAAATATATTAAGGATGACTATTTTTTCGGATCCCTACATATTGTCGTTAAGATAAATAAGGACAAAAGATATTTTTCTTCAAATAATGAAGTTACCACTATTTTACAAACCTGTTAGGGGGTTGAATTATGCAGGTCCATTTAAGGGCATTGGCTGCATAGTCAAATAATAGCATCTTTTGGATGATAGGTCCATTATGTAGACTACTTATGCAAGGCCACCTAGGGGCACGTGCTGTATAGTCAGGCAAAAGAATTCCCGGGTATCATACATTTTGTGACCAGGAGTCAAGAAAAGGGTTATGGAGATCTGGAAGTATTTAAGGTTAGGAGTATGATACATCAAAATGGGAATTGTCCAATGCATGAAGGAGATAAATAGACCAATGATAACCATAATCATGTTGTGGCTGGGTCCTAAATTGAGATGCTGGACTTCCCTATGTATCCCATAAAGATGGGAATCCAGTCATACATAGTTCTTTAAATATAGTTTAATGTCATGTGGGACGAGAGTGTAGGAGATCTTAGTTTAGGGTCATAGAGTTCAGACCATAATGAGGAATACACATTGTGTGTTTTATAAACCTGATGTGAATGAAGACCAAGGTTTTCATACCACATTCTTGTTTTCATAGGGAGACTTTTCAGCCAAGGGACTGAAAGTGGAATTTGGGGTTAGGCCCAAAGACTTGGGGTTGGATTCGAGGGATGCTCGAACATTCCTACGTATCCCATAAGGATGGGAATCAAGCCATACGTAGTTCTTGAAATACCCTATGTATAGATTTGGTTCGTACAAGTGAAGGGTGAAAAGGGACTTTAGTGCAATGATGGTTTGACCCAAGATTAAAGGTTTAGGCATTTCCATGTATGCACGTAGTCCTTGGAATATGACATGGTTAGAGATCAATGTCAATAATTATTCCCTCTTAGGTGAGGGTGTCAAAGATTGTGGTAGTTTATTGTAATACATGACAAAAGTACGAATAGTTTATGGTCATATTCATGGACCGATGCTGCAAAATTTAGTATCATGTAGCTAAGACGTATTTCTATGCAGTTTAATGTCTTGCAGTGAAGAAAATGGAGGACTGTATAGTTTAACATCATATAGAAAGGACGATGGTGAACCAATGTGAAGATATTGGTTTGGGGATTGAACCTCAGGAGGTTGCCTACATACCCAGCCTAGAAGGTAAGGATCAAAGTCTTTGTAGATAAATTGAAGAATTAATTGGTGATCAAGTTGTACTTGATGACAATGACCTAAAGTTGGTGTTGGGACTTACACATGGTTAGCATCCCAAAGAGAGTGTTATGGTTGAAGTTTACTCTAAGCTCACGTGATTCATACTCGGTGTGAGAAACAAGAGGTAGAAAAAACCCTAAAGATACACAGTTTAGCATCATGTAGAACATATAAGGGACTGGACACAATTTAACGTCATGTTGGACAATGGAGGGAGCTATGCAGTTTAATGTCCTGCAGCAAGGAAAAAAGGGACCATGCAGTTTAAAGTCTTATAATAATGACTAAAGGTGTATTTATGTTACACAAAATACTTATTCAGAAATATGGCATTAGTTGGAGTCGTGATGAGTTCTCCATCCATTGAGATTAAATAATAACCTCCATTAGAGTAGAACTTATGTATTGAGTACAGTCCTTACCACTTTGACTCAAGATTTGGATGTTTTTTCTTGGTATCATTGGAGTTATGAGGACCAACACCAATTCTCATTGAATGAATGAACGAAGATGAACTTTTTTGTTGAAAGCCTGTGTTATTCGATTATGATAGACTTCTAAGTGGTGCAGGGTGCACAATCTTTTTTCATCTAATCATTCCAATTCATCCAATCACTTTTGAGATTGTTCATCTGTAGATGACTGCTCAAAAATGGATACTCTGAGCGAAGGTAATTTAACCTCAATGGGTAAGACTACTTATTTTACATATACCAATGAATATGGAGTTGACCACGTAGCAATGCGGGTGGTGGTATGATAAGCCCATAAAGCATGAAAAAGTTTATCAGGCCATGATTTATTATCTTTATCCACCATCTTTTTCAGTATTTTTGAAAGTGTCTTATTTAAGGCTTCTATTTGGCCATTGGCCACTACATGATACCGAGATGAATGGTTGGATTTGATGTTGTATTCTTGATACAATTTCCTTACCTCAGATGAACATAAGTTGGTGCCATTGTCCGTCAATATGGTATGAGGGACACCAAATTTGGTAATGATGTTATACTTGATGAAGCTAAAAATGCTTTTAGAACTAACTTTTTTGAGAGGTATTTCCTCTGCCCATTTGGAAAAGAAGTCAGTAGCAATAAGAATATACTTAAACTGCTTGTATGTAGATGATGGGTAAGGTCCTACTACATACATTCCCCACGTGGCAAATGGCCATGAGTATTTAGCTGTATGGAGAAACTCTGGGGGTTGATGAATGAAATTGTCATATACTCGGAAAGAATGAAACTTCTTAGTGAAACCAACACAATATTGTATCATTGAAGGCCAAAAGTATCCAAGCCTTCAAATTTGATCAAATAGTCTATGTCCAGACTGGTGGGCACCACAGACTCCTGCATGTACTTCTTTCATGAAAGCCATTGTCTCTTCACCATCAATACATATGAAGATAATTCCATCAAAACCTCACTTGTAGAGAATTTTTTCTAGGTGATCTAGGCTATCATAAAGAGTAAAATTGACCACACGTCACCAGACTTGTTCTTTCCTGGATCTATCAGGTGGGAGTGTTCCATTTTGAAGGTATTCCCTGATAGGTGTCATCCATCCTATAGTATGACCATATGGTTTAGAAATGGGAATAATTTCATTGATTTCCTCTGTTCTGATTTGAACATAAGGTGAAACTGTACAAAGGTGGGCAATACTGATGATTGTTTCATCCCAATTTGGATCTGCTAGAGCTGTGGATACATTAGCCAGTGCATCAGCTTGAGCATTTTGTGATCGTGGGACATAATAAAATGTCGGTTCCGAAGTAAATTCCGCCATTAACTCTATGATGTAATCATACAAAGGGATTAACTGTTCTTTTCTAATTTCATAGTCTCCATTGACTTGTTTGATTACCAAATCTGAATCACCTTTTACCTTTAAGTGATTCACCTGTTCCTGAAGCGCCAACTCCAATCCTGCAATGGGAGCTTGATATTCTGCTTCATTGTTTTTACTTCCTTCCAACAATAATAAGGAATAGGGTAGCACTACCTTTTCTGGGTAAATAAGAACAATTCCTAACCCAACTTTAATGAATTTAGGATCTTCCATTTTCTTCCCTATTGGACTTCTGGAAGCACCATCAAAGTACATTTCCCATGTTTGAGCATTATCTTTAATAGAGAAGACTTCCTCATCAGGAAGTTCAATATCTAAAGATGCATTTTCTACTTAAGGGTGTTCAACAAGGAAATTAGCCTGAGCTTGGCCCTTTATTTCCTTTTGAGACACATACTGGATATCAAACTGCTGCAAAATAACTGCCCACCTTTCCAGACATCATGTAAGCATTGGACGACTAAGGATCAATTTGAGCGGGTTATTCTGAGATACCAATTGGACCTCATGATGTTGCAGGTAGTGTCTCAATTTTTGAACTTCAAATATTAACACTAGACAACACTTTTCAATACTTGAATATTGAGTTTCTGCCTCAAGCATAGTCCGACTGAGATAATAAAGGCTGTTTTCATTCCAAGCATCATTCTTTTGGGCAAGGAAGGCACATAATGATCGCTCTAAAGATGTCACATAAATAATAAGTGGTCTTTCTTCAATAGGTGGCATTAATACCGGTGGAATCAAGAGATATTTCTTGAGAATATTGAATGCTTCTTGACATTCTTTAGTCCACTAATAAGTGACTGCCTTCTTCATTAATTTGGTGAAGGGTAAACATTTGCCTGCTAGATTGGTGATGAAATGCCGAATATAGGCCAAGTGTCCTTGAAGTCCTCTCAAATACTTCAAATTTCGAGGAGGTGACATACCAAGGATTGCTTTTTTCTTCTCAGGATCAACTTCAATACCACGATGGAGTACAATAAAGCTGAGAAATTTTCCTGGGGTTACCCCAAAGACACATTTCAAGGGGTTCATCTTCAAATTATGTTGTCTAAGTTTGTGGAATATGATTTCCAAATCAGCCAAGTGATTAGAATGTTGTTTGGATTTAACCACCAAATCATCGACATAACATTCAACAAATTTCCCTAAAAAGGGTTTGAAAATATGGTGCATAGCACATTGATATGTTACGCCTGCATTCTTTGGGCCAAAGGGAATTACCCGATAGAAAAACACACCTTGAGGGGCTCTAAAGGCTATATATTCTTCATCTTCTGGAGCCATTTGGATTTGATTATATCCAGAATATCCATCCATAAAGGAGAGTTCTTCATAACCAGCTGTTGCATCAATTAAGAGTTCTGTGATCGGAACTGAAAAATCATCCTTGGGAAAATACCGATTAAGATCTCTGAAGTCAATGAAAACTCTAATTTGTCCATTATTATTTTTTCACAGGGACAATATTAGCCATCCATTTGGGATATTGAACTTCTATGATGAAGTTAGCCTTGATAAGCTTATCCACATCATCTTCAATTTTGGAGGCATAAGTTGGGTGTGTTCTTCTTGCAACTTGCTTGAATCCTCGATGTTCTTCTGGAAAACCCAAATGATGAGTAGCAACATCAGGATCAAGCCCTGGAATTTCTATGTAATTACAAGAAAATACATCTCGATTTTTCTTTAGAAATGAAATATACATTTCTTTCTCTTCAAGAGTCATGGTCACACTAATTAAAGTGGGGTGTGGATCTTCTTTTGTACCCAGATTTATTTCTTTGAGGTCATCCGCAATGGTATAGATACCTTCTTCAAATGATGGAGGATCATCCTTGAGATCTTCCTCTTCTTCTTCAATATGTGTTACTTATTTTGTTTCTACTTGAATAGTATATGATGAAGCAGAATTTGCATGATCAGGAGAGAAGTTAAAATTTGAACATCTTGAAGAAGAGGCTACCATTTCTGACCCTATTGATGATGAAGGGTCTTCCTTGGGTAATAAAGAGGAGATGATAGATTGAGAATCGAAATCATCGTTCATCTCTAACATTACTATAACTCTTTCTAGCCTGGTTGATAAAATATAGAATTTTTGGATTTCAACAGATGAAATTAAGACATCTCCATTTGAGATTTCATCATGGCTTGGTGAATTACCAATTTATCCCATGCTTTCTGGCTTGGTTGCCATAATTAACATTATGGAAGTTTCCATAAGAGTGTTTGGATTTGGGTCTATCCTATCAATTTGACTGATAGGCAACATATAATATGTACTCACATGTATGAATGGGTTTACTGGAATCTTTTCCAAACCATATGGATCATTAATTTTGGTAACCTCCTTTATCATGTATTTTTCCTTTCCCTTAGTGTGATAGAATTATGCCTCAATGTATTGAGATTCACATGTTTTGAATGTGGCTTTATCACCATACAATTTCCCAATTTGACCATTGAAACAATATTTGAGACATTGATGGTATGATTAAGTTATAACCGCATGTTGATGTATCCAAGGTCTTCCAAGAAAAATGTTGAAGGCTGTGTTATGTTGAACAACCATGAAATTTGAATTGGATACAAGGTATCCAAACTGAGTTTTGAGTGTAATCTCACCCAGAGGTTCTTGTTCATTTTTATCATTTCGTTGCAACATCAAAGTAGAAGGAGATAAATCAGATTCGGTGAGGTCCAATCAACGAAGTGTACTGATAGGGATGAGGTTGAATCTTGAACCATTATTAATTTAAGATAGTTGGATGTCTACATCATTTACCTTACCAGATAAATACAAAGGTCTAATATGTCCATGCACAACATCATCTTCATCTTAATTTATAAAATATATCACTA
Organism: Viscum album; assembly: GCA_963277665.1. Lineage (NCBI taxonomy): Eukaryota > Viridiplantae > Streptophyta > Magnoliopsida > Santalales > Viscaceae > Viscum > Viscum album. The sequence goes on from OY728145.1 coordinate 1,455,106,601, forward strand.
CATCACACTCTGCAGGATCATTCTCTATATGGTAGACTTCAGCCGCAACAATTTTAGTTTCGAACTCCTGAGGACTTGACAAAGCCTCAGTAAGTGCCTCCCGAAGATCCCTTGATATATTCAAGGAATCTAGAATTGATAACCTAACCGGTACTTGGGACAAATGTTTCAAGACATCATAATTTTGATCCAAAGGTCTGCATTTCCCAATAGGAAAATGTGGTTTCATAGGTGCCTTATAAGTTGATTATTTGGAAGTAGATGCATCTTGTATCAGGGTAGGAGCTGGAAATACTCCTAGATTTGGAAAATTAGACCGACTAGGTCTATTTATTTTCTGAGAGGAAGAAGGTGTAACCTCTAACTGATCCTCCAAAATAATTGTGCCAGGACTGAATCTGCCATGTGTGAAAGAACTTTATTGTTCTTATTGAGCCATCTGAAGGGATTTTCCATAAGGTTTTGCTACATATACAGTTCTAGAAGGGGTAGGATTGAAATATTGAATTCTGGAATATCCACATCTTCCCCTGTATCCTAGACCTATGGAACTCCCTCTAGTTCCTCTGTTTGATACATGGAACTCAAGCTCATCAAGATCAAAACTATGACTAGCATACAGATCCGTTAAGTGAATCATATTAACAAAACCAAAGAACAACTCTTTATCTGAGGAAGACTCTGCCTGTTGAACCATTTCAGGTTGTGACATTTGGTGGGGCGGTGCCCGTGCTTTTGAAGTAGATGGAATAAAATATTCCAAAGTCAAATACAACTTAGGCTTTGACACGAGCTCATCTTCTACTGAATGATCTTATTTCTTCGAATTATACCGCCTCTTTGAGGATTTTCCTTCTGACGAAGGGAGTTTTTCTGTGATAAAAATAGCAGAAGGCACTGTTGGTTTCTTCAATTGCGTTCTTAAAATGGCATGAGTTCGGTTGATCATTTTTCTGAACATCCAATCATCATATTTCTACACATTTTTTTCTTTTGACTTCATGCCACTCGCCTTCTTCCTCTGGATCTATAGCAGTAACACATGATACCTAGGCTGAAGAAACTTTCAGTTTTACTTGTCCCGAGTCCACCATATTTTGGAGAAGGTCTTTGAAGACAAAACACTCATGAATGGGATGCCCCAACATCTGATGAAATGGGAAATAGTTGGGAAGGCCTTCATCTCCTTCCTTGTTCGGCCTTTTAGGCCTTGGAAACTGAACCAAATTGTTTTCCAGAGCCGAAATAAAGTAACCAGGAACTTGTTCATTTCAGAAAGAATAAACTTTGTTCTTTAACTCCTCAAATTGTTTCTGCCTTTGATCTCTTTGATCATCTTGACGAGGTGACCATTTTTTTGATTCTCAGGAGGTGTATCCCTTCGATATGATGAAGGTTTTGAAGTGGAAGTAGGTACATGTGTTTGTTTAAGTGTAACTGTAGCAGTCTATGCTCTACCCATTCTCCTTCCTGGAGCTGTTGGAATTACACGAGTTTTAGCCTTAGTCTCTATAAGAGAATATTCGATCTTTTGAGCGATTGAAGTAAGGTCTCGAAACCCTCATGTGTATTTCACAGGGATTAATGGTGTGCGTAATTCATCACACAAATTTTCCACACAGATTGGAAACTACTCTTCTTGAGGGAGTGCTAAGCTTAAGGAATATGTTAATCCGTTCCAAAAATCAATTAAGTCCAAAACTCTTTCATTCTTCCTTTGCTCAAAATATTTAAGATAAAAAACTGTCGTCTTTGGTAATGTTGAGCTAAATTGAAGAAGGAATCATTGACAGATATCTTCCCACCCGGTAATTGACCGAGACTGCAAACTTGTATACCAGACAAAAGAAGGCCCTTGTAATGACTGCATAAAACATTTGAGCTTAACTGCTTCTTGTTGTTGAGGAGTTCCCATCATATGATCACAATGATAAACAAAACGTGTTAAGTGTTGTTTTGGATCTCCCGAACCATTAAAAATTGGGAATGTGTTATTTACAAAATTTGACGGGGGAGGAATTGCATCAACCCATTCAGGGTAAGATTTATTTTCCGGTTGAACTTGTGCATGTTTTCCTTCCATAGCTTTCAAACAAACTGTTAATGACTCAATGGTAGTTATTAAATTTTGAGAAACATATGGTTGAGCTTAGACCTGAGCAGGTCCAATAACTGGAGTTTGGACAGGTGTGGTGACTGGTACTGCAACTGATGGTAACACTACTGGTTGTTGTCACGCATTACCCATTGGATTGGACCTGTGAGCGTGTACTTGCAAAGGAGGATATTATTGATCCATCCCAGTAACTGAAACAAATTCCCTTGACTGACTAACTCTAGTACGCTTAGGAGGAAGACTACCTTGAATTAGTTCTGCATTCAACCTCTTTAACTCCTTCATTTCTTTTTCCTACTGTGCAAACCTTTCCTCTAATAAGAGTGATTGGACTTATCTAGGGGTAGAGTGGGATGTAACCTGACTTTTACCCTTTTCCTTGGCATGTGCCTTTCTGGAGTATGGAAGGGAATTACCCAAAGGAATATCTTGCCTCTGGGAAGCCCTATGGCTTCTAGTACGCACACCTTCTTCATTTATTTATATGTGTACAACTTCTTGAATAGGAACTTCTTCATCTGATTCCTCTATGTAAACCTCATGTTCTGGGGGATCAGTGACAATGAAATTGATGACATTTATCGATGCATAACGCATTACATGCCTTCTATCGGAATTTCTGTGATACCGTCTTCTTCCATGTCCTTTATGAGACATTTCCTTTTGTTGATTTGATCCATCAGGAACTTCTTGATGAACTGTAATTTTGAGGGAATCTCCTGATAATTCGGCTCTGTGTTCCTCTTGTGGCTTCTTCCCTAATCAAGAGAAGACTGACTTTTACTGAGGAAGAGATTTAGGATTTGAGAAATTCCCCAGTCTGGTGAACTGGGGATGTTCCTGCTTTTCCTGCTCAAATCCTTGAATCCCATCTGTTGATTCCAAGGGTTGGGTTAAAAGTGTCCCCATACTGGCAAGCTGAGGTGGTTCTTGAGCTGTTATATCTGAGACTTTCTTAAAATCTATCCTGATTTTGTGGATTTTAGTCCAGAAATTGTCCGGATGCATCATCCGACATCTACTCAAATCACCTGGCTCAGATGACCGTTGGATGATTTCTGAAACTTCTATCACCTGATGCTGTGCATGCTCTAAATGATAATCCTGTTGGATATTCTCATTTTCTTAATGCAAGAGTAATTTGACAACTTGTTCTTTGTATGCCTGAATTTGGGAAGAACTAGTTGAGGTATGTTCCTGAGCAAGCCTTTTATTACACACAAAAACTATTGGCTGTGGCCAGCCATGGGCAATAGCATTGCATGAGACAACTTTTGGCGGGATTTATTGACTAGAGAGCATAGTGGAATGCAATGCTTCATGAAAAACCCATACCCTGATATGAATACTAGATGGGGCATTGGTAATTAACCGGTGAAACCTTTTTAGTGCGCCAAAGAATGCACGCTGAAGGGCTCTCTACTGCTTTTCAGTCTTTGGATATCAGGAAACTGAGAGAGATGCCGAGTCAATTTAGTGTTTAAACCCTTCTATTACCTTAACATAACTTTGATATTCATTATAAGGTAATATTATCTCTTTTAAGTGACAAATATTTTTCCACATGTTGAGACGAATATCGTGAATACAATCTTCCATCAACATTTCTGGAATATCATACTTAGAGTAAGACAAAGGCCAAAACATGACTGTTACTTCACCTTTCGCCAGTTGTTTTCTCATACTCAACACTTACTCCTTATCATTCGATGAAGATTATTCTACCTGATTAGACCAAAGTTGGTGCTTCTTTCTTGCTTCATTAGATTCAACAAAATTGGTAGAGAATTCATTTATCAAACTAGAAGATGAATGACCCAGGGGTGGTTTGGAGAATGACCTACACCCTGGGCTATCTTCTGATTGTGAAAGTATTTCACCTGCTAGCAGTAAAGCATCAGATATGACTGGCTTCACATTTTCAAGTGCCTCAAGATAATAGGGATTTCTCGTTACTACATTGTCCTTTGAAGAATTTTCCATGAAATGAGAATTAATACTATAGAGAGGAATTTCGCAGCTAAATTCATCATCATGGGGAGGACCACCATGGTGGGTTACAGTAAAAGATGAAACCTCTTTCTCCTTTATCTTCTGGCCATGCAGAGGGTTATTGTGGCTCTCATCTAAAGATGATACTTCGAGATTGACCAAACTGTCATGAAGCAAGACTTAATGAGGAAATGTATGATGAAGACCTTCATTATTGTTGTTATTACTTCCAGAATTTGAAAATGAAAGAGTATAATCTTGAGTTGCAATAGATAATTATCTGAGGTCTTCAAGAACTCCAGCATCGAGCAACGACTTATTGCAGATTGGCTCTTGATTTCTAAACTGTGCTGGATGGGTCTTTTTCTTAGAATCATTCTTACTCACTTTGGAAACCACTTGTTGATGAAAGTGTTTATTATGGGCAGGTGTATGTGTTTGCTCAGAAGAAATGGTCCGGTTAGGCTGATTATCTCCATTCAAATCGGGTGTATGTACCTAACTTGATTGTCCATATGACATTAAGAAGTATTCCCCACAACCCTCATGGACTGGGACATAGTTGTGTATCTATTCCAGAGTGATATGTTGATGAGTCACTCCACTGATAGGGATAGATTTATGATTCTCTCTCTGTGATGCTGCTGAAGTTGTTATAATATTATAACAGGTATCCAGAATATGGGCAGAGATTTGATTATGCTCTTTCACTATTGTCAGAATGTTCTTGGTGACTTTAGCTACCAGAACGAGAATATATGTCCATTCCATGCTTGGAGTATGTGTGTATTATTGCTCTTGTACTCTTTTTCCTATCAGTGAATTCTGACAGTACTCATATGTGGTGGCATAAAATTGTGCTTGCCTCCTACTTGTCATTGGAGCTTTCCAATTGACATATCTGGGTGATACCAAATGAGATTGTTTGTTAGCCTGATGAATTGTAGGTGTATGTGCCTGCTAATTGTTCTCCACCACATTTAATTGGCGAGTTTCTTTAGTTGTAGTCAGACGAGCCTGCTGACTAGCTGATGAATTATAAACAAGTGTATGTGCTTGCCTATAATACTCTGTCGGAATTTCCTGACGGGATTGGCGTGTTACTACCAGATGAGTCTACTAGTTAGTAAAATCAGGATGGATGGATGTATATTCCCACTCATTGTTTTCCATCAAGTTAGCTTGATGGACTTCTCCGGAGGGGGAAGAAGTAAGAACCTGTTCCCTGTTGTCTGAATTTTGCCTTTGACAGTTTATCTTGTGTGCTCTGGTCTGAGGAACTTGAGCCGAACCCCTAAAGGCGATACCCTCATCATGTTGAGGGTTCACTACCACACGAGTCTGGTGGATATTGTTGACGGGAGCCCTCATGAAGGACTCCTGTCTTCTTGAATTAAGGCCTTGAGTGACCTTCTCATTCACCTCCCCATAATATGGGAGAGACTGGTGACTGTGTTCTGGGGATAACGACCTGAAACGGTTGGAGACAGTGGTTGGAACCACCTACTTCTTGACCACTGGTCATCGCTGTCCAGACAACCATGGTGAGTTGTTAACTTGGAGGGATTATCGAGTGGCCACCAGAGTCGGAATGGTACCATTTTGACAATATTACTTAACCAATGCATTTGAGACCCAGCGTTGAAGATGCTGAGTAGGTGATGTCGTCCTCATAGCAGACGATGATCCAATAGGAGTAGTAGCTGATGCATTCATAGGTGTCAACTTTAAAGAAGCCATTTCTGTAATGCAGAGAGATCTTGGAAAAGAGTTCCTATTTGATATAACAGACATAATCAAGATAAGTTTGGCCAGACTACATCTTTTGGATGAGCACATATGTTATGGATTGCTTTGTTGTCCCTCACATTGAGTTAAATAGGGTCCTAACAAATAAGTAAAACATCATTTAACTTCGTTAAGGATTCACGTCGGGTTCACCATTTTTGTTTCTTCTGGAAATGGGGATGACCTTGTTTGTTTAAGGTTCAAAATTTTCAATCAGATTCTAACAGGTTTATTTATAGAACTGGAAACATCCAATGATTCTATATCCATTTGGACCTACTTTCCAAAGGTAGGTTCCCATTAGTTGTGGACTGATGAGGCTTACGAATTTTCATTGGTTGAGAGGATGGAAGGTCACACTCATCACACCTTTTAGGGGGAATTATTGTCTACTCTGGGACTCTATTATAAATTTGAGTTATGTTCGTGAATCCTTATTAATTTACCAAGCATTAAAATGAGTTTTTCCTTTAGATCTTGCAATCAATGATTGATATGTAGGAGATTTAGAGAATCTTTTATATGTATTTGAGGTTCTTCATCAATAGAGAATCATACATATGAATTAGTGATTCTTAGTAAATGGTATCCTTCCATACATTATATATAAATATCTTGGTCATTATGATGACCATACTAGTTTTAAATTCAGTTAGTGGGGCACTTGAAGTTTATTGTCATTCAGAAAGATATGGATTATTTTAGAGTCAGGATCGTACCCACAGATGGGCTACCTACATATCCTTGTTAGAAAAGGAATCAGAACCCACGTAGTTCGAGTGAATAAGTATGAGGTTTATGGATGATTAATGGATCAAAGAGAGATTTCATAATTACTTTTACACTCTAAGCTCACGTGACCCATGCTCGGTGTGAGAAACAAGAGGTATTAGTAAAACCTGACGATTGTGCCATGAAAAATAGAATCATAAGAAATGATGCAAGGATTACATATGTATGACTACCCAAGTAAATGAAGACAAAGACTTTTAGGAAAGAATCCCAAGATCAGGGTCCATAAAGGTGTTTTTACTTTCTGGAGATTTGGGATTTTAACATGGGACTTACTCCTGAAAAGGAAGCCATAATTTAAGAAGGACTTATGATTGGGTTTTATTCGTGATAAGGAAGCCCAAATCAAAAGAAATTAAGATTGGGGCTTAGTCCCGAGGAGGATTCCCATATAAAGGGGACTTGTAATTTGGGGCTTACTCCTAAGAAGGAGTCCCAAATCAAAATATATTCTCAGAATTCCTTTCAGATAAGGAAGACAACAAAGGAACCATGCCACACATGGATTTGAATAGGGTTTTGAAGGATATATTTTAAAAGGAAAGGTGGATTTGAGGAATGTATGTGACTAGGAAGGAGGGACACAAGTTTTTTTCGGGTGAGCAAGTCCTGGTCGCGCAAGTATACTTGCGCAACATGAGTCAACTTGGGTGACGAAGAATCCATGAAGTGATACTTGGACAAATTTGAATTGGAGACCTTAGTATCACCCCTAGAGGATTTTAGATGGGTGGTGCGCAAGTTTCCTTGAGAGGGAAAGGTGACGTACAAGTGTCTTCACTTCCATTAAGGGTTGGACACTTAGGCGCACAAGTATTGAAGATTTCTAATAATTATGCCTTATTCATCCTCTTTAGAGCTTCCATTATAGGTAATGAATTACCTTAGAAGTGTCCGGAAGATGTTAGGAAAAGACTTGGGTGACCAGAGCTTGAATCTAACTTTGGGAAAATTCATCCTTGAAATGGGAGGCCCACATGGGTTATTTACAAGCCACTGAGCACCTTGGGAGAAAAAATAAATAAGGCGCACAGGTGACTTGCGCGACCCATATGTGGCGTGCAAGTGACATGCGTGACCATAAGGAAACTTGTGCGACCCATGCTTAAAGGGTTCCTTGTTCATGACTTTGTCAATTTTTGATATTCTTCAAATGATGACTCTTCTTGTGCTTAAGGTATTCCTCTTTTCCATTCACTAGACTCTATGATGGAAAGGAGCATCAAAAACTGATTTACACTTTAGTTGGTATTTCATTTAGTAAGTATGATTTATTCTATAATTAATATCCCCAAAAGGATAATGGAAGGTTTTTCTAGATCATCATCAACCTTACCATGTCTAGTAGTGTATGGTTTCCCCTTTCATTGACACTATTCCACTGTGGTGTATAAGGTGGAGTGAGTTTAGATAAAATCTTGTACGATCATAGAAATTTTATTAAATATTAGTTAATATATTCACTACCTCTATATGATCAAAGTTTCATTATCTTTATACCAAGATGATTCTAAGATCAATTATCAAACTCTTTGAACTTTTAAAAGTATTTACACTTATATCTCATCAAGTAGATATAACTATACCTAATCAGGTTTTCAATAAAAGTAATAAAGTATGAGAATATGCCTCGAGATTCTACCTAAAAAGGTTTCCACACATTAATGTATACCAATTATAGAAGCTCTGTGACCCTTTTACATTGACTATTGGTTAGTGGTTTTATCATATTTTCTTATATAAAATGTTAACATCGTTCAAGTGGTTTAAGCTCAAAAGAGTCTAAGTAACCATCTTAATAGATATTTTTCAAATGGTTCATGTTTACATGACCAAGATGGTGATGCCACAACTGGGTATTAAACGAGTCATGCATATTTGTTTCATTATCAATTTCCAATATATTTTTTCTAATTTAATACATATAGACCATTATTCAACTATTCGATACTATAACATTTGTTATCTTTATAAAAGTTGAAGCTCTTATTTCTAAAACTATACATAAATCTATCCATGTCTAAAAAAGAATTAAATATGATGTTCTTAATAAAACTAGGAACATAATAAAAACTTTTTTAAAAAAATTTAATCTTTTTGGTAATGTGACATGGTAGTTCCCAATGTCTAGAGAATCCAATCTCACTCCATTGATAGTCTGTAAATCCACCTCACCTTTATAAACCTTCATAAATCTATTTGGTTCCTTCATTTGGATAAAAATGTGAAATATTACACTTTATAATTAAAAAACCCAAAGCCTACCCTTGATTCTTTGGTTGGTTTCAATTCTCCTTCCAGTGGCTCTTCTTTCCACATGCACAACATACCACATCATGTTTCTTTCCTTTTCTTTTGGATATTATTCTTCTTAGAAGGATGATTCTTTAGAGCCATAAACTTGGAATTAGACTTCATCCCATTTAACTTATTCCTACTATTATTATTCACTATAAGAACTATGATTTTTTCATGAACCATATATTTATCAACTTGGTGAATAAGAGTAATAAGTTTTGAAAGTGTCTTCTCACTATTGCTCATATTATAATTCACAATAGAATTGATGAAGTTTCTAGGTAGTGAGGACAAAATGAGATTTATGCACATATCCTTAGGGATAATAAACCCCAATATGTATAGGCATTTAATATATCCAATCATCTTGACTATATATGGACTAGCTAGCGCCGACCCTCCGAGCTTTCATGTGAATAGTGCATTGGAGATCTCACATCTCTCTGATCTCACCTTCTCTTGATAGAGATCTTGAAGTTGAGAAATGATTCCACTGGAATCCATATACTCATATTTATTTAGAATAAAATTTTACATGGAGGTTAGAATGAAACATTAGAAATAAATTGCATTATACACATATTTTATGTAGATAGATACTTCTTCATCACTATCCACTTTGGAAAGCCACTTAGGAAGTAGGGTTTATAGCATGTACAATTTCTATTCATGGCATAGTATAATAGGTAAGTTCCTGTACCATTTCTATAAATTTTTAGTGGTGAGAAGATCATCCTTATATAGTATGGATCACAATGATATTATTAAAATCATTTGATTTGACATTTCTATAAATTAAGTGTAGATGATTAGTACTTATTTGATTAAAAATTAAATTAATAAATTTAAATCAAATTTCATTAATCTCCCACTATTTTTTAAAAACCTAATATCCCTCACCATTTGTTTTGGAATATCCTATCACTTAAATATTCTAGTGTCAAGGATCCATATTACCCTTAACATAACCCAAACATGGGTCTGAAAAATTATTTTATAAATTTTAGGTAGGTATAACTTTTCAAATGCATTAACTTGTAGTTCCTTGATCCATTGAGTGGAATCACAAATCCTAAAATACTAAATAAATATTTCCTCAACCCTTTCATATTAGTCATGCTAAGTCCTACTTTATAATTCAACCCTTTATGTGAACCAAGTTAAGATAACTCAAAAATTTAAGCTAAAAGTTGATATTTGAAATCACCCCAACTTTGGTTGGATAAGAACTTTGAACAATGAGGTCAATTATAACTCAAGTAGTGGAAGGATATAATGAATTAATGTTTTATTTGAGGGTTTTTTTATCATTATCATAAAATCCCATTTTATATGCATCACATTTCTTGTTAATGTTAAGTATATTTTAATTAAGTGATTAACCATATCAGATAAAATTTATTTATAATCTAGTTATATTTTATTCAATATTTAATGCTTGTTAATTCATTTATTAGGTGATCTTGTAGAATCCAAAAAAATAAATAATTATCCATGAAACTAATAGAAATAAAATATAATTGTCATGATCATGAGATTATCTAATGGTTATTTTATCCAGTGGATGATAAAATAACCCTCAACCCTATGGGAAAACACCTAAAACTATAGCTTGGTTTGTGTTGCAGTATTCCACCTTGGATCCTATGTATCAACTTGATTGGTTTCACCTTGGATCCTATACTTGGACCACATCCTCTCTCGTGGGCGCTCCATCCTTCAATAATATTTTACTCACATGAAGGTGAGGGAATCCAATAGATTGGATAAAGGGGTTTATATAAAATAAACCATGATCACACATAACCTTACATAATTAGGGGGAGGGGATGATACATAAGTTATCAATTTTAATTTAATCATAATAAATTAAAAGAAACTAATCACATATATAATGATGTCCTAATCTCATGATCATCCACACAACATGAAACTAGAATACATTTACAATCTAGTTGTGAACTAGTTCAATTAATTTATAAATTATGCTAACACACCACAAATTAATCAAATTAATTAAATTTATCTTAATTCCATCCAAGCATCCTTAACTAACCATCATCTATAATTTTAAATAAAATAAATTTCATTTAAAATTAATCAAGTACACAAGTGTACTTATAGGTAATGACATGTACTCATAAAAATTACTTGGCATGAGCCTTATTCTCTTAATTCATGTGGATTACACTATAAGAGAAGACTATGAATAACTTGTAGATTTGAAATTTAACATGGAAATTGATTCAATATATAATTATCAATCCTATGACATGGAATGTATTTTTAAATCAGTAAAACATGGAACACATATGAATAGCTTTAATCATATATTTAATTTTTCTATCTATGTTAAATTAATTACATTGTTTTTAGAAGACTACACAATATGTACTTCGTTACATGGTGTGTACTGTCTTCCACCCTTGTCAAAAACACATGCCTAGAGACTTGGCATGTTTTCTGGTATATATGAGTTTGAGTTACATTATATTTTATCCATATTACATGGTTTATATCCTTAAATTTTCATGGTATGTCAGTCCCCATGTCATGTATCTAATACACAACATGCTATGACACCCCACGTTCTCGACTGTGAGAAAATGAGGACTACACATCATGTATAGTGGTCACACCATGTATAGTTCTTCAAACTATGTTCCAATGTATCTAGATCTACATTTTAATCCACTTTTATTAGATCTTACCCAATATATAAATATACATATAAGAAACACTAATACACGACATGTATTTAGGCAGTACATGCCATGTACTCTATTTTTTTGGGGCATAACCTTTGGCACCTCCATATGGTGTTTTAAAATTTTTCTTCATTTTTAATCTTAAAAATTTATTGGTTACGTTAGAAAGAAAGAAGAAAGGATGAGATGAAAATTTTTGGATATTCAGAACAAATCAATTAGAAGTAAAATAAATCAAAAAGGCATGGAAACAATCTATGAATAAGAAATAATTATAAATTAAACATGTAACCATTGTAATACCACTTTAAGGTTTTAGATTAATAAAAAAAATCCATGATGGTACAAACAAATTTTCATTTTAGTCTTAATTCATGAAAAATCATTGTTTCACATGAAAACATTTCACGCCCAATGAAAATTATACAATACTTAACAAGATAAAAACATTGAAATGAAAAGAGGAGATTCTTCACATGTAGTTTATAATTAATTTATGAATAGATATAGAATTAAATCAACTTGTAATTAACTCTTTTTATGATCATATTGACTATATATCATCATGACTTCACTGTACAATTGGATCTAATTGTAGAATCTCTCTAGTAGTGATCCAAACAAGCACCAGAATTTCTGAATGTCACCATAAAGTCACTGAGTGCTAGAATGGATAATCTTGATAGCTTTCATTGTTTGTGGTTGATCACAATAGAATTATTCCTAAAGGTGGAATAAATCTTAATATTATCTCAATGGATTGAGAGGTAAGGAAGATAGATCCCATTATAGATCTCTATATATCTCTGTAGGGTTTTAGGTAGTCTCTCCCTCTATCTGTTGTGGAAAAACATAGTCATTATGGAAAATGGTAAAATTAGATATTTATTATGGAAGGTTTAGGGTTTGAAAATTGCACACAAGAACTTTCAAATTTATAATTCATAGTTTAACCCATGTCTAATAATAATAATAATATTATTATTATTATTAATTGCTTGACATTAACAACACTTTATGAATATAAATAAATATCATTTATACCATTTAAAATTAGACTATTAAGCTTAGCCTGCTTTACCTCATCAGGATTTAAAAATCCTTGAATAATGAATATTTATTTAATAAATAAATATCAATTCATTATTCATCAATAAATATTATAAATATTATATTTTATAAACCCTAAAAATAAATATTTATTTTTATTTAACTAACTTATTCTTTCAAATAACTTGTTCTTAAATCATGGAGATCAACCAAACCTAAATAAATATTATCTATTCTAAATTTTTAAATTCATTACTTGAATTTAACTAGGATTGTGAATACACTTAGTGTGTGGCCCTCTAGGACCCTTTCTTAATGGCATTAGGCCGAGTGACCTAAATTACAAGGTTAGCATCTAGTAACATGCTCGAGAACCCATAGAGAAATATGTTAATTGCACAATGATATCCAACCTCCTATGAACATTTAACATGTAATATAATCCTTTTATCACTATATATTAAATGAATAAGGTCTCATTATTATTCCATCAACCTATATGCTCAATGTCACTTTGTTTAAATTTTTGGAAATAAACTCACCCACTGAACCCCATGTCCATGGTTTATCTAGGAAGTTTTATTACATCAAAGGACATAAGATATCAATTTCTTTCAATGGATATAAGGGATAAATACTTTTTCACTTTATCCAATAATAAAATATCACTTCTGACACACCCAACATATCTTAACTCACCACAAACATATGTCATCATATTTTTTTTTTCAATACATCAAATTACATGAGTTATGATATCCATTAATGGTAATATTAAAGTCTAAGGATCAATATATACATACACATATAGTAACATACAATGAAAATAAAAATATATATTTCCTATTGTTGGGTAAATTCTTATATCCTTTTATCTTAGAGATTACCAAGGGAAAACACCATGAGAATGTGTCTCAATGTATTATGATACTTCTAAACCTGATGGCCTATATCATCTATGTCCCATAAAAAAATATAATCAATATATAGAACAATATTCAAAAATAACATCATGGAACCTCCTAGTTCTCATCATAGTAGAGAATTTCCATGTAATTTCAGTGTGTAATATATTATTAGGAAATTATCACATGTAAATGGAATGTAGAGGAACAATAATGATGTGAAAAGTAACTTCATTAATAATAAAAACATATAATCAAGTACTAGGGAATTAGATTCTAGGGAACCAACTACAACACTTTTAAATCCAATAGTGTCCTTACAATGTATTTAAAATAGAAAAATAATTATATAGAAATGAAATTTATCATAGTTCTATCCATATCAACAAGGTTCATGTTTTTTTTTACTTTCAGATACTATATTTTTTTGGAGTATATGTTGCACTGAAATCTTATCTTATTTCTTGTTTTTCAAGATATTATTAAAATTTTATATTGACGTAATCATTTAAATTATCTGATCTCAGTATCTTCAAATCTTATCTAGTTTTCTTCTCAATAATTATTATGAAACATTTGAATATTCTGAAGGATTGGGATTTGTGAGACATAAACATAATTTAAGTAATTTATTAAAATTAGAAATGAATGTAATTAAATAATTCTATCAAATTTTTTACTTCTTGCTCATGGGTTTATAAACATCATAGTGGACTAACTCCAATGGTCTTTGGGGGTGAATTTCATCACCTATAGGGAATATAATAACCATATTTCTATTTTTACATTTTTTCTGAATAGTTATCGTGTCTTTACTCAAGTATGGAATATTTCTCACAACCTCCCATCTGATTATCCTTCTTATTTTTACCAAGGTGACCATGTTTTTTATGAAATAAACTGTAATCATCATACATTATCATATAGAAACCATATTTTTCTTCTACAACCTGAAATAAGTTTCCATGAGTTCTCATCCCTCTTGAAATTATTACTATTTATTTTAAAATATTCATAATATTTTTGCTATTCCAAAATATAAATTAATTTACATCATTAAAAATTAGTGACACACTAAATATATTATGTTTCATTCCATCAATAAACAAAAAATTATTGGAGTTTAACTATTTCAAACCAATTTTTGTCACTAAAACACCCTTAATCATTAATTATATATCATTTCCAAAGGTAAAAACTCCTTAATCATATATTTCACTAAATTTTAGGTTATTTAAATAATCGTTCATATGTGATGAGAAAACACTATCCACAATCAATGGTTTTTAGTTTTTCATGACTTGAAAGAAACTTTAACAATATTTTCTTGCTTGTTGGATTTATTATTATTATAAACGTTTTTTAGATATCAAATTAAAATTTAATTAAGCTATTAGTATATTAATACATTCATTTGAGGTGTTCCTTTGTTTATCACACCTCTCAAAAACTTCTCCCATTTTCTCAAAAACAATTCACCTCAATAATTCCCAAAATTTATTGAAGTTTATTATTTATCTATAATTGTTTATATTATCTCTCCATTTTCTCATGATCTCTCATTTATATAGGTAGATAAATATTTTACCAAAAGTTTGAATATTTGTATTCAAATAAACCAAAACACTGGTGGTATTAATAAAATTACATTATTTTATAAACAGTTTATTATTGCAAGGGTTTTTTTTCTAATCTCATTTCTAAACCTATGAAGTAATGGTTTCACAAAAACGTTTTTTAGAAATTTTATTTGGAAAATTTGGGACTAGTATATTTGTTTTTCCAAAAATATTATCCCTCTATATATGATC
This sequence comes from Viscum album, assembly GCA_963277665.1. Taxonomy (NCBI): domain Eukaryota; kingdom Viridiplantae; phylum Streptophyta; class Magnoliopsida; order Santalales; family Viscaceae; genus Viscum; species Viscum album. The sequence continues at coordinate 1,455,122,061 of OY728145.1, forward strand.
ATATTTTGGCTTTTCTTTAAACCTCCTACCTATCGCAACAAAATAATTTTACTAGATTCACCAATAAGAATAATCTTATTTTGAGATGTTTCATTATTATAATCCCCTTATTTATATCAAAGACCTTGTGTTCCATGATATATTTCACTTTTAAACATTGTAAATTCAATCAACTACTCAATATCTCTTATTTTCTTATCATATATATTAGATCTTTTATAAGTTTCTTTTAATGATTTGTTATAGTTTTACCAGGATTTATTCATACGATTCTTATTTTTTATAGTTTTTATCTTCAACCTACCAATATATTCATATATAAGTATGAATATATAAGTTATACCATCAATTATCTTCTTTATCTCAACATTATCATATTTAAACTTCTAAATTTACTTGATTGGATCTGATGTTTCAATCTAGATTTTATTCCCCTCATTTTTTGAGATGTGAGTTTTCATATCTTAGAATTATAATATCCCTAAGGTATATCTTAATATGAATACTCAAAGTGTAATTTTTGTTGATTTATCTTCTTTGAAAATAAACTCACCAATAATTTGAGTATCATTATTTAAGGATGAACTTTATTCTTCTTATTGATCTATAAGAACTTGGTGAGTGGTCTTATTGGAGATTTATTCTACATTGGATCTCTCCTCACTATTATAAACATCTTATTTAAGGGAAATATAATTTGTTCTAAATGATTTGGATGAAATTTTTCTCTTCCCTTTTGATCTATTTCTCTTAAATGATTCTTATTTCTTATATGATGCCTTTGTTACTTAATCATCTTTATACTCATTGTTGATTCTCAAAGGACACTTGGAAAAAACTGGGCCAATCTTACCACATTTTAATTATTTAAAAGGTAAATTAACTTGATAATTTAATTTACTCTCTTGAAATTTATTAAAATAAATTAGTGAATCCTGTTAAAACCTTCCAATTTTGTTTCTCCATCATGACTATACTTATCATTTTAAACATTCATATTTTTAAAAGAATTAAATGTAACCCCCTTTTCCATTTTCACATTGATTTTAAGATCATATCCTCTTCTCAAATAATAGGATATTAAAGTGTTTTCGAGTTAATTAATAGTGAAGTTTTCGAGATCAAAATATTCAAGAGATGATATGATTATATGAAAAATAATAGGGATAAATCTTATCAATTTATTAAAAAATTTGGAGACTTTAAGAGTTTCTATATATCCTCTGATGGTGCTGAAAATCATATTTACTTTGTTAAATAAATCATTAATAAATTCATCCTCCATCATTATCACATCTTCGAGATACTTTCTATAAAGTTTTTACTTTTATTATTTCACCATTTTTTCTCCTTTATAAATACTATAGTGTTTCATCTAAATATCCTTATAATTTTTTATTACATGAATTTTATTAATTATTTATTATATAATTAATAAATTTGTGCATTTCTTGACTTCTAAACACTCTAAACATTCCTATTATCATATATTGATATTTTGGAAGTTTCATATGGAACAGTAAAACCCTAAAAAGTATACTTAAGAATATCATGGCCAATAGAGAGAAGATAACATATCATTCCCTATTTACATATTTAAAAAACTTTCCTATCATAATTTTGAATCCCTTTATTTATTACTATGTTGGTATGATCCATAACAATCATCATGATAGATATTAAAGGGAAATCCTAGGATCTGATATTAATTATTAATATCACAAGATTGGTTGTTCAAAAATAAGAGGGGGGGTCAATGTTGGAAAATTTTTCTGTTTAAAACAGAATAACTCTCATGATTGTTTATTAATAATATCTCAACTCAATTTAGAATAGAAAATAAATGGATAGAAAATAAATGGATAGAAAATAAATGGATAGAAAAATATTTTTTTAAAAGGTTAATTTATAATGTGGATGACTACATCCGCAATGTATACTTCTTATTATCCACCCCTACACACAAACTATATTTTATTATCAAGATTAAGCTACAGGAAAGGGTATATCTTTGAACCTAATACAACTCTATAACTAACCTTCCCAAATAAGCACCAACATGTTACAAATAATGAACAACATAAACTTCTAAATGAAGGATCACTAAATAGAGAATTATTATTTAATGTGATAGATGAATATGATATCCTTTTTCCTCCTATTGTATAAAATTATCTTTAGGATCTCACTATCTCAGTATATTTTTAATATTCAATATATAATAAATATTTCTTTACTTTATTTTTCATACATATCTTGATAAATTGAATAATTGTTTCAATATTTTATTTTGGAAACTCCACTAAAATAGAAATGTGATCTTAAATATTTGAAACTATTTAAATATTAAACCAATAAAAACTTCATCCTTTATATTCATTAAGGTTTTAAATATTTTTAATTAAAACTCAATAATTATTTAACAAAAATACCTATTAATCTCCATGAACTTATTCATTAAATTTCCCTCATATCTAATCTTCTTCCTCTATTTGAGTTTCCTCATAATCTAAAACTTCATTTTAATATCTAAATGATGAACCGAAATATAATTATGGTTCAAGGATCCTTCTTATGGTTCAATATTCCCTTTCTATTATCATCACCATTAAAATCTTTAATCATGGCTTAACCATATGGAATTATGATATTTGTATGAAGAAAAAGTTATCATAATTCTAGTTTATCATGATCCACATGAGAAAATACCTATTTATTCTTTCATAACCTTTAAAATGATAATATGTATCCTCTAAAACAATAGGTTTACTCCTATAAATGTATAAAAATATTAATTAAATACTAAGAACTCATCTATTTAATCATATATGAGAGTTATGTTACTCTTATGTTTCCTTTAAATCCACTATGTTACCCAAATGTATTGAGTAGAAATGCCCTCTTATTCTTACGCAGCTTGTAATGAACCTGAATTTAGTAACCTAGAGTCAGTGTTTACTTTATTAAATTGGTAATGATACAAGAGATTAAATCATGAATGATCTATCAGTTTAGTATTCTTGTAATTCTAGATAGATACATGATTTTAATATTACATTGGATATATAAAAACATAGTATAAGAAACATTCTTGAATCCTTGAAATCATTTAATAACCTTTATTCGTATCATATGGAAAGTAAAACAAATAAAGAGTGAACTTAGATTCTCAGTAGGGATTACATACAGTGGAAGAAATCATGATTAAATTGGATATAATCAATATGGAAAAGTGTATAATCAATACATAATCCATTCAATCAATAACATTAGTTTAAAGTAAATCCATGGATAATAGCATTATAGTAATCACATAGACAATGGAACTAAATTATAAATAAAGGAAATTCATAATTATGGGAATTTATTATCTTTCAATCAAGGCCTTGGCTAAGATATCATGAATATTTTCATCAAGGCCTTGTCTAAGACATTCCTAAAAAATGGGTCGGTGTAAACAAGATGCCCATATAATATGAAATGCTTATTGTTTTGTCTCATATGACCAGTTAATCCATTGAGGGGCTATTTATAACTCGGAAACACACATTACTTTCACATCCCATGAATTCCTAATATATTTAATTATCAATAGAATTCACTCTAAAAGATCCTTATAAATAACCATTTATCGTAATTGAATCAATAATATGGAATATTTCACCAATCAATGAAATAAATATTTTAATAAGATTTCTTCAATTAACACTATATAATGAAATGGTATAAAATTAAGAAAATTTCAAAGTAATGGAAAACATGCCATATAAATCCATGATACATAAAATATGGACATAGAGAGTAAAATAATGTCCAATGCAATGATAGAGAGTGATAGGTAAAGTGATCATGAGAAATTTAATGACCAAAAAACCATGAATTAGAAAAGGATGAAAGATGACCATCAATTAAAAAAATAAAGTTTTTTTAGTAAAACCAAGCCTCTAATAAGTATAAAAGTAAATAGAAACGAAAACCTAAAAATAACTTCCTTGTAATATTGTTTAAGAATGATTTTATAAACCAATTTTAAAATTATTTTCATTCCATTAAGAAAATAAATACATTTTATTTTGATATAATTTTAAATAAAAATTCCTAGAATATTGATAAAAAATTTTTCATTGAAAATAAACCTAGAAACTTGTAAATGAAGCTTCAAATAAAAGAACAATTATTAATATAGGAAATTTCATTTGTGCGGTAAACAATAAAACAAACATTCCTTTCTCTCTTTTGGTAAAAATTATAAAAGTGACTTGTTTAGAAAACAAAAATAATATTCATTTTAAAAAAAATTAGATAAACTAAAATATGGTTGAAAATGACTTGAAATAATCATTGGATTAAAATGAATAGTATTCTTTAAATATTTAAAAGAACATCAACATTGAAGAAAAAATATTAGGAAGGAATACTTTAAAACATGTTTTTTAAAAGAAAGTCCCTTCTATATAACTTACTTATTGATTCTTCATGTGATAAGAGAATAAATAGAATATAAATGCCATGAAAACTACCCAAAGTGTACCCCTCCTAGGCCTTAAATGAGAGAAGGGAGATGGTGACTTCTTAACTCCTACCTCTAGTTGGACCTAGCTTGGAAACAAACATTGAGGGTATAATAAGAATTTTTATGGGAGGAATTACCCTCTATGAGAAAATGCAGAAGAGAGAGATAATATAGATAAACCAATAAAAACCCTCTCAAAAACACATATTTAAATAAATACCTAGTACATACAAGAAATTTAATAAAATAATAAAAAAACTAAAAAGGAAATTACAAGTACCAAATAGGTAAAGACGTCAGCGACCACAAACCCAAACAACTCCTACAAAACCATAAGCTAGTAATATCCATCTCAATCTCCAACCTACTAATAATAACATAAAAAAGTTTATATATAGTAGGGGTGAGAATAATAGTATACATAATAGGATCCTCCCTAAATCCTCTTGTGGAAAATATTATGAATGTATACTAAAGCACAATGAACAATAGTGAAACTAACTCATCACCTAAACTGGTATACTACATTTCTAGCCGCACCATGGATAACTCTCATAATGTTTCACATACATGAGAGCATATAATATAATAATAAAACATCAAGGGTACCCTGCTACTACTTCCCCACTAGTTTTCTGCTCTTCCCCAACATTACATGTCCTGATCCATCTCTCTCCAAAACAGGCTAGCCCAAATACACATAGAAAAGTCATCAAAACATTCACCTTGTCCATCACATCATCACATCATCCAATATCACATCTCCATATAATAACCAATTAGTTTTTAGGATCCACCACAACCTGAATGATGTGTATAATACATTGGGTATTATACCTCAATCCATTATAGCTCATACACTGAGTAAGATACCTCAATCCATCACAACCTATACACATCATACCTATAATAATCCTTTGGATAATATATCTGGGGATAAATGTGTGTGAATAACAACAATCCATCACATACCTCTACACAAATATATGAAAAAAATAATCATCATTCATACCAGAACATATAAATACCAATATAAGAGAGTGGGGGAAAACACCAGAATGTTAGGGAAAACTCCCTCCCTAGTCCATTGGGTGTCAATAACCCTAACTGGAATGGATAGGGTTGCATATGGAATCAAATAATATAAATTATATAATAAATATCAAAACTACACTATGGTAACAACCTAGTGAAAATATCAACTATAGATATCGCCTCTCAGGAACCCGACTGCCATTACTAGGGACTAAGTATCCTATAAACACATAACCATTTAAAGATATACAATCAATTCATTCTTATATTTTTACCATTAAGTTTCCTAAATTAATTCATTAAACATTAATTATAAACACTAATACACTTACACTATTAACCATCAATCCAAGTCATTCCCTCTAGGCATAATCCAAGCAGAGTCCATGGTTTCTCAAGATTTACATCATTTTAGAATTTTCATTTCATCAACACCAACCCCATGGGTTAAGTTGTTTTTTCAACTTCATTAACATCAATCCATAATCCCGGTACTATAGAAAAACTCTCCTAATATACCAATAAGAGGAATCATGCAACCAAGCATATCCATCTACTTCAAGTAGTGGGGAAAGGAATACAGATAAAGCAAGTAACCCGATCATTGTATATTAAATAAATTCAATTCAAGAAATAATTTAGATTTATCGCATCAATATGTAATACCATATTTAACCCATTCCATAATTGTTGATGACATCCTTAACACCCACATGCATATCCCAATGCATCTCACCATTATAGGTATTAATTGTTGTCATATCATCTATCCCTCCCAACCCTATATCACATCATCCATCCCAGGCTCATATCACATCACATAGTGAATCTCACACTTAGAATGCATAAAAAAAGATGTAATAAACAAACATCACATATAAAAATAGGCATTCAAGGCCCTAAAAAAAGAAATACTACATTCACACAAAAAATGAGCTCCCACGGCTCTAACACAAGGCTCTTATCCTTCTCAAGAAAATGGGAAACATAGTCCCTAATGGTTATCTTTATCAAATAATTTGTTTTCATTTCTTATTGAATTAACTAATTTATTATTCATATGTTTAAAATATTTTCAACCTAAGGCATCAATATATAACAAGCTACTAAATTAATTAAATAATTAATTTCAACATGCATCCCAACATATATTCCAATTTCAAAAAACTTGTGGAATTAAAATTTATTAACATTCCTTTAGTTCTTTTCATAAAAAATCATTAACATGATTCAAATTCTTTATCAAATTACATCAATAAATGGAATTAAATATTCAATTAAACAAGAATACTCACACTAATTTGATCATTATCAAATATTAGAAACACCATTTTCAATAAACATGGATCTTTATTCTCCATCCAATTAATTATCAATTAATTCTAGATTTACATTCTTTACCATGTTCCATCAAGTAAAACTTGATAAAATGAGTATAACAGCATGATACATAAGCATCATATAGATGGAACACTATCTATAAAACCAAGAGGCAAACCATTATCATGGTAGAATTCAATAATAGATAATCACAATCTAATTATTTATTAATTAGGTTTAATATTTATTTAGTTAATTCCATTTCCATCTAAGTAGATAAAACATGCTAAATTTATGATTTTACATAAATAATTAGGAGAAGCTACAAATACCCTACCTAGAAAAATAATCTTTACACGACTCATTGTACCAAAAAAGGGGGTCACACAAGATAGAATCACCACTAGAGGAAATATGATCCCATGGTAGTAGGATTCCAAGACTCCAAGGGAAGGATTTAGAACCTATCATATTGAGAAAAGGAAAAAAATAATGAAGAAAGGGACTGACCTACATTTTCAAGTCAATATATACAAGAAGATCATAAATTTCAGATCATAATAGATTTAATTCTAACTATTTTGGATCTCATTAAACCCCTTGTGAAGAGACTCATTTACAGCCTCATCCATCTCAAAAAATCTATTACTTAATTATCCTGACTGAATTGGCCTTTGAAGTCCCTTAATTCACACTTTTAGAAGACCCGCATGGTCGTTTTCAAGAAATTGGAAGAAATATTCAAGAGGATGATTTCACGTAGCTATAACCCCCCATGTATCCAAAAGCCCCCCATAGCCATTTTTATCTTGCGGATTCACATAGCTGATCGCTCAAGTAGATTATTTCTCATGTCTTCAATCACTTATGTATCATATTTCTCACAAAGCTGATCGCTCATATAGGAAATCTTTCAATGTAGCTAATTCACATAGTGGATCCATGTATTTCATCCACATAGTTGATCCATCCATGTATATGATTCATATAGATGATCTATAAGGACCCACTAATTCCCATTGGCTTTAGAGTACAATGAGTTATTAATAGGCCTTAAGTGACATCCCCAAGATGTCAAAGGCTGGCAATAAATGCCAAAGGGTTTCAAATAAAGTGAGGCATTATTTACCCTTTAATGCCTAAAAATAACAACCTGACAAACCATCCACAAACAGCTCATTATATTATGCATGAAATAAACTAAGACATTTCAAATAATTCTCTATAAAACACCCAACCAAGGTATTCTACCATGGAATACAAACCAACATAAATGTAAATAGTAGAAAGACAATGAATAAACTCCAAGATGACAACAAGACTCCATGCTCCACAATTTCCATTCTCTAACATCACTAATCTTTCCAATATATCATGACATGGTGCTAAAGAAGTGTAATACTTTACCTTTTCCCAAGTACCAGATGGTAGCATCTGCAAAAGCACCAAAGTGCCAAAGCAGGGGTAAGTATATAACTTAGTAGGTTTTCCCAATGACTTACCTTCTCATGCCACTAGGATAGAATGGTTAGAAAATTATATAAACTGGTTTATATAAAAAAATTTCCAAAAATAGTTTATAACCAAATATAAAAAGTTCAAAAACCAATTATAACCAAGTGAAAACAAAAGTAAATGAAACCAATTTTCAACAAGTTATTTTCTAGAAAATAACTAATCAAGGCTTATAAAAAAATTATTATTTTTATTTTGGATTACCCATTCCATAGTTCAAAACACACCCACACATGCATGCTTCGTTTGATAGTTCCATACTCATGAGTGGTCTCTTTTCCAATCACACTGTGTCCCACTGACACCCGTACATGATCCAGGGTCACATACCTTGTACCCCAATGGTAACCATCCCTTATTTAGGGCCTGTTAAGAATGAACTCACACCAACAACCTGTGTGCCAAATATTTCCATTACCAAAATAAAATACTTCTATAAAACTAAACCTTTATTGAAAACCAAAGATAAAACTAATTTCAAAGAAACATTTCATTTCTATAAAAATTTCCATTTTTTTTAAAATATTTAATCCAATTCATGTGCCAACATTCCAAAAAAATCCCAATTTTAAAATATCTATTTAAAAATTAATAACAAAATCACTTTGCACATTAACCCAATTCTTTATATTTCACAAACCTTTACTCAAGAAAGTTTCCAACAAGTGTTCAACAATAAAGTCACAATAAATTTAGAAAAATACATTCAATTGAAAAATTAACAATTAGTTCTACCAAGATGAGTCAAGAGTGAAGCCACATAACTTGAAGGGTTTGATGAAACACAACAAAGGATGAATAAATTTTAGAAAAACCAGGTTGATTCTTCAAAGAAAGAACATTAGATCCCTTATCCTATCAGTACAAATCCAAATATCAACTTATTTGAAAAAAACAATATGTACCCATAACGGGCATATATCTGAGAAACCAAGAGGATTAATGAAGTAGATCTAAGTACATCTAAGATGATGGAAGAATAACGATGAACCACAATGAAGAAACAAAAGAAAAACCCTTACCGAGCAGGTGGAGTGCCTCTAAAAGTCACCTAGGGCTGTCTAGGGTAAAGAGCCAAGAATATCCAAAAAAAATAATGATATGGAATAACCCCAAGCATGATTTTAATATAGGTTCATACTTGGTCACGACTGGTACCCCTTGGTCACGTCATGTAGGCCACGCTGGATAAGTACGCCAAAAAACCCATCAACTTGGGTAAAAAACCAATATTTAAACACTAGATGACATATATCCTAGGTAAATTATGTGTAACAGCTCATGACGTGACCCCCAAATCATTAATTGAATCCACCCCCAAGTACATGGCGTGTACTTCAGGTACATGACATGTACCTATCTTGAAACCTACAGTAAACCCCAAAAAATTGATTTTAAGGATTTTTAATCAAAAGGGGCCTTTGAGAAAGGGGAATCTTACCCAATATAGGTAACATGATGCTACACACCAGAAACTAGGGGTACTACATTCTCCCCACCATTGGTGTTTCCGTCCCCGAAAAGTAGAAAACCCTCACTACCATGAAAGAGTTCCGACTATTACTCTTTCATTTCCTTCTTGCATTCCCATGTCTCTTCCTGAATCTGACCATGCTGCCATAAAATCCACACTAGACCGATGATTTTTTCCATTTAAGACTTTATCTTGCCTATCCACCATTCACATCGAGATATGTATCAATGACGCATCTGGCTCTAGGTCAACGTGATCCCATCTAATCACATGGTTAGGATTAGGATGATACTTTTTCAACTGAGATACATGGAACACACTATGCACCGAACTAAACCATGGTGGTAATTCTAGGTGATATTCCACCTCTACAACCCGTTCCAGTATCTCAAAAGGGCTTATTTATTGAGTAGATAACTTGACCTACTTTCAAAAATGATGATGTCCAAACCTTGGAGATATTCTCAAGAAGACATGATCACCCATAGAGAACGACAATGGTCTTCGATGGTGATATGCATATGATTTCTGACGACTCTGAGCAATCTCCATCCTCTTTATAATCAACTAGATCTTCTCAATTATTTCTTGGACAAGGCTCAGCCCAATTAGTGAAGTATCACCCATTTCCACCCAACACAGTGGAGAATGATAAGGACGCCTATACAATGCTTCAAACAGAGCCATATGTATTGAGGCCTGATAAATATTATTATATGAGAACTTCACTAATGGTAAGTGATCCTCCCATGAGCTACCAAAATCCATTACACAAGCCCACAACATGTCTTCCAATGTTTGTATCATCCAATCCAACTGTCCGTCTATATGAGGATGAAATGCCATGATCATAGTCAACTAAGTCCAAAGGATTTTTGTAAGGATTTCAAAAAATGAGATGTGAACCACGAATCTCTATCCGACATGATTGAAACTAGTATTCCATACCTCTTCACCACTTATTTGATATAAATTTTGGACATATCCTCCACCATATGAGTTTCAAAAATAGGGATGAAATGGGCCAACTTGGTAAGCCGATCCACTATCACCTAAATGGAATCATGTTTTTGAACTGTTCTTGGAAGACCTATAACAAAATACATCTCTATCTGCTCCCATTTCCACGCTGGAATATGTAAATACTGCAACATACCTGCAGGTATCTAATGCTCAACTTTAACCTAATGACAAGTTAATCATTGCGAGACGAACTCAACCACCTTCCTTTTCATGCCCCTCCAACAAAATTTCACCTTTAACGACTTATAAATCATCTATGTGCCTGGATGTACAACCCATCTAGAATGGTGGTAAGCATGAAGGAGTTGTTCTTGACAATCCATATGTACAACCATCCAATCTATGAAACACAAAACTGAACTTCCATTAGGTTTCCAGCCCTTAATGGTCTCCCCACCATTGAGTTTTGAACTCATAATTAGGTTTTTTTGCATCAGATGTTTGTGCCTATTTGACCATATTTACCAAATCAAGAACAAGAATACCCACAATGAAAACTACAACATCACCTAAGTCTTCACATTCCATGTGCATATCGGTTAGGATTGACATCAACTACCATTAATATGAATCTTCTTTCACCAACAGAGCATATGAATTTCTACTCAATGCATCAGCCATTGAATTCCCTTTTCTTGGTGTATACATCAAGTAAAAGTCAAATATATAGAGATAATACATCCATATCCTTTTCATGATATTCAAATATCACTATGAGAAAATATGTTTCAAGATATTATGATCCATAAACACAGTGAATTTCTCACCAAAGTGATTGTGTCTCCATGTTTTCAAAGCATGGACGACTACAACTAACTCTAAATTGTGTGTTGGATAATTATTCTCATTCACCCTCAACTACCTTAAACAAAAAGCAACCACATGGTCTCCTTGCATGAGAACACAACCCAACCCTAATCCCGAAGCATCACATTACACCACATACCCCTATCCTGATTTTGGAAAAATCAAGATAGGTTCCGATGTAAGATGAAATTTCAGCTCCTAGAAAGACTTCTAGCAATCCGTTGTCCATTATAATCGAGTATTCTTATTTTTAAAATCTATAATTGGTGAAGATAGTCATGAGAAATTAGACACAAAGAGTCATTAGTAGATAGCTAGACCAAGAAAACTTCATTCCTCAAAGAAATTCTTTAGTGGTTTCCATGAGATAAAAGCTTCTATGTTTTCAGGTTCAACAAAAACTCCTTTCTCAAAAATTACATGGCCATGAAAATGTACTTGCTATATCCAAAAATAACACTTTGATAATTTGGCATAAAAATGGTGATCTCGCAGAATTTTTAACATTAATGCTAGGTGTTCCTCATGGTAAGACCTTGTCTTTGAATACACCAAGATGTCATTAACAAACACCACAACAGAATAATCCATATATTAATGAAATATCTGATTCATCAAATCCATAATGACCTCTGGTGAATTCATTAGACCGAAAGGCATGATTAAACATTCGTAGTGGCCATATATGCTTATAAAAGCATTCTTTGGAATATATTCCTTATGAAATTGAAATTGGTGATATCCTGATCGCAATTCAATATTGTAGAACCACTGAACTCCCCTCAATTGATTAAACTTGTAATAAATGAGTGGAAGTGGGTACCTATTCCTTATCATAACTTGGTTGAGATTAAAATAATCAACACACAACCAAAGAGTTCCATCTGATTTATTCACGAACAAGACTAGTGCTGCCCATAGAGATGTTCTTGGCCAAATGAAAACCTTGCTTTCCAACTCCTCCATCTTCACATTCAATTATCTTAACTCTGTTGGTTCCATCCTATAAGACAAAAGGGAAATAGGACTGGTCCTCAGAAGAAGATCAATCATAAACTCAACTTCCCTTAGAGGTGGTAAACCTACGAAGTTCTTGGGAAATAAATCTAGAAATTGATATACAACTACTGGAAAACTATCTTCCTCGATCTCTTCCATTGATACCAAATTTAATGATTCCAACTGATAAGAGATTGTTCCCACTGTTGGTGCCAACAATCTCTTTGCACCTATCTTTTCAACCCATTCTCATATGAAGTGATGCCCACTACCATTGTTAGTGATGAAAATAATAGTCCTTCCCTAGCAGTAAATGTGAGACCTGGATATTGTCAACTAATCCATACCCAGGATTATGTCATATACATCTATGTCCAATATCGAGAATTCCCATTTCATCTCATCTCTATCAACAGTTATAGAACATGATCTATACACAAAGTCTTGACATTCCCTTTCACCAATAGGAGTTTGAAATTTTAAAATATTTGGCATCATTTCCAAATTTAAACATAGAAAATCAACAGCACGAGAAGCAATGAAATAATGCAATGCACCAGTATTGAAGATCACTTGCACAAGGTTAGAATTCAAAAGAATTGTACCTCTCACCATAGATGGTCTAACATGATCATCAACAATCATCTGATCAGCTCCAGAAAATTGCTTCATCACTGTACTATTCTCCTTATTGCCTTGATGATATTTCCCTAGTTGAAGAGTCGTTGTATTTCTAGAATCACCATGGATAGATCTTCTCTACTAATGATACTAATTCTGTTGTCCTCACCCTGGCGAAGAATACAATGCTGGCGATGCCTGAGAAGTGTCTTGAGTACCTGACCTTGGAGCACTACAACAATAGCACTGAAGATACCCCATATTCTTGAATTTATGACATTCTCTAGGTTGTGCTGTACACTCTCACATTTATGTGTTCAAGAGAACTACATTGAAAACAACCTTCTTTGCTCTTGGGTTATGGAGGAAGGTTCACTGATCTAGCCGTCTGATTTTGATTTCCACTTCCACCTTGGAAATAGGTGTCCCTTTTCTGCTTTCTCTCATCATTTGAGTTCCCACCATTCCATATAGGTATCATCACACCTCCTCCTATCGATCTCGATATATCACGTTCATCCACAATCACCCTGTTCACCATATCTGTATAGTCAATAATAAAAATCACTACAATAGTCAATCAAATCTCCTACCTTATCCCTGATTCAAAGATGCACACCTTCAAGAATGCACTTTCTACAACTTCTGGTGAAAAGTGCACTAAATTCATGAATTTATCCACATATTCCTTGGCAGAGAGATTATTCTACTTCAGGCTAAAAAATTATGTCATTTTCTAGATTTTAAACATATGAGGATAGAATTATTTATTAAAAAATTTTCAAAATCCTCCCATGTAAGTCCTTCATCCAAATTTTCCTACACCACTAAATTCCACTACTGAAATGAAAGATCCCCAAGCATATAAGTCACCAGCTTCAATTTGAGCTCTGATGGTGTGCCAATGAAATCAAAGATACGATTCATCCTACTCAGCCACACCTCTGCTTTTTCGGGTTCAACATCACCCTAGAAGTTAAGTGGATTCTTCTTCATGAACTGGATGGTATGATCCACATGCCTTGGATCATTCCTCTGGTTCCTCGTATCAACAACTTGAAAATCCTAGAAAATACTCTAAACCGGCTCTTGGTTCACCCATGGTTCAGGTGCAACCACATTCTCCGCATCTTCGGGTTGGTTTTGATGACGCCTATCAGGTTCCATTTTCTAAACCAACAAAAAATTCTATCAATCTCACTCTCTAGAAACTAATTTCTTAGCATTTCAAATTATATCACATAAACTATCACAACATTTTTTTTCCAAAAACAACCTTTTTCCAAGTTCAATTTTTTTTGAAAACCTTCAACTTGCTTTTTGAAAATTAAACCATTTTTAAAATACCATAAGAACTTCCTATTTAAAAATATTTCATTTGAAAACCAATTTCATAATTTTTAAAAAATAAGAACTTTTTCACAACATGAATCATTAATCAAAATGATGTACGCACTCCTAGTGGGAAGTCATTCCTCTAAAATGCATTTAATGTTCATCTCATTGGCTAAAACCATGAGAATGATGTTTCAAAATAATAAAAGTGTCTCCTAACACTTATTTACCCAACTTCCCAATAACTTGAAGTTCAGAATAAAAGGATTAACTACATCCTTTTATACTATAAATTTCAAGTTCCGATAGTACTACTCCTTTCTAAGATTCCAGCCCAAGGAATAGACAAGAAATAATTCCAACTCCAAGACCAAGAACATTGATGACTACTTGTTGGGAAATGACCAAAAAAGCTGATACCATTTGTAATGAACCGATAATTCCCATTGTCTTGAGAGTAAAACAAGTCATTAGTAGGCCTTAAGCAACATCCCCATGATGCCGAAGGTTGGAAATAAATTCCAAAGGGTTTCAAAGAAAGTGGGGGACAGTTTAACTTTTAATGCCTAAAAAAAACCTGGAAACCATCCGCAAATAGCTCACTATATGATGCATGAAATAAAATAAGACATTTCAAATAACTCTCTTTAAAACAACCATCCAAGGTATGATACAACAAAAGAAAAACCAACATCAAAGTAAATAGCGAAAAGAAAATGAATAAACTCCAAGATGACAACAAAACTCCATGCTCCACAAGCTCTATGATCCAACATCACCAAGTATTCCAAAGTATCATGACATGGTTCTAAAGAAGTGTGATACTTTACCTTTTACCATGCCCCAGAAGGTATCATTTTCAAAAGAACCAAAGTTCCAAAGAAGGGGTGAGTATACAACTCAGCAGGTTTTCCCAATGAATTCCCTTCTCACACCACTAGGATAGAATAGTTATCACATTATATAAAATGTTTTATATAAAAAAACTTCCCAAAATATTTTATAACCAAATATAATAATTTTTAAAACCAATTATAACCAAGTGCAAAAAAAAGTAAATGAAACCAATTTTCAGCAAGTTATTTTCTAGAAAATAACTAATCAAGGCTTATAAAAAATTATAATTATTATTTTGTCTTACCCATTCCATAGTTCACAACACACCCACACATTCATGCTTCATTCGATAGTTCCATACTCATGAGTGGTCTCTTGTCCAATCACATTGTGTATCACTGACACCCACCCGCGATCCTGGGTCATGTTCCTTGTACCCCAATGGTACTCATACCTTATTCTGGGCCTGTTAAGCATGAACTCACACCAACACCATGTATTCCAAATATTTCCATTACCAAAATAAACCACTTCAACAAAACTAAACCTTTATTTAAAACAAAAGAAAAACCAATTTCAAAGAAACTTTTTATTTCTATAGAACTTTCCCTTTTATTGAAAACATATAATCCAATTCATGTTCCAACATTCTAGAACAATCCCCATTTTAAAAACTCTATTTAAAAAGTAATAACAAAACCAATTTTCACATTAACCCAATTTTACAGATTTCACAAACCGTCACTCAAGAAGGTTTTCAACAAGTGTTCAACAATCAAGTCACAATAAATTCAGCACAATATATTCAATTGAAAGCATTCCAATCAGTTATACTAAGAGGAGTCAAGAGTAAATTCACCTACCTCGAAGGTTTTGACGAAACCCAATAAAGGACGAATAACTATCACAAAAACGTGGTTGATTCTTTAAAGAAACAGAATTAGATCCATTCTTCTATCAGTACAAAGACAACTCTCAACTCATTTGAAAAAAAACCTAGATCTACCCATAACGGGAATAGATCTGAGAAACCAAAAAGATAGAAGAAGTAGATCTAAGATGGTGGAAGAAAAACAATGAACCGAAAGGAAGAAACAGAAGAAAAACCCTTACCCAGAAGGCGAAGAACCTCTGAAAGTCTCCTAAAACCACCTAGGGTTGAGATCCACGAAGATCCAACCAAAATAATGAGATATAATATCCACAAGCATGATTTTAATCTGGGTGTGTGGAGGGTCACGACATGTACCCCTTGGTCACTTCGTGTAGGCCACGCTAGAAAGGTATGATGAAAAACCCATCAACTCGGTTAAAAAAACCAATATTTAAACAATAAATGATGTGTACCTTAGGTACACGATGTGTACCAGCTCACGAAATGACCCCCACATCATGAATTGAATCCGTCCACAAGTACATGATGTGTACTTCAGGTAGACAATGTGTACCTATCCTAAAACCTACAGTAAACCCCAGAAAACTAATTTTAAGAATTTTTAATCAAAAGGGACCTTAGAGAAAGGGGAATCTTACCCGATCCAGGTAACATGTTGCTACAAACCATAAATAGAGGTTACTAAATGATCCATGTAGTCAATCCATCTACATAGAAGATTCACATAGTTGATGGATTCACACAGTCCATTCAAAGGTCCATGAGGACAAACCTTAGAAAAACAAGGAGAAAGGACTCCAAATTCCCTATAACCACTAAAAGTAGAAAATTAAGGGGCTGGGAAGGTATGGAATATTACATAAAATACCTCTCAAAACATTCTTATCCTCAATAATCTAAAACCTTACTTGGTGAGAAAAAAAACATGCCATTCAAATAACCACCCCATGAGATACCTCTCAAGGATCTCACCATTACAGTAAATCAACCAACTCATCAGAGGAAACAAGTGTTAAAATAGGAAATAATAATAAAAATATCATAAAAACTCTTTTAAGGGTGATACATTTCAAACTAGAACAATGTTACCAACAAGCAACAAGAGGGAACCATCTCAAAAACTAGAAAGGTCAACATCCACAAAATTACAATGTTACAAGAGAAGAGATAAACATAAAACATATCAGGGTACTGAGCACACATCTGTTACTCATGTTACCAAGTACTCCCCAACAAGCCACCATGATGTAACAAGTCACAAACCAAGGGAAAAGCACACCCAAAAAACAACTTCTCCTAATGGTCTTAGATCTCCAAAAGCTTCTCCTTGAAGAATGCAACATTTTCAACATCGATCTCACCCTAATAGATGAAATGAGAGTCTTCATGAAGATGGAATGAAATTTGTGACATGTTAAAAACATCATGTATTCTACTTATAAATGGGGGAAGTGCTATATGATATTCCATGACTCCACCAAAATCCAACACCTTGAAAGGCCCAAAAAATCGAGGAGAATACTACTCCCACGACTTATCCTTTTCTTCCCATGGTGAGTATTCACCTTCAGGAACATGTGATCTCTAACACCGAACTCCATAGGCCTCCTCCTATGATTGGAATAATATTTTTGATGATCCTTATTTTCCATAATCCTTTTTAAAATTACCCAAACCATATATGTCATATTTTCTAGCCTGAGAATTTCCACCTATCTGACCCCATTCCAGCACAATGGGGAATAGAAAGGTCATTTTTACAAATAATTAAATAGAAATATACCAATGGTGGAGTGGAAAATATTATTATAATTAAAATCAACTAAGGAAAGCTACCTCATCCATGAACCTATGAAATACAAGACACAATAGAACAATATATCTTTAGGAGTTTGGATGGTCCACTCTGCCTAACCATCCATATATAGATGAAAAGTAGTTCTAAGGAAAAACTAAGAGCCAAAATCACGTTGGAGACCTCTCAACACACTGAAGGTAAAAAGAGAAACACGATAAAAGACAATAATCCTTGAGACTTTTTGGAGTCACACCACCTTATCCAGGTACTACCTTAATAAAACCTCCAATGAGATTGACTCCCTAATTTATATGAAGTGGTTGATTTCATCAAATGATCCACTATCACCCATATAGAATCATAGCAGCCATAAGATTGAGGTAAAACAGTAATGAATTACATATATATGTCTTCCCACTTCCACTGGGGAACATCTAACTACTGGAGAAAACCACCAAGAACACAGTTCTCAGCTTTCACCTTCTGGAAGGCCAAACATTGAGAACAAAACTCTTATACTACAAACTTTAACCCAGACACCAAAACTAACCTCTCAAGGCCTGAAACATATTTTTCACAATGAGATTCACATACTTATGTGATATATGAAAGTCATGGAGAACTATATCACACATCGATGAAGATATGAAAATACATTCCTAAAATAGCACTCAGTGCTTTCCATGACCAGACTAACCATCAAGCACATCGCAAAAAACAACATGTTCTCTATAGACCTATACCTTAGATTCCCATTGATGGGATTAATCCACCTACTTCAAAAAAGACAATTGAACTATCATTTAGGAAAGAAAATTTTTACCTCTAGCCTCTCCCATATCTATATGCATCACTGAGAGTTTATCCATCACTCTCCAAGAATCTCAAAATTCACAAAAGACACAACTACATGACTTTTTGCTCAGGGCATCAACTAAAAAATTTATCTTTGTTCATGTATATGAAATTCTGAAGTCGTAATCCTTCAATAATTACATCCATAAAAACTAATGCAAGTTTAAGTCAGGTTGGGATAAGATATACCTTAGTCTCTTATGGTAGGTAAAAACCAAAAAATGCTCATCAATGAGGTAATGTCTCCACAATATCAAAGAAAACAAAAATTTTGTCATCTCAAGATTTTGAGTGGCATAGTTACACTCATGGGGACATAAATTTGGAGACCCATAATAGATAATCAATCCATACTTTATTAGAACATAGGCCAACCCAATATGTAAATCATCACCAAAAATGTCAAACTAAGCTCTTTCTTCTGGAAAATAAAGTACTAGAGTGTTTACTAACTTATCCTTTAGGTACTCAAAAGTTTCCTGACATTGGTCAGTCCATAATAAAACCTGATAAATTCTATTTAAGGTGGTCAGAGGTGTCACAACCCGAGATAAATTTTCTAAAACCTCCTATAATATCCTGAAAGACCAAGTAAACTCTACACCTCTTCCACATTATTGGGGGATTCAAAAGTCACAACTTCTTCTTTCTTTTGAGTTCCCAAATCTACTCCCTACTACGTTACCACATGACCAAATAAATAATCTTCATTAACACAAAACACACAATTTGAAAACTTCCTAAATAACTATTAATGATAAATAAATCCTAACACTATATGTAGATGATTTTTATGATCCTCCTTAGATATAGAGTATACAAGTATAACATCAATTAAAACCACCATGAACTTATCTAAGAACTCTCTAACCACTGTACTCATCAACCCTATGAACACAAATAGAGAACTATTCGCATCAAACAACATCACAATAAACATGCAATTCCCATTATGTCAATAGAAAGAAATCTTCAAAATGTCCTTTTCCATCACCCACATTTGATGATATCCTGACTGTAGATAAATATTTCAGAAAAACCTTTCTCCCATAATCTGATCAAATAAATCATCAATCCAGGGAATAGGACAAAAGTTCTTCACTATAACTTGGTTTAAGTTATGATAATTGATATAAATCTGCAAATTTCCATATGATTTATTCACGAAAAAATGGTTCACCCCAATGTGAAACACTCGGCTGAAAAAAAACCTCACTACAATAGATCATTGAGCTATACTCAGCTCTCGTAACTTAGAAGGAACCATCCTATATAGATACATTGAGATAGGATACACACCCAGTTTCTTATCTATCCCAAAATAAATCTCCCATCAAGGGGTAATGATAAAAACCCCTATGGAAAGACATTAGGGTACTCTTCTATGACCATGGGAGACACCAAATGCTGAACCTCAAATGATATTAGCATCAACTCATCCATTAAATATTAAAAGTATGGAACATGTCTCCGACCCATCTAAGGGTCTCTCTATCTATCAAACACCATTGTCTCTCTATAATCATCATATAAAAAACGTACCTCTTAAAGTAATCCACAATATCTTGCACCGAATATAGACAATCTATAACTAGGGTTATTTCTTATGGCTATATCTATAAACATAAGAAGCCTCTCCAAGAGCTATGCTACCCCAGAACTAGCTCAATGTATCTACATAGCACATAAAAGTCAGCTCAAACTGTAACTATCCTAGTCAATTCCAAGGGAATTTAAAGCCTCTCAACCACAACTCCCAAAGCATGGATAAGGATTGATGTTATAAAGGAGTGTGTATCTATCAAATCAAACAATTCATGCACCTATGTAAAAAAAGTAAAGGGTACCATGAACGGTGTCTGGATTTCCTAGAACTAGGAATGCTAAATCATGAAACAAACCATGAACTCCTCCATGGAATCTTCAACCCAGATGAACACCACCTCCATATCCATGCTCTACTCTATATGTACAAGGATAATTTTTGTGTTGTACTCTTTATGCCCCATCTCATCTCTACTGATCCCAAATGGGAACACCCTAATGCTACTACCTCAGATGAAACTACCTCAATAGAGGAACCTAAAGTTGAATATTTAGTGTAAACTGACTTCTTAGAAAGTTTGGAACTCCTTCCATTGATGACCTCAATATCCATAATAAAAATGTGTGTCTAATCCATTGGAATAAGTATGGGATCTTCCACCCCTAGAGAAATGAGATGAGGTCTATGACCTAAAAAGAATGATCTAAATCTATTCTATCAATGAAAATGAAAACCCCAGAACATAACTCTACTTCTAGAGGAATCTTGATGACTCCCATATCATGATGATCTGGTTCTAGATAGATTCCTCTCAACAACCTCTTCTATCACTAGCACCATGAGATATGTCTTCAGCCTAAATAAAATGACCAGGAACTATATCCCAAGATGAAAAGTCTCTTTGAAATGAATCTCCTAGGCCTCCTAATTTGAAACAAATTTTGAATCATATCGCAAAAGTTTCCTAAAATGGATCCCAAAATCTCACATGATGGAACTACCCTATCCAAGGTTATGTTGTTCACGATGAACATAATCCTTCACAGTTGAAGAAATAAAATCTACTCAAAAATTTTCTTATAACTTATACCATAAGATACCAGACACTTCCTGATCATTGTGGAACAAGATCCACTACTACCACACTGATCCCCACATCATAATCACAACCAATATATCACATTTCTCCTTCCAAACATTGATCGAACAAAAATCTATCTTAACATCCTTCAACCAGTCTTTTGTGACTAAGTCTAAAATTGATCCCTCATACTTCTGCAAACTTTGGAACCAAAACTAATGGAGTTTCCTTCTATATGTGTGATCATAATCAAACTATACTCTGTAGTGATCTATAATAACATATTGTTGAACATATTCAGTGCGAACCTAATGAGGACATCAACCTAGAGTAATGCCAAAAAAAGAAAAAAAAATTTGAATCCTAAACCTATAATATGAAATAATTAAAATTAATTAGTTAATTATGTTAGTATATTTTTTATGGTTTTAACCTATACCAAGTAATACATATTTTAAAAATAGGAATAATGAATAATGATATATTATCATGTCCTTGGTCTCTACCCCAAAACAATTATAAATTCATTTAGTAAGGTTAATAAAATTAAATTTCTATGAATCAGATCATAAGGGGACCTAAATACTAATGTCTTAGCAATCATCCCATGTTTACATCACTCACTAAACTTATATGACATAATTTCCCTACCAAATCACACAACCTCACCTATGTCTAACTCTAAACTCCATCATATCCCTAAAATTGAACCTTTGATACCAATATATCATGACCCCCCCAAAGTGTAACCCTCCTGGGATAATAATGAGAGAAGGGATTTGGTGACTGCTCGATTCCTTCCTCTAGTATCCCCGGGTTGGGGACTAGCACCGAGGGTATAATAAGAATACATATGAGAGGCATTACACTATAAGAAAACATGCAGAATAGAGAGATAAGACAGATACAACAATCAAAACCTATATATATATATAAATCCCAAGTTAATACATGAAATTTCATACATTACTAAAACAACTAAAAAGAAAACTACAAGCACCAAAAAGTTAAATACTTCAGTGACCATGAATCCCAAAGATCTCTTGCAAAACCATAAGCTAGTAATATCCATCCCTCTCTCTAACCTAGTCATAATCATCAAAAAATAGTTTATATACACATGGGGTGAACATTACAATATACTCATTAGGATCATCCCTGAATCCTCTTGTTCAAAAATAAAGAGGCCATGCTAAAACATAGTGAACAACAGTGAAACTAGCTCATCACCTAAATAGTTATACAAAGTTCTCAACCTCACCATGGATAACTCTCTCCATGTATCTCATATAAGAGATCATATAATTTAATAATGAATCATCAAGGGTACCCCACTACCACTTCCATATTAGTTTTCCACTTTTCCCCAACATCACACGTCTTGAGCTATCTCTCTCCAAAATAATCCATCCCTAATACACCTAGGTAAGGCATAAAAACATTCACCTCATTCATCACACCATCAAATCATACCATATCACATATCCATATAGTAACCAAGTAGTTTTAGGGATCCACTACACCTCATATGATTTTTATCATAAATTGAGTATGATACCTCAAGGAATCATAGTCTATACACCAAGTAAGGTACCTCAAGACATCACAACCTATACACATCATACCTAAAATAATCTTTTGGATACAATATTTGGGGTTACATGTGTGTGAATTACTACAAGTCATCAAATCCCACTACACACATATATGGGAAAACTAACCATTGTTCATACTAGCATATATAACTACTAAGAGAAGAAAGAGGGTCTAGAAGGGGTATTAATCCATCCATCCTCCCACTAGAATGTTGGGGAAAACACCCTCATAGAGACCACTAGGTGTGCGTATCCCTAGCCAACATGGGTGGGGTAGCGTATGAAATCAAAGAATATATACCATATAATTTATATCACAACCACACTATGGTCAAAACCTATTCTTAAGATCAACTGTAGCTATTTTCTCTTGGACACTCATCTTCTACTACCATAGACTAGGTATCCTATAATCACAAAAGTATTTAAAGAGCTACATTAAATTAATTATTTTATTTTTACCCTCACCTTAAAATAATTAATTAATTAAAAAATAATTAACATCATTTATCCACTTATATTATTAACCATCAAGACAAGTCCATGACCTCCAGACATAATCCTAATGAAGTCCAATTTTTCCCAAGATCAAAATCTTTTCAGCATTTACATTCCATAAACACCAAACCCATAGGTTAATTCATTAATCAAACATTATAAACATAATTCTATAATCTAGTTACATTAAGAAAACAATCCTATGCCACCCCTTAAAGGAAACATGCAACCAAGTACATCTATCTAACTCAAGCTGCGGGGAAAGGAATGTAGACAATACAATCATCCTATCCATTGCCCATTAAATAGATTCATTTCAAGAAATCATTTAGATTTATCACATCAACATGTATTCCAAACTTCGAACCATTAAACCATATTTGTTTCTATCCCTGGAACCCATATGCATATACCATTCATCTTTCCATCATTGGTTCCAACTACTGCCACATCATCTGGGTCTCCCCTCCCCATATCACATTATCTACCTCAGGATTAACCATAATAGGCTCATATCATGTCCCATAGAGAATATCACACCCATAGAACATTATAAAATCATCAAGAAACAAATATAACACAACATAAAAGGAAATATTGGCCCTAAAACAAGGCATCCATCCTTCACAAAAAATGAGCTCTCATGACTCCAACATAAGACTCTTGGACTTCTAAATTAGATTGGAAACTCAGAACCTATCAGTTATATTTATAAAAACACCAGTGTTTATTAATTTTCTAATTAAATGATTCATTATTATTAGGTTCCAACTATAGAAAACCTAAATAATTAAGATATAAAAACATTCTAAATAAATTATACAAATAATTTAAACATCCTTCCCATTATACATTCCAGTTTCAACCAACTTGTTGAATTACAATTTATTAACATGAAATTATTTATTTTTATAATAAATAATTAACATTATATATATAAATGATCAAATTCCATCAATACATGGAATTAAATATTAAATTATACATTCATACTAACATTAATTTCATCATGATAAAATTACAACAAAAAATGGATTCATTAAACATGCCTATTTATTCTCTAGCAAATAAATTATCAATTAATTCCATATTTATGTAATTTACCATGTTCCATAAAAAATGCTAAAGTGAGTATAATAGAATGATAAATAATCGTAGAATAGATCACACACTATCTGTAAAATCATGTGTAAAACCATTACCATGGTAAGAAATAACAAATGATTACAATCCATTTATTTATTAATATGGTTCAATATTCATTATTTTAATTACATTTCCACCCAAGGTTCTAAACCATGATAGATTTATGATTTAACATAAATAATTTGGAGAATTAATGAATCCCCTACCTAGATGGAGAAGCTTTACAGGACTCACTACAAAAACAATAGATAGAACGTGAAATATGGAATCACCATTGGAGGAAACATGAACCAATAGTAGAAAGATTACATGAATCCAAGGGAAGGCTTAAAAACCTCTACTCTCAAGATAAGGAAATAGGTAGGAATGAAAAGAAGGAACTTAATTTTAGAGTTAATGGATATGAGATGATCTTAAATTTCAGATAAAAAAATATTTATTTATAAACATTTCATATCTCATTAAACTCCATGTGGATAAAATCATTTACAACCCCATCCATCTCAGAAAATCAAGGATATAATTATCCTTGAAAAATTAGCCTTTTATGGACCTTGATTCATGCTATCGGAAGACTCGATTAGTCTTTTTCACAAAACTAGAAGAAATATCTAGGTGGATGATTTCACATAATCAGAATGCCCACATAGCCGAAAGCCCCATTTAGCCATTTTCATGAAGCCAATTCACGCACCTGATCACTCTGGTAGACAATCACTTATATATCTGATAACTCACATAGCCGATCTACATATCCAATCACTCACATAGCCAATCCCCATAGACAATATAGCTACGTAGCCAATTCATGCAGTTTATCTATCCATGAAGTGAATTCATGTAGCCGATCCAAGCATCCAATTCATCCACTTAGTCAGTATAGCCACATACATATCCAATTCATGTAGCTAATGGATCTGCATAGCCTATTTGACTAACTATGAGAATAAACCTTAAAAAAGGGTAATTGACTTTGAATGCCCTCTAACCAATAAAACTAGAAACATAACAGTTCGGGATAGTACGATCCATTACAATAAACATGTAAACACAAAAAATAACCATAATTGATTAAAATATATGGGTTTTAAGAGGTTATTATCACATAATTTACCAAAATTAAATATAAACACAAAAAATCATGAAATAACATGATATTTTAATAGAAATTTGTTACCATTGGTATCCACTTAGTCATACATGCTTGATCCTCCTTTATAATGAATTAAAATTTATTAAATAATTTATTAATATCCCTTTTCATATATATTCCATATATTATGGTCCTTTTTATTCATTTTAAAACCATTCATTTAATAGTTCTTGCTTACATTGACCACTTCAGGTTGTTTGGTCAATTTCTCCAAAATTACTTCAGTATATTGTCCATGATGAAAAATGTTTTTAAATGTTTCCATAATCTCATGAATTTTAATAATGTCATGAATATAATTTTTATACATTATATATAATTTCATAATCACCCAATAACATTTGGTAAAATAAAAATGAATCACATCACATCATAGAGGTGGTAGTCCACACATTCGCACAAACGACATTATAATTTTCCAACTAATGGAAGGGTAAGAAGGTAGATGATAAATTATATTTAAATAATAATAATAATTTTATAAATATCATATATATTCATTAATTATAGGTTTATAACCATCAATTTAAATTGGTGATGAAAATGAATTATACCGCTATATGGAGACAGTTGGCCTTAGATATATAGGAGTGATGTTTTTGTTTTCCATAGGATGGAAAGGTGATAAAAAATGAATATACCATCAACATAAAAATATCTTGGTGTGATGAATATATATATATATATATACATATTTAAAAATGTTAATATGGTAATCTAATATTTTTATGGGTTTTAAGAAGAAAGGAACTTGAAAAATATTAGTACGAACATATCCCTATTCTTTTGGTAACATCATTTGTATTACACCTTAATCCTCCTTAAAGTGATATTTTGGTGAGACTAGTTCCTCTAAGATATAGGGAAGAGTTTTTGGAAGGTTTTTTGGTAGGTATTGTTCAATATATGTGGAATAATGTTTGTTAATGAGAGTGAAGATAGAGTTCCCTTTTATATGTAAGGTGTGTGGCAATCTTGTAATTACATGAAATTTTATTATGTATTATATGTATTACTCATGTAAAGTGGCTCCAAATTTTCAAAACTTATAATATTATAGGGAAAATGTCTAAATATTATAAACCAATAGAATTTATAAAAACATTTAGGCCATTTTAACCTTTATCTTTTTGTTTAACTACATTTTAAAACATTTCAATCTTTACCGTAATAATGAATTTTTAACTCAGTTTCTCTTTATTATGAAAAAAATCAAATTGAACTATTTACTAAAACATTAAATTTTGATTTAAAATTTGGAATTTTTTTACCAAATTCAATTCTTATAATTATTATAAATTAATTTAAAAATAAAACCATTAAATACAGAGAAAACAATTTTTAAGAAAATTAATTTTTCAAGCATAATATAAATCTATCATAACTATTTTCCTAGTAAACACCATTAGATGATTTTAAATTTATTTAATTGAATATGTAATCTAAAAAATTCATTAAAATAATTTATTAATATATATTATTTGAATTTATAAATATGTTGTGTATTTAAAAAAATTTTCTAAAAAAAACTCTTTTTTATATTCAAATGATGTTATCTTTATTTATAAAGAATTGAAAATAAATTCATATTTCATTATATATGTTTTAAAAAATTATTATAAATAATAGGAAATTTTATAAATAATACATTTCCAATTATTCATAAAATATAACTTCTAAGTTAGAAATTCTAAAATTCATTGTATGATTATTTCAATATAGTAAGTTTAAAAGCGATATTCATTATATAAAATTAGAAATTTTGTGCTCTGAAATATTAAAATGGAAATTTTACTATAGTTTATTTAGGATGAAAAGTTCGCTTACTATAATTGTAGATCTAGTTTAACATTCTACCCTCCTATAAAAATTTTATCCTTGAAATTTTCATGGACACCACTTTTGAAAAAAATATGGGTGGTTCTTCATCATTACTTCATCATGTTCCCATATTTCCTATTCTATATTATGATATATCTAATGTACCTTCACTAATAAAATTATCTAATTCTATAATAGTTTTTCTCTAGTTTCAATAATTTTGATAGGTTCTTCATAGTAACATAAATAAAGTTGAAATTCTATTTTCTTAGAGTGAGCATATTCATTGGGTTAGGCATGTACTTCACAAATAAAGAGATATAGAACATATCATGAACATTGGAGAGGTTATGAAACATTTCCAAATAATTATAAATAGGTCCAATATTTCTAGAATTTCAAAATTCATGATACACCTTGTAATTATTTTCCCTTTCTTGATGAACCATGTAACACACTTCCATATAAATAACTTCAAGAAAACAAGATCTCCAACTTAAAATTTTAAATCCTTCCTTCGATTGTCGACACAAATATTTTGTCTACTTTGAACAACTTTAATATGAATCTGAATAATTCTCACTTACTTTGTTATCCCATAAATAAGTTCTTGTCATAATATATTTCTTTCACCAAATTCATCCCAACAAGTTTTTGTATGACATATTTTCTCATAAAACACTTCATATAATTCCATTTTATTGATTGGATGATTGATATTTTTATATGATAATTCCACCAAAGGTAAATATTTATCCTAAATACCTTGAAAGTAAATTGATATTGACCTCAAAATTTATTTTAATGTTTAAGAAGTTCTTAAAAATATACATATATCTGGGAATGATAAGTAGTTATCAAATGTATCTCTGTTCCAAGAGACTTATTAATAATATTCATTAATTTTTATATAAACTATGGATCATGGTCAGGCACAATCGAAAGAGGTGGACGACGAGGTTTTAATACTTCATTAATATTGATCTGCGTGAGTCTCTTAAGAGGTATATATTACCTTATACTAATGAAATTTTTAGACTTGGTAAGGCGATCAACAATAACTCATATGCAATCATTCTTTCTAGGAGTATTTTGAAATATAGTTACATATTTTATATTAATATCATCTCATTTGCACATAGTAATAGGCGGAGGTTTCATGAATCTTTCAGGATGTTGTCTCTAAACCTTTAACTATTGATGAATCAAGCATCTTGATACATAGTATACAATTTATAGTTTCATATTATCCAATTTGTTTTTCAAATACTGATACATTTTCATGATACCAGGGTGTATAGAAAAATTAGAGTTATGAGCTTCATTTAATAATTCCCCTTTTCTCTCAAGAAAGTATAGAACACATATCCTCTTTCAAAATTTCAATATATCATCTTCATAGATGAATTATATAGACTTATCACCATTCAAGACTTTGATTTTCATTTGAATATTCTTATCAACAAGTTGGGAACATTTTATTTTCTCAAGTAAGGACGGTTTGAAAATCATTTAGAATAGATTTCATGTTTCCCCTTTCTTAATGATTCCCATATCCAAATTTACTAAATCCATGAATATATGATCTTTTTTATCCTTATTTTAGTTAAAAATCCATGATATTTCCTACTAAACACATCAAACACCTTATTTTCCTTCCCATTGTGGAAGTGTATTGAGAAATCATAATTCTTGAGTAGTTTTAGTCATCACCTTTTCCTCATGTTGAACACTTTCTATGATAATCTGTATTTCAAAATTTTTTAATCCAAATATATTTAATATATTTTAATATAAAGTTAATGCCTCCATATCTTTGATGAAAATATTATTACTTACAAATAAATATCATGGTTGGATAATTATATTCATGAATATTTAACTATCCTGATACATAGAAAACAACTCTATCATTATATATAAGGATACATCAAAGTCCCTTCTTTGAGGCATCACTATATATAAAAAATTCATCCATTCTCAATGGTAAAGTCAATATCGAGGATTTTAACAATCTATTATTTAATTCTTCAAAACATTATTTACATTCTTATGACCATATAAACTTAATACCTATACATGTGAACTTGATTAACGAGTTAGACAATCTAGTAAACTTTTAAAGAAATAATTGATACTAACATACTAATCCAAGGAAACTATATACCTCAGTTATATTCATTGTCATTATTCATTCCATCACCACCTTTTTATTTGAAGGATCAACTGATATCTTATCCATAGAGGCGATATAGACAAAGAAAGAAAATTTTTGAATCTAGATTTCACATTTTCTAAATTTTCTATACAACTCCTTTTCTCTAAGTGTCTTAAGAATGTTTCACAAATGACTTTTATAGTCATCATAGCTTTAGAGTTTTCCAATATATCATCAATAAATAACATAATGAAATTATAATAATAATCCTTGAATACTCTATTCACCATATCTGTAGAAAAAGAGGGTGAATTCATCAATCCATGGGGTATTACTCTAACTTCATAATGCTTATACCTTGTACAAAATGTCCTCTTTAGAATATCTTCCTTTATTACTTGTACTTGATGATATCCAGAATGAAGTTAAATCATTGAAAAATATCGAGAGCCCTTATGTTGATAAAAAAATTCATCAATGAGGGAAAAATGATACTTGGCCATTATAGTAATGGAATTGATTTCCCTGCAATTGATGTACAACATCATAGACCCATATTTCTTCTTAATAAAAAAGAAGAGGGGCTCACCATGGTGAAACACTAGGGTGTATAAATCCCTTAACTACTTCAATTATTTATTTAGTTTCACTAATTCCACTCTTTCCATACTATATATAGTCTTAGCTATAAGTTTTTCATCAAGGATGTGATCAAAGAAAAACTCAACTTCACACTCGTGTGGATGTTTAGGTAGTTCTTCTAGAAAAAACTAAATGTATTTATGCACAATAGGTATATACTATATTCTAAGGAT
Organism: Viscum album; assembly: GCA_963277665.1. NCBI lineage: Eukaryota > Viridiplantae > Streptophyta > Magnoliopsida > Santalales > Viscaceae > Viscum > Viscum album. The sequence goes on from OY728145.1 coordinate 1,455,152,901, forward strand.
ACCTTTCCCATTCATAGGTTGCATCCACTCTTATTCTCCAATAATATCATTAAGGAGAGCTACTATAGGAGGATCTAGATGTGATTTTGATGATGTAGTTTTACCTATAAAGATAAGAGATTCCACATCTCCTTCGTGAATCGTAATCTCATTCTCTTGGTAATACATTTCACATTATAATTTGAAATCAAATCCATTACAAGGATTATATCAAAGTAAACCATATGTATAAAAACAATGTTTACAAATAGGGTAAGTTTATGCATCATGATGGGGATTGGCTGGCATATCCTTGTTCCAATAAGATTTTTATTACGAGTCTTGATTGAGAACTCTGTTCTTAACAAAACTCTAAAAATCCATTTAACGGTGGTTTAAATCAATACTAAATGTGGTTTCACAAAACATTTCACAATGTTTTTTAGAACTATTGTGGATTGTTTATCATATATTTTTTATTTTTTATTTTTATTTATTTTATCATGCAGGCATATGTCAGGCATGTCATGTTGATATTCAACATATGCACGTGTTGGGTGAGATTTGAAACTCTTACCTCTTGATTATTCTGCAAAGACTTTACCACTTCAGTAAGCTCTTCAGGTGATGAGTAAATAGAATTTTAATATACTTATATATATAGATAAATACATATAAACACATATACATGCATAATAATATTAAATAAGAATAAGAATAATAATAATAAATAATAAAAACAAATAACACTTGACTAATAAATATGAAGTAAATAAATAATAAATAATAAATAATAAATAATAAATAATAAATAATAAATAATAAATAATAAATAATGATTAATAAATAATAAATAATAAATAATAATAAATAATTAAAAAATAAATAAATAATGTGTTAATAAATAAAAAATAAAAAATAAAAAATAATAAGTAATAAGTAATAAATAAACAGTTAATAAAGAATAAATGAATAAATAAATAAATAATATGTAAATAATAAATAAATAATGAAAAAATAATGAATAAATAATAATTAAATAATAAATAAATAAATAATAAATTGATAAATTAATAATAAATTAATAATTAATAATAAATAAATATATGATAAATAAATAACAAATAACAAGTAATTAATAATTAAAAATTAATGAAAATATAATATATATGTAATAAATAAATAATAAATAATACGTCAATAATAAATTAATAAGAAATTCCTAACAAAGTAATAAAAAAATAAAAACAACATATTTATAATAAAAAATAATAAATTAACAATGAATAATAATTCAATATATAATAAATGATTATTAAATAAATTATAAATAAATAATAAATAAATAATAAATAAATAATAAATAAATAATAAATAATAAATGATATATTATTAATAAAAAATGAATAATATTAAAAATTTATAATAAATATTAAAAAAATAATTAATAATAATACATAAATATATAATAAATAAGTGATAAATAAATAATAAATAAACATTAAATAATAAATAGTAAATAATACATAATAAGTGAATATATGTAATTACATATAACTTTATTTAAATATAGTTATATATATCTTATAAAATTATTTAAATATAAATACATTTACATAAATATAAATAAATACAAGCACATTAACCCACACACACACCAACCAATAGAATATATATAAATATATATACCAATATCATATATATAAATATACATTAACGTATATAAATATACAAAAATGGATTTAAATATCTACAAATATATATACATATAATGAAACTTGCATAAATATATATAAACAAACATTTATATTACACACACACACATATATAGTTGTATATATATATATATATATATATATATATTTAAACACAAGTATATATATATATACCCACAAAATATAAAAATATATATAAACATGAATACATATACATATTTATAAATGTATATAAATATAGAAAAATGTGCATAAATACATAAAAATAACTATACATAGATACAAATATATATAATTTTAATTGAATATTTATAAATATTTATAAATTATAACTAAATATATATAAATGTATAGAAATATATATATATATATATATATAATAAATCACCAAAAGATGGAAAACCAAAATAATTGCAATTCCATCAAATCAGTAGGAATGTAAATCCATGGAATAAAATCAAATATTAGCCAACAAGAATATGAAGAAACTCTTAAACAAGGCCAAAAATCACATCAAATGTTCAAAAATCATGGTATATGAATAAAAAACTCCATTTTGGAGGAATTTTGGACTTTTTTTCCTAAAAAAATAATGACCAAGGTCCCCCTTGTTTAATATGTCACATAACTCTTTTCAATATTCAATTTTATATCTCACAGAGCCTAAAGAACACCTGAATCAAAATTTATGGCTGTTTGAAGTTGAATTTCAACTTCAACTTCTATTAAAATGGTACTAAATTTTATTCTATTAATTCTCACCATTTTTTTCTAATTTCATTTTATAAGTTTCAATTAGACTGGTTGTGGAGATAAAAAAGACACCTGAATAAATTTTTTTGGTCATTTGATGTTGCAGTCTCATTTTCAACTTATATTATAATTAATTTAATTTTAAAATACATAATAGCTAGTAGTTATAAATAAATAATAATTAACCCATAAAAATAAATGAAAATTTCAAACAATAAATAATAAATCATTATAAATAATAAATAATTATTATTTATAATATGTAATAATTAATTATTAAATATTTAATATTTTTTTACTTTAATAAATGGCGATTTTTAAGAAATCGCTTCTCATTTGCAATAATTTTTAAAAACTAATACTAAAAATAAATTTTAAAAAATAAAAAAATATCATATTCATCATTTGTTCTTAGTCAAACTCTTTTTTTATTTCCCTTGAAGTTATGAGACCTAAAAAATCCATTCCTTATCTTGATGACACTTGATACTATATCATCATTTAATGAAAATATTTGAGAAACCGATGACCTTTAGAAACTTTTATTAATCTCATCAAATAAATGATCAATATTTCTTTCTAAATTAAAAATTCAGTATGTAGGATTATTGTATAATATTATCTATTTATCCTCGTACTCTATAACTCTTTCCTATTCCTTCTACTTTATGTTGAAGAAAATTATCCACATTTCAGCTCGTTTATCATGAGGAAATTAAAGAATATAAATTTAAAAGTTCTCCATTCCTAACCATCCCACATAGTGTTGTTGATTCCACCTATTTGTGATTAGATTATAAATTAATATAACCCAAATAGAAATAATATTAAGATCTGTGTAATAGTGTAAGTTTGGTACAGATACCCTAGCCTTTTACACATGTTATTACATGATTTTAAACATAATTAATGTAGAGACCCAAAGATTGACATACATGGTCATTACATTACATTTGAGGAAAAATTAATACATGACAAAAGCAGATGCCCAAAGACTGTAATAGTTTAGTGTCTTTGGAAACTCAGAACAAAATCTTCTAATCATGGTGAAAGATCTTCAACATCTCCCATAAAGTTATTCCCCCTTTTTTTCTTAACAAAAACCATTATTAATATCCTGAGGAAAAGAAAACATAAAAAGGGTGAGCTCAAATGCTCAGTAGGGTTAAACATGGAGAACATAAAACAATCCATTAACATTTGAACGTAAAAACATTAGCATAAAATCTAAACATCAAAATCTTGAGCAATGACATAAAACATGGTAGTATATAAGGCATAGATCATAAAGGAACATTAATCATGATAAAATATCATGGGAATAAAACATTTAATTGTGGAAAACCATTAATCACATGTTATGACTTCCATAGTAGCCAAGGCATTGCTACCAAGACCATCATAGTGGACAAAGTCCATTACTGAACCAGGTTTAATTTCTGTTCCAGCCCTGTATTACTGAACCAGATTTACTTGCCGTTCCAGCCATATCTATCTCATAAGATATAAATCTTTACCAAATTAATTGGAGGGATATATCATTCCCACCCATATCATATTTAAATCATTCTTATGTGGTCCACAAAACAATTATAAATCATTCATTATAACCCAAAGAATAAAATGTATTTCATAAACATCATCCCATTATGACATAATCCATATAAAACAAATGGATATCATTTCATCATAATGAAAATAAAACCATGGAAACAATAGATACATTATAATTGAAACATAAACATGCTAAATAATTTCATCTTAGATAGAAAATAGTTTTGATAAAACACTTGAAATGAATTCTTGAGGAAAATATCATTTCTTATTCAAAATCATTTTCTTTTAAAACAATTCCACGCAATTTTAAAAGAAAAGGATTTTATTGAATATAGTCATGAAATCTTGTAGAGTAAGCTTCATGAAGAAAAGGTGTTATGAAACCGTAAAAATCCATTCATGCCGTATAATTTAAAGAAAACATTATCCTCGTACTTTTACCAAAAAAGTAAAAAAGTACCTCGTATGGTAAACAAAAGAAAGATTCCCCACATACCATGTATTAAAAGTTAAAAAAGGGTAAAAATGACTTTAAACATACATGGATTAATAGTAAACATTTTATGAAAGAATTTTCAGAAAACATGGGCATGTATGATAAACATAACCCCGGTAAATACTTACGAATAAATAATCTCAGATAAGAACGAGATTAGAATAATTATCCCTTACCTTTTATGATCGGTGGAATCATACATGTCATAAAATAAAGAAAATTACATGCATATATTAATATCATATCTTTCATAATAAAAATCATAAAACATTCATGGGAATCATAAACACCATAAAAAATAAATAGATGGTGATTAAGGAATATGTCTCACAGAAATAAAAGTGAGACGAGATAATCCCTTACCTTAGGTCCGATAAGCTTTGTACGTATCTGAAACTCCTGTATAATGATTTAAATAATGTCATTTACTTATTCCATAATGATATTCATTGTTATTATATCATATAAAGTCATATTCTTATCTTTTTATTAGTAATATTTCATTGCTACTTGTTATTCATGTATTCATTGCCTTATGTTCTTATGTGTGTTTTGTCGAATAAATTCTTATTCATATTTTTTGGTTATAGATAAATCATTTACATAATGGTATTAGTGTAATATATATCATATTTATTCATTCAATTCATTTATATAATCATTATTCAATAAAGATCATGTAGAACAAGTCGCATCACATCGTGGAGATGGTAGGCCATACGTACGCATGACCGATGATATCACTCCCATGATTGTGAAATTATATTGAAGTGTATGGTCTATAATATTTTATAATCACTTTATAATAATAAAATATAGTTATTTCTTCCATCCTTATACCCATCCAAGTATGGTAGTGATGAAATAAAAGATTACACCACGGCGTGGAGACGGTAAGCCGTACGTAAGCACGGGTAGTGATTTTATTTTTTCATAGGATGGATAGAAGATAGAATATGATTGTTTCATATAATAACATATTAGTATAAAAGTGATACCGGAGTTAGTACTTAATAATTAAACAACTCATATAGAGGAAGTATGAGAAGAAATATGTTTGAAAGAATCGGTAAATGATATTACCTCTTCTTCGACGCGCCTCCTCTTAACCTCCACTTAGGGCTCTAAAGTTGATCCTTGAAGAAGAAGAGGACCTCTAGTTGGTTTCTATGGAAGTGGATAAGTGAAATGGGAAGGGTTTGGACGAATTTTAAAGCTAAAAAATGGTGTGAAGTAGAGAGGGAGGAGGTTCCCTTTTATAAGGGAGGAGAGGGGCACCATTGGAAACCTACAAAAATATTAATTAATAATAAAATAAAACCCCACTTAAAAACTTCCAAAGTGACTTAAATTCGGATATGAGGTAATATAGGGTTTTAATATCATCAACCAATCAAATGTAGACATGTTGGGAAATTATTTTAATCCTTATCAATTTGATTTATCCTTATTTAATTTATTTAATCTTATTCGTGGTAATAATATTCTAAATTTTAAATTGTTATAAATACATAATTATATGTGATAAATTTCCCTTAATTGGATACTGTATAACCTTTTCGACCATATAACTTTTAAATTTGTAATTTTTAAATATTTTGTGATTTTTAAATAATTAAATAATATGTTATTTTTATAAAATACCAATAGTGTAAAGTTTGACACTATTAATTTATTTGAATTAAAATAAAATACACACAGAGAATATATTCAAAAAAATATATTTAATAGGTTCTTGAAATGTCATATTCATCTATAAAATTATTTTAGCATGTTAATTAGTTCATATAATATTTATTTTAGTATTTTTAAAACCATTTATTTGATATTTATCTTAATAAAATAAATATGACAAAATGTTTGTACAATTATTTAATATACTTATCTGTTGCATAAAAATTACAAATAAAATAATATTATGAATATAAATCTTATATGTTTCATAATATTATTTGTAGTCGAATTTATCTTCCAAAACACCCAACTTTTAAATTGATATGTTTATTAAATTATAAAGGTGACAACTTTGACATCATTTAAAATAAAACAATATAAATGTAATAATCTATTTTATAAGGCTCCAAATGGTCCAAAAGTAGACACTTGGATGGTTATGGTGTCTATAAAAACGACCCATAAGTTTTGGTCAAGTTTTTGGGCCTTTGGATTGGAAATATTATTTTATTAAAAAGTATATTTTGAATTTTTCAGTAAATAAATAATTTCAGCATCATTAATATATAAGATATTAAGGTAATTAAATAATTCTTAAAATTAAAAATAAATTACCATAACAAATAAAAACATTTTATCTTTCAAATCAGTATTTATAATCGAATTTATATTCTGTATAACCTTATATTAAAAATAATTTAATTATTAAAGTTTGAGTGAGACACATTTCACTTTCATTTAAATAAAATAAATTAAAGGTCTTAATCACATAAAAGTGGGTTCTAATAGATACCATTTAGACCCAAGTATATTTTTGGATGAAATATAATCATAAAATTATATTAATACAAGTGTTAGGATAATTTTATAATATTATTTTTACCCTTAATTACCTAATTTACCTTTAACTATAGTAAATAAAATTTACCGTAGTTACTATTTATAATGTCTAAAAATAAAAAGTATCCTATTAACATAATTTGGACCTGTTGATTCCAAATATGGAATCCATTTTTATAAATTGAAAACACAGAAGTTTTAGTATTTAATTTATAATTAATCCAGTTATTGAGATAACGGGTTCTAAAAGTTAAAACATTGTAAAAGATTTAAATGTTTTTACCTATGAATTCAATGTAAAAATAATGATAATGACATACATAACATTAAATGGTAAAAATATATTCTATTTATACTTTAAAAGAATTTACTATTATAATTTAACCATATAAATCATCTCGATGAAAAAATTTGTTTTTAAGTAAAATTTAGCGTGTTTTTTCTATTCATCAAAATAAGAACGTTGTCAGAAAAATATCAAAACTTTATCCAATGTAAATTTTTATATCCTGATTCAAAAGAATAAGTTTATTTTGTAAAATTTAACTTATAAACTTGTCAAAAATTATATTTAAAATGGATGCGCCATCAAAAGATGGTAAAACTGCATTTTTTTGAAAAATACTTCTTTTATCTGAAAAATGGATTTTGTTCTCATACCTCATTCTAGAAAATGTGTAAGATGAATTATAATGTTCTAAAATTCAAAATTTTGTTAATAATATTCATAAATTCTTGTTCATAATAATATTATACCAATATATCATTGTTTAATGAAACTCGGTATTGCATACAACACACGCTATTGAGGGTGATCACTCTTGCATGCAACACAAGCCAAGAATAGTGTTGCGTATACTACAAGATAATAAGGTGTTGCATATAGAAAAAGCTGATCTTAGTGTAGCGTACAACACAAGACATCAAAGAAATTAAAAGGAATATTTCTTATAAAATCTTGGGGTGTTACATTCTACCCCCCTTAAAATGAATTTCACCCTCGAAATTCGTCGGGGTTATAAATCATTTACTACTTGAATAGAAACCCACATCGTAAAAAGAAATACTAAAACATCATTTTAAAAAGGAACATTAGAAACATAATGGATACCCAAATTAACTCATCACTGGGTTTCCATATAGAAAAATCTATGTGAAAATATGGATATGGAAGAGAAATCTAACCATCATGTTCTGATAAAGAGTGGTAGAGAACATGGCTATGAAAAAGCCTAAAATCACAAAGCCATAAATTTGTGATGATCTAAGGTACCATCTGATTCATCAGATATGAGGGTACTAGGAAAACAGTTTTGGATTTCAAGATCATTTCCCTAAAGTTGATGATTTTTTGCATAAACAGAAACACATAAATAAATTTAGTGTAATATCATCCATGGTCATTCCATGAACAATTTCTACATCATCTCGTATTTAAATAAATGAGGTTGAATTTTTCATTCTTGAAGTATTAGAAGATCATGCAATAAAATGATAGTTCATTCTATCTGTCTCTATCACAAAAAGGTTAGCACAAGATATTAAATATACGCAAGTCTATCTATGGTGAGGTTAATCATATATGGTTTCAAAAAATGGACTTATACTTCATCTATCATACCATAAAACTAATTTCTACAAACCAGGTACTTCATGTAGGCCAGTGGTAGGCAATAAAGGCCTGTCTCACTTCAGTTGTGGGTTCGATTCCCGCAGCCCTATCCAATGCAATGGGTTGTCTCCCGTCCTACAGGTTGTCCTTTTTCTAAAACTATACTATTATAAAATTTCAGAAATAAAATCAAAAAGTTATAGCCTTAAGAAATTCTATCTGATGTCTAAATTAATCCATTCCAACCTTTAGGCTTATTGAAAATACTTCTGTCCAATCTCATAGTATAAAGTAAATGATTACTAGAAATTTCATCTACTGAGCATATGAATACCATCATTTATCCCCCATATATCATAGGATATATCTTTTTGGTCACATCCCAAGCATGTGAATACCTTAATCATGTATTATCTTGAAACATGTGTTACCGTATAACCATAGTGAAAACATGAATGCTGTCAAAAGTTAACTCTTTCCACATACAAAAATCCCAAAATTTCTATATAGTAAAACCATGATGTCACTTTGTCCTTATATCAGTCATGAGCTCATTAATAATATCAAACATATTATTTTCTTCTTATCCTTTCATTATGTGCATATCATCTGCTTTCCAAAAATATTTCAATCACTTTTCATGGTTACTGGTACCATATAATTAGTAAAAACCACAATAAACCAATACATAGATATTCCAATATTCTACGATACTATAAATGAGATTCCACAACATTATTTTGGAATCCCATTACATAAACACTTAATCATTCCACCACATCATCGTCATACTCAATATCGCCAATAATGATCACATATGACTTCCCTTTATCCTTTGTATTAAGAGTTTGTTGATTTCAATCATCATTAACCCTTGGATTAGGGTATTGGTTAGCATAATGCCCTATTTCCTTGCACTTGTAGCACAGAAGTGTTGGTGGTGTGTTCTCTGTAGTAGTTTCTCTATTCACATCATTATTTATCTTTTTTCCATTACTTCAGCACTCATCTACTCTATGACATTCTTTTCAACACTTAAAAAATTTTCTAGTCCCTTTAAGACAATCTCTACCATGATTCTTTCCACACATTGAGCATAAAGAAATATTCGTCTTCTTTTCACCATTGTTTTGAGATTTTTTCTTGAACTCCATATTCCGTTTCTTGTCAAAACCATGAGATGGATATATAACACAGACTTCTAGTTCTACCTTGATAGAACAATGAACAATTTCTTCATAGCTATTGAAGTCTCTTATAGCTAATACCCTTCGAAGACTTGGTTTTAAGCCACTGATGAATCGATCAACTTTACTTTCAGGTTGGATGATAAAGCCAGATGCATACCCTGCAAGCTTGGTAAAATTCGCCTCGTATATACCAACATATTCATCATCCTTTTTCTTAATCTCAAGGAACTCATTTTCCCTCTTTGTTTGAAGAATATGAGGGAAGTAATTTTTGAAAAACAATTTCTTGACTCATCCCATTCCATGGATTCAATTTCATCTTGGGGCCTTGTATTCTTAATTAGAGTCCACCACTGGTCTGCTTCACCTTCTAACTAGTAAACATCTAAAATGATTTTTCATTCTCTGAAAAGAGAAGTATGGAAAATATCTTTTCAATGGTACTAATCCATTATCCAGAAACAAGTGGATCAGAAGACCCACTGAAAGAAGGTGGACATTTCCTCATGAAGGACTCAATAGAATATTGTTCCTTTCTCTAAGCATTTGGAATCCCATAATGATTCATAGCTTGTGTAAGTATAGCAATAAGATTTTTCACTCCATCAATACGGTTCCTTCAGGTTCCAACTATCATCTAAAACCCAAAAAGAATAGCGTGAGAGGAAAAAATCAAGCTAGGAAAAAAACATAATAAAAGGGGAGTACCTTCAATATCTAACATATTAGGTTTAATTCTATGATCATTACCGTAATTCTAGGACTATAACCTATACTTATACTTAAACTTAAGGACATCCCTAGACATACCTTAGAAATATCTCTAGGGATCTCACTACAGATTTCGTATCATAGTTTCCAAAATTTAACTAAACCTTCACTCTGATACCAACTGTAGAGACCCAAAGCTTGACATACATGGAATTTACATTACATTTCCAGAAAAATTAATACATGAAAAAAATTCCCAAAGACTGTATTAGTTTAGTGTCTTTAGAAACTCGGAACATAATCTTCTAATCATTGTGAAAGATCTTCAACATCTCCCATAAAGTTCTACCCCTTTTTTTCTTACCTAAAACCTTTATTTCTATCCCAGGGAAAAGAAAACATAAAAAGGGTGAGATAAAATGCTCAGTAAAGGTAAACATGGAGAACATAAAACAATCCATAAACATTTGAACGTAAAAACATGAGCATAAAATATAAACATCAAAATCTTGAGCAATGACATAAAACATGGAACTACATAAGGCATAGATCATAAAGGAACATTAATAATGATAAAATATCATGGTAATAAAACATATAATTGTGGAAAACCATTAAGCACATGTTATGATTTCTATAGTAGCCAAGGCATTGCTGCCAAGACCATCATAGTGGAAAAAGTCCATTACCAAACCAGGTTTACTTTCTGTTCGAACCCTGTATTACTGAACCAGATTTACTTTCCGTTCTAGCCATGTCTATCTCATGAGATATAAATCTTTACCCAGTTCATTTGAGGGATATATAGGTCCCACCCATCTCATATTGAAATCATTCTTATGTATGCCACAAAACAATCATAAATCATTCATTATAACCCAATGAATAAAATGGGTTTCATAAACATCATCCCATCATGACATAATCCATATAAAAAATGGATATAATTTCAAAATAATAAAAATCAAACCATGTATAAAATATAAACATTATAATTGAAACATAAACATGCTAAATAATGTCATCTTAGATGGAAAATAGTTTTGATAAAACACTTGAAATGAATTCTTGAGGAAAATATCCTTTCTTCTTCAAAATCATTTTCTTTTCACAAAATGCCACACAATTTTAAAAGAAAATGATTTTATTGAAAATAATCATTAAATATTGTAGAGTAAAATTCATGAAGAAAAGGCGTTATTATACCGTAAAAATCCATTCATTCTGTATAATTTAATGAAAACATTCTCCTCATACTTTTATCGAAAAAGTCAAAAAGTACCTCGTATGGTAAACAAAAGAAAGATTCTCTACATACCATGTAGTAAAAGTCAAAAAAGGGTAAACATGACTATAAACATACATGGATTAATAGTAAACATTTTATGAAAGCATTTATAGAAAACATTGTCATGGATGATAAACATAACCCAAGTAAATACTTACGAATAAACAATCTCGGATAAGAACGAGATTGGAATAATTATCCCTTACCTTTTATGATCGGAGGAATCATACATGTCATAAAATAAAGAAAATTACATGCATATGTAAATATCATATCCTTCATAATAAAAATCATAAAACATTCATTGGAAGCCTAAACACCATACAAACAAAATAGATGGTGATTAAGGCATATGTCTCATAGAAATAAAAGTGAGATGAAATAATCCCTTACCTTAGGTCCAATAAGCTTTGTACGTATCCGAAACTCCTGTATAATGATTTAAATAATGTGATTGATTTATTTTAGAATCAAATTCATTGTTATGATATCATATATGGTCATATTCTTATCTTCTTATTAGTAATATTTCATTGTTACTTGTTATTTGGGTGTTCATTGCTTTATGTTCTTATGCGTGTTTTGTCGAATAAATTCTTAGTCATATTTTTAGATTATAGATAAATCATTTAAAGAATGGTATTAGTGTAATATATATCATATTTATTCATTCAATTCATTTATATAATCATTATTAAATGAAGATCATGTAGAACGAGTCGCATCACATCGTGGAGACGGCAGACCGTACGTATGCACGAGTGATGATATCATTTCCATGATTGTGGAATTGTATTGAAGTGTATGGTGTATAATATTTCAGAATAACTTTAAAATAATCATATATAGTTATTTATTCCATCCCTATACCCATCCAATTATGTTAGTGATGAAATAAAAGATTACACAACGGCGTGGAGACGGTAAGCCATACACACGCACGCGTGGTGGTTTTATTTTTGAAAAGGATAGATAGAAGATAGAATATGGTTGTTTAATATAATAAAATATCAGTATAAAAGTGATACTGGAGTTATTACTTAATAATGAAACAACTTATATAGGGTAATTAGGAGAAGAAATAATTTTGAAAGAATCTGTAAAGAATATTACCTCTTCTTCGACGCGCCTTCTCTTAACCTCCTAGTAGGGCACTAAAGTTGGTCTTTGAAGAAGACCAGGAACTCTAGTAGGTTTATATGGATGTGGAGAAGTGAAATGGGAAGGGTTTGGACGAATTTTAAAGCTCAAAAATGGTGTTAATTGGAGAGGGTGAGGTTCCCTTTTATAAGGGACGAGAGGGGCACCTTTTGAAACCTAAAACAATATTAATTAATAATAAAATAAAACCCCACATAAAAACATCCAAAGTGACTCATATTAGGATATGAGGTAATAGAGGATTTTAATATAGTCAAAAAATCAAATTTATACATGTTGGGAAAATATTTTAATCCTTATCAATTTGATTTATCCTTATTTAATTTATTTAATCTTATTTGTGGTAATAATATTCTAAATTTTAAATTGTTATAAATACATAATTATATGTGGTAAATTTTCCATAATCTGATACTTTATAACCTTGTATACCATATAAATTTCAATATGTAATTTTTAAATATTTTTGTGATTTTTAAATAATTAAATAATATGTTATTTTTATAAAATACCAATAGTGTAAATTTTGACACTATTCATTTATTTTAATTTAAATAAAATAAAAAAAGAGAATATATTCGAAAAAAAATATTTAATAGGTTACTAAAATTTCATATGCATCTACAAAATTCGTGGAGCATGTTAATTAGTTCATATAATATTTATTATAATATTTTAAAACCATTTATTTGATATTTATCTTAATAAAATAAATACTACAACATTTTTGTATAATTATTTAATATAATTATTTGTTTCATAAAAATTAAAAATAAAATACTATTATGAATATAAATCTAATAGATTTCATAATATTACTTTTAGACGAATTTATCTACTAAAACACCCAATTTGTAAAATGATATGTTTATTAAATTATGAAGGTGAAAACTTTGACATCATTTAAAATAAAATAATATAAATGTCATAATCTGTTTTATAAGGCTCCAAATGGTCCAAAAGTTGATTCTTGGATGAATAGGGTTTATATATACTCGAACAATAAGTTTTGGTCAAGTGTTTGAGCCTTTTTATTGACATTATTATTTTGATAAAAACTATATTATGAACTTTTCACTAAAAAAATAATTTCTCCATCATTAATGTATAAGATATTAAGGTAATTAAATATTTCTTAAAAATTAAAAATAAATTAACATAACAAAGAAAATAATTTTATATTTCAAATTAGTATTTATAATAGAATTTATATTCTGTATAACCTTATATTAATAATAATTTAATTATGAATGTTTGAGTGAGACATATTTCACTTTCATTTAAATAAAATAAATTAAAGGTCTTAATCACATACAATTGGGTTATAATAGATAAAATTTCAACCCAAGTATATTTTAGGACGAAATATAATCATCCAATTATATTAATACAAGTGTTAGGGTAAATTTATAATATTATTTTTACCCTTAATTACCTGATTTACCTTTAATTGTAGTAAATAAAATTTACCGTAGTTACTATTCATAATGTCTAAAAATAAAAAGTAACCTATTAACAAAATTTGGAACTATTTATTACAAATATGGAATCCATTTTTCTAAATTCAAAACATAGAAGTTGCAGTATTTAATTAAAAATTAATCACACTGTTGAGAAAACAGGTTCTAAAAGTTAAAACATTACAAAAGATTGAAATGTTTTTACCTATGAATTCAATGTAAAATTAATGATAATGAAATACATAAAATTAAATGGTAAAAATATATTCTATTTATACTTTGAAACAATTTACTATTATAATTTATCCATATAATTTATCTCGATGAAAAAAGTTGTTTTTAAGTAAAATTTAGCATGTTTTTACCATTCATCAAAATAAGAACGTTGTCAGAAAAATATCAAAACTTTATCCAATGTAAATTTTTATATCCTTATTCAAAATAATAAGTTTATTTTGTAAAATTTAACTTATAAACTGGTCAAAAATAGGATTTAAAATTGGTGCGCCATCAAAAGATGGGAAAACTGCATTTTTTGAAAAATACTTATTTTATCCGAAAAATTGATTTTGTTCTCATACCTCATTCTAGAAAATGTGTAAGATGAATTATATTGTTATAAAACTAAAATTTTGGTTCATAATATTCATAAAGTCTAGTTCATAATAATATTATAACAATATATCATTGTTTAATGAAACTCGGTATTGTGCACAACACACGCTATTGAGGATGGTTACTCTTGCGTGCAACACAAGCCAAGAATAGTGTTCTGTATACAACAAGCTAATACGGTGTTGCATATAGAAAAATATAATCTTGGTGTAATGTATAACAAAATACATAAAAGAAATTAAAAGGAACATTTCTCATAAAATCTTGGGGTGTTACAATTAAACATCAAATACAACCTAAGGATTATAAAGTCTAGTGTCTTTAGAAATTTAAGTAAATGATTGGAAAGCATGAAACCAAAACAAAAAATCTTTTATTTAATATTAATAATGATATACTAACTTCCTTTGATCCCTTACCCCTATATAGGAAAACCTATAGAATACATGAACAAAGGGATGAGCTAATAAGCCCAGTAAGGGAATAAAGCATATCACATGGGTCAGAAGGCATAACATGATGTCATAAGAAGGCATAGAACATATATAAACCTAAGGAAGCATAATATGTATAAAATTTAATCATAGTAATTTGAAAAAACATAAAAAATGACATAATCATGAGTCAATACTAACTACCAAGACCATTACACATGGAGGAGCATGAGTCAATTCTATCCACAAAGATTATTACACATGAAGGATCTTAAGTACAGGCTAACCATGAATACCATTGCACATGACGTATCATGAGAATAAACATTAAACAATGAATTGGAGTGAAATATAGGTACACCCATCATAACATTTTTATGAATATACCTGCCACATGAAGAATAAACATAAACTTAAGGGTTACCCATGGAAAGAAATGAGTATCGTAATCAGATTATAATGCATAAAAAATTAGCATATCATAAGGGCTTCCATGAAAGAATAGATTTAAAACACACATGGACATTAATAAGGTAAAATAGTCATATAACATTTTAATTTAAGTTAAAATAAAGTGAAAACATGTAAAAAGAGTTTTTAAGAAATTTTAGAAACATGCCACTTTAGAGCGGTTTAAGGGAAAATTTTAATTATTCTTTAAAACAAAAAAGGAATATTTGTTTGTATAAAACCATAAATGAAACAAGATATTCTTTTATGGTAAAATGAGTGATTTTATAAAAATAATGGTGACTTAAAACATATTATGGAGTGCACTTTAATATGGGTATGAAATTGGGAAGTTTCCTTTAACCGAACTTTCTTTTCGGGAGGAATTGAAAAGGGAACCTTATAAAAAACACATTTCCCATTAAAAAAAATAAGAATTGAGATAGGTAAATATTCTTGGAAAATAAAAACATAATTTAAGTGGATTAAATAATAATAATTAATAATTAAATTAGGGTAAATAGAGAGAAATCATAACCCACCGGATAAATGGATGTTCAGTAAGAATCCCTTACCTTATGTCAGAAAGTGTTATGCACTTAACTTAATGTCTTATATAATCAAATTAAATCCATTAATTAATTAATTTAAAACATTTTATACATTTATTTTATTTATTATGGTTTTATTAATTCCATTTATGGAATTTTTTATGAGTAATAAGAATCAATTTCTTGGTTTGGAAGTGTTTGTTTCCTTGGTTTTCATGATCGGTTCACTTGTATACATGCATGAAAGATCATGTATAATGGTAATAGTTATCCAGAATTGAATTTATATTTTATTAATGAAAATAAAAATACTAAATGGTATTATACGTAATTTTTACATATATGAGGATGATTTATTAGGTAAAATATTAATGATAATTATTTAGATTATTTTGGTGATTTTTTTGAACATCACGAACTCATTTTTCTCTGTTTATTAATATTATGTAAATATACTGGTTCTAGAAAAAAAAATAAGATTTAATATACATTTTAAAACCTATTTTAACCATTATAATTGTTTTATGACAAGAGTTGAATGTGTTATTAGAAAATTAAAAATCATTATCCATGAAGGTGGTGAATCAACACCTCATAGACGATGTTTTCAATTTTAGAATAAAAGGAAGAGGGAAGAGATTTTATGAAGAATTATTCCCTAAAAAAATAAAATTACATTATATAAGATATAGTGGAGTTATCATGTTACTTTGGAATAGGTAGGTGAGTATATGATAAGAAAATAAAATAACTTGAAAATAAATTAAAATAAAATGGAAGATGATTTTACCTCTTGAATTTATTCTCCATGAGAGCCTCCATAGGGTAAAATGATTGGTATTTTGTTGAGGAAAAATTCTCATAGATATAGGGTATAGGATTTTTAATAGGATTGGGTATAAATTAGACAAGCTCAAAGGATTAGAATGTGTGAGGAGAAGTGGTGGTGAGGGGTGGTATTTATAGTGGAGGAGAGGGGTGTTTTATTTTATTTTATTTATTTGTAAATTATTTTGGATCAATAATATAAATAGTGTGGATTCTTGTGGATAAGTATAGTAACTAGTGAATTTTATTTTTAACCAAAGGTTTTTACACCATCCATACATCATTCATTACTCAATAATTCATGTATTTAGCTTATATGATAAATTACCATATTTTATTATTCACCAAACATTCAAATATATTAGAAAAATATAAAATTTTTAATATAACCATTTTTAACATGTATAATTTTAAAATTAACTTTATGTTATGAAATTAATTTTCAAAATATGAGAAATTTAATTTTTAAATAAAATCATCATTTACTAAAAAAATACCAATTTTAATATTATAACCAATTTAATTACACTTTGAAAAATTAATTAAGGTCCCAAAAAATTATATAATTATCATAAGACAAAAAAATATTAATTTATGAATATATTTTATTAAAAAAAATTTCTTTTAAATCATTATATTAATTAAAAAATTGTAAATAAATATTTACATTTTACTAAAAAATACCAATAATTAAATTATCATTTTTAAAACATTTATTTACATAAACTATGATATAAATATATAATATTTTCATTTATAGGATGCAAAAATTTTATTTTTTACTTTCATTGGTGAGTTCACTATTCTATTGGTCATATTACTATTCCTAATGGTCATGTTACTATTCTGAAGGTCAAGTTACTATTTTTCAGTATATGTTTCTTAACTTCTAGAAATGCATTTTATTTCATTAATTATTCATTTATAAAGATTTTATTTTGTTCTCTATGTGATTTTATGTGATTTATACTATATAACATAATTATAAGAAAGTAAATTTCATCGATATAATTTTGGGTTGTTACATCCATGGTCGATCTAATAGGAAGGATCTAGAAATGGCTAGTGACCAAGTAACTAAATCCTAGTAGTGGATTCCTCACGTGATTTTAAGAGTTGGTCATTAAAATAATTTATTGGATTGAACATGAATATCATTAAATAAATGGTTTGGGATCAATTTTATGGATCCTACACATAGAATAACCCTATATCTAACAAGGGAAAGCCTATTGTCTAGACTGTATAGTTGTTAATTGGTGAAATTTATCCTTTTTTTATACAATTGGGTATACGCAGAGTGGTAACCACACTTTGTTCCATATTTAGTTGCTAATATAGATTCATTGGGTACAACTAGAAATGAAAAAAAATCAAACTATTGGTCCTAGTTTTGTCTATTCCAATTAGGTCAGGTTCCTTCCCGAGTAATATCCTGATCTGACTCATGAAATGGAATATGATATGTTTTTATAAACATCCTAATTTCTTATCCAATACATTTAAATTTTTTGATTTATAAATTAACTATATCATTGTGACACCTAATATTGATCCTTATCCCTTGTTTGTTTAGCCATGCATGACAACAATAGTATTAATCATGAAAATAAAAAATTTAATTAATATAGAAATGGATTAAATGTAAAAAAATAACAAATTTGAAAAAACATCAACTTGAATGTAAAAATGAAACACATGGTGTCCATTGACGAGGAAACAAAAAAAAAACAAGTCCTAGTCATTGAGGGAGAAGTAGTAGAAAGAATAAATAGTAAAAGGAATTTGAATCTTTATTCAAACAGAAGTTAAATATAAATAAGGTAATGAATACAAGAAAGATAAAAGGAAAATAACATCAAAAAAAAAATAAGGAAAATCATTTAAAACATATGCCACATTTAAAATAAATAAGACACATCACATTACAATGTAAACATGTTTTAAAATGTTAGTCTTCTTTAATCGCATTCTAGAAGACACACTGACACTGTAAGACTTGTATTTTGATGTAACTTATATCCTGGAAGTCTTTAATGATTTTAAATCTCTAAATTTTATTTCTTAAATGATTTTTACAGGGTCCTTGAGACCTGATGATTTTATGGATAAATTATTCTGCTTACGCCATATGTATTATTATTATATAAACTTTTATATCTTGAATAGATATTATGGTTTGTTTTTTATTTTTCATGTCTTGATGAATTTGCACCATAAATCGGTCTTTATGATGTAAATAGTCTAAAATTGAAGCCTTTTTCCACACATTTTTTTCATCCTTATCTCAAAATTATTAAAAAACAAAAATAATAAATCACATTATCTAAGTAAAAAAAATGTTCAAATCCCAAAAAAATGGTTCCAAAATTTATACATGAACTAATTTTATAAATTCCCAACACCTAAAAAATTTATTTCCCATGAGAAAAAAACATCTCAGTATGGATTATCAGGGGAATATTTTTTAAAAGTAAAAAATTTATTAAAACTAAGAAAATGAAACAAAGTATTAGTAAAAAATGATGGTCCTCCAAAATTAACCCTTCAGAGAAAATTAGTCATGCCTCATAGTCAAGATATTTAATAAAATTCCTTTTTTCCTTTAATTTCTATTTTTAAATTATGCCTTAGATAATTATACCCATTTTTTAATTTTTATCACAATGATTTTTCTCTCATCACTTAGGATAAAATGAAACTATAATTATGATCATAACATTAATACATGTTCTTAATAGTAGGTTTGTATTGGTTCTAACATATCCATTGCATAAATACAAATAACATAAATAATCATGAGGGAATTTCAATAAGGTTCAAATGACTCTGAGGTAGAGGGAAGGTAGGTAGATGATAAAAATCAAGCTTAAAAGGGAGTGTAAACTCTCAAGTACAAATAATGATAATCATGAATAGTGAATTGAAAAACCACCTCCTGAATATAGCATCTCCATACTCCCAAAAGATCAGGATAGGTCCATGGATGCTCTGTAAAAGTAAAATGAAGGGAAATTGTTTCTTCTTTTTCTTATCCTCTTTTTTTTCTTTTTCAAAAGTCATGTTCAGGAAAAATCTCACATCCACACCAAACCATATCTGATCTACCATGATATTCATCAGTATGGTAATAGTGATTTTTTACCTTCATATCACACAACCCACACACACACACACACACATATATATATATATATATTTCAAAACAGGGTAATCATGAAGCACATAAAATGTAACCAAGTACCACATCTCATAGATCATGTGAGAAAGACACCACACATCTCATTAGTAACAAACATCCTTTATCCTATAGCAGTGATCATTCCCGCATAGTTATTCATGTGATAATCATGAACTCATACCAAGATCCTGATAGGAAATGATAAAACGGGCTTGTAAAATGGCACAATATTAACAAGGTTATCCATGGATTCTATGGTCTTACAGAGTATTAATATATATGGGTATTTATGAAAAAATAGATCAATAAAAAATGAATCAATCATTTCAATAGTGTATTTTTTATTCATATACTTAAGAATATTCCAATGAATGTTCTGATAGGTTTATATGCCCCATGTTTCTCTCAAGAGATATTCTCAGAAAAGAATGGAAAAAATTAAGTCCAGAATCCTCTTGATAATAGTAATACATATAAAATGAGAAATCACTCAATGCATATTAACTAGTAATAATTAAATAAAAATAAATAAAAATAACTTATAATCATATGTAAATTACTCAACTTAGAAATAATTCTCAAATTATAAATAGGGAAATTAATATATTTTAACATTTTCCAATTAAAATTTTTATTTTATTTACATGGGTACGTTGAGATTTCATGTTAAAGCAAGATTAAAATGAAAAATGTCACCTAGAATAATTATAATAGGAAATAATTTTGCTGTATATATGGAATAAAGCTAATAAAGTTCCCCCATCTCCACACACTTTAAATGAAAAAGTGTCTGTACTATTTTGGGTAGTGATGTGGGAGAGATATAAATGTTAGTATAAATAAATTTGAAATGGAATGTATGAAAGTAGTTTAGGGAATATAGAGATCAATTTAAAAAAAATTGATTCCATGGGGGAAAATGTTGGATTTTGATGTGAAACTGGGCACCTAAAAATATGTGAGAAACAAAATATATCTACATTAGAGAGACGATCAGTTCATATAATATAAACAATATATAAGAAAAAAATAGGTATGTGCACATAGTAGACAGAACGGATTAGAAATACAGTCATGGAGAAGAATATAAACTAATAATCAAATTGAAGTATCTAAAAACAAACCTATTAAAAGAAAATAAAATACCTAACAACCTCAATAAAAAACTCAAACAATCAAAATATGTGTTTCCTATAATAAAATGATAACAATGATGTCATTATCCAGACGAATGAATAAAGATCAATTATAGTAGTCTATTTAATTATCTTTCGTTGGCCTCTTTTAGTAACTATAGGTAGTTTACTTGATTTCTAATGGTCTCTTGGTGAACCTGACCACCTCAGTAATGGTCTGACCATAACTCTCATATGGTAGCAAGAGAATCAGTGCAGCTCACGGTCCGATCTCATTGGGTGGTCCTTGTAAAGCAGCTATGCGAGGGGATACCACATGGGTAAGGCTAATATGTGGCCTAAAATGTGAATCAAAAGTAATAATGTAGGAATATGATCGAGACATATCTAACTAAATGAATAACCAATATGAACAATGTAAGAGAGGCATTCATAGTCAAATGGAAAAAATATCCCTTCCATTAGATAATGTAAATGATTGAACCATGAATCAGGAATATAAGGAAACATAAATATATCCTAAAATATCAAAAAGGGGAGTAGTACATTGGTAATAACTAATAATTTTGTGAAGAATATACGCTAGAAAAATCGATGGTCCACTCCTAGATAGTGGGTGGTTGGATCTTCCCCACAACATCGTTGTTAGTGATGGTTGTAAGAGAAGGTGGATCGAGCACTGAAATAGTAATCATAGTGTTTGAAGCCTGGTTAGTCACCATTGGTGGAGGGGATGCACCTATCAATACTAGTTTTGTATATATGAAATATAGATCTATGAATGGAACCTCAAATATAGATAGAAGAGTATAACCCTTTCCCTGTCTAGACCGTGCTTCTAATTTTTTTTCGAGTATCTATATCAATAATTCATAGAGGTATTTGGACTAAAGAACCAGAGGGTCTAGGGTGGATGGGGATGGAATGGATTTAGAGGTGAGTTTGGCTACAACAGAAGGTGGGTGGGTGGATAAAGTGGATGGGGGAGTAGTTTAAGGATCAATGAATGGGATGATAAAATGGTGACAGATTCACCTTTGGTTCTCTAGAATACACTTGCGAAGGTGTCCATGGCTACAAAAAACATCCCAAATATCCAAAGGATAAGAGATAGGTGAGAAGAAGTTGACACCTTGGGTTTGGAAGTAGTGAGGTGATCAGGAATGGAAGGGATGGAAGATGCATAAGGAGTATGGTCCTAATCAGTAGACACGACATACTTAGGTGCCCATTAATAACCATCCATCTGATAGATCCCCACATTATGGAGTATGGTAAGGTCTATAAACTAAATCATCCCCAAGTATGTGAGTGTCTAGGAGCTTCCAAAGGCTCTAAAATGTCTGTCCAGGTGGGTGATCGATTATCCACCCATTAGAGTGCCACATTTCCTCCTATCCTAACTCTCATAGCATATGGAAATTTGAAAAACCAAGTTAAGCGTAAGGACTCACATGGAATTAGTGAGGATGGACACCTTGTTCTGAGTGAATGCCCCATGGGATTCACATCATTTCAACCATGCATGGTTTATGTCATAATGAATGATCATGTGAGTTTCCCCTTTTAGTAGGGTGATCTTTACCCTCAATGGATCATGAATGATAGTGGGTTCATGGGCTATCTACGCCCAACTATGTGGAGTTTTTTCTTGTTTGGATCAATACATGGATATGTATGTAATAGATGCAAGTAATTCATATGAATAACCCCTAGGTCGATGCCAAACTCTCCCATAGTTATCTTGAAATACCATTCACCCAAACAAAAGGTGACATTGATGATTTCCAGCTTAAAAATAGTCAAGGACCCTAGAAAGATATATTGAAAGGTCTCATCACACACCTCTATAATGTGTGATAGGTCCATCCATATTAGGTCCTCTGTGAAATCCTAGTCCATGAGGATCTTGTACCATACTTCTAAATTCATGGTCTTGTTGTTGTACATCTGCTTGGCCTATAAGTTATCCAGGTGGACCTGATGACCGGGGTATGTAAAGAGAATGAAAGGGTGAATATGGGAAGGTAGAGATGCGCACAATGATTGGTGGGATTCAAAAAATGAACCCAAAATAGGTGTATAGAAAGGTGATGTGGAATCTGAAGATGGCTGGGGAGGTGATGGAGAAGGATGCAATGAGGAAGGTTATCAGGTCATGTGTTTGGCCACAGGAGGTCATGAACCCTGACTTGTATACTTGGACTAGGGGAGAGTTCCACCTCTACTACTGACCATGGTGGTAGGATAGGAATGAGGATTTAGTGGAGAAAGTAAGGGATATGGAGGATCAGCTAATGGAGGAAGAGTGTATGAGTAGAGGCACAGGTCTAGGAGAAGGAGAAGAATTGGGGGAGTAGGCATAGGAGGAGGGAAAGTGGTGATGCCACAAGCCTAGGGTTATAGATTAAGTAACCTGGGCACAAAATATATGCCATAAATTTTGTTTTTATGATATAAATAGTGGGATAAGGGCCTCTAAAATACTGAAAAGTTTACAACATAATTAGAATTTCATAGGCTATAATTTTCCCCTTTTTCAAATGGGAAACTCAACATTTTTCCACTGATCTTTGAAAATAATCACCAATTAAAAACCAAATTGGGTTTCCTCCCAGTCAGTGCTTCATTTTAATTCTAGATCTATACATCCTCCTTATTCATGTGAATTTGAAATTCAAGACACATTCTTCTTAAAATGGATCTTGATAAATTTTTAGCCACTTTCCATTAACTTAGAAGTGTGGCATATTTTTTTAATTTTCATAATTCCATATAGAAGGAATTTAAAAATTTCCAATAGACTTGACCATCATGATATCATTTTTCAATGGAATAATTTTAGATGAGAATTGAACAACAAAACATTTTCCCCTGGTGTGAAAGTTCATCATCTGATGTATTGGTTAAGAAATTACAATGTTTTATCCTTATATATTTTTTAAATTTTCATATGAATCTCATTTAATTTCCCATAGATCATCCAATTGAAGAAATTTTTATTTCCAAGATCTTTATATATCCAAGTTTTTCTTTTTAATTTCCCAATATGAGTGATTTTATAATTCCACTAGAAAATGGAAGGGTTTTCCATATAAAAGATGAAAAGGTGGTGTTACTATCGGTGTTTTATAATTTTTGTGGTACATCTATAGTGTGTTATCAATATTTACACTCCATTACTTCCTATGTGTATTGAATGACTTTTCCAAAATTTTATTGATCTCTTGTTTGGAGTGTTCCACCTGACTGCTAGTTTTAGGGTGGCAAGGAGTTCCGTTATTATATCAAATCAAAGACTTTTTAGGTAGTCCTTTAATAGAAATATTATTGAAGTGGGTTCCCTGATCACTAATGAGTAATCAGAGAAACCTAAATTGGAAAAAATATTTTTCTTTATAAAATACATGACCACCTTGGTCATGCAAAAAGTTGTACCTTCTACTTCTACCCACTTCAAAACATAGTCCATGAAGACCAAAATGTAAAACTTTCCATGTGAATTTGGAAATGGGCCCATGAAATCAATTCCACAAACATTAATGATTTATAATTCTGGGATAGGGTTATGGGTTATTTCATTATGTTTCATAATGGTGCCTTTCCAATAGAACCTATCATAGCTTTGGAAAAAACCTCTTATATCACAATGGAGTGTGGGCCAAAAGAATCCACTCTGAAATAATTTATCCATGCTAGGCTTAGATCCATGATGTCCTCCAATCGATGATATATGATGGAACTCTAGCAAACTTTGAATTTCCTCCTATGAAATACAGTATCATAATAATCCATCAATAAAATGTTTACTCAATAATGAATCAATCTCGTAATTGTGTGAAGTATTGATATGGAACTTATTCCATTATTGATAGGAAAAATTGAGGTAGAGGGATTAATTAAATGGAAGTACTCTATGTTAGTGAACCAAGTACGTGCTTGCACATCCATAGTAATGAGTGTTTCATTAGGGAAATCATCTTCAATACTTAACTATTATCTATTATCAATATTAGTAAGCACAAGACTTGATAGATTTTCATTAATGATATTTTTAGTTCCTTTAGTGTCTTTGATAATGATTTCAAATTCTTGCAGTAGTAGGATCCTCTTAATCTTCCTAGGTTCAGTATCCTTTTTATTAATAAGGTATTTATGTGCTACACGATCAATGTAAACTATGAATATGGAGAGAAGGAGATGTGATTGAGATTTATTAAATGAAAATACTACTACCAGTTTCTCCTTCCATGTGGTAATATAATTGATTTGACATTCATTTAGATGATGTATGTTATAATAAATGGGGTGAATGATTTTTCCAACATACGATCAAAAAATAGTTCCCATATCGAATTCACTATCATCGTAAATTATTTCAAAGTATTCATCCCAATCGAGTGATACAATGACAGGAGTAAACACCTGTCTATTTATTAGAGTATTAAATTCTCACCAAATTTATTCCCAAAAATAAAATATAATGTCCTTCAATATTAAGTGTGTTAGTAGTCAAGATATTTTTTTGATGTCTTTAATGAAGCGATGATAGAATCTCATGTGTCCCGAAAAACTCCATATTCATTTCAAAATTGTGGGTTCACGTAAGTATTTAATTATGTTGATTTTATCTAGATTGAATTCTAGGACATGATTTTAAATTTTATGTTCACGGAACATGACTCCTTGGACCATGAAATGAAATTTATCTCAGTTCATTACAAAGAATTGTTCTTAAAAATACTACAGAATAAGTTCCATATTGCTTTAACATTCCCCAATGAATCATACATACCTGAAAAAATAATCCATGATTATTTCATGAAACATATCTTCTATATCATGGAATATATGTTTCATACACTATTGTAATTTCATGTATTTATTAAACATTAAAAATGAAATCCTTCTATAGTCGAATGTTATGAAAGGACATGAATTTTGTCTTTGAGTAATTAACTAGGTCAATAAATTTTTTTATTATATTTTAAATATCTATAAAAAAAGTATAATTCATTCCCGACTAATATCTCATGCATCTGATCCATGAATGGGAGTGGGAAGTGGTCTTTTAGAGTTTTTGAATTGATATTTATTTAGGTGAAACATACTCTCCATACAGTAATGGTTCAACGTGGGATTCATTTATATTCATTATTTTTTATCATAGTTAAGCTACATTTCATTATTATGACTTGCTGTAGGCTCACCCACACACTTCTCAAGATGGAAAATATAATTCTAGTGTTAAGAAGTTTCAAAGATTCATTCTTAATGACTTCTTTCATTAGTGGGATGAGTTTCCTTTGGGGTTGTAATTTTGGTTCAACACCTTGTTCTAGTAAAATTTTGTTGGTGCAAATCATGGGGGTTATCCCCTTGATATCATCTACACACCAAGATATTGAATTTTTATGAATCTTAAGGACTTTTATTAGTTTATGTTCTTGTTATTGATTTAGATATGTACATATGATAACTGTTATGTAAACTCCAATTGCTAATAATGAGTACTTCATTATGCCCGAAAGATGATTTAATTTTAAATTTGGTGGAGTAATGATTGAGGGTTTGAATTATTGAAATGTGTCCCTCATCATAGGTTCGAAGTAATTTACCTCCTCGTTTTCACCACACTATACTTTATTAGGAAATATAGTCTATGTAACACCCCAAGATTTTACAATAATATCATTTTGACTAAATTTAATTTTTTTTTCTTTCTTTATTTTTACATAATACCATGTTAAGCTTAGGCTACACACAATAATGAGTTGGCTTGCAATACACGCAAGACCCGGTTCTATCGAACAACAATATATTAATAAAATATTATTATTTAATACCAAGACGTTAAATTAGAATTTATGAATAGTATTAACCACATTTTTAATTTTATATATTTTAAACATTCATCTTATGTATTTTCTAGACATGATATAAGAAAAGATTCCATTTTTTGGATACAAGTAGTATTTTTCAAAAAATGCAGTTTTTCCAACTTTTGATGGTGCACCCATTATAAATCTAGTTTTTGAAACTTTTATATATTTTATTTAATAAAATAAAATTCTTATTTGGAAGTAGAATATAAAAATTTACTTTAGATGAATTTTTGATACTTTTTTGATAAGTTTTATGTTTTGATGAATTGTAAAAATATACTAAATTTTAATTGAATTTTTTTTTATCAAAATAATTTATGTGGATAAATTATATTTTTCAATGGTTTGAAAGTAAAAATGGAATATATTTTTATTAGTTAATATAATTTTGGTCATTGGCATTAATTTTACCATTAATTTTGATGTAAAAACATTTCAATATTTTGTAATGTTTTAACTTTTAAAAACCCATTTTTCATTCCGACAACGAGATTAATTTTAAATTAATTACTACAAATTCTGTGTTTTTAATTTTGAAAAGTAGATTCCATATTTTTAATCAGTGGGTCCAAAATATTTAAATAGGTTCCTTTTATTTTTGGACATTATGAATAGTAACTTTATTACAATTTTTTATTACTGCGGTTAAGGCTAAATCAGGTAATTAAATGTAAAAAATAATATTACAGAATTACCCTATCACCTATTAGAATCCTATTGGATGAATAAATTCTACCCTTATCACCTATGTTTCTAAATTTAATCATTTAATGGAACCTTTTCTATGAATATGACATGAATAATATTAAAATTAATGAATATGGAAAAATGTCACACTCTCATTTCTTATAAGTATAATAATTTTAATATAGAAATCGACAAGAGGTAAAATAGATTATAAAGAGTATGTAAAAATCTAAAAGAATTAAATAAATCATATAAATTTATTTATAATTTTTATATATTAAATAATAAGCATTAATGATGACACAATAATGTTTTAGAAATTATTTTATTAATAGAAATATCAATTAAATTCTATTAAAAATATTAAAATAAATATAATTTTAATTAATTAATGACATGAAATAATTTTATAGATATCATAGACTTGTTACTGACATATTCGAAGTATTTTTTTGAAGTTATAATTTTTTTTGATATTTTTAAAAATGTAAATTTTGAATAATATCAAAATTGACATAAATGATCCTTTAAAATAAATAATATTTAATTAAATGTTATAAAATTAATAAAAATATGAGTTTTAGATAAATAACTTGGATAGTTTTAAATATTTTATAAATTATCGAATTGGGGTTTGTTTGGTATTTTATAGTAACTATATTAACCCTATAGTGTAAAAATACAAGAAGACATGGTAAGAGTTAAACTGCTTAACTAAGGGTTAAACCCAAAAGATAAGATTACTTTTGTAACCTAAACATGTCTAAAAAATATTTAATGAGAGGATTTATACTCATAATCATATTGAAATCTAAATAAATCACTTTGGAACTATTTTAAAACAAAAATAAATTTATAATAAATTAATATTTTAAGATATTCTAAAAGTGCCCCTCACCTATCTTATAATAGGGAACCCTTCCTTATCTTTGATTCATAGATCTAAAGCCCTTTAGTTCAAAAAAACTCAGATCATTTTTCCTCCCAAATTCCCTCAATTCATCATAGAGTCCATACTTTGGGAAAAAAATCCATTCTTAGGATTCCTTTTATACAAACCAAAAAGAGATACCCGAAAAAGAGGTAATTGTTTTATCACCTCTTTCAAAGTTCTTTTCTTCGTCTACGTCCTCTTACTTTATTGTTACCATAAAAAAGTAATAAATCCTGTATAATCTACATTATTATATATTATTATAATTATGGGACAACTATATTCCTCCTTTTATCCATCATATGAATAATAATATCAACATGCGTGCGTACGTATGACTTACCGTCTCCACACTGTGGTGTAATTTGTTATTCAACACTACTTTATTTGGATAGATATAATTATGAGTATAATAAATATAAATAATGAATATAACATTATAATTACTTTATATAATTAATATATCATCTAATTACATACCATTTAACCATCAAGAGAATGATATCGTCGCTCATGTGTACGTACGACCTACTGTCTCCATGACGCGGTGAGATCCATTCTCCATGTTAACCGTTCAAGAATTATTATAAAATTTATATGAAGAATAAAAATAATAATTATTAACCTTATATAATTCTGAATATGAATAAAATAAATCATATTCATAACAAACATGACGTACACATCAAAACATGCATAGGAAAATGATGCAGTTAACACCCGAAACAATGGTAATACTAAAATATTATTAAAAAAATGATATAAGAGGATCATATATGATATCATAAATATGTATATGGTCTTTTAATAATTTAATAACATGATTAATATATTATAAATGAGTTTAACAAACCCTCAACAAAAGGAAAGTATAAGGTAAGGGTTAATTTCAAAAAC
Organism: Viscum album; assembly: GCA_963277665.1. Classification (NCBI taxonomy): domain Eukaryota; kingdom Viridiplantae; phylum Streptophyta; class Magnoliopsida; order Santalales; family Viscaceae; genus Viscum; species Viscum album. The sequence continues at coordinate 1,455,182,935 of OY728145.1, forward strand.
TCATTATTCTTTGAGGTTGTTTTGATATAAGTATCTACTGAGACATCTTTATCATCCATGTCTATGTTTCTTTAAATGTAATTCAAAATATTATCAAAACTTTTTTAAATTAATTTTTACACATGTTTTAATTTTTATAAAATGTTTTGAAATGAATCTTTCCATCATTTTCCAAACGAGATACTTTATAACATTTTCTAAAAAATAAGGAAATACTGATGTTTTTAACTTATATGGTGCAAGTGGATATTTTCCACCATTATGACACCTTAACAATTTTAAACATTACATACAATATTACAAGTTTATTTTCAAAAGAAAAGTTTTCTTTTATAATTTCATGACTTTTAAATGATTCCAAAGTAAAAAATGGATATTTCTCTCCAAGAGTTTTAATGAATTTATTAGATTATTTTCATCTATGTCAATATCCTTTTTTGGATTTTATACTTAATTGATGTTTATTTATTTTGATAAATTATTTCATATTATATTGAAGGTTTTATAATATATTTGACTGTGTATGTTCTATTTTGATACCATTCATGGTTTATGGTTAAAGTATTAACATTTTGCATGCTATTTTTAATATTAATATTTATGTTATGTTTTAACCCTTTCATAAGAGGAATTCATTAGAATTAGTAAGTGATGGGTGGGGCCCTCTATAGCCCCTCTATGCATTAGCAGGTCTTATGAGAAAAACTAGTGTATTGTCATGAGGAATTGGTGGTGTGGTTATGAATTGGTCTTGGCACGAGGCCTTGATGATATGGTTATGTTTTCCGACAATATGCATTTCCTCATTATGAGATTATTTATTGATATTACATTTTATTATTAGACTAGTATAATATCCATGTGAATGTTTAAATGGTATTATTAGATTTATTATTGCCATATTATGTTTAAAAGTCGTGTGTTTTAGTTTTATACCTTGCATTAAAAGTTTATGATTACTTATGAAAGCTTATACAATATTGTTTACCCTTATCGAGAATTTGATCTCACCCCTTTATTATTTTTTATTTTACCAAGATTCCATGAAGTGTTTTATGAATGATATGGGGGGTTAAGATAGAAAAATAATGGTGTTATCAAAGAAATATCTATGTTTCATTTTTTTATTTGAATTAAAATGTAAAGTTCATGTATGTAATATATTTTCTGAGACTGCTAAACTGATTTCCTTAGATATTTGATTCATTGTAATCATGCCAATGAATTACAATAATGCAATTAATCCGGTCTTCTAGGGTTGGGCTGTTACAGTTATTATCAGAGGATGTTTAGAAACAAACTTGGAAAATAGATTTATAGAAACATTGATTAGAAAACATTACCCTAATATAGACTTTGAGGATACCTATAGAATAATATCATAGAATTTTGTTAAAATAGAGATTATTTGGGTATTCCAAGTAATATATCCCTATCTGGATACTATAGGTGGATGTGGTTCTAGCACATATGTACTTAGGAGTAATAACTTCGTTAAGGTGTTTTGGGCCTGACTTGGGGTAACCTGGTACATGACCATGAGAATTACTGTGCACTTAGTTTGACACTCCTGGGGGATATTCTTAGTTTAATTAATATTTTATTTATTTACCATTATAAAGGATTTAAAAGTAAATATTCCCCCAAAGTAACCAAAGTTTATGATTTTAGGATTTATAATGCATAAATTTTTGTAATGTGCCATACAATATTTAGAGTTATAAAAAGTGCACTACTTTATAAGTTAATCTAGTATATACCATCTTATATAAATGGTGCATAATAGAAGGAATGAGAACTACACCAATACACATGATCCAAAGAGTGATAAGGATCATATCTTTTATGGTCTTAATAATTTTTTTGAAGAGAAATATTCTCCCATATATTCTCATCATATGAGGAAATGGTATCATGTGTTAATAAGATATGTAAAGAATTATCTGAGTCTTTTGGATTTGAAGGGAAGTAAGAGAATAATAGGATGGTAGAGAAAAATATGGATAAAGGGAATAATGGAAATAAGTATTTTACCACATGTGATAAATATAGAAAGAATCACCCAGGTAATGTTTTGAAGGGAATGAGAGTTTTTTATAAGTGCAGAGAAAAGGGACACCAAGTTCATGATTTAAAGAGTAATAAAAAAGTTTCCAATGTAAAATGCTTCAAATTCAAGGATATGGGACACTATTTGAATGAATGTCTCAATCATCAAGGGAATATACCCTATATGATGATATTGGATAATGATCATGTTATGACACAACCGTAGATGCAGAGGAATGACTAATATGAATATTCAAGAATTATATTATTTGAATATTTTATTATCAATGTATTGGTTATAAGAATTATGAAGTATATAAGTATTTTACTACAATACTACTTCATTAAGGATTTTAGATTGTATGGTACCAAGTAAAGTTACACAGTTTCAAGTTACACTTTTTGGAAAATATACAGTGGAAGGAAAGATAACCCTTAATATGTTTATAATACTGAGATAATGATGTTGGAATAAAGAGATGATTGATTTGGATAAAGTAAATTGGATATTATTAACTTCCTTGGAACTGATTAATTGTTTGTTTATTACATCATTTTTAGAGTTTATATCATTTTTAGATTTAAGGAGTATATCCAATATTATATGTTTTATATAAGGAATAAGGAAGCATGAAAGTATTCAATAAGGTTTTATGGTAATTCATATTATTACCATATTTTAAGAGAATACATGATGAATATATTCACATGTTTGGTATGTGACAAAAAATGATCAGTATTATGTTATGTTTATTTTAGAAATTTAGTGACCTTCTTTATCCATTTTTGGACTGTGAGTTTTGACAGAAGTATTTTGGATAAGTCTAAAGGTTTGAATGGATTACGTTTAACATTGGATACTGTTGTTTAAGTTTAAGAAAATTCAAAAGGTTATTTTTGAAATGTTATAATAATATAGTTTTAAGAAAAGGATAACCTACAGGTCGGGTGACAACCCATCGTGTCGAATAAGGATGTGGGAATCAAACCCACAATCAAAGTGCCATAAAGCTTTATCACCTACCAATGGCCTATGGGAAGTCCCTGGTTAGCAGAGCATAGTTTTATTTATTTAAATGGTATAATTTAATTTTAGGAACCTTATAATATTAGGATAAATAGAATATTTTTTAATTTTATTATCTTTTTAAGAGAAATATGAGTTTGTGGTAGGAATTAGTTAAAGGTTGAAACTATACTTCTCATGTAAGTATTCTTCATTGTGTTCTTAGTATGTAAAGTAAATTAATTCTTCAAATCTAAGGAAAAGGATCTTGAAACCAAAAAATCTATCCTATTACTTTTTCCAACGAATCAAATGGTCTCTTAGATCATCACTGATTTCTAGATTTACAATTGTTCACTTTCTCCTAATCATATTATCTATTACACTCCATCAGAACATGGTTAGATTTTTTCTTTCAATTACATGTTTTAATACATGGAACCCTAGAATGTGTTATATATGTTAACCTTATTACTTACCTTTATTTATTTTTACGTGTATGGTTTATCGACCCTTGTTCCGATATGGGATTGCAATAAATGTTTTTTGAATAATTAAACATTAGTTACCAAAACCAAATTCAAAAAACTGCGAGGACGTAATTTATTGAAGGAGGGGAGAATTTAACACCCCAGGACTTTATAATATTTTAATTTATGAATAATTTTTTTCTTTCTTTATTTTTACGCATCACCATACAAATCTTACGCTACACATAACAATGAGTTGGCTTGCGTTACACGCAAGGCCCAGTTCTTCCGAACAACAATCTATTAATAAAATATTATTATTTAATACCAAGATGTTAAATTAGTGACTATGAATAGTATTAACCACATTTATACTTTTATACATTTTTAACATTTATCTTATGTATTTTCTGGACATGGTATAAGAAAGAATTCCATTTTTTAGATAAAAAAAGTATTTTTAAAAAAATGTAGTTTTGCCACCTTTTGATGGTGCACCCATTTTAAATATAGTTTTTGAAACTTTTATATATTCTATTTAAAAAAATAAAATTATTCTTTGGAAGTGGGATATAAAAATTTACTTTGGATTAATTTTTGATATTTTTCTGATAAGTTTTATGTTTTTATGAATAGTAAAAAATACTAAATTTTAATTGAAAACAAATTTTTTCATAAAAATAATTTATGTGGATAAATTATATTATTGAATGGTTTTAAAGTAAAAATAGAATATATTTTTATCAGTTAATATAATTTTGTTCATTTTCATTAATTTTGATGTAAAAACATTTCAATCTTTTGCAATGTTTTAACTTTTAAAAACCCATTTTTCATTCCGACAACATGATTAATTTTAAATTAATATTTAAAAATATTTTTAATTTTTAAAAATTATTCTATATTTGGAATCTATGGGTCCAAATTATGTAAATAGGTTCCTTTTATTTTCAGGCATTATGAATAGTAACTTTAGTAAAAAAATAATTACTGTGGTTCAGGGTAAATCGGGTAATAAAAGAAAAAATAATATTATAAAATTAACCTAAAACCTATAAAAATCCTATTAGATGACTAAATTAGACACTTATCACCTATTATTAGAAATATAACCATTTAATGGACCATTTTACATGAATATGACATGAGTATTATTAAAAGTAATGAATATGACAAAATGTCACACTCTCATCTCTTATAAGTATAATAATTTTAATATAGAGATATACAGGTGATAAAATATATTATAAATAGTCCCTATATATCTAGAATAATTATATACATAATATTAATTTATTTATAATTTTTAGAGATCAAATAATTACCATTAATGATGACACAATAATGATGCATAAATTATTTGATAAATAGAAATATCAATTAAATGATATTAAAAATATTAAAATAAATATAATTTAACTTTATTAGTGACATAAAATAATTCTATAGATAACATAGAAATGTTAGGGACATATTGGAAGTATTTTTTTGAAGTTATCTTGTTGTTTTGATATTTTAAAACTGAAAATTTTGAATAATATCAAAATTGACATAAATGATTCTTTAAAATAAATAATATTTAGTTAAATGTTATAAAATTAATAAAAATATTATATTCCACCAAATTACTATTATAATGTTAAATATTTAATAAATTATCTAATTTGTGTTCAATTTTCATTTTATAGTAACTATATTAACCCTATACTATAGAAATACAAGAAGACACAGTAAGAGTTAAACTGTTTAACTTAGGGTTAAACCCAGAAGATAAGGTTACTTTTGTGAACTAAACTTGTATAGAAATAATTTTATAAGATCATTTATACCCATAATCATGTATTAATCTAAATAAATAACTTTTTAGATATTTAAAACCAAAAATAAATTTATAATAAATTAATATTTTAAGGTCTTCCAAAAGTGCCCATCACCCCTTTTATAAAAGGGCACCATTTCTTCTCTTTGATTTACAAATATAAATCCCTTTAATTAGGAAAAAACCTACCCATTTATCCTCAAAATTTCCTTAAATTCATCCTAGAGGCTATATCTTGGGAATAAATCCATTCTAAGGAGTCCTTTTTTATAAACCAAAAGGAGATACCTGAAAAAGAGGTAATTGTTTTATCACCACTTTTAAAGTTATTTTCTTCTTATACATCCTATTAATTTGTTGTTTACATAAAAAAGTAATAACTATAGTATCATATATATTATTATATATTGTTATAATTATTTTACAGCCATATTAATCCTTTTATCCATCCTACTGATAATAATATCACCATGTGTGTGTATATACGACTTACCGTCTCCACGCCGTGGTGTAATTTGTTATTCAACACTACTTTATTTGGATGAATATAATGATGATAATAATGGATATAAATGATTAATATAACATGATAATTATTATTTATAATTAATATACCATCCAATTTCATATAATTTAACCATCAAGGGAATGATACCGCCGCTCGTGCGTACGTATGACCTATCGTCTCCACGACGTGGTGAGATTCATTATCCATTTTAACTATTCAAGAATGATTATAAATTTTATATGATGAGTAAAAATAAAAATTATTAATCTTATATCATTATATATGTGAATAAAATACATCCTATGAATAACAAACATGACTTACACAACAAAACATACATAGGAAAACGATGCATTTAACACCTGAAACAATGATAATACTGAAATATTATTAACAAAATGATATAAGAGGATCATATATGATATCATAAATGTAGATATGGTCTTGGTATAATTTAATAACACACTTTAACCATTATAAAGGAGGTTAACACACCCTCAACTAAAGGAATTTACGAGGTAAGGGTTAATTTCACAATCTTATTATTATTTGAGGTTATTTTTATGTAAGTATCTATTGGGACATCTTTATCACCCATGTCCATGTTTCTTAAACTGTAATTCAATATATTATCGACAACTGTTTAAAGTCATTTCTACCCATGTTTTAATTTTTATAAAATGTTTTTAATGGAATCCTTCCATCATTTTCCAAATGAGGTACTTTATAACCTTTTTGACAAATTAAGGAAAGAATGTTTTTTAACTTACATGGAAAAAGTGGATATTTTCCACCATTATGAAGCCTTAAAATTTTAAAGATTTCCTTACAAGATTACAAGGTTATTTTCAAAATAAAAATTTTCTTTTATAATTACACGACTTCTAAATGATTTGAAATTAAAAAATGGATATTTATCTCAAAAGGGGTTTAATTAATTTATTATATTATTTTCACTACTTCAACATCATTTATTGGATTTTATGCTCTATTTATATTGATTTATTATTATAAAATATTCCATATTTTATTTAAGGGTTTATGATATATTTAACTATTCATGTGATATTTTTATACTATTCATGGTTTATGGTTAAAGTATTAACATTTAATATACTACTATTAATATGAATGTTTATTTTATGTTTTACACCTTTCATAAGAGGAATGAATTATAATTAGTAATTGATGGGTGAGGCCCGTGATAGACCCTCGATGAATCAGTAGGTCTCATGAGACAAAATAATGTCTTGGCATGAGGCCTTAATGATATGGTTATGTATGGTCTTGGAATAAGACATTGATGGTATGGTTATGTATGGTCTTGGAAAGAGGCCTTGACAATATGGTTATGTTGTCTAATATTATGTATTTCCTCATTATGAGATTAGTTATTGACATTACATGTGATTATTTATCTAGTATAATATCTATGCGAATGTTTAAATGGAATAATTATATTTATTATTGTCGTATTATTCTGAATATTGTGTTTAAAAGGATTGTGTTTTAGTTTTATACCTTGAATTAAATGTTTATTCTTATTTATGAAATATTCTACTGTATTGTTTACCCTTATTGAGCATTTGACCTCACCCATTTCTTATGTTTTATTTTCCTTGGATGCCAAGAAGTGTTTTATGTCTGATATATAGAATTAATCTAGGATAATAATGGATTTCTAAAATAAATTTATATATTTTATTTTATGCTTTGAATTTTAATGTAATGTTTATGTATGTAATCTATTTTCCATGACTACTAAAATGATTGGTCCTTCAGGATTTGATGTCTTGTAATCATGCAAATGTATTAAAATAATTCACTGACTCTTGGATTCTGAGGTCGGGGAGTTACAGTCTATTTTCATCCTCAATTTACATGAAATCTGCTTTTTCATAAGTCATAAAAGTGGCTTGATAGTCAAATGATTCTCCATTTTTCTTGGAATATTTCACTAGATCAAACACTACATGTTCTACAATAACACTAAAAATCATTCTACCTTAACACACATCTATTAAAACTTTTTTGATGGAAATAAATGGTCATTCTATAATTATGGGAACATCAACCTCTTCCTCCATATCTAGTATAAGAAAATCAGTAGAGAATATGAATTTTTCAACTTTGACTAAAACTTTAATGAGAATTCCCCTGAGATACATGACTGATCGGCAAGCTAGTTGAAGTGATACTCTCATTGTATTTAGGTATTCAAGTCCTAATTTTTGGAATACACTCATTGGCATGAGATTTATACTTACTCTAATATCACATAATGCTTTGTTGAAATTTCACGAGTATATGAAGCATGGTATTGAGAAACTTCCGGGGTCCCTTATTTTAGGTGGAATTTTCTTCTAAATTTCCACGATGAACTCTTTTTTTAATGATATAAATCCTAGGTATTACATAAATCTCTTACTAGAGATAATCTATATTAAGAATTTGGAATAGGCATAAATTTTAGAAATGAATTTATAAAAAGGAATGTTGATATGGAGTTGTTTAAAAATATCCAAAAAAATTCTTATTCTTTCCCTCTATTTCTCCTTGGATCATTCTATCTGGGAATGGAAGAGGGTATCTTTATAGTGGTGGTTCCAACTAGAAATATTCTTTTAAGTTATTATACTAGATGTGAACTTTATTTTTTTTAATTTCTTCTAGATTCTATAATTTACACTACTAGAAATTTAGACTATAACCATGGACCTACAACCACAATTTTATAGGTCTATGGATATAAATGTATTATTTCCATGATTTAATTAAACCTCTGTGGGTATATCCATTTTATATCACGACTGTCATTTTTTCCTAATCTATATCAGGCTCCTCCACCTCCCCCGATTCGTAACCCTATTACCACGTAGCCCTTCTCCTTGATGACCTCTCCTCCTCCTCGATAACCTCTCTCACAGCAGCACCCTCCCCCCTGACAACCTCTATCACCGTGGAACCCTCCTCCCCAAAGACCTCTCTCACCATGGCTCCCTCCTCCCTGATAAACTCTATCACCATGGCACCCTCCTCCATGAAGACCTCTCTCACCAAGGTGCCCTCCTCCCCAACGACCTCTGTCACCATAACTACCTCCTCCCCAATGACCTCTATCACCGCGACACCCTCCTCCCTGATGCTTGCAATCAACGCTTCCTTCCACAATATTTTATAGGTTTATTTATTATTTCAATCACACTCCTATTGTCAAGATAGATCACTATAGGATAAACGATCACGATTTCAATCACACTATTGTCTTCCAAAGATCTATTCTACTAAATTTTTCCTTTACAGAGAAAATTATCAATATTTATTCATTACTATAAAATAGAACCAATCCACCTTTATCATATTTGATATCTATAATAAGTTTTTTTTTTATTTTAGGTTATCTGTTAAGTACATCTTATATCCAAAAAACCAAAAAATGGAAATGTATATCTCATTTAAAGAAACGTTAGATACATTTTCCTTTTGATACCATTTAATCTTATTCTATGACCATTGAGTAAGATACTTATGAGGATATTTTTGTTTAGAACACTCCCTTTCATCATGAAAAACTAAAAAAACATTTTTTTTATTTTTTGGAAGATGTTTTAAGCTAATGATATCCTCATTTATGTGTCTCAGGTTTCACCTCTCGTTGAACCCTAGTAGCATAGTTAGAATCCTTATGTCTATATTCATCAAACCAAAAAAATAACCATTAAAATAATAAGATTATAATGGAAAAAATATCACCTATTTTTTGGGTTTTTCTCTCTCTAAAAAATCATTTCATGGTAGAAATCATATTGTATTTGTCTAAAATTTTCATAGTAAAAACACCTAATATTTTGTGTCATTCTCCCATTTCTAATAGCTTTATATTTTGGATATTAATATTATCCCAATTTCACTTTCCTCCAGATATTTTAGGCCCATATTTTGGCATGAGTTGTGGTTTTATACTCCATTTTATCACATTACGTATTATATTTCCCTTTTTTATGGTGACACACCTTTGGAATGGAAATACTATCTTTAGAAAAAACTCATGGGATATATTTTTCTTCAACTAGAACTTCTTTCTTTGAGTAACCAAATTTCATGTCAGGTTTAAAGAGTCATTGTCATTCATTACAATTACACCACCAAAACCTGACTTCTATATCATGTTCTTCATCCATACTAACCTATTATTTTACAGTATTTTCCAAACCATCATTGATTCAAACTCATTCCTCCACATTGAACTTGAGATCCACTCCTTTTCTAAGTTACCAAAAATTTCAATTTTCAATTTTTCAATCTATATTGTCATTTCTGATTTATCAACCTATTATTATTGTATATAGAGATTTAGGTTAGGAAATAATACATTTTCTTTCATGGTTTTATCCCTATATTTGTGATTTTATTGAAGGGATACCTCAAACAACACTTTCAGATCAACTCACCCCAATAAATCATTGTTATTACTATAACTATTTTCAATTAATATTCTATCAGTAACATTCACTAATCCATCTTAACCATGGTACCTAAAATTATAAACTCATTCCACTTTATACTAATCTAAAATTCTATATTCATGATGGTATTGGATGTTGTATGTTTATGATTCTTTTTAATTCCACATTGTTAGTTTTATCATGCCTTTGTTGTTATAATTTTTTCTTACTTTAACTTTTGATTTAAAATCACGATATACTTATACCAATATATTATAATGAAATAATGAATATATATACTACCAATACAATGTGTTATCCTATGGGAAATAGGAATTATTTTTGAAAAATAATTGAAGAACTAAAATCCAGAATGATGATGAAGTGTATGGAAAGATAACATTTTAACTGGATTATTCATTATGCTATCTTCATTTATTATTTATTGAATATATGATGCAATTTTTCATTGATGATATTATATTGAATCACATGCATACCAAGAATTGATTTAATAATGGTAATATAATGTAATTTAAAATAAATACAGGAACTATAGATTCAATAACATGGAAATGTTTTTCTAAGGCTCGTTCTCTTGAGAGAAATTTGAGGGCTTGTTTATGCTTAAAATGATATATTCTTCATTTAATTTTAAAAATGTTAGTTTATATGAGGTATAATTATTATATTTATGTGATATTAGTATTTTTTATTTGCCACTTGAGAGTATTCATTACTTTTCAATCCTCTTTCCTCCCCTAGGACAATGTCGTTCAATTTTGGGTTGGGTATAGAGAAGTTTGAGGGAAGAAGATAGGGAAAAATGTTTATTTTAGGGTAATTACATTATATTTATCTTAGGATGAGATGGGTAAGACATTAAGAGATATGTGGTATTGTTTATGAGATGGTTGGGTAAGTCTTAGTGATGGGATTACTGATAGATTATGGTTTTAATTTAGGCATTAGATATGATGTGTTAGATAACTGTTGGAATTGGGTTTCATACCATCTTACCTTATGGTTTGAGCCAACCATTTTATTTTGTTGCTTTCTTATTTTTTCTTTGGATTTTATATAGGGTATGTATATTAACTTACCTACATGGTATTTTCTTAACATTTTATGTCTTTTATAGATGGTAGAAAGATTGGATTTGAATTTAGTGGACCTGGCAATAGTGAATATTAACAGTTCATGGTAGTGTTGAACATGTTTGGTGGTTAGATCTTGGTAACCTAAGCTAATCTATACCCTTATATTTCCGTTATAGTTGTTCTTAGGTTCATGACTTAGTTTCCTTTTTTGTTAGGGAAATTATTTTCCCCCTTATACTTTTGTATTACTCTTCTATTCATTGATGTAATTTCTATAGGATTTTTCTTATAATGATTACTATATATAGGGGGTGCAGGTGTGTGGGGGGGGGGGGGGGGTTAGTGGGGGTGAAAGTGTGGGGGGGGGGGTAAAGGTTGGGGCAGTTGGGGTGAACTGGGTAGGGGAAGTGTGCATGGGGCAGGGAGGTTGGGGGGGGAGTGGGGGTACATGTGGTGGGGGGGGGGGGGGTAGTTGGTGTGAAGTAGGAAGGGGGGGGGGGGAGTGTGCATGGGGTAGTAGGGGTGACTAGGGGGGAGTGTGCATGGGATGTGGGGGTGCAGGGGGAGGGGGTGTCCAGGAGGGAGGGTGGGCGGGTGTCCAGGGGGAGGGGTGTTCAGGGGGGTAGGGGTTTCCAGGGGGAGGGGTGTCCAGGAGGGGGGTGTATAGGAGGGGGGGGGGGTGTTAAGGGGGTTGGGGGGGGGGGGGGGGGCAGTGTGTAGGGGGTGTAGGGGGGGATGTCCAGAAGGGGGGGGGGGCTAAGGGGAAGGGGGATAGGGGGGGTAGTGGGGTATAGGTGGGGGTGTATAGGGGGAGTGGGTTGGGGGGGGGGGGGTAGTGTGCTGGGGGTGTGGGGGTGCAGGGGGAGTAGGGGACATAGAGGGGGTAGGGGTGTAGGGGGAGGGGGGTTGTCTAGGAGGAGGGGAGGGATCAGGGAGGGGGAAGGGGGTGTGGGGTGTGGGGGTGCATGGGGAGGGTGGCTGTCCAGGAGGGGGGGAGGGTCCAGGTGGGGGGTGGGTGTCCATGAGGGAGGGGTAAGGGTTTCCAGGGGGAGTGGGTGTCTAGGGGGGTGTCCAGGATGGGGGTTCTCTAGGAGGGGGTGTCGATGAGGGAGGGTGGGGGTGTATGGGGGGGGGGGTTCTGGGGGTGTCTAGGAGGGAGGGGGGTGTCCAGGAGGAGGGGGGTGTCCAGGAGGGAGGGGTGTCCTAGAGGGAGGGGGGAGGGTGTACATGGGGTGTCCAGGAGGGGGGTTTCCGGGAGGGAGGGGGTGTCCCAGTGGGAGGGGGAGAGGTTTCTAGGAGGTAGGGGTGTCTAGCGGGGGTGGTGTCCAGGAGGGTGTCCGAGATTTAGGGGGGAAGGGTTTCTAAGAGGGAGGGGGTGTCTAGGAGGGGTGGTGTCCAAGAGGGTTTCTAGGAGGGGGTTTCCATCAGAGAATTCTTTAAAAAAAAACATAATAGGTCATTGTTTAAACATATAAGTTTTAATGTGGATGTTCTAAGTACACCAAAATAATCTTATGTGGTCATAGAAAGGTGTGACTATTCATGGTTTTTTATAATTTGAAACATTTATGAATTCCCTTTACCACACTATTTGTTATTATTTTTTATTAACATGTTATTGATGGTTACTTATTATCTTATTAAACAATACATATAATGTTAAGTCATTTTATTGATTATTTATTTAATTTATGTTTTTATACCTCATAATGGATAGATACTGGATGTGCAACATTGATCGGATCACTGATGAATTTCAGAAGGAGTTATTATATTTATTAGACTTTTTATTCACTAATGATTCAGATGGAGGATTGATTCGATTCCCGTGTTTTTATTGTGTTGGAAGACCATGGTTAACTCTTAAGGAAGTGAGTTACTATATCACTAAACATGGTTTCAAAAAAAATTATCATGTGAGGTATCACAATGGAGAAAAATCACAAGTGGTGAATGATATTGATTCTGCGGAAAGGATTGGTATGAAAAATCTGATTTCCAATCATTTTCCTTTTATTTCTGAGTACAACTCCTCTTGTAGACCAGTGCAATAGGAAATGAATACCAGAACACAATTTATTTTTATTAATCAGGATGATGTCATTGAGAGTGTCAGAAAGCTGATGGAAGATGAAAATACACTAGTATACCAGGCATGTGAAAAAATGAGAAAACTTGAGTTTTTAATGCATTATATCATGGGAAAACCATGTATGGATTTAGTAATACTTTGGTCAACTATCTACTTAAATTAATAAAGTATTTACTGCTTGATGATTCATTTATTCTAGAAAATTATTATATGGAATCAAAGTTGGTTGAAAATTTTGGATTTTCATCTATTAAGATTCATTCTTGACCCAAAGATTGTTGTCTATTTTGGAAAGAAAATGAAGAGTTGAGTCAGTGAAAATAGTGTGGAACATCAATGTTTAAGACTAATAAATACAAAACTCAATATCACATAACAAAGAAAGTTATGTAGCACTTCCCTTTAATTCCTAGGCTTCAAAAAAATTTCATGTCAGAACAAATGGAAAAGAATATGAGATGGCATAAAAATTAAAGAAATAAGGATAATGATGAAATAGTAAATCCTATAGATGGGTTGGGTTGGAATAAATTTGATAGGTTACATCCTGATTTTGCAGATGACCTATGAAATATTATATTGGGATTATCCTGTGATAGTTTCAACCCATTTCTGTAAATGCATACTGAACACAGTACTTGGCCTATATTCATTCACATTTATATCATTCCTTCATGGATGTGTATGAAGAAGCTATTTACCATCATGATTATATTGATATCTAGACCCACTTATCCTAGAAATTATATTTATATATACTTGTAGAAATTAATAGAGGAGTTAAAGGATCGTTGGATTGTTGTTGCACAAGCATACGATGTATTCAAGAAGGAGTGATTTATGTTTTGTGCAACTTTATTATGGATGATAAATGATTTCCCTACCTATAGAATTATGTCTGGTTGGAGTACTAAAGGGAAATTATCCTGACCTATTTGTATGAAAAATACACGTTCCCGAAGATTAAAGTTTTGACAAACTTTTAGCTTCATTGGGAATCAACGATTTCTACCGATGGGTCATTCATACATGAAAAATCAGAGACAGTTCGATAATGCCATCAAGACAGATGAGACACCTCAATGAATGTCAGGGAATGATTTTGTTAAAGAACTTGATGATTTGAATTATGTTATTGGAAAAAGTCAATCAAATATCATAAAGTGAAAACATGTTAATTCTAATTCCAATAGTAATTGGAGAAATAAAATATTATTATTTGAGTTTCTATATTGGTCATCAAATTTATTGCATCATTGTTTAGATGTAATTCATATTGAGAAAAATATTTGTGAGATATTACTTACTACTATTTTAAATGTCGAAGTAAAAACAAAATATGATTTATGATCTTGTCATGATTTGATGGGTTGGGGTATTAGAGCAAAACTTCATCCGGAGTTAATTGGTCAAAATAAGTGTAAATTCCCTATTGCCTATTATTTGATGAAAAAATGTGGAGAAAAACAATTTCTTCAGGTCTTGTAATGTTTTAAGGTTCCAGATGGTTATTCAAGTAATGTTTCAAAAAGGGTGAATATACAAGATGTGAAACTAAAATCTTTTAAAACCCATGATTACCATGTATTGTTACATGATTTGATTCCTATTTCCATTTGACATTTACTTTCACATAATGTTAGAGTTTTTGTGAGAAAGTTATGTCATTTTTATTGATACCTTTGTTCCAAAAGACTGAGCATAAGTTTTTTTTCATAAATTGTAGAGAGATGCAATGATTATTCTTTGTGACTTGGAGAAAAATATTGCACCATAATTTTTCACATGTATGTTACATTTGATTGTTCATATTCCCATAAAAGTTATTTTTGGTGGTCCTGTTTCGAGTCAGTGGATATATCCTATTGAAAGAATGATGTTTACATTGAAATCTTATGTGAGAAATAAATATCACCCTGAAGGCTCTATTGTGAAATGTTATTTAGCACATGAATGCTTGGATTTATATTCATCGTACTTGGATAACATCCCTACGAGTTCTAACCAACTAATGAGAACTGAAGATGAGCAATATGATACCATTGAGCCAACATTTCCTTCACTACCCCAAATAGGGGGGATATCTGGATCGTACTCATTGTTTAATTTAAGCATGGAAGAGTGGGAAATGGTTCATCATACAATATTATTAAACTGTGGTACGCTTGATGATTATATCAAGTAAGTAATCTAATAAATATGCATTTTTTAATTGTTTTATTTATTCATATCTTCTTAAATTTTAAATCTTTCATATTTGTAGAGAACATTTAGAAATTATAAAAAAGCGACATCGCTCTCTATCTATTAAGAGGAAGGAACTGTTTCACAACAATTAATTTTCTACTTGGTTAAAGTCAGAGGTAATAGATTTTTTTATTCTCATAACATAATCAGTTGTTTTTGTTTAATATTAGATGTTGTTATCTTTTAGGTTTAAACTATACCAATGAATGAAGTATTAGATGAAGTAAGAACATTGTCCTTTGGTCCAAACAATGTTGTACGTGGTTGTAATGAAATGGTTGTCAATGGATTTAAACTTTTTATAAATAGATGTGTAAAAAAATGGCAACACAACATGAATGTGTCATGATAAGTGCCACAATATATTGTTATACGAGTGCATCAGATAGAAAACCTTAGTCATAAAATATATCATATTATGGTGTTGTTGAAAGAATCATTTTATTGGATTACTATGCACATGGTCATGTCGCAATGAGGAAATGCAAGTGGTTTGATTGAATGACACAACAAGGAATGCATATTGATAACTGTGGATTTAGAGTGATTGATATGAACTGCTAGCTTGATACTGAGGAACCTTATATTCTTGCGTCATAGGATATACAGGTGTTTTTTGTAACTAAACCATTACAACAACAATTTGGTGTTATTATTGATGGCATTACTAGACATATTTTTGAAAAAGACATGGATGAAAATGATGTTGTGGATGAACCTGCTAATATTTATTTGAATGGTGCATTTGATGACATAGATGATTCAATTTCACCAACAAATTGTGAACCCAAAGTTGTCACAGAGCACACATAACGTTGACACATTTGTAAGTATTTACCTGACATTATCGTAATATAGTATGTATTTTTTATACTTCCATACATGATATCAAATTAACAAGTATATTTTAACATTTTTCATTATTTATATTTATTTTAGAATATTATTTTAAATTTCTAGGTCAAAATTTCTGAATATGATGATACTAGAAAAATAAAAGAATACAATAAAATGAACAATGTATGTATCCTTTGGCTAACACAGTATGTACAATTTATGTTTGAATAATATAGTCTTTAATATTATTTATCTTGTTATTGTTCATTTCATTTTATCATCTATGTTATTTTAGGCTAATTCATTGAGGAGACAGTTGGATTATACTACCGAGGATGATAGTATTGGGGGGGGGGGTACTGATTCTAGAGTTCAACCTACTACTATGCATCTTGAGTCACCATGAGGTCATCCTTCCATTATTCCACCTTCATATTATCCATACCAACCTTTTCCATATCCCTTTCTGCCCGCACCAACATCAAATGGTAGTTCTTAGACTCGCATCCCTTCTTATTTTCCATTCCCACCATCCACTGTACAGGGCACTAAGCCCCGATATATCCCACCACCATATCCATATCCATATCCACCCTCATCTATATAGGGTTATCCATTGGGTTTTATCCCTCCGTCATTAAACTTATCATAATCTACTATACAATGTACTCCTAATATAGATATCCCACCTACCACCGAGGCTACTCCCCCTCTAGACGCTGCACTTCAAGGTTTAGCAGATCCCCCATCTTCTGGTATGTGTTTAAACATTACTATTAGTGATTAATGATAAATTAATATATATAATTTTCCTTTATTTTTTTCATGATTAGCTCCATCCTCAACCAGACGACAAGGATGCACAAAAACACAAGAGGTTTGGAATCGAATCATGAAAATCATGGTTGAATACAATGATGACAATTAAATAATTTTAAAAAATGGTAAGAAATGTAAATGCTTTATGGGAACACTTTCTAGACAAAATAATATCATTCTGGTTCAACCAATAAGTTAGAGGGAAGTTGGAGAATAAATAAAGGACAATGCTTGGGCAGAGATTTGGGTAATTAATGTCAATCACCTCATATATATATATATATATATATATATATATATATATATATTAATTTATAATATTTTCATAACAAATATTTTTTCCAATGTATCTTGGATATAATTTTCCTAATGAAAAAAATGAAAAGGTTGAAAGGTTAATGGATTTAGGTGAAATGTGGTGAGCTTACAAGTATGACTTATATCTTGGTTGGAAAAAGAGAGTTGGTATGGAGATTAAAGAAGTACCGGTGATTAATGATTTCCCAATATAACAATACAAAGAGATGATCGACTATTGGAAGTGTCCATGGTTTAAGGTATATATATTTTCATTTATTTATTTGAAAATGATTTTTAAAGTTTAAATTACTAGTTTTATTTATATTAATGAAATTATATAATTATTTTTTATAGGAGAAATCAGATAGAAATAAAAGAAACAAGAGTGTAATGAAACACATTTATACTCACAGACACACTTCACTACCAGATCATGAGAAAGCTCAGGTAATTTAACATTTAAAATATTTATCTTTATTTAGTGTATTTTTTTATCTTCTAATTTTTATTTATTTCATTTTTTTTTTCAGAAAAGGCATTGAATATCGAGGTCCATGTTCCTCGCTCTACTTTTTTTGTACAAGTAGAAAAAAGAAATATGGTACTATGACAAATACTAACACTGAGAAGGAAATTGTAGGTCTATTTCAATTTATTTTATTTTGACTAAATTTAATTAATTATATTATTTTATCATTTTAATTTATTCTATATATCAATAAATAGAGTGCTTTGGAGGTGTTAGAAGAAAAAGAACCTGAAAATTTGGCCCGAACGATCATCTGTATCAGGTATTAGGAGATGAGCATCATGGCAGAGTGCATTGTCAACTTGGGAAGAAGATTGTACCATCTCAATACTAGTCTACTGACAATGTTTCTTTAAGTACCAGTTCTGGTTTGGTGAGAGTGGAAAAAATGAATTCCATAATCAAAGAAGTAAGTCAAAAACCAGAAAAGGTGTTAACTGAAAAAATGATGAAATTTATGTGTGCCCTTTCTGCTACACTTCCACCAGAAGAAGCTGAAATGGGTGATGCCTTTTTGATGTCGATGCATTCTAATAATGTAGATTCTTTAGCCGAAGCCGAAGCCAGAGCCCGAGCAAGAGCCAGATCCAGATCTGGAGCTAGAGCCGGACCTAGTGCCGATGCCGGTAGAGATGCTGATGCCGATGATGATTCTAGTGGTGTGAGAGGTGGTGATGGTGTTTCTGTAGGAGGTGTGGATAAGGGTTATCATGATTAGAATGATACTGATATTGAGACTCATTATTAATGTAAATTGTATTTTTGGATTGTTAATATGTGTAATTTTATTATGAAGTTCAGTTTGATTATTGTGATATTGAATTGTATTGTGATTTTTCTATCTATTTATATATATATTGAATTATTGTATTATGATGTATGTTTGTTTATGTATTAGTTAAGTTATATTATTATTATATTGAATTTTATCCTCCTCCGATGTGACCATCATACCGCATCGCCGATGCTGCTCCGAGGTGGCCCTTCTATCTCCTCTGGCGCACCTCCGATTGTATGTAGTTCAATTTTACTTTTTTTTCTAATTCTTTTCTCTTTCTACTTTTAGTTTCTACCCCTTGTTTTTCTATCCTTTAAATTTCTCCTGTAGGTAATCCCATTCCAGTTCACCATCAATTTGATGTTTTTTTCAAGCATGAAAATTCACTGTCATAGACTTATTTTCAAATATATAAGCTTCCATAAATTATTTTAATTTATTATTTTTAATTGCATTTTTTTCTATGATAACATGATATTTTTTTCCAAGATTTTTATAATTGGGAGATAGTTATATATAATCGAGTAAAAATGTGTGGCCATAATAAAGAGGCTAAAGAGTTGTGGAAATAGGTTGGATGTTTTTGGCATTATGTACTTTGGTGATATGCTTGGAATTCCATCCAACAAATAATGACATTATGCTATCTGGGGATAAGGTTAGTTCTTTAATTGTCCTTTTGATGTATATATTATGAGAAGTATGTATTTTATTTTGTTCATTTATATATTTCTTGTTTTTTTGGTTCCTTTGAAAATAAAGGACAACTTGGTGTTTGGGATTACAATAAGGTTTATGAAAAGACGGTGTACAGAAACATACACAGCTTCGTACTCAATAATATGAGGCGAGTTATATGTTTATTTGGAAATAGGGTCTTCCTATATTTGTTTTTATGAGATGCACATTTTTTTTTCTTACTAGGAAGAATCATGCGTGTTCTCTCACAAACACATTAACACCAATATCTATATAGAAAAACAAACACCAATTATTTTTTTAGACAGTATCAAAAGTGATCATTGATAAGTTCTATAAGCAGTGCTGTCAAACATAGCCTTAATAATATACTCCCACCTCAACTATGTATGTGCTGCTTAAAAACTGGTTGAACAATTTGTGATAGGTTTAATTGAAAAAATGGTGGATCAATATATAGCACATCCTCAGATGGAACTATTTATTGCACTGACATAGAAACTAGATTGTCGACATATTTCATGGACCTTAACCCTAATGACAGGGGGGTGCAGGCTGAGAGGGGAGGGGGTGTGCAGTGGAGGGGGTGGATGGGTTGTGAGGGGGTTTTCATGGGTTGTGAAGGTGTGTGCAGGGGGAAGGTATCTACTTTGATAATTATTATATATGACAATATTTGTATCTTTACAGTTAAAAAATGTTTACTATAGCACTTTTACTTGTGGTTATTCTTCTTTAAAATCTATAATACATGGAAATTTATTAGTATGTATTGTTAATTTTAAACATTATTGTATATGAATATATACACGTTGGCTGATTTTATAGGCGGTCAACTCCTAGATTATTACCTATTATTCAAAAATAAAATTCCAAGTAAAGAAAGAGCTATATTTTTTTGAACTGTTTTTAGTGTGGTATTCTATATTTTTTTACATCCATATGTCACAGATAATTATTAAAGTCTACATAGAATACGTAAAGAAACCAATAAGGCACAAATAGACCCTTTCTGACTGAACATGTTTTACCTTTTTTCTTCTTTAGGGATTTTATATAGCTAAGTTAGATTATCAGGAATTTCTTGGTTTAATTTTTCTTATATAAGACGTTATAGCATTGAAGTATTGTGTTCTTTACATTGTAATTAGTAGCATTTTCATATATATTTTTACCAGCTCTTGAATGGTATTGTTTACTAGAAATTAATGTATAAAATAAAATGTCTTACATATTATTAGGTTCTGGTTCCATAACATTAATATGCAATTTCAATACTAGTTTGAAGGATGTCCAGGAGGGGGGGGGGGGTGTCCCGGAGGGGATGGGGGTGTCCAGAGGGTCTGTCCAGGGGGGGTGTCCAGGGGGGTGCAAGGTGGGTCAGCAGGGGGGTCTGTCCAGGGGGAGTGGGGGTGTTCAGGGGGGTGGGAGGTGGGTGGGTGTGTGTGTGGGGGGGGGGGGGGGTATCCAGGGGGTGCAAGGTGGTCAGTAGGGGGGTCTATCCAGTGGGAGAGTGGGGAGGGGTGGGGGGTGCAGGTGGGGTGGGGGGTATTGGTGGGGTGAAGGTTGGGGGGGGGGGCAGTTGGGGTGAAGGGGGCAGGGGGGAGTGTGTAAGGGGTAGTGGGGTTGAAGGGTGCATTGGGGGGGGGAGTGTTCAAGGGGAAGGGGTTGTGGGGTGTGTGGGTGTAGTGGGAGGGGGGTAGTAGGGGTGTAGGTGGGGGGGGGGGTGAAGGTTGGGGGGCCGTTGGGGTGAAGGGGGAGGAGTGTGTAGGGGATAGTGGGGTGAAGGGGCAGGGGAGGGGTATGGGGTATGGGGGTGCAGGAGGGGGGAGGGTCTAGGGGGAGTGGTGGTGGGGGGGGGGGGGGGGTTGTACAGGGGGTGGGGTGGGGTGTCAAGGGGGAAGGGGTGTCTAGGAGGAGGGGTGTCCAGGAGGGGGGGTGTCCAGGGGGTGAAGGTGGCTGGGGGAGAAGTGTGTAGAGGGTGTGGGGTGTGGGGGGGAGGGGGGAAGTGGGGGTGTGGGGGTATAGGGGGAGGGGGGCTGTCCATGAGGGGGGTGTCCGGGGGTGGGGGTGTCCATGGGGGTGTCCGTGGGGGGGGGGTGTCCATGGGGGTGTTCAGGGGGGGGGGTGAAGGGGTTGGGGGGAATTGTGCAGGGGGAAGGGATGGGGGAAGGGGGGTGTGGGGGTGCTGGGGGAGGGGGCTGTCTAGGAGGGGCGAGGGTGAAGGGGGCTAGGGGGGTAGGGAGAGGGGGAGGGGTGTGGGGGTGCAGGGGGAGGGTGCTGTCTAGAAGGGGGGGGGGGGGTTGGTTGTGAATATATGTAAGTGAAGGATATCAAAAGAGAGTTTGGATTCCTTTTTTTGGCTTCCTGATGGCTTTTATTTTTTCATCATTTGTTGATTTTGATGACTTGTATTAGTATGTAGGATAGGGATTCATGCTATGTAGAGAACCAGAAACAAAACATAGCCGATTCAATTGATTTGCTTCCGTGAATTACAACTGAGATTGACATGAATATAAAATTCATGAGGTAATGGTTATTTTATACCATTTTTTGAAAAACATTAGTAACCATTTCTTGTGTTTTTAATCAAATTTACTTGGTATACACCATGCTTGTAGAATTTATGATTTTGAGTTTACTTCTGAGTGTGAAATACTTGATCTTCTGGACATTTATCTGTATCATAGTTGGATAGTTGATCCCCAAGTATGCACGTTTTAATCCTATAACTTTATATTTTTTTAGAGAAAATATTTTATACATTCTCTAAGTTTACAATTTTCCTTTTCCATTTTTTTCTTTCCTTTTCTTAATATGCATGTTTTCATGTATATACATGCATGGGGGTGTCCAAGGGTTTCCATGGGGGGTTTCTAGGGGGTGTCTAGTGGGAGGGGGTGTCTGGGGGGGTGTCTAGGGGGAGGGGGTGTTCATGGGGGTGTCTAGGGGTGTTTAGTGGGGGGTGTCCAGTGGGGGGTGTCCAGGGGGGTGTCCAAGGGTGGTTTCTAGGGGGGGGGGGTGTCTAGTGGGGGGTGTTTAGGGGGGTTTCTAGGGGGGAGGGGGTGTCCAATGGGGTGGGGTGTCCAAGAGGGGTGTCCAGGGGGTGTCCGAGGGGGGGGGGGGTGTCTAGGGGGGAGTGGGGGGTGTCTAGGGTGTTTGAAAAAGGGTGGATGGGGGGGGACATGGGTCTGTATACGGGTGGGGGATGTCTAGGGGGGATCAAGGTGGGTCTATCTAGAGAGGGGGGGGGGGTGCGGGGGGGGGGGGTCTGTTTAGGGGGCTATCCAGGGGGTGAAAGGGGGGTCTGTCTAAGGAGGGGGGTGTTCAGGAAGTGAAAGGTGGGTCAGTAGGGGGGGTCTATCAAGGGAGGGTTCATGGGGGAAGTAGAAATCCTTAAACATGTTAGCAACACTTGAATCATATTCTCAGACTGTCCTTCAGTTTTCATGTGAAAATTCTTACTCAAGAACACTTGGGAGGGTGCAAGGGGGAGGGGGGGGGGGGTTGTGGGGGGAGTGGTGGTGGTGGTGGGGGGGGGGGGGGGGTTGGGGTATTTTTTGTGACATGGGATGAACTATAGCCAAAGTATTAAACTATGGCTATAAGGATTTAGCCACGGTTTAAAACTGTGGCTATAGGCCCTATTTGACTGAAAGTTCTGCCATGGTTTTAAACCATGGTAACAGCCCTATAACCACACCAATACCAGCCATAATCCATTGAACCGTGGATATAAGCTATGGCCATGCTTTTTGGACTTATATCCATGGTTTAAAACCATTTCAATATGCTAAATTTCTAATAGTGTTAACAACTTTGTTTTTGGTCTCATCACTATCTTCATTGATGAATGTAAAATTTTATTCAAGTTTTTATCTTCTTTTCCAAGCCTTTTTATGGTTGTTGAAAGTTTATATCTTTTCCAATTCAAATAACTAAAACTTTATCCTCTTCTATTGGGGTTGCATTAGTGTTACTAGGTTGTGTACCTGATTGTCAGTCCAATAACGTCTTAGAAATATTCCAAACTTGGTGGTCAAGGTTAGAGAGATCATACCTTTGATTTTTCATCTCTATTTATTGGGTATTAATTTTTTGTTATGATTTTTGAATGAATTATATCAGTATATTTTCTAAGTTTTACTACTGATGTGGGTCTTTTTGTTGTATGGGTAAAGATTGATGAAATATTTGTTGACAAGGAAGTGGAAAATACTAGGACCTAGGGGTATATTTTGAAATGGGAATGGTTGTTGTGGTCCTCAAGTTAGATTATGATGTGGGTACCCAAATTGTCCACAATTTTGTAATGGGGCTCAACCACTCCTTTATTGATAATAACCCCTATTAGGTTTTTTTAAAGGTGGAGGCAGTGCCTCTAAAATTAAAAAGCAACCAAAAGAGAGTATCCAGAAAGATAACATGAAACATGGAAAAACCCAAGGAAAAAAACTATCTACCTATATTTTTCATTAACCCGGCAGTTAGCTTTCTCTCTTGTTCTTGAATTGCATGCCATTCTTCCCGTCCATGACCCCAACCCCCACCTCTTGACCTTCCTCTACTATAAGGAAGTGCTTGTAGCCTTTCTAAAAGTGTCTCAACATCGGTGCTGTCAGAATCAGAGTTGTCTTCATGCTCTTTGTGTTCTCCAGAAGAAGCAACCCCCTCAACTGAAGTAGTCTAGACAAGGGTCTCCTGAGTCTCATCGGGAGAACCTTGAGTGGTATCCTGCATCTTAGAATCATCATCAATGTGTTGACCAAATAAAGGGGTTCCTGTAGTTAATACAGCATATGAATTTTCCTTCTTGTAAGAAATGAGTTGAAATCCTTCACTATCCACAGGGGGTTTTGAAGAAGCATGGCCAGGATTAGAAACAATGGGAGAGTCAGTTTCTAATATTTTCTTACCCTTTCGGATATCTAAGGCAATCATCCCATCATTTGAAGGTGGATGGTGGGCTTCTTTTTGAGTTACATCTTTAGTCTCTTTTCCAGCTTTGGAGTTATCAACATGTCCTAACAATTTTGGAGGAGAAATTTGAGTTTGCTACAGATTCACACATTTTACTTGAAATTGAGTATCAAAATTTTGCAAATTCTCCTCTTCAAAAAAGATGGCAACCTAAGATTTTGACTTTTTCTCAAAAGTAGAGGCATAGATTTGACCTTTCTCATCAACTGTAGGATGGAAAACATCCTCAAGAAAAACTCCTTGCACTTTTTTCTTATCAATAGGAATGAAAGGTCCATCACCACCCTTAAAATTTGGCTTCCGGACATATGTACTTTTAGTCCTTTTAGGACAATTGTCCATATCATGTCCACGCGAAGCACAATAGCTTCAAACAGTTGAAAGCCTACAGGTAGACGAGTCATGAACTATAATGATACAATCTTTTCCGAACTTTCTCATTTTATAATAAATGATCTTCAATTCAATAATGTCATCATCAGTTGTAAGCATAACATTATCAACCAGAGTTGATCCCAATTCAACCTCAATAATGAACCGTGCATAGTGACCAAATCGAGCCACTTCTGTTTCCTTGTCAATTTTGATAGGAATCCCAATTGACAGAGCAATATCATACAAAATTTTGGGGTGCCAAAGAATCCAATTCAACCCATACACGCTTACCCAAATTTGTGTGGTGGTGTTACCAACCTCAAATGGATTAAATTTTTTATCCCATTCCTTGAGGTGAACAATCCCTGGTTTGAGAGAAATGGAACCAAAGCCCCAAGATGAAATTTTCATTTCCTCTATGGGGAAGAGCATATGAAAGTATCCTCTTCATAGAAAGACACATTTCCAGGATGTAAATCCCCAAATTGACGAAATACGTTCCTTAAGTTCATCAATTTTTAAAGGTTGAGAGCCTTTAGGAAGAAATAATCGAGCAATGATTGAGAACTCACCCATATTAAGCCGCTCAAAAATAGCGTCATGATCGACGTTGATGTGCGCAACGTTTCCCTTTATTCGGATAGATGAGTCAGGTACACCTTTGAAGCAAGAAAAGGATCGATTCAAAAAGGCCCTTCCACATGAGCATGTCCTGCCTGAATCTTATTCTCTAGGGTCAAATCAGAGGTCATGTTGGTGTTTCTAGTTCCTTCCCCGACCACTCCTACACATGTGGCCTTCTGGATATTGGCCATAATTTCATCATTAAAAGAACAAATTCGGTCCAGTCTTGCAGCAGCACATGCATCAGGCTTAACCGCTACTACCACTGACTCCATCACACCATGCCCACCCATAGATCTAGGCCATGCCAAAAAACCTCTGTTCGCCACTAGGTCACCACCATCACAACCCTCTGCAACCGTTGGTGCATGCCTTGCAACCACAGAAATCGGTGCCGTGACTCCATCGTACGTTGTCGCGAGCTCGCCATCAACAACTCGAACAACATCAGGCCATGCCGTTCCTCCGTTCATCTCCACGAGGTCGCCATTTTCGTGACATGATGCCATCTCCGCACTCTGATCAACCAAGGAGGTCGGTACCGCATCTCCACCGGACACCATCGCGCGCTCTCCATTAGGAGTACCATCCTCAAAATCAGGCGATGCCACAGATCTGGGAGCCCCGATTCTGAAGAACTGGTGGGTGTCAAAGTGACCAGGGGGAAGAATGCCCATCACCATACCCTAATCCGCCACTGGTTTAGTGAGAGAGTGAGCAACTTATCTCATCCCGTCAAGAGGACTAAATCAAATCCAATAACCCCTATTAGGTTGTTCCTATTCTACCGGTCTTTATGGGAAGAAGGGTTAATGGAATTGTTGAGGTTGTTGATTATAAATATCATAATTATAATCATGAAGTTTTGTTCTTCCATGCTTTATTACAAGTATTGATATAGATATGGTCTCCACACATCTCACAAGAATGATACTCCATTATAGGATTAGGTGGTGGTAGCGATAGAGATGGTAGTTGAAAATTTTCAATCTTTTTCACAAGGGTTTAAAAATGGCCTATAAGATGGGTGGTTTCTTATAATTGGTGAATTAAGCATTGAGGAAGTCCTAAATTTCTATTCCATTTACTATCATTGTTTATTAACTCATGAATAAGTGCTAAATCAAATTATGGTGTCCTGAATATTAGTCCTCCATCAATGGAAGCATCAACCACAACATGTTGAGTGGGTAGTAGTCTCTAGTAAAAATTATGAAGATGTAGCCAAACATCAAGTCTATGATGTGGGAAATTTCAAGTAAATTATTTAAATTAATCCCAAGAATCCCATGCTGATTCAACATACTCTTGATCATTGTCTTGTATTTCATTCCAGAGCTTCCATGAAAATATGGGTAGGAAATATTATCTATGGATTGTTTTAGTTAATTCAACCCATGATGTGATGGATTTAGAAGCCTGAAACTTCATCTGGTCCTTGGATATATCACACAAGGAGAAGTAAAAAACTTTAATACAATTTTAATTAGAAGAGACTCCTTGGTTTTAGAAGTTGTTGAAGGCTTAAATGAAATTTGAGATGCATTTGTTTGAATCTTCGCTTTGAAGTCTGATGAACTAGACCATGTTCTAGATCATATGAATGGGTCCATGATTAATTTCAATGGTATGTTTCTAAATAGAAGGACATAAAATTTTGGTCACAACATCACTAATGGAAAGAAAATAGTATTCCATAATAGCATGGTACAGAAGAAAAGGTCACTCTCCCTATTGTTCAAGTGGCACATATTGGGAGTTAGAGGGTATGAGAGCCATCAAGTTTTTTATCTCAGAAATTTTTAAGCATCATTGTGAATATATATATATATATTGATCTTATTATTGAAATAGAAACTATTCTTGTGTGTTCAGAATCCTCAAATGACTCAGAGGGGACTGAATGATACACTAGATGAACAACATGGATGAAGGAGCTAGTCTATATGTGAAAATTATAAAAGTAAATATGAAGGAGTTCATAGGGTGTGATTAAATCCTAGGTTCATAACGAAGGATATTACGTGGAATCAAAAAGAATGACTCCCCAAAAATAGTGCCAAAATTTTACTAACCCATGCAACATCGTTGATTCCACACAGGCGTGATCTGATAAGAAGTTTATATAACCCAACTATAACTACTATAAAGATATGAATAACATTGGTAGTTCGGGATCAAACCCATAGGGAAGAGCTGGAAATGGATGGTGACCTAGTAATTGGAACCTAACAGCAGATTCCTCTCATGATTTTGAGAGTTAGGTTTTAATATAATGAATTGGATTAAACTTGAAGCTAATGAAAGAAAGGGTTCATGATCAATTTATGGGATCCTACACATAGGATAACCCTAAATATAATATGAAAAGGTATATTGAGTTAAAATACATAGTTTTTCCTAAGTCGTAAATTTAGTCTTGGTCTAGAAAATTGGTTCTACCCAGATAAGCAACAAATCTTTGGTCTGGATTGGTTTCTAATCGAGATTCATTGGGTGCAACTAAAAAAATAGATAACATATCAAACTATTGGTCCTATTTTTCTCTATTTCAATTAGGTTAGGTTCCATCCCTTATAATCTCATTATCTGGAACATGAAATGGAATGAAATATTATTTAATAAATAAAATAATTCCTTATCTTATAAATTACCTAATTTTTATTTGGGAATTAATTAAATCATTGATACCCCTAGTTTTGAACCCTATCCCTTGGTGGTTTATCCGCACATGGTAATAGTAGTTTTAACCATTAAAATAATCAATGAAACTAAAGAATACATTGATTTGGTTTAATAATAAAATAACACAATTTAAACAACACTAAATTGAATGTAAATAATAAATTCATGGTGGATGTTGATACATACATGACTCCTATATTATATTAGAAATTTAAAAACATAGTATAATTTTTTTGCATCCTTGAAATCATTCAATGAATCCTTATTCATATCCTAGAGAAATTAAAACAATGAAATGGTGATATCAAATTCTCAGTAAGGGATACATATCTTGGAAGCTATCATGAATAAATAAGGCATAATCAAGATGGAAAAGTAGATAATAAAAAAACATTCCATTCAATCAATAAATTGAGTTAAAAATAAATCCACAAATCATTTCAACATAAAAATCACATGGATAATGCAACTGAATTATCAAAATAGGAATTGAACTATTTTGGACATTCATGATCTTACAATCAAGGCCTTGTCATATATATCATGAATACTACCATCAAGGCCTCAACTAAGACATATTAATAAATTGGTAAGTGTAAACGAGTTACCCATCTAATATGAAATAGATAATGTCTTCTCTCATGAGACCTATCAATTTATTAAAGGGATATCTATAACCAATCCCCACCCATTACCTACACTACCTATGAATTCCTCATATATTGAATGATCATTGAAATTCATTCTCAAAATTACTTATAAATCACTATTTATTCATATTGAATCAAGAATATAGAATATTTCCCATTTAAATGAAATAACATTCTTAATAAGATTTATTTAAATGAGACTATATAATTAAATGGTATACAATTATGAAAATATCAAAGTAGTGTAAAGAATACCATATAGATCTATGAAACTTAAAATATAGAAATGAAGAAGAAAATAATGTCCAATGAAATGATAGAGAGTGATTAGAATTGTGATCATGAAAAAGTTAATGAACACAAAACCATGAACCATTAAAGGAATAAAGAAGACCATAAATTCATAAAAAAATATTTTTTTAGTAAAACCAATCCTATCTAATATATAATGAAAATATAAAAAAACATTATAATTAAATTCCTTGTAACTTTTTGTAAGAACAAATCTATAAATAAATTTCAATTTTTCTTCATTCCTTTAAGAAATTAATATCCTATTATTTTGATGAAATTTTAAATAAAAAATACTAGAATATTGATTAAAATATTTTATTTGAAAATAATATAGAAACTTGTAAAGTAATATTTAAATTAGTGAACAGTTATAAAGGCGATAAATTCCATTAATTTGGTAAATGTTTAAACAAATATTTCTTTCACACTTTCGGTAAAACCTTCAAAAGAAAATTATTCAGAGATGAAAATAATATTTCTTTTAAATAATTATAAATAAAGATAAATATGGTTGAAAATGAATTAAAATAATTATTGGAGTATATTTAATAACATTATTTAAACATTTAAATAACCTCTTTATATAATACAATGAGTTTCAAGGAAAACATTAAAACATGATTTTTAAAACAAATTCCCTTATATTTAACTTGTTAATTCTTGACCCAAAAAGAGAATAGATGGAATATAAACAAGTAAAAACCAAAAAATAAACCAATTGGAAGAAAATATATGGGTTTTAAGATATCTATATCATATAATTTTCCCAAAATAAATCTAAATATAAATATTCCCGAAATAATATGAGATTGTAACAGAAATCCCTTACCTTGGTTCTCCTCTTAGACATACATGTTTGATACACCTATTTAATGAATTTAAATTTATTAAATAATTTCATAAAAACATTATTTATTTGTACTAAAATTTTTAAGGTCCTTTTATAATCATTCTATATTCATTCATTTAATTTTTCTTTCTTATATCGACCACATAGGGCTGTTCGGTCAATTTCTGCAAAATTACTTCGGTATATTTTCGATGGGTATAGGTGTTATTAAATGGTTCTATTATCTAAATTTTTTTAATAATTTCATGAATATTATTTTTATTCATTATATTCAATTTTTTAATTCCATACATGGAGATAATAGAAAAATTAATCACGTCACTTTGTGGAGGTGGTAATCTACACATACACACGAGAAACAACATCATTTTCCAATAGATGTAAGTGTAAAAAGGTAGATGATATATTAGGTTTCTAGATTCATAATTGTTTCATTAATATAATATATATTCATTAATTACATATTTATAACCATCCTTTTAAATTAGTGATGAAAAACAAATTATACCGCTTTATAGAGACGTTAGGTCTTACGTATGCATGAACAATATTTTCATTTTCCATAGGATTAAAAGGAGATATAAAATGGATTTAAAATTAAAATTAAAATATCCTAGTATGGTTAATATACTTTTATAATAATTTTAATATGGTTATTGATGATTTTGAGGTTGTTTAAGAATAATGAAACTTGAAAAGGCTTGGTAATAACATATACCTCTTCTTTTGGTAACCTCATTTAGATTACACATTAAGCCTTCAGGAATTAGTATTTTTGGGAGAAAAAACTAGGATTTGGGGTGGGATTTTGGGAAGTAAATTTTTTAGGTATTTTTCAAGTTAATTTCCTCAAACATTATGAATAAGAGTGGAAATGGGTTTCCCTTTTATAAGTGAGGTGGGCGTAAATCTTGGAAATAATTAAAATATTATTATATATTATACTCCTTACTCAAGTAAATTGGATCAAAATTATCAAAATTATAAAAATTTATAATTTTAGAGGTATATGGTAAAAATATGATCAACTAATAGTATTTATAAATATTTTTAGGTCATTTTAACCCTTATCGTTTTAGTTTAATACCCTCTTAACCCATTTTAACCTTTACTGTAGTAATGAATTTTCATCTTGATTACAATTAATTATGTACAAAATCAAGTTGAAATATTTAAAAAATAGGTACATGATTAATTTAAATTTGGAAACCATTTTATAAAATTCAACTTCTATAAGTGAAAAAGTTAATATAAAAATAAATTCCAAAAACATGATGATTTTTTTTGGAAAATACATTTTTCAAAAAGAAGATGAATTTATTCTTACTATTTTCATAGTAATAATAATTAGATAAATGTAAATTTATTTAATTGAAAATATAATCTAATTTTTTTATTAAAATCAATCATCAATACATATTATTTTACTTTATAAATACATTATGCACTTAAAATGTTTTTTTTAAAAACAACTCCTTTTAGTTTCAAATAATTTTATCATTATTTATAACCAATTGATGATAAATGTACAATTGATAATATGTGTTATAAAAAAATACTATCAAGAAAATTAATTTATTTAGATACAAAAATTTAAATTATTCATTAAAATTCATTTTTATAATTTTTTTTCAAAAATTCGTTCTAAGTTTATTCCAATATAGAAAGTTCAAAATCAATCTTCATTTTATAAAATAATAAATTTTTGGCAATTAAAAATTAAAATGAACATTTAATTATAGTTTCTTTATGATAACAAGGTCACTTACTATAATTGAATCTCTAGTGTTAAATAGTTACTTCAAAAAATCTATCAAACTTAGAAACCTTATGCCACTCTAGTTTATTATTACATAAGATCATAATAATATTATTTACCCCTAAAGACATTGGATTTAATCTTAAAAAACCATTATAAAATCTATTTTACTATTATTTATCTTAACAAATTTCTAAATATTTAATATATTCAACTTAAAACTTCTAAAACATTTCTCCATCCTTATCAACTCATCTCTAAGCATCCACATACATCTCAAATCAACTCAAAAACAACACTGAAATGTATTTAATATCACATAAGCTTTTGATAAAATGTAAAACATAATCATCTATAGGATTCAAATTTAGTGGGACTAGATGAATTATTCTATAGGTTGATTCATTATAATTTTTTAAATATGGTAAAATTGATTAGTTTTTTGGTACATATGTTGAGGTTTCAAGGATGAGAAATAAAACATCATTATGATTGCACGATGATTATATAGAGAACCATGGTGTTATAAGATTCATTATGAGGCATGATAAAGGTTGTTTGAGATGGGATGATCATATGTTGGGAGGATCAACACATGATTTATGTGGAATCTAGAATTCCCAGTTCTTGGGAAATAGTACAAGGGAAGTCATATTGTTGGGAGTAAACCATTGACTATTTCGGGGTATGAACCTCAATTCAAGTGAGTTTTGTAAAATGTAAGGGATGAAATTTCTGGTAACCTTGACATTGTTAGCAGTTGATGATTCTCATTGGGAATTGGGTAGGAGTGATTTATTTATATCTAGTTATCACATCCGGTGACTAACTAGATATAGAATTTGGATATCAGGTATTTTGATTCAATAATATAATAACATTGAAAACCCTATGGTATAGGGAATAATATTGAACATTTCATGTATGACTATAGTGATGTAAGGGTTCTTAGTGGCGTGATACTAGTGGGTGGTTTAGATGACAAAAAGATTTCATTGTATAGAAAGATCTGTATCTATCTGGTTCCTCAATGAATACTAGATTTTGGATTCTCATATAGTGTTAGGTGAAGAAAGTGTGCTAAGAAACTGACTTGGAGTAGAATTTTATAATTATTTTAAAATGGATTTTGGTTAAGGGTGTGTTGGTTCCCATGGATATGGCATGACAACTAATGATCTTATTTTATGTTTTTGTCACTCTATCAGACTAAAAGTTATGGTTAGACTTGGGTGGGGATGTTTGAGTGTCTATGTGGTGCCACATAAAGTTTAGGCATCGTATTTAGGTTGATGAGTAAGTGTGTTGGAAGTTTTTTCATATGTAAATTGACACTTTGATATATAAATCATAGTGGGTGAATAATTTTTGATAAAAAATTATGCTTTGATGATCAAACTAGGGGTTTTAGGAGAAAATCCAGTGTATTCGTATTTAGTGGGATAAAAATTGGACCACATCCAACTCAGTTTAGAATTGTTAATAAGTGGTATTATTAAACTCTAATTGAATAAATGTAATTTAGAAGAATTCTATAATAAATTATTGGGTATGAGAATCCATATAGTGGAAATTTTGTGATTAATTATATCACTATAGGTTAGAAAATCTAGAGATAATTTGATTTTTCTTTGGATTCAGATGTTGGGTGAGTTTAAAATTCTATATTTTGAATGAGTCATTTATTAATGGTCATAGTTTGGGGTTTTTTGATGTATAAATTGGTTTAGGAGGTATGTCAGGATATTAGATAAGGTTAGGAGTATGGTGGTGATGCATTCATGTGCTTCAACACCCATGAGTACCCGATGGTGGTGGACTGAGTACCTGATGAGTACTTGGTGGTGTTGACTTTCTATCAGCTACCACGAGTTACCCAATGGTAGGGTACCGTGTTTCCAAATGTGTACCCATAAAAGTGGTATCTCTTTTTAGGCGATCATCAAATTACCCATTTTTAGCACATATTATCCTTTTAATAAATTTTATGTTTGATATAATGGATTCTACAAATTAGAATAATATTTCATGTGTAACACAAAGGAAATGAAAATTACTACATTAATATAAAATTACATAACAAGGATGAATACATTTAATAAGATCATTACAAGTATAATAGGGCAATAATAATAGGTATAAAAAATTATTATAAGGTTGAAATATCCATCATTATGATCTCCCATTAGGATAATTCCACCAAAGATAATTATATGATATAATGGACCGAAGGGATTAGATTTTTATTTGTATTTCTTGATAATATAATTTTTAAATTAGGTTTACAGGGAACCATTACATGATCCATATGACAACATGCACAAATCCTAAATTACAAGGCTAAGATTCCAAGAGGGACTATCTAATAAATCAATTTAATGGCCCATATACACTAGTATAATACCTCCTTGGTACTTCTTCATGTGTGAATCAAGACCACCACCATGACGTTTCTACCAACTTATAGTTACCATGTGCATAATTACACTGGCCAATGGTGTGATTGCTATATCCCTACTCAAATCCCTAGGTTTGATTTTCTCTACCTTTTTTACTTCTTATACTATGATCTATCCACTCAAGGATTCTCTAGTTAAGTGGTATGAACTACTTTAAGGACCATATGACCTATTTCTTGAAGGTGTTTGATGTCCCAAAGGACATAAAACCCAAAGGTCTATTTTTGTGCCTCGAAAGATGATTCATGATGAATAATAATACTTTTATAGTAAAAAAAAGTATATGCACTTCTATAGTGCTAAATTATTTCTATAGTTCTTGTAAAAATTCACATCAACCTGGATTTGAACTCATGTCTGATGTAGGATTACGGGAAGCCTTTAACACAAGGGTAAGCCCCCAACTGCATAAATGGTGTTGTAATTTATGGGGGGAAATCAGAATATTAAAGTTAATCATTATATATATGTTAAAGTATCCATTGGATGTAGATGTTATGAGATCCCTGAAAATAAGAAGAGAATACATTATTAGTTATTTTGAAAAAATTGATATTATGTTTAATTAATATTCATTTTTTTAATTTATGTTTATTCAAGAAATATTTATTTTACAAATGAATTCTTTTCACCAAAATATATTATATAATAAAATTATATAAACACTATACATATAAAATTATTAATTTTACATTATGACAAAAAATATGTTTTATTTATGGGTTAACTATATTTTATTAAAATTATTTCATATTATGATTTATTTAGAAAAATATATAATTATTATGTATTTTTAAATTTGATATTTAAATTAATTCTATGAATTATTATTAAAATTTATTATTATGATAATATTAGATATAATTTTATCAAGATATAAAAAAAGAATATGGTTTTTCATTTGAAAAAGAAATATTTATTATTTAAAAAAATATATTATTTTAATATACAATGAGTTTTTATTTTAAAAATTTATATTTAAAATTTTTTATATTTATTTTAATAAGTTGAATAATATTTTTTTAATCTTGATGCAAAATTAGGTGGAGTATATTTTGTTAAACTTTTAGAAAAAAAGATATTATATTATGTTTTAAATTTGATATATAATAAACTTTTTTATTACAAATTTTTGTATAACCTAACAATAGAAATTTTTATCATAATTTTATTTAATGTTTTTAATTAATTATATTAAAATTAAATATTAAAATTAAACGTGGTTCTATATTGAGTGATACAATTGAATTTAGATTCATTTTAAAATAAGAATTTAAATTTTAAATGTTTTTTTAATTATATTATTATCTATAACTATTTTGAGGATTATAGAATATTATGGAACATGTATTAAATTTAAATATTCATAAAATATCATAAAATAATTATCCAATTAATATAAATAAATTTTAAGGTTGAGATAAATATGAAAAAAAAATTTGGTGTAGACATAGTGCTTTCACAACATAGAAAAGGTCAAAATTGATGGCTTAATGATATGATTTAGTAGGGATATTTATTTTCATGACTTTATGATCTAAATATGATTACTAACAAATTATTTTTATGTATATATAAAAATTTTTAAAAATATATTACAAGTTAATTAGTCTAATTCTACCCCACTACTTCCATAAGGTAAGAAAAGTCAAAATTCTTATTTTTAAAATTTTATCATGATATGAATGGAATAATTAATTATAAGAATTATTTTATATGATAAAGATTATGAATAATAAATTATATTTGGGTTATTACTTTTTTTTATAAAATTCAGTAATATGATAATTATCTAAAATTCTTGCACAATGTCAACAGAGCACTTATGTAGGGAGAAGAAGTCAAATATAGTGATTTTAAAATATTAAAAGTTATATGGTTTGAATGAATTATAGTACTGAATTATTTTAAATATAATAATGATATTTAAAGAATTGTTTAAATTTTTAAATCTTAATTCCATAATTATCTTGATATTGTTAATGTAAAATTACAAGGATAACCTTGAAAATGACTTTAAATGGTATTTAATGTTAAAAAATGATTTATAAATTAATAAAAATCATAGAAAATTATCTTCAGTAAATTTTTATTTGGTAATGGTCATGAATTTCATCTACTATCCATTTATGATCTATTTTTCATTTTAAAATTACATTTTTTACCCTTAAAGAATGAATATTTGTGAGAATATGTCATAGATTTTGTCCTATTGAAGGGTACTCATTATAACCTTTTAAAAAACACATATAAAGTTTGGTTTTATCTTTATATTATTCCCCAATACCTCTTTAAACTTATCTTTCCACATTTATAAGGCTCTATTTTATCCAAAATTCCCATCTCAAAAGGCATTGGACTCAATCTAGAGGAGATGACTCGAAGAGTAAGGATGTAGAGAAAATATGAGGCAAGTCAGGTCCTGAGGTAAGGGGTTTTATTTTATACCTTCATTTTAAATGTTTTTATGCATTTCTCTCAAATATATCTCTAATATTTTATATTCATTTTCTGTATCATTATATTATTTATCATTATATGTATTTTATACTTTTATTTCATTTTCCTATAAGTAGGGAATTTTTTAATCCATTCTATTAAAATAATTTTCTATTTATGGGTTAAATTAAATGCTTGTGACTATGGGCTAAAATACAAGTTTTTATGAGTTTTTATGATTTTTTTTCATGAATTATTGAAATTAATGATCATATGTGTTTTAATCATGTTATGGTTCATGATAATATAAATGAATATGGGTGGGCTCAAGATATATCCCCTCAATTTATTTGGCAATTATTTATTTTCCAGAGTTATGATATTGGAATTAAGTGGCTAAGTTTTTCTATTTATAATTAACTGGTTATGTTATTCCACTGTGATTGACTATTAGAGATATGGAAATAATTTTATAAGAAACCTTCATGATTTTTATATTATATTTATGTTTTATCATGGGTTTTTTCCATGGAAATATTTATGAAAAGGATTTGATTTCATAAGTAAATACAAGTTTATATGAACTCAATGTTTTGTTTAAGGGATAAAATTTCATAGATTCTCATGTTTTCACAAGGTATAATTTATTTTCATTATTTTATACCCTTTACTGTGATTTATATGCCCACCCCACATTTTTAATGTTTTTCATTGGGCCTAGGGTGAATAGGTTTAATTATAAAGTGTAGTTTCTATTATAATACTTTATCCTTTAACAAAAAAAGTGTATCATTTAAAGTGTGTGTTTTATCAAAGAAATATCAATTAGATTAAAAAATTATGGTTTTTTATGTAAGGGATTATTTAAAATTTCATAATAATATAATCCTAAAATGTTTTGGGTAAATTAGTGATGTATTATTTTCTATAAATTGTGAAATTAGGAGATGGTTATGTTTGCATATTCATAGATATTATCAAATTTGGGTTTAGATAAATTTAGTGGTTATCAAGTTTATAAAGAGATAATGGAAAGAAAATTTAGGACTACTAAAGAATATTTAATTTGGATGAAACCCAAATTTATGGTTATATAAGTACAAGATATATTTTTATTATTACAAGTGATGTTAAATTGTTTCATATAATTTATATTTATTTTATAATGGGTTTTTATATATGTAGCAAGGTGACTAAAGTAATAATGCAATCTAAGAATAATACCCTTTCAAATCATCAACATTAAATGGTTGTGCTTAAGTTGAGAAATTTTTTATTATTTTAACTTAACTGAAACTGGATATAAATGGTTGTACCAATGTATGGGGGAATATAAATTCTCTATAGAGGAATATTTCAATAATATAACATCTTATTTGTTCTAATCCTCTATTATTTGGTAGAACCTAAAACCCAATGATATTTTACAGAAGGATTAATGTTTTAGATAAGATATTTTGTTTTTTAATTTTTTTATTTAATCAATAGGAAAATCCATTTGTTTATCATTTTAAATGTGAAACTGATTAGTGGTGGCATTTAATTAAGAATACTAAGAAAAAGGATGATATAAACACCATGTAATAGAAGGTATTTAACGATATTTTTCATGAAAAATATTTTTCCAAAGTGCATTTAATTAGAATGAATAATATATTATTAGAGTTGAATAAAAAGGAACCTGACTCAATTGCTACTAATGAGACAAATTTTACCATATTAGAAAATACACAATTTTTTTTCTCAATCATAAAAGTAATATTGATAGATTTTACATAACATTTAAACTAAGATAATGATGGGAATTGGTCACTCTTAAATTTTATAATTTATAAGTAAATTATTAATTATTTGAAGAAGGTAGAGATTAATTTTATTTACTATTACAATACTTGAAGTCTTGAAGATAAGAAATGGTTGATTTAATAATCCATCGATGGTTCATGTGTGAAAAAATAAATTGGGAAGAGGAAAAATCCCATTTTCTCAACATATTGTAAAAATAATTCAGGTGAGAGTCTTATAAGGTATAGTATGAGTTATAAGTTTGGTAAATTTGGACACATGATTTGAGGTCATACATAAATAAGTAATGATTAAACCAATAACATTCGAAATGGTTAACCAAAGCCTTATCAATATGATCTTCCAATAGTGAAACATTTTAATTAAAGTGAAATGGAATATAATGTAAGTTAATTACCAAAAGAGGAAAGATAAAAAAGGAGATAAAAAATACCATGAGAATTAAGGTTTAGAAAAGTCATATGTTATTATAGCTGAAGATGATAAATTTTGTAATGTTATAAGAAATGTATTAATTGTTTTTCAAAGCAGGTTTTCTCATGTTTGAAATAGTAAAAATGGTTATATTGAGGTTGATTAATCATAGGAAATGATTCATATTTTAGATTATAATAATGATGTATTAAGGAACAATGTGATAAATATTGGTTAAAGATTTATGAAGAAAGTTTTATGACTAAAGAGTCCATATATAATATTTTAAGAGTTATGAAGTATTTCTAATTCTATTTGTATTCAAGGGAGTAAAATAATTGTGAGGATTTGATTTATAAAGTGGGGAGAAGGTAATAAACTTGGTCTTATAATTTATTTTCTTTTCAATAAATTATATACATTTTGTAATTGATTTTTTAAATTATAATAATATTTCAGGTGTAACACAAAAGAAATGAATATTACAACATTAATATTGCGTTACATACCAAGGATGAACACACTATATAAGGTTAGTAAAAGTTTAATAGGATAATAAAAAAATACATAAAAAAATTAAATGTTTAAAATGAATCATTTTGATATCCCATGAAGATTATTACATTGAATATAATTATAGAAAGAAGGTGAAAAATTATTAATATGGATGGTATTTTGAGGATAACGTGAAAGAATATAAAGTGTGGTTATTTATAGTGGAAAATATAACCATTGAGGGTAGTCGTTATATATATATTAATGTATCTTTTGGGGGTAGACCCAATGATATTCCCATAAATAAGAAGATATGACATGATTAAGTATTTTGAATAAATTATTATTATTAATAATTAATATTCATGTTATGAATTTAGGTTTATTAAATAAATATTAATTTCACAAATGATTTCAAGTCACTAAAAGACATTATATAATCAAATTATATACTCTTCATAAATTTAAAATGTTTTTGTTTAATTAATGAAAAAATATGTTTTTAATGGTTAAATATATTTTCTTAAAATTATTTCTTATTGTGATCAATTTAATCAATTATTTAATTTTTGAATATTTTTTGAATGGATATTTATTTTAGTTCTGTGAATTAAAATTTATATTTATTATTATAATTATCTTATAAATAATTTTATCAGGTTATAAAGCAAGAATATAGTTTTCCATTTGAAAAAGAAAATTTTGTTGTTCAAAATAAATATATATATTATTTTAATAAATAATAAGTTTTTATTTTAAAATTTGTTAAATAATAATTTTAGATTTTTTTAATAAGTTAATAATATATCTTTAATAATAATTTCATATTCTTTGGAGTGCATTTTGCTAAAAATTTGTAAAAAAAAAAGTGATGACAAAAAATAGTAAATGTGATGTATAATCACATTTTTTGATTCAAATTTTTATAAAAATACTATAAGTGATGTTTTTTAAATTTTTAAAAAAAATAGTTAAATGATTTAATTTTAAATTCAATAATATAATTTAATATGGTTAAATATTTAGCGATTCGTTTTAATTTAAATTACTTTTAACAAAAAAGTTTAAATTCAAGTTCAATTTTATTTCCTATTATTATATTTTTTATCTAAAATGATGTAGAACATTATCAAAACATATAGAATGTTTCTTAAATAATAATATAACTTAAATATTATAAAATTATTATATGATTAATATAACTTATATTTATGTCAATATAAATCTGAAAACATTTATTGGTGCTGATGTAGTACTTGTATAACATAGGAAAAGTCAAAATCGATGTCTTGGTAATAAGATTCAAAAAGGATAATTTGTGATTATAATTTAAGAGAAAAATACGATAACTAATAAATTATTTTGATTCATATATATGGATTTTAATATTATATAAGAAGATAATTACCCAAATCTTTACCTAGTTCTTGCAAAAGGTAAGGAAAATAGATTTTTTTTTAAAAAATGTAATCCTGATATAAATAGGAATAAATAATTTTAGGAATGGGTTTAGGTGATAATAATGACGAATAATAAATTATATTTTATTTCAAATAATTATATATAAAATTAAATAATAGGATAATTTTATAAAACACTTGTGTAGTGTTGTCACAAATCTTGTGCATGCCAAAGAAAAGTAAACAATAGTGGTATTATAATATTTAACGTGATAAATTTTGGTTGAATTATTATTTTTCAAAATTTTGGAAGATAAAAATTATTGATAATAATTTTTTAAATGTTTAAATCCAAATTCTATATTTATCTAATTTTTTTAATGTAAAATTATTAGAACAACCCTGAAAATGACATTAAATGGTATTTTAAGTTAAAAAATGATTTATACATTGATAAAAAAAATAAAAATATATTTTGAGTTAATAGGGGTTAGTTAATGGTCAATAATATCATATATTATCCATTTATGATCCATTTTACATTTTAAAATTATATTCATAGCCCTTAAAAGTTGAATATTTTTGAAAATTGCATCAAATGTTTCCTATAAAAGGGTACTCATTCCAACCTTTACAAAAACAAATATAAAAGTCGTTTTCCCTATACATTCTACCAAAATCCCTCTGTAAAACTCCCTTTCCACATTAATAAGTATTTCTTCAAGCCAAAATTCCATTTTTTGAAGGATTTATACTCAATCAAGTGGAGGTGGCTCAAAGTTAAGGAATTAGAGATCGTACATGGTGATTCAGGACTCAAGGTAAAGAGTTTTTCTTTTAAAAATTCTCTATAAATGTTTTGAATTATTTATTTTGATCCTCTCTCTAATTTTTTTATAATAATTTTCTTAATCATTTTAATATTGATCATTATAATTATTTTATGCTTTAT
The DNA here is from genome assembly GCA_963277665.1 of Viscum album. NCBI lineage: Eukaryota > Viridiplantae > Streptophyta > Magnoliopsida > Santalales > Viscaceae > Viscum > Viscum album. Next base: position 1,455,224,818 of record OY728145.1, read on the forward strand.
TTTTATTTTCCTCACAAAAGTCAGTTGATTATCCCATTATTTTAAAACCATTTTATTTTTATGGTTTAACTTAACTACTTGTGCCTATGGGTTGAGATGTAATTTTTTTAGTTTTATTCATGTAATTTTGAAATTAAATATCCTGTATGTTTTATTCATGTTATGGTTATTGGTAATTATAGATTAAGATGGTTGGGTTCGGGATATATCCACTGACACATTGGGTTATGAATTATTCATTGGAGTTATAATGTTCTAATTGACTAGTTAATTTATTCCATTATTCATTTATGGAATTAACTAGATAAGTTATTTCATAATGGGTTTAATTGTAATCAACATGTTAAGTTATTACAATATGAAGGATTACTAGTGATATGAATATAATATCCCAAGAAACCTTCATGATTTTCTATTTTATTTATTCATTCTCATGGGGTTGTTTTATGGGAATCTTTGAGTAAAGGAGTTGATTTCCAATATAAATATCAATTAATATTAGCTCAAATTTTTTTCTTTAAAGAATTGTTTTTTCAATCATTATATTGATTTTTAAAGGTCAAATGAATTTTCCTTATTTTATACCCTTTACTAATATTTATAGGCTAACCCTATGTTTTATAATGATTTTCACGTGGATTTAGAACAAATAAGAATATTTAGGAAGTCCAATTATGATTATAAAATTTTAGACTTTATTAGAGAAAGTGTATAATTTAAAGAGTGTGGTTTAGTGGAAATGATATCCATTTGGGAAAAAAATGGGTTTTTTATATAAGGTATTTTTCAATATTCTCTAAATATTAAGTTCATATTCAATACAAATTTATTTATTATTATGAAATAAACACATAATTTTTAGTAAAGTAATTTTATTCTTCAATTATATTTCTCGTTCAAAAAAGTTATTTTTATTTATTTCTATGAGAAAATAAATATAATAAAATTTTGAAAATTTTAATAATTTTATTTTACAAAATAAGATTCACTTTTGGACTCATACATCAAAATTAGTTTTGGGTAAATTTTGGGGAATTATCTTAAAAAGTAGATTTTGGGCTAATATATAAAAATATTGTTTTTAAGAAACACCACAACTATTATGAAATAAATATTTTATGATCACGATTTAAAATTTAATAACCCTTATTATTTATCAAAAATTATTTAATTACTGACATAATACATAATCTATTACATTTAGAAACACATGATTAACAATTTTAAAAATTAGAATTTTGACCTTAAAAAACTGTTTTATGAGTTATAAGCATAACATATTTAGAATTTATTTTTATCACTTTTATAAATTGAATCAATTAAAAAATATTTAATATTTTTAATCTGGAGGTCCAAATTAGGTCATAAGGTCATTTTCATTTTTAGGCTTGAAAAAGTTACCATGGTAAAAAAAAGACTTATCGTAGTATATATAATACAATGTAACGAGTTAAAGTTAAAAGGTAATGGATTAAAATACCAAAAAACTAAAAAATTAAATGGATGGTTGAGGTTTTTATATAACTTAAAAATAATTTTCAAAATTAATTATCAGTTTAATTTGTTTTAATTAATTCCACCCAAATGTGGTTGGCTTTAAATATAAAATAACAATCATTAAATCATGTAAAACTGCCCCTTATCATGTATAAATACAACTCCTCACCACCCCCTTTCTCCAAAAAATCCTTGAAGATCTTAATTTTTTTTGAAAAACATCTCTTCTCCACACTCCCCACATATATGTTTTGCTGGTCTCACCCATATACCAATTCCAAGTTCCGTAAGGGGTCCTATAAGGTGGAGATATTCAAGAGGCAACTTTCTCAAACAACCTCTCTAAATTTCTTTCCTTTTTCTACCTTATATTATCCTAATTCATCCATCAATTCATAATAACTCTAGTATCATGTATATACTATAATATTATATTGATAATTTAATATCTCATCTCCATCCCTTTAATTACCTCCTCTTATTCAAAGAAACGAAATCATTGTCCAAATTATGGCAATTAACCGTCTCCACAGATAATGATTTTTTAGTTTACATTACCACCTTCAAGGATGGACATAAAAGAATTATTCTGGTTAAATAATATTTTAATAGCTTTATTATAACCTATTTAATGTTTTGAAACTAATATATTTACATAATATTAAATAAAACTATGATAGTTCATGATGTTTGGAAAAAATACAAAATAAAACTAAACATTTATCATTAACATTTTATCAAATGAATCATCCTCATGTTAGAAAGAAAAATGATATATGGGACCATTAAAACTTCAGGAAGTTCTTTAATACCATTTTATTTCACTTCTAGATATTTACTTCCATTTGAAAATAAAGTCCACAATTATACACAAGTGAACCAACAATGAAACCATGAAACGAATGCATCCCAAAATAATGAAAATAATGATATACATTAATGAATGAGTGGTAATATTTTTTAAAAGTATCATATAAGGTATTATAAATATAAATATGGTTCCAATATGAATTAATAACATTATTTAAACCATTATATAAAAGATTAAATTTTGAAAAACTAATGGGAGGTGTGAGGTAAGGGTTTCTCATCTCACTTTTACTTTTGTGAGATATATGACTTATTCACCACTTATTTCTTATGTGTGGTATATGTACTATCATTTATTATATAATATCAGGAAAATAATTATTTAAATTTTATTTAATGTTTTATTTTATAATTATTACTTTTATGGGGCATACAATTTGACTGATTATGTCATGACCCCCTCCCACCAAAGACGCCCCTCCTGAGCTGGCAATGGTGGAAGGGAGATAATGACCCCTGAGTCCCGCCTCCAGTAGGCCCCAGGGTGGCGACTAGTACCAAGGGTATGAGTTTTCACAAATATGGGAGGCATTACCCTTTTTAGTATTTAAGATCAGGAAATAGGACAAGTCAACCACCAAAAAAGAAAAAGAACAAGTGTATAGAAATAAACCCAAACCAATCCCACATGCATGTTTAAATAGTTCTGAAACAAGGTACAAGTACAAGAAAGCTCAAAAGTAAAATACCAAAAGAAACAAGTACAACAAACTACAGAAAATCCAACTATCCCGACTAGTAGGGTCCCGCACGACCCTGGTAGTCCTCTTGGAAACCTGAAAGTAAACGTAGGGTGAGCATACAAGTATACTTAGTAGGGAAACCTAAAGCTCTCATGCACAAGTGGCGAGACATCCTAATGTTCCGTGAGAACAACAGAAGAAACCTGGAAAGGAGTTCTAGCCACCCAAACTTACCACCCACACTCTCCAAAGCACAATCACAACAGGTAGTAGTATATAAGAACAAGAGTATTGGGTACCCCACACCTTTTTCCCCCACTAGCTAGCTGCTCTTCCTAATGGCGAATGTCCTGACGCTACCACACTCTTCCCGTCCGCACACACCTGGGTCTCACAACCACGTATCCCGCCCGCACACACCTGGGCCTCACAACCACGTAGCCTGCCTCCACACGCCTGGGCCTCATCCTGAAGGTTCTTGGAAAATAGTAAAACCTACCCAAAGAGTCTTGGGCTAAACCACCCCAATCCAAACCTACCCGAAGAGTCTTGGGTGTAAGGTCACCTCAAGCCATCACAGCCTTGGGAAGAAAGAGCAGGAAGGAGCTAGTAACTAAGGGGAAAACACCCTCTCCCATGAAATGGGAGTGTTCAGCACTAAGTGCTCAACATGGGTGGGGTGGGATAAAACATAAGGATACAGATATATATATACCAAACACTCAACCCAACCTATGGCTTCTAATCAGAGAACTGAGCACATGCCTCGACACTGCTATTATGAAGCATGCATACAAAAAACAAACCCGAAACCCCATTTATGTTTTCATGTTTCAATAGAATTAGTTTATTAGTTCCTTAACTACTGGGAAATTATCCACAACCAACCACATCGATCCTTCGTAAAGTATATCCCTGCCATCCACAAATCAAGTTAGGAAAACACAAGCAGCACAACAAGTCCCTTCTTAATAACCAACCAACCCATTGATTAACATTCCCATTCCATAATCAGGCCCCACCATTCATTAACTTTTCCACTTTTAATTATTAATCACAACCCATAGTTTGATCACATTCAAACCCATCCCTGCAGCCTCGCTGCCAACCACCATAACCATAACCACACCATACATCATCACCCCTTTAATACCATTTATCGTAGCCCCACTGCCCATCACCAGCATAGCATTCACACCAACCCACAAACAACCCAACCACAACCCTGCTACTCACCTGATTCACAACAACCCACAAAAACACCCCCATCACATAAATTAACCCCAACAACACCCACATGTTTATTATTTCATTTTGGTTCAACCGGGGTGATCATACAAGGGTTCTAGATTTTCATTTAATCAGCCAACTTTACATGATTAACCAATTTCCACATTCAATAAAAATTTCATCCATACGAAAATACAGAAAGATAGGGCAACATTTAATTGCGTAAGAAAAGGCCCCCAACGACCATGATTTTCAATAGGTATAAGCTCATTCAATTCACAACATAATATCACAGGATATAAATAATGTAACTGCATTCACAAACATTCCATCCCCGTTATATAAGCTAGTTATTATCTTTATTAAACTGATTCAAATGTGTTTCACGTAAACAAGAGGACACCCACCCCACATGATGCACAATCTAGAGAGACGAAGGTAAGATCCCTACCTCATTAGGTTCTGATCACAACGCTCCCCCGGATCAACTTTAGAAGACGTTTGTCGGCGTCCGTCACTTCTGTCGAAACCCGGAAAAACCTCCTCGGGTGGAAGTTGGAAAGGAAAGGCCGATGGAAAGACAACGGATCCAAGATCAGAAGTTCCGCCTCGTCATTACGATCCCATGGCCGCTGATGGATCATAAATCGGAGCTCAGACGAAGAATTTATAGAAGAAAAATGAGCCTTCGAGTCTCTTGGGAGAGCTCTGCTTAGAGGAGAGGGGAGGAGAGGGGTGTGTTGAAAAGGAGGAGGGGACCCATCCTTTTATAGGCGTGAAAAACAAAAGTACACGTCGTGTACTTTATGGAACATGGTGTGTACTTGGACATTTCATGCGGACACCACGTGGCTTCCAACACAGCCTTCAATGCGGCACGCGACCGTTGACTAGTCAACACATGGTTTGAGGGTAACGCGTACGCGAGGAGGGACTACACGGCGTGTAGTTTTGGGGTACACGGCGTATAGCCAATTATTTTACACTGTCACGTACGTAACCTATTTTAGGGTTATTTTAAATTTATTTTCCACTCATGATTTGTTTTGATGGTTTCCAAAGGTTTTATTGAGAATAGGTGAGTTTTCATGAATTGGGCCAAACTGCGAGCCCAATTCCAGATTTAAAAATAAATTTTGTTTCATTTATAACTTTTTTAATTTTTAAGATTTTTGACTCATTCCAACTCCTAATTGTTCTCCCCTGATATATTAACCCCAAATTTAAATTTGGGGCCTTTAAAAATCCATAATCTTGGTGGATATGGGTTTTTAGTTAGGGAATTGGGCCTGCCCGAAAGCCCATTTTCTGCATTAAAAATAAATTTTAATTCTTTAATATCACTTTCAATATTTGCGTGTTTTCGGTGATTCCAAGCCTCATATGTGTCCATTACACCCATCATCTCCCCCATCCTCTTTACCCCCCCTCTTTGGAGCTCTTAGGATCACGATTTAGGGACGTACATCTTAGGGTTTCTAAAATCGGGAAGATTTGATGAGGTATGTTCATTCAATCATAACTCTCTCAATTCATACTATTTTCCCTCCATTACATTTCCTAAATGACCTAATAATTCTTTTGAGAACATCCCCTGAGTTTTGGCCGTTTTCAATTTCATATACTAGTGTTTTGGGGAGATTTATTCTAGATTTCTCAAGTAAGTTTGTCCATTTCTTTTCTCCTTTCAAATTGATTAGCGTTTTATTCTATTTTTTTAGGGTTTACTCACTTCTTATTGAAGTGAACAATGACCAGTGGGTAGGGGTTCTAACCTAAGGTTTAACCTTGGGTTTTCTTGCCCCAATTTTCTATTTTAGGTTTGATCTACCCTTCTTGAGGTGCGGCGGTGGTGCGTTTGTGTTTTCGCACAAAGGATTCAATGGTTTCATTTGATTTGGTAGGTGATTCCAATGTTGATGCAATCTTTGTGTATTAGCATGCTGTATTTATCATATTTTCAAATTTATATAATTTTATTATGGCTGAAAAAATTGGTTCTAATGATGTTTTCATTGCAATTGAATTTAAAATGCCAATTTGGTGTGAAATTGGGGGTTTTCCAGAGAAGTGTTTTGTTTGTTTATTTGGGGATGCCCTATAAATACTTAGTTGTTTTTATGGATCTGTAATAAGGCATAAAATACTGTTTATAATGTTTATCCCCTTTGGTAATTGCTGCAAAAAAATGGGTTTTAATTGTGTTTGTAAAGAAAGTGATGTTTTGGTTCCACTTTTGTGTGAAAATGAAGGTTTTACAAAGATAACACTTCTTGTTTAAAATAAGGATGCCCAAAAATTGATTTGTTGTTTTAATTGATATTTATTGGGCTGCATTTACTGTTTTGGTAACTTACAATTGTGAACATCATGTACAAGTGGGTTTCTTAGGGGGTTTTGTGCGCAAAACTACACGAGATTTTGTGAAATTGATTTATTCAAATTCAAAGAGTTTGTTGTGTGTTTTAAGTGGTATAAAATGAGATAGCTACTGTATTTGGTGTATGTGACCAGTAGTGGTGTTTTAAATTAAAATGGATGTGTGTTAAATCCTGAAATTGTTTGAGCACAAAGGGGGAAGCCCGGGTACCTAGGTGGGGCGGATTTGTACTAGTACGGCTAGTGGACCGAATGGGTTTTGTCCCTGTTTCACTTAGAATTTGGATAACGACAACTCTAACTAAACTTTGTGGATGATGATTGGGGACCACTAGGTTATGGGTATGTTCCCTACTAGTGGCTCGTGCACGAGAAAGGATTTTACTATGGTTACATTACACTGAGGTACGAGGTACATGGGGCCTGAGACTATCTAGTGCCTAGGGGTGTTCCCGGTTTTGTTGCTCAGTGAATTTGTGGTATTTGCCCTTGTTTTTGGGTGTCTTTGGAATTACAATGCATTATATAATATTCCTATTTAAATGTGTTAACATTCTGAAAGTTTTATCTTGAAAAATGTTTTCAATTTAAAGTTTCATTTTGTGGAATTTTTCACCGCTTTTAATTGCATATTAAAACTGCTTGCTTTTTCACCTTGTATTGCATGCACCTTGGAATCATAGGGTGGTATCCTATTGGGCTTAGGATCACACCCTACTTACACCCCTTGGGTGTAAGTAGACCTTTTTTTTACCCAGGTAAAGGAAAGGCTAAGGGTGATGGCGGTTCAGGGTGTTAGTCCTCATCCTTGGGGCGGAGTAGTGGAGACGACTTGGGGGTGATGACCCCTTGTCATGTGGAGTCCATGGGGCTGTTTTGTTTCTATTCCATTGTGTCTTTGGACCTTTTGTATTTAATCTAAACCTATGTATTTCGTTCTGGTTTTTGTTTAAACATCATTTGGTATAAATTTTCAGATTCAGTTTATTGATTGTTTTTAATGGTTTATGACTTCATATTCAGGTAAATCGTTCCCAAACCTAAATAAATGATACCCGGGCACTTGTGCCAGACCGTGGAGATAGGGAACGCCCTTCGGGTCATGTCACGGGCTGTGTTTGGTGCCGGTTTGGGCGGCGACCAGATTTGGTTCGTGACAAAATGGTATCAGAGGAGGTTCTGGTTAACTCTTTGGGTCACGTTATTTGGGGAACAGTCAGGATAGTATAAAGTTAAGATTGGTGGGACTTAGTAGTTCGGTTATGGGTAGTGTGCCTGATCACCACACCTCATTACAGGATTCGAGTTGCCATGGGAAGTCGGGATTTATCTAATTCCTTTGGTTTTCTTGGTTTGATGATGATTAGGGGAAATGAAAAGAGAGTTGGGTTAATGGTCTCAGTGAGCTCGCAGGGCCTGGCAAGCCATGTGAAGCTGGGGATATTCCCTAAAACACTCTCTGTGATAGTGAAGTGAATGGAATATGGATGCCAACCATATTTCCAAGTCACCCATTGAAACTAGTTTCCTCTCGGATTGTTTTGTGCTTTAGTTTTGAAATCCTCGCACTTTGGTTTTCTGGTGACTTGGTTTTAATAAGCGTAAAGTTTTTCTGAAATGATTTTAAAATAAAGAGGGAATGGTTTGGTTTATGAAATTGATGAATTGAATTTTCAGAATTGTTTTTAAATGTAAAATGGTGTGGTTACACCTCTTTTGAAAGAAGGAACTATATTAAAGTTGGGTTTGAAAAGTGTTTCCAATAGAGTTTTCTAAATAATAAAATGGTGTTTTAATGGGATGAGATGTTTTGATATTGATATGAATATCTTGAATGTGGGTTCTTTTCCAAATTGTTGTGTCTTTATGAAATGTTTTGTAAGATGTGAATTGGGATTTTTATCTCATTGTTAGCAGTTTTGAGAAAAAGGTTGGGTTGGTTGAGCATTTTGTTTTTGAAAAGTGGAAGGAATTTTTGTTTTACCCTTTGGTATTTCCATGAGTGACCACATGCATGGGGTTATATGGGATGATGGATGGTTGATGGCATGACTGGATGAGTGCTGGGATGGTTATGAGGAGGGTGCCCGGTGTGACACAAAAACATGCATGTGTGAGGCCCATGGGGTACCATTGGTGGATACGCTTACTACAAAACCGTTTGTTTTCAAAGAAATAGTTTTAAAGAAAGTTTGGTATAGTTTTTATTATGGGTTTTTGATAATGTTGATGTTGTGGGATGTTTTGAGTCCAAGAACCCCTCCTGTTTGAACTGTGTTTTGGGTTTGTGTTTGGTCGGTGAGCTGTGTTGTAGGGACGATTAGTGGTCTCTTCTGAAAAATGTTTTGGGATGCCTTTACGGTGGTTCCCTTCATGTGTTTGGATCTGGTTTGAGGCATGTTTTGACTAATGGACCAGCTTGGTTGGGTCCTTGGGTTCTCTCATTGGATAAGGTATGCCCCCATTAAAGGTTAATGCATAAGTGAAGCGCAACCCAGATTGTTTCTCCATTGGAAAATCCTCCAGTTGATCAATATAAGGAATCCATTTCTTGAGATTTTTAGATTGAGTATACACCCTTTCCTTTATTGGTTTTGTGTATCCTCTTGTAGTGGGAGATTGATTATGGATGGTTGAAAGTGACCTTAGCCTCTTAAGTTTCCTAATTTTTCGAAGGTGGAAGTGTTCTGGGTTTGTTAGCATGGATGAGTATTTGGATAGTGTCTAAGAGGAACTCTCGGTCCTTCATAGTCTCTTCGAAGAAGGAGTTTATGTTAAACTACTATTGTGGGAAATCTGGTCATGAGAGGATATTATGGCCACTTTCTAGAATTGTGTGTTGTTTTGGGATGTTGTACAAGTTCCCTCTCTATTCATTGTTTATATCAGTCGCAATGGTCATGTTCGGTGATTCCTTGTGATGGCATGTGCTCGATTGACTGTAAAGGTGAAAGTTTGGCGATCATATGAGAGTCTCTATTATGTTGGGAGAATGTCTCCCTTGAAAAAAAACATAAAAAAAATATTCCATTTTAGAGGAAGGTGAGTATAAGTGTTCTTTACTTCTATTGTTTCTCACTCGAACAAACAAGGTATGATGTGTGTACATCTTGTAATCCCTTGTTTCAGTGAAATATAGAGTTAGGGTAAAGTGATTTTGGAATGTGTTATGTCTTGAAAAAAAAACTTATCGAGGGGATTGCGGTGTAGTTGTTGTTTGCAATGAAAGAAGAATTCTCATTCAGGTGGTTTCTAAAGCCTAACTGCGAGGCCGAAGATGCTTCGATATTTTGAGCTCCAGCCATAGGTCCCGGAGAGAAGCTGGCGCGTAGTCAGGGGAAACCCCAGTGTTATTTAAACCCTTGTGCAAAGTCCTATCCTCAATATGAAAGATAATAAGAGTTTAAACCTATAGTGTCATAATCATTCTTCTGTTGTCCATGTTCGGTGGAAATAGGTGGAGGGCTGTGTGCCCATGTCATCACCCAGTGTTATTCCCTCCCCCTTTTGGTTGTCTACACTGTTTGGGAACACAGTTTTCACTTGGATAATATTTACCATGCCCCAGAAAACCATGTGGAAAGAAGGATCCCAAATATTAGTGTATGGCTTCCCAAACCATGCAAACTAACTATGTGGTCGCCCCAACACTTTAAATTTTGGGGTCTTTCTTTACCGTCCAGTGATGGTTGGTTAAGATGATTGGTTCTTATGGTGGGGAGACCCACTATGAGTCTTATATAATTTCTTTTGTAAATTTCTAATGGAAGTATATCCTTTGTACTGGTGAGTCCATTTAGTCCTCCCCTGTAAGTCTCTTGATTATGTCTCAAAAAAATATTGGTTGTCTCTTATGGTGGGGAGCGTATTTGTGTCCCCCCCGTACCAGTAACTTAGATTTTTCCATGGTCTTGGCTTGGTGTAGATAGTCTCGTTCAGATATATCTATCTACCAACATCATTCTTGAGTAAACATTGGGACTGGAGAGCACCCAATGGTTTAGTTAAAGTAAGGTAAGTGTAACCTTGTTCAAAGTTGTTGTTCGTTTGGGTGAATTGCTTGAGTATTGTTCGGATTGTGTTTGAGGAGTTTTTATTTGGGATAAAGCCTGAATGTTCTTGATGGTTTTAGGAAAGTGGTGTAAGTTTTATTTGTGAGAGTATTCCTTTTTTCATTGATCACTGGAGGTGTTTTGACCTTTGGGGGTGAAACCTGGCAAGGGTATACCTATTGGTTTCTCAGTTGGGTTTGGTTATTGCTTTGACCTTGCTGTGACTTTACGGGGAGGAAAGTTTTCAAGGTGGGGAGAATTGTCACATACGTAACCTATTTTAGGTTTATTTTAAATTTATTTTCCACTCATGATTTGTTTTGGTGGTTTCCAAAGGTTTTATTGAGAATAGGTGAGTTTTCATGAATTGGGCCAAACTGCGAGCCCAATTCCAGATTTAAAAATAAATTTTGTTTCATTTATAACTTTTTCAATTTTTAATATTTTTGACTCATTCCAACTCCTAATTGTTCTCCCCTGATATATTAACCCCACATTTAAATTTGGGGCCTTTATAAATCCATAATCTTGGTGGATATGAGTTTTTATTTAGGGAATTGGGCCTGCCCGAAAGCCCATTTTCTGCATTAAAAATAAATTTTAATTCTTTAATATCTCGTTCAATATTTGCGTGTTTTCGGTGATTCCAAGCCTCATATGCGGCCATTACACCCAGACGCTCCCCCAGACTCTTTACCCCCCTCTTTGGAGCTCTTAGGATCGCGATTTAGGGACGCACATATTAGGGTTTCTAAAATCGGGAAGATTTGATGAGGTATGTTCATTCAATAATAACTCTCTCAATTCATACTCTTTTCCCTATATTCCAATTCCTAAATTACCTAATAATTCGTTTGAGAACATCCCCTGAGTTTTGGCCGTTTTCAATTTCATATACTAGTGTTTTGGGGAGATTCATTCTAGATTTCTCAAGTAAGTTTGTCCATTTCTTTTCTCCTTTCAAATTGATTAGGGTTTCATTCTATTTTTTTAGGGTTTACTCTCTTTTTATTGAAGTGAACAATGACCAGTGGGTAGGGGTTCGAACCTAAGGTTTAAACTTGGGTTTTCTTGCACCAATTTTCTATTTTAGGTTTGATCTACCCTTCTTGAGGTGCGGCGGTGGTGCGTTTGTGTTTTCGCACAAAGGATTCAATGGTTTCATTTGATTTGGTAGGTGATTCCAATGTTGATGCAATATTTGTGTATTAGAATGCTGTATTTATCATATTTTCAAATTTATATAATTTTATTATTGCTGAAAAAATTGGTTCTAATGATGTTTCCATTGCAATTGAATTTAAAATGCCAATTTGGTGTGAAATTGGGGGTTTTCCAAAGAAGTGTTTTGTTTGTTTATTTGGGGATGCCCTATAAATACTTAGTTGTTTTTATGGATCTATAATAAGGCATAAAATACTGTTTATAATGTTTATCCCCTTTGGTAATTGCTGCAAAAATGGGTTTTAATTGTGTTTGTAAAGAAAGTGATGTTTTGGTTCCACTTTTGTGTGAAAATGAAGGTTTTACAAAGATAACACTTCTTGTTTAACATAAGGATGCGAAAAAATTGATTTTTTGTTTTAATTGATATTTATTGGTCTGCCTTTACTGTTTGGGTAACTTACAATTGTGAACATCATGTACAAGTGGGTTTCTTAAGGGGTTTTGTGTGCAAAACTACACGAGATTTTGTGAAATTGATTTATTCAAATTCAAAGAGTTTGTTGTGTGTTTTAAGTGGTATAAAACGAGATAGCTACTGTATTTGGTGTATGTGACCAGTAGTGGTGTTTTACATTAAAATGGATGTGTGTTAAATCCTGAAATTGTTTGAGCACAAAGGGGGAAGCCCGGGTACCTAGGTGGGGCGGATTTGTCCAGTACGGCTAGTAGACCGGATGGGTTTTGTCCCTGTTTCACTTAGCATTTAGATAACGACAACTCTAACTAAACTTTGTGTATGATGATTGGGGACCAATAGGTTATGGGTATGTTCCCTACTAGTGGCTCGTGCACGAGAAAGGATTTTACTATGGTTACATTACACTGAGGTACGAGGTACATGGGGCCTGAGACTATCTAGTGCCTAGGGGTGTTCCCGGTTTTGTTGCTCAGTGGATTTGTGGTATTTGCCCTTGTTTTTGGGTGTCTTTGGAATTATAATGAAGTATCTAATATTCCTATTTAAATGTGTTAACATTCTGAAAGTTTTATCTTGAAAAATGTTTTCAATTTAAAGTTTCATTTTGTGGAATTTTTCACCGCTTTTAATTGCATATTAAAACTGCTTGCTTTTTCACCTTGTATTGCATGCACCATGAAATCATAGGGTGGTATCCTATTGGGCTTAGGCTCACACCCTACTTACACCCCTTGGGTGTAAGTAGACCTTTTTTTTGACCCAAGTAAAGGAAAGGCTAAGGGTGATGGCGGTTCAAGGTGTTAGTCTTCATCCTTGGGGCGGAGTAGTGGAGACGACTTGGGGGTGATGACCCCTTGTCACGTGGAGTCCATGGGGATGTTTTCTTTCTGTTCCATTGTGTCTTTGGACCTTTTGTATTGAATCTAAACCTATGTATTTCGTTCTGGTTTTTGTTTAAACATCATTTGGTATAAATTTTCAGATTCAGTTTATTGATTGTTTTTAATGGTTTATGACTTCATATTCGGGTAAATCGTTCCCAAACCTAAATAAATGATACCCGGGCACTTGTGCCAGCCCGTGGGGATAGGGAACGCCCTTCGGGTCATGTCATGGGCTGGGTTTGGTGCCGGTTTGGGCGGCGACCAGATTTGGTTCGTGACACACACGGTAAGGACACGACTCCCACCCGACACACGACCGTTGACTGGTCAACACACGGTTTGAGGGTAACGCGTACACCGGGAGGGACTACACGACATGTAGTATTGGGTACACGGCGTGTACCCATTTATTTCACACAGAAAAGACACAACCTTCAACACGATGTATACCCGGCGATGGGGGTACACGGCGTGTACTCACACTACACGGCATGTACTTACAAAATTCTGAAAAGTGTGGGAAAATTCCATTTTACCCTCCAGAACACTTCAAGACCCTATTTTTTAAAAAGGAATGGGCCGGAGAGGTCCGGGCCATTACATTAGATACCTCTTAAAACATTATCGTCCCCGAGAATCCAAAATCCAACCCAGAGAAACCCAATAAGATACCTCTTAGGTCCCTCGTTATAACAGGAACCCAACCAACAACCCTAATTATAGGTGTTAGGAATTCCTTCTCCTATGTAGAGATGTTATCCGATTTAGGCGGCACTGACTCACCTGTACGAGTTTAATCAAATCCTCATTAATGCGTCTTTATTAAGAATCGAGTCTTCCCACTTCAATACATTAGGATTTTTCAACTCACACTGCCCCCAACACCGCACAACCCACACACTGCCTGAACACGTGGTTTGGGGAAAATTCCTTTTCCTATGTTGAGATATTATCTTCTTTAAGCGGCACAGACTCACCTACACGGGTTTAATCGCATCCGCATTAATACGTCTCAATTAAGGATCAGGTTTTTTCCTTCCCCACATGCCTGGACATGTTACACACTTACAGAGAATGAGGAAACAAAAGGTCTCATAATCGACAAGCCAAGAATTCCATATATCAAAGGTAAAAAGTATAAAATCAAAACAAATCTCAGAAGAACAAAGAAAACACAAGTCAAAACAACTCCAAGTACTGAGCGTGCATTTGGATCTCCTGCTCCCAAGTGCTCTCCTCGAGGGTACTATTCCTCCACAACACGCGAACCAAGGGAATGGTTCATCCACGGAGAACCTTTTCTTTACGATCTTCAATTCTGACAGGTCATTCTTAGAAGGTCACGTCATCTCGTATATCTAACTCTCCCCAGTCGATAACGTGAGAGTTATCGTGTAAGTACCGATGAAGATGGGAGACGTGGAAGACGTCATGAACCTTCTCCAACTGAGGTGGCAGGGCTAGCTGATATTCCACCTCGCCGACTCGCCTCAGCACCTCAAAAGGTCCGATGAACCTAGGGGAGAGCTTACTCTCTTTCCCGAACCTTTGCTGCCCCCGTCGAGGGAAAACCTTCAAAAACACATGATATTCCACCTCAAACTCCAAGGGCCTCCTCCAACGATCAACATAAGACTTCTGTCGGTCCTGAGCCACTTTCATCCTCTCATGTACAAGCTGGACTTTCTCTGTGGTGCTCTGCACTACCTCTGGCCCAAGAGAACCTATCTCACCAACCTCTGCCCAGCAAATGGGTGAACGACATGGTCTTCCATACAAAGCCTCAAACAGTTCCATGCCAATAGTAGAGTGGAAGTTATTGTTGTAGGAAAACTATACTAAAGGAAAGTGTCGTACCCATGACCCTCCGAAATCCAGAACGTATGCTCGCAGCATGTCCTACAATGTCTAGATAGTCCGCTCTGTCTGCCCATCAGTCTGGGGGTGGATAGCAGTGCTAAGGCATAGCGGGGTGCCAAAAGCTTTTTGTAACCCTCTCCAGGCTCGTGAGGTAAACCGAGTATCCCGGTCCGAGATGATAGTCTTTGGAACTCCATGCAAATGCACCACCTCGTCTACGTAACTCTGTTCTAAGGTACTCACCGGGCCCGACTCCTTAATTGCTAAGAAGTGAGCTGATTTTTTCAGACGATCCACCACTACCCAAATATCATCATAACCACCCTGAGCTCTGGGTAGTCTCGTGACGAAGTCCATTGATATGTCATCCCACTTCCACTCGGGGACATCTAAAGGATGCAACAAACCACTAGGAACATGGTGTTCAGCCTTCACTTGCTGACACACTAGGTATTTAGCCACAAACTCCGCCACTGCCTGTTTCACCCCGGGCCACCAAAACTGTTCCCTCAAGCCTTGGTACATTTTTGAAACTCTTGGATGTACCGAAATGGCTGAGCTATGGAACTCACGGAGAAATCCTTCACACATCGCCTCCGGAACAAACAACCTTCCATAGAAAAGCATCCGATGTCGGCTGTCCCATGACCATCCCTCTGGACCATTTCCCTGATTGACACGATCCCGTATTAATTCCACCTCAGAGTCCCCCCATGGAGACTCTTCCACCTGCTGCAACAAGGAGGACTTCACCGTCATCTGAAATAAACAACCTCTAACACCATCTACCCTTTCATCCAAGTGCAAGGTGGCCAACTCTCCCATCGCTTTCCAAGCATCAGCGGATTCCCAAACCAATTCCTTATGTGACTTCCTACTCAGGGCATCAGCCACAACATTGCCCTTACCTTCAGTGTAAGAGATATCGAAGTCATAGTCTTGGAGAAACTCAACCCATCTCCGCTGCCGCAAGTTCAGGTCATGCTGGGAGAAGATATAACGCATGATCTTGTGATCTGAGAAGACCACAAAGTGCTCCCCAAAGAGGTAATGTCAACACAACTTTAGTGCAAACACTACTGCTGCAAGCTCCAGGTCATGGGTGGAATAGTTACGCTCATGAGGGCACAACTGCCTAGACCCATAACAGATCACACCCTTCTTCTGCATCAGCACGCACCCCAGACCAAAACCAGAAGCATCACAAAAAACCTCTTAGAATGAACCTTCCTCTAGAAACCTAAGTACAGGAGCACTAACCAACTTCTCCTTCAGGTAGTCGAAAGCCTTTAGGAACTACTCACTCCATATGAATACATAGTTCTTCCTAGTAAAAGCTGTTAATGGAGCAGTAACTCGAGAGAAGTCCAAAAAGAACCTCCGATAGTAACCTGCTAACCCCATGAAACTACGAACTTCTGCCACGCTCTTGGGTGGTGCAAAAGAAACAACTGTATCCACCTTCGACGGGTCCAATGACACTCTATGCTGAGACACCACGTGCCAATGGAAGTGCACTTCTTGTGTCAAGAACTTACACTTCGACAATTTCCCGTAAATCTGGTGGTGTCGAAGGACTTCCAAGACTGCCCTGAGATGCTCAACGTGCTCCTCCTCTGATCTTGAGTAGATCTGGATGTCATCGATAAAAATAATGAAAAACCGGTCCAGAATCTCTTGGAAGACAATGTTCATAAGTCCCATGAACACATCTGGTGCATTCATAACTCCAAATGGCATCACTACAAACTCGAAGTGCCCATACCTGCACCTGAAATCTGTCTTCGAGATGTCACTATACTTCACCCTCAGCTGATGATATCCCAATCATAGATTAATCTTAGAAAACCAACCTGCTCCCCTCAGCTGGTCGAAGAGATCATCTATCCTTGGAAGGGGGTAACGGTTCTTAACCGTTACTTGGTTCAACCTTCGGTAGTCTATACATAACCTGAGACCACCATCTACCTTCTTTACGAAAAAAACTAGAGCACCCCATGGCGACACGCTGGGTTGAACAAAACCCTTCTCCATGAGATCGTCAATCGAAATCTACAACTCCCACATCTCCGAAGGTGTCATCCGATAAGGGGCCATCGAAATCGGACGAGCACCAGGCTGTAAGTCTATCCCGAACTCAACATCACGTCGGGGGGGGGGGGGGGGGTCGAGTCACAAACTCCTCGGGAAAAACATCGAGGAACTCCCCAACAACCTCTGGTACATCCACCATCTTTGTATCAGCTGGAACTACTGATAACCCGCCTAAAAAGGAAAGGAGATGCTCCACACGCCGACTTCCCACTTGGTAGCTCCTATCGCCAGCAAAAGCTACACGTTGCCCATCCATGTCAGAGAACATGACCCTTATTTGGAAGAAGTCGATAACGGTACTAACATAAAACAACCAATCGATGCCTAGGATGACATCGTATGGCTGCATCTGTAATAGAAGAAGATCCCCACTACATCGATGTTGTCCCAACGTCAGCCCACATCTCCAGAAAACACAAGATACGCTAGTATGGCCTCCAACTGGTGTTATCATCACTAGTGGTACAGAAAGTATCTCTACGTCTAGTACCAAAGCATGGGCTAGACCAGGTGAAACAAAGGAGTGCGAAGCTCCTGAATCGAACAAGGTAGATATGAAAGTGCTGAACAAACAAATCGTACCTCATACCACCTATAGTCCTGCTAGAGCTTCCAAATATACTGCGTGCAACAGTCCACGCCTAGCTCCTTTGCCTCTCTGATGTCGTCCACCTCCCTGACCACACCCTGGTCAAGGTCCCTGAGGAGCACCCTGAGGTCGGCCTCCTCCCGCAAAGTCTTCCCTCGGAGGAGCATGGTCCTGCTGCTGTTGGAAGGGCCTCACCGGAAACTGGTGCTGCTGAGGTGGGTGCTGAACCTTCCCACCTCCAGCGTACTGAGCTCGGGTCGGGCACCGAGTCTAAATGTGACCGAAACCTCCACAAGAAAAAAACTTCGGTCCTGGGCTCGTGGAAAAGGGACGAAGATCTGAAGGTCTAAACTAGAACTGCTGGGGCCTGCTCCCCACTGGCCTGAACCTAGAAGGTCCCATCATAGGAGACTTGCTGCTGACTGCCTTCCCCTTCAACAAACCTGGCTGGATCCCCTCTCATGGTGCACCTCCCAGTGAGTGAATCCTCTCTACAACCTCTGCCTTCTTCTGTACTTCCAAGTACATCGGAAGGGTGAAGGGGGTGACATTATACTAGAGCGAAGGACGAAGTGCCTCCTCCAAACGTCTCGCCCGAGACTCCTCATCCGGAAAGAGATCCATAGAAAAGCGTAGGAGATCCTTGAACTTGATTCCCATCTCTTGTACAGACATACTCCCCTGCTGAAGGGAGAGTAACTCCTGTCGCTTCTCCCCCTTAATCATGGAAGAAAGGAATTCCTCTCGGAATTCCTTCTCAAAGTCAGCCCACGAAACCTCTGCCTCTATCCTATCTCCGAGGTAGAGAGTCCACCACTGTCGCGCCACACCTCTCAGCTGACTTACTGCTAGGGGAACCCAGTACTCCCTTGGAGCACGGATCAAGGTAAAAGCGATCCCTAGCTCCTCAAACCACCCCTCCGTCTCTGTATCCGAAGTACTACCCTCGTACTTCTTGAGGTTCTGCCGCAGGAAAGAACGGAGAGTCTTCTACCACTGGCTATCTTTCTCCTCTCGGTCAATCCTCAACTGATCGAACGCCTAGATCTGCTGGGCCTCGGCCGTCTAAGCCACCCTAGGATGAAGTCCAGGTGCCATAGCTGTATGGAAAACAAGGATCGCCTAAGCCCAAGTAGTAAGGAAATTTCTCAAGGTTTTATTTTATCACATTATTTTAATTTCTTTCCTAGAACTCCCAAATCAAGTAAAGAACTATCATGATGATGCATATACCTTCCCTAGGTTCTCTACCCTACAATCAATGTGGTATCACTTGTTCGTTCGGTAGGCTCAGAGTCCTTGCATCGGATCACGGGGGGCCCTAAAATCCCATGTCCTAGCCGGTCTTCCCTGGCCTATGTCATGCACCAAGATTAACCAACACTGTTGCCCTAAAATTCCATGCAATCCCCACTATGCCTAACTCTAGAATCCATCCTATCTCTCAACAATCACCTCTGATACCATTCTGTCATGACCCACTCCCACCAAAGATGCCCCTCTTGAGTTGGTAGTAGTGGAAGGGAGATAATGACCCCCGAGTCCCACCTCCAGTAGGCCCCGGGGTGGCGACTAGCACCAAGGGTATGAGTTTTCACAAATATGAGAGGCATTAACCTTTTTATTATTTAAGATTGGGAAATAGGACAAGTCAACCACCAAAAAATAAAAAGAACAAGTGTATAGAAATAAACCCAAACCAATCCCACATGCATGTTTAAATAGTTCTGAAACAACGTACAAGTATAAGAAATCTCAAAAGTACAACACCAAAAGTAACAAGTATAGAAAACTGTAGAAACTCCAACTGTCCCGACTAGTAGGGTCCCGCACGGCCCTGGTAGTCCTCCTGGAAACCTGAAAGTAAATGTAGGGTGAGCATACAAGTATACTCAGTAGGGAAACCTAAATCTCTCATGCACAAGTGGGGAGACATCCTAATGTACTATGATAACAACAGAAGAAACCTAGCAAGGAGTTCTATCCACCCAACCTTACCATCCATACTCTCCAAAAAACAATCACAACAGGTAGTAGTATATAAGAACATGAGTATTGGGTACCCCACACCTTTTTCCCCCACTAGATAGCTTCTCTTCTTAACGGCGAACGTCCTGACGCTACGACACTCTTCCCGCCCGCACACACCTGGGCCTCACAACCACGTATCCCGCCCACAAACACCTGGGACTCACAACCACGTATCCCTCCCGCACACACCTGGGCCCCACAACCACGTATCCCGCCCGCACACACCTGGGCCTCACAACCAAGTATCCCACCCGCACACACCTAGGCCTCATCCCAAAGGTTCTTGGGAAATAGTAAAACCTTCCTGAAGAGTCTTGGGATAAACCACCCCAATCAAAACCTACCCGAAGAGTCTTGGGTGTAAGGTCGCCTCAAGACATCATAGCCTAGGGAAGAAGGAGCAGGAAGGACCTAGTAACTAAGGGGAAAACACCCTCTCCCATGAAATGGGAGTGTTCGACACTAAGTTCTCAACATGGGTGGGGTGAGATAAAACACAAGGACACACACACACACACACACACAGATATATATATATACCAAACACTCAGACCAACCTATGGCTTCTAATAAGAGAACTGAGCATGTGCCTCGACACTGCTATTACGAAGCATGCATACAACAAACAAACCCAAAACCCCATTTAAGTTTTCATGTTTCAACATAATTAGTTTATTAGTTCCTTAACTACTGGGAAATTATCCACAACCAACCACATCGATCATTCGTAAAGTATATCCCTGCCATCCAAAAATCAAGTTAGGAAAACACAAGCAGCACAACAAGTCCCTTCTTAATAACCAACCAACCCATTGATTAACATTCTCGTTCCATAATCAGGCCCCACCATTCATTTACCTTTCCAATTTTAATTATTAATCATAACCCATAGTTTGATTACATTCAAACCCATCCCTATAGCCTCGCTTCCAACCACCATAACCACAACCACACCATACATCCTCACCACTTTAATACCATTTATCATAGCCCCGCTGCCCATCACCAACATAGCATTCACACCAACCCACAACCAACCCAACCGCAGCCCTACTGTTCACCCGATCCACAAAAACCCACAAAAACACCCCCATCACATAAATTAACCCCAAAATCACCCACATGTTTATTATTTCATTTTGGTTCAACTGGGGTGATCACACAAGGGTTCCATATTTTCATTTAATCAGCCAAATTTACGTGATTAACCAATTTCCACATTCAATAAAATTTTCATCCATAAGAAAACCCAGAAGGAGAGGGAAACATTTAATTGCGCAAGAAAAGGCCCCCAAAAACCATTATTTTCAATAGACAAAAGCTCATTCAATGCACAACATAATATCACAGGATATAAATAATGTAACTGCATTCAAAAACTTCCCATCCCCGTTATATAAGATAGTTATTATCTTTATTAAACCAGTTCAAATGTGTTTCACGTGAATAAGAGGACACCCACCCCACATGATGAACAATCTAGAGAGACGAAGGTAAGATCCCTACCTCATGAGGTTATGATCACAACGCTCCCCCAGATCAACTTTAGAAGACGTTCGTCGGCGTCCGTCACTTCTGTTGATACCCGAAAAACCTCCTCAGGTGGAAGTTGGAAAGGAAAGGCCAAAGGAAAGACAACAGATCCAAGCTCAGAAGTTCCGCCTCGTTGTTATGATCCCGTGGTCCCTGACGGATCGTAAATCGGAGCTCGGATGAAGAAGTTATGGAAGAAAAAGGAGCCTTCAAGTCTATTGGGAGAGCTCTTCTCAGAGGAGAGGGGAGGAGAGGGGTGTGTTGAAAAGTAGGAGGGGACCCCTCCTTTTATAGGCGTGAAAAAAAATTACACGGCGTGTACTTTATGGTACACAGTGTGTACTTGGCCATTTCACGTGGCCACCACACGACTTTCAACACAACCTTCAACGCGGCACGCGACCGTTGACTGGTCAACCCACGGTTTGAGGGTAACGCGTACGCAGGGAGGGATTACACGACGTGTAGTTTTGGGGTACATGGCGTGTACCCAGTTATTTCACATGTTAAGGACACGACTCCCACACGGCACACAACCATTGATTGGTCAACACACGGTTTGAGGGTAACGCGTACGGGGGGAGGGACTACACGGTGTGTAGTATTGGGTACACGGCATGTACCCATTTATTTCACACAACAAGGACACAGCCTTCAACACAGGGTATACCCGGTGAGGGGGGTACATGGCGTGTACTCACACTACACAGAGTGTACTTACAAAATTCTGAAATGTGTGGGAAAAGTCCATTTTACCCTCCAGAACACTCCAAGACCATCTTTTTGACAAAGGAATGGGCCGGAGAGGTCCGGGCCTTTACAGATTACAAAGTGGAAAGGGAATTCTTAACCTAATTACCATTATTTGGGTTAAAATTACAATTATTTGATTATATCATACTAAGATTTTTTGTGAAATGGATTTTGAATATATTATGTTTTATTTTAGATTTTTTATGAACATTTAAAGAGAAGACACACCTTTTTTTAGTTTGATTAATTCTCAATTCAATTATTTGATATTTCTAAGGGACTTTCTTTTGAAAAATTATCTTTTAAAAGTTTCCCTTTAAACTATCTTTTTATTCCATGTCCATGCTTTCTAAAATTGTTTCCCAAAATGTTTTTACTATTCTATTATTATTTTTTAAAGTCATTTTTGTTTTTAATTTTAATTTTTAAAAAATTATTTTAATGGTGTATTTTTTCATTTTCTAAACAATGTTCTTTGAGACTTTTCCAAAAAAATATGGAAGGAATAATTTTTTAACTTACAGTGCATCAGAATATTTTCCCTCTATCATGATTATTTAATGTTTTGAATATTAATTTAAAAGTTTACATGGTTATTTTCAAATAAAATGCTTATTTTATAATTATGCAGTATTTTAAAAAATAGTGGTTTTCAAAATGAAAAAGGTTATTTTTCTTAAGAAATTTTCAATGATCACATTTAAATTATTTTCATCAGTGTAAAAATATATTATTAAATATTATACTTCATTGAGTTTTATATATTATAATACCATATTATATATTTTATTGAATAGTTTATGAATAGTTAAACTGGGGATGTACTATTTTGATACCATTCACCATATTTCTCTAGATGGTTTGGGATTATGTTTAATGATTGAGGAAAGTTGTTTACATTTCATATTCTAGTTTAAATAAATATGTATATGTTGAGAATATTTTATCTCATTAATAAGAGGAATGAATTGGACTTAGTATGTGATGGATGGGGCCTGAAGTAGCCCATTGATGCATCGATAGGTCTCATAAGACAAACAAGATTGGGTTTTGGTTGAGGTCTTACCCATTTAATTTCATATAACTCGGTTGAGGCCTATACTATAAGTATTATATTTTCTAAATTATTAATTCTATAATTATGGGATTATTTATTGATTTACATGTGGTTATTCAATTAGTAGAATATCCATTGTAAGGTTTTCTAGCTCATGTGACTATTTTTATAGTATTATTTAATAATATTTTATTTAAACCATATTATGCTCAAGTTATTGATTAAATTGAATGTATTTTAGTTATTTACCTTGCCATAATTTTCATTATTTATTTATGATAGCTCCCTCTTTATTCATACCCTTACTGATCATTTGAGGTCACCCATTTCTTTTGTTTTATTTTTCCCTAGATTCCCAATAAGTTTACTATGATTGAAATGCAGGGATGATCTAGGGGATTAATGGTGTTCTTAAATGAATTTCTATGTTGTATTTTATATTTTAAATACAATTTAATATTTAAGTATGTATCTAGTTTTCCAAAATTACTAAACTATTTGTCCCTTTGTGATGTGATTCCTTTTATCTTGTGACAATTTAATAAAGAAACCACAGATTTTGGGATACTAGGTTCCATAGAATTATAGATGGTATCAATGAAAGTTAAATAGAAACCTTGGGAATGAGATTTATTAAAACATATATTAGATAGAGAACCCCTATAAAAGAATTTTGAAATTATCCCAATGAAACCAAAATTATGATTTAGAAATTAGTTATACCTAAATTTTCAATTTACATTAAGTAGTTTTTATATTACACATTATGTTTCATAATTTTATGATCTAATATAGTGTATGCCACTGTTTAGAAAAATCACCTTGAAAAAGGGATGCAAACTATATCAATGCACAAAATCCATGTAGGGATTCCCCCTATGAAAGATAATGATGATGGTGATGGAGATACAACTAGAGATGAACAACTTATAACTATACTAGGACATTTGAATTAGGTTATGAGTAATAATATTACCCATATAGAGGATCCTAATCCACAATGTAGGAAATAATGTTAGACCGCTTCATGCGATAACAATCTCTATCATTTACTGGAACTATGAATCCATTTTTAGCTTAGAAATGGATATGATCCTAAGAAAAGATATTTATCACCATGTGATGTAATGAAAGGGAGATGGTTATCATGGAAGTTTATCATCTCTTGGTAGATGTGGATAAATAGTGGTCATTAGTTCAAAAATATAATGAGGAGGAGGAAATAGAAAACATGCAATGAAAGGATTTTAAGGAATTTTTCTTGGAAAAATATTTTCCACACAAATAGTGGGTAGATATGGAGAGAAAATTATTGAGAATAATAAAAAATGAAGATGAGAATATTTCTATGTATGAATAAAACTTCACAAGATTATCAAGAAATTCTAAAAACTACATACATAATCCAAAGAACAATATTTATCATCTCTTTGATGGGATTAAGCTAGTTCTTCAAAGGGCACTAGTATTTCCAACTTTATCATTATACAAGGATATAATATCATGTTCCATCAAGACAGAGTAGTAATCTTCCAAGTCTTATGGATACAAAGGAAAGTAAGAAAATAAGAGGATGAAAGTGAAAAATGTGGATAAAGGGAAGAAGGGAAAGAATTATTTTCCCACATGTGATAATTGTTGAAAGAAAAACCTCAATACTTTCCTAATGGGAATGGGAGTTTTTTATAAGTGTGGAGACAAAGGCCACTAGGATCATGGTTGAAATGGAAAGAAATAAGCTATAAATGTGCAATGTTTCAAATGTAAGGATATGAGGCACTACACAAATGAATTCCCAAAGCATCAAGGGAATATAACTCAGGATAAGTTAAGGGATTAAGGTTAAGATTATACTATTGATATTGTTGAAATGGGATGATTAATGAGATTATCTTTTTAGATCTAAGAAATATGTTTTATTACATTATTGTTATAAGAATTATGAAACATATAAGTATTTTACTTTAGTACATTTTCTTTAAGGATTTGAGAGTATATATTGAATGGTTCTAATGACCATGAAAATTGATTCAGTAGAAATTTGATATTTTTTAAAACACAAGTTTAAAGGAAAGATAAACCTTAACATGTTACTAATTTTGAGATAATAATGTTGGGATGAATATATTATATAACTTATATATTATTAATTATTTTTTTGACAAAGTGGTTTATTCTACCATTTATGGAGTTGACAAAATTTTTTGATTTAAGGAAAATATCCAATAATATGTGTATTACTTAAGAAATAATGAATAATGAATGTTTTAAATAATGATTTATGGTAATTTATATTATTAACTTGTTTTATGATAATACATGGTGAAGGTATTCACATGTTTGGTATGTTCTGATGAAGATCTACTTTATGTTGTCTGAGAGATTAATGGTAATTGAATTTTGGAAATGTAGTTACATTCTATCTAAAGTTTTGGATCTTGATATTTTGGAAGGATCATAAGGTTAAATATTTATGAAATGGTTTAAGTTGAAATTTGAATGAGGTTTAATGATTAATGTGTTTATGCATATTGTATTACTTATTCAAACCATATTTGTTTTGGAAAATAGTTTGAGATAGAAAAAATGAATTTTCACTCTGTATGGATCTTACGATCCACTAAAAGTGATTTTTTTATTAAAGAATATTTAATGTTGAATATGTTAAGGTTATTTTTAATATGATTTAAGGGTTATAATAATATAGTATTAGAAAAATGGAATCACATAGGTTGAGCGATAACCCATCACATCGGATAAGACTGTGAGTCTTGAATCCCAACCCGAAGTGAATCAAGGGTGCTTCGCCTACCATTGGCCTACATGATTTAATAGCTGTTATAACATAGTTTGTTTATTTAAATGGTATTATAGGTAAAGTATGAGTTTATTTTGGGAACCCTATATGATTAAGATAAATATAATATTTTGGAATTTTATTGACTTTTGTGGAAAAATATGAATTTGTGGTGGAAATTATTTAACAGATAAAACTATACCTATCAAGAAAGAATGCCTCATTATGTTCTCAACATAGGAATTAAGATAATTCCAAAATTATAGGAAAATTATTTTGGAATATAAATTTTATTATTTTAATTTTATTAACAATAAATCAATGTTATTTTAACCCATAACAGATTCACAATTCTATGTTGCTAAAATTTCTAATGACCATGTTCTATATCACTATCTATCAGAACTTGAGAGTTAAATTTCTTTTGAAGTCTATATTTTCACATCCCAATAATTTTCTCCTATTCAGAAACCTAGTTTTGTGGTGAAATTCACATTTTCTTTTCACTATTTTGAAGATACTTTTGTTAACCCTTCTTATGCTATGGGTTTACCACAAAATAATTTTAAAATATAAAACTTTTTTTGAAGTGTAATTTATAATTGATAGGATTTTATTTATTTAAGGATAGAAGAATGTAAAACCCAATTATTTTAAAAGAACACTATGTTCGATATCTTACATTACACATAACACTGAGCTTAAACAAACTCCAAAACATCATTATTTTAACAGGACTGTTATAAACTAACCATTAAATTGGTATGTTTAAATAGTATTAACCATATTATGAAATAAATTTGTATTACATATTCAATAAAAATTTATTTATTCTTATGAAATGAACACATACTTTTCAGTAAATTCATTTTATTCTTTAAATATATATCTTCTTCAAAAAATTGTTTTTTATTTCTTTATATGAGAAATAATTATATAATTATTTTTTGAAACTTTTATAAAATTTATTTTATAAAATAAAATTCATTTTTTGACTTATCATGTCAAAATTATCTTAGGGTAATTTGTTTGGTAATTTCTAAAGAAGAGTATTTTTGGGTTAAAAAGTGAAAATACTACTTTTATGAAACACCATAACTACATTGAAATAATTATTATATGATCATGATTTAAAATTTATTAACCCTTATTATATATCAAAATGTATTTAGTGAATTACATAACACATAAATTGTTACATTTAGAAACAGATGCTTAGTAATTTTGGAAACTATGATTTCAACCTTAAAAAACAGTATTTATGAGTTATACACGTATGATATTTTGATATTATTTTTATCAAATTTTTAAATTTAGTAAAGTAAAATGGATCCCATATTTTGAATCAGGAGGTCCAAAATATTGTATAAGGACTTTAATTTTTAGGTATAAAACATTCACCATGGTAAAAAAAGATTTACCAAATAGATAAAACAATGTAATAGGTTAATGTTATAAGGGAAAGGATTAAAATACCTAAAAATACAACATTAAATGGGTTTGTGATGTGTTTATTGAAATATAATAGCATTTAAATAATTAATTATCAATTTAATTCATTTTAATTAATTCCACCCAAATGTGGTTGGTTTTAAGTATAAAATAATCATTATTTAATCACTTTAAAATGCCAATCCTCAAGTATATATACCAATCCTCACCACTCTATTTCTCCTCAAAATCCATGAAAATATAAAAAAAATATTCCAAAACCTCTCCTTCCCCCTCTCCCCACGTCCAAGTGATTTTGGCATCACTCAATGTCCAATTCCAAGTTCCTTAAGGGGTCCTTTAATGAGGTTTTATTCAAGAGGTAACTTTCTCAAACAACCTTTATTAATTTCTTTTCTTTTCTACATTATCCTTACCTACTTCAACTATGAAGACATAATAACTCTAGTATCATTTATATAATGTAATTTTTTTTATTTATAATTCAATATCTTATATCTAACCCTTTTATTACCTCCTATTATTCATAGAAACAAAGCTATTGTCAAAATTTTGGTGGTTAACCATACCCATGGATAATGATTTTTCATTTTCCATTACCACCTTCATGTATGGTCATAAAAGTATTATTATATTTAAATAATATTTTAATAGGTATATTATAACATATTTCATCTTTTTTAACTAATATATAGACATAATATTAAATAAAATTAAACTAGTTCGCGATGGTCAGAAAAATCACCAAATTAAACTAACCATTTATTATTAACATTTTATCAATTGAATCATACTCATGTAAGAAATAAAACTCATATGTGGGAACATTTAAACTTATATAAGTTAATTAATACCATTTAATTTTAATTATATAGTTTTATTTTTATTTGAAAAGAAAATCTATAATTATACGCAAGTGAATCAACTATGAAACTGAGAAATAAACCCACCCAAAACAGTGAAAATAATGAAATATCATTAATGAAAAGGTGTTAAAATGTTATAAAATTATAATATAGGGAATTATAAATATTAATATGGGGTTTTAATTAATTAATATCATTATTTAAATATTTATTTAGTTGGTTAAAGTATGAAAAACTAAATAGAAGGGTGAGGTAAGGGTTTCTTGTCTCACTTTTACTTCAATGAGATATATGCCTTATTCACCAATTATTTCTTGTGTGTGGTGAATATACTATAATTTGATATATAATATCATTAATATCATTATATTAATGGTATTAAATGTTTTATTAGATAATTATTACTTTTATGGTGTATATGATTCAACTAATTACAAAGTGGTAAGATAATTTTTAACCAAATTTTTATTCTCTTGGTTACACTTCTACGTCATTGATTATATAATACTAAGATTATTTGTCATATTAATTTTTAATATATTATGTTTTATTTACAATTTTTTATTTGGATTTATAGGGAATAAACATATTCTATTAACTCGATTAATGATCACTTCAATGATATGATATTTATAAGGGACTTTTTTTAATTTTTTTTAAAGTTTCCCTTAAAACTCACCTTTTCTTCCATATCTATGTTTTACAAAATCATTTTAAAAAATGTTTTTAACATTATACTATTAATTATTAAAGTAATTTTTACTCATTTTTAATTTTTATAAAATGTTTTTAAAGGTATATTTTTTAATTTTCTAAACAAGGTTCTTTGAGACTTTTCCGACAAGAATATGGAAGGAATGTTTTTTAAAAATATATGGGATGAGTAGATTTTACCTCAATCATGATGCATTAATGTTTTTATGATTAATTTAAAAATTTAAATTGTTATTTTAAATGTCTTTTTTTCTTTTATAACTTTACAACATTTTAAAAATAAGTGGGTTTCAAAGTGAAAAGGGTACTTTCCTTATGAAATTTTCAATGTTCACATTTAAAGTATTTTCATCCCTGTCAATATATTTTGTTGAATATTATGCTTTATTGTGGTTTATCTCTTATAATAAAATCTTACATATATTATTAAATTATTTATGATAAGTTTAACTAGGTATGTACATTGGATGTTTGCTAATTATGTTTACTAATTGGGAAATGTTATTCACATTTCATGTTCTAGTTTTAATACTATTTTATATGTTGATTATGTTTCACCCCTTTTAAAATATAAATTAATGAGACTTAGTAAGTGATAGGAGGGGCCCACTATATACCCTTGATGCATTAGTAGGTCTCATTAGGCAAACTATATTGGGTTTTGGCTGAGCCCTTAACCATTTAATTTTAGATGTATTGGTTGAGGCCTCAATGATATGTTTTATATGTCTGACATTATTTATTCCATTATTACGAGATAAATTACTGATTTCCATTTGATTTTTCAATTAGAAAAATATCCATGGTTAATTTTTCTAGGTCATGTGATTATTTAAATGGCATTATTTGATGATCTTTTATTCTTACCATATTATTCTGAAGTTATTGATTAAATTGAATGTGATTCAGTTATTTAACTTTCTATAATCTTTATTGCTTATTTATGATAGAATACTCTCTATAAATACCCTTAACCATCATTTTAGATCATCCCTTTCTTTTGTTTTATTTTCCCCAGGTTTCCAAGTAGTTTATTATTATTGATATATAGGTATAATCTAGGGGATTAATGGTGTTATAAAAGGAATTTCTATGTTATATTTTATGTTTTCAAATTTAATGTAAGATTCAAGTATGTATCTAGTCTTCCAAAACTAATAAACTATTCGGTCATTTGGGATGAGATTCCTTTTATTATATGCCAATGTAATAATGTAACCACTAACTCTAGGCTACTAGGTTTGTGGGATTTGAAGATGGGAAATCCATTAATGAGGTAGTTGGTCCCTTTGATACTTAACTATATACATTTTTATGTATGATTGTGAATTCCTGCATGGTGGGTTTGGTTATAGGAAATTATATATGGACCAAGAGTGCTCTAATATTATATTTTTTTGGCATAGTAACTTATTTAAAATTAATGTGAATGGTAAAATGCATATTGAGTGATTTAGAATTGTTCGATGAATCTGTCACCTATGGTCTTGTATTCAAGTTAAGTGACAAGGGTCCCATGATAGGAATTTTGACTCAATATGAGTTTGAGTTACTTATAAGGATCTTCCCAAGGATTTTATGGAAGATATGGTGGGATTATGCATATGAGTGATGAATTCAAGGACTATACGTCTCATGAATGGTTGAGGGCACCCTTTTGTGGGAAATTAAGAGTCTTTTCCCTTTCAGTGAGCATTATAATTCCTCTAGGGATTGATGTAGCATAGTGAGGAGGGATTACATAGATATTATTAGATTTTTAGTTCTCCTTGAGATAAACCTTTTTAAAATCCAATAATGTGAGGTGGGAAATGTGTTTTTATGTTTTGAAAATGAGTTTCTAATGGGTATTATGTAGGTATAGGTTGGTAAGGTATTTGGGTATCGTGATGTGATTTGGGGTAGGTGATTGGTAATGGAAAATTGATAAGTCCTCTATAATGAGAATCGGGTAGGGTGTACTGGATATAGAATTAACAGTTGGATAATAATGATAAAATATCGTCATGGATAAGGACTATATGTGGTCTAAGGAAGTAAGTGGTTTCTGTATCATGCACAAAGGGTGTTCTAATGGGTTTGGATTATCATAACTTATGTGTTATAGAAATGAATAAAGAGGTTAAACTATGTGGTTAGTTGGGTGATGTGATGCGTCAGGAGCATTGAGGCTATGTTATGCAGTACTAGTGACCATGTTATGAGAAGGGATATTTGATACACAATATTTTTGGGTTTCTAGGTGAGATATGAGGTGTTTATATTTGAGTTTCTTGATTTGGTTTTATCAATATATTTACATTGATAGTGGTATGGGATGACCAATTACATGGGGCCCTGGGATGTGGGGTGTTGAGTAACATAGTCCACGTTATCATATCCATATATGTGATTCATATAGATTTCATGGTCAGACTAACTAAGACACCAAGACATAATCTAGAATTTGTTATCATCCATGGTTAGATTGGAAAAGATTTGGGATGTTATATGCAATTATTATCAACCATGGTTAGACCTCCTGAGATTAAGGATGCCTTCTATAATTTTTATCACCCATGGTCAAAATATCATGAGCTGGGACACCATCTTGAATTATTATCACCCATGGTTAGACCAGATGAGAGCCCAAGATTCCATCTGTCATTTTCCATCACCCATGGTCTATTTGATAGTGAGTTCATGATGCCATTAAACATTATTAGCGTGTTTGGTAAGATAAATTGTTATCCTGGGATGCTATAAAAAACATCCTTATTCATTAAGTATATGGTTCACGAGATTCACAATATATGAATAGAAAGGTATGGTCAGGTTCCATGGTGTCTTGGATAGCATAGGATGACCCATATTTTATACTTGTACACATATTGTGTTCTTTATTAGATTATTTTACCATATATGAACTAGTATATCATGAGGTATATTGGGGACCCAATTGTGGGTTCTATACAGATATATATTGATCATAACCTAGGTATGCTCTCTGATAGATATTCAAAACTAATGAATAATATAAAGTTGTGAGCATAAGTTAGATAGGGGATCAGGTTGTAGTAACTTAATTGTGGTTAGATGTGGGATAGAGGTAAGGCTCATAGTTTTTGATGGACCCACTAGTGTATTGTTTTGTGTTATATGTGATCATATTGATGGGTGATCCAATTAGGATGATTGACTGTATGATTTGAATATTTTATTTTTATAGTAGGAGTGTATGTTATTTATTTATAATTTTATTTTCTTTTTGATTTTATATGTTTACTATAAATATTTATTGGGTATGATATCTCTATTATTTAAATGTTATTTATTGATATTATAACAAGAATATAGTCTCTATAATGTTTCTTTTATACTCTCACCACTAATTAGAATAATCTATAATATGAGGAGGTTCACCTAAGGCCTTTTAGATCCACTAGATTGGGTTTAGTTTTGATAGTTTTATCCAAGGTGTTACAGTTTGTTCTTTAATCTAAAATAAAAAAATTTAAAAAAATTACAAAGAAAAGAAAATCACTTTGATAATGAAAACTTATCTATTCAAAATAGATATTATAAATGATTTTTAGAGGAAATTTTTTACTCAAAATTATGATTTCATTAACTTATGGATTATAATGAATCTATTAGTTTCATGATTCAATATAGTTAAATTTTATTTAATTCTTCAATGTCAATGAATACAACATTAATTCATTAAACCCCTTATGACTTAAAGAACCTAATTAAACTAAAGTACATTATATTCCAAACTCAAATTGTAAAATAAAAATAAAAACTATTCTCGTAGTCTCATTCCTACGAATTTTTTTAACCCATAACTCATTACCTTCTAGAACAATAGATAAGTAATGGGATTTTAATTCATCTCAATATGATACTAAATCAAGAAATTCATCCATATGAAAATCAATAAATTATAATATATCACCATACTCCTACTTTTAATTCACTATACCTTTAGAGAATAATCACTCATGATAGAATTTAAATCTTTTATAAGTGAAGAGTTCCACATAACATACATAAAAACAAATAATTAGTGAAGGTATGAGAAGTGATCATGTAAAATAATTAAAAAAACTCAATTGGTATTCAAAAACTCAATATTCACAATAAATAATAATAATATACTCATATTTCTCCTCCTAGAGTATTAAAAATCACAAAAGATGATCTTTTTCATAAAAGAATAAATAATAAGCCATATTTTTAAACTAAACCAAATCATGGTACAATGTGGTGTGTTGCAACATGTAAAAACATGATAATTTTTGATTTTTTTTCAAGTAAAAATAATTTCATTGATAGCTTGCATTACACACAATATAACAACCCCACTCTTTATTTAATATTAAAACATGATGTATTACATAAAATTTCACATAATATAACTCAGAATATCAGTATTTCTAGTTTATTTTAGAATTTAGGAACATTACATAAAAACTTATTACATGAAAAACAATATCTTTATTGAAAACTTCTTTGACATGAACAAATCATTAGTTCGTACCTAACACTGCCTGAGATAACCTGAGGACATACAAAAGAAAGGGGTGATCCATAAATACCAGTAAGGGAGTAAAAATCACATAAAATAAGGATAAAAATACATTTTATAAAATTCATATCAATGAGTCATAAAGGAGCTTGAGTTATAAGGAAAGATATAGTCCGATAATCATAACATGGGAAATGTGGAAACAACTTAAAACATTGCATGATAAATAGATCAAGGAAAAATCCACAAAGAACCCATTTTGGACAAATTCCTATAAATAAATTAGGTAAATACCATGTCCCAACATGACATATGATGATACAAACCATTATCTGATGCATTATAGTGCTATTAGGTCACACTCTTCATAATCATTTCATTCTCATTCCTAAGTGGGCCACATAGATCATATAACATGGATTCATTAAACATAATAATTTATTCCATGAAATATGAATATGGAATACATACATTTAATTACCTATTAAAAAAGTATATGTTCATAAAGTTTAATACCCTTGATAGAAGAATGGGTATGGTATTCAATGCACACTTATTTTGGCATGAAAAATCATGGTGTAATTTCTGTAGCATAACAACTTCGTATAGAAATTAATAAAATGGGTTGATAAGAGTGAAATGGGTATCTAATCATCTGGAAATTAAATGTAAATCTTGAGGGACATGAAATTTCATTTGCCAACATAATTAATTGGAAATAAAAGGTGTAACATAACAAGGAAACAGAAAGAGGAGAAAAAAATAACCCTTACAAAATTTTGGCATAGTTACAGGTGTACATAAAGGATCATAGGGGGATTTATGAGAGTGAATGGAATATATAATAATTTATATATTAAATGGAAAGTAATGTGATCATGTAAAATTATATCCTAACATATAAAATGTAATTTAAGATGCATAATATAAAATAAGTGCTTGAATGGAAATGAGAAGAGAGAAATCCATTACTTGGATGTGTGACTCCAAAGGCTTGGGAGAGCCTTCTTTAGAGCTTTGGGGCGCCTTAGTAGGAATCAATGGAGTATAAGGAAGAGTGTTTATGAGATTTAAGGAGTTTTAGTGAAGATAAATGAGATATTGGTTGTGTTTTTATGGGGAATGAGTGAGATTTCTTTATTATTTAGGTTTTGGACACCACATAATGAAATATTCAAAACCACAAACCATCCCATAGTTTTTCCCACTGTTTTTGAAAAAGGGAAGTGGTTTACATTATTTTATAAGATAAAGGGCTGAAAATATTAAGATATTTCCCTTTCTTATGTGGATGTGGGTCACACTCTTAAAGAAATGATTTTAAAATCTTAAAATATATTATACGTTTTGGAGGATTCATTAAGGTTTTATAAAACATAGAGAATAAATCTAAAATCAGATTATTTTAAATAAAACATAAATTTGTCTAATTATACCTTTTATAGTATTTATTACATCACTATTAGGCCATTATTATGTCATAAAACATATCATATATTTATAAAGTACTTAATTTTTACACAAAAATTTGTCTATCAATGAAAATTTTGAAAAATTCACCTTTACATAATTTCAACATTCTGATTCCAAAAAAATATTTATTTTGTTTAAATAATTTTATAAATATTTGAATTTACAATTTTAAGATAAAAACTTACATTTATTGAAAATGACTTTTTTTAGAAAATAACCGTTTTCGAACCCTAATAAAAATTACATTTGACTTCATAAAAATTATATGATCATTTATATTAAAAAAATAATTTGACAATAATAATTTATGAAAATATTAATTATTTTAAAAATCCATTAATTTATCAAAACTGATTTCTTAATTGAATTTGAATATTAACCAAAAATACTATTTAATCTTTAAAATCCATTTTAAAAAGTAACAATAATAGGAAAAAAAGTATTCATTATTCTATAAAAAAATAATTTACATTTTCATAATGAAATGGAATTAATAAATTTATCTTTATTACACTAGAATATGCCCTAAGATTATGTTTCGTGATGGTGGGGATTTCATGGGGTCGTTCGGTGAACATGGTTTGGGCCATGATCTCTATGAGCTTGAAATTCTACCATAAACGGTTTCACTCATGCTTAAGTTATTGGATATCAGTTTGGGATTGGTCTAGGGAAAAGCACAGAAATGATATCTCCCTCAAAAGCTTCGATAAATGGGATTCATTGGGTACAATCCTACTTTTTGGTGCCATCATTTTCTTTGTCTGTGTCAAAAGTATTTATTAAAACCTTATATTTATACTTGTCAAGTAATCACTCATCAATGAATATATTATCAATGGTAAATATAATTAATGGTAATTTAAATCCAGTTGTATATAATAAAAAAGTACATATATTTTCTATACCCATAATACATCTAATTAAATAAAAATAAAGGGAATTTTATTCATAATATTTCTAGTCATTTCAATCTTCCACCCTTTAGAAATTTCACCCTCAAAATTTCCCTTTTCCCATACTAAAAAGATGAAGGTAACTCTACGTCATCAACTCCTCTGGTTCCCATGTTTCTTCTTCAAGCTTTTGGTTTCTCTTTAACCCTTTTATTAGGGGTGTTTTTATATTTTGTATAACTTTTTCTCTATGATCTAATATCTTCACTTGATACTCATCAAAGTAAAGGTCATTCTATAATGGTACCACCTATTAATTGAGTGCATGTGATTAGTTTGGTATGTAATTTCTTAAGAGGGATACATTGAAAGAATAATGTACTTGAGATAGGTTTGGTGGGAGTGCTAGTCAATAGTCAAATTCTCTGATTTTATCAAGATTTAAAAAGGGTTGATATACCTTGGAATAAGCATTACCTCATTAACAAATCTCACCACTTTCTTCCCTGGAGATATGTGGAGGAATACCCCATCTTCAACATCAAACTCTAGGTCTCATTGATGATTGTCATCATAGCCTTTCTGTCGACTCTTAACATCTTTGATGTGCTTCTGAATAATATATACCTTCTCCACCATTTCTAAAACTATTTAAGGACCTATAAGTTTTCATTCCATAACTTCATCCCAACATATCAGTGTTTTTTCACCTCTTACCATAAAGGGATTCATAGGGATCCATTTGGATGCTCAGTGAAAACTAGTTTTGTAAGAGAACTCCACCAAAGGAAGATGTTGGTCCCATACACCTTTGAAGTCCATTGAGTAAACTCTCAACATATCCTCATGTGTTTGGATAGTCTGATAGTATTGGCCATCAGTTTGTGGGTGATAAGACATAATTTTTTTTATCTTAGTGTTTAGAGTATGTTGGATACTTTTCAAAAACATAGAGGTGAATCGTAGATCTTGATCAGACACAATCAATAGCGATACTTCATATAACCTTATCCCTTATATGATATATATCCTTTCTAGTTGATCTAGTGAGAAATCATCATGAATCCCAATTAAGTGTGCATTCTTTGTAAGACGATCCATAACAACCGAGATAGAATTGTTTCCCTTGAATGAATTTGGAAGTTTGGTGAAACATTCTATGGTTATGTTTTCCCATTTCCATGTTAGTATGGGTAATGGTTGCATCATCCCCTTAGACTTCTATTTTTCATCCTTCATTTTCTAACATATCAAACACTTTGATATATATTATGTGATCTCCTTCTTCATGTTACCCCATCAATAGTGCCCTCTAATATCTCGATACATCTTTGTGTTTCTTAGGTGAATGGAGAAATTCAAACTCTATTCATCATCCAAAATTTCTTTCATCAACAAAGGATTTTATGGAACTCGTAGTCTTGACCCAAACCTCAAAACTCCTTCTTCAATAACATTTAACTCTGAGGATTTCTGTTTTATGATTGTTTCCACTTTCTTTTGGATTCCCACATCATCCCTTTGAGCATCCTTTAATATCTCTAGAAGAGAACATTGAGTAATCATTATGAAAGGATTAATGGTGTTCCTTCCATTATTATTCCCATGTCCATATTATTAAAATCTAATGAGATTAGATCCTTCTCAATTCTCATCAGTGATAGAATTTCTCGGTCCTTTCTACTTAGATAATCTTCCACCATGTTTGCTTTCCCAGGATACTAGTGGATTGAGAAATTATAATCCTTGATGATCTCTAACCATATTCAATGGTGCATATTCAATTATTTCCGTGTGAATATATATTTGAGACTTTTGTGATCTGTATATATATCACACTTCTCCCCAAAGTGATAATGCCACCAGATTTTAAATGAAAAGATCACAACTGTTAACTCCAGATCATGCATGGAATAGTTTTACCCATGAATTTTCAACTACCGTGTGTCATAGTAAATAAATTTGTCATTTAAAAAAAAATACATCCCAATCCATTCATTGAAGTATCACTAAAAATTATTAAAGGATCCCCAGTTTTCGGTAGTGTGATTATAGGGGAAGTGATAATCCTTCTTTTCAACTCCATGAATCTTTCTTCACATTCATCATTCCAAGAATATTTGAAACCCTTCTATGTTATCTTCATAAGAGGGTTTGAAATTTGTGATAAATTTTTCACAAATAGATGGTATTATCTAGATAACCTAAGGAAACTATAGATATTTGTCAAGGATGTTGGAATTGGACATCCCTAAATTGATTTTTTCTTTAAAAGATCCACAAATATCCCATTTCTTGTGATTATATTCCCCAAGAATGAGGCTTATTTAAAATTTTACTCATAGTTGTTGTTCTTTACATAGAGATTATCCTTTCGTAAGGTTATTAATACAGTGCTAAGATGCTCTTCATAACCCCCTTGGTTTTGGAGTATATTAGAATATCTTCTATAAATACTAACTAAAATTTATCTAGGTAATATCTAAATACTATATTCATCAAGTATAAGAATATTTATGGGGCATTAGTGAGTCCTAATGGCATCACTATGAACTCATAATTCCCATACCTCATACAAAAACCAGACTTGGGGATATCCTCCTTATTCAACCTTGGTATTATCACGACCACAGATCCACCTTGGAGAAGTATTTTTTCTATGTAGTTGATTGAAAATGACATAAATTCATGGAAATAGATACTTGTTCTTTATCATGATTTTTTTAAAATCACGATAATCGACGCAAAGGCGCATTAACCAATCATTTTTCTTGATGAAGAGGACTGGTTCACCCCATGGTAAAGCACTTGGGCATATGAAAACATTATCCAGATTCTCATATAGTTGTTTCTTTATCTCCTCAAATATCTATTCTATATTGAGTCTTGGATATTGGAAATGCCACAGATATAAACTCGATTGAAAATACAACATCTCTACTAGGAGGAAGACCAGGAAATTACTCAGGAAACACATCATCAAATTACCTCCCAATGGGCATGTAAGGCCCCAGTCTTAAACATTATATAATGTTTAGTTAATCAAAAATTTACATTTAGGATCTTTTTAGATTTATAGTTTTAGAGAATTAGGCCATAAATATTACATTACATCTCAAAAATTACATAGTAGACACTTCTACTCTATCCAAATTGTTTCATAATAATAAAACTCCTTAAATAAAACAAGAGTTATTTTCTTGATATAAATCTTCTTGAATAATTCCTTTCTCTTACCCTTCCTTTTACCCTATGAAAAACATTTCAAAAACTTGTACTAAGCATAAAAATATCAGTAAGGGTTAAAAAATAAGGAATGAAAAAATTAGTCTATCAATTCATACAAATAAATGAAATCTTACTTATAAATCATATAACATTATCTCTTTAACATACCACATGAAATGATAAGATTTATGAATAACACAGAGAAATCATAAATTATAAAGGTAACTTGTGGAATCCATATCATACTTAAATTGTAGCTTTAACAACTACATAGGGAGTTATGTTTGGAATACCAATCATAGTATATTCCCTAAATATCATTGGAGAAACATTAATTTTTACCTCTATCTCATTACCCAATACATTAGAGATCTATCTTGGGCTCACCTGCCCTAGGTTTATCAGAGAACTACCTGTATTTGGTTTATCATATAACCACCTATCAAATGTCCAAGTACCATTACATAATCATAACACATAAAAGATTGAAATTATCAAAATTTAACTCATAAAACACAGTGAATCAATTCAATATATTGAAATATTAAATCCATTTCCAAAACCATTTAAATCATTTATTAAAGATATTTTTGAATCAAAGTGTCCCATACCACTTTGAAAATTTTAAAGGAATTAACATTTTAAAACATTAATGTCCATATAAATAAACTATTAATTTTTTTAAAACATTGAAATTAATGAGAATTATTTAAAAGATTAAATCTTTAAAACATTTAAGACAATTTTTTAGTTAAAGAGTACCTTTCCACTTGAGAAAATACTTGAATAAAAATAATTAAATAATAAAATTAAATGAAACCTATAATATCATGAGAATAAGAATATTCTGGATATAATATCTAAAAGGTTAGTATATACACCTTATAGGATAATAAATGTGCAAAATATCATGATATGCCTCAATGAAAGGATATTGAGATGTAATCCCTTATGAAAATTCAGCAGCCTAATGACGTCACTTTAAAATTCAGAAAATTAGTTGATGGGAGAAAAAAGGGTCTCTCATTACATAGACATAAAATTTACATCAATAATTATATTTAAGAACATATCCCAACATAAAAAAATGGATATTAAAATACATAACAAAAAATAAGACTTTGACTAAAAGAGGAGGGTGAAAGGTTCCCTTAACTTGAATTTGACTCGTAACATATGTTCCTTGTTCTTCCTCAAATCGGGTAAATCCATTTGATTTAAGCTAAAAGGACTTATTAAATTTACTTATGCCCAAATTAAGGTTTATAGAATGAATATATTTATGTTGGAAGCTTATTTGGGTAGAGGTTGGATGAGCCAAGGGGTATTGTGAAGTGTGAGTAAGGGTTAGAGGTGGTGGCCTTTTATAAGAGGAAGGAGGGGAACTTTAGGAATGCCTTGAATGATTATTTTTATTATAAACTGAATTTAGATTTAAAAAGGTCCCCAACTCATTTAATTCTAATATAAGGTGATTATTATTCGAAATAATCTCAACAAATAGGTTTTAGACATGTTTTGGTTTCAAATTTAACCTTATCATTTGGCTACACTTAGTTAACAATTTTAACTCTTACCATATCTTCTTGTATATTCATACTATATTGTTAATATAGTTGCCATAAATGTAAATAGAACCTCAAGTGTTTAATTTATGTCATTTTCAACCTTATATAAGTCATTTGGACGAATATTATATTTTTAAGACTATTATATCATTTAATAAAATAGTATTTGTTTTAAAAACTCATTTATGTCAATTTATATACTATTCATATCATGACTTTTTAAAAAAATCCATAACAACTTGATTATTTTGAAAAACCAATATTAATTAAAAGATAAAATGTCATAATTTTCCCTAAAATTCATGTATATCATAAAAAGTTTTACAATAAATTTATTATAATTTTTATAATCTCATTTATTTAAAACATTCATTAATAAGGTAATCACTACATCATCATTGTGTCATAAATAAATTTATTTATTTGATGTCTAATTTTTTTAAATAAAATAACATGATATAGGAAATATTTTTATATTTATAATTACTATTTATAGTATAAGAGATCACTTATATAATCCCATATAAAAATTGTTTTAGTAAAAGATATATGTTTATGTTATATTTTCCTTAACCTTAAATTAAAAGTAATTAAATGTTATTTTAACACACAAGTGGCTCCATCGGGGTCCTAAAATAGACCCATGGATTACCATGGTTGGACATATCTCATCCAATAGGATTATGACATGTGTTAGGATAATTTTATATTATTATAATATTAATTTTTACCCTTATTTTCCAGATTTACCCTTTAACCATGGTAAATAAAATAATTTCTGAAGCTACTATTCGATATGTCTAAAAATAGAAGGTACATATTTACACAATTTGGACATCCTGATTCCAAATATGGAATCCATTTTTCCTAATTCAAAACATAGAAATTTCCGAAATTAATTTAAAATTAATTCCCGTTGTCAAAACCAAAAGTGTGTCTTTAAGAAGTAAGAACTACCAAAAGATTGACATGTGTTTATGTCCAATTAAAATGTGAAATCACTTTCAATGAAAAAAATTGGATTAAATGATAAAAACATAATCTAATTAAACTTTAAAACCAATTAGAAATATAATCTAAGAATATAAATAAATGATATGAAAAGATAGTTTTGACTTAAAATATAGTATTTTTCACTATTCATAATAAAATGAACTTTATCAAAAAATTACCAAAAGTTTACCCAAAGTAAAATTTGATTTTACAACTATAAATAGGTTTATTTTGTAAAATGGAACATATAAAAGTGTCAAAAAACTATATTTAAAAAGGGTTTTCCATCAAAAGGTGGTAAAACTGCTTTTTAAAAATAGTAGAGTATTTATGCTTAAAATTGTATTCATTATCATTTTAAGACTATACATTTTGTTGGATAAATGTAAATAAATTTACCAAACATTATAATAATATTTTAGTTATATTTTTTCATTCCCTCTAATACAAATATTATGTGTTAACTACCATTTAAAAATAAT
Source organism: Viscum album (assembly GCA_963277665.1). Classification (NCBI taxonomy): domain Eukaryota; kingdom Viridiplantae; phylum Streptophyta; class Magnoliopsida; order Santalales; family Viscaceae; genus Viscum; species Viscum album. Next base: position 1,455,266,954 of record OY728145.1, read on the forward strand.
AATATTATATTATTATTATTATTATTATTTTTCAGTATGACTCGGCCTTGGGTGAAACATAAGATTTTAAAGAAACCTATTATTGTGTGTTGAGTATGCTATCGAAAAAATAGTCCCCTTTAAGGTAAAATTAATATCTTGTTCATAAGTATTAATAAAAATAAAAAATATATTATTCTATAAATACATGTGTCGTTACATCCTTCCCCATTTTGGAAATTTCATCCTCACAATTAAAAAATTGGGCTCCGAAACTTCATTAAATGTCCCGCATTAGAAAAATATTCAATATAGCTATCTGTCACACCCTGACTTTGCATTGCTTCATGTTTTGAAATTTTATTTTTACCTTATAATTTTTTTTCTTCTAATTATTATTATTATTTTTATTTGAAATGCGGCCTGACGCCAACTGGGGTTTTGCGCTTTTGCACTGATAAATGAGCATTTTGGCCTTGATTGAATCCAGCACACCACGGTCTAAGCCATGTGACCTCACCTGGGTCGCCGCGCAACATCACCCGGTTAACCGTATGACCCACTCGATGTTTAAAATAAATAAATAAAAGAAAATTGAAAATGAGGATAAAGTAAAACAATTTAACGATTTAAAAATATTGATAAGGATAATACTATTGTTATGAATAATAATAATAATATTATTAAGTTATTATTATAAAGTTTGTTAGTATCAATATTATTATTATCTGATTATTATTAATGTCATCTTATTATTATAATTATTATTAATATTGTTAATATTCACATTATTATTATTGGTTTTGTTTTAGATTTTTTTAGGTTAGATTTTTTTCTTTCTTTGTTTCCCCTCTCTTTTCTTTTCCTTTTTTTTCTTTATTTTGTTTCTTTCTTTTCCCTCACCCATACCTTTTTCATGCAATACCCCCCTTTGTAACCCTAACTACGCTGCCTTCTTCTTCCTTTGGTCAGCCGCACCCCAACTCTCCCCTCCTACTCCTCCCAATTTTCATTGCTCCAGACTCCTCCTGGCCAGCCCCGTCCAGCTGCACCTTCATCCTCTCCACCAAAACCAAGAGACCCATTCTCCGTGTCCTTCCTAATTCTTGGTCGGACTCCTTCCGGTGCGCTACTATTCAGCATTTCCATCTCAATCCCGCCACACCGCTGGTTTCCCCCCTTCCCGTCACACCTTTCCCTCACTCGGATCCACACAAACACCCTCTGACGCACCCCTCAGCTTGATACGCCCTCCTCATCCAACCCTCCTACCCAGCTCATTATTCCCCCTTGAACCCTCGCATCGTCACCCTTCCCTTCGACTCTACCGTCCAGCGCACCGCACACCTTCTCCCCTTAGCCAAATCGAAGCACAAACCCTTGTAACCATTGGTCTGTGCGCACCCCACCTCCCTCTCTTCCCATCATGCGTACACCGATTCTTCCTTGGATATCCTCTCAGACCCTTGTAGTGGCCTCCTGCTCCCTCACCGCAGGTGTGGTCCTCTTCATTTTTTTGTTTCTACCTTTTTGGAAGAATTCAAGTTAGGGTTTTATGTCATGTTTGGTTCGATCTTGATTCAAATGGTTTGATACCATGTTTTTAGGGCCTGTTTATGTGGTTTGAGATACGATTGACGTGCGATAAAATTTTCGAATCAAGATCATAAAGTTTTTCCTCACACAAGGTAGGTGGTTCTGCGTTTAAACGTTATTTAATAAATTAATTTGTATGCTTAGTAATTTTCAATGTTCATTGATTAATTATTTTGGGTACGGATTTGATTTTCTTGAAGTCTTCCATGTGTAAGATTTTTTGGTAGTGTGTTTATATGGGTGGGTGCATTCTTTGGTTTAAAACTTACATTTATTCAATCTTTAGTGTTTAATAACATGTGCTGTTAGTTTTTATTTGTGCATGTGGTGTTAAGTGTGTTTTCAACATGGTGTTTCATGTGTTTTGTATTAAGGGAAGGTGTTGTGTGGGTTGAGTGGATTGTTGCTGTGAAAACCCACATTGAACTGTCTACTAGTGTTTCATAAATTTTGAGTTTGTTTCATGAAAATGCACAAAGTGCGCGGTTTGTGTTTTAGTGTAGCATTCATATGTGTTTTGTCCAAAAAGAGAATTTGAGTGGGTCTTTGGTGTTTAAAGTCATGTTCCATCTTCTAGAGTTTCCTAATAAAATTTCTATTGTTTTATTTAATTGGGAAAATGGTCATTCAATTTTGATGTTGGGTTATTAATTTATGTGATTATTTTCATTTGTGTTCTTGATGTGGCGTTGGGTGTGTTTGGTCATGAAGGAGTGCTAAGTTGGTTTTGTGTGTTTAGCCATGTTAGGTTTCTATTTTAAAGAACTTGTTTACAAATAATTTAATGTATTTTAATAAAAAATATTAACGATTTGAATTTAATATGTTTTAATAAATAATTATTAACAATGCAGAAATTGTTTGAACTAATTTGGGTAAAGTCCTTTGGTGTGCGTACTATTTCAAATGGATTTTGTGTATTTGTGAAAGGGTGACGTTGTGTTTAAGTAACAACCTATTTATTTTATTCATTTGAGTTTGACATGAAATGTGAAATTGGATCATCTTGTGTACAAAAGGGGAAGCCTTGGTACTAGGTGGGTGGACTAGATCTAGTGCGCTAGTGATACAGAAGTGGCTCTGGCCCAGTTTCACTTAGCTGGTTTGACGATTGCAACACTAACTAAAGTTTTAATGATGATGAGAGACTACTAGGTTATGGATGTGTTTCCATACTAGTGGATCATGCATGAGAACATATTTATTTGTGTTTCCTATACTACTGTTCACTGAGACGTGATGTTCTAGGGTCCCATTATTTTTTCTAGTATCGATTGGGCTTCTCCCACTTTTTGTTCTCTTGGAATACTATACAATCACTGTCGGCATACGGTGTAGCTTTTGGGTTTTCTTGAAAGTCTTGATTATTCTTAAATACATGGGTGTTTTTTTAAATAAAGTTGTTTTATTTGAAGGCATTTTCTTTATAAAAACTGTATCTTTGAAATTGTTCAAGATTTAGTGTCCTTTCATTTATTTAGACTGTAAATGTATTTTTCCTTTAATGTTTATACATGGAAAATTTTAGTATGGTGACTTCCTACTGGGATCTTGGCTCACACCCTACATACACCTTTGGGTATATGTAGACCATATTCTTTGTGTATTCCCGGTTGAGGCATCCTGCTTAGTGGTAGTGGTTCTGGATGATATTGGTCTTCGCGTGCTGGTTGGTTTTGGTATCTTGGGGATGCAGCTTCTCATGTCTCTTGGAGTTTGGTATTGGAGTTTTAGTTCTCTATCTTTGTTGTTGTTCACTTTGGGTTTTTAGTTGAATTGTAGACTTAAATCTGTTTTTAGTTTAAGGTCTTGTTTGGTTGTCTATTTTCAGTTTTAGTTTATTTATTTTGTCAGTTGTTTGTGTTTAATAATTTGGGTAAATCGTTTCGATGTATTTTTTTGATACCTGGGCACTTGTGCCAGCCCGTGGGGTTTGAGAACGCCCTTCGGGCCATGCCGCGGACCGGGTCGGGCGCTGGGTCAGACGGCGACCCAGCTTGGTTCGTGAAAAAATGGTATCAGAGGAGGTTTTTTCTCTTGGGTAATGTTATTTTGGGATAGAGTAAGTGTAGGCCAATGTTAAGGGTGTCAGAACTCGATGTTCAGGTTACGAACAAGGTGCCTGGCCAACAAAACTCATGGCATGACTCAAGTTACCAGAGTAAGTTTTGGTTTTCCTGAGTCGTTGGTCCTCGTGATTAATCTTGTCTCAGGGAAATAAAAATGGAGTAGGGTCAGTAGTCCAAGTGAGCTCACAAGGTCTGGAAATCCATGTGGAGCCGGGGATTCTATCCTAGAATACTCTCTGTGGTGGTGGCGTGATTGGTGTATGGCTTCCAACCATATGTCTCAGTCACCCACTAACACTATTCTCCTATTGCATTGTTCACTGTCTTTTTTTTTGGATTCATGGAAATCTGGTTTTTAAGTAAAAATGATTTGGGGCATTAATAACTAGTGATTGTGTGATGTGTCCTTGTGTTTTGGGAAGTTTTTGATGTGAGGTGTTTCGAGATGAGAATCCCTTTTGACTGATTTTTATCTTGAGTTTGAATTTTTATTTGTATGTTGGTATGCAAGCGAGTAGTTAGTGAATTATTTTGAAAAGTGCTTCAGGAAGCCCTTGTAGTGGTTCCCCCTGCACATTTAGTGTTCTCTTGTGGTATGTCTTGACCATTGGACCAGTTTGTTTGGGTCCATGGTTTTCTCTCTTGACTAGTGTATGCCTCCATAAAGCATTAACAAGAGATTGAAGTATGGCCATGGGAAGTTCGCCATTGGAAGGCCCTCTAATTGATCAGAGGACTCTCTTTTTGAATTCTAGAAGTAAACTCACCTCTCCCTTTTTTCAACTAAATGGATCCTTTCATAGCGGGATGATAGATGAGAGGGGAGTTGAAGGAAGTTTTGGTCTCTTTGAGTTGTGTGAGTTGTCGGGTACAAAGTTTGACATTGTTGTGTTTGATGGTTCCCCTAGAAATGGTGAAAGGAATTCTGGCGGGGAAGGGTGAGGGATGTTCGGAATTATCGGTGTCGAATGATGTCTTGAAAGGCTTGTATTACTTTCATCTACTGTGAGGGTCATGTTTGGTGACGTCTTGTGGTGTGAGTTCTATTCGAAGAGAAAAGGTAGATTTCGTAGAGTCCTTCGGGAATCCCTATTTTCATGGGATTGTGTCATACTCTTAGGGAGTTTTAATTTTTCTGTTCAAGGGGGAGTGTTTGTCATGCATCTTTCCTTCTTATGTTTCTTGGTTAAGGTGAAGAGGTGATGCATGCACATCATCTAAACCCATATTTTGGTGGTTGTACGGTGAGGGAGTAGTTGGATGTCATGGTGTGTTGTGTTTTTTGGTGTTGTCTCAGCTGCGGTGTGGTTTCATGTGACACCAAAATAGAGAAGATTCATTCCGGAGTCTTCAATACCTTGATATTAGGTAGGAGATGCTTCAAACATCAGGGCTCCATCCATAGGGCTTGGAGTGAAGATGGCGTGCGATCAGGAACCATGAGAGTGTATGGGACCCCAACTTTATTCCTGTCATCGGTATTGAAGGTGAAGGATGTTTAAATTGTTTTCTATGGTCTTTCTATTCCGAACGACTCGTTTGGCTATATAGGGTTTCTCGTGGCTATGAGGAGGTGTGGTCGTCTCGTACCTTAAAGACCTATGGGTAGCAACCCACCAGATGTAATTAATTTTAGTGGTCCTTATGGGGTCTGTTGAGTAAATCAGTCACAAAGTTGAATAGTTCTCATCTAGGGATATTGAGATGTTTTTCTTTCTGCGGTCATGGTTTTGATCACCAGTAGTTGGCCCCCAGCCCTCCTCGCCCCTTGTGGTGGGGTGTTTGGTCACTATCAGGAAATTTTCAAGGTTTTTTATCTTATATTGGCTCTAATGGTGGGGAGACCCATGATAGGTCTCACTTAAATGTCTCTAGAGAGAATCAATGTTGGTCATCTTCATAATTGTGGGGAGTCCGCTCAGACCTCCCCGTGTCAGGTTTCCAACCTCGTCTTGGGCATTGGTAAGTTCTTAATGGTGGGGAGCCACTCAGGCTTCCCCATGAAGACCTTTTGGTTCTGTTTCTAAGGATGGCATGGTGATAAGTGATAAGAGTGTTCCTTGGAAGTGGTTTGACCTTGTTTGTTCATTCTAACCAAATGGTGTGGTTTTCATTTAATAGTGCTTGAGATGTTTTGGCTTATGAATTTGGTTTCTATGGGTGCAAGGGTTCCTTTCCTTGATCAATCAACTCGAGGCGTTTTAGACCTTTGGGGTGGGAAACACATATCAAATAGGCTTTTTACGAGTTTCTTGAAGTTGTCTATGGGTCACTTTCTCTGAGAAAAACAATTTTTCCTCTATTCACTTGTTTATTGTGGGGATCCTCTTTGAACCTTATGGGGGTATTAGTTTCTTCTTTGAGTCTCAACCATAGTTGTGGCTTTCTGGGGATGGAATGCTTTATGGGGGGGGGGGGGATTTTCACACCCAAACATTGCGTTGTGTCCTATTTCTTAATTTTATTTTTATATTTTAATTTTATTTGCTTCTAATTATTATTATTCTTTTTATATGAAATGCGGGCTGAGCCCGACTGGGGTTTTGTGCTTTTGCACTAATAAATGAGCATTTTGGCCTTGATTACGTCCAGCACACTACGGTCGAAGCCGCACAGCCTTGCCTGGGTCGCCGCAAAACAATGCCCAGTTAACCGTACAACCCACTCGATCTTCAAAATAAATAAATAAAAGAAAATTGAAAATGAGGATAAAGTAAAATAATTTAACGATTTAAAAACATTAACAAAGATAATATTATTATTATGAATAATAATAATAATAATATTAAGTTATTATTATAAAGTTTATTAGTATCAAGTCTATTATTATATAATTATAATTAGTTTCATCTTATTATTATAATTATTATTAATATTGTTAATATTCACTTTATTATTGGTTTTGTTTTATATTTTTTTCAGGTTTCATTTTTTTCTTTCTTTGTTTTTCCCCTCTCTTTTCTTTTCATTTTTTTCCTTTTTTTCTTTTTTTTCTCTCTCTTTTCCTTCACCCCTACCTTTGTTGCCCAATACACCCCTTCAGAACCCTAACTACGTTGCCTTATTCTCCCTTTGGTCCGCCGCACCCCAACCCTCCCCTCCTACTCCTCCTGATTTTCATTGCGCCAGACTCCTCCCGGCCAGCTCCGTCTGGCCGCGACTCCATCCTCTCCTCCCAACCCAACAACCCCATTTGATGTGACCTTCCTCATTCTTGGCTGGAATCCTTCCGGTGCGCTGCTTTTCAGCGACTCCAGCTCAATCCTTCCACACCACGGGTTTCCCCGCCTTTCCATCACACCTTGCCTCCGCTCGAACCTGCACGAACACCCGTCGGTGCAACCTTAGGCTTGATACACCACCCCTAGACCATCCCTCCTACCCAACTCTTCGGCCCCCCTTGAACCCTCACGCCATCGCCCTTCCCTCTGAATCTTACATCCAACACGCTGTGGCCCTGGTCCCCTTGGCCAACTCGAAGCACAAACCCCTAAAACTCTTGGTTCGTGTGCGCCCCACCTCCCTCTCTTCCTGTCCGACACACCCCTCTTCTTCCTCAGACAGCCTCCCGAACCCTTACAACAGCCTCCCTCTCCCTCAACGCAGGTGTTTTCCACTTCAATTTGTTATTTCTAAATTTTTGGTAGAATTTGAGTTAGGTTTTTATTTTGTGTTCGGTTTGATCATGATGGAAATGGTTCGATACCATGTTTTTTAGGGCCTATTTGTGTGGTTTGAACTACGATTGAAATGTGATAGAATTTGTGCATTGAGATCGTAAAGTTTTTCTTCACACAAGGTAGGTGGTTCTGCATTTAAACATTATTTAATAAATTAATTTGCTTGATTAGTATTTTTTAATGGTCATTGATTAATTATTTTGGGTGAAGATTCTATTTTCTTAATGTCTTCCATGTGTTAGATTGTTTGGTAGTATGTTCATATGAGTGGGTTAGTTCTGTGGTTGAAAAATTTCATTTATTCAATTGTTAGTGTTTAGTAATATGTACAGTTAGTTTTTATTTGTGCAAGTGGTGTTAAGCATGTTTTATACATAGTGTTTCATGTGTTTGGTCATAAGGGAAGGTGTTGTGTGGGTTGAGTGGGTTCTTGTTGTGAAAACCCACATTTATCTGTCTACTAGCATTTCATAAATTTTGTGTTTGTTTTGTAAAAATGCGCAAAGTGAACGGTTTATGTTCTAGTGTAGCATTCATATGAATTTTTCCCAAAAAGAGAATTTGAGTGGGTCTTTGGTGTTTAAATTCATGTTCCATCTTCTAGAGTTTCTTAATAAAATTTCTGATGTTTTATTTAATTGGGAAAATGGCCTTTTAATTGTGCGGTTGGTTATTAATTGATGTGAGTAGGGAAGTTTGTGTTCTTGATGTGGCGTTGGGTGTGTTTGGTTATGAAGGAGTGTTGAGTTGGTTTTGTGTGTTAATATGTGTTATGTTTTTGTTTAAATAATTTGTTTACAAATAATTTAATGTGTTTTAATAAAAATTATTAATGATTCGAATTTAATATGTTTTAATTAATAATTATTAATAATGCAGAAATTGTTTGAACTGAGTTGGGTAAAGTATTTTGGTGTGCATACTATTTCAAATGGATTTTTTTATGTGTGAAAGTGTGGCATTGAGTTTAGGTAAAAATGTGTTTATTTTATTCATCTGAGTTTGACATGAAATGTTAAATTAGATCATCTTGAGAACAAAAGGGGAAGCCTGGCTACTAGGTGGGAAGACTAGATCTAGCGCGCTAGTGATACAGAAGCGGCTCTGTCCTGGTTTCACATAGCTGGTTTGACGATTACAACAATAACTAAACTTTGAATGATTATGGGATACCACTAGGTTATGTATGTGTTTCCCTTCTAGTATATTATGCATGAGAACATATTTTGTTGTGTTTCCTATACTATTGTTCATCGAGACGCCATGTTCTAGGGTCCCATTCTTTTTTCTAGTATTGATATGGCCTCTCCCACTTCTGGTGTTCCTAGAATACTATACACTCATCGTCAACATATGGTATCGATTTTGGGTTTTCTTGAAGGATTGGGTTTTTCTTAAATTCAAGGGTGTTTATTTTTTATTTAAGTTGTTTTTGTTGAAGGTGTTTTCATTATAAAACCTGTTTCTTTGAAATTGTTCTATCTTTTGTGTCCTTTAATTTATTTAGCCTGAAAATGTTTTAGTCATTTAATGTTTTTACGTGGAACCTTTTTGTTGCATGACGTCTTACTGGGATCTTCTATCACACCCTACATACACATTTGGGTGCATGTAGACCTTATTCTTTGTGTTTTATAGGTTGAGGAAACCTGCTTAGTGGTATTGGTTCTGGATGTTGTTGGTCTTTGCGCAAAGGTTGGTGTTGGTATCTTGGGGATGCATCTTCTTGTGTAGCTTGGAGGTTGGTATTAGAGTTTTATATATCTATATTTTTTGTTGTTCACTTTGGGTTTTTAGTTGAATTGTAGACTTAAACCTGTTTTTAGTTTAAGGTATTGTTTGGTAGTCTATTTCCAACTTTAGTTTATTTATCTTGTCGGTTGATTGTGTTTACTATTTCAGGTAAATCGTTCCTATGTATTGTTTTGATACCCGGGAACTTGTGCCAGCCAGTGGGGATTGGGAATGCCCTTTGGGCCATGCCACAGACCGGGTCAGGAACCGGGTCGGATGGTGACCCGACCTAGTTCATGACACTATCACTTTAAAAGAAATACATAGAAGAACAAAGGTCACCCAAGATAACACATACTAGGATTACATGTAGGAAAAAATGGATATGGATGAGAAACTAAGTGTCAAGTTCTGATGAAGACTGATAGAAAACATAATCAGGATAAAGTTAACTACTCGAAAACCATAAAATTATGATAGGTTAAATGGTCTTTATCTCCCTAGTAGAAAAATTAAGTAGACAATGTTTTTTTTAAAGTTTATTTTCATTAAGTTGAGGAATTTATTTATGATATTGACTAAGAATATAAAGAAATATACTTACTTATCAAGTATTGTTTCATCCTTTAATAAATTTCTACCACAAACTCATCTTTTCTCCAAACGATGAGTATTAATGATGACTTGGTGACACCCGAAGCACTAGAATCAACTTCTAGAGAATCACATAATTCAAAATAGATGAACTATATATTTCCCTTGTCTTTATACATTAACCAAAACCAAAATAGTTTGTACAAGATCATATGATCCCCAAAAGGATAATCTTTTATAGAAAGAAATACTACTCTTAATCTCCCAAATCAAATAAACAATACCCAAATTTTAACAAATACCATTCAATAAAAAATTGTCCTTAAAATTCTTCAAAATAATCTAAACTAAGTTTGAGACCCAAAATTCAGAAGGATTTGATCACATAGTCTTCAACGATAAATATTAACATTTATCTCCAAATAATATCAACTAATATTAATGTCACATACTTTAAAGTAATTAACTTAATCACATATTCTCTTTGATAGGTTAATCATTTCCATAAATAACCCAAATCATTATAATTACAAAATAAAAACATTGATTCTTCCAAAATAAAATTCCACCATTACTCCTCAAATTAAATCGCATAGTATTATATTTTCCTTAGGCATAGAGTGTTTCCAAAAGAGCGAACATCTTCCAAAATAACATTTATCACTTAATAACCAAATCATTTTTCTATAATAAGGATATCCATTTTATAAATCATAAGTTCAAAAAATAAACATATTCTTGATCCATAAAATCATTTAACTAAAAATAATTAGTCATACTAACTAGAGACTTCATGTAGTCTAGTTGTTGGCGATAAATCCCAATTGCACTTTGATTGTGGGTTCCATTCCCATAGCTTTGTCCGATATGATGGGTTTTCACAAGGTCTACATGTTTTCATTTTTCAATAACTATATAATTTAATAACATTATCAAAAAATGAGATAAATTCCTCAAAAATAACCATAACATATTTTAACCACTAATGTTATTTCATACCATGCATTTTCATCCCAAAAAGTAATGACTTGTAATTTCCTCAAATTAAAGGATCAAATAAACCCAAATTTTTATTTAAAACTATATCCACAAAGGAAAATATAATTCTTCCTTGAATAGAATTTTCACATAACAAACTGTAGGGTTATACATACAAGAGAAAAGTCTTCCAAAGTAATCTCATCAACAAAGAGTATTAATAATTTTTAACATTTCATCACCTAGATATCTAACATAAATATCAAATTTATAAAATATAGACATCTTAATCATCCAACATCCTCCATGATCCCTTAACAATATTTTTCAACTTATTACGTAATACTTCTTTTTTACAAACAAAATCACGAATCATATCCTAATATTCAATAATATCAAAAAATAAGCTAAGAAATAATCCATACCTTTCATAGGTCATTGCCAGTTTCCTCATCCTCAATTGGAATGGAATTGGGCATTGATAAACATATATTTCTACAATACTACTGATCCCATTCCTTAACCTTCTTCTTAGGAAATGTATTTGTGTAATGACCATGTACACCATATTTAAAACATTCAATTGATTCCTCAGAAAGAACTTCTTTCCTTTTCTTAGAGCCAACTGGACGCTTCCTTTTTTCATGACATTATATTTCTTTATGACCTTCATTACCACATCTATAACATCTTACCGTCCCTTTGAAACATTTTCCTAGGTGTTTATTTACACATCTTTGACACATTGGTTTTTTAATATACTTAACATTATGATTATTACCTGAACTTACATAGGGATTCATTTCTTGCATATATGATGAATTATAAAAATCACCTAGGTTAAAGTGGTCAATCATGACTCCAGATAGTTGGTTAATAATAACCACGAGAGTACTCATTGCAACTCCCATTTCATTTGGTTTTTTATTCATAAAACTATCACAGTTTTCTTCAAATCCATTATTACTTTGGTGCCCGCTAGATCCAACCATTTACTAAGACAAAAAATGTAAATGTGAATATCTCAGAAAAATCATCATATAATATCTTATTAGGAGGGTAAACACTAATATATACCTATTCATGTTATCTTAAATTTATTCCATATATCTAAAATAACAATAACTCTTTCTAATATGCTAACCATTATGGTTATGTCACTTATGCTTAAATAACACCCAAACCTCTAAAGTTTTCTAAACTGAACTATAATACCCACTGTAAGTCCCCGGACTTAAACATTACATAATGTTGAGTTATGTCAAGAATTTACATTAAGGATATTTTTTGGTTTAGAGTTTTACAGAATTAGGCCATAACTATTACATTACATCTCAGAAATTACTAAGTAGACACTTCTACTCTATCCAAATTTTTTCAGAATAATAAAAATCCTTAAATAAAACAAGAGTTATTTTCTTTATTTAAATCTTCTTGAATAATTCATTTCTCTTACCCTTCCTTATACCATATGAAAAATATTTCAAAAAAATGGGATGAGCATAAAAAGCTCAGTAAGGGTTATAAAATAAGGAAAGAAAACATTAGTCCATCAATACATACAAATCAATGAAATCATACCTCTCAATAATAAAACATAATCTCTTCATCATACCTTATGAAATCATAATATTTATAAACAACACAGAGATATCATAAATCATAAAGATAACTTATGGAATCTATATCATACTTACATTTTAGATTTCATAGCTATATAGGGAGTTATTCTTGGAATAACCATCACTGTATATTCCCTAAATCTCTTAGTAGAAACATTAATGTTTACCTCCATCTCATTACCCAATTCATTGGAGATCTATCTTGGGCTCACCCACCGTAAGTTTATCATGAAACCACCCGTATTGGGTTTATCATGTAACAACCCATCAAATGTCCAAGTACCATTACATAATCATAACACATAAAAGATTGAAATTATCAAAATTTCACTCATCAAACACAATGAATCAATTCAATATATTTAAATATTAAATCCATGTCCAAAACCATTTAAAACATTTAATAAAGATATTTTTAAATCAAAGTTTCTCATACAACTTTGAATATTTTAAAGGAATTAACATTTTAAAACATTAATGTACATATAAATAAATCCTTAAAACCATTTTGAAAACATGGAAATTAATTATAAATATTTATATGATTAAATCTTTAAAACATTTAAAACAATGTTTTAGTTAGATTCCCTTTCCACTTGAGAAAATACTTGAATAAAAATAATTAAATAATAACATTAAACGAAACCTATAATATCATGATAATAAAGATATTAACAATTTAATATTTAAAATGGTTGTATATAAACCTTATATGATAATAAAGGTGCAAAATATTATGATATTCCTCAATGAAAGGAGATTGAGACGTAGTCTCTTACAAAAATTCAGAATCCTATTGACGTCACTTTAAAATTCAGAAAATGAGTTGATGTGAGAGAAAATGGTCTCTCATAAATTGGACATAAAATGTAATACAATCATGATATATAAGAACATATTCCAACATAAGAAAATTTAAATTAATGTACATAACAAAAAATAAGACTTTGACTAAATGAGGAGGGTAAAAGGTTCCCTTACATTGAATCCGACTCGTCACGTATGTTCCTTTTTCTTCCTCAAATCAGGTAACTCCTTTTGATTTAAGCTAAAAGGCCTTCTCTAATTTCTTTATACCCAAGGTAAGGCTTATATGAGGAATATAGAGATGATGAGAGCTTATTTGGGAAGAGGTTGGATGAGCCAAGGGGGCCTGAGAGGTGTGAGTAAGGGTTAGAGGTGGCGACCTTTTATAAGAAGAAGGAGGGGAACTTGAGGAATGTATTGAAAAATTATTTGATTATAAAATGAATTTAGATTTAAAAAGGTCCCCAAATAATTTAATTTGAATATAAGGTGATGAATTTTCTAAATCATCTCAACCAATAGGTTTTATACAAATTTTGGTTTCAAATGTAACCTTATAATTTAGCTTTAACCCTTAGTTAACTAATTTAACTCTTACCATGTCTTCTTGTACATTCATACTATATAGTTAATATAGTTACCATAAAATGAAAATAGAACCGAAAGTGAAATATTAATGACATTTTAAACCTTATATAAGTAATTTGGCTGAAACTTATATTTTTAGGACTATTATATCATTTAATAAAATAGTATTTATTCTAAAAACTCATTTACGTCAATTTATATACTATTCATATCATGACTTTTTAAAAAATACATAACAACTTGATTATTTTGAAATAAATTTATTAATTCAAAATAAATCCATTTATGGCATAAAGAGTTTGAAAATAAATCTATTCTAATTTTTATAATCTCATTTATTTAAAACATTCATTAATAAGGTAATCACTACATCATCATTGTGTCATAAATAAATTTATTTATTTGATGTCTAAAATTTATAAATAAAATACCATGATATAGGAAATATTTTTATATTTCTAATTACTATTTATAGTCTAAGGAATCACTTATATTACTATATATAATTTTTTTAGTAAGAGATATATGTTTATGTTATATTTTCCTTAACTTTAAATTAAAAGTAATTAAATGTCATTTTAACACACAAGTGTCTCCATGGGATCCTAAAATAGACACAAGGATTACCATGGTTGTAAATATCTCATCCAATAGTATTAGTACATGTGTTAGGGAAATTTAAAATTATTATAATATTATTTTTTACACTTATTTACCAGATTTTCCCTTTAACCATGGTAAATAAAATAATTACTGAAGTTACTATTCATAATGTCTAAAAATAAAAGGTACCTATTTACAAAATTTGGAACTCCTAATTCCAAATATGGAATCCATATTTCAAAATTCAAAAAATATAGATTGAAGAAATTAATTTAAAATTAATTCATGTTGTCAAAACCAAAAGTGTGTTTTTAAGAAGTAAAAACTACCAAAAGATTGACATGAGTTTATGTCCAATTAAAAAGTTAAATAACTTATAATGACCACCATTGGATTAAATGATAAAATAATAATCTAATTAAAATTTAAAACCAATTAAAAATATAATCTAAATATATAAATAAATTATATGAAAAGATAGTTTTGACTTAAAATGCAGTATTTTTCACTATTAATAAAAAAATGAACTTTATCAGAAAAATACCAAAAATTTATGTAAAGTAAATTTTTATGTCCTAATTCTAAATAAAAAGTTTATTTTGTCAAATGGAACATATAAATGTGACAAAAATAATATTTAAAAAGAGTTCACCATCAAAAGGCGATAACAATACCTTTTAAAAATATTAGAGTATTTATGCTTAAAATTGGATTCATTATCATTTTAAGCCTCTAAAGTCTATTGGATAAATGTAAATACATTTAAAAAAATTGTATAATAATATTTTAGTTAGCTTTGTTAATTTCCTCCAACAAAATTGCGATGTGTTAACTACCATTTAAAAATAATAATATATTATTATTATTATTATTATTTTTTAGTATGACTCAGCCTTGTGTACAACATAAGATTTCTGGGAAACACATTGTTGTGTGTTGAGTACTCTATCAGAAAAAGTGTCCACTTTAACATAAAATTAATATCTTGTTCATATGTATTAATAGAAAACAAAAATTATTATTCGATAAATACCTTGGTCGTTACATTGCATGTCTTCAAGGATGACTCTGTCCTTAGACTCAATAATTTCACATAGATACACTTCCTCATAGGTAAACAATATACATTTTTGAGATGATGGTTCTAGAGAATATTTATCCATATTCTTTAATTTGTACAAAATCAGTGGTAGATTCAAGATACAGAGAGTGATTTACTTCTCTCAGCAATTTGTGTTGTCTCTATATAAATAAATCTTATCCATGCCTAGAATTTCATCAAATTTCACTAATGAAAGTATGAAAAGATTATTTAGGAAGTTAAGCCCACAAATGTTGATAGGTGAGGAGTTATATACTTGGGATTCAATAATTTCCCCATTTACCTTTTTTACTGACATATCTACTTCCATACTTTTTGTTTTTGTTTTAATAGTTCTTCAAATCTTTTGTGACATAAAAGAGTGTGTTGAACCTGAATAAAAAAGTATATTCTCTATTATCTAATGAATTACTCACAAACCTACCACCACTTCATTATTGGGATTAATTTATGTAGTAGTGATGGAAAAATCACACCCTTATTACCTTAGAGATTATTGGTTGCCTCAAAAAACCCTTGTATTAGTACACTGGTTCACAAAGTTCCATGGTTCCTTACAATTTAATAATTGAACAAAAAAATTGATGGCTGATAGGATAATTAATTTCCTCTATCACATTTTTTGGTTTCTCCTATCTGTAATCATTGTCCATGTACCCTTCTCTTCCACACCTAAATCATTTCCTTTTTACCCATAGGTAATTTCTGGGGTTCTCTTTTCTACACCTTTGTCATGTGGGGTGCTGTAATTTCTTAGCACTGATAGATTTATCCATAGGACTACCAGAATTAAAGTCCACTTTATAATTATTATCCCAATGATACCCCTGAGATTCACCAATCTCCATCTCGACTTTGAGGGAGTATTAGAAAATTTCTTCATAACTATCAAAGTCACTAATTTACATGTCTTTTGTTGGCTAGGATTTAGCCCACTAAAGAAGCGGTCAACCTTGCATTTGGGGTTAATGACAAAACCAAAGGTGTGTCATGAATGTATTGTAAAGTTTTCATCATATGAACCAATATATTCATCATCCTTTTTCTTGAGTGTAAGTAAATCTCTTTCCATCTTATGATGGAGGGTGTAGGAAAAATATTTACCAGAAAACATTATCCAGAATTCCTTTCACTCCATTACTTTAATATCTTACTTAGGCTTAGTACTCTTTAATAGTGTCCACCACTGATCAACTTCACCCTCCATATGATAAACATCTAGAAGAACCTTAACTTGTTTATAACATTTAATTATGGAGAAGATATTTTCAATAGAGTTGATCCATTTCTCCATGATTAATGGATCATATGACCCATTTAAAGTAGGAAAATATATCTTGGGGGGGGGGATTCCTCCTGGTCTAGGTTTCTATTCATATCTTGTGTTATCTAATAGAGTATTGGGACAAAGTTTGTGATTCCCACTCCCATCGGGTTGAGAATCTCATTGGGGTAGCCATCACACTACCCTTCACATCAGTTGTTAGCATAATTCCACATATTTCTAGACATTGACTAGAATAAAAGGGAAATTATGTATGAGTATCTTAAACAATTATACACATAAAGGTAAATCCAATGATAATAAAGGGATAACTTATAAATTACAATTATTACCTTAAATTATGAATATATAGGCTTCAATCTATGTTATCAATGATTTATTTCCTAACAAATATTCTTATGGGAATTTTATTTTGTTCCCTTAATAATGGTTCAAATTGAGATTATGAATTTAACATAGAATATCCTCTGGGTGTGTCAAACAAGGTGTGAAGTAAGATCCGTTTTCATGTACCCGGTTACCCTAAGTCAAGCCCGAAACACATTTCTGGGGTTGTTACTCCTAGGTACAATTTTTCCAGAACCACACCCACTTATAGTATCTATAAAGGGTTGTATTTTCTTGATAAACCACTTAATCCATACTCACAAAAAATTTACTATGTTTTATTATACTTAGTATTATACCTAAGGGTTTTCAAAAGGGTTTTCTAGTCTTATTCCCAAAAATAACTAAACATATCCTCTCATACCAACTATAAAACCCTTCTCTTTATTTCGTATTTAAATGTGATTTATTACATAAAATTTCTCTTAATATAACTTTTAATATTGATATTTCTAGTGTATTTGTGAATTTAGGAACATTACATAATAACTTATAACATGAAATACAATATATTTATTGAAAACATCCTTGACATGACAAAATCATTCCTTCATACTTAACATTGCATGGGATAACCTCAGGGAATATATTAGAAATAGGTGAGATATAAAGCCAAATAAGGGAATAAACATGTCATAACATGAGTATAATAATATATTTTATAAAATCCATATCAATGAGGCATAAAGGAGCACGAATAATAAGGCATGATATAGTGTGATAATCATAACATGGGAAATGTGACAACAACATAAAATACTGCATCATCAATAGATCAAGGATAAATCTTCCAAGACCCCATTGAGGAAAAATTCCCATAAAAAATCAAGTAAATATCCTATCCCAATATGACGTATCATGATACTAACCATTACCCAATTCTTTGGAGCACTATCAGGGCACACCCTTCATAATCATTTTATTCTCACGCCTAAGTGGTCCATATAGATCATATAACAACAATTCATTCAACATCATAATTTATTGCAAGATCTAGAAATGTGGAATACATACATGTAAGTCCCAAATAAATAAGTATATGTTCATAATAGTCAATACCCTTGATAGAGTAATGGGTATGGTGTTCACTACATAATTATTTTGGCATGGAAAATCATGGTACAATTTCTACAGCATAATGATGTCGTGTATAAATTCATAAAATGGGTTGATGAGGGAGAAAGGGGTATCTCACAATTTATAAATGAAATGGAAAATATGAGAACAAGTTTGGTCATTTTATAATATAAGTAATTGGGAATAGAAAGCATCACATAATAAGGAAACTTGAAGAAAGAGGAGAAAACAAAAGCACCCTTACAAAATCTCAGCATAGTAACAGGTGTAATTAAAGGATCATAGGGTACTTAATGAGAGCTAATGGAAGATATAATTATTTATAAATAAAATTTATAGTAATTGGATCATGTAACATCATATCTAAACATATGAAATTGAATTTAATATGTATAATATAAAATAAGTGCTTTAATGGAAATAATAAGAGAGAAATCCCTTACTCGGATGTGTGACTCCTAAGGATTGGGATATGCTTCTGGTGAGTTTGAGGGAACCTCGGGAGGACTCTAGGGAGTATAGGTAAGAGTGTGGATGATATTAAAGGAGTTTGAGTGAGTAGAAATTGGATATTGGGTGGGTTTATATAGGAAAGGAGGGGGATTTCACTATTATTTTGGTTTTGGACACTACATAATAAAATATTAAAAACAACAAACCAGACCATGGTTTTTCCCATGGTTTCTACCAAATAGGAGTGGTTTAAATTATTTTATAAGGCCAACGTTTGAACATTTTAAAATATTTCCCTCTATTTTTTGGGGGTTAATCATACCCTTAAATAAATTATTTTAAAATCTTAAAATATATTAAATGTTTTGAAGGATTCATTAAAAAATTTATAAAATAAATAAAATAAATATTAAATAACATTATTTTAAATGAAAAAATATATTTGGACAATGATAACTTTAATTATATTTATTACATAACTATTAGGCCATTATGATGTTATAAAATATGCCATGTATTTATACGGTATTTAATTTCTACCAAAAATTCCACTCTCTCATAAAATTATGAAAAATTTACCATTGGATAATTTGAACATCCTAATTCAGAAAATAATATTCATTTTATTTAAATAATTTCTTAAATATGTGAATGTACATTTTTAAAATAAAATCTGACATTTATTGAAAATAATTTGTTTTTTGACCGTAATAGATTTCAAACTCCAATAAAAATTACATTTGACTTCATAAAAATTATATGATCATTTATATTAAAAAATAATTTAATAATATTATTTTATTAAAATATTAATTATTTAAAAAATAAATTAATTCATTAAAATAAATTTTTTAATTAAATTTCAATATTAACCAAAAACATAATATGTGATTTAAAAATCATTTACAAAGTAACAATAATAGGAATAAAATGTTTTCATTTTTATATAAAAGAATAATGTACATATTCCTAATGTTATGGTATTTATATGTATCCCTTTATTACTCTAGCATACACCCTAAGAGTAAGGTGTACGATGGTGGGGATTTCATGGGGTCGTTTGGTGAACATGTTTTAGACCATGATCTTAATGAGATTGAACTTATCCCCTAAATAGTTTTTCTCATGATTATGTTATTTGATCTTGGATTGGGCATGGTATAGGGAAAAGCCCATAAATGCTATCATCCTTGGAAGCTCAGATTAATGAGATTCATAGGGCATGATCCAACGAGTTGGGGCCATCACTTTCTTTTTCTTTATCAAAAGGATTTATTAAAACCCAAAATTTATATTGGTAAAGTGATCACTCATCAAAGACTATATTATCAATGGTAAAGATACTTAACAGTCGTTTAAATCCAATTCTATATAATAACACAAAATAAGTTCATGTGTTTTCTATACCCATTACACATTTAATTAAATCAAAAGAAAGGTAATTTTATTCATAATAGTTTGGATCGTTACGCACAACACCTATTTTTAATGTACCATGACAAACAATTAATATTATTATTTAAACACGGCCATTATTTCCTATGTAACACCCCAAAATTCTTAAGTAAAAACCTTATATTCGATAGCATGTATGATAAGGGAAATTAAGCACGTAAGGGAATATAGTATCTGGATAATTTATAATATATTAAATATTTTAACTATATTCAATATATTGTATATATTGAAATTAATGCAACATCGAGTTAGAAAATTAAAATATTATTTAATATAATATAAATTAGCTATTATGAATTGTATTTACTAACTTATGAAAATATATGGTTTATAAAAATAGAAAATTAATTTATTAGTTACAAAATTAATATGAAAACAGATTAAATATAAAGGAAAATATTATCATTTTTATGCTTGCAAAGCTATGTTACAGTAATAAGTTAAATTAATTACAATTAGTGAGTGATATTAATATACTAATATATATATATATATTATTTTAAATATAATATTTTTTATACTCATTCAATATATTTGATAAGAATAAGATAATAACAAACCCAATATTACACATAAAATACTATATTTTTATTAAAGCATTTTTACCACCTTTTACCGAGGAACCTATTTTAAATATTAATTTTAAAACCTGTATTAATTTAATAAGTAAAAAATAAACATAATTTTTATATATAAACATAAAAATTAGGTGAGTTTAATTTTTTGGTAAATTTCCTTTAAGTTTCATTTTTTAGTGAATAGTTTAAAACACGGAAATTTAATTCAAAACTGCTTTTTCATCTAATTTATTTATATGGATAAATTATAATTTTAATTGGTTTAAAATTTTATTTATATTATATTTTCACCAATTAATACAAATTAGGTCATTTTAATCAATTTAATTAATAAATTAACTATAAAAACCCATTACAATTTTGGATGTTTTTACTTTAAAAAATCGAATTGTAGTCTCCTCTATGGTATTAAATTTTAATTAATTTTCTCTAATTATATTACTATAATTTGGAATAATTGATCTCATATTTGTGATTATAATAATTTATAATTTATATTAAGTTCAACATAGTTTTGACCAAAAATATTAGTAAAAGTAATTAAAATTAATTACAATTATTAGGGAAAAAAATAATCTTAATAAAGGACTAAACCATTAACTTAAGGGCCCAAATGACCTAGAAACTTCTCCAACACATGTTGGATAGACATAATTCGTACATGAACCTTAAATTATTGTGATTTTTTGGATTTTGAAGACTTTTTTAGATAAAAATGTGTGTAAACAATACTTCTTTTGAAAAATACCAAGTTAGTCATTTTATTTCTTTCCAAAAGGCCACCACCTCTCCCACTTCCTCACACCTCTCAATTGACTTTGTATCATAACAAATATTCTGATATAGTCTCCAAAAATCCCTATCCTTGACCTATAAGCCTCTATTTTGGAATAAATCCACCTAAGGAAGCCATTTTATACAAACCAAAATGAGTTACCCCATTAAGAGGTAACATATTTTATTAAGATCTTTAGATTTATTTCCATTATCCAACCACTAAACACTTATTATTACATGATTTTATAAAAAAAGTACCATAAATATACTAGGTTGTTTTTATAATAATTTTTATACCTATAATTCCACACACCTTCATCTAATGGGTGGCTAACATATTGTTTATGTGAACGATGAACTACTGCCTCACTAAATGATGATTGTTCGTTCTTCCTTCACCACATCTCATGGTGGTCATTATGATATAAAATATTATTATATATGATATATATGATATTTAAAATATCTTTATTCTTCTATAATTCTTTTATAATACATACCTTTATACATCCCATTTTACGTAAATACGATAACATCGCTTGTGGAAGTGAGGACTACCTCCCCTCAATGTGATGTGATTCATTCATGATATATATGGAATATATTAAGGATGATATTAATAAACATATATGACATATAGATATACTATTTGAATTATAATATACATATATATATGTATAAATTACTTTTTATTCTTTTAAAACATGATAATGAAATGAAAGTATCATTCGTGTGTACGTACGACCTACCGTCTCCATGAATGGTACATTCCGTTTTCTATCTAAAATTATTATAGATTATTCTAAAAAAATATTTAATGATTATATATGATAATAAATTCATGGTTTAAATTAATGAGATTATGAAATAATGATCTAATTAATAGGAATAACAAATGAAAATCCAATACATACTTGATAAAACTAGGCAATTAACACCCGAAATGATTAAAATATTAGAAGAGTGTTAGCAAGATAGTATTAAAATAATATAATGATTTAACATATGATATTATAAACATTATTATGGTTATGGTATAAGTTATTAAAATATTTTAAACCACTATATAAGAGAATAAATATCATAAAATAAAAAGGAAGGTTAAGGTAATGGATTTCGTCTCAATTTACATTCCATTGAGTCTTATTTGTTATCATGAACCTAGTTTATTTTATATTGCGTATATACTACCCTTTAACAAGAAATATAATGAATATACTTATTATCATGATATTATAAGATTCATTTAATTTTATATCTTTATGGGGATTATGATTTAAATATTTCAAAGTGGTTTGGGACACTTTGGAATGTTTAAATACTATTCTCCTAAAAAACGTTCTTAATGATTATCTTTGAAATACCACTTCCTTTTGTGATTTTTAACCTTCTATTGAAAAAATAACTTTTTGGTAGTAATTATTAATTTTAAATTAACTTTAATATCATAATTCCCATACCATATATATCACTATTACCTAAACTATATACCATTTCACATATGATATCTATATTGATAATTATTTGATTATTTGGGGAAATATTTATAATTTCATATTATTCATTCGATATGGGTATTTAATAAGTAATATTATTTATTTTGAATATTTTATATGAGTAATTATTTACATTGGAAATTACTGGTGGATCCCAGACTTTATATAGATCCTTAATGCATAGATAGGTTCTCATGAGACGAATAAGTTGGCCAAATTAAATGGGTTTCTATGTGTGGTTCTAAACCGTCTTATGGAAGGTATTAATAGTATTGGTTTTTATGTGCCTTAGAAATGAAGTTTAATAATTAATCATTTCTATCATTTAGAATCATATATTATTTATCCATCATATTTTTTCATTGAAATATCTCTGGATGTATTTAATTATCAGTTTATTAATTTATGGCATGTGTTTTAGTTTCTTACCTTCCCATATTAATTATGAATTATATAGTTGTGAAAATGGAATAAATGTTTAGTTAATTACCTTTCTATATAGACCGATTCTTTATTAATTCTGTTGTATTTTCCTTTACTGAGAATTTTGTCTCACCCTTATTATGTTTCTTTCCCCAGGTTAGGAAGATGAGAACTTTGAATAAGATTTCAAAGATGTATTTTATTTCAGTTTACTGTGTAGCTTGTTTTATTTTATTTTCCCAATGTGTTATGGAAATAATTTATACAATTTGGATTTCCATGACTTTTAAACTAATTTTTCCTATGGTATTTGATTCCCTATAATAATACCAATGTAATAAAATAATGTGTCAGCTCCGGGTTTTTGGGGTCGTGGCATTATAGTTGGTATCAAAGGAAGTTTAGCAACAACCTTGGAAAATAGATATAGAAAACTAGGATTAGGGAACATAAACCTAATATATACTTTGAGTATGAGTATATAATAACATCCTAGAATATTTGTAAGGTAGATATTATGAGGTTATTCCTAGAAATACATCCCTGTCAAGTTACTACAGGTGGATGGAGTTCTGATATAGATGTACATAGGAGTAATAACTCTGACAAGGTGTTCTAGGCCTAACATGGGGTAACTTGGTACACTACAATGGTCCTTATTGTTAACCACACTTGACACTCATAGGGGATACATTAAGGATAATTCAAATTTTATTTACCTATCATTATAAAGGATTTAAAAGTAAATATTCCCCCAAAGTAACCAAATTTTATAAATCTAGGATTTAAAAGGAATAAATTTATGTTATTTTATATACAATATTTTTAATTATACATTATGACTTTATGAGATAATCTATCATATTACATTGTTTATAAATATCACCTTTAAGGAAGAATGATATCAATTCATGTAGACAATGTAGAGATTTCCCTGATGAAGAAGTAAATGTAGCTCATATTTGAACTGAGTAAGTTATGGAAATATTAGGGTAGCTTAGTCAGGCTATGAGAAATAACCTTACCCAAATAGATAAACCTATTCCATAGTGATAATCTCTTATCTAGGATCACTTTATGTGATAGAATCCCCTATTGTTTTGTGGGAATACTAATCCAATTGTAAATGAGAAATTGATTAAGTATTTGGAGAAGTTATTCATGGCATTAGGATGTGATAAAAAGAAAAGGTTACACTTGTAGTGTATTTTCTCTAAGGTGATGATTATCAATGGTGGTCCTTGATCTAGAATACTAGGGAGTATGATAAAATAAAACTTAGGTAATGGAGAAATTTTAAGGAAACATTATTCGAAAAATACTTCCCTCATGATCAATAAATCGATATGAAGTGGAAGTTAATTAGCTTAAAGAAAAAGTAATATGAAAGTGTTGAAGAGTATTAATATACCTTTACAGGGTTATACTAGTATGATTCATATTTTATACACAACATGGAGTGAAACATAGACCACTTCTTTGAAGGTATTAATCGAAATATCTGAAGGATGGTGGTTTCCTAGAATTTTTCATCATATAATGAAATAGTTTTATATGCCATCAAGATGAAGAAAGAATTATCAACATCCTATGAATTGAAAGGAAAACAAGAAAATAAGAGGTCTTATGGGCACCACATAAAATTTAATTCATCAAATAAGAAGAAGTTTGATTAATTTACATTATGTGAGAATTGTGGAAAAAATCACCCTGGGAAATGCTTTAAAGGAATGAGAGTTTGTTATAAGTGTAGATAAAAGTGACACTGAGAAAAATAATTCAATTGGAAGAATAAAAAGGCTATTATAAAGTGTTATAAATACAAGTATATGGGTCACTACAAATACAAATTCCTAAATGGTTAAGAGAATATAGTTCCAAATAATCTAATGGATTAAGGTTAATCATTTTTTATTAACACAACCGAAGTGGAATGATTAATTTACTTCTATATTTGGATCTAATAAATATGATGTAAAACTATTTTTATTATGATTTTCTCATCATATGATTTATGAAATGTGTAATAATTTTACTGCAATAATTTTTTGTTTAGCATTTGAGATCATATTCTGAATGGTACCAAGAAATGTTATTGAGTAGAATATTAAAATTTTCAGGAAAAACATGATTAATGTAAAGGTAACCCTTAATATTATCCTGATGTTGATATAATGATGAATAAATTAATAATTTTTATAAGTGATGAATACCATGGAACTGATTAATGACTTATCGACAAGTGGTATATGCTCCCATTTATGGAGTTTACAACACTTCTTTATTTAAGTAATATATCCAATAACCTGTGTCTTACTTAGAATATAAGGAAGAATGAATGTTCCCAATAAAGTATTATTGTAATTTGTGTTATTACCATATTTTAGGAGGATAAATTATGAAATTACTCACATGTTTGTAATTTGAAAATTTAGAGTTACTTAATTTTCATTAAAGGCTAATGATATGTTAATTTTTGTAAAATTCAGTGACCTTCTTTTTAAAGTGTTGGATCAAATTTTTTTTTAAAAAAGTTAACCATTTATAAATTTTTTTATCATTGGATGAGATTTTAGAGGTTAATTTATTACTTTAAAATATGATGCATTATGTTCTAAGAGATGAAGTAGAAATAGTTCAAGGTGTAATCAATGGAAAAGATTATTTTTATAGAAATGTATATTTACTTATATTCTTAGAGATTGAATGAATTCCTTAAAAGGGTTTAGAAACAAAAAGTTTTTCCTAATACCTTAATTCTTGTTGAACCTATAGTATTCTAAATCATAACATTGTTATGGTGTTAAGGCACTCAACTTTCTATTGACTATTAACTTGTTCGTGATTGATGACCTCAATCACTCCTTATAAATATTTACATTTTCCCTCAAAGTATGTATCTCTAATTTCCACTAATGTTATCCTACTTAGAGACCTAGTTATGTGTTAATCTATGTGAACTTTGTACTTATCATTCTCTCTTATCTAGAGAATGTTTTATGATACTTTCTCACAATATTGGATTTCAACATAGAAAATATCAAACAATCTATTACCAAGATAAAGTTTAAATTGAGAGGATGCAATTTAATTAATGTGGGGAGAATGTAACACCCTGAAATTATAAAGTAAGAACCTTGTATTTGATAGCATGTATGACACATGACACAAATATCATAAGGGAATAAAATATATTGAGAATTTATAATATATATACTATTTTAAATAGATTCAATATATTGTATATATTAAAATGAATGCAACACTGAGTTAGTATGTGTTACACACAAGAGTGAACTTCTCTGATATCTTGCGTTACACATAAGAAAGAGATTTACAGAACAATAATATATTATTTAAATATTATCTAATATAATATAAATTTGATTTTATAAATAATATTTAATAACTTATGAAAATATATGGTTTATAAAAATATAAAATGATGATAGAGGAATGGTGTAAAAGTTTCCTAGGTTCCCCTGGCAGTCGTGCACTCGAAAAACCTAGATAAATAAATTTGTACTCTTATCTATTGATTCACCACACTACAGTTCAGGGTGATCCTCATCCAAATATGTAACTCCCCGACCCCAGAAGCCCAGATTCGGTGCATTATTACGTATCATTGGCATGATCACAAAATATCAAGTCTCAAAAGACATAATGGTTTAGTAGCCTTAGAAGTACTAGATACATTCATAAGGTTTACATTACATCATAAAATGGAAAACTACAACAATGTTGTTTCTATAGAAAACACTGAGATCCCATAGACTATCCCTGCAGGTCATTCATAATATACTTCTTCACATCTTGGGAAAAATAAAATATAGAAAGGGGTGAGCTCAGATGCTAATTAAGGATAAAAATATAGCAGAAACTTTCATAAACAAGCATAAATATTTAAGGGAATGAATAAGACTAAATAAAAATCCTTTTAAACTTGAACTTCAGCATAATATGAAAAAGATAAAATCAAATAATTTCATTTACTTATTCACATGGATATTATTCTACTCGAATAATCACATGAAATACCAATAACCACTTTCAAAATGTTGGAATGCATATTGCCAGGCCTTCATAACCACATAGTCAAGGCCTTGTTCCAAGACTACAAATAAGATTTTGTCATATCCTTGTTCCAATACACTAGTTTTTCTCATGATACCTACTGATGCATCGAGGAGCTATAGAGGGTTCCACCCATCATATACTAAGTACAATGCATTCCTCATATGAAAAGGTTTAAACATAACATAAACATTCATATTAAAACTAGCATACAAAATGTCAATACTTTATCCATAAACCATGATGGTATAAAAATAACACATCCACAGTCAAACATATAAAAAAAACTTCAATACAATATGGAAGTTTTGTATCATAATAAATAAACTTCAAATAAGCTTAAAATCCATCAAAGGATGTTGACATAGATGAAATCAAAACTATTTGAGAGAAATATATATTTTTTGAAATCATTTAACAGTCACATAAATATAAAAGAAGAACTTTCTTTTGAAAATATTCTTATAATATTGTAAGTGAAGCTTCAACGATTTTATAATGGCGGAAAATAGTCGCACCCACCATATAAGTTAAATAAATACAATCTTACCTTAATTTTGTTGAAAAGGTTATAAAGGACCTTGTTTTGAAAACGACAGAAAGATTCCTTTATAAACATCTTATAAAAGTCAAAAAAGGGTATGAATGACTTTAACCGATAGTCTATAAAATAGTAAGAAAGGTTTTGAAATAAATTTTTAAGAAACATGGATGTGGATGATAAAGAGGTTCCAATAGATAATTACGTATAAACAAACTCGGATAATGAAGAGATTGTAGAATTAACCCTTACTGTGTACTTTTACTTGGTCGAGGGTAGGTTAAACTCCTGTATAATGGTGGAATAATGTTCATTAATTATACAAGTACCATATACATTGATATGATATCATATACGATCTTCTAATATTGCTTTGTTAATAATATTTTAGTATTATCGTCCTTTCAGGTGTTAATTGATTCGTTTTCCGTTATATGCTTTGTTACATGAGTCATTTTTTTCTTGGATGGGATGTATCTTATTCATATCTAGAATGATATTAAGTTCGTAAACATTTTTTTAATCATCAAATTAAAATTATTCTTGAATGGATACAATGGGGAATGAATCTCATCGCATTCGTGGAGACGATAATCCTTACGTACGCACGAGAGATAATATCATTCTTTTGATATTAAAATCGTATATAATTTGATGATATATCATATATAAATAACCATTATCATGTTATATTTATTATTTACATCATTTATACTCATTATTATACACACCCAAATGGTGAAGTGTTTGAATAACAAACTACACCACGACGTGGAGACGGTAAGCCATACGTACGCACATATGGTGACATGTCATTCAAAGGATGGATTGAATAATTAATATAGTTGTACCATATTTATAATAAAATAATAATATATATAATATACTTGATTTATTATTTTAGAATGGAAACAACAAAGTAAAAGGAAGTGGAAGAAGAAAATAACTTGAAAGAGGGGATGAAATTATTACCTCTTCTTCGGGTGTTTCCTTTGAGTTAATCAAAAGGGCTCCTTAAGATGGATTTATGACTAAATTAATGACTCTAGGATTAATTGAGGGAATTTTAGAGGATATTTGGTCAGGGTTTGGACGACCCAAAAGGATTTGAAGGTGTGAATTTGAGAGAAGGGGGAGTTCCCTTTTATAAGTGGGGTGAGGGGCACCTTAGGAAAAGAGTGAAATATTATTTTATAATAAATTTATATTCAATTTATAATGGATCCAAAGTAACTTATTTCGAGTCTAGGGTGGGTATGGGTCTAAATTATTTCAACCAATAGATTTTAGACAGGTTTAGGTCACCATATTAACCGTATCATTTATATTTAACTCTTAGTTAAATCGTTTGACATTTACCATGTCTCTTTGTATTTTTATATTATATGGTTAATAAACATACAATAACAAGACAATCGAACCCCAAGTAGTTAATTATTAATATATATAACCTTAAATAAGTCATTTTTCTAAGAATTGGATTTTCAGGAATAAAATATCAATTAATAATAAAAAATTTGTTTTAAAAACTATTTTATGTAAATTTTGACACTATTTGGTAATTGATTTTTGTAAAAATCATAATAGCATGATTACTTAAAAAAAGGTTTATTAAATAAATCCTAACATTCCATATTAACCTATAAAATTCTTTTAATTCATCAAAAGTCTTAATTTACATTTATTTGGGTATTTATAATATCAATTATTTTAATATTTCATTAATAAGGTAATTACTGCATCATCATTGTGTCATAAATAAATTAAATTATTTAATGTATAAAATTATAAATAAAATACTATTATGTATAAAATAGTTATATATTTCTAATGATTATTTATAGTTGAATTTATCTTTTGTGTAACCCTATATTAAAAATGTTTTAGTTATTAAACTTTGATTTTAACTCTTTTAACTCTTCTTTAAATAAAATAATAATAATTGTCCTATTCTAATCCAAGTGGACCTAAATGATAATATTTTATTCCTAATGTTTTTTTGGGTCTAATAACACTTATCCAATATAATTAGGACATTTTTAGGCTAAAAAATAATATCCTTTTACCATTAATTACTCTTTACTTTTAATCGTGGTAAATAAAAGTAAAACATTACTATTTAAAAAAATTATTTTCATCTCATTGAACCAAATTTTACTTAATGATATCAAGCTTGTCTTTTGGATTTTTGAAATTCCACTCACAGAAGTGGTAAATTTATGTTTTATGTAAATTTTCAAAAGCTCCTAGGAGGTGGGTAAAAGAAAGTAAAAAGTTCAATAAAATTTTTATATATTAAGATTACTATAAAATGACTCTAGTGAATAACATTGAACTTATATAGGTATTATGTATTTATTTTGACCTAAAATAAATTTAAATAAAATAAATAATTATTTAAATAAAAAGTCGGTTTTGACCAATAACTCAGTGTTTTTCACTATTCATCAAAAATTGAATGTTTTCAGAAAAATACGAAAAATTCACCCTAAGATAATTTCGATATTCCGAATCCAGAAATGAAGTCCATTTTGAAAGATAAAATTTCTAAAATTTCAAAAAGTGGGTATTACTATTCAGAATGACTAGTTTGATTGGTTGTGGTGTGTTAAAACTCGAAGTTATGTACAACACACACTATTGTTTTATTCAAAGAGAAGTGTACTGTGGAAGCTTGGGGTGTTACATTCTCCCCTCCTTCAAATAATTTAATCCTTGAAATTTATAGAATATTAATGCATAAAAAGACTCGGGTGGTTCTTCATCATATGTTCCTTGGGTTCCCACATTTCCTCTTCCATTTTATGGTTTCTCCATAGAACTTTTACTAGACGAGTCATCCGGTTTCTCAACACTTGTTCTCTAGTATCACGAATCCTGACGGGCTATTCTCAATAAGATATATCATGTTCCAATTCTAATTCCTCATTGGTGAGTACATGCATTGGGTTATGCATGTATTTTCCCAACAGTGATACGTGGAACACATTGTGAACTTTGGAGAGACTTGGCGGTATTGCCAAACGGTAAGCTACAACCCCAATTCGTTCTAGAATTTTGAAATGTCCAATGTACATGAGAATCAATTTACTCTTATTAACGAAACGTATAACACCCTTCCATGGAGATACCTTTAAGAAAACATGATCACCGACTTGAAATTACAAATCCTTACTTCGATTATCGGCATAGCTCTTCTGCCTACTTTGAGCTGGTTTGATGTGGGTTTGGATTAACTTCACCTTTTCCATCATTTCCTCAACAAGTTCCGGGCCTATAAGTTTTCCTTCACCAACATCATCCCAAATGGCTGGTGTGTGACATCTCTTTCCATATAACCCTTCATATGGTGCAATCTAAATACTTGAATGGAAGGTATTGTTATAGGAAAATTCTACCAGAGGTAAATATTGATCCCACATACCTTGAAAGTCAAGTGAGAAAGATCTCATCATGTCTTATAAGGTTTGAATAGTCTGTTTTGATTGTCCATCAGTTTTAGGGTGGTAGGAAATGCTTAAATGAAGTTCAGTATCCAAGGATTTCTAAAGAATTTTATAGAATCTTGATGTAAAACTTGGATCACAATCAGAAACAATCGATAGGGGTACTCCATGAAGTCTCACAACTTCATTAATATATAGTCTTACTAGACCTTCAAGTGGTAGATCTTCTCTTATAGCAAGAAAATGTTCTGACTTGGTAAGATGATAAAAAATGACCCATATTGCATCGTTCCTTCTAGGAGTATTTGGTAGTCCCATGAAAAAGTCCATCGTAATATTATCCCATTTGCACTCAGGTATGAGAAGAGGTTTCATGACTCCTCTAGTATTTTTCCTTCTATATTTCAATTGTTGACAAACTATACATATTGACACATAATTGGAAATCTACCTCTTCTTGTTGTCCCACCAAAAATGTTCCTTCAAATCTCTATACATTTTGGTTCTCTGAGAGTGTATAGAGAAATTGGAACTATGAGCATCATCCAAAAATTACCTTTTTAGATCAGGTATGTTGGGAACACAAAGTCTCTTCCCAAATTTCAAAATTACATCTTCATACACAATGTCACTCAATCTCCCATCATTCACATCTTTAATTTTATTTTGAAACTCTTCATCAACTGTCTGAGAAAAATTTATCCTTTCTAGTAAAGATGGTTTGGCAACCATTTGGAAAATTATTGATGTTTCACCTTCTATGGTTATCCCCATGTCCAACTTTACTAGATCCTAGTATATAGGATCCTTTTCAACTCTCATCTTGTTCAGAACTCCATGATCCTTTCTGATCAAAGCATTTGATACCTTATTTTCCTTCCCCGGGTGGTAGTGTATCGTGCAATCATAATCCTTGAGTAGTTCAAGCCATATCCTTTGCCTCATGTTGAGTTCCTTGTGAGAGAAAATATACTTCAAACTCTTGTGATCAGTATATATCTCACATTTTTCACCATAGAGATAGTGTCTCCAAATCATCAAAGAAAATATTATAACTGTTAACTCAATATCTTGAGTAGTATAGTTTTTCTCATGAATTTTTAGCTATCGTGATGCATAATAAATAACCCTATCATTCTGTATAAGGACACAACCAAGTCCTTTCTTTTAAGAATCACTATAAATAACAAACCCATCATTCCTTGATGGTAGAGTCAATATAAGAGCATTGACTAATCTTCTTTTAAATTCTTCAAAACATTCTTCAAACTATTTTGTCCAAACAAATTTAACCCCTTTACGTGTGAGATTTTTTAATGGGTTAGCCAACCGGGAAAAATTCTGGACCAAACGTCGATAATAACCTACTAAACCAATAAAACTGTGTACCTCGGTTAT
This sequence comes from Viscum album, assembly GCA_963277665.1. Classification (NCBI taxonomy): domain Eukaryota; kingdom Viridiplantae; phylum Streptophyta; class Magnoliopsida; order Santalales; family Viscaceae; genus Viscum; species Viscum album. Next base: position 1,455,299,702 of record OY728145.1, read on the forward strand.
ACTCATTGGTGCTGGCCATTCTTGTATTGATCTTGTTTTAGAAGGATCAACAGAGATTCTATCCTTAGAGACAATATATCCTTGAAAAGAAATATCTTGAAGATAGAATTCACACTTGCTAAACATCCCATATAATTCATTTCTTCTTAGGGTTTTTAGAATGATGCGCAAGTGATTTTCATGATCTTCATAGATTTTGGAGTATACCAAGATAACATCAATAAATACCACTAAAAATTCATAAATATATTCCTTGAAAACTATATTCATTAGATCCTTGAAGACAAAAGGTGCATTAGTCAATCCGAATGGCCTTACTGTAAACTCTTATTGCCCGTACCTGGTTCAAAATGCTATTTTTCGGAATGTCTTCCTTCTTCACACACAATTGATGATATCCAGATCATAGTTCAATCTTTGAATAAAATTGATCTCCATGAAGTTGGTTGAATAAATAATCAATGCGAGGTATGGAATATTTATTCTTTATTTTTATAGAATTGATCTCCCTGTAGTCAATGCACAACCTCATAGGTCCGTCTTTCTTTTTAACAAAAAGAGAAGGGGCTCCCCATTGAGAAAAACTAGGGCGAATAAATCCCTTATTACTAAATTCCTCTAGTTGTTTATTTTGTTACTCTAATTCCCAAGTGGCCATTTTATAAGGGGTCCTCGATATAGGCATTTATCTAGGAATTAAATCAATGTAAAACTCAATTTCTCATTCTAGAGGATGTCCAGGTAAATCTTCTAGAAACACATCAAAATATTCTTTCAAAATAGTTACATCCTTTATTTGAACATTACTTTCCTCACCCACAGTTATTTCATTCTCTTCCTCCCCAATAATTGAATTTATTTGAGCTACTTGTGGTGGATCTAGATTAGAATCAGATGGTGATGTTTCTTCTCTAAAGATAAGGTGTTCTTTATCATCGTCATAAAAAATAGCAACCTCCTTCTTCTTACAACAATTTTTTTCATCATGGTCCAAAAGACAATCCATACTAAGGATTATATCAAATTCAATCATGGGTATGACGATGAGATCAGTAGATAAAGATCATTTATATTCCCCAATGGGGACTGATTCACAAAACTTTTTTGCAATGATACATCCATTAGGAGTCTTAACTGACAACTCCATTGCTAAATCAAATTAGAAATATCTAGTTTTCTTGGAAAATTGGGAAGATATGAAATAATGCGATGATCCAGAATCAAATAAAGTATTGGCTAAACTTGAGGAAACCATTAAATTACCTACCACCACATCTTTCGGAGCTTCAACCTTAGCAGTAGTGATAGAATAATCTTGGCCTTGATACCTTGGCCTTTTATAAGGTAAGATTCCTTGGCTCTTAGGAAATTTATTTTCATAATGTCCCATATCCCTAAAATTATAGCACTAAACATCGGTAGTTTCTTTCTTCCCCTTGAAATCACGAGCTTGGTGGCCTTTTTCACCACACTTGTAACAAAATCCCATTCCTTTCAAGAAAGTACCGAGATGTTTCTTCCCACATTTACTGTAGGATGGATATTTAAATTTTCCCTTATTCCCTTTATTTACATTTATAGTGTGATCAATAGATCTATTATTCTCTTGCTTTTCTTTAAAGTCGTAAGACTTAGAGAATTCCTTTTCTGTCTTGATAACACATGAGACAACATCTTCGTATGATGAGAAGTATTGTGAGACTAGTGCTCGATGGAGAAATGGTTTTAACCCATCAAATAAACGATCAATCTTACTCCTTGGGTTACGTATATAATCTACAACATGCCTTGCAGACCTTGTAAATTTATCTTTATACTTTCCAACATTCTCATCCTTCTTTTGCCTCAGACTAAGAAATTGTCTTTCCATAACCGCTCGATGGTCACGAGGAAAGTATTTTTCTAAGAAAATATCTTTAAACTACCTCCATTCCATACTTGATACTTCTCCATCTTCCCTTTTGTTTTGAATCAATGACCACCATTGATCAGCATCTCTAGTGAGGTGGTAAACTGCCATGACAACTTTTTCCCTTTCACTACTCCCCAAGGCATGAAATATTTTCTCTATGGAATTGATCCATTGCTTAGCTACTAGTGGATTTGTACCACCATTTAATATTGGTGGTTTTTGACTCATTAAGCAATCTATCATTGATTCTCCATGCTGTGGATCGGGGTGCTCTATACGGGTAAGGTTATTATTCATAACCTGAGTGAGTTGTCCCAATATAGTTATAAGCTGATCAGCACCAGATGTATCCCCAACTTCACTACAATTATCTTGGGCAGGAGGGAAATCCCTACATGGAGTGTGTGCATTGACATGGTTTCCATTCCTTCCACTAGGTTCTATTTAAAAACAATTACATAAACTAGATTAGTTTATGAATCGAAATAGATAATTCCATACTTGTAAAACACTTAACATAAATCGAACAGTTTATAGATATAATCCATAATCATAATTTTTTTTGAGGAAGTATATACTCATAAACCCTTCATAATTGTTTGTAAGGAAAATGAGAATTATCCTAAGCATTTCCCCTGGGAGTGTCATAACAAAGAGTGCAACAAGGCCCGTTGTTGTGCACCCATTCCCATTTAAGTCTAGCTCAATGTATTGTTTTTGGGTTTTACCCCTAGGTACATCTATTCTAGAGACGTATCTACCTGCTAATATCCAGACAGGGATGTATTTCTTGGAAAACTCACAAAATCTCTACAGTACAAAAATTCTAGGATGTTTTTCTATACTAATCCTCAAAGTCTATATTAGGGTAATGTGCTCTAATCAGAGTTTATCTAAATCTAGATTCCAAGGTTTATACTATACCTCCTCTGATACCAACTATAATGCACCAACCCCAGAATCCCAGAGTCGGTGAATTATTACGTATCATTATCATGATCACAAAAGATCAAGCCTCGAAAGACCGATTAATTTAGTAGCCTTGGAAGTACTGGATACATTCATAAGGTTTACATTACCTCATAAAATGGAAAACTACAACAATTTTGTTTCTGTAGACATCACTGAGATCCTATAGACTATCCTTGTAGGTCAGTCATAATATACTTCTTCGCATCTTGGTAAAAATAAAACATAGAAATGGGTGAGCTCAGATGCTCAGTAAGGATAACAATATAGCATAAAATTTCATAAATATGCATAAACATTTAAGGCAATGTATAAGACTAAAAAAATGCATTTTAAACTTGAAATTCAGCATAATATGGAAAATATAAAATCAATTAATTCCATTTACTTATTCCCATGGAGATTCTACTAGTCAAATAATCACATTCAATACCAATAACCTCTTTCATAATGTTGGAATGCATAATGAAAAACTTTCATAACCGCATAGTTAGGGCCTTCTCCTAAGACTACAAATAAGATTTTGTGAAGGCATTGTGACAAGACACTAGTTTTTCTCATTATACCTATCGATGCATCAAGGAGCTATAGCGAGTTCCAACCGTCACATACTAAGTCCAATGCATTCCTCATATGAAAAGGTTTAAACATAACATAAACATTCATATTAAAACAAGCATACGAAATGTAAATACTTTATCCATAAACCATGAGTGGTATAAAAATGACACATCCACATTCAAACATATCACAAAACCTTCAATACAATATGGACGTTTTTTATCATAATAAATCAACTTCAAATAAGCTTAAAATCAATCAAAGGATGTTGACATAGATGAAATCAAAACTATTTGAGAGAAATATCTCTTTTTTGAAATCATTTAAAAGTCACATAATTATAAAAGAAAACCTTTATTTTGAAAATATTCTTATAATCTTGTAAGGGAAGCCTTTACGATTTTATAACAGCTGAAAATAGATGCACCAGCTGTATAAGTTAAAAAAAGACATTCTTACATTAATTTTGTCGAAAAGGTTATAAAGGACCTTGTTTGGAAAACAACAGAAAGATTACTTTATAAAAATATTATAAAATTCAAACAAGGGTATAAATGACTTTAACCCATAGTCTATAAAATATTAAGAATGTTTTGAAATACATTTTAAAGAAACATGGATGTGGATGATAAAGAGGCCCCGGTAGATAATTATGTATAAAAAACCTCAGATAATGAAGAGATTATAGAATTAACCCTTACCTTCTACTTTTACTTGGTAGAGGGTAGGTTAAGCTCCTGTATAATGGTGAAATAATTGTTATTAATTATACAATCACCATATATATTCATATGATATCATATATTATCTTTTAATATTTATTTGTTAATAATATTTTAGTATTATCCTCGTTTCGGGTGTTAAATGATTCATTTTCCTTTATATGATTTGTTAAGTGAGTCATGTTTGTTATGTATGGGACGTATCTTATTCATATCTAGACTGATATTAAGTTCTTAAACATTATTTTTAATCATCAAATGAAAATTAGTCTTGAATGGATACTACGAGGAATGAATCTCATCGTGTTCGTGGAGACGGTAATCCGTACATATGCACGAGCGACAATATCATTCTTTTGATATTAAATCGTATATAATTTGATGGTATATAATATATAGTGATTCTTTGTCATGTTATATTTATTATTAGCATCATTTATACTCATTATTATACCCATCCAAATTATGAAGTGTTTGAATAACAAGCTACACCACGACATGGAGACGGTAAGCCGTACGTACAGACGTATGGTGACATGTCATTCAAAGGATGGATTGAATAATGAATATGGTTGTACCATATTTATAATAACATCACAATATATAGATGATACTATTTTTATTATTTTATAATGGAAACAACAAAGAAAAAGGAGTGGAAGAAGAAAAGAACTTGAAAGAGGTGATGAAATTATTACCTCTTCTTCGGGTGTTTCCTTTTGAGTTGATCAAAAGAGATACTTAGGTTGGATTTCTGACTAAAGGAAGGACTATAGGATTAATTGAGGGAAGTTGGGAGGATATTTGGGCAGGGGTTGGCTGATCCAAAAGGCTTTGAAGGTGTGAATTTGAGAGAAGGGGGTGTGTCCTTTTATAAGAGGGGTGAGGGGCACCTTTGGAAAAGAGTGAAATATTATTTTATAATAAATTTATATTCGGTTTATAATGGCTCCAAAGTGACTTATTTCGAGAATAGGGTGAGGATGGGTCTAAATAATTTCAACCAATAGATTTTAGACTCGTTTTGGTCACCATATTCACCTTATCATTTATATTTAACTCTTAGTTAAATAGTTTGACATTTACCATGTCTCTTTGTATATTTATATTATATGGTTAATAAACTTACTATAACAAGACAAGAGAACCCCAAGTGGTTCATTATTAATATATATAACCTTATCTAAGTCATTTTTCTAAACATTAGTTTTTTAGGAATAAAATATCAATTAATAATATAATATTTGTTTTAAAAAAAGTTTATGTAAATTTTGACACTATTTGGTAATTTATTTTTGTGGAAATCATAAAAGCATGATTACTTCGAAAAAATTTAATTAAATAAATCCTAACATGTCATATTAACCTTTAAAATTCGTCTAATTCATCAAAAGTTATAATTTAAATTTATTTGGGTATTTATAATATCAATTATTTTTATATTTCATTAATAAGGTAATTACTGCATCATCATTGTGTCATAAATAAATTAAATTATTTAATGTATAAAAATTATAAATAAAATACAATTATGTATGAAATCGTTTTATCTTTAAAATTATTATTTATAGTTGAATTTATCTTATGTGTAACCCTATATTAAAAATGGTTTAGTTATTAAACTTCGATTTTAACTCTTTTAACTCTTCTTTAAATAAAATAATAATAAATGTCCTATTCTAATCCAAGTGGACCTAAATGATAATATTTTATTCTTAAGGTTGTTTTTTGTCGAATAACACTTATCCAATAGATTTAGGACATGTGTTAGGGTAAAAAGTTATTTCATTTTTACCTTTAATTACCCTATTTACTGTTAACCGTGGTAAATAAAAGTAAAACGTTACTATTCACCAAAAATTATTTTAATCTCATTGAACCAAATTTTACTTACTTATATCAACCGTGTCTCTCGGATTTTTGAAATTCAACTGACAAAAGTGGTAAAATTAAGTATTATGCAAATTTGCAAAAGCTCATAAAAGGTGGGTAAAAGACGGTAAAAAGTTTAATAAAATTTTTATATATTAAAATTTATATAAAATGACTCCATTGAATTACATTGAAATTATATAGGTATTATGTATCTATTTTTACCTAAAATAAATTGAAATATAATAAATAATTATTTAAATAAAAAGTCATTTTTAACCAATAACTCAGTGTTTTTCACTATTCATCAAAAATTGAAAGTTTTTAGAAAAATACCAAAAATTCACCCTAAGCTAATTTCGATATTCCAAATCCAAAAATGAAGTCCATTTTGAAAGATAAAATTTCTAAAATTTTAAAAAGTGGGTATTACTATTCATAACGGCTAGTTTGATTGGTCGTGGTGTGTTACGACTCAAAGTTGTGTACAACACATGCTATTGTATTATTCAAAGAGAAGCGTACCATAGAAGCTTGGGGTGTTACAAAATAAATCTAAGGTGAATAATGGTTTGATTTAGTAGGATCTTACAAAATTTACTAAATTTTTTGGTGGTTACTTCACCACTCTCAACAATCGAATTTCACAGTTTATAATTAAAAAAGGAACCATAGATCATGTATCTGAATTAGATGGTGCTATATTTACAAGAACTGATCTGTGTATGTTCTATATTATTTATCATATAAAATTTTACAAAGGAATTAAATCATTTAAGATAGTTTACCTTGTTTCTCAAGTTGCCAACATTTGGGGATTTTTTGAGTTTAAATGTGTAGCCTTAGGGTGAGGATTCTTCGATTTCCTCTTTCCCTCCATGAATTTTAATGGTAAGGCATGGAGTATGGGATTTATTAAACATAGAAAAGGTACTTTAAGGATTCAATAATGGATCTTAAACATTAATTTGGATGACTTCAAAGAGTCTTATTCATATGTGTAGGTCTAGATTCATGGGTTAAATTGGATCCTTTTGCATATGGAAATATTATTTGATATTTATTACGATATTTTTGTGCCAATAAGGATGGAAAATGCCACATAATTGGTTAATTTGGGAAACATTTACATGTTATTAGTTAATATTTACCTAATTACTCCACTAATTGACAAAGTAGTTCTTTCTACTCTCCAATATGATATTAATATTACAGTTGTGTATGAAAAAATGCCTCAGTTTTATGATGCATGTCATATAATTGGTCACTCAATTTCTGATGGTAGGAGGAATATTATTTTCTCTAACTATTTTTTGAGAGGGAATAACATACAATATTATCAACCAAATATTAAAAAGTATGATTTTCTTAAAGATAGTATATCAAAAAAACCTATTATGCAGACTGTTAAAGATGATTCACCTACTGTTGACCCCCCACTAGGGAAGTCCATTATAAATAACTCTATACCGTCTCATGTTAGAGGTCCTGATTACCCTGTCCAGGATATTGATTTAATGAAAAATTCTATTACAAGTGTTGCTATTTCCCACAGGGCTAGTATATTGCACTCCCCCACTAATCAGTTTTCTTAAGGTAATGTCATAATATATTGGGATGACTTGGAGGAGGTGAATCTTAAGACTAAACCTAGTATATATTTCAAGAACATGTTATCTAGAGGGTTGGATGATTACTAGGTAGATGAGGACTCTGGTGACATCCAAGCAATCATGGAATGTTTGGATCAAGATTCTATGATCATCAACATATGAGATGATAAAAAAATAATACATTCTAAGAATCACAAGGGGAAGGATAATTTGGATGCTTCAACTTATTTTAAAGTTAAATAAAAATGATCCTTTCCATTTAAATCTATTCCTATTCAAGGAAATGAGAAGATATTGGAATATTCTAGTAATTTTACCTCTTTAAATGCTACTATTTCCTTAAAGAAGCACTCAGATAGATCATGTATGGCCTCCCCAAGAAATCTAGAGTATGCCTCTACCCCTTCTTTCAAGGTTATAGGTGATGTTTCCATTAAAAGAATAAAAAGTTTCAAAGATAGTATCCACTATGAACCATTATACTCTTGTAGTGAGGGTTAAACATGCCATGGTAGAGAATTCATCTTCTATTTCTCAGGTTAAACAATAGGCTGAGTCCTTTCAACTTAAGGATGGTGGAACTTGTAATGATCCTACTGAACCTATTCATAGTGTTGAAAATGAGATACAAATATTTCCATTTAGTCTTCAAGGTAGAAGGTCCCTCTCATATCCTTACTCAAACCCTCTACTTGTAAAGGATAATGCTCCAAAAGACAATTCAAGTGAGGTAGTACTATACAACAAGAAAAAATGATCATGTTCAAGACTATTTGGACAAAAATTTTGGTGAGGTATTTCATCATGTTCTACTGCTTTGAAGTATAAATCCTCCACTTTGACTCCTGCAGCACAGATTTAGGATCTGCCTTCATCATCATATTCTTAATAGTTGGTGAAGGAACCCCTTTCTACTATTGTTATTAAACCTCAATTAGGTTCAGCTTCTATTCATGAAGATATGGTTTAGAATTATATGGACTAATAGGTTTCACAAGATCCTCAAAGAATTATAGCAAACCCTCATGACTCATAATATCTTGCAGGTTGTATCTATATTTCAGGGTGATGATAATGAAAAAAAATCTCCAGAGAATTGTGTTCTTGATCAACTGTTAATGAGAAGGATAAATTCAAGGTAAGTTCACATAATTACTTTTCACTGTTTTCATCTGCGAGTAGTAATGAATAGAGACAAAACATTAATGGCATGTTTGAAGCTGATAAGGCATAGTTTGATGTTAACATTGGGTTTCTAGATGAAGATGGTAGGACATGGATGGAATTTTATCCTTATAGGAGGGTTCATCACCCTCGTGGTAGGGTTGGACACTGCTCTTGTCATAGCATGCAAACTTTTTCCCAATTTTCTTGAGGTTCTCTATGTTATTTCCTTGTGTATGTGGACTATGTCAGCCATGAATGTTCCTCCTCTTTTGTACTTTATTTTATTAATCATTAAAAAGGGGCCTTTGCGCCTCCCTTATTAATATATATATATATATATATATATTTATAATGAATTTATTTTTTACAAAATTAATATAAAAAATTATTGAATATAAAGGAAAATATTATTTTTATTATGCTCGCAAAAGAGTTTTACTCTAATAAATTGAATTAATTACAATTAATGAGTGATATAAAGTCCTCAGGCCAAAGATTGAAATATATTTTCTTCCTTGAATTCTGTGCCACATTCATGGTTGTACTCACTTTTTAATATAATATTTTTTGTATTCATCCAATATATTTTATAAGAATAATATAAGAACAAACTGAACATTACACATACAATTCTATATTTTAATTAAGGACATTTTACATCCTTTTACTAGAGAACCTATTTTAAATATTAATTTTGAAAATTTTATTAATTTAATATGTCAAAATAAAATTTATTTTTTAAATCTAAACATCAAAATTATATTTGGGAATTTTTTTTTAAATTTTCTATGACGTTTCATTTTTTATTGAATAGTTAAAAGTACATAAATTTAATTCAAAACTTATTTTTCTTCTAATTTATTTATAAGGTTAAATTATAAATTTAATTGGTTTAAAAGTTTTATTAAACTATATTTTTAACATTTAATACCACTTAGTTAATTTTAATAAATTTCACTTTGAAATTTACTATAAAAACATAGTAAACTTTTGGACGTTTTTACTTTAAAAACCTGCATTGTCGTCCTAGCTATGATATTAAATTTATATTAACTTTTACCACTTATGTGATTAAAATTTGGAAAAATGGATCCCGTATTTGGAATTAGAATAATTTATAATGTATAATAATGTCAACTTAGTATTTGACCAAAAATATTAGTGAAAGTAATTAAAATTAATTACATTTATTAAGATAAAATTAAGCTTAATAAAAGACTAAACCTTTAACTTAAGGGACCAAATGACCTATAAAATAGTCAAAAAACCTATTGGATATATATAAATCATCCATGAAACTTGAATTATTTAGTTTTGTTGGTTATTGAATATTTTTTTAGGTAAAAACATGGGTACACCTAAGTGCTTTTGAAAAATACCAAGTGAGTCCTTTTCCTCCCTTATTAAAGGCCACCACCTCTCCCACTTCCTCAGACCTGTGAAGACACTTTGGCTAATAAAAATCTGACCAAATAGTCTCCCAACAACCCTTACCTGGACCGATAATCCTCCATTTAGGTATAAATCCATCTAAGGAATCCTTTTGGTATAAACCAAAAGGAGTTACCCGACTAAGTGGTAACATCTTTTATTAAGATCTTTAGTTTTATTTCCATTCTCCAACCGCTAAACCCTTATTATTCAATGAATTTATAAAAAAGTACCATAAATATACTATGATGTTTTTTTGATAAGGCTTTTACCTATAATTACACACAACCTCTATCTAATGGGTGAATAACACATTGTTTATGTGAACGACGAACTACTGCCTCACAAAATTATGATTGTTCGTTCTTCCTTTACCGCCTATCATGGTGGTAATTATGATGAAAAATATACTTATAAATGATATATGTGATATTTAAAATATTTTTATTCTTATTTAATTGTTTTATAACACATACCTATATAAATTCCATTTTATGTAAATACGATAACATCACTTATGGAAGTGTGGACTACTGTCCCCTCAATGTGACGTGATTCGTTCACACAATATATGGAACGTATTGAGTATGATATTAATAATAATATATGATGTATAGATATGATAATATAATTATAATATAAATGTATATACATATTAATTACTTTCCATTATTTTAAAATATGATAATGAAATGAAAGTATCATTCATGCGTACGTATGACCTACTGTCTCCATGAATGATGCAATCCATTTCCTATCTTAAATTTTTATAGATTATTATAAATAAAAATATAATGATTATATATGATAATTAAGTCATGGTTTAAATTATATATATGAAGAAATCATGATCTAATTAATAAGAACAATAATTGACAAGTCAAGACATACTTGATAATACTAGGCAATTAGCATCCAAAATGATTCAAATAATGAAAGAGTGTTAACGAACGGGTAATAAAATATTATAAGAAGTTAATATATGATATTAAAAACATGATAATGGTTCTGGTATAAGTTAGTAACATATTTTAAACCACTATAATGGAGGATAAATACAACACTACAAAAATGAAGTTTAAGGTAATGGATTTAATATCAATTTACGTTCCATTGAGACTTATTTTTTATCACTCACCTAGTTTCTTCTATGAGGTGTATATACCTAAAATTGATATAAAATATGATGAAAATAATTATTATAATGATATTATAAGTTTAATTTAATTTTATTCCTTCATGGGTATTATGATTTAAATGTTTAAAAGTGGTATGGTACACATTGGAATGTTTAAATATTATTCTCCTAAAAATGTTCCTAATGATTATCTTAGCAATATCACTTAATTTTGTTATTATTAACCTTATATTGAAACAATAAATTTATTTTAATAATAATTCATTGTAAATTTTTTTTAATATACATATTCCAATACCATTTATATGACTATTTACTAAATCATATACCATTTTACATATGGTATCTACTTTGACTGTTATTTGATTATTTGGAGAAATATTGATAATTGTTTATTTTTTTCAATACGAGTATTTGATAAGGAATATTGTTTATTTATACTATTAGCTATGAGGAATTATTTTTACATGAAATTATGGTAGTCTCTTGGACATTATATAGCTCCTCGATGCATCGACAGGTTCCCATTAGATGAATAAGTTGGCCAAATTAAATCGGTTTCTCTCCGAGATTTTAAACCATCATGTGAAAGGTATTGATGGTATAGGTTTTCATGTTCCTTATAAATTAATTCCAATAATTATGAATTTAACTCATTTAGACTTATCTATTATTAATCCATGATATTTTTGCGTCGACAAATCTATGGATGTATTTTATTCTCAGTTTATTAATTTATGGCATGCATTTCAATTTCATACCATTCCATATTAATTATTCCTTATCTATTTGTGAAAATGGAATTTTTATTCTATTATTTACATTTAAATATTGATTTATGCATTATTTCTTCCATTTTATTTAACCTTACTTAGAATTTGAGCTCAGCCTTAATATGTTTCTTCCCCCAAGTTATGAAGAAGAGAACTTCGAATAATCTTTCAAGGATGCAGTTTATTTCGGTTTACTTTGTAGCATGTTTTATTTTTTTCCCAATTTAATATGGGTATCATGTATGTAATATTTCTTTCCAATACTTCCAACGTAATCGGTCCTTTGGGATTTGATTCCTTGTAATATTTTCATGGTAGTAAAATAATGCACTAGCCTTGGGTTTCTGGGGTCAGAGCGTTACAACCTACCTGTTAAAATTTTAGCATGTATAGAGATAACCATATTTAAAAAATTATATATAATTGTTTTATATACAAAAATAATATTGATAATAAAGTAGAAAATTTTAGTAAAGTCATTATATGCTTTGAAAAATATTTTTTTCTCAAAAAATGATTTGTATTTATTTTTTTGAACATATAAAAAATAAATTTTCAACAAATTTAGAAACATTATTTGCAAAAATGAGATTTATTTTTTAATAAACATGATAAAATTATCTTAGAGTGATTTTTTTGTTATTTTTCTAAAAATATTAATTTTTTGATGAATAGTAAAAAATAGTGGGTTTTATTGAAATCTACCCCTTCATTTAAAGAATTTATAATTTATAATTTTTATTTAAAATGGTTTAAAGAGTATAATGGGATAAATTATATTATAATTTATTCAATATAGTCTATTTTAATCAATTTAGTATTGAATTTTGATATAAAATATTTTTAAGCTTTAGAAAATTTGTATCTTTTGTAAATTATTTTTTCATCACAAATAAGAAATTAATTTTAAATTAATTTTTCCCCTTATGTGAATAGATTTTTTAAAAATTGATAACATTTTTAGAATAATAATAATTAAAATTATATAATAATTTCAACTTAATTTTCATTCAAATTGAATTGTAAAAATAGTAAACAATCATTACCATAGTTAATGCTAAAACAGGTTTACCAAGAGAGTTAAACTAAAAAGATAAGGGCCAACATGACCTATAAACATGAAAAAAAACAATTTTATCAATATATATCGACCATAAAAACTATTATATTTCATAATGACCTAATGTTTTAGCCTTGTGTCATGTGAAAAACATTGGTACACTTTATTCTTTTCAAAAATTCCCTATGAGTCCTCTCCCCCACTTATAAAAGGAAACCCCCTCTCCTCTCCTCTCCCCTTTACACTTCCAAAACCCTTTGGTTCGAAAAATAAATATGAAAATATATTACTTACTTACCTCCCCACATCATATAGTCCTTAGTTTTTTTAGGAATGTTTCTTAAGTAGGATCTAGGAATAAACCTAAAAAGGTTCTTCGAAAAGAGGTAAAATTATTAAAATTATGTTTTGATATTATTTTTTCTCCCACCTGATTAAAATATTATTAAAATATTATCATATAATAAAAATATATTTCCCATATAATTATATTTTACTATTTTAAAGAAATTACCTACATCAATATCCTCTTCTATCAAATGGGAAAGAAAATCTTTGATCGTGTGTATGGCGGACTACCGCCTCACAAACCGATGTTAATCATTTTCCATAATGACCTCTCACATATGGATATAATTATTTATTTAATATTTATATATGATATTTATGATATTACTATACTTATTTAATTAGAACATCACATATAACTTCTCAACTTACATTCAATGGGAATATGATAACATTGCTTGTGTGTATGGTGGACTACCGCCTCATGAAACAATGTGATTCATTTTTCACTTACACTTTAATTGGAAGGTAATAAGGTAAATTTAATGAATATTTGTGATATATGACTTAATTTTTTTAATGGTAATATATTATTTACCTTCATTTTATTTCATCTATTTAGAAAATAGATATATTGTTCATATGTGCGTACGACCCACCATCTCCATGAATAGTGTAATTGATTTTCTATCTAAAAATTTAATGGATTACTATAAATAATTATATAATTAATATATATTCTATTTATGTCATTTTTAACATTATTTATGTTATCTAACCATCATCAAAATAAAATTTTTGAAGATATCAAACCAAAACATACCTGAAAATGAAGCAGTTATTACCTGAAATGTGATTTTAACAAGGAATTATTAATAAATGGGTAATAAAATGCCATAAATAAATAATATATTTTATTATTTATATTAATATTATTAAATATTATATGTATAATAAACCTATATTTATTATATAGGAGTTTCAAACATGTACGATGGAAGTAGAGACCTAAGGTATGAGATTTTTGTCTCACTATTATTTCAACGGGACACATTCCTTATACAACACATGTTTCCCTTATTGGTGTATATATTTCCCATGAATTAATTTTATTATCCTCATAATAATAATTATGTTATATAAATATCCATATAATGTTATTTCTTTCATATGTCTTGTTATTCAAAAGATACCAAAGCGGTAATGGTTTTATTTTATAATCTCATTGTTTATCAGGACTGTTTATGATATAGTTCCTGATGATGATATTTTATGATATATCACTCAATAAACTCATGTGTTTTAAGATAATATATATTTATTTATATTACTTGTTTTTCGTTCATTTTTCTCTCTTTTTTTACTCAAGAGACTAAAATAACGTCTTTAATAAAAATTGATTTTCTTTCTCTCTTCAGTCGAAAATTATATTTCCTCCATGTCCATGTTTTCTAAAAATGTTTTAAATAATGTTTTTTCTATTATATAGTGATTTTTTAAATAAATTATTTCCCATTATTTAAATTTAAAAAAACAAGGTTTAATTGGAATCATCATGTCATTTTCCAAACAAGGCCCTTTTGGATTTTACTGAGAAGTGAAAGGAATATTCATTTTAATGTGTACAACATGAATGATATTTACCACCATTATGAATAATTAATAATTTAAATATTATTTTACATAATAATTAGGTTATTTTCATATAAAATTACCTCTTTAATATTTTCAATTTATTTTATATTTTAAATAATTTATTTCAAAATGGAAGGGATATTTTACTCAAAAATGATTTAATGACATTTTTATAGAATTTCTATTAATCAAAAATAAAAAACTTTGGTGTTACTTTTGTTTTATTGGGTGATATTATCCAATGATACCTTCCTTATTATTTCTTTATATATTTTATGTTTAGGAGGAAAATATGTTTATGAAAGTAATCCTTTTTCTATGGGTTATGCTATGATGTGTTGATGAGATGATTAAGAAACAAATTAAATTTCTATGGTGTATGATATGATGAAATTTTTATAAAACACATTTCCTTTATATGGGTTATTATATGATGAAATTTATATTAAAACAATTTCCTTTATATGGGTTTTTTTGTGATGAAATTTTTATAAAACCCATTTCCCTTTTATTGGTTATGAAAATATGAATGTTTTTCGATCACATGGCACAAATATGTATGGATTCTATGATGGGCGGGACCTATATATCTCTACAATGAATTAGTTAATGATTAATGTTTTATGAGATCAAGGAGTACAAGGGAGGTTATCCCAATCTTAAAAGTGGGAACATAGGAGGATATCCCAAGCCTAAAAGCGGGTACACAAGAGGTTATTTTAGGCCTGAAGTAAGTACATGGGTGGTTATACCAAGCCTAAATTTCTATTAATGTCTTGGAGCATAAATTTGGCTTAATATTTTCTATTATTATTTTTATTCTAAAAATATATATCTTATTACAATGTTAGGATCTCATGTCTCATGTTCTTTTATTTCATTATGATTTATGTCTTATAAACTTCAATGATTAATGTTGGGACTCCAATTTTTTGTCTACGATATGTAGGGTATGGTTTTTAAAATATTATTCTCACATTCTCATTCTCTTATTGTCATATTATATTGATATCTAACTTGATAACCCATACTGAGCATCTGAGCTCACTCTTTCTTATATTTTTCCGCATACTATGAAGAAAGGTATTATGTATGACATGTCTAATAAGGGTGATAGTTATGAAGAACTTAATAGGAGAGGATGTATCTCACTAATGGAAAGGTTTTTTATTTTTAAAAATTTTCAAATAAACTAGACCTAAAATACTATATCATGGATCATTAGGTTTTGTAATGAATATTTATCTATTAATATGTAATATTGATGCATGATAAGTTTGAGTCTTTATAGTTGGAATCAAATAAAGGTTTAGTCTACCTTTGTAAACTAGGATGACAAAACATTATATATATCCCTGGGGATATGTATAAGTGTAATTATAATGGTAATTATACGTAGAGGTAAATATCAAATAATATTGGTGTCAGAAAGAGTGATTGGTTTCCAAGAAATTACATCACTGTATGGATACTACAAGTGGATGTGGTTCTAGAAAAGATATACATGTGGGTAATAACTCTAAAATTGGCGCATTAGGGTTGACTTGAGCATTAATTAGTATATAAAAAATGAGCCTTACTATGCACCTGGTTTGACACTCCGGGTAGATATGATTTGGAAATTCACAATCTCTTTATGAATCATTATGAAGGATTTAAATAATGACCTTGGATGGCCTAGGTTAAGCCTAAGGTTTCATAGATTGAAAATAAAGTGTCATGATTTAGACATCATATAAGTGATTTTTCATTATCACATGGTTTACACCAATAATTATTTTTTCTTACACTATGTTTTTTTGTTTTAGTCAATGGAAAAATACTAAATTAACCATGTTAATACTAAATTTAATAGAAAATGAAATGATTTTCCTCTTGAGAAACCAAATTTTATGAGAGGTAGAATAAAAAAAATCTTATTTCTATACTCACACAAATTTCTCAAGATATTAATAATGTTGAACTTACAAATAGGTAAATGATGGAACAACATTCTATTTATTCCTTCATAAGGATAAATCCACCATATTTTATTGGTTATACTAATCCATTAGTTTTTTAAGTAATGGATTAGTACCATTGAAAACATTTTTTCCATTCTCATGTATTTTGATTATGAAAAAGAAATTTTGGCCATCTACCATTTGGAATTCAAAGTAGATAAATGTGAAATATTATCAAGAATATGAGTCAACACGATGAAATCGACTCCATAGAGTTGGAAGAGTTTTAGAGTTTATATTAAAAAAAATTAATTTCCTAGTATTCTTCATAACACAATGGATAAATAATTCCTTGATCTAAAATATAAGGATGATAAATCTATTGAAACCTATGAGGAAAAGTTTACAACACATGTGAGGTATGAATTTTATATTATCACCCAACTTAAAAGTAAGTTTGATCAATTATTCCGTGAATTAAAACCAAGTTTCCTAATTAGTTATCCATAAGGGACTTCAATGTCTATAAAGAAATAATTTTATGTTCTATAAAGTTGGAAATGGATATTGTAGTTACCCAAAAATATTATGGTTTAGATAATAAAAGATAGATGGAATTCAAATGAAAATCTAAAAACAATGTAGAGACGAAGATGATCTTTCCTACATGATCTAAGCGTGGAAGAAAACCTGGAGGAAGTTGTCTTAAGGGGACTTCTAAATGTTTTATGTGTGTAAATTAAGTTCATCAATATATAAATACCAAAGTGATGGGAATAAGTTAGGTAACAATATGAATAAAGAGAAATCTCAGCAGAATAAACCTCCCACGCTTCAGTGTTTCAAATTCCAGGTGTTTGGGAACTATGCTAATGAATTCTCAATTTTTAAGGTTAATGATGACGATAGACATTAATATACTCTTAAGTTGAGAGACTATGTAAAATCTCATGTGATCACTATTTCTAATAAGATTCATGATAACAACATGGTGAAAGGTACACTTATTATCTAATCTAGAATTTATATTGTCCTATTTGAATATGTATCTACCCACTATTATATATATAAATAATTTTCTAAGGGTATCAAGATTCCACCCAAATGATTAGTTGCTGAATTAGTATTGAGAACCCCTAATTTAATGATGATCACATATTAAATCAATTATTCTTCTCTAGTTTTAGTTTAAAAAAATGTGGTTCTTAAAAACCTCCTTATTCTTCCTCTAATTGAATTTAGTGTTATCTTAGGAACAGATTGGATTTCTCCACATAAATACCACATTAATTACAAAGTAAGGTAAGTCACATTTGATATTCCAAAACAACCTATTATCATCAATTAGTGTGATAATAGGATTGAATTTCTGATAGAGATCAGATCCATTGTATGGGTCTTGATTCCCATTCAAAAAGGGAATTTATCTTAGATGGTTAGGTAGAAACTCAACAGTAATTATAATTCTATTATTCAAGAGTTTGTTGATCTCTCTACCAAAGAGATTCCTAGTATTATATTGAAACTTGAAGTGTTTCTCTCAATAAAACTCATACCTAGTTCCACACCTATTTCAAATACCCCCTGTAGAATGGACCCGATTGAGTTATAGGAATTGAATAAGAAAATCCAATAGTACCTTAAAAGGGATTCATTCGAACAATTGTGTCACCTTGTGGGGAACCTAGTCATTTTTTAAACATAAATATGGATCAATGTGACTTTGTATTGATTATTTGGATATTAACAAGATCACAATCAAGAACAAGTATCTTATATCAAATATTGATGACTTTTTGATTAAATAAGTAGAGATCAATACTTTTCTAATATTAAACTTCCTTATGGATATCATCGATTGATGATCAAGAAGGTTGATATAACCAAGATATAATTTTGTACAAGGTATAGACACTATGAGTATATAATGATTCCATTCTGTATTACTAATTCACCATCTATCATCATTGATTTGTTAAATAGATTCTTTATAGACTGCCATGATCAACATTGGTTGTCTTTATAGATGATATTATAATTTACTCAAAGAGAAAGAAAGAGCATGAAGATCACATGATAATTACACTTAATACCCTAAGAAATTATAGTGTATGAAAAATTTAAAAATGGTGTATTTTTGTTGTATCATTTTTAATTTTTGGGTCATAGATTCTTAAGAAAGGATATATCAATACATCCACCAAAGACAAAGGCTATTTAGCATTGTTCTAAACTAACCATAGTGATTAAGATACATAGTTTTCTTGGATTAGATGGATATCATCAATAGTTTATGGAGAATCTATCATGAATATCTAATCCCCTCACCAAGTTAACTCATAAGGGAGACAAGTTTCTCTAGAAAGTTAAATGTGAGGTAAATTTTAAGGAATTAATGAAAAGATTATTTTGTGAATTTTTTATTATATTACTGTTCAATGCAGAAGGTTTTTTAATATATAGTGATGCATACAAGAAGTGATTGGGATGTGTTCTCATACAGAATGACATGGTTATAGATTATACCTAAAATCAATTCCGGGTTCATAATCCAAATTACCCAACACATGATTTGTAGTTATCTTTAGTAATTATTTCATTAAATATATAGAGATATTATATTTAAGGAGAAAAGTGTGATATATATACTGATTTTTTTTAAAGTATATATTAACATAAATGAAATTATACATGTTCTAGAGACTATGGTTAGAGATGATTAAGGATTATGATTCCTCGATATATTACCACCATGATAAAGAGAATAAGTTGGATGCTACTTTGAGTCAAAAGGATCATGCTAGCTTATCCATGATCTGGATCACAAAAGATCCAATATTTATGGATGTAAAATGATGGATCTATAAATCCTAAAGGAATGGGGGAATATTATGTTTCTTAAATAAGTGTTCAACTATCTGTATAAGTGAATATTAAATATGTTTAAAAGGACGATGTGGAGCTGCAAAAATAATGTGAGAAATGCTCATGATTTTAACCTTGATTCTAATGTATGGATAATATTAAAGAGTTGTGTATGTGTTCTATACATACTTTATTTGAAAAGGGAAATATTATAAGAGTCTCATTGTTATTTATTCTCTATTCATCTTGGAAGTACAAAGATGTATAGGTATTTGAAAGAGTATGTTTGGTGAGATGGAAGTAAGAGAGATATCAAAGAGTATATATCTCTATGCTTGGTATGTAAACATGTTTAGGTTGAGGGAAACAATTATAATGATATGTTACAAAAATTACCCATACCATAATGGAAATGGGAAAAAATCCCCATGGATTTTTCCATTAGACTCCTCAAAACATATACATGAAATAATGTTATATGGGTTATAGTCAAATTCCTTACAAAGTTAGCACACTTCATCGCTATTAGAGAATATTTCTCTATAGATCAGATTTACAAGATATACATTTTGGAATAGGTAATGTTTAATGGAGTACCAAATTACATTTTATCTGATTAGGATTCAATGTTTACTATACAATTCTTGAGAAGTATTTAGCAAGATCATGATGTAGAGTTTAGTTTCAACACTACGTATCATCCTCAAATAGATGGTCAGTGTGAGAGAATAATTCAAACCCTAGAAAATATGTTTAGATATTGTTCTATGGATATTAACGTTTGTGGGATCAAAACCTTCCTCTATTTTAGTTTCCTTAAAACAATTTCTTTCACTCGAGTGTTTAGATGGATCCTTATGAATCCCTCTATAGAAATAAGTGTATAACTACAAAATAATGGTATGAAGTTATATAATGGAACATATTGAGACCTAATATAGATAAATAAATAATAGATAATGTTAGATACATTCATCAACAGATAAGGGAAATACAAAGTTGGAAAAAAAATTATACTAACAATTTCCATCGTATTATATAATTTGAAGTTGGTGATACGGTGTTTCTAATATTTTCTCCACAGAATAAGGTATTGAGATTTATAAAGATGTGAAAACTGTGCCCTAGGTATATTGGTCCATTTTAAATTTTTCATTGTGCCAGGACAATAGCTTATCATTTGGAGCTTCCACTAAACCTTTATCATGTTCATGATGTGCTCCATGTATCTCTTCCAAGGAAGTCCATAACTTATCCATCACATATAATGAACTCAAAGGTCATACCACTGGATCATAATATTTATTATGAAGAATAATAATTGGGGATTATAGATTGTAGAGATAAAGTTATACAAAAAATATCACTCACCTGGTCAATGTTTTGTAGTGAAACTGTTCTTTTGAAGAAGCTATGTTGGAACCTGAGGAAATTATAGGCTCGAAGTATCCTCATTTTTTTTGTTTCAAAGTGAAAAATTTCAAGGGTGAAATTCATTTTAATGGGGGTATAATGTGAAAACTTTTTATTTTTTTTGAATATCTTGGGTTACATGTTACACCATGTTTTAACGAATCATGACAAACTATTAATAATATTATTTAACCATGGCCCTTATTACCTAGTTGTTAAAATTGGTAGACTTGATCAGAATAGCCACACTTTGAAAATTAAATATAATGGTTTTATATAAATATATTATATTTATAAAAATTATTAAATGTTTAGTAAAATCTTTATATTCTTCAAAATATACTTTTTTTCTCAAAAGAATGATTTGTATTTTTTTTTATGAAAAATTAAAAAAAAAAAAAATTTGAAAATTTTTGAAAATTTATTTTACAAAATTATATTCATTTTTGAAATAAAATAGTCAAAATTATCTTAGGGTTAATTTTTGATATTTTTTTGAAAGGATTAATTTTTTGATGAATAGCGAAAAATACTGGGTTTTATTGAAAAATTCCTTTTTATTTAAATAATTTATAAGGTTATATTTTATTTTAAAATTATTTAAAAAGTAAAATTTGCCAAATTATATTATAATTAAACCAATATAGGTTATTTTAATCAATCTCATATTAAATTTTGATATAAAGTCTTTTTAAACATTCAAAAAATTTATCTAAAGAAAATAGGTTTTCGTTATGCCTTTGGATTTAATTGAATATTAAACTTTTACACCTATATTGATTATATTTGTAAATATTAATTCCATTTTTGGAATAATAATAATTAATATTATATAATAAGGTTAACTTAAGTTTTGGTAAAAATGAATAGTAAAAATAAGAAACATTAATTACTATTGTTAAGGTTAAAACATGTTCTCAAAGGGGTTAAACTAAAAAGATAAGGGGTAAAATGACCTTTAATCTTGTACCACACCCATTTTATGGAAATATTTATAATTTATCACTTCTAATGTAGTGCCCCGACCCCATAACCTTGAATTCGTTGCCTGCTGCTAATTACATTGGCATGATTACCTGGAATTAATCCCCGAAGGACCTAAAAGTTTAGTAGAGTTGGTAAACTAGATACGTACATGATTCTTTCGTTACAAAATATTACACTAATTATAAAATAATTTTTTTCCCTAATAAACAAAAATATCAAGGATAACTTTATTCCATCTAGTAAACCCATGCATGTCTTTCTTAGTATGTTTCTTGGATTTCGAAGATATAAACATAATAAGTGTGATCTCAAATGATCAGTAAGGGAAAGTAAAGTATAGAAGAAGCAATAATGAATTAATGAGAATAATATGTATGGTAATTTAATAAATGAAAACACATGACATTCAAATAACTTAATAATTAAAAATAAATATGGAAAGGTAATATACTATAACACATGCCATTTAATCAATAAAATAAAAATGAATGTATCCATAGATACGTCGATGAAAAATCACATAGATGAATAATAAATGAAACTAAATGAATTAAATTCTTGATTATTGGATTCCAATTTTCCTAGGTACATAGTACCTGTTTTCGACGCTTTCTCTGGGGCGTGCACATCTGTTTGTCAAGGATGCAGAGCTGTTGCCCAGCATTCCCGCTTTCCAAAGGTGGGTGGCATCCATCACTTATTGATGGACGTTTTCTCCATGATCAAAATGGGATGATGTGATTTCGGTTCCTCCTTCTGTGGATTCCTCCTCGGAACTCATTACCCCGTCCGAGTCTCCCTTAAAGATTAAGTCGTGGTTCGTGAATCTCATTCCGAGTGGCATATCTTTTAGGATGCTAGTTAATTACACTACTTCCATAAGGAAATTCCACGGGGTCTTGACATGGTAGAAACCTTCCGTCGGAGTAAATGACAACATCAGACATGTCGGAGCATCGCAAGATGCGTGGATATTGGGGATATGTATTCTTCCTTATAATAGGGCATCTCAAGGGCGCCGAACTCCAGGCATCCCACATTAGTTGCATGGTATATTATGATAGGGTCATGTCTCTGAGGTTTTCCTCAGCTTCCCATGTTTAACCCTGGGTATGCCGCGAGTTTAACATCTAGCGAAGACAGAATGAGGGTGATCAGAATGTATCATAGAGACGGATCCGATTGGTACATCCCTAAGAGGGAACACCTAGAAGTTTTACAGAGTGGATGGATCAGAACACTCAATAAGAGTAGACCTAAGATGGTGGGTCCCATAAAGGGAAGATGTCACACCGTGAAGGCTGATCTGGACACCACTAAGGGAAGAATAGGGAGTGTGCACCCCAGAATGGGGGAACACCAAGGTTTACCATTGGCTGGGATTGAACCTCATGGAGGTTTCCTACATACCCTGTGTCGACGGCAGGGATCAAAACCCACATAGTTTGAAGGGATGATGAATCAGGGTGTACACAAAGGACAACGACCCGTATACAAGCTAGGGCTTATGCATAGATAACATCCTAAGTACCGATAGGAGTAGTGAGGAGGTTGATGACATGATCCCACCAGGATGTGGTGGCCCAGGTAGGAATTAGGATGGATATGGAGGATTGAGAGTGGATGGAGAATGAGATGGAGTCGACGTGAGGATGACGACGATATTGGGATTGAGACTCTAAGAGACTTTCTACGTATCCCTGTGGCATGGAATCAAAGTTAGCATGGTTCGGTGGGACGATGGGACACCAGAGGAGGCGGCCCGTGAGAATGGATACATGGATTGGATCCGGAGGAAAGAGATCCTATAGTTTAGGGCATGACCTTCCCAGAACACATGGGATAGAGAGATAGAGCAGGATGAGACATTAGTGATGGGTTTGAACCTCAGGGTTGATTCTTACCTATCCCTGTGGAAGGGAATACAATTCCACGTAGTTCATCTCACGATGATTTATCGTCAATTGGGGACTTCAATGGCTTACCATCGATTAGGGGACTTCAACAGCTTACAACCGAATGGGGTTGAAAACGGCTTACCGCTGAATGGGGATGAACCTCAGGGAGGATTCCTACGTTCCTTGTCTAAGAGACAGGGATCAAAGCCCGCGTAGTTTGTGAGAGGTGTTGGTGAACCGACCTGAAGATGTTCGGGGCCAATGGAGGGTGGGATTGAACCCCTGGGAGGCGTCATACGCACCTTTCCTTGGAAAGGATCAAAGTCCACGTTGTTTGGAATGGTGTGGTGAACCGACATGAAGATGGTGGGAACGACTGGGTGTTGGGATTTAACCTCTAGGAGGCTTCTAACATACCTTGCCTTGCCAAGGATCAATGTCCACGTAGTTTGGGAATGGGTTTGGTGAACCGACTAGAAGTGGTCAGGACCAATGGTTGTTGGACTTGAACCTCAGGGAGGCTTCCTACATTCCTCGCCTAAACAAGGATCAAAGTCCACAAAATTCAGAAATGGGTGTTGGGCTTGAAACTCAAGGAGGCTTCCTACGTACCTCACCTTGGCAAGGATCAAAGTACACGTAGTTGGGGATGGGACTTGGTGTACTAACATAAAGGGGGTCAACACCAATGGTTGTAGGGCTTAAACCTCATGGAGGATTCCTACGCTCCTTTCCTTGGAAAAGATCAAAGTCAACATAGTTTGGGATGGTTGTGTGGTGTACCAACATGAAGGGGGTCAACATCAATGGTTGTTCGGATTGAACCTCAGGGAGGAATCCTACGTACCTTCCCTTAGAAAGGATGAAAATCCACATAGTTCGAGATGGGTGTGGTGAACCAACATGAAGTGGTCGGGACCAATGGTTTTTGGGATTGAACCTCAGGGAGGATTCATATGTACCTCGCCTTGGAAAGGATCAAAGTTCATATAGTTTGGGAAAGGGTGTGGTGAACTGACTTGAAGTGTTCGAGACTAATGGTTGTTGGGATCAAACCTCAGGGAGGCTGCCTATATACCTCTCCTTGGCAAGGATCAATGTACACGTAGTTCAGGAATGTGTGTGGTGAACCGAATTGAAGTGGTCAGGACCAATGGTTGTTGGGATTGAACCTTAGGGAGGCTTTATACATATCTCGCCTTGGCAAGGATCAAATTCCATGTAGTTCAGATGGTGTTGGTGAACCAACGTGGAGGGGGTCGAATCAACTGGTGTTGGGATTGAACCTGAGGGAGGCTTCCTATGTACCTTTCCTTGGTAAGGATCAAATTCCCCGTGGTTCGGAATGGGGCTTGGTGCGCCAATGTGAAGGGATTCGAGACCAATGGTTATTGGGATTGAACCTCAGGGAGGCTTCCTACGTACCTTTCCTTGTAAAGGATCAAAATCCACATAGTTCGAGATAGGGATTGGTGCACTGACATGAAGGGGGTCGGCACCAATGGTTGTTGGGATTGAACCTCAAGGAGGTTTCCTATGTACCTTGCCTTGGGAAGGATCAAAGTCCACATAGTTCGGGAATGGGTGTGGGAAGTACACTCTAGGCTGCCCAAGGGAGGATGATATGGTCATTATTTCCTCTAAGCTCACATGTTTCATGCTCAGTGTGAGAAACAAGAGGAAACAACAGACCTGAAAATCATGGCACAAAGGTGCGTCTATAAAGCTTGGTGAACGGGGATTATGCAAGGAAGCTTCTCGGGTGCCGCTATGAAGCGGTAAAATTGAATGGGGATTACGTAAAGAAGTTGCTCAGATGCCACTATGGAGTAGAGATGGTGAATGGGGTTTACGCAAGGAAGCTACCCGAGTGCCACTATGGAATGGAAATTGTTCATGGGGCTTACGCATGGAAGCTGTCCAAGGGTAGCTATGGAGTGGCAATGGTGAATGAGGCTTATGCAAGGAAGCTGCTCAGGTGCCGCTATGGAGCGACAATGGTGAATGGGGATTATGCATGGAAGCTGCCCAGGTGCCGTTATGGAGTGAAAATGGTGAATGGATCTTATGCAAGGAAGCTACCCGGGTGCTTCTATGGAGCGACAATGGTGAATGGATATTACACAAGGAAGCTGCCCTGGTGCCGCTATGGAACGACAATGGTGAATGTGGCTTATGCAAGGAAGCTGCCCAGGCACCACTATGGAGTGGAAATGGTGAATCAGTCTTACACAAGGAAGCTTCACGTGTGCCGCTATGGAGGGGAATTGGTGAATGGGGCTTACGCAAGGAAGCTGCCCGGGTGCCGCTATGGAGCGACAATGGTGAATGGGGCTTACACAAGGAATATACCCGGGTGCCACTATGGAGATGAAATGGTGAATGGGGATTACACAAGGAAGATGCCCAGGTGACGCTATGGAGAAACAATGGTGAATTGGGCTTACTCAAGGAAGCTGGCCAAGTGCTGCGATGGAGCAGTAATGGTGAATGGGGATTATACAAAGAAGCTACTCGGGTGCCACTATGGAGCTTAAATTGTGCATCGGGTCTATGCATGTAAGATACCCTAGTGCTGCTATGGAGAGACAATGGTGAACAGGTCTTACACAAGGATGATGCCCAGGTGCCGCTATGGAGTGGAAATGGTGAATGGGGCTAATTCAAGGAAGTCGCCCGGGTGCCGCTATGGAGGGGAAATTGTGCATGGGGCTTACTCATGGAAGCTGCATGAGTGCTGATATGGAGCGACAATGGTGAATGGGGCTTAGGAAAGGATGTTTCCCTGGTGCCACTATGGAGTGGAAATTGTAATTGGAGATTACGCATGGAAGCCACCTGAGTGCCGCTATAGAGCGAAAATGGAGAATGGGGCTTACGCAAGGAAGCTGCTTGGGTGCCACTATGGAGCGGAAATGGTGAATGGGGCTTACGAATGGAAGCTACCCGCGTGACGCGATGGAGTGACAATGGTGAATGGGGCTTACGCAAGGAAGCTACTCGAGTGCCGCTATGTAGGGATAATGGTGAATGGGGCTTACGTAAGGAAGCTACCCGAGTGCCGCTATAGAGTGGAAATTGTGAATGGGGCTTACGCAAGGAAGCTGCCTGAGTGCCTCCATGGAGCGGAAATGGTGAATGGGGCTTATGCAAGGAAGCATCACGTAATGTATTCCTCATGTCTGGCCATGAGGGAATCCTACCTCACTGGTGGGTTGAGGAACATAGTTGAGGCCTACACCTATGCGCTAGTGCATAAGCGGGATAATGCCAAGGGCATTGAAATCATTCTGAAAAAGGGAGATGAAAAGTGTGAATCACATGCCTAACATTCGGAATGCGGTGAGGGTGGCATGACGATGAAGGATAACTGTTGATCATGTTCAAAGCACAATATCCATATCGCGTTAGCCTGAAATGGGGACAGACAAATGAGGGTCTACAGGTGATTGTGTTTGAAACAGAGGACCTGACATGAAGTGTCTTCTGAAGTCTTCCAGGGCGTTGGCTCAGGATGGTAGGTGAGCTGATGCGGCATGGGACCTGACATTTAGGGGGTCCCTTAAGACATTAAAGGAAAAAAAACAAAACAAATTAGGGTCACAAAAAGCATGGGGTGGAGTGGTGGAATGCTCGAACGAATTCCAACGCTCTTGAAATTATTCCATTGTAATCATGGCTTGAGGCATCTTATGCTTATCACATAATGAATCTCTTATTTGGAACAAGAGGCATACTATTATTGAATAATAGGGCATACTATATTTTATAGTCATGTAGAGTGGACTATTGGAATCTTATGCTTGGAGCATAATGCATCTCTTGTTTGGAGCAAGAGGCTTCTTATATTTGCCATATAGTGTTCACTATAGTTTATAGTCATGTAGCTATTGGAATCTTATGTTTGGAGAATAACAAATCTCTTGTTTGGATCAATAGTTATCCTATGTTTGGAACATTGGGAGTACTACAGTTTATAGTCATGTATAGAGGACTATTGACATCTTATTCTTGGAGCATAAGGCATCTCTTGTTTGGAGCAAGAGGCATCCTATGTTTGGAACATATGGTGTACTATAGTTTAAAGTCATATAGATAAAACTATTAGGCATAAGGTGCCAAATAATGGATGGTGTTGGGACTTACACAAGGGAGACCCTTCCGGTTCAACCTGACATAGGAGCCAAGTGATAGGGTTTGGACGAGTTGTTTGAGGAATGGTCAACTCAAGGTGCTCGAGGAATTGATGATGAGACTCTGAACTCACGACATGGGAAATGAACCAAGATGAATATGTCAACTCAATGTGTTTCATGATTTGTGGAGGAGTATCTCAAATCATGGTAATCCATAGGTGGAAGGTTGGTGTGCATAAGGGTGAAATGGAGAATGTCGACGTCTCGGCTCGAAAAGTTCGTGGTGTGAGTCTCTATTTTTCATGGGGGTCAGTAGCTTTGTGAAAGAAAGCTACCCATGGAGTATGGACTCGTGGTGGATCTTCACGAAGGAAATCTACTCACAGATCATGGACTCACAGAGCATGCACTCACGGAGAATCTTCGCGAAGGAAAGCTGCTCATAGAGGATGGACCCACGAAGCCCTTTACAAAGGGCATAACTTCACAGAGCTGGGGAGCTATGAGAAATGGGATATTGACCGCTTGAGGGGTAGCGTGACTGTGCGTATGAAGGGGATGAGCTGGGTATTTATAGGCGATGGAGGTTGGAAGGCACATCATGAAGCACAAATGCGCGCTATGAAGAAAATGCACGCTGTGAAGAAAATCACGCTCCAGAACTAGAGGGAGGTCCCTCAAGTTTCTCATAATCGTGGAGCAGACTATCATCGAGCCTCACTATACTCACGGAGGCTCCGGTCAAATTCCCTCCAGTGTGTCATAATCGCAGAGCTAACCATCATCAATATTCGTGGCGCTCGCAGAGGCTCCGTTCAAGTTCCTCTACTCCACTATCACGAAGGGAGATTCGCAAAGGGTCTCCGGAAACTAGTTTCCCAGCCCAACTTCAAATGTCCATAACTCCAAATCCACAACTCCTTTCAGGATCCATGACCTTGGATCATGTATGGAATCACTTTGAAAAATTTTGGGATGCATTTTCCGGTGCCAACAATACCTTTACCAGAAATACCTTTCATAAGACGATTCACAATATGTAAGGTAAAAACACATTTATAGAGGCTAGCTAAATGACCCATCCCATGAGACTATCGATACATCGAGGGGATATCTATAACCAGTCCCCACCCATGTTGTATCAATACAAAAAAACCCCTCATATACTGAATAATCTATTTAACAATGTTCCTTATCAAATATCCTTATGGAATATGAGATATAGATTTATCGAAATTTACCCAAATAATCATATAACATTCAAAGTATATATCATATGTAAAATGGTATAAGGTTTAGGAAATAGTAATATCCATGATATGAGAATATAGATATTAATGAAATTTATAATGAATAATTATCAAAATGAAGTGATTTTTTCAATAGAAGGTTAAGAATTACAAAATAATATGATATTGTAAAGATAATCATTAAGAACATTTTTAAAGATAATTATCTTTAAACATTCCAGAGTGTCGCATAAAAATTGAAACATTTAAATCATAATTATCATGAAGGAAAAAAATTAAATTAACGATTAAAATACCTTTAATAATAAAGGATTAATGATATAATATAACAAAATGGGTAGTAAGTACACCACCCAAAATATGTAAGTGGTGATCGTGACATTTGTCTCACAAATGTAAAAAGTGAGATGAGGATTCCTTACCTTGTGTTTCCTTTTAGGTGAGTGTCCTTTAAAATACTATATAATTAAATTTATGTTAATTTTATACTTTCCTTAAAACAATTTTCTTGTTTATTTTTACTTTTATTTCACTTATTATCATGTTTTATACATCTACTTAAGCAATTATGTTTATATCGGGTGTTTTTACCAAATTCGGTTCATGTGTAAAAAATGAATTTAGTAAGTAAATTATTGTCAACATGGTTATATATAAACATATAAAAAATAATAATAATTACATAATTATCATAATTAAACATTAATTATATTTTTAAAACCATTCATGAATGATGGTTATGAAAAATGAACCAACATTATAATCATGGAGACGGTCGGTCGTACGTACACATGAGTAACGTTGTCATTTTTCAATGTTCATTTTTGAAAGATGGTATTTAACATTATATCATTCAAGAATGATAATTATATTTTAAATAACATTTTATTTAGTTATATATAATTATATATAAAATTCTTGCTATGTAATATGAATTACATCATGTTGGGTAGGCGGTAGTCCACATATCCACAAACGATGTTATCACTTTTATAATGTGTGAAATGTGTAATAAATAAAGTGATATATTATATTTACAGAAATATAATTATGTAATTAATATCATATATATGTCATTTATGGTATATATTATTGATTATAAACATCCTTTATACGTTCCAAGTGTAGCATGAATGGATCACATCACTTTGAGGGGGTGGTAGTCCACAATTCCTCAAACGATGTTATCATTTTTACACAACGTAGAAAGTATAAGGGTGTGTGCTATAAAGGAATTAAATAATATTAAAGACATAATATATACCATATATAACATATAAAATAATATTTTCTATCATAATGGCCCCCATGATAGGTGGTAAATGAAGAATGAACAATCAACATTTCTTGAGGCACTAGTTCTCCGTATATAGAAACAATATGTTCGTTAACCATTAGATGAATGTGTGTGGTATTTTAGGTAAATAACATAGCATAAAAACATCCTAGTATATTTAGGATAATTTGTTCTATAAAATAAAATAATAATAAGATTTTAGGGGTTTCAAAATGGAAATTAGACTAAAAATAACGAGAGAAGACATTACCTCTTAATCGGGTAACTTCTTTTGCTTTATTCCAAAATGATTCCTTCAAAGGAATTATGACAAAAATGAAGAATTATAGGTAGATGGTATGGGTGTTGGGAGTCTATTTGGGAATATATTTTCTAAACATAAGAGTCTTTATCGGTGTGAAGAAGTGGGAGAGATGGTGGCTTTTTATAGTGGAGGAGGAGTGACAATCTTATAAATATTTGAAGATAAAATTCCACCAACGTTTTTCCTATTTAAAGTGGGTCAAATAATGGTCAATTGTTTTATAAAAGGTATTATATCATCCAAATATCTCTATAATATAACTCTTTTAAAATTTTATAGTTCGTTTTGGTCCTTAATGTTATGGTTTAGTCACTTTTTAAGCTTAATTTAACCATAATCGTTGTAATTAATTTTAATTACTTTCACTTAAATTTTTGGTCAAAGAAAAGTTGGTATTACTAGAAATTATAAATTATTATGATTCCAAATTTGGAATACATTTTTAAAAATTCAAATCCTAGAAGTGGCAGTAATTGATTTAAATTTAATCACACATACGAGATGACAATTCAGGGTTTTAATGTAAAAACATCCAAAAGTTTTCAATGTTTTAATAGTCAATTTTAAATTGAAATTGATTATAATAACCTAAATTGATATAATTGATAAAAATATTATCTAATTAAACTTTAAAACCAATATAAAATATAATCTATCCTTATAAATAAATTATAATGAAAAGAAGTTTTGAACTAAAATTAAGTATTTTTTACTATTCACTAAAAAATGAAACATTTTAGAAAAATGTCAACAATTCAGCCAAAACTAATTATTAGGTTTCTATTTAAAATATCAAGTTTATTTTTACATATTAAATAAATTAATGTTTCAAAATTAATATTTAAAATTGGTTCTCCATTAAAAGGTGGTAAAATTTCTTTTATTAAAATATAGGTTTTTATGTGTGAAGTTGGGTTTGTTCTTATATTATTCATATCAACCCTAATTGATGACTATAAAAAATATTTGATTGAATATATAAAATATATATTTCATTAAAATCATTCAAAAAAATTAATTAATTATTATTTTTAATTCAAAACTTTTTTGGAAGTATATAAATAATACTATTTCTTTTTATATCCTATTGGTTCCTATATTCATTTCTAGTTAATTTGTAACCAATGAATTTATTAAATATTTTTTAAACAATATTTTTTTATAATATAGTTAATAATATTCAAAACTGATATCATAATGGATAGGTTATATCATATTAAATAACTATACATTTTTATTTGGTAAAACTTGCTCTTGTGAAACTTTATCTTCTGTGTAATGCAACCTATCGAGGAAGGTCACTCTTGTGAATGATATAAGACAAATACATTTTTTATGCATTAAAAACCATATAATATATCATATTTATGGAATATAGTAAATATATTTTAATTTATCAGGTTATTATACGCCTTTTACACTTAGTGATGCATGTCATACACGCTATTGAGTAAAGTTTACTCTTTTAGAATTTTCAGGGTGTTACATTCTCCTCACCTTAATTAAATTGAATACTCACAGTTTAAACATGATTTTATTAAAATAATGTTTGATATTTACTAAATTTAAATCCCATATAATGAGAAGGATTCATAAAACATCCTTTAGAAAAGAGAGAATATGAAGTAAAAAGGTCTTATGGACTACCATGTAAATATGTCTCTGAGTAGGAGAACATTAGTGGATAGTAGATATACGTTATTAGAAGAAAAATTTAAATATTTATAGGTATTGAATGAGGTCATCAATAAAAAACAAGTGAATGATCAATAGAAAGTTGAGGCCCTCAAAGCCAAAAATCTATGATGATTTAAGAGACCACTGGTTCAACAAAATTTAAGGTATTAGGACAACATTTTGTTTGTTTGAACATTTTCTTAATGTTGATTAATTATTTTATTGACCATGAATATAAGGAAATATTATTAATTGATAGTTTTTAATTTAATATGAACAATCCTAAATTTTTGTTGTGCTTCAATTCAATTCTAACTCATCACTTTACTCCAAGAAATTAATTACCAATATTGATGTTTTATGATTGAAGGACTGAAAGAAACTTTTCAAGGATTATAAGGCCTATAAAAGAGAGAAAAGTACAAATATTTTTCTCTAACTGTATTCCAAAATTAATATGGTCAATAAAATATTCTCTAATCCAAAAAATGATACTGTTGATTTATCGTTAACATTTATTCATCAAATTTATTAACAAAAAACAATTAAAAATTAACTAGGATGTTACATTGGTTAGTGGTTGGTGTGAAACCATTATCATTTTTTTGTTATGGGTTCAAAACCCATGACCTATTTGGAATTGATAGGTTGTTACCCAATACACATTTCTTCCTTTTTTAAAACCATATTAATACAATTTACAAAATAAAACTATCGTACATCCTTGAAATTTATTGATTAAATAGAATCTAAACTAAGGTTTTTAATAAAACACAAATACATCATAATTACCCCATTAATTTCCTATATACATACTTCCATGGTCTATGTTTTATCTATTAAAAGTGTTCATTGACTCAGGTAATGCTTAGGTTCCCCACATTTAAGGGATTGAGCCAAAAATGTATTCTTATGATGTGTTTCATTTCCTTCCATATCACTTCTCATTTTTCCTCGGAAATAATTTTATTTATGTCCTTATTTCACACACATAGAGAATTTATTTGTTCCATTTAAACACTTTACTGGGTGTGTCCTTCCACACTTCTCACATGTCAGAAATCAAACATTCTTTTCTTTATGGTCTCCACCAATTGAGCTCTTAGCAACATCCATCCTTCTCTTCTATGGTGATCTTGAGAGTTTATGAAGGTATATATATTTTATTTTATTTTGGGAAACCCAATTTGGAATAAACATGATATCCTTAACTCCTATCAACACCTCATTTAGATTTACATTTTCACCACATTTTCTTTCATGTTCAATTTAAATTGAATCCTTAAGGTTTCAACCATTAAATAAAACCAAAAAGAATAGTATAAGAAACATTAGTCATTGTGAGAAAATTATATAATAATTTATAAGATATCAAAATCATGACACATTATTTTTAAATTTAAAACACCTTAGATTTTACCTTGATCATTAGTTATCACTATCCATTCAAATTCCATATAGTGGTTTGTAAAGAAAACATGGATTATCCTAAACAAATCCCATAGGAGTGTCAAACCAGGTGTGTAGTAAGGCCTGTTGTTGTGTAGCAGGTTACCCTGAATTAGGATCAGAACACCTTGTTAGATTTATTACTCCTAGGTATATCTGTTCTAGAACCACATCCACGTTTAGTATCCAGAAATAGATGTATTTCTAGGAATGACCACATAATATATACATTACCAAAATTATATGAAGTTGTTTAATACTTATCCTCAAATTCAAACTTTGGGTTACATTATCTAATCTATTCTTTCCTAAATCTAGTTCTGATGGTTGCTACTAAAATTACTCTAATACTAACTATATTTCCCTGAACCCAAAAAACCGGAGATGGTGTTTTCTACTAATTACATTGGAATGATTATAAAGAATTAATCCCTGAAGGATCGAAGAGTTCAGTAGTTTTAGTAAACCAGATAAATTTTTGAGTCTTTTGATACAAAATATTACACTAATTACAACATAATTTTATATCTTTTTCAAATAAAAAAATCATCTATGATAACTTTATTCCATGTAGTTAATCCATTCCTATCTTTCTTAGTACGCTTCTTGGATTCCAAAGATATAAACATAATAAGGGTAATATCAAATGATTAGTAAGGTAAAGTAAAGTATAGTAGAAGAAAAATGAGCCAATGAGAATAATAAGTATGGAATGGTAACAAATAAAAACACATTCCATTAAAATAACCAGATAAGCAAAAATAAACATAGCAAGGTAATATACTATAACACATGTAATTTCATCAATGAACTGAAAATGAATGTATCCATAGATATGTTGACGCATAATTTCATGGATGAATAATAAGTTAAAATAAATGAGGGAAATTCTTGATTATTGGATTCCGTGTTTCCCAGGTACATGTTAACTTTACTTTCAAGAATTTTCACAAGACGGTTTACAAAATGCAGGGTAAAACCCCATATAAGGTGGCTAACCAAATGACTTATCCCATGAGATTACCGATGCATCAAGGGGATATCTATAACATGTCCCCACCCATGTCATACCATTCCAAAACATTCATGATGTATCAAATAATTTATTCAATAACGTTCCTTATAAATTATCCATATTGAGTACGAGATAAGAATTTATCAATATTTACCCAAATAATCAAATAACATTCAAAGTAGACACCGTATGTAAAATGGTATATGGTTTAGAAAATAGTAATATAAATGATAGAATAATATGGATATTCAATTAAATTTACAAAGAATAATTACTACAATAAAGTGATTGTTTTAGGAAAATGTTAACAATCACAAAATGATATGATATTGAAAAGATAATCATTAAGAACATTTTTAAAGAGAATTATCTGTAAACATTCTAGAGTGTACCATACCACTTGAAACATTTAAATAATAATCCTCATGAAGGAATGAGATTAAATGAAATATTAAAATAACTTTAAGATAAAAGGATTCATGATACAATATAAAAAAATGGGTAGTAAGTACACCACCCAAACGATGTAAGTGGTGAACATGCCATTTACCTCACAGATGTAAAACATGAAATAAGGATTCCATACCTTGAGTTTCATTTTAGGTGAGCATACTTTAAATTCCTATATAATAAACTCATATTAATCTTATAATTACCTGAGAACCTCTTTCATGTTTATTATTACTTTTATTTAAATTATTATCAGGTTTTATACATCTACATAAACAATTATGTTTACGTCGTTTGTTTTTACCAAATTAGGGTTGTGTTTCAAAAACAACTTTAGTTGGTCAATTATGGTCAATGTGGTTATTATATAAACATATCCAGAATAATAATATGGACATAATTATCATATTTAAACATAAATTATAATTTTAAAACTATTCATGAATTATCGTTATGAAAAATGAACCAACATTACAATCATGAAGATGGTAGGCCGTACACACGCATGGGTAACATTTCCGTTTTTCAATGTTCATTTTAGAAAAAGTTAAGTAAAATAATATCATTCCATAATGATCATTATATTTTATATAACTTTTTATTTAGTCATATATACTCATATATGTAACTCTTATGATGTAAAATGAATTGCATCATGTTGAGGAGGTGATACTCAGCACGTACATGAACAACGTTATCACTTTTATAACGTGTGAAAAGTGTAATAATGAAAGTGATATATTATATTTAAAGAAATATAATTATGTAATTAATATTATATATATTTCATTTATGTTATATATATTTTATTAAAACCATCCTTTATACATTCCAAGTATAACATGAATGTATCGCATCGCTTTGAGTGGGCGGTGGTCTACACTTCCCCAAATGATGTTATCGTTTTCCCAAAAAGTGGAAAGAATAACAGTGTGTGTTTTAAAATAATTATATAAGATTAAAGAAAAATTATATAACTTATATAACATATATAGATAGATTTTCTATCATAATTTCCACCATGAGAGGCGGTAAAGGAAGAATGAACAATCATCATTTTGCGAGGCATTAGTTTATCGTATAGAGAAATAGTATATTTGTTACCCATTAGATGGATGTGAGTATGAGTGTAAGTAAAACAATTAACATAAAAAATAATATTAAATTGATTATAATGGTGTTTTTATACATGAAAATAATAATATTTTAAGGGATGGATAATTAAAATGAAACTAAAAAGCATGAGAGAAGACATGACTTCTTAATCGGGTAACTTCTTTTGGGTTATACAAAAAGGCTTCCAGGGAAGGGTTTCTATCCAAAGGGAGGATTCTAAGACGAAGTGAGTGGTTTTTTGAGACTATTTTGGTAAATTTTGGCTGATATAAAGAGGCTTGAGAGGTGTTGGGAGAGGTGGTGTCCTTTTATAGTGGATAAGGAGTGACACTCTTGTAATTATTTGTAGAGAGAATTCCACCCACGTTTTTTATATTGTAAGTGGATAAAATAATGGTCAAATTTAGATAAAAGGAAAGATATGTTCAATATATGGCCATACAATAGATCTTGGATAATTTTATAGGTATTTTTGGACCATAATGGTATGGTTTAGTCACTTATTAATCTTAATTTAACCTTAATTGTTATAATTAATTTTAATTACTTTATCTAATATTTTTTTGTTAGAAAAAAATTTGGTATTATTAGAAATTATTAATTATGATTATTCCAAATATTAAATTAATTTTTCTAAATTTCATTCATAGAATTGGAATTTATTGATTTAAATTTAATCTCAAAGATGAGATGACAATGTGAGTTTTTAAGGTAAAAATATCCAAAAGGTTGCTATGATTTAATAGTCAATTTAAAAGTGAAATTGATTATAATATCACAAATTGGGTTAATTTATAAATATATTATATAATTAAACTTTAAAACCAATATAAAACTTAATTTTACCTTATAAATAAATTATAATAAAAGTATTTTTGAAATAAAATTCAGTATTTTTAACTATTCACTAAAAAATAAAACGTTTCAGAATAATATCAAAAGTTCACCCTAACCTAATTATTATGTTATATTTAAAATATGAATTTTATTTTGAAATATTAAATCAGTTAAACTTTAAAAATTAATATTTAAAATGAGTTCTTCATTAAAATGTGGTAAAAATGCTTTTAAAAAATATAGGTTTTTATGTGTGAAGTTGGGTTTGTTTTTATATTATGCATATCGATCCAAATGGATGAATGTGAAAAATATTTTATTGAATATATAAAATATATATTTAATTTAAATCATTCACTAATTATAATTAATTATATCTGTTAAGAAATCAATTCATTGACAGAATACAAATAATAATATTTTATATCATATCCAATTGGTTCCTATATTAATTTCTAATTAATTTGTAACCAATGGATTTATTATATATTTTGTAAAACATATTTTTCATAATATGTTTAATAATATTCATAACTACTATCATAATTTCTAGGTTATATGATATTAAAAAATAATACATTATTATTTGGTGAAACTTTCTCTTGCGTATAATGCAAGCTATCGAGGAAGGTTACTGTTGCATTTGATATAAGCTAACTCTGTTTTTTATGCATTACAAGCCATAAAATATATCATATTTATTTAATAAAGTAAATATATTTTAAGGTATCATGATATTATATTCATTTTAAACATGGTTTTGTGTTTCATACATGAAATTGAGTAAATTTTACTCTTTTAGAATTTTCAGGGTGTTATATCTAAGGTTTAATAATGACCCATTTTGTAGCCATTTGGAATGTGAAAAACATGGGTACACATTATTTTAAAAAATTCCATGCATGTCCTCCCCACAATTATAAAAGTCCATCCCATATCCTATCCTACTCACACTTCCAAAACCCCTTGGTTAAACCAATACCTAACCAAACATCTTCCTTTCTTTCCTCTACCATCCTTAAGGCCTTAGTTTGATGTCAAACTTGTGTTTTTATTTTATTTCTTCTTCCACCTCAATATGATCTTCTTTAACTATAATAATATAATTAAAAAGTATCTACCATACAATGATATGTTATTATGTTAATGGAATGAACTATATCTATATATTCTTCCATCAAATAGTTAATGAAATTGATGATCATATGTTCTATGAACTACCACCTCACAAACAAATGTTATTTTTTTCCATCACAATCTCCCATGGATATATTTAATGATGTTTTTTATGTTTATATATGATATTTATGTTATCATTATACTTCTATATTTATAATATCATACATACCTTCTTAGATTATATATTGTGGGAATACAATAATGTTTCTCGAGTGTACGGTGGACTGGCACCTCACGAAGCGATGTGATTCATTTTCCACATACAGTTTACTTAAAAGGTAATATGACTAAATTTAAGGAATATATGTGATATATATAATAGAAAAATGATTTTTAAAATTAATATATTATTCAACTTCCTTTATTTTTATCCACTGAGAAAATATAAATAGTGTTCATGTGTACGTATGGCCTATTATCTCCCTGAACGGTGTAATTCATTTTCTATATATAATTTTAATGGATTACTCTAAATTCATATGTAATGAATATATATATTATATATATATAATGGATAAATTTTTTTATATTATGGAACCATGATAAAAATTAATGTAAAAAAGATACCAAACAAAAACATACACAAAAAATGAAGCAGTTATTACTTGAAAACATGAATTTAATAAGGAATTTTTAATAAACTATAACACCCTGAAAATTCTGGAAGAGTAACTTTTATTTGATAGCGTGTATGACACACAACACTAAGTGTAGAAAGTAATATAACCTCTCCAAAATTTATGATATATTTACTATTTTTAATCTATTCTATAGCATTTAATTAATTTAATACTAAGTTATCTTATGTCATATGCAATAATGAGTCTCTTTGATGGCTTACTTTACACACAATATTGAGTTTTACCAAACTACAATATATTTATAAAAATATTATTATTTAATATAATAAGATATAACCTAGTAGTTAAATTAGAGTTTATGAATAGTATTGAATATCTTATAAAAATATATGGTTTATAAAAATATAAAATGAATTCATAGTTTATCAATTAGTTTGAAATGAATATAAAAACCAAGTGAATATAAAGGAAATATTTTTTATCACAAAGGGTTTTTATCATATAAAATTAAATTAATTAATATTTTTGAATTTTATTAATGAAAATATATATATTATATATTCAATAAAATATTTTTTATATTCATCCAACTGATTTGATAGGCATACGATAAGTACAACCCCAATTTTACACATAAAAAACTATATTTTTATAAAGGTAGTTTTACCACCTTTTAATTGTGCGCCTAATTTAAATATTAATTTTGAAACTTTTTGAAATTTAATATGAAAAAAATATTCAATTTTAAAGGTAAATTTAAAAATTATTTTAGGGTGAATTCTGGGTATTTTTCTATGAAGTTTCATTTTTTGATGAATTGTGAAAAAATAATGCAATTTAATTGAAAACTGGTTTTTCTTCTAAAAATGTTTTATGAATAAATTATATTTTAATTTGATGTTAAATTTAAATTAGATCAATTATAAATAAATTAATCCAATTTAGGTCATTAGAATCAATTTCACTTTGAAATTGGATATAAAAACCTAGCAAACTTTATAACATTTTCACTTTAAAAACCTGCATTGTATTCCCATTTGTAGGATTAATTTTAAATTATTTTCTTAAACTTATATGATTGGAATTTCAAAAAATTGATTAAATAATTGAAATAATAATAATTTATAATTCATAATAAGGTCAAATTATTTTTGACCAAAACTATTTGTGAAAGTATTTAAAATTAATTATCGCGATTAAGAGAAACTTTAGCTTAATAAGGGAGTAAACATTAAACTTATGGTCCAAAATGACTTATAAACTTGTAAAAAATCTATTTTATGTCCTTATTTTGATCCTATACTTTATTTTATTGAATTTTGTTCAATATTGGAGCTATGTTACATGGAAAAATCATCAGTGCAATTCCCTTTTTCAAAAATTTACAAGAATATCATTCCCCCACTATAAAAAAGGCACTCATCTATATGACTTATTCACACCTATAAAGACCTTTGGATCACCCAAAATATGTCCAAATAATCTACCAAATTCCCTTACCTCATACTATAATCTGTAATTGAGGCAAAAGGAAAACCAAGTAATTAGTTTGGTTTAAACGAAAAAGAGTTACCTGAATAAGAGGGAACGTTCTTAAATGATCACTTTTGTTTCATTTACTTATCCACCCCATAAAATATTTTTATATAATTATCAAATAATAACCTTAGTATCTAAAACATAAATATTTTTTATGCAATGTTTTTTACCTATACATTCACATGCATCCTTGAAATGGGATACACAATCATTATTTGTGGGTACAACGGACTACCGCTTCATGAACTGATGTTGTTTGTTCTTCCATTTATCACATTTAATGGTTGAAAATAATGATTTATTTATATTTTATATATTAAATATATGATATCTATAATTTTTTTATGCCTCCTAAATTTTTATATAACACATACCGTTATTATTTCTATTTTTCAAGAATACGAAAACTTCATTTCTGGACATGTGGACTACCGCCTCCTCAAAGTGATGCGATTCATTCATAATATACATGGAGTTTATAAAATATGATTTTAATTATTAAATGTGATATATATGATATAATTAAAATAATAGAATTATAATATACATATATACTATTTACTTTTCATTTTTTTAATACTAAAATAAAATTAAAATAGAGTTCATGCGCACATACTACCTACCTTCTCCATGAACGATGCATTTAATTTCCTATATCCAAATATTAGGGATTATTATAAATAAATACTATTGGAATCATCATGTATTAATCATGTTTTAATGATCACAAATGTCATTAATGATCATAAATCTTATTCATCCTAGTTAACTCATAAATTATATTCAATCATGTGTATTTATGCTTCAAGTTCTCTCATGATTTATAATGGTTAAGCTCAATCCATTTCATGCATATCACTGTTTAATTCTGAATACAGTTGTTTACCTAAGTAATCTAGACACAGTAAGCCAGACACCATAAGCCAGACACTGTAAGCCAGACACCATCAGCCAGACACCATTAAGCCAGACACTATAAACAAGACTCTATGAAGCTAGACACCGTAATCCAGACACCGCAAGCAAGACACCATGAAGAAAGACACTGTAATCAATACACCGCGAAGCAAGAAACCATGAATGAGACACCATGACACTCAGACACCGTGTGAAGGAGACACCATTTTCATAACATTTTGTGACACCATTTATTAAACTATTTTTTCATCTTTCAATTTAATTTTTAACGATCATATTTGATGCCTTTAATGCACTAACATAATTAATGTTTCTTTGTAGACATTGTATGAGGTACGAGGTATGAATCACATGGAACCTGTCAGCTAAAACTCATGCATTGAAAGATAAAGAGTGAAGAGTGCCAAAGAGCAATATAACGCAATATTGAACAAAAAACAAGCCAATGAGTATGACCACGAAGAACATATTGCAAAATTTTCAAGGAAAGCATTGTCTCATGCATGAAATCCGACTCTACTGAAGAACATACAATGTACACTGGAATCCAAATAATATCTTCCCATTATCAAAACTCATGAATAACACAAGCTGAATCGGGACACTCTGTTTTTCCAAACAAAAACTAGAGAAGGACTCAGAAGCATTTATATTTAATCAAAGGAGTCCTGAGCTGCACTTCAAATCATTAGAGCATTCTAAAATCATATCTTCTCTCTATCTCAGTGATTATTTTACTTACTTTTTGAGCAGTGTATATACTCTGTATATTCCATACACACACTGGATTCTATGTTAAACTGGAGGATTTATAAATCCTTACACCAAACTCTTTATACTTCTGTTTACCCACGAATACTGTGGAAGAGGTCCCAGTGTGGCCTGGTTATTATTTTTGTTTACCCACGAAAACTATGGAAGAGGTCCCTGTGTGACCTGGATTGTCTGCGTACTGCTGTTAACCCTGATCCAAGGTGTGGATCAAA
Source organism: Viscum album (assembly GCA_963277665.1). Classification (NCBI taxonomy): domain Eukaryota; kingdom Viridiplantae; phylum Streptophyta; class Magnoliopsida; order Santalales; family Viscaceae; genus Viscum; species Viscum album. The sequence goes on from OY728145.1 coordinate 1,455,342,683, forward strand.
GTTTATTTATATAAAATTCTTGGTGGTAGGTGATCACCAAGTGGAGTGTATTAGGTCTCAGCTTGAGACTGAACCACTTGTTTCATATCCACTCTGCTGTTTAAATTTAGTCTTCTCTATTTTACTGCTTTATTTCATAATCCAGAAAACACTAATTTCACTTTGATAGTTAGTCTTGGAAAGAAGTTACAATTGATGTGTATTAGTAGGATAACTTCAAAAGTAATATTAATAATAAAAATTAATATTACTGAGAATTAATAAATCTTCTAAGAAGTTGTTTAAAAATTCAAACTCTTATGATAGTATAACCTTGAATAACTGGGCTGTATCTATTTTTTGGGAAAATATTTCATTTAAATTAATATTCTTGTAACCAAATTTTTAAAAGTTACTCAATTCACCCCTCCCATCTTGAGTAAACTACTCCGACCAATATTTGGTATCAATGGTTTCTTTATTAGGACTTTGTGTAATCTTACTCAACTGTGATTGTAGTTGTACTTTAAAGATTTTTAAATTTCTATTAATTCTAAATTTCTAGATCTTTTAAAGTAATTTGATAGTATGGAAAATATATTGGAAGGTTATACAACCAATAGACCACCATTATTTAATGGAACCAACTATTCTAATAGAAAATTAAAATGAAAATGCATCTAGAAAGTTTGATCTTTGAAATTTGGTCATCCATTATAGATGAATACAAACTTCCTGTTACTGATAGAATTACATGGGATAAACCTACCAAACTTTCTTACAATAAAAACTGAAAATCCATGAATTATTTGTACTGTTCCTTAGGAGATGAATAATTTAATAGTATTTCTTCTTGTAAAACTGCCCATGAAATTTGGGATACCTTGTCTGTGTCACATGAAGGCACATCTAGTGTAATGGAAATGAGACATAATACTTATACTATAAAATATGATAATTTTAAAATGAAACCTGATGAGACTATTTCTGACACATATTTCAGTTTCAATGAGATTATCAACACAATGATTTCTCTTGGAAGAGAAGTCACTTCCAAAGAACAGATCATGAGAATCTTAGATGTCTAACTGACAGATGGAGGGGAACCTCTGTCTCTATTAGAGAATTGTGTGGCATCAAAAAAATACCTGTAAAAGAACTCATTGGGAAAATGATGATGTATGAGGAAGAGTTGAAGGTCAAAAAAGAAGTTGAGGATGAACCAAAGAGGAAATATGTAGCGTTCAATACCACCTTCTCGAAGCACACAGAAAAATGGAAACTAGAAGCTTTTTTAGAAAGTCCACCACTGAACAATCATCAACTAATGGTGATGAGGAGATGGCTCAACTAGCCCGAAGATTCAAATGATTTTACAAAAGGAAGAACTTTTTCAGAAATACTAACTTCAAGGGAAAGTATGATTTAAAAGGACTCTTGAAAAAGGACTAGAAAAGAAGAAACAAAACTGATGAAATTGTATGCTATGAATGTAAGAGCAAAGGATATATAAAGGCTGACTGTCAAAAGATCAAGTATAATAAGAAATATGAAGACAAGGATAAGAAGTACCAAAAGGAAATTAAATCAACCTGGAGTGCCTCTGAGGACAGTTCAAGCGACTTAGAGACATCACATGATGAACAAGCTAATAAAGCCAATATATGTTTTATGACAAAGACATATGAGGTAACACTGAACTCTTCTGTACATAATTCATACTATTCTAAAGAGAAAAGTGACTCTGAAAATATGACTAATGAAGAAATGTTTGAATATTGTAACATTCTTGAAGAGACATGAAATGAATTAAAAGATAAATATAAATCAATGAAGAAACAACATTCTCTCACAACAAATGTAAAATCTAAACCTACTACTGAAAAGGAGAAAAATGATCAACTGCTCCAAGAAAACATTGAATTAAAAATGTATAATGAGCAATTAAAATTTGACATAGAAATTTTTACTAATGGGAAAAATACCCTTACCCAAATTCTAGGAAAAAAAAGTTCCCCCAAATACAATACTGGACTTGGTTATCAACTTGGTAAAAGAAATGTTGCTAGAAAATTTTTTGTTTCCAAGTCTAGGACATATAATTTTGTTCCCAATTCTGGACATAACTCAACTAGCTCAAGTCATGATACATATTCTACTGTTTCATGTTTTTTTGAACCAAATATAGTTTAATTTTTAAATACTTTACATAATGATTATAAGAAACCTAAGAGACAAATATGGGTTCCTAAAGAACTTATTACTAATGTTACTGGACCCAAATGAGTATGGATACCAAAATATGTCTTTGCTTGATCATGTTATAGGAAAGCTTCTTAAAGAGATCCTACATAAATCTATTGTACTTGTACAGTATATGTTCAAGGAACATGACAGGAGACTACTCATGCTTCAAGAACCTGATAAAAGTAGATGGAGGACATGTCACATTTGGTGACAATGCCAAAGGGAAAATCATTGGCTTAGGCCATATTGGTAACACTGATTCGATTTTAATTTCTAAAGTACTGTTTTTTAATGGATTAAAATATAATCTGCTGAGTATCTCACAATTACGTGATGATGGATATCATGTTAAATTTGAAAATGATTCTTGTAATGTCTTTAATTATAAAGATGAATTAGTATTTTCTGTATCAAGGAATGAGAACGTTTATTCTGTTAATTTAGATTCCTTAGCTTCTCAAAATGTTTCATGCTTAACTGTATTTCATAAAGAATATTGGATCTGGAATAAGAGACTAGGACACTGTAATGTTCACTCCCTTATAAAGCTAACTAGAAAAGGCCTAGTTAAAGACTTACCCAAACTTGAGTTTCCCCATGACAAAGTATGTAATCCTTCTGAAAAGGGAAAACAACACAAAGTATCTTTCAAAACAAATAAATATGTTTCTACTTCTCAACCTCCCGAATTGGTTCACATGGATTTGTTTGGACCATCTAGATTTTATAGTTTAAATGGGAAGAACTATGTTTATGTTCTGGTAGACGATTTATCTAGATATACCTGGACCTTCTTCATGGATAGAAAAAGTGAAGCCTGCTCTTATTTTACTAAGTATGAAAAGTTTGTAGAAAATCTTAGTGGCCTTAAAATCAAATATTTAAGAAGTGATCATGGCTGTGTGTTTGAAAATAAAGAGTTTGAATCCTTTTGCTCACAAAATGGTTATAGTCACAATTTCCTTGCACCTAGAACACCTCAGCAGAATGGTGTTGTAGAAAAAAGAAATAGAACCCTACAATAAATTACTAGAACAATGCTTAGTGAATATGAATTACCTATTTACTTTTTGGATGAAGTTGTTAATACAACATGCTACATAATCAATAAAGTCTTGATTAGATCAATTCTCAGAAAGACTCCGTATGAACTCTGGAACAATAGGATGCCTAAGGTTAATTAATTTATAGTTTTTGGTTCAAAAGTCTTTATTCTCAACACTAAGTATAATCTTGACAAAATAGCATCCAAAAGTGATGAAGGAATTTTCCTTGGTTACTCAATATTAAGTAAATCTTATAGAGTATTCAATAAGAGAACTAAATGCATGGAAGAATCTGTTCATATAAAGTTTGATGAAACAGATCCACATGAGCCTAGAACCAACCTAGAAAATATGGAGGATGATGTATCAAAGATTAAAATCAACTCAAAATCCTCAAATTCATCTGTGAAAGAATCTATGAAAACTTTCAATTCTATAAATTCACTATAATCGAGTCATAATGAACCTGAATCTATTGATGAAACTGAAATCATTAGTCCCTCTTTTTCTAGAAAGGTTATAACCCTTAAAAACCATCCCATAGATGCTGTTGTAGGAGACTTAGAGAAAGGAACACAAACTAGAGCTTCTCTTAGAAATCAGGTTGAACATCAATCCTTCTTGTCACAAATTGAACCTAAAAACATTGATGATTCCATCAATGATGCATTTTGGGTAATGCCTATACAAGAATAACTTAATCAATTTGAAAGAAACCAAGTTTGGAAACTTATTGAAAGACCCAAGGACACATTCATCATAGGTACTAAATTAGTGTTTATAAATAAGGTAGATGAAGCTGGAAATACAGTTAGGAACAAGGATAGATTAGTTGTACAAGGCTACAGTCAAGAAGAATGAATTGACTATGAGGAGACCTTTGCTCCAGTATCCAGACTTGAAGCCATCAGAATCCTACTTGCTTATGATGCACATCTGAATTTCAAACTATATCAAAGGGATGTTAAGAGTGCATTCTTAAATGGGTATATAGATGAGGATTTCTTTGTTGAAAAACCCCATGAATTTACAAATCCTCATTTTCCCAATCATATTTTCAAACTATCAATAGCTTTATATGGTTTAAATCAATCCCCAAGAGCTTGGTATGACAGATTGAGAACTTTTCTCATTTCCACAGGTTTTACAAAAGGAATAGATGATCCTACCCTCTTTATAAAATGAATTTCTAATGATGTTTTAGTTGTTTAAATATATGTAGATGATATTATTTTTGTATCTTCAAAAAATTCATTATGTATTTATTTTTCTAAAATGATGAAAAATGAATTTGAAATGAGTTTAATGGTAGAACTAATTTTTTTTATTGGATTTCAAATCTTTCAAAATAATGATGGAATTGTTTTAAATCAAAGTAAACACACTAGAGATATTACAAAATGTTTTGGATTGGATAGAACTAAAAGTAGTGACACTCCCATGAGTAAGACCTATAAGTTGGATCTTGATGAAGATGGAAAATCTGTTGATCAAACCACTTATAGAGGAATTATTGGAAGTTTACTCTACTTAACTACTAGATATTCAGACATTATGTTTAGTGTGTGTATGTGTGCTCGTTTTCAAGAAAATCCTAAAGAATCTCATTTAAATGCTCTAAAGTGAATTTTCAAATACCTCAAGAATACACCCAATATAGGACTATTCTATCCTAAAGGAAAATCATTTGACCTAGTTATTTATTCTAATAATGACTTCAATGGCTATAAGTCAGATAGAAAGAGCACCTCTAGAACATGTCACCTTTTAGGAAAGTCACTAGTATCATGGTGTAGTAAGAAACAAAATTCTGTTGCATTATCTACTACAGAATCTAAATACATAGCTGCTAGTAGTTGTTGTGCACAAATTTTTTGGATGAAACACACATTACTATATTATGGATATCAATTTAGACATGTTCCAATAAATTGTGACAACACAAGTGCAATTAACATCTCAAAAAATCATGTTTCACATTCTAGGACAAAACATATTGATGTAAGACATCACCATTTGAGAGATCATTATCAAAAAGGTGATATCACCTTGGAATTCATTGGTACTGAATATCAACTTGCTGATATATTCAATAAACCATTAAATTATGAGAGATTAGACTACATAATACATGATCTTGGCTTGATAAATATCAAATAGATATCTTACTTGTCTTACTGTTCAATATTTTACTATGTTTTACTTTACTGTATCATGATTATGGTTTCTCAGTTACTGTCTCTCATGTTTACAGTCTCACCGTTAGTACTTTGTACTTACTGTCTGACATTTACTGTCTCACCATAACATGCACTGAAAAATTCACTCACTGTCTCACCGTGACGACAACTCATTGTCTCACCATGATGACCACTCACTGTCTCACCTTGATAACCACTTACTCACCGTAACGACCATTCATGGTCTCATCGTGAAAATTCTTTATGATTTTCTTTAAACCCATATCCCAATTATTATTATCTCACCTCTTATAATTTCTTGTGTTTTTATTTTTGTGACGATTAGCATTCCTAAATGATAAAAAAAAAGTTTCACTCGGTTTTTCACTCGGAATTTCTCTCTTTTCGAACCCTTTAAACCTTGCAACCCCCCCCCTCTCTCAAACCTTCAGTGGATTCCAAGAATGAAACAGCTATCATCATCCACACCTGAGAAGCACAACCTGAAGAAGAAGAATATTGCACCTAATCTGAAACCCTAAGGACCTTTAAATATGAATATGGTAAATCAAAGTGTTGCACCTGAGAAAGAAATTTTCCCCGAATGGCTTCTGTCTAGAAAATCTCTAGCCTTGAAAGTGTTAAAAGAATAAGGCTGGTTATAGTGGTTCTCAAGGGATAATAGACCCATATATCATAGGTTAGTAGCTTATTTCTACCAGTACATCTAGTTCTCATTTGATTCTAGTGCAAGTTATGTTGTGAGGAGCTGGATTAATGGAAAAAGATGCTCCTTCTCTTTGAGGTTATGGGATGCATTCCTTAGGATACCTCATGAAGGTATATGTGAGGATTATTAGAGAGAACCTCCTCCTTCAAACGATTTCTTTTATCTTGAAGATGATACGAAAACCATAACAGGAAATTGCACCAAGAGAAGGGCCATCACTGCTGAACTAGATGGAGAAACAAGACTTCTGTTTAAGTTTTTTCAAAATATGGTTAGTCCAAGAAAAGGATATTTTTCTATGTTAAAGTATCAAGATGTGTTCTTGATTCACCTTATGAAAAATGGACATAAGATCAACCTGTGAAAGTACATCATTAAATATATGTGTGAGTTGATCAAGGTTATATCCATGTCCACTTCTCTATTCTACTCTCAAATGATATCAGCCATGCTTGTTGAAAAAGGTGTGGTTGGACCTAATGAAGAAGTGATTATGGACTATAAATACTGTCTCTCTAAATCCACCATCAAGAGAATAAAGATAAACTGGAATCCTTGGAAAAAGGAATGGGTTGAAGACAATGATAATGCTTATGAGAAGTTTAATCCTGTGGATAATCCACCAAGGCTGAAAGACATTTATGATCCTGGTTTGGAACCAGATGAATGTGTTGAGTATTCAGAAGAAGAGGAAGAAGAGGCTGAAGTACCACATAGAGAAGTAGTTATTGTTGAGGAATAAAGGACTATTGTTCCTCATGTTGTTCTTGAAGAAGAAGCTCCTACCCCTAGAGACGATGTCAATCTGGAAATCCAACCTGAGGCTAAAAGAGAATCAGTTGTCAAAGAATCTGAGTAGAAAGACATAGAAGAGGCTATAGTAGAAGAACTACTTGTTATGCAATAATAAAATCTAGAAGAACTCCCTGTTGTGAAAGAAGGGAATTTGGAAGTACTCTCTGAGGAAAAAATCTGTTCCTAAAATAATACCCTCTGCTGAAGAGAGGATAGAGATAGCCTTTCAGCTGGCTAGAAAATAAATTAATGAGGAACTTAGAGATGAAACTGTGGATTTAGAACAAGCTCCTGAGCCTCTCAGTCCTGAGAAGGAGGCACCTATTGAGGGGGAGAAAACACCAAATCTTGAGTCTGGTGAAGCCTCATATCCAACTAAGTCAGGTCTTGTAGACACTCAGTACAAATTTTCTAGTTTCTATGATGTGAATGAGTCTTAGTAGGTTACTGCAATTGGGCTTGATCTTTCTTCCCTATTTCAGTTGAAATCATTCACAAACTTTGCAACTGAGAAGGAACCTAAACCTGAACCTATCCCTATACAAATTCCTACACCTGAACCTTTATTTGAACAGCTATCCTTTATTAGTAAGGATTATTTGAAGGATTTTAGAGATACTCCCGTATCTGGAGTTGAGAAACTTATGAAATCCCAACCTCATCCTGGGAAAAATTTTAGTGAGAGAGATGCATCACTATTATTGGAAGAGATCATTTGGAAAATAACACCTACGATTCTCTATGAGATTTAAGAAGTACGAGTTGAAAATAAGTTTCTCAGTAATGAAGTCACAACCCTGAAAAGCATGGTTAAAGACATATAGAAAGAGTTGCATTCGAGATCAGAGCCTCTTACTGCTCCTCTAGCACCCACTGTTTCTCAAATCTCTAAAGATGTTGTGTCTCAGATTCACCCTTATCTAACATCCTTTGATGAAAAGATTGCGGAAAGGCACAAACAGATGTTAAAGGAAATGATAGATCTTGTGGTGAACCTTAATAAAATCACTATTGAGTATACTGGTTGTCTTCAAAAGGTACTAAATCTTCTCAAATCCTTGACCACAGCCGTCAATGATTCTAAAACCTCTGGTCAATCCTCTACACCTCCCATGGATAGTACTTTTCTCAGATCTATAGTCAAAGAAGAGCTTCATAATTCTTTCAGTGGCTTTAAAGAGGCTTCTCTCTCTGAAGTTGTCAAGAATAGTGATAGAGTTCTTGACCTTGTACAAATTCACTCCATGATTGCAAATGATGCCCAATAGGAGATTTCTAAAAAAGTGGATTTCTATTTCTGCTGAATTGTCTCCAAGACTGATATGACCAACCACTTCAAATACCTTTTAGAGAATCTGTGAATTCCTCCTGTGACTCAAGCCTTCAAAACCCAAGTCCAGAAGCTAAACGAGTTTACTCGATTGTTGGACAAGTTTATGGAAAACAAAGATGACTTTGAAAAAGACAAACAGTATAGTGGAGAGATTATTGCAGACTCAATCAAACTCTTAAGAACCTATCTTCATATCCAGAGTACAAAAATTGTTTCTCCAGCAGCAGCACCTCTCAGACCTGGGCTGCCTACCTTCACCTCCACCTTAGCCTCAACTACCATGTCTGTTGTCCAAGCTCCCAGTCAGATCAGGCCTGTGATTATTGATCAGAAACTGCCTAGATCTTCTACTGCTCCTACCTTATCTCCCTCAATCTTTGAAGGTCCCCCTTTACCCTCTTTATCTACCACATATCTGCCTTGTTTTACACCAACCACTGCCCCTATGGCTTCCTCTTATGCTGCTTCTAAAGGAAAAAAGAAGGCCAGTCCTCGAAAAAGACCAATGCTTACTCATTTATGATGGGGATGCCATTGTTTTTTGTATTTCTTCTTTATTTTGTACTAAACACTGTTTACTCTTAATGGAATGTGCACTGTTTACCCTCTCTTCTTTCCACTTTTTTATAATATCAAAAGGGGGATAAGTTTTTATATGTTATTTTCTCTATCTATCTATATGTTATTTTATCTATCTATAACTTATTTTATCAATAGTTGCAACTAATTTACACTTTAACTATACATGATTTGTGATCATCAAAAAGGGGGAGATTTTTGGACTTCTCATGTATTAATCATGTTTTAATGATCACAAATCTCATTAATGATCACAAAACTTATTCAACCTAGTTAACTCCTAAATTATATTCAATCATGTGTATTTATGTTTCAAGTTCTATAATGATTTATAATGGTTAAGCTCAATCCATTTCATGCATATCACTGTTGAAGTCTGAATACATTTTTTGCCTAAGTAAGCCAGACACCGTATTGCAGACACCGTAAGCCAAACACCGTAAGCCAGACACCGTGAAGCCAGACACTATAAACAAGACACCGTGAAGCCAGAAATCGTAAGATAGACACCATAAGAAAGACACCGTGAATCAAGACACCGTAAACAAGACACCATGAAGCAAGACACCTTGAATGAGACACCGTGACACTCAGACACCGTGTGAGGGAGACACCATTTTCATAGCATACTATGACACTTTTCTTAAACTATTTTGTCGTCTTTCAATTTAATTTTTAATAGTCATATTTGATGACTTTAATGCACTGACATAATTAATGTTTCTTTGTAGACATAGTATGAGGTACGAGGTATGAAGCGCATGGAACATGTCAACTAAAACTCATGCATTCAAAGATAAAGAGTGAAGAGTGCCCAAGAGCAATATTGCGCGATACTGAACGAAAAATAAGACTATGAGCATGACTGAGAAGAACATATTGCAAGATTTTCAAAGAAAGAATTGTCTCATGCATGAAATCCGACTCTGCTGAAGAATATACGAAGTACACTAGAATCCAGAGAACATATTCACATTATCAAAACTCGTGAAGAACACTAGATGAATCACAACACTAAGTTTTTCAAGACAAAAAATAGAGAAGGGATCAGAAGCATTTCTGTTTAATCAATGGATTCTAGAGCTGTACTTCAAATCACTAGAGAATTATAAACACATATCTTCTCTCTACCAGTGATTCTTTTACTTATTTTTTGTGCAGTGTGTGTACTTTGTATATTCCAAACACACACTGACTCCTGTGATAAACTAGAGGATTTATAAATCCTTACACCAAACTCTTTATACTTTTGTTTACCTACAAAAATTGTGGAAGAGGTCACTGCGTGGCCGGGTTATTATTTTTGTTTACCCACGAAAACTATGGAAGAGGTCATTGTGTGACCTAGATAGTCTGTGTACTGTTGTTAACCCCGATCCAGGGTGTAGATCAATGTTTATTTATATAAACTGCTTGGTGGTAGGTGATCACCAAGTGGAGTGGATTAGGTCTCGGCTTGAGACTGAACCATCTGTTTCATATCCTCTATGCTGTTTAAATTTAGTCTTCTCTATTTTACGACTTTATTGCATAATATAGAAAACACTAATTTCACTTTGATAGTTAGTCTTGGAAAGAAGTTATAACTGATTTGTCTTAGTAGGATAACTTCAAAAGTAATATTAATAATACAAATTAAGATTACTGATAATTAATCAATCTTCTAATAAGTTGTTTAAAAAGTCAAACTCTTATAACAATATAACCTTGATTAACTATGTTGTATCTATTTTTGGGGAAAACATTTATTTTAAAATAATATTATTTTAACAGAAATTTTTATAGTTACTCAATTCAAACCTCCCCTCTTGAGTAAACTACTCCGAACAACAAATATAAATAAATATATATGATAATTACATGATTATTTACATTTTTGAGATGATTAAATCATGATTTAGGAAATAATAATGAAAATAATAGGTCAAAACATACTCGAAAAACTAGGAAATTAACACCCGAAATAGTGAAAATAATGAAATATTGTTTACAAATGTGTAATAAGATATTATAAAAAGATAATATATGATATTATAAATATTATTATGTTTCTGGTATAAGTTATTAACATTCTTAAAACACTTATACATGATTTTAAAGGATTTTCACCCAAAAGGAAATGCAAGGTAAGGGATTTTGTCTCAATTTATATTCTATTGAGACTTATTTGTTATTATACACCAGTTCACATTAATATGGTGTATATGATGCCCATTTTTCATTTAATATCATGATTAAATCAAAATTCATTGTATTTTAAGTTGAAATTTGAACTATACAATACAAGGGGTTTTGAATTGAATATTACCAAGTGCTGAGAGTTATCTTTGTAATATCACTTTCTTTTGTGATTATTAACTTTATATTGAAAAAATCACTCCCTTATGATCATTTTTTTTACAATAAATTTTAAATATCCATATTCTCATGCAATAGATATCATTATTGCCTAAACTGTATACCATTTTTACATATGGTGTTCACTTGGAAATTATTTTAAATTATGATAAATCTATATATTTTACTCAATAAAAATATTTTATGATAAGGAATGTTGTTCATTAATTGAATAGATTATTAGATATATGAATAATGATTTATAAATTCACTATATGGGTTAGGTTCTGGTTAATGCAATCCCCTAGATGTATCGATATTCTCATAATACAAATTCGTTGGCCAAATTAGAGTAATTTAAACTATCTTGGGAATAAATCTTAACAGTAAATGTATCATGTTCCTTGAAAAAATGACATCCAATAATTAAAAATTGAATTTATTCATAATTCAGTTACTATTATTATCCATGAGATTTTTTCTTTTACATTATCTATGGGTAAATTTCATCATTATTTTATTTATTAAATGGTATGTGTTTCAGATATCGACCGTGATATATTGATAATGCCTTATCCAAATATTTCATGGAATTAATTCTTACTTATTTACCTTTCCATGATGATTATGATCATTGATTCATTATTTATTCTATTTTATTTACCATTACCAATCAGTTTAGATCACTCTTATTTTATTTCCATTCCCTGGGATATGAAGAAGAAACCTTTGAATGACATTTCAAGGAAACATTTCATTTCATTTAATTATGTATCTTGTTTTATTTTATATTTACTAATGTAATATGGGTGTTATATATACAATATGGTTTTCCAAAAACAACTAAATTGGCCAGTCCTTTCAGATTTGATTCATTGTAATAATTCTAATGTAATAAAGTAATATATTGGCTCTAGGCTTCTAGAGTCGAGGTGTTATAGTTGGTGTCAAAGAATGTTTAAAACAACCATGGAATCTAGATTTAGAAAAATATATATTAGGGAACATAACTTTAAGATAGAATTTGAGGATAAAAATAAAAGAACATCCTATAAATTTGGTAAGGTAGAGATCATTTGGTTTTTCCTAGTAATAAATCCTTGTCCTTAAACTACAAGTGGACATGGTTCTAGAATATATGTACTTAGGGATAAAAACTCCAAAAATGTGTGTTGGGTTTGACTCTAGTGTAACCTAGTACATGAAAATGGGCCTTATTACACACCTATTTTGACACTCCTATGGGGTATTTTTAGGAAAATTCAAAATTTCATTAAAACCCATTTTTAAGGATTAGAAAGTAAAGATATCACCCAAAGAAAGCATATTTATTATTATGATATTAGTTTTATATTTTTTTAATTTTCAATTTATGATAAGTGTTTCAATTTTTCTGGGATTATAAATTATGTTTAAAAATGTTATGATTCAATCCAGTAAATTCCTTTTTTTATAAATTGATCCAAGATGAAGAATGGAATCAATAATTGTGGATAATATAGAGGTTTCCCTATTGAGAAATATGATATTTATCGTATTATAACTTATAAAGTTATGGATATATTAAGTTATCTTAATCAGGTTATGACACGTAACCTTTCCCAGATGGAGAAACCTATTCCACAATGAGATTATCCAATGTTGTATCACTTTATATGATAGAGGCTCCCATTATAAACTGGGAATACTGACCCAATGATATCTAAGGAATAGACTATGTTTTTAGAGAATATATTTATGGCATTGGGATTTTGTGAAATGTATAAGGTTACACTTGTAGTGTATTATCTCAATTGATATAAAGATCAATAGTGGTTGTTGATCTAGAATACTTGAAAGGAAGCTGAATTAGAACTCATGGAATATGAAATTTTTAAGGAAAAATTGTTTAAAAAATATTTCTCTCGTGAGTAACAAACAAAGTTGAATAGAAAGTTCCTTAGTTTAAAGAAAAATAGAAAGAAAGTGTTACGGAGTATGAAGATACCTTTATAAGGTTAGATAGTTATGATATAGATTTCATACATAACACAAAATGAAATATTATTAATTTCACTATAAACAACTACTTTGTTATTTGTATCACACATATATTCAAAGAAGTGAATATTAATATAAATACCTTATCACATATTGATTTTTCTTAGATATAACATTATTGTGATAATGTCACACAGTTTTTGTCACATTGATAATGTCATAGTAGTTCTGCTCCATTATGAGAACCTTGAGATTCTATGATGATATATTTTATTTATAGTTCCAAACATGGATAATATACCATAATTGGTAACATTGTATATAGACTATCAGGTGTGAGTACTCATATGAAGATTATGACTCTTCTACATGGTAATCTCTTACATGGGAGATCATGAGAACAGATGCACTAGTAGGAATTCTTCATGATTTTATGTCATCATATATTCTTGTTTGTAAATATGTATAATAGTCCTTAGACTTTAAGATTATTATTAATTCATATTACAACTTGTGTACTTAGATGTATTTTGTAAACTATGATGAGAACAATCCCTGGTGAAGTTGGATACGTTGGGTGTGTCACAAGTGGAATGATATTTATAGATAAGTCGCAGAAGGATTTTCCCTTCCAACTTAATGAGAGTTGATATCTCGACCCTTTGGTTGTAGTATAAATGTCACATTAAATTCCATGACTATGGTTAAATTATGTGTTTATTTTAGAGATTCAAAGAATTATGTATCAAGAAAATAGGTCGATGACATAGATGTGTAACCTTCTTGATGATATATTGAGACAAAGGGATTATATTTCATAGTGATCATTCATTTTTGGTTGTCGATGTTGTGAAATTAAGTTCTTTCTCTTTTGTTCCTTGACCCATTTCTAGAAATTAATCTTGGAAATTAGGTATACCATCTGAATGTTGATGAGATAGAATCCAAGAGAACCTCACACTAAAAAGTGCTATTAATATTGATTAGATTCAATTTGAATTTAATTATGTGAATAAATATTATCCCCAATATGTAAGAATAATTTTATTCATGTTTTATTGATCACATTAATTAAATAAATACTTATTCTCTAGATTTTGAATAAATTATATTTATCTATTTAGTTCAATATTTAATAAATATTTGTTCACTAGTTTTTTGATTGAAATATTTATTTATGAGTAATAAATTTATTTAGGAATTAAATAAAGTTTGAGGATGATTAATAGACCAAGACCACTTTCATTAATAAATATTAATTTAATGGACTGTAAAAAATATATTTATCATTATGCAAGTTAACATATTAAATAAAAATAAACAAATTACTAATAATAATATAATATAACATGAGGTTTGTTAAATATTATTATATTATTTATGGGATAGTAAAAAATTAAATAATATTTTAGCATAAAACTTATCAGTATAAATAGATGGTTATACCCATTGTGTAGGGTTAATTGACAAATTGAGAATAGATAATTTTTTCATATAACAAACTTTTCAATCTCTATCTCTCTCAAATCCTTCCTGTTCATCTCAATAATGTGAATAACTCCTTCCATCCTGAAGGATATTTGATCAATGAAGATGAAAAATGTAGGACATTTAATTCACCATGCTAGCACCTGGAAATAAATTTTCTTTTTATAGATATCAAAGGATCACATTTTGATCCTTGCTAGAGTGATTATACAAATTAATCCTTACAATGAAATGAAGGTAATATAAAAGGGTTTTCCAAAATATAAAAAAATCATCAAATAAGGGATACTACTATTATGTAATCATTTATTCCTGATGTAAATACATTATTTATAACCTTTACATGATAGATCCTCTATCGGGGTTTCAAGTAACTCTAAATAAAATGAAATATTAATTTATCGCCCACTAAAGGCACTTAAGCTTCGGCTAGAACCTTCAATAATGAAATCATGGGAATAATATTTTGAACTTTTAAATTATTTGGAAGCATACTTAAGGTACAATGTTATTAATGTAGAACTATACGTAGCACCATCTATCTAGTGTAGAACACCAGGTATCCGGTTCCACATAAACCAAAGTCCATTCCTATAGGAAGTCCACCGACCACCCATAGCGGATCATTCACTAGCCGATGATAAATCCAGAACCAATTACTTATTACTAAAGGAAACCAGTCAAACATTATCCAATACTTCTTTTCTATTGAATATTTCTAGATTTATTGAGCTTCTGGTGTATCACTGGGTAGCTAGTGGAAGCTTTTGGGTAGCCAGTGTCATTGAGGTAGGTAATTCATTGATGAATTTATTATGGTACAATATTCATTTAATTCAATCTAATTCATTGAAACCTAAATATTTATAAGAGTTTCTTAGAGATTTGGATCCTATAAATAATTATCATTGGTGGATTTAATTAATTATACAATTTTCAGTTTACAACAACACTTCAATTGAAAATCTGATCCTTTATCAATATTTCTCCAACAATGAAGCTCTAGAAGATTCCTTCAAATCTAAAAGTCCTTACAAGATCCAACTACAATTGTTCTTTAATCTCTTAGGATATCTTTACCCATCATTTCTCTATATCCACTCAAATTTTTATAAAACCAAATTATATATTAGGTAGTGTATTTATAATGTATTTTCACCAAAATAACCTCCTTCTTTTTCTGATATCCTCTATAATGGTCGGTCACTACCACAAATGTGATGGATAGTTTACTTGATTACCAACGAAGTTCAAGTGGATTCTCAAAACAATAATTATGAGGGATGAGTTTCTTAATCACCAAAAAGATCTAGATATTAATTTATAGTCCTCTCAACCCAAGGGGTGGAGATGTAGGGTATTATATGAAACTAAAATGTAACTACATTATCAAACCATGTTTTCATGTTCTTTTAATTTCTACATTGATTACTAATTTTTTGGTACAAAACAAAATCCTTATTCATAATTTCATAAATTTGATACATCCATTTACTCTATGCATACTAACTTAATAATTATTAAAATAAACAATATAATGTATATAAAAATAATTTCTTCATTGTTTCAATATCATTTAGTTTTGAAATTTCTCTTTTTTTTTAAAAAAAATTTACAAGTTAAATTCACCGAACCCTTTCTATATTTATAAAGGACAACACGTTTTTTAGTAACAATTTTTTCTAATCTATTTTAATCTTTTTGTAATAGAAATTAGTAGTAGTGTTTCTCCCTACATATAAAACAAAATGTATAAATCATTAAATCTCCCATGTTCTTTTCTTGTTTTCATATTTCTATTTAATGTTTTATTTGGTTCCTTGAGTGTTATTTGTTTTATTATAAGGGAAAATTATGTATTTAGGTGGTGGGTAGCGTCTGAAGTATACTAATTTATAGTACACTAAATCATATTAATTTAACTTCAAGAGGATTTCATTTCCACCATGCAGAGCCTTCGATGTTCATGGTTTTGATCAATGGGGAATCAATTTTTCTATGGTTTTATCAGAAGAATAAAAGGATATAGCAGGGTTTCGTTCCCAATAATTGGTATCAGAGCATTTATCTCTTGCAGTTTAAGTTTCTTCACTCCCTTTCCTTGATGATATCTTGATTTTGGTGAGATCTATTATCATTGAAAGATATGGCATCAAAAGATAGAAATTTTTGGGTAGATACGTTTTAGGGAATATATTTTGTATTTTGGAGAGTAAAAATAGAGGATAATATAATTTATAAGTGCCTTGATTCTACACTTACTGGTGTTTATCTGGAGAAGGTGGAAAATATGAAATGAGAACATATGGATAAGAAAACAATAGTTCTGGTGAGGATGGGTTTTCAAGGAATGATTCCTTTAAAATTCATGAAACAAATCCAATGATATATGTGATGAAGGGATTGAATGATATGTATGATAAACCTATGACATTGAACAATGTATTCATAATGCAGAGGATAATTAATCTAAGTTTATCAGAAGGATGAATAGTGATATATCACATGAATGATTTCAATATTATTAGAGGGGATGTCAAATCAATGAATGTTAAATTCGCAGATGATGTTTTGGGGATCACACTACCATCATAACATGAAAAGGGTTGGGATGTGATTGTTATGCCTTCAGAAATTATTGCCAAAAAATAAACTTGATATTCAATTATGTTTGAAATAAGATTCCCAATAAAGAACGTTTTAAGAAAGAACTCCAAACACTCTATGGTAACAATTTTAATTCCAAGGGATGTGGATAGTCACCCAAATGGAAAAATATCCACTAAAAGAAAAAATTAGAAGGTAAGATAAGGGAAATGATATAAGGACATTTTCTAGTCTTGGTCTTACATGTTTGAAGTGGGGATGAAGAGGAAACTCCAAAAATGACGACATGATTCAAAAAAAAGATCTGAAAGAACTTCAACATTAAAAATCTCAAATTTTTTGGGTATTAAAAAAGGAGGAAGTGAAATGTTACTCAGTGTAAATATCCTAGTGTAGTCATGTGTTATTGACATGGGGGTATGATTCCATTTAATGTGAGAAAAGAGATGTGTTGATAGTTATTTGTCCAAAAAATTCTACAATGTACATTTAGTGGATGCTAAAAACTATAGATTGTTGGAAACATAGTTGTGAATATATGAGTGAAGAATTAGGCTGATATTAAGCTGAATGAATAAAAAATACAAAATTAGGCCACTTTCATGGGTATTAACAGTGAAAATAGACCTGAAAACCACATATGTAGTTTAAGTAAACAATTCTCAAGGGCCGTGGGCCCTACTATCATGGAAATACAGTCCGACTATAGTCATGATTTCAAACTATTACCTTATGAATTATATTTACATATTACACATGAACCATGGCCATAACACATTACAATAGTGCCTACCTACATGGTTTTTGAAACCATGCAAATATCCTATCTACCATCATTATCAATGTGGACTATGGCCATATAGTAGACCTATTTCCACATTTTAGAAAACCTTGGTCATATGATTTAAAAAATAAAATTTTACCACTGAGTGTTAATCCCACCACCTATTCCTCATTATAGATAACCCTTTACCAACATGATATGTTATTTTACAGATATATATACATAAAAATTCAAAAATAATTATATTTATTTATAATAGTTAGTATTTTTGAAAAATGGAAATAAATGAATATATATATATATATTAATGAAATCATACAACCACGGTTTATCCAAATCATGTCCATTTCCCTCACTACTACTATAGTTTTCATGAACCACAGTTTCATATAAATTTAACAAACTCCTACATCCATGTTTTTTCCAAACCAGGACCATTTCAATCAGTACATCCATAGATTTTTAGTACCATGAATGTTTAAAACTTCATGAAGGTCTATTGCCACATTTTATTAAAACTATGGAAATAGGCCTTCCTATCAAACACTCAGGTAAAATTGGTGGTTCCCACCATTTTCATGTGACTTTATATCTCCAAGGTTCTAAATAGTTATGGTTGTAGGTGGGACTACTAACATAATTTGAATAAACCGTAGAAATAGCCTAACCCGAGGTGGCCTATGGCCACAACTTCTATTAAAACATTGAAGTGAGTTATCCTATAGCCATTATTTTGAAAACCATGGATATAGATTTGTGGTCGTAGTTACTTTTTTAGTTGTGAATTAAGAAAATTTTAGGTATGTGGAGGAACCTAATTTTTGATGGATAACTAGATGAAGCAGGGTATGGAACTATATTTTTTAATAGAGTATGAAATGTTACTAAAGGTTTCATAGTGGTTGTAAGTGGAGTAAAGCATTAGATGTCATGTTTAACCTAATGGATGAATTAAAATCAATTGGTTATAAGTTTATCGTTATAAAATATAGAGGTTTTACATTTTAGGATTGGTTATCCCAGTGATATGAATATGAAGGTTCTAATGGAGAAATTAAAACAAAATCTTGATCATATGAACATTGGAATATGTGAAATATATGCATTGGGTAAGAAAATAAGGGATTAATTAAATTTATATGGATGACATCCTAGATAAAAAATGTTAAAATTTGATTATACTAATGTTTGAGCACCAACCCTTATTCATCCCCACAAATGTTCACTTTACTTTGTTATTCATATTAATGATCCTACACGGAATGTTTGGATTTAATTTATAATAATAGGTATGATGTGTTTTATACTTTAATTAATTGGAATGACATGGTGGAGAGGGAGATTTTTAAAAATTTCTAATACCCATGTTTTGAAAATGGTGGGGAGTATACAAGATACGACATCCAAAAAATATATAAGAATATTGGAATAAGGCAGGAAAAGATGATGCCTAAAACTCTACAACAGAATAAAGTAACCAAGAGAATAAATCAAATGTTGACTGAGAAGGCTAGATTTATGATGTTACAATTAAGAATTTTTAAGGGAATTTGGGAAGAATCAATCATTACAAAAACATTTATTTTCAATATAATTCTAGCATTGATAATTGGATATGAACTTTCAGATAAATTATGGTCAGATAAATGACCAGAATTTCACCATATTAACATCATAAAAGGATTTACATATATGAATATTGGTGCGAAGTATAGGTAAAAGTGTGTGGTTAAGTACAAATAATTTATTTTCATTGTTTATGATAATGAGAACATTGGAAATTTGTTAGGGGATAAAAAAATATATAATTCATTAGAAGATGATGCGTTTACATTAACAAACGGGACCTTTGGAAGGAAAAAAATTAATAGAGAAGGATGTTGTTGATAGATCATTTATCGATGTCCAAATTTTTAGTAAAAACATTATAAGATCAGAAATTCTAGAGTGCCTAGATGGAATCATTGAAATTCTAGAGGTGTGATCATTGAATGAGATGATATAATTTTTGAGGGCAGTGAGAGCTTGAGTGGTACCACAATAATTTTTATCTCTAGAAGTTAGAGAAGAGCTGATAAATATAGTACAAATGACTAATTTGACAAAATAATCTAGGTTTAAAAATATTTTTTTGATATTTTTGTATGACATTATCTTTTTTAATTAATGGATTTTGGAGAACAATGAGCTTATAAGAGGTGGAAACACTAAATGATTTTAAATATTTGAAGTCAACTTTTAAAAAAGATTTTTATTTATTGATGTTCAATGAAAATTTTGAGCATAATATCATAATGGAAATAAATAAACAACTATAGAATAAATATTATTTCTGATTTAAAGAGGAAACTGATGAAAAGAATAGAAATAAAGCATGAATGATAGTAAAGGGATTTCAATAGAAGAAATAATTTGATTTATTAGAAATATTATCACAAATAGTTAAACATATAACTATCTGAATGGTGTTGAGTCAGTAGAATTGATATATCTATAATGTGAATATATAGATTTACTTATTTCTTTCCTTTATGGTGTGTTAGATAAATAAATCTATATGAATCAGCTAATAGGTTTTATGGATTTTGAAAACCATAAAATCGTTTTCAAGATGAAAAAACTATTTATAAACTGATGTATGTATTGAGGCAATGAAATATTATATTTAATTCATTTATGTTGGAAGAATTATTCAAGTGGTGAAATACATATCATTGAAATTACCAAAACTAATGGGAATATATTAATTTGATAATATTTATTTTATATGTGGAAGAAATATTTATAGTTGGATCAGATGCTGGAAGTATCTAATAGATGATATGTGATTCATCGGGAAAATTTAAAATGAAAAATCACCTAAAATCTAAAAAAAATTTGAGGATTAATATTTAGTGATATTTGAGTGAAAAAAGATTGGTTTTATCTTAAAAGTACTAAATCTAAAAGGTGATCCAAGTGTTTGGAATGACTGGAAGTAAGTTTGTGTTGAATCTTTTGACAAATTTTTTTTTCTTTGTAGGAAGAAATTAAAATGTAATATGAGTCCATGTATATGGAGAAATCCCCATAGAGTTAGTGGCTACAATTTTGATGTATGCAATAGGTTTTACTCAGCTGGACATTTCTTATGTAGTGGCATTTGTAAGTCAACGCATCTTGAATCAAGGAAAGGTGCACTAAGAGGATTTCAAATGTATACTTTAGTATTTTATAGGAACATATTATTATTTTTGGAGTTGGTTCCCTAGAACCAACTACTAAATACATTAGATTACCAGAATATTCATCAAGTTTAATTAATAACTTGTCACATCAAAATTGTTCTTCTGTGTGACATAGTATGTGATAATTTTTGAATGATAAATGTTGCATTGAACTAGTATAGAAGTTACCACTATTATGAGACCTTAGAAGCATCAGGATTTTTTAATATATGTTATGTATCTAGATGTTATCATTTGATGAGACACAAGTGATAATGACTATTTTGGGTGAATAATCAATGGAATTTAAAACACTTTCTCTTATTGTATACCCTTATAAATCTTACATGTAGAAGATTATGAGGACTTGATCCACTAGTAGAAAATCCACATATATATATATGTGTCATATAAATTCATATCTAAAGATGTGCTTACTGATCCTTAGACATTAATATTACTCTAAACAAATGTCTTGAGTTGGGTACATTGATGTAATGACAAAACCTTGATGAAATATGATCACGGTGAGTTGGGATACATTTGGGGCATCATGAATGATATTAAATTATTGAGAAATTAAATAAAGGATTTGTAACTTCTATTTATCAATATAAGTTGAAATATTAGGCCCTATGATGGGATAACAACTTCCTGATTATGTCCATGGCCATGAAATATTTTATTTAAAAGTTCATTTCATGAAATTTAAAGAAAGTGACATTGATCAAATTGGGTGATGACACTAGTATGAAACCTATTTGATCAGTGGTATTGAGATTAATATATTATATTACTACTTGTAAATTCATAGGAGGTAACATGATTTTGTGACATTAAATTCTTTATCTATGCGATCCTTGGTGAGTTTCTAGACACTAACCTTGCTATTTAGGTATTATAGCCTAATTACACTAAGAAAGGGGGATAGATGGTTACACACTAAGTGTATTTAGAAACATAGTTAAATTCTATATTAATTCCCATGTTTGAAAATTATTATTCCCCTGCATGCTTTAATAATTATTCTTGTTTGTTTGATCTCAAATATTCACTCATCGGTTATTTGAGAGAATATATATGTGAGTTTAATATTCAATAAACATTTGTTCACTATGTAATTTATTATATAATTGTGTGAATATATAAAATTTATCTATCCCTCTTTTCCCCCTAATGTGGGGGATTTCTCACGGGCGGTTTATACCGCATGGAGTATAGTCAGCGCTAGATGTGTTATGAATGGAATGGAATGTAGAGGTCGGATGGCGGCCAACACAACAATTGAGAATGTAAGCGTGACATGATGGAAGGTTGTGGGATTTATAGGACCATGATGGATAATTTAATAGTATTCCATTGAAATGTGATGGAATACATAGGGTGTCGGCATACCATAATGGAAGATGGTGGCCTCAAGTGAGAACAATCAAAATAAAGGCTGGAGGAAGTGACAGAGTGGCTAAGCATGATCGAGTGATAGGTGCTGAAGTGAATCATTGGGATTTAGTGACTCTTGGTCCCTTACATCAATAATGTTGGGCCGATTAAGGGCATATAATGGGATACCTCTTCCTAGAAAAAATAAGGGAGTTTCTTTGGTTTAATAATGGGGCTTCACCCTACTGTTAATATTTATTTATTCTTGTTTATTCACAATGTACAAAAATATTTATTTCTTTAGTAACGTAAATATTTAATAAATATTAATTCACATATTAAATTAATATAATATTTATATATTTATTAGTGAATAATTCAGTAATATTTTTTAAATTAACTAAATTTTCATTATTTAGGACCAAATAAATATTTTGCAGGATTGGTGGATCAGGTATGATGGACAGATAAAAAAATTCATGTTAAATAATATTTTAATAAATATAAATTTGTTTATTTATATAGTAATATTTATTTTATTTGTGAATTTATCACATATCAAGTAAATAATTAAATTAATATTATTATTTATAAATTGGGTTCATAAATGATTAATAAAATAATAATTTCTATTATACTATTATTATTTTCTAACCCTAGAAAAAATTATACCTGATTATAACATTTCTAGAAACTTAGCTCACATTTTTTCATTACATATAATGAGTCATATAGAGAAATCTCTTCATTCCTAGAGATTTCTCCCATATAAATCTTTATATAATGTATAACAATTCTCCCCATCCGCTAGAGATAACTCTCCTTGCATTGAAGGATTTGGTTCATTTGTGCTATAACACATATAATTCTACGATGAAAACCAGTGGTTCACAGAGCATGTGTGGATCATCATTAGAGGGAATCTATACTTGATTCTTTTGATGCAACAATGATATAATAATATTGATTCTACCGATTTGAAAATGAAGAATGAATTACAATATTAGTAATTCATTTCACCTATAAATTAATTATAAATAATATGTAAAAATATCCTATGTAGAAGTTTTATTGCACACACATCTAGTTCTTCAGTTCACTATTGAAGAAGTTGATGAAAATATTGTTTGGCTTGGGATCAACCCACTTACACTGGATCCTTCAAGTTGTATCAAAATATTTATATAATTATTTTTAATTATTTATGGTTTCATTTTCTATATGAATTTGAAATTTATTTTAATTTATAGTTTTGTATTCGTAATATGGACTATATATTGTGATCTATAGCTTCATGTAATTAAAATAATAGTTTAATGCTCAATGAAGAACAATTTGAAAGAATCTGTCTGGAGGTGTTGGAGTTTTGGATGGTTGAAATGGATACACATTGTTTAGTCAAGTTCATAGAATCTGGATGGGCTATAGGGTACATGACTCACCACATATAATCAACATACTAAGTATTTATTACAATCCACGTGTTAACCATATAGAACGGCACATAACTTGTTGGATTACATGGTATATATATGGTATTCATTACACAAAGTCTATGATTTTTCATTGCATAAATTGAAGAATGTTCATTTTCAAGTACACATAATATATTTATTTCAAAATGTGTGAGTCTTATAGATGAGAAATATGGTTATTAATAAACATATGGCGTTTTTGATTTAAATGTTGTAGTGATCATTTAATTAATACATACATGGTTTATCTATTGTAAATAGAGTGATGGTCATTTAATTAATACATATACAGTATATTTAATACAAATAATAGGGTGGCCGAGTAACTAATACACATTCGGTGTATTTAATACTAATGATGCGGTGTTTATTTAAGTAATTCATATACTATTCAATGCATTATGTGTGTAATTAACTGGTATGTAATATGTAGTTATTTTATATTCAGTGTGTAATTAATCCACATTATATGTGTAATTAATTCACTTGTAATTAATTCATACATGATGTATTTAATACGCATTTGTTGTTATTAATTAATCCTCGCATTGTGTAATTAATTCACACATAATGTTTTATCAATACCCACATTAGGTGTTTAATACATGTGGAATAATTAATTAATTTATGTAGAAATAAAATTAATTTCCACATTAAACCAGTCTATATGTTTTATGAAAATGGTTTCAGGAAAATTAAATTCCTAATTAATTACATGTTAAATTAAGAACTATATTTCATGCTACCTTTGATTACATAACATGCACTTAATAAAAGTAGGTGGGCTTCTAAGAAAAATTATATGGTATATTAAAATAAAATAATTAATTCATTAATAAGATAAGTACATTAATTAATTAGAGTAAATTTTAATATATAATAATTAATTAATATGATTAATATATAGTATTGAAATATGTATGTGGTCTATGTTGTGGATGATCATGTTTTCAAACCAATATATATGTTTTATTTTTTTAATTTAATTTTGTGTGTTAGTTTTTAAATTATTATTATTATGTTAAAATGATGGTATGTGTGTCATTCTCTCCTCTTTATTATGTATGGACATGTGTGTCCATGGATTGTTTAATGTACCCCCTTAACTCATCCTTGGGTTCCCCTCACCTATGCACGAGTAAATTATAATATGATAGAAAATATGTTCCTTGGATAATGGAAGTATTATAAGTCCATATCAAAGATTAAACCAACCATAGAGATGCAAAGGAGCTAAGGAGGGATCTTGCAACTCGACCTAGTGAAGGTTCAATGAGTTTTCCACCGAGGTTCCAAGGGATCATTTATTTTAAACATAATAAATTAACCATTAAATAAAGTTCATTATTATACAACTTTATTTATTTTATTTCTATTAGTTTCGTGATTATTTTTATGTACCTGTATGTTTACATGATCACATAAAACAATTAAATAAAAATCATTAAAAACATAATTAAAATAAAATTAAACTATAAATTTTATCTTGGAATGGTTAATTACTTTATTAAAATTTTCTTAATATGAACAAGCATGTAATCAGATAAAATTGGATGTATAAGAAAAAAATATAAAAATACCTTAAATAAAATATTAAGTAGGTATAGCCTTCAAATACTTAGGTAAAAATAATACTATATTTCAAAGTGCCTTACAAAACTCTATTCAGTTTCTTTTAAGTAGCGTGGAATCTCCATCTTGAGTTTTGAGTCAACTTAACCTTGTTTGAATTAAAGGTTGATTTTCTCTATGAGACTTAGTAAAACTATTATGCAAAGAGTTGAGTAAATAATAATTTATGTTTTTAGGATTGAGGATTACCCTCAATGGATCAATAAGTTACGAGTTAATGCAGTTGGAATGTTAGGCTTACCTAAAAACTTTGAATATCTTGTTAGACCTCTATCTTGTTTATAGAGGGTGGAATATAGATCATTTCCACTATAATATATATGTGACAGAGTTTTCTTTCTCCAATGGTGAGGGCCATTTATATTCTATAAAATAGTTAGAGGATAATAAAAATAATTAGTAAATTTTTTACATCATTTTGTATAGTAATCAAGATAAAACTCATATATTATTTTAATTAATGTAAAATATGGAAAGAAATGCCATTATAATATTACATTCAATTTAATAGAATCTGTCCTCACCAAAAAATATATCCCCAATTAGTTGATTTTTTTATACTCTAGACTATAAAAAAATTATACCAAATGTTAGAATGACTTTTACTTGTTCAACCACCTCATTGTGTAATAAAAGGAAACAAGGATTCTTAGAGGGGGTACATAGGGATGCATGAGTTATTTGTTTCATAAAAATAATAGTTATATCTAGAGATATTATAACAAGACATAAATACATAAAATCTAATACCATGGTATCACATCTTCTATATGTTAATATGAATAAAGATAGACTTTAGATAAATGATATTTTCAATACACTACACTAGTGTAAACCAGAAGAGGATACTTAGTTATTGATATTGTCATTTATGTAATGAAGTAAATAAATTAATTATGTTTTGGATTCCATATAGATAAGTAATCATCCATTAATCTCATATTATTATCCTTATACCTTCTAGGTTATCCTTATTCATCTAGTTATGAAATGAAGAGGTCAATATTATTTTAACTAAGCTTCATTTAGGAGATTTGGGTTGTGGGGAAAATTTTCCCACAACACTTACGTTGAAACACATGAAATAATAGGTTTAAAAATCTAAAAATATTCTATGGTAAATGGTTCCGTTTTAATTTCCTTCAGTGAGACAAAATATTTTAAGATTGTGTGGTAAAAAAGTTTCCATTTTCTTCTCATGTGAATTGAAAGGTCAATTTCAATAATGACAATTAAAAAAGAAGAAAGTGATTTCATTTAATTAAAATATATTCATCATGGATTATAATTTTCCAATTTTACATCTTGGTTTTTTAATAAAAGTGTATTTAAATAAATAACCTAGAAGTAAGGTGTGTTCTCCCATTGTCCAAGGAATGTTTATAACCATGTCAACAGTGAGAAGCACATATAAACAATACAAGAGGAAAGTTGTGTTCTCTATGATGCTGAGGAAGGGTGATTCCAATTTTATCCATGCAAAGAACAAAACTTCAAGAAGTAAATTTTAACTCTCCCAATGGATGAAAAAGGTTATTTCCCTATTAGGAGTGGTAATTTCAAAACATTTGATTTACAAGAGGATTGATTCAAGTTAAATTGATATTTTTCATTAAATATTGTGTATAAATTCTTCTCATTGTTCTTCTGGACCCAATGAGTCGATATTTATTTTGAAATTAATGTTCTTATAGTGTTTTAATCTTAATTAATAATTCATTAATACTTGAATCTTTCAAAACCAACATTGGTAATAAATGATGAATATTTTTATAAGAATCATACCCAGTTATGGAAAGATGGTTCTTAGTAAATTGAAGCTATATTTTGTCATGTATATACCCAATATATTATTTAGACTCTTGGGAACTAAACTTTTTAGGTATATGACATACTTATATTTTAAAGAGAGAAACCTTTAGATATAAAAGAAATCCACATGTTTTATCAATTTATCTCAAGCATGGTGGATTGAAGTATACCATGTTGAATCTAGTGGTAGATTCATATAATTTTCATTAAATTACTTTTATAAAATTTTAGGAATGATAAATGAAAGTAAATAATTCACTTGGTAAAATATATAGGATACTCTAAGCTAGATTTTCAGATAATATCGTAACATAGTGTCCATTGATCATTAAATGTAGATAAATGTTTTTTCCTAAACTTAAATTACATTATTCACATAATATAGATGGTGATAGTATAATATTTATTTATAATGAGTCTTATATATTTATATATATTTTTTTCTTTTATGATTCCTTTCCAGACATGTTTTGTAAAAAACAATGCCAAAACTAACCATAGGGAAACAATATAGACTAATGGATATCATATATGTTATTATATGAATAAATTACATTATCTCATTCAATCAAGTGTTTTTATGTAGACCATTTTTAATTTTTGTGATATATTTCAATTTACATCACTACAAACACAAATTTCATCATAGTTAATAATCATGTTTCTATTAAGGATATTAACTAACACCAAGTTAAAAAAGGTATTATATCATACCAACTATATTTCTATGATGTTTGCACATGTATTCTAAGAATGTGTAAGTAAGAAAGTATTTAGTTGAATCTTGGATCCAGATGCACAGGTTTTCATACAAACATTAAACACCATTATTTTTAGTGAGAAGAATTTTTCTAGATACATATACTATATAAAAAATTGAAAACCATAGTAGTGGTTTTATATTCACCATAGTGGGTGATATATTATTCAATAAGAATAAAAAATCATACAAGGAGTAGTAAGTTATATATGTCTATGGTTGTTGAGAACTTATAAAATAAAATATGTATTATAGTTACCAAAATTATTTTTTTATTTTTTTGGTTGATGTCAATCCATTGGTGCGTCTTCAGCCAAAATAATATACGGATGGTAAAAGTGAGGTACCAATAAGGACTGAATATTTATACAATTAAAAAATTCTTAAATAAATTTGAACTATACTTTTTATAGCTACTATGATCATTATACTAGGAATCTGATGTTAAGGAAACCTCCCTTAGAGGCCAATTTATGGTACATGTCAATATAAAAAGACTAGAATGTTTATAAAAAAATCCAATATGGAATATAATTTTCAAGGATATATTTTTGGGTATAAAAAATTATAATAGTATGAGAATATTATTTTAAAATAATATGTTCCAAGGTGTCTGTAAGAGGTAAGTGGGATCACTATAGTTTTCCAACATAGATATATTTAACAACATATAGAAATCATCTAATTAGTCTTAATATTATATAATACTAATGAATTCCTCTAAATATGACTTAAGTAGCAGCCTGAGTTCTCAGGAACAATATATACTCGTATAGATCAAGGTTTTATTAATCCATGTCATAATACATAGTTGAAAAGGTATTTAAAAATATAATTTAAAACAATAAAGATGAATTTTCAAGCGTAAAAAATTATTTATAAGGTATAAATTATACATTCCTATGAGGATTTTGAATATCTATATGACATGCCATTATATTTACACAAGTTTGATATTTCTTATGTATGAAGTATAAAATAAAAAAAATCAATCAAGTCAAAGTGAACCACATAAGACTGATGTCAGAACCATCAAACATTTATTGAGAAAGAAAAACTAGATAATTTCTTGGTAATTGGATAAATATGAATACTAGTTTTTAGGGAATATAAAATGAGTTTCCTAATAGATTAGTAGATCTAGTGTCCCAGTAAGGATTAGGTAATATGCATGTTTTAAATATATTACATCAATTAGTTTCCATATCCACATTTTTTCAAGTATGTCGCATCTTCTAATTCATATTAAGATTAAAGTTTAGCAATATTTTGTTACAGATTTTGAATATTACCTGGATAGTATATTTCAGTCATATCATGATAAACTTGTATCTAAGGTATTATTAAAGTTGTCAACGGTGCCAATGATAAATATTATATACTTGGTGATATCATCTCATGATGTATTTTCATAATGAGATTAGGTCACAATAAGTAGATCATCCATAGGTAGCATGGTTGGCACAAAAAATATATCCATTTCTTAATAAAATCATGTTTATCATGTGAGGCTTACAAGATGATTCATTGATAGTTAAATCTATTATAAGTTAGTGTTTTTTGGGTTTAGATCCCTATAACTAACTACAATTCACATTATAATACTAGGTGTTGATTAATAATTAATATCTTATCATATCATGATTTTTTGGGACATAGTATCTAATAAAATTTTAATGCAGTACAAAAAACAACAGACTTGAGGGGATTATTTAGAGGGGGTTATGCACAACCCCCTCTAAATTTATTTTCTATAAAATTAGAGGGGGTTATAAACAAAAATATGTAATCATCAAATGTATATGTTGTATGAATCCCCTAAAAATTAATTTTATATAAAAATTAGAGGGGGTTATGTAAAACCCTTGTTAATCATTGAATTTAGAGGGGGTTATAGACCCACTCTAAAAATTTAATCATTATTTTTTAAATATCATGATGGATTTTAGTGGGGGTTAAAAACAACTCTATTATCTTAAATTTATGGGGGTTTAAAACCCCCTATAATGCCATAAATTATAGAGGGTTCAAAACACCCGTTAATATCCAAAATTAGAGGGGGGTTGAAACCCCATACAAAGTCTTTTATTTATAGGGGGTCCAAAACCCCCTCTAATGTCTTTTAATTAGAGGGGTTCTAAACCCCCTATAAATTATTTAAGTTAGAGGGGGTTCAAAACCCCTCCCCTAATTTAAGAGAATAAAGGGGAGTTGTGAAGCCCCACTATTTAAAAAAAATAAATTTCCATAATATATATATATGTGTATGTATACAAAATTATAAAACAATATATAATATTATTTAAATACATTATATGAATATATAATATAAAATATTGATATGATTCTATTTAATTGTTTGTATATGTATACATAAATATAATTATATTATATTATGTACATAAATATATATTTAATTGTGAAAATTTTATTTAATATAATATGAATTATTTATAACATAAAATCATAAAAATATTATATAAATATATACATAAATATAATTTATTTAAAAAATAAATCATATAGTTTTTATAATTTATAATAGAAAAATAGAAAATATATTTTTAATTAATATGTTTATGTTTTTATATTATATATAATATAAAATTTTATTTCATATAATATTATATACATATTTGTATAAATTTTATTCTATTTAACATTATATAAATATTTATATAAATGTTGTTTCATATAATATTAATTATATATAATATTATTTTTTTATAATTGTTTTATATAATACTAATTATATATTATATTATAAAATTTATAAAAATAATTTTTTATATATTAATGTACAAAATAGTAAATATATTTATTGAAATAAATAATATAAATACATTTTTAGATAGATTTTATAAATATATTATGTAAATACTTATATATATATATATTATTTAAAAAAATATTTATATAATATATAAATATGTATTTAAGAATATAAATAATTGACCTAAATATATAATATAAATGTATTTAATATAATATATGAATAATATAAATTAGAAAATCAATGTAGGGTCTTTATAAAAGAAATATATAAATTTTATAACTTAAAAAATAGGTGTAATAATAATAATAATAATTAATAGTTTTATTATTATCACATAGACACACACACACAAATATATAAGTATATAATTTTTTTTAAATAAATATATATTATAATTATATTATATCTACATGAAATTATTTGTTTTTTAAAATATAAATAATTAGGGAAAATTCAATGGAAAATACAAAAAAAGGATATGGTTCAATTTACAAAGATAACAAAAGGAAGTCTGCATAGTTGTGAATTGATTATATAAATATTATATAAATACACAAACAACAAGACAAATATAAATGTATTTATAAATATATTCATTTAAATTATTTATATACTTATAAATATATATATATTTGTATATGTAAATATAATTATTTCTAGATATTATATAAATAAACCTATATATAATATATAAATATGTATTTAAGTATATAAATAATTTAAATGAATATATTTATAAAATATAATCATATGTGTATATACATATAAATATATAGTTTATATAAATGTATATATAGTATAGATATTTACATATATTAAAATATATGATGTAAATAATATTTATTAAAATAATGAATCAAATATACATAAATAAAGGATTATGTGTCGATGTATATAAATTTTCAAATTCCATAGTGGTAATATGGATTTTCAGTCATTTTTGGAATCTGATCGGTTCATGGTTTCAAACTATCCAACAACATATTTTATATAAATTCCCAATAGAGACATTGGGGACGGTATGTGGGAATAGAAAAAGTAGGGGATGGGGCACTTCTTTGGGAAGGTGAAACTAGAGTGAGGGTCTTAGAACATGAAATGTTAGGTGAGAGACAGAACAATAGGGTGGTGGGTAGGGGTGACACATTAGAGGGAGAGGAGTGGGAACTTGAGGGATGAATGTGGGGGTGACACACGAAAGATGTGGCTGGGGGCGGTGGGGTGATGGGGGCGGGGTTGACATGCGGGAGAGGCGGGGTGACACAGGGGTGTGGGGACATGCTGTGGGAGAGGGGGTTCCACAGGAGACGCATGGACAGGTTGGGATAGTTGAAAAAAATCAGAGAGCCTTTTGGGGCCGTTTTCACAACATCCCCTAATTTCGTCAACTTGGTGGTAGTTTGGGGTATTTCCACCACTAAAACAATCATTTTAAGTAAAATTAATTCAAAATTAGAGTGGTTTAAACCCCCTCTAATGCAACTACAATTAATGTCACCATGACTTTACCAGCATTTCCTCAAAACCTCCCCTACTAACAGTAGGCCTCCACAGTAGTGGTGGTTCCCCACAACCACCACAAATTTCATTAGAAGGGGTTATAACCCCTTCTAATGTCAAAAATAACCCCTCTAATGTAATCATTTTTTTGTAAGGGTAATTTTCACATTGAAATTTCATATATATTCATCTCTATAATGAGAATAATAAGTTCCATGATAGTATTATTAAATATATTTTCTATACTTGAATGATATCACTTAGTGAGACCTAAATGATATAGTATTTTAGGGGTGGAGACTCAAAGGACTTTTAGAAACATTCTCATGGTGTATTCCCTTGATAATCCTTAGTGTAGGAGATTTTGATGACTTAACCCTTGAGTAAGAAATATATATTTATATGTTTCATTGTATTTTCTAATCTATGTACATGTTTAATGATCCTTAAAACATAATATTACTCTTAATACATGTCATGAGTCACATACTTTGATTTATTTATGAACATTGTGTCAATATATTCCCACAACGATGTTAGATATATTGGGTTCATCATGGATGATATTGTATTAATGAATAATATGAGAATGGTTTTATCTCTTCTATTGATGAATGAAATTTGATTTCAAGTCCTTTAATGAAAATTGAACTTCAAAATTAAATAAATTTCCATGATAGTTTTTATCATCATGATCATTTACACAAATTCAATGAAATATACATTGAGCATAAAGATTGATAACCAGAGTATGAATTCTTCTCGATTAGAGATATTCAGATAAATATATTCAATTACATATTTTATATTCGTAGGAGGTTAAATGTCAATGAGATATTATCACATTTCTCTATGGTAGGCATGGAATGTTGTTAAATGCAAACCATGTCCATTAGGCAGTTTAGTGTAATGCCACTAAGAAAGGGTCATATAAGGTCATAGACTAACTATCTTGAGAAGCATAGTTAAATTTCATATAAATTTGACATGTTTGATAAATAATATTCTTATATGTGTTTTAATTATTATTCAGGTTAATTTTATCATATATATTTAATCACTTGTTATTTGAGAGAATAAATAAGTGAGTTTTATATTTAATAAATATTTATTCATGAGCTAATTGAATATTTAATTATGAAAATATATAATATTAATTTATTCTTGTTTATTCACAAGGTAAAAAATTATTTATATACTTCATTACATGAATATTTATTAAGTATTTATTTACTAATTCGGTGAATGTAATATCAACATATTTATTAGTTAATAATATGATGGTATTTATTTAATTAAATAATTATTCATTATTCAAGGATCAATAAATATGGAGGAAGATTGATGACCATAGTTTTATTGTCTATATTGAAATATCATATTAAATATTATTTTAATAAAAATAATTTTTTATATTTAATAAAATAATATTTAATTCATTTATGATTTTAGTTAATGTCATGTAAGTAATACTAATTCTATTATTATTTAGACATTAAATTTTTTGGGGATTAAAAAAATAATACCAGAAACGATACAATTATTATTTTCAAACACTAACGGTATTTGTACCTAGTTATCACATTTTCCGAAACTCTATACACATTCTATTCTTATTGAAAATGTGTTTCAGAGAAGATTCTCTCAATCCCAAGAGAGTTCTCCTCCTGAAATCTCTATAGAATAGAGATCAATTACTCTCCTCCATAAGATAGAATCCTTTTCACATTGAAGGATTAATTTTTGGTCAATTATTTTCACTACAAGAATTAGATCCATTGGTACTAGTACTCATAGGATTCTATGATGATGATCAAAGATTTGCAGAACACATGTGGATCACCCCATTAGGGAATATACCCTTGACTTATCTAATGCAATGATAGTATTCTAAGAAGGATTATACCGACTCTACAATAATGAAAAAAATAAATGTTATGTAATTATTTTCTCGTATAAACAAGTTATTGGTAATATGTGAAAAGATCCTCTATCTAGAATTTTTAGTTCAAATTCATCTAGTTTTTCTGGACATTCTTGAAGAAGTTGATGAAAATACTATCGGTCGTGGGTCTAACATGTTTCTTCTATGCCTACTGGAACCATAATATATATTCTTGTGCAATGAGAAAGATGATACTCCATGACGATATGTTAATGCTATATTTTCTGGAGATTTTGACACCCAGGAGAGCATAACAAAATTTTTGTTTACCTTTAGAGGAAGAATTCTCAGCTGGTTGTCTTGACTATATAATCCTATTACATTAATTGAAATGAAATTTGAGTATGTAGCTACAAAAATTATTTAGATATAAATTATTTGTATGATGATATTTTTGATGAATCTTTGACGAATTTAGTGGGGAGGATTTCTATTCTGTGATAACCAAATCGAAATCCACTTGGCTAAAAGTCTGATGTTCCATTCAAAAAAAAACAATATTGAATTAAATTAACATTTTATTATAAATTTGATATAAGAGAGCATGTTGAATTTATATAAGATAAAATTATGAAAAAATTCAGTGTACATGTTCACTAATATGATAGTTCAATAAATTCTAATGAAACACTATGCTGCTGTGATGTTGGTCTGTGTAAGGATGGAAAGGGGTGATTTTTTTCATTTAAATGTTATTAAAAATTTAAAATGAACTAGTTGAAATTAAAATAATTAAATAAAATAAAATAAATATAAGCGTTAAAGAACCAAAAATATTAAATAAAAGGTATGGAACAACACATTAATTAAGTATTTCATATCAAACCCAAGATGGGTCCCTATGTCTCCTCCAATCAAGGCTTAAGAGTCTTTATGATTACCACCTTGGATTTAACTATAATTAACATATTCTTAAAAAGATTTCTTTGTGTTTTTCCTAGGTTTAAAAGTTCCAAGAACATGTTTGAGTTTTTCTTTTCTGTAAACATTTAATGTTTTTTCTTAGCATCATTGTTGACGCTCCTTTTGTCACAGAATCTAAAGATCGGAAAAGGGGAATATCTAAGCTCAAAGTGATTCATCCTTTGAAGAAACATCAAAAATTTACAAAGGGATAAACAAGGAGAACATTGCCCATAGGTCGCGCAAGTTCCCTCATGGCCGCGCAAGTACACTTGCACGCCGTTTAGTGGTCGTGCAAGTCTACTTGCGCGACGCCTTCTGGTCGTGCAAGTGACTTGCGCGGCCTAATTGATAACCGTCCGGTAACCGCCTAGGGTCTTCTCCTGCCTATAAATAGACCCTGTGGGCCCCCCATTCGAGAGGATTTTTTTTTCCAGAAACCCGGATTGAATCTCCCGACGCCCAAGTCTCTTCTCAAAGCTTCCGGAACACTTCTAAGGTAATTTCTTACCTAGAACGGAAGATCTAAAGAGAAGAAGGAAGGCCTAAGTGTTGAAACTCATCAAACACTTGCGCGCCAATTTATTTCCTTCAATATAACTTGCGCGTCCCTTTTTTGGAAGAACCTCAAGAGGATTCTAAAAGGTTTAAAAAAGAGTCGCTCAAATATTTCAATGCTGGTTGAAAATCGCGCAAGTACACCATGTGTCGCGCAGGTATACTTGCGCGACCAAAACTTGCGCGCCCACGGAAGACTTGCGCGCCTTTCAAGACTTGCACGCCCCTACCTTTTTGGGTGCCCATCTTGCCCATTTTACCCCTCTTAAGCCATTACACCTTTCCTTTTCAAGATTCAGTCTTCAAGACACTCTTCAAAGCCATTTATGGAATGATTTCTTGATTTGACTTCCTTATCTGAAAGGAATTCTGTGGAATATCTCTCAAAACCTAGTGATTTAAATATCCTTATGTCACTAAATATAGAGAGTTCATTCATTCAACCTCATCCTTTAAGATGAGAGAATCCTTAACTTGGGCATCCTCCTCAGGAGTAAGTCCCAATCATAATCCTTTAACTTGGGCATCCTCCTCAGGAGTAAGCCCCAATTTCAAATCTGGGCATCCTTCTTTAGGAGTAAGCCCCAAAATTCTTAAAGTTCCCAAACTTGGGAATCCTCCTCAGGAGTAAGCCCCAACCTCAAATATGGGCATCTTCCTCAGGAATAAGCCCCAAACCATAATCCCTAACCTGGGTCTCCTTTTCAGGAATAAGACTCAGTCATAACCTTGGGCTTCCTTTTCAGGAGTAAGCCCCAAGTCCCCTAACCTGGGTCTCCCTTTTAGGAATAAGACTCAGTCATAACCTGGGCCTCCTTTTTTAGGAGTAAGTCCCAGTCATAATCTTGGGTTTCCTTTTCAGGAGTAAACCCCAAGCCCCCTTAAATTTCTCTTAACCAGTCCTAATTTACCCTTGATTTGGGTTTCCTTTTCAGGAGTAAAACCCAATCATAAGTCCCCTCCTAACTTGGGAATCCTCCTTAGGAGTAAGCCCCAAGATTAGAGTATTCAAATCTCCATAAAGCACATATACCTTTATGGACCATGTTCCTGGATTTTCTCCCTAAAAGTGAATCCTAAACCTTCATCTATCTGGGCAGTCATACATACCTAAGCCCCAAACAATTTCTTATGATTGCATCTTTCATGGCATAATTATCTAATTTTTACCAATACCTCTTGTTTCTCACACCGATCATGACTCACGTGAGCTTAGAGTGTAAAAGTAATTATGACATTCTTCTTTGAGCCATCAATCATAAACATCATACTCCATTACTCGAACTACGTGGGTTCTGATTCCTTTTCCAAAACAAAGGATACGTAGGTAGCCCATTTATGGGTTCGATCCCAACTTTGAAATAATCCCTGTCCTTCTGAATGACGATAAACTTCAAGTGCCCCACTGAGTGGCTTTAAAACCAGCCTGGTCATCATAATGACCAAGAGACTTTTATATAAATGTTTTGAAGGATACCATTGACCAAGAATCTCTAAACAGATATAGATGATTGTCTATTGATGAAGAACCTCGAATAC
Organism: Viscum album; assembly: GCA_963277665.1. Taxonomy (NCBI): domain Eukaryota; kingdom Viridiplantae; phylum Streptophyta; class Magnoliopsida; order Santalales; family Viscaceae; genus Viscum; species Viscum album. The sequence goes on from OY728145.1 coordinate 1,455,380,254, forward strand.
ATATAAAAGATTCTCTAAATTTCTTGCATATTTAATCATTGATTGTTAAAACTAAAGGAAAGCACATTTTATACTTGGTAATGTAATAAGGATTCACGAACATAACTTAAATCTATAAAGAGAGTCTCGGAGTAGACAATAATTCCCCTCAAAAAGGTGTGATGAGTCCGACCTCCCATCCTCTCGACCAATGCAAATTCCTAAGCCTCATCAGTCCACAAGATAATGAGTGCCTACCTTTGGAAAGTGGGTCCAAACGGATGTGGAATCATTGGATGTTTCCGGTTATACGAACAAACCCGCTAGAAACCGATCGGAACGTTTGAATCTCCCATCCAGGAGGTCATCCCCGAAATCCATGCGAAACAAAAATAGTGAACCCGACGTGAATCCTTAACCAAGTTAAAGTGATGTTCTTATTATTTGTTAGGCCCCTGGGCCAACAAAGCAATCATTGACATGTTCTCATCCAAAAGATGCAGTGGCCGGATTCATCTTGATTATGTCTGTTATATGGAACAGGCACTCTTTTCTCAAGATCTTCTGCAAAATGGCTTTCCTTAAATTCACCTATGTGAATACTGCTACTGTGAACACCTCTACTGTGAGGTCTGCTGCTGTGAAAACCAATGCTACTACTCCTGCTGGAACGTCGTCCGCTCTGAGGATGACATCACCAACTCAGCATCTTCAACGCTGGGTTTCTAATGCACTGGTTAAGGAGTACCATCGCAATGGTACTATCCCAACTCTGGAGGCCGCTCGTCAAGACCTCCAAGTTAACAACTCTACCTGGTCGTCCGGACAACGGCGACCAGCGATCAAGAAGCAGGCGGTGCTGACTACCGTCTCCAACCATTTCGGGTCGTTATCCCCGGAACGCAATTTCCATTCACTCCCTTACTCTGAGGAAGTGAATGAGCAGGTCCTGCAGGACCTTAATTTAAAAAGAAAGGATTCCTTCTCAAGGGCTCCCATCAACAATCGCCGCCAGACTCGTGCGGTAGTACGCCCTCAACATGATGAGGGTACCGACTCCAGGCATTCAGCTCAGGTTCCTCGAACCCGAGCAGGCAAGATGAACCTCCAGAGACGGAATCCGGTTAACAATAGGCAGGTTTTCATCCCTGCCATCTCCGGAGAAGTCCACTAACCTAACTTGGTGGCAAATAACGAGCAGGCACAATCACCTGCCCGTTTTAATTCCGCTGTCTAGCAGACTCGTCTGGCAGTATCAAGCCGATCCCGCCAGGAAATTCCGGCGGAGTACCATAGGCAGGAACATACACTTGCTTATACATCACCAGTTAGTCAGCAGGCTCGTCTGACTACATATGATGGATCTCGTCAACCGCGTTTGGCGAAGTGTAATCAGCAGGCACATACACCTTCTAATACTAATCAAGCCTACCAACAGTCTCGCTTGGTAGCGCACAGAGAAGTCAGTCGGAAAGTCCCGACGACAAACAGGAGGCAGACTCAACTCTCTGCCTCCACACTTGAGTACTGTCAGGATTCACTGACAGGAAAAGGAGGACAGGAGAAGGCACATACACCTACTCCAAGCCCATAATGGACGTATATCCCCGTTCCGGCGGCTGAAGTCACCAAACATATTTTGTCAATGGTGAAAGAGCAGAAGCAAATTCCTGCTCATATTCTGGATGCTTGCCAGGATGTCATAACAGCTTCAGCATCATCACAGGGACAGGCACATAAATCTATCCCTAGTAGTGGAGTGACACATCAACGATTCACTCCGGAACAGACACACACATCTGTTCCAGTCCAAGAGGGTTATGGGGCATACTCCCCCATATCATACGGACAACCAAGTCAGGCACATACACCTGATTTGAGTGGAGATCGTCAGCCTAACCTGACCATCTTTCCTGATCAGGCACATACACCTGCTCAGAGCAATCACTTTCGTCATCAAGTGGTTTCTAAAGCGAGTAAGAAGGCATCTAAGAAAAAGATCCGCCTAGCACAGTCAGTAGATCAAAGGCCAATCTGTAACCAAGCCTTGCTCGATGCTGGAGTTCTTGAAGCCCTCAGACATTTATCTGTCGGAATTCAAGATTCTAGTCCCTCAGTTCCCAATAACAGGAACATTAATTCTGAAGGTCTTCAACAGACACTTCCTCATGAAGACTTGCTTCATGAAAATTCGGTCAATCTTGAAGTTTCTTCTTCAGATGAGAGCCACAGGAATCCTCTGTGTGGTCAGAAGACCAAGGAGCAAGAGATTTCATCTTTTGCTGTAACCCATCATGACGGTTCTCCTCATGGTGATGAACTTCGCTGCCAAAGTCCTCTCCGCAGTAGTGATTCACGTTGTCTCGAAAATTCTTCAGAAGGCAATGTAGTGACGAGAAAGCCCCCCTATCTCGAGGCACTTGCAAACGTAAAAAAAGCCATGTCTGATGCTTTAATATCGGCAGGTGAAACTCTTTCTCCATCAGAAGATAGCCTGGGGTTCAGGTTATTCTCCGAACCATCCCTGGGTCATTCATCTTCCAGCATGAATAGTGATCTCTCTACCAATCTTGTTGAATCCGATGAAGCAACAAGGAAACACCAACTCTGGTCAAAACAGGTAGAAGAATCTTCATTTAATGATAAAGAGGAAATGCTGAACATGAGGAAAAAACTGGAAAAAGGTGAAGTACCAGTCATGTTTTGGCCTTTGGCTGACTCCCAGTACGACATTCCAAAGATGTTGACGGATGATGGAATCCATGATATTCGTCTCAACATATGGAAAACTCTTTTTTCAATTAAAGAAGAAGGTATTATCTTACGATGAATATGAAAATCATCTTAAGATAATAGAAGGGTTACAACGTCAGATTGATTTGGCATCTCTATCAGTCTCTCGATATCCGAAGGCTGAAAAGCAACAAAGAACCCTTCAACGTTCATGCCTTGGCGCACTAAGAAGATTGTGTCAGTTAATTGCCAATGCTCCATCTGATGTTCATATCAGAGGATGGGGTGTTCACGGAGTACTACATTTCACAGTGCTTTCCAGTCAGCAAAGCCCGCCGAAAATGGTCTCATGTAATGTTATTGCCCATGGCCGGCCACAGTCAATGGGCTTTGTTCCTAATCAAAAGATTGATCAAGAACAGGCTTCAACTAGTTCCTCTCAAAATCAAGTTTATAGAGAACAAGTTATTGAATTGCTCCTACATCAAGCAGGCGAGAATATTGCACAAGCCTCTCGTCTGGAGCAAACACGTCATCAAATGACAGAAGTTTCGGAAATCATCCAACGGTCTGTTGAACCAGGTGATAAAAGTGGATACAGGTTAATGCATCCAGCTAATTTACGAACTAAGATTCGCAAGATCAAGAGATATTTTAAGAATATCTCAGACATAGCATGTCAAGAGACACCCCAACTTGCCAGACTGGGGACTTCTCTAACCCAACCCTCAGAGTCAACAAATGGGATTCGAGGAGTTGAGCGGAAGCAGCAGGAACATCCCCAGTCCACCGGACTGGGGACTTTTTCAAATCCTCAATCCCTCCCTCAGAGAAAGTCAGTATTCTCTCGATTAGGGAATAAGCCTCAAGAGGAACGAAGAGCCAAGCTATCAGGAGATTCTCTCCAAGTGACGGTTCTCCAAGAAGTTCCTGAGGGATCAAGTCAACGGAATGCCATGTCTCATCATGGATATAGAAGAAGACAATATCACAGAAATGCTGATAGAAAGGATTCCATGCAATATGCATCCATTAATGTCATCAATGCTGTTACTGCTGATTCACTAGATGAGGCTCAATCAGAGGGATCAGACGAAGAGGTTCCTTCTCAAGAAGTTGCGCACACAGACCTAAATGAAGAAGGTGTGCGCACACGTAATCAAAGGATTACCCAAAATCTGGGTATTCCGTCAAGTAACCCACTTCCCCCTCTCCGAAAAGGATCCAATAAGGGGAAAGGAAAGAATCAGGTTACTTCTCACCCTTCCTCTGAAGGAGGTCAATCTCTCTCATTAGAGAAAAGGTTTGCACAACAGGAGGAAGAAATGAAAGAATTAAGAAGGTTGAATGCAGAACTACTTCAAAGTAGTGTTCTTCTTAAGAATTCTGAAGTCCGACAGCCAAAGGAATTTGTTGTAACTACTGAGATGGATCAGGAATATCCTCCTTTATCAGTACACCCTTAGAGGTCTAATCCTACGGGCCAAACGCAACAACGGTTGGCAGCACTACCATCAGTTGCAGCACCAACCACCACGTCTGTCCAAGCTCCATTCATTGCACCTACCCAAAACCAAGTTCAACCTGATGTTTCTCAAAAGTTAATAACTACTATTGAGTCATTAACAGCTCGGTTAGAAACTATGGAAGGGAAACATGCGCAAGTTCAACCTGAAAAGAAAGTTTACCCTAAATGGGTAGATTCAATTTCTCCTCCATCCAGTTTTGGAAACCCTGTTTTCCCTACTTTCAATGGATCAGGCGACCCCGAACAACATTTGACGCATTACGTGTCTTGTTGTGATCCTATGATGGGAACTCCAGAGCAGCAAGAAGCAGTGAAACTCAGATGCTTTGTGCGAACCTTGCAAGGACCAGCTTTTTTCTGGTATACAAGCTTGCAATCCCGGTCAGTCATCGGATGGGAGGATCTTCGTCAAAAATTCCTTCTGCAGTTTAGCTCAACTTTGCCCAAAACGACAGTTTTTGATCTTACAAACTGCAAGCAAAGGGATAATGAAAGAGTCTCTGATTTCATTGCTCGTTGGAAGGGATTAACGTATTCCTTGAGTTTAGCACTCCCTCAGGAGGAATTGTTGCCAATCTGTGTGGCAAATTTGCGTGACGAATTACGCACACCATTGATCCCTGTGAAATACACAGGAGGGTTTCGAGACCTTACTTCAATCGCTCAACAGATTGAAGATTCCCTTATACAGGCTAAGGTTAAATCTCGTGTAATTCCATCAGCTTCAGGAAGAAGAATGGGTAAAGCAGAAACTGCTACAGTTATGCTTAAACAAGCACCTGTACCTATTTCTACTTCAAAACCTTCATCTTCTCGAAGGGCTTCACCTCCTGAACGCCAACAACAAAGGTTGTTTCGTCCAAATGATCAAAAAGATCAACGACGAAAACAATTTGAGGATATGAAGAGTAAAACTTACTCTTTCCGAAGTGAGCAAGTTCTTGGTTACTTCATTTCAGCTCTGGAAAATAATTTGGTTCAACTACCAGTGCCGAAGAGGCCAAACAAGGAAGGAGATGAAGACCGTCCCAATTATTGTCCCTTTAATCAAATGTTAGGGCATCCCATCCAGGAGTGTTTTGTCTTTAAAGACCTCCTGCAAAAGATGGTCGACTTGGGACAAGTCAAATTGAAGGGTTCTTCAGCTCATGTAGCGTGTATTACCGCTACAGATCCAGAGGAAGGAGGCGAGTGGCAGGAAGTCAAAAGCAAAACTGCGAAAAAATATGATGATTGGATGGTCAGAAAGACAATCAATCGGACCCATTCCATTTTGCGAACACAATTGAAGAAGCCAATTGTGTCTCCTACAAAAGTTGCAGTAAAGCCTCCATCAAAAGATAAATCCTCAAAAGGGCAGCGCAATTCAAAGAAGAAAGAGGAATCAGGAGAAGATGAGTATGTATCAAAGCCTAAATTGTCTTTGACTCTGGCAGATTTCATGCCATCTACTTCAAAGCAACGGGAACCGCCCCATCAAACGGCACAGCCTAAACAGGCTAACCAGGCATAGTCTTTATCAGACGAAGAGTTAATCTTTGGTTCTGTTAATATGATTCAATTAACAGATTCATATTCCAGTCTTGATGAGCCTGAATTCCCTGTATCAAATAAGGGAATCCGAAGAGGTTATAGAGGTTCAGGATATAGGGGAAGACGTGGATCTTTCCGAAGCCACTACTCTAATTTTACCCCTGCTAGCACTGTATATGCAGCAGAAACTCGTGGTAGATCCCTTCAGCGAGCTCAAAAAGAACAAGCAAGTTCTTCTTCCAATGGCCAACTCAGTTTTGGCACAGTTATTTTGGAAGACCGATTAAAGGTTCCATCTTCTTTATCTCAGCAAGTAAATGGATCTAATCAGTCTAATCTTCCAAAACCAAGGATGTTGCCAACTTCAATACAAGATGAATCAGCTTCCAAAGCATCTGCTTCCAAGGTACCTGCTAAACCACATATTCCTATTGGGAAACGCAGACCTCTAGATCAAAAGTATGATATATTGAAACACTTGGCCCAAGTACCAGCCAAGTTATCAATTTTGGATGCTTTGAATCTGTCAAAAGATCTTCGGGAAGCACTCATCGAAGCTTTGTCAAGTCCTCAGGAGTTTGAATCTGAAATTGCTGCAGCTAAAATCTATCACATAGAGAATAATCCTACAGAATGCCACGCAGTGATATCTTTTACTGATAAAGATGAAGACGATGTTGTGCATGGGCACATAAAACCTTGGTACTTATCTGGCAAAGTCAATGGTATAGATGTTCGAAGAGCTTTCATTGACAATGGTTCAGGAGTCAACCTCATGCCCATTCGTACACTTCGTCGATTGGGCCTCACGGAATCTGATTTATCTCCTTCTACCATGATGTTGCAAGGATATGATAAAAATGAACAAGAACCACTGGGAGAAGTTACACTCAGAACTCAGTTTGGAGATCTTGTTTCCAATTCGGATTTCATGATTGTTGATCAGGACTCAGCTTTCAATATCTTGCTTGGAAGACCCAGGCTACATCAGCATGCAACTATTCCGTCATCATACCATCAATGTCTCAAATACTGTTTCGATGGTCAAGTTGGAACATTGTATGGTGATAAAGCCCCATTCAAGACATGTGAGTCTCAATACATTGAGGCGGAATTTTATCACATGAAGGGAAGAGAAAAATCTACAATGAAGGAAATTACCAAAGTTAATGCTCCATATGGTTTGGAGAAAATTCCAATAAATCCATTTTCACATGTGAGTACAGATTATGTGTTACCTATCAGTCAAATTGAAAAAATAGGCCCAAATCAAAATACTCTTATGGAAAGATCCATAATGTCAATTACGGCAATCGAGCCAGACAACATGGGAGGAATTGGTAATTTACCAAGCAGTGATGAAAGCATAAGTGGTGACGTTTTCATTTCGTCTGCTGAAATCCAACAAGTCTATACTTCGCTAATCAGGCCAGAAGAAGTTATAGCAACACCAGAGGTGAATAATGATGTCGATTCTCAATCCATCATCTCCTCCTTATTTCCCAAAGAAGACCCTTTATCATCAATAGGGTCGGAAATGGAAGCTTCTTCTTCAAAATGTGAAAATTTTGACATCTCTTATGATCATGAGAATTTCGTTTTTTCATCTACTTTGCAAGTAGAAAAAGAAGAAATAACACATGATCAAGAGGAAGAGGAAGATCTTAGAGATGCTCCTCCAGCATTTGAAGAGGGTATCTCTACCATTGTGGATGAACTCAGAGAAATAAATCTGGGTACAGAGAAAGATCCACGCCCCACTTTAATTAGTGCGGCCATGACCCTTGAAGAGCAAGAGATGTATATTTCTTTTCTAAAGAAAAATAAAGATATTTTTTCTTGGAATTATATAGAAATGCCTGGCCTTGATCCTGATGTTGCCACCCATCATTTGGGTTTGCCAAAAGAACATCGAGGATTCAAGCAAGCTGCGAGAAGAACACACCCAACCTATGCTTCCAAAATTGAAGATGAAGTGGATAAGCTGATCAAAGCTAACTTCGTCAGAGAAGTTAAATATCCCAAGTGGTTGGATAATATTGTCCCTGTAAAGAAGAAGAACGGACAAATTAGGGTTTGCATCGATTTCAGAGATCTTAATCGGTATTGTCCTAAAGATGATTTCCCAGTTCCGATTATAGAACTCTTAATTGATGCAACGGCTAGCTATGAAGTACTTTCTTTCATGGATGGATATTCTGGATATAATCAGATCTGAATGGCCCCAGAAGATGAGGAATATACATCCTTCAGAGCTCCTCAAGGTGTGTTTTGTTACCGGGTGATGCCCTTTGGTTTAAAGAATGCAGGTGCAACATATCAACGCGCCATGCATCGTATCTTCAAATATCTTTTAGGGAAGTTTGTTGACTGCTATGTAGATGATTTGGTGGTTAAATCCGAACAAATTTCTAATCACTTGGCTGATTTGGAAGTCATATTCCACAAGCTTCGACAACATAATTTGAAGATGAACCCCTTAAAATGTGCTTTTGGGGTAACCTTAGGAAAATTCCTCGGCTTTGTTGTACGCCATCGCGGTATTGAAGTCAATCCTAAGAAGACCAAATCAATCCTTGGTATGTCACCTCCTCAGAATTTGAAAGAATTAAGAGGACTTCAAGGACACTTAGCCTATATTCGGCGTTTCATCGCCAATTTGGCAGGCAAAAGTTTACCCTTTACCAAATTATTGAAGAAAGGAGTCACTTACCAGTGGACTGAAGAATGTCAAGAAGCATTTGATGTTCTCAAGAAATACCTCTTGATTCCACCAGTACTCATGCCACCTGTTGAGGGTAGACCTCTTATCCTCTATGTGACAGCTTTAGAGCGATAATTGGGTGCCTTTCTCGCTCAAAAGAATGATGCTGGGAATGAAAATAGTCTCTACTATCTCAATAGAACTATGCTTGAAGCAGAAACCCGGTATTCAAGTATTGAAAAGTGCTGCCTAGCATTAATCTTTGCAGTTCAGAAACTGAGACACTACCTGCAACATCATGAGGTCCAATTGGTATCTCGTAATAATCCGCTCAAATTCATCCTTAGTCATCCAATGCTTAAAGGACGTCTGGCAAGGTGGGCGGTTATTCTACAGCAGTTCAACATTCAGTATGTGTCTCAAAAGGCAATTAAGGGCCAAGCTCTGGCTGATTTCCTGGCTGAACATCATTTAGTGGAAGACACGTATTCAAATATCGAGCTCCCTGATGAGGAAGTTTTCTCTATTCAAGAGAGTCCTCAAACATGGGAAATGTATTTTGATGGTGCTTCTAGAAGTCCAACAGGGAAGAAAATGGAAAATCCTAAATTCAACAAAGTTGGTTTAGGAATTGTGCTCATTTCTCCAGATAAGGCAGTGTTACCTTATTCCTTTTTGTTGTGGGAAGGTGGTACCAATAATGAAGCTGAATACCAAGCTCTCATTACAGGCTTGGAATTAGCGCTTCAAGCACAAGTGAATCACTTAAAGGTGAAAGGTGATTCCGACCTGGTAATCAAACAAGTCAATGGGGATTATGCCATCAGAAAAGAAGAATTAATCCCTTTGTATGATTACGTCAGAGAGTTAATGTCGGAATTCCCTTCAGAACCGACATTTTCTTATGTCCCAAGATCACAAAATGCTCAAGCTGATGCACTGGCTAATATAGCCACAGCTTTAGCAGATCCAAATCGGGATGAGACAGCCATCTGTATTGCCCACCGTCGTGCAATTTCACCTTATGTTCAAGTCAGAACAGAGGAAATTAATGAAATTAGTCCCATTCCTGAACCTTATGGTCATACTACAGGATGGATGTCACCTATCAGGGAATACCTTCAAAATGGAACACTTCCACCTGATAGAGCCGAGAAAGAGCAAATTCGGCGATGTGTGGTCAATTTTACTCTTTTTGATAGCCCAAACCACCTCGAGAAAATTCTCTACAAACATGGTTTTGATGGAGTTCTCTTCATATGTATTGATGGTGAAGAGACAATGGCTGTCATAAAAGAAGTGCATGCAGGAGTCTGTGGTGCCCACCAGTCTGGACATAGACTGTCTGATCAAATTCGAAGGCTTGGATACTTTTGGCCTTCAATGATACAAGATTGTGTTAATTTCACAAAGAAGTGTCATTCATGCCAATTATATGCCAACTTCATTCATAAACCTCCAGAGTTGCTTCATACAGCTAAATACTCATGGCCATTTTCCACATGGGGAATGGATGTGATGGGACCTTACCCTTCAGCTACGGCCAAGCAGTTTAAGTACATTCTTACTGCTACTGATTTCTTTTCCAAATGGGCAGAAGCAGTACCTCTCAAAGAAGTCAGTTCTAAATGCATTGTTAGCTTCATCAAGTCTAACATCATTACTATATTTGGTGTCCCTCATACCATATTGATGGACAATGGCACCAACTTCTGTTCTTCTGAGGTAAAGAAATTGTATCAAGAATACAACATTAAGTCCAACCATTCATCTCGATATCATGCAGCGGCTAATGGCCAGATAGAGGCCTTCAACAAGACTCTTTCAAATATACTGAAAAAGATGGTGGATAAAGATAAGAGGTCATGGCCTGATAAACTCTTTCATGCTTTATGGGCTTGTCGGACTACCACTCGCAATGCAACGCGGTCAACTCCATATTCATTGGTATATGGAACAGAAGCAGTCTTGCCAATTGAAGTTCAATTGCCCTCACTGAGAATAGCCATTTGTGATCAGTTATCTACAGATGAGCAATCCCAAAAGCGGTTGAATGAATTGGAACAGTTAGATTAGAAAATATTGTGCACTTTGCACCACTTGGAAATCTATCAGAATCGAATAGCACGAGCTTTTAACAAAAAAGTTCGTCTTTGTTCATCCATTCGGGGAGAATTGGTATTGGTTCTCAGAGCACCAATGATACCAGGAAAGAAGCCTCCCAAGCTTGAACCAAAATGGGAAGGACCTTATTCAATACATAAGGTCTACTCCAATGGAGCATATTCTCTAATCTCAATGGATGGAGAACACATTATGACTCCAACTAATGCCATATTTCTGAAGAAGTATTTTGTATAAACACAAAATATTGTTCCCAGAACCAAGACTCTTACAATTGGTTCATACAGCAATGGTCCAGTATGACCTTAAACTGCAACTTCGTCCAACATGACGTTAAACTGTGTCACCTTCAATGTCCTACATGACACTAAACTGTATTATGTCCGAGATGACATTAAACTATATTATGTCCGAGATGACATTAAACTATATTGGTTCATATTTTGTCCGAGATGACATTAAACTATATTATGTCCTATCTACATGACGTTAAACTGTACAGAAGTTCCTATATTTTGTCCGAGATGACATTAAACTATATTATGTCCTATCTACATGACGTTAAACTTTACAGAAGTTCCTATATTTTGTCCGAGATGAAATTAAACTATATTATGTCCTATCTACATGACGTTAAACTGTACAGAAGTTCTTATATTTTGTCTGAGATGACATTAAACTATATTATGTCCTATCTACATGACGTTAAACTGTACAGAAGTTCCATATTTTTTTCTACATGACACTAAACTGTATTATGTCCTATCTACATGACGTTAAACTGTACAGAAGTTCCTATATTTTGTCCGAGATGACATTAAACTATATTGTGTCCTAGCAACATGACATTAAACTGTGTGGCGCTTTCATCGTCCAGCATGACATTAAACTGTAAAAAGTCCCCAGAACTAATATCCTCATATTGGTTCACCTTATTCCTAGCTACATGACTTTAAACTGTACAGCACCAGTTCGTCATTGCTATATGACGTTAAACTATACAGAAATGGTCCAGTATGACTTTAAACTGCAACTTCTTCCCACACGACATTAAACTGTGAAAAAGTTCCCTAAACCGTCCAGCATGACCTTAAACTGCATCATCCCTGGTCCATGTATATGACCATAAACTATTTGCAAATCCTTTATGTCCAGCAAGACGTTAAACTGTGACGTCCTAACTACATGACGCTAAACTGTATAAAAGTCCCTCACGTCCGGAAAGACGTTAAACTATATAATCTCAAAAGTCCAGTATGACATTAAACTGCACCATTCACGGTCTATGCATATGACCTTAAACTATTCGCACTTTTTTCCGACATGACGTTAAAATGGTACACTCTTTTGTCCTTACTGCATGACATTAAACTGCACAGTCCCCCTTTCGTCCAATATGACGTTAAACTGTATTGTCCCCATCATCCTAACTACATGACGCTAAACTGTACAGAAAGTCCTTGATATGTCCTACATGACATTAAACTGTTATTTTGTCCCTGCTACATGACACTAAACTGTGCAGCACCAATAGTCCTAACTGCAAGACTTTAAACTGCATAGTCCCTTTTTTATGTCCTACATCAATTTAAACTGTGCATCGTTAAGGTTGTTATTACCTCTTGTTTCTCACACCGAGTATGACTCACGTGAGCTTAGAGCGAACATCAACCATAACACTCCCTTTGGGCCACTAACCATGTGTAAGTCCCAACAACATTTTTTATTTAGATCATTGTCCACAAGAACAACTTGATCATTAATTCATTCTTTAATTGAACTACACAGACTTTGATCCTTGCCCTCCAGGCTGGGTATGTAGGCAACCTCCCAGGGTTCAATCCCAAAAACAATCTCTTCACATCGGTTCACCACCATCTCATATGATGTTGATTTGTGAAACCGCCCCTGGAATCAATATCTTTACATTGATTCACTTTCGTCCTTGTTATATGACGTTAAACTATACAACACTTTTGTCCGGTACGACAATAAACTACAATATTTTTTGATTTCCTCATTTGAGAAGGAACCATTATTGACATTGATTTTTTCAATCATGTTTCATTTCAAAAGACTACGTGCATACATGGTAATGCCTAATATTTTTATCTCAGGTTAAACCATCATTGCACTAAAGTCCCCTTTCACCCTTCACATGTATGAACCAAATTTGTACAAAGGGTAGTTCTAGAACTATGTGGACTTGATTCCCATCCTTATGGGATACGTAGGAACATTTGAGTATCCCTCGAATCCAGTCCCATGTCTTTTGGGCCTAACCCCAAATTTCACTTTCAGTCCCTTGGCTGAAAAGTCCTCATGAAAACACACACTGTGTATTCATTATTATTGTCCGAATTCTATGACCCTAAACTAAGATCACTCATACTTTCGTCCTGCACGACGTTAAACTGCATTTCAAGAACTACGTATGGCTTGAATCTCATTCTTATGAGATACGTAGTGAAGTCCAAAATTTCAATTCAGGACCCAACCACAACATGATTACGGTTATCATTGACCTATGTATCTCTATATACATTGGACAATACCCATATTTTTGTGTTATAATCCTAACCTTAAATATTTTCAGATCTTCATAACCCTTTTCATGACTTCTAGTCACAAAAATGTCAAACTTCTGAGAATTCTTTTGCCTGACTATGCAGCACGTGCCCATAGGTGGCCTTGCATAAATAGTCCACATAAAAGACTTGTCAGCCGAAAGATACTATTTATTTAACCATGCAGCCAATGCCCATAGGTGGCCCTACATATTTCAACCCCCTAACGGGTTTTGTTAAATAATGGTAACTTCATTCTTGGGAAGAATGCCTCTTTTGTCCTTATTTGTCTTAAACGACAGTATGTAGGGATCCGCAAAAAAAATAGCAATCCTTAACATATTTGTCCCATATCCTTTTTCATGATCTGAAAGTATTCAAGTCCATGGTTTATTCTTCTTCCCTACGTTTGGGTCAGACCTTCGTAGGAGTGATATTCATCCAGTTCTTCGATATTCTTGTTCGGAAATATCTTATCCATATTCAAGTACCTTTTTCCATACAAACAAACTCTATAATTTAGAAAATTTGAATCTCCATAAACTTTCACTGGCTTTTAGCACTAGGAAAGTAAATTTCTGGGAGTTCTTTTGCCTGACTATGCAGCACGTGCCCATAGGTGGCCTTGCATAAACAGTCCACATAACAGACTTGTCAGCCGAAAGATACTATTTATTTGACTATGCAGCCAATGCCCATAGGTGGCCCTGCATATTTCAAACCCCCTAACGGGTTTTGTTAAATAATAGTAACTTCATTCTTGGAAACTACTTCTTCTAATGCCTTTTATCTCTTTTTCATATCATTCCTCAGATTCAAATATTCTTAATCCATAGTTAACATTTTTTTTCTCTCTCTCATACTTGAGTTTGGTAATTTGTTTTCAGATAAATTGTCAAGGAATTGAATCAATTTTAATCCATTTCGGTCAAAGCTATTTCGACCTTAAACATTAGCCCCTTTATGTCCGGCATGCATGACTTTAAACTGCCCACAAAAGACAAAGGAACTCTGAATAAAAGTCAAGTTCCAGCATACTTGCGCACTACCTTCTGTGCACTGAAGACTTGGAAACCACCTTTTCCTTTGGATGTCTTTGATTTCCTCAGAGTCAAATCCTCATTTCTCTCCGGATCCAACTCTGAGGGGGGACATTTGTTGACACTCCTTTTGTCACAGAATCTAAAGATCGGAAAAGGGGAATTTCTAAGCTCAAAGTGATTCATCCTTTGAAGAAAAATCAAAAATCGAAAAAGGGATGAACAAGGAGAACATTGCCCATAGGTCGCGCAAGTTCCCTCATGGCCGCGCAAGTACACTTGCGCGCCGCTTAGTGGTCGTGAAAGTCTACTTGCGTGGCGCCTTCTGGTCGTGCAAGTGACTTGCGCGGCCTAATTGATAACCGTCCGGTAACCGCATAGGGTCTTCTCCTGCCTATAAATAGACCCTGTGGGCCCCCCATTCGAGAGGATTTTTTTTTCTAGAAACCCGGATTGAAGCTCCCGACGCCCAAGTCTCTTCTCAAAGCTTCCGGAACACTTCTAAGGTAATTTCTTACCTAGAAAGGAAGATCTAAAGAGAAGAAGGAAGGCCTAAGTGTTGAAACTCATCAAACACTCGTGCGCCGATTTATTTCCTTCAATATAACTTGCGCGTCCCTTTTCTGGAAGAACCTCAAGAGGATTCTAAAAGGTTTAAAAAAGAGTCGCTCAAATATTTCAATGCTGGATGAAAATCGCGCAAGTACACCATGTGTCGCGCAGGTATACCTGCGCGACCAAAACATGCACGCCCACGGAAGACTTGCGCGCCTTTCAAGACTTGCGCGCCCCTACCTTTTTGGGTGCCCATCTTTCCCATTTTACCCCTCTTAAGCCATTACACCTTTCCTTTTCAAGATTCAGTCTTCAAGAAACTCTTCAAAGCCATTTATGGCATGATTTCTTGATTTGACTTCCTTATCTGAAAGGAATTCTATGGAATATCTCTCAAAACCTAGTGATTTAAATATCCTTATGTCACTAAATATAGAGAGTTCATTCATTCAACCTCATCCTTTAAGATGAGAGAATCCTTAACTTGGGCATCCTCCTTAGGAGTAAGCCCCAATCATAATCCTTTAACTTGGGCATCCTCCTCAGGAGTAAGCCCCAATTTCAAATCTGGGCATCCTTCTTTAGGAGTAAGCCCCAAAATTCTTAAAGTTCCCAAACTTGGACATCCTCCTCAGGAGTAAGTCCCAACCTCAAATATGGGCATCCTCCTCAGGAATAAGCCCCAAACCTTAATCCCAAACTTGGGTCTCCTTTTTAGGAATAAGACTCAGTCATAACCTTGGGCTTCCTTTTCAGGAGTAAGCCCCAAGTCCCCTAACCTGGGTCTCCCTTTTAGGAATAAGACTCAGTCATAACCTGGGCCTCCTTTTTTAGGAGTAAGTCCCAGTCATAATCTTGGGTTTCCTTTTCAGGAGTAAACCCCAAGCCCCCTTAAATTTCTCTTAACCAGTCCTAATTTACCCTTGATTTGGGTTTCCTTTTCAGGAGTAAAACCCAATCATAAGTCCCCTCCTAACTTGGGCATCCTCCTTAAGAGTAAGCCCCAAGATTAGAGTATTCAAATCTCCATAAAGCACATATACCTTTATGGACCCTGTTCCTGGATTTTCTCCCTAAAAGTGAATCCTAAACCTTCATCTATCTGGGCAGTCATACATACCTAAGCCCCAAAAAATTTCTTATGATTGCATCTTTTATGGCACAATTGTCTAATTTTTACCAATACCTCTTGTTTCTCACACCGAGCATGACTCACGTGAGCTTAGAGTTTAAAAGTAATTATGACATTCTTCTTTGAGCCATCAATCATAAACATCATACTCCATTACTCGAACTACGTGGGTTCTGATTCCTTTTCCAAAACAAAGGATACTTAGGTAGCCCATTTATGGGTTCGATACCAACTTCGAAATAATCCCTGTCCTTCTGAATGACGATAAACTTCAAGTGCCCCACTGAGTGGCTTTAAAACCAGCCTGGTCATCATAATGACCAAGAGACTTTTATATAAATGTTTTTAAGGATACCATTGACCAAGAATCTCTAAACAGATATAGATGATTCTCTATTGATGAAGAACCTCGAATACATATAAAAGATTCTCTATATTTCTTGCATATTTAATCATTGATTGTTAAAACTAAAGGAAAGCACATTTTATACTTGGTAATGTAATAAGGATTCACGAACATAACTTAAATCTATAAAGAGAGTCCTGGAGTAGACAATAATTCCCCTCAAAAAGGTGTGATGAGTCCGACCTCCCATCCTCTCGACCAATGCAAATTCCTAAGCCTCATCAGTCCACAAGCTAATGAGCGCCTACCTTTGGAAAGTGGGTCCAAACGGATGTGGAATCATTGGATGTTTCTGGTTCTACGAACAAACCCGCTAGAAACTGATCAGAACGTTTGAATCTCCCATCCAGGAGGTCATCCCCGAAATCCATGCGAAACAATCATAGTGGCAGGTTGGTCTCACGATAGAAGGTTGATCTCATCATAGAAATCACGGTAGCAGGTTGGTATCATAGTAGTAGGTTGGAACATAGTGGAAGATAGTCTCACAGACATTGGTTAGTCTCATGGTAGCAAGATAACTCATTCTAGTTGGTGGTCTCATGGTAGCAGGTTGGTCTCATGGATGTATGTTGGTCTCATGGTAGTAGGTGGGTCTCATAGTAGCAGGTTTGTCTCACAGTAGTAGTCATGATATTTGGTTTGTATCATGGTAGCTATTTGGTCTCATGGGAGTAGGATTATCTGATTGTATTATTCATAGTATCAGGTTCGTCTCATGGTAGTAGTATTGTTCACGGTAGTATGTTAGTCTCACGATAGAAGGTTGGTCTCATAATAACAGGTTTGTCTCATGGTTGTAGTTATAGTAGCAGGTTGGTTCATAGTAGTAAGTTAGTCTCACATTAGTTTCCATAATATCATGTTGATCTCACAATATCATGTTAGTTCATGATAGAAGGTTTTTCTCTAGGTAGTACTCATGGTTGTGGGTCGGTCTCATTGTAATAGGTTAGTCTCACAGTCTAAATTTTCAATTTTTTTAGTTTTCCCAGATTTTCATAAATATGAATTTTTATAATAAATATGTTTTTAAATACTTCAAAAAAAAAATAAGGTCTATTTCAAAGATTATATTCATAAAAAAGTTTTCTTATAAATATAAAGCTTTTAATATGACTCTTCCATTTGAATTAATTTATATCCACATTAATTATTAATTAATATATGACCTATTGAAAATCCTGATGGTCTCAAGTCCTTAACTCTAAAATGAATATCATTCCATCGTTCAAAAATATTATTTATTTAATTAATTTAGAATTAAATATCATTTTATTCTTGAACCTTGAATACTTTTCTTCCTCTACCAAGATCCACCCCGTTCATGTTTCTAGTCATGTTTAATAGTTGGGTTCATGCTTTGTTTTCTACAGCATGTTTTCTCATTTGAGATGGATCTTGATTCTATTTTATTTTTATCCTCATATATAAAAGTTAAATTATTTTAAATCTCTTATCTTTGGTACATTAATACAACAAAAACATAATCTTTAATTTCCCATATTTTCATTACAACATGTTTGGAAGATTCCTAGAATGGTCGGGGATTAATTTCTTCTCTTATTTTATGTGAAACCATAATGTTACAATGATTTATCCCTTTTGTGATGGTGAAATTAAAATTAATAAATATTTAACAATATTAGAAGATGTATCTTGGTTTTTTATAGATATCACATTAGTCTTCCACCGTGATAATATTTTGTATCTTTTTTTCTAGATAGTGTTATATCTATGTTTATGCTATGTTATAACATGTTATTTTTGTATGGAAATTGATAAAGAAAAAAAATCATGCAATGATTTTCAGAAAAATAATAGATTCATGTTAATCTATTTAAATATGGTTTTTCTTGTTAGATAAATAGTAATTGGGATTGTTAAACTATTTAAAGATAATAAGGATTATTCACTAAATAATAAAGAGAAATGTTAATTGAAATAGTTATTCCTTATAGTTTTATGAGACTAAAATTTATGCTTGAATCAGGTATAAATAAAAAATATCTATTGAATTCCTATGAAATAGGATTCCTTTGGTTGTAACTTAAGATAAATGAATATGTTAATACAAAATGATAATGAATTGGTTATTTATAAAGATAAATTTTTAGGGATGAGTGAGCTCATTTTCTGGTAAAGATTGAATGCCTTGGTTTTATGTCCAAGTACCATTGTTTAAAGTCTGTTATTTGATTTTTTATTTTATTTTATCTAGATGTGAGTCTTTTTATGTGACATGGTGTACACTTGGGATGGTTGATGGTTTAGATATATATGGATGGTGAGGCTCAAATTTATGGTAGTAGTTGGCACATATAGCGGTGTGATTCATGATGATATGTATGGTGATGTCGGGGATGAAATTGAGACTAATTGAATGGGTTGAATATGGGATTCCCATTTTTTTTATAGAAATCATAGACACTTTCTTGATAATTAATGTTATTTAAATCCTGATGGGATGGTTTTTATGTTTAGGTATTCTATTCCCCGTTGGATGAGGTAGCTATTTGTGCGAGACTTTTGCATCGATTTCGTGGTATAATTGTAAGATCCACAGAATACGTAATATTATTAAATTATAATGAATAATAAATTTTTAACCCATGATGTTGGTATTTTAATGTAATGTTAAATGATAATTCTTGAAGAACTATAGAACTATTGGTCTATGTTTGTAGGGCATGGAAACTTGTTGGAGATTATGTAAATGTAAATATTTAATGTAATGTGGAATGTTTAACATAAATAAATAATGTAATTTATTATTGAATGTTTATGTTCTTATAAAATATCTATTCCTTAGTGGTGGCATCCAAGTGTTACAGTGATGATAGGTATAATTGATCCCAAGAATATGTTGATGCTCATAGTGTGGTTATAATCTCCCTCCCTCTCTCTCTCTATATATATATATATCCCATATTTTATGTGTTTTCCTATGATACCCCACCCATTTAGGTAGGGAAACTGACACTCAGTGGACTATGGGAGGGTGTTTTCCCCAACATTTAGGTTAACAAGGAACAAATAAATAACTACCCATTATTTCCCTGCTCTCTTATCATAGTAATATTATGTGTTGGTATAAAAGGCTGATATATTTACCATATATGTGTGTAGAGGTATTTAATGTCTCATGGATATTTCACAAACATGTATCTCAAGATATATCATCCTATGAATTGTTATTTGTATGATATGTATGAGTTGTGTTTGATTGAGGTATAATACACAACATACTTGATGTGGTGCCTCCCAAAAACTACATGGTCACTATCTCGAGATGTTGATGGGGTAATGAGATGATGTGAATCATGGGGTGAATGGTACATTATTTTGAGATAATGTGTTGCATTAGGTGCATGGTATGATACAAGTAGACCATGTGACTTTAGACCATCTTTCTTTTAGAGATAGATAAAATAGGACGTTCATCATTGGGGAGGAGATGAAAACCAATATAGAAGTGGTAGAAGGGTAACTTCATTGATATTTTTTGGATATTATATTAGTCTTGTTTGAAATACATAATTAGAGAGACATGGTGATATTGGTAACATAGTATACCTGTTTAGGACATGATCGAGATTCACCTTTTTATTCATCGGGATTTAGTGTGATTTCTTGTTCTTTACACATTAGGATCTGGGGAGAATACTACAAAGTATACATATTATGTTCATCCTATGTATATATAGGCCATTTTTAGTATTTCAAGAGATGGTTACTGATTAGGCTAGATATTACTAGCTCATAGTGTAGTTTTGGAGCTGTTTGTAATTCTAGGTCGCTTCATGGGATTTCACATATGGTACTTGTAGTTTACCTTGTAGTTGTTTTAGTCTATATGAAATTACATGAATGTATTTGGTATATTTTTATATATTGATTAAGAGTTTTATGATGGTTTTATCATATATACATATCCTTGTTTTTTTCGTAGGGTGTACTGCCTTCCATTTTTGTGTAATAAAAAACCCCCTCAGTACTTGTCACTAACTGGTGGCCTATTTGAGGTGGGATTTGAGCATCATTATCTCCCTTATATCACTATCATTTAAGGAGGGTTACCTATGTAAGGAGGGGTTCATGACCAAGTGGTATCAATGTTTTATGATTAGAGATAGAATGGAGTCTGTAGGTAGGCATTTGATGAGGATTTCATCTGTTGGTAGATTAAAAATTCCATCTAAACACTATAGTAGATGTAGAATAGGGAGAACAACTAAGAAATAAGTATTTAGCTCCCCTGTGGTCTAGTTTGAGGAACTCTATGTTTACCAAAATGGCTAAGAGATGTGTTATTGGTTGTAGGGTAGATAAATTGGTATGTATAATGCATCATTCTTTTCTTCACCTTTGTTTAAAATGGGTAGAACATGTGATTAGGTATAACCATAAATAATTAATTAACCATAAATATTCCATATTATAGTTTTATAAGTCTCTAACCTTTTTTTAATTTTTAGTTACAGATCTAGGTCAACAAATTTTCCATGTTCATGCAGATGATGTTCAGAAGGACATGCCAAGAGATCACCCTAGAGTAGTGGTCAATGAAAAAGACACTTATAGGATGACACATTGAGAGTTTTATTTCTAATGCCATCAGAACTATGAGGTATCCATATTAGTCTCAGGTATAGATGACTGGTTGAAGTTGGTGGAGATAGCCTTCAGTTCAATATATGCTCAGAAGGATAAATGTGTTTCATTAGTGGTGATGATACATCATGGGTCATCTATTCATTGGTGGTTATTATTACTCAAGGATCGTGAGTAGTTGAAAATCTCAAGGGATATATCTTGAGACTTGTTTCAACCTAATTTTATTTATTTGACAATTATATAATCAATAACCAAGATCTCCTTACCCTTTGATAGGGGAGTTGTTGTGTGTGTGAGCATGTGTTCTATTTTAGGACCCTTCTTTAACATGCTTCAGACCAATTATTAGATAAGGAGGCTAAGGTGATCCATTTTGAGGAGGCTTTATATCTGTAGATCTAGTTATATGTTACACCATTTATGCTACCAAAATATCTCGAATTAGTGGAGAGAGAATCATTTTTTGAGAGAACATTGTCCAAGATGATATCATTATGATAGGGGAGTCATCTGTATTCCCCAAATTGCATATCTATGGTCCATGGTTCATTGTTTCTTAGATAGAGTAGTTTTTAGATGGATGGAAGAAGGTCTGATCCCACTTCAAATCATTTATTTTGGGCTTAAAATTATTAGGATCCTATGAAGGGATCAATTGAATTTTTTTCTTGTAGAGGGTGTGGTCATCACCGATGATAGTTCTCGGCCTTTCTAATCATGTAGCATGTGATAAATGTTCCAATTTAGGTTCTACAGTTGTGGTAGTTCTAGTTAAGGAAATAGAAGTATGGTGATCTATATCTTGATCACTAGAGGGTAGAAAGAAAGGAATAATACATCCCCATTATTCTCCTCATCCTCATAGAGTAGAGTGTATCCTTGGAGGTTTTCATCATTAAGGACTAATAGGTTATTTCTTAGGTTGTTCCATGTTTCATGCTTTGGAGTTTCTAGTTGTAGGTGAGACACATGTCATTCTAGGTACCCTTTTATTGTTTTCTACTTGGGTGTATTTTTTTTTATTCAAGAGATACACACACCTTCATATCACTTTTCCTAGACTATTATTTGGGACTTGAGGTGTAGAGGCTTATAGTTTCTTTGGTGTTGACTACACTAGTTGATGGTTAAGCTTATATGTATGAACTATTAAGTGGATGTGAGCTAGTGTTGGGACACAAATACTCTTGAGGAAACTTCTTATGTTTATTGATACAGTCATATGAATAATCCATGTTATGTATTAGTTGTATTCAGAGTAGTATACTGTGGATTGCTTCAAGAGATAGACTGTGTTCTATGATATTGATAGAGAGTAACATGTTAATTGGAAATCATGAACCATGAAATGGTTAGTGGAATGATTTAAAGTAGTCTTCATGTTTGATTAGGTGTTGATATCATAAAATGTATATCTAATATTGTTTCAGAAGGTTGTGTAAGAGTACCCTAATGAATTTATTGAGGAGTTTATGGCATTACCCCCTTAGTTGGAGATCTAGTTTAGGATATAGCTACAATAAAGTTCTTATTCGATCTTTATTTATCTATATAGGTTGATTCCTTTTGAGTTTTGGTATTTGAGGGTATTTATCAGTGATTTTTTCAATGAGGTTTTGTTCATTCGAGCATGGAACATTTGGGTTAACTGATTCTATTTTTAAAGAAGGTTGATGAAAATATACATTTTTGTATTGATAATCATCACTTGAATTAGGTGATAGTGAAGAATCACTACCCTATTATATGGATTTATGACTTATTAAATAAATTGAAGGAATCTATATGGTTCTCTAACATTGATGTGCTTCTGGGATAGCATCACATGTGGGTAAAGTATGAGGATATTATGAGGAATTATTTCTAATGTCATTATGGTCATTTTGAGTTTATTTTGATGCCATTAATTGTGATGAATGATCTATCTATGTTCATGGATTTCATGAACATAATTTTATGAGAGTTCCTAGATTGGTTTGCAGTGGTTTTCATTGACAATATCCATATGCACTCTATATATGAGGAGGATAACACAAATCATCCGTGGGTTTTTTTGGGATTTCTTTATCATAAAGAGCTCTTTCGAATGCTATAAAAGTGTAACTTCTAGTATTTTGAATTTATTTTCATGATTCATGTCATGTTCCAGTGTGGTGTAGCCATGGATCCCTTGAAGATTGAGGCGGTTGTTTTTTTGGAATCCCCCAAGACTATTATAGAGTTCTAAAGTTTCATTTTTATTATAGGATACTATTAGAGGATCAAACACAAATTATCTCATATTACAACTCATATTTCATCCTTAAATAGAAAACATTTGGAATTATTATGGACTTAAAAATGTTAGGTAGATTTTGATTATCTGAAGGGGAATCTAGTCAGCACTCCTATTCTCAATTTTTAAGATGGAATTCGGATTGAGTTTTCATGTGGCACTTTGAATCTTAAATTGTGTAGTATATTGATCTAGTGGAAGGAATATTTTTCTTATGGGTATCAGTAGTTATTCCCTCATGAACCTAACTATGAACCCATCATTATGTGTTGGAAGTAGTTATGTTTTCTTTGATGTTTTGATGACAACACCTCAACAATAAACACTTTATGGTTTTCAAAAATTAGAAAAGAATGAGGGTTATCTTCTCCTAGTATGAATTCAACATGAAACAATGAATTTGGATGAAATTATTGAAGGATCTTGAATTTTAGATTATAAATACACAATTAAAGGGTAATTTTACATATTAAACACTAAGAATAAAGTCACGCAGTGATATTGTTTGTGATTATAGAGATTCATGGATAACATTGAAGATATCTCAGTGATTCATCTTGATATTGGAGAGGTTAGTGGAATTGGATTTCTTTTTCATATGATTATGAAGAAATATTTAGTGTAGCAGGTTTAGGAGTCCCAAATGGGAGATTTTGAGGTGGAGGTCTGGAGAGATCAATTTATCTTTGGTGATTCACTTGATGGTTGGTTTGAGGATGATCAACACTATTTAATATTCCATGGAAGACATTTTATTCCTTCGATGATGCATGAGGTGGTTCTCCATGAGTTCCAAAGTTAACACACTATGGTATATCATATCATGATAAATATATACCATACTCTAAGAGATATTTTTTAGACTACGTTGAATTGTTCAATTTTAGATTTTATGTCTTGATGTTTGGTCTACCAAAAGGTGAAGTCTAAAAACCGTTTTCCCAATGGTTTTATCTAATAATTAAATGTTCTTAAGTTGATGTGGGAGGAAATTTCAATGGTCTTCATCAACATTTTACCTCAATATCTAGGATACTATGATACTATATGGATTATAGTGAACTAATTGAATGATTTTGATCACTTTTCAGTGATCATGGAGTCGATCTCTATGGAGGGTTTTTCAATGATGTAACTAGAGGTGGTAGCGAGGCTCCTTAGTGTCATGTGGAAAATTATCTCTAATTATGATCCTATTTTTAACTCCTGGGTGTGGAGAGGTATTAAACATGATTTTGGAATTTAGTTTTTACTTTGAAATTTTTTCATTTGTAGATAAACAACGAGACAGATTGAACAATCCAGACTCTTGAAGACATGTTGGAAACTTATGAACAGGATTTCAGAGGATTTTGAATGAGGTAACATCCATTTGTTGATTTTCATTAGAATAATATATTTCCCTCCAACTTTGGAATGACATCATTTTAAGCTTTGTATGACTGACCAATCTGTTCACTATTGTGTCTGATTGGGGTAAAAGATTCTTCAACTCTCTAGATGAAACTAGTATAGTTCAAGGAAGAGATGGTTAGGTTGATTCACATGACACTAATGTTAGTGTAAGATCATCTAAATTCATATTCCTAACATATGTGTATACCTATAGAGTTTAATGTTGGATATCATATGTTCTTAAAGGTGAATCCTCAATCATGGGTAGTGAAGGTTTTTACATGGTAGTAAGCTTTCTCCCTAGTTTTTTGGACATTTTGTAGTGTTTCCTCATGATAGATCTGAAACATATATAATAGAACATACATTGGATATGATCTAGATTCATGATGTATTCCATGTATTATAGCTTCACCACTATATTCAAGATGATTATCACATCATAAATTGTGGAAAGAACAAAATTGGATAGGATATGAATATTTAGGAGTGTCCTTTGGATACATTGGACCACCAGGAGAAGGTGTTGTGCATTAAAGTTATCCCTTTGGTTCATGTCCTTTGGTGGAATAATGGTGTATAGGAGAGTAAATGAGAATGTGATTCATATATGCGAACATGGTATCCTAATTTTTTTTTTGATTTTAACTCTTTTATTGTATGATGTTTACCTTTTTCAATATTATGAGATGGATCCCAATTCCTTTATTCCTTATTTATGGTTTTTCCTCTCATTGAGAGGTATCTCCCCTTGTGAGATGGTTTCATGAGTTGGTGCCTTTTTTATTTAAGTGGGATGGTTGTCCTCTAGTGATGGTAAGATATAATCATTCCTTGTTTGATGATGTAACCTAGTTATA
Organism: Viscum album; assembly: GCA_963277665.1. Classification (NCBI taxonomy): domain Eukaryota; kingdom Viridiplantae; phylum Streptophyta; class Magnoliopsida; order Santalales; family Viscaceae; genus Viscum; species Viscum album. Next base: position 1,455,405,702 of record OY728145.1, read on the forward strand.
TTTTTGTTCCTTCCATGAGTGGTTGTGTTCATTATGTAGTGAGATATCTAATTGGTATCTCTTCGGTCATTTCTTGGACATCATTTTCCATTTCCTTATAATATCAGTTTTAATTTGTGAGGATTATAATTATTTAATAGGCATCTTATTCAATTTCGCAGTTTCTAAAACCATTTACATTATGGTTTCCAAAGTACTCGATGTTTCAAGGGGTGTTTGGGGTCTTCTTTACTTGAAATTCTAAAGTTTAACCTTGGTATCACAGTAGTAGGTTGATCTCATGTTAGTAGGTTGGCTCATGGAAGTAGGTGGTATCATGTTTTTAAGTTAGTATCATAGTATTAGGTTCATCTTATGGTAGATTGTTAACATGGTAGAAGGTTTATCTCATAGTTGTAGTCATGATAGCAGGTTTGTCTCACAGTAGTAGTCACGATGAAAAGTTTGTCTCATGGTCCAGTGTTAAAAAATTCTTAGTTTTGTCCAAAATGTTATAAATATAAATTTTTACCATTCATATGGTTTAAAATACATAAATATGGTAAATTAATGACCTTTAAAAAGTGTACATTTATAACATTATTATACTATGCATTTAATATGGATCTCCCCATGAATTAATTGAGATCCATATTAACTTTTAATTAATGACCGATCAACTGGAAATACTTATGGTCTCATGTAATTAACTCTAAAATAAATATTTTACCATTGTTCAAATCTTTTCTTACTTTTTTTAGTCTGGTTGAACCAATTGTTTGTTTTCAATCATTGAAGAGTCATATTTATCCATTTGGATCCACCATATTTGTGTTTCAATTATTTCTCAATAGATTATTTTACACACTTTTTTCCATATTAGTGATTCACATTTGTGTTAGAATATTATTTATATTTCATTTTTTCTATTTCTATAAAAAATTTAAAGGTTATTAATTCCATTATATTTGTGGAATCATGGAGGTAACATCATTATCTTTATTTCCCCTATTTTTGGTGGAATGTTTATGGGAGATACCTGGAAAGGTAAGGGATTCATTTCTTCTCTTATTTTATATGAAATCATAAAGCTATCACACTTCATCCATTTGGGTGATAACAGAATTAACCTTAGAAAATCTCATACCATATTAAATAATAAATCATGGTTTTAGTTACAGTGATCACATGAGTTTTCCACCATGAAAATGGTTTTCCTATTATATTTTCGAGATAGTGTCCTATATATGTTTATCCTATTCATTATCATGTTGTTATACTTGGAAATTGATAAAGAATTTTTTGGATGAATAATAAAGAAGAATGTTAAACTATTGAAATCTTTTAATGCTTTTCCACTAAATAATAAAGAGTCACATTAATCTAATTAAAGATGTTAATTATTATGGGATTAATAATAAATATTCTTGTTAATTTAAATCATTTATCCTTATAGTTTGATGAAATTGAATGTTATACTTGAATCATGCTTATATAGTTTAAATTTTTCATAGATGATGCCTTAGCTTGTCTGTGGTTATAACTTGTGATTAATAAATTGGTAAATCCATTATAGTAATAAAAAAATTGATTGATAAAGATAAATGTTTGGTGATAAGAAAACATGTTTTCTTATTATGGTTGAATTATAGGATTTCAGTTCCTAATTTCCCTATTTATGTTTTTTTCATGCTACCTTGAGTGTTTTGTTTGGATGTGAACATTGAAATGCTATGTGATGTGAGAATGAGATGGATTATGGTTTGAAATTATATGGGCATAGAGGCCATGGTTTGTGGAAATAGTTGGCAGTTATGATGGTGGGATTAAATTATGGAGGTTTTAGTGAAGGAACAAAGACAAATGGAATGGGTTGAAGATGTGATTTCCCATTGTTGTGTAGAAATATAGGATTCTTACTTGATAATTAAGATGCATTAAATTTTGAAAAGTTGTGTTCTTATTTTTGAATTCCTTTCCCCTTTGTTTGAGGTAGGTGGTTGTGCATGGTTTATGCTTCGCTTTTATGGTATATTTGGGAAATTCAGAGATAACATGAAAATATGGAATGGTAATGAAAAATAAATGTTTAAAACCATGAATTTGGTTGTTTAATATAATTCTTATGACAATTCTCAAGGAACCGTGAAATGGTTAGTTTATTTCTAGAGGAAATGGAAATCAGTTGATGACAATCTTAATGTAAACCTTTAACGTAATGTGAAATTTTTAATGGAATTAAATATTTAATAGTCTTCTTGAATGTTTCTATGATTATAGGATATATAGTCCTTAGCGGTAGAAACTAGATGTCTGAGTGATGATAGATGTAGTTGAGTCTAATAATAATTTTATTTTCATGGCGTGGTTATAAAAAAAATATATTATTTATTTTATATATTTTCATACAATACCCCACCCATTCTGGTATGGCGACTGACACCTAGTGGACCTTGGGAGGGTCTTCCTCCAACATTCACGCCAGTTATGTGACACCCAAAAAAACTAATGGAAGAACCTTTTATTCGATACTGTGTATGACACGTGACTCAAAGAACGTAATGCAATATCCAGATACTTCAAAATATATTTAATATTTAAAATATATCATATATAATTCAATTCATAAACACCAAGATATTTTTTTAAACACAAGATCGACCTTCCCCGATAGCTTGTCTTACTCACAAAAGCGACCTTCCTCGAAAGCTTTCATTATACACAAGACTGAGTTTCACCAAACAATGATATATTATTAAAATATTATTATTTAATATAATAAGATAAAAACTAGCCATTATGAATATTATTAACTAAATTATGAAATTATATCGTTTATATAAAAATTAACGGAATTCATGGGTTACCAATTAATGAGAAATGAAAATTTTAAACAATTGGATATAAAAATAAATATTACTATTTGTATGCTTCTAAATGAGTTTTATATTAATAAACACAATTAATTACAATTATTTAAAGATAATAATAAAATATTACTTTTATATATTCAATCAATTATTTTTATATTTGTAAATTTCTTTTAATATGCATAATATTAGAATAAAACCTATTTTAAACAAAAAAACTAATATTTTTATAATAGAAACTTTACCACCTTTTAATAGTGAACCTATTTTAAAATATAAATTTTTACAATTTAATTGATTTAATATGTCTAAATTATCATATTATTAGAGAGATGAACATAATAATTATGTTAGGGTGAATTTTTGAAATTTTTCTCAGGCATTCCAATTTTTAACAAATAGTTAAAAATATAGAATTTTAGTTCAAAACTTATTTTTCATAAAATTTATTTGTAAGGTAAAATTATAATTTTAATTGTTTTTAATGTTTAATTTTATAATATTTTTATCAATTAATAAAATTTATGTCATTATAATAAATTTTATAAAAACATAGATAACTTTAGGAAATTTTTACTCTAAAACCACGCATTTCCATCTTATCTAAGGGATTAATTTAAATTTAATTTCCACAACTTCTGTGATTAAAATTAATTATAATTATTAAGGTTATATCAAGCTTAATAATGGACTAAACCTTTCACTTAAGGGCCCAAATGACATAGTCACTTGAACAACACCCATGGGCTAGACATAATTTGGCCATTTACCTTACATTAATTAGTTTGGTAGGTTTGGTATGAATTTTTTTAGGTAAGAACATGTGCACACCTAAATTATTTCAAAAAAAGTCCATGTGAGTCCTTTTCCTTCACTATAAATGTCCACCACCTCTCCCACTTCATCACACCTCTCTAACCTCTTAGGTTCTGCCATGATGTATTTTAATACCTTCCAAAAAATCTGTACCTTGACCTATATTCTTTCCTTTGGGTATAAATCTTTCCAAAGAAGCCTTTTTGTACAAACCAAAATTAGTTACTCGATTAAGAGGTAATGTCTTTACTCGAGCTTTATAGTTTCATTTTCATCATCCAATACATATACTCTTCTTATAATATGATTAAATAAAAACACCAATATACTCAACATACTAGTCTATTTTTATGTTAATATTCTGACCTACACAAACACACACCTCCATTTAATGGGTATCGAACATTATGTTTCTGTGTATGGTGAACTACGACCTCATGAAATGATGAATGTTCAATTTATCCCTACCACATCTCAAGGTGGCTATAATGATGGAAACTATATTTAAATATGATATATATTATATTTATGATATCTCTATGATTCTATAATTTTTATTTAGAACATACCTTTATGCTTTCCAAGTTGATTGAATATGATAATTTCGCTTGAGGATGTGTGGACTATCACCCCACAAATCATTATGACTCATTCATCTCATACATGAAATGTAAAAATTATTGTTTTAATAAAAATATATATCATATATATAATACTATAATTATAATATACATACGTATCATTTATTTTTAATTCATTTAATACAACAAATAAATGAAAGTAGCATTCAAGCATAATTATTGCCTACCATCTCTATGAACGGTGCACTTCATTTATAAAAGAAAAATATTATGAACTTTTATAAATAAATATGTACTGAATATATAAGATAATTTATTCAGGTTTTACATTATGTAGATAAATAAATCCTGATCTAATTAATAGTAACAACAAATCACAAGTGAAAATATACTTGAGAAAACTTGTCAATTAACACCAGAAATTGTCAAAACAATGAAAGATTATTAACAAATAGGTAACAATATATTATAAGAAATTAATATATGATATTATAAAAATGAAAAAGGTTCTGAAACAAGTATAAATTTAACATATGTTTATTGTACAATATGTTAAAGTATGTTCACCCAAACAGAAACACAAGATAAGGGATTTCATCCTTATTTACATTTCATTGAGAGTTATTTGTTGTCATACTCCTAGTTTATTTTATATGGTGTATATACATCCATTTCAAATGATATATCATGAATCTATATACTATAATTATATTTTAAACTTTCATATAATGTTATTACTTCATTATAATTATGTTTTAAAATATTTCAAAGTGGCATGGGACACTTTGGGATGTTTAAAGATTATTTTCTTCAATAATAACTTTAATGATATTTCAATGGTATTTCCATTAGAGGAAATTATATAACAATTTTTCAATAAAACCTTTAATTATTCTCTATAAATTCATGACCATGTTAAATTATTAGTAACAATCATGAATTATTTGGTACTCAAAATGTTTAAGAATTTTTCTTCTTTAGAAAACATGAATTTTTTTATCCCTTTAGTCAGAGAACCTATTTTATTCTAAAAACCATGTTTTATTAAAATAGTTTCAAAAATGTTCTTAAAATAATTCAGAAAATAAATTTTTACCCTTAATTTTATATTATCAATATATTCAAAGGAATATTCTTTTCTCTTTCCAAATGAGGCATTTTCTAACCTTTTTCAATACAAAAATAGTATTCTTTTTACCTCATTCGACATGGACATATTTATCTGTAGTAATTTCTTTGAATACTCCTTTTCAAGTTTAAATGATTCAAAAGTTATTTTCAAATAAAAATATATTCAAAATCTTTTTCAAAAGAAAATGGAATTTTCCTCAAAAATATTTTTAAAATCTGTTCTTTTTTTTCATCAGTGACAACAACCCTCTATTCTACACCACTTGGGATTTTTTGTGTTGATTCAATTATTATTAATTATATAGACGGTTTATTATTTATTTTATCCAAGGATAATATTCACATTAACTTTTGTGATTTCTTTTTTTATCCCCTAGAAATATTTAATCTCCTATGATCATTGAAAAATTAATTTCCCTGAAAATGCCCATTACATTTATCATGAATATTACTATTACCTAAACCATATTCCATTTTATATATTGTTTATACTTTTACATTTATATGATTATTTGAAAAATAATGATAAATCTATATACTGTATTCAATAGTTATATTTGATAAGGAATATTGTTTATTTGATATGAGGAATGATTAGGATATACAATACACAGGTTTAGGACCAGTTAATTAAATCCCTCAATGCGTCGATAGTCTCATGGGGCGAATTAGATGCACAAATTAGTGTAGGTAAACTATCTATTGATGGTATTGGATTCATATAACAGGGGAATCATGTCATCTAATAATCATTATATAGACCCCATTTAGTTTTAGTTAGTATTCGTCCATGAGATATTGCGTCAACTATCTATGGATACATTTCACTTTTAGTTCATTGATTTAATGTCATGTATTTTAGTTTCTTACCTTTCTATATTTATTTTCCATTATCTAGTTATTTGAATGTAATATATTTACAGTTATTATCATTCCATGTTTTGTATTACTTATATTCAATTTATTTATTAAATGTCATGTCTATTTAGTTATTTACCTTTCCATATAGACTATTCTAATTTATTCACTATTTCTTCAACTATAATTTTCCTTATTGAGAATTTGAGTTCACCCATATTATTTTTCCTCCCCCATGAATCTAATAATATTACTATGATATTTTTTTAGGAATTTACTAGATGGATTAGAGTTTTCCTCGATGATGTTTATTTATTTGTTTAGATGAAAAAATATGTTGTAATTAATGTAATGATTTGCAATACAATACTCATTTATATATCTAGTTTACCAATACTTCTAAACTTTTCAGTCCTTTTGGTATTCATTCCATTTAATCATGAAAATGTAATTGATTTCCGACATCATCTCTAAGATATCTGGGTCTGGGTAACAATAGTTCATATCAAAGGAAGTTTAGTAGCAATATTGGGAACTAGATTTTGGAAAACCTAAATTAAATAACATAACCCTAAGGTAGAATTTCAGAATATGTATAGATTAAAACCATAGATTTTTTTTAAAGTATATATTTTTTTGTGTCTTACTTGAATTGAATCCATGTATAGATACTATAAGCTGACGTGGTTCTACAATAGATGTACCTAGGAGTAAAAAATCCTACAAGGTTTTTTGGGCCTAACTCGGGGTAACCTAGTACACGAAAATGGGCCTTACATTACACCTGGTTTGAAACTCCCATGGGATATACATAGGAAAGTAGAATTTTTTTACAAATCATTATAAAGGATTTAGATACATAATAAGAAACCTAGGTGACACCTAAGGTGTTTTTTTATTGAAGATAAGGTTTCATGATTTAGAAATAATAGAAATGATATTATGGATAAACTCTATACCAAGGAAGGAACTATTTTGAAATAAAATAGATTAATTATTCATGTATTGAGGTTTTATTTAAATCATTTGTTAAAATGACATTTAGTGATTAACATATTTTCAAGGATTTCCATCATATTTGTTTTGGAAAGTATAGTAATATGGTTTCTGAAAAGGAAAACCTATATGCTAGGTGATAACCAATCATGTTTGGAAAGTCCATGGGACTTGAAACCATGAACGAATGATAATAAGGGTTGCGCACACACCATTTACAAACACAATTTCCATGTTAATATTTTATTATTTTCAGTAAAACAATTTGATGAATAAATGTTAAGGACGTACCAGGAGTATCAATTTTGAGGATTAGGAATTAATATATTAACTATATCAGTTTTGGAATATAGTTAATGAAAAATATTTAGAATTTTCACTCTTACGATCCTTTAAGAGTTTATTTTAGTGCTTAGGGTATACCAAAAATCATTATTGGTAATTAATTTTTGAGAGTAAATGGGTGAATTACAACTTTGACCAAAGAACAACAAAAAGTTAGGATTGTTTATATAAAGACCCGGAAATTTCAAGGAATTTTTTTTTATTAATTGTCTTTGGAATTTTACAAGAATGCAGTTTCTGACGGTGCCTGATTCCGAGGCCCAGTGTGCCCAGAATCAATTTCTGAAGTTTGGCTCGGGTATGTTCAGTGAACGAATGAGCGGGAATTCCTATCTTTTGAACTGGTGCTCGGAATCGAATTCTGAGGGCACCGATGGAATCACAGCGCTGATTTTTTCTTAGAAACACCTCTTTTGGAGTTGTGTTTGCTCGGTTGTGCTTTTTAATTTTTTGGGGTTTACGTTAAGAAATAAATTAAAGTTGTATGAAAATTTTATTTCATTTCACTTAAAGCCTCTTAAAGACCACTTTAAGCTACTTAAGCTGGGTTGTAGCGGATAGGGTGCAATTCAAAATATCCTACCCACTTGGTAGGATATTTGTGAGGTGGGACCCACACGAGCCCCACCGTTTATTTTCATCTTAAGTAACGCACCCGCACCCCCTATTAAACGAAGTCAACCGATGCGTTTCCTTAATTTCATAAAGCCCTTATTTAATTGGGCAGTTAAGTTTTACAATTAATTCTTTGAAATTAATTGTGAGGGTTACGTCGTTTGAATTTTGAAATCATTGGTGGAAAGCAATAAAATAAGGCCTTAGCCTCATTTTATTTTTGGGTTGGGAAGCGTTGCGTTGAGTTTTCCTCTCCTCCTCCTCCTTCGCGAAGAACGCGAAGAACGCGCCACCTCTGACGAAGAACGCTCATTTTCCTTCCACAGAATTTTTCCCCTTCCGCGGCGAGACTCTTCAATGGATCTTCTTCTTCCCCTTCATCGTCAACAGATCGACGAACAAGCTCAGAAGCGGAATCGTGTAGCGAGCGACGACGGCTTCTCCTTCCCTCGAGTCAGACGAACGCCGACGTCCCCCTTCGACGTCGTCATCCTCGCGACGCCATACCACGACGAACCTCGAACGACGATGCCTCCTTCTGATCGGCTTATACCCAAGGTAGGGGTTCGACTATTTTAAGTTGGTGATTCTTTCCTTCGAATGTGAAAGATAAATCTGTCGGCCATGTTCCAATATTTATTTAAATTAAAAATTGTGAAGGTTAAATGTTTTATGCCAATTGCTATCGAAATAACGAGAGAGAATCGGTCCGCACAAACACAGCCGATACCCCTCCCCCTTTGCTTTTCTTTGGTTTTGATTAGCGTAGACGGTATTTCATCATTGCACCGCGCTTGAGCGAAAGGAGACGCGAACGATGCGGGCCACGACGAATAAACGCGACGCCGTCGCGCCGCGTCGAGGGTATGAACGAGGCCGCGACCGGAGTCGGGCCACGTCGGAAGGACGCGGCGTCGTCACGCCGCGCCGGACGAATTTGCATCCATCCTGGAAGTGGCGGCCGGAACCTCGGCCACCGGCGCCGGAAGGCATGGGACCGCGGGGTCCCGTGGCAAGAAACTGGCCGGCCCTGCGCTGGCTGGCCGTTATAGGGGAAAAGCCGGGGGGGGGGTTACACCCCCCGGGTTGCATATGGCGCGGCCCCTTAAAGGGGGCCGCCGTTTTAATTTATGAGGGATGGAGCCCCTCCCTTAGGCACGCTCGCGCGGCACACTGGCCGCGCTGGCCGCGCCGCCGGCCGGGCCGGACTTCCGGACTGGGCCGGGTCGTCGGGCCGGGTCGCCGCCCAGGTCGGGTTGACCCGGTTTGGCCGCCCCAGGGGGTACTGGGTTGGGCCGGGCCGGGCCCAGACCCCCTATTTTCAGACTGAGTTGGTTCAAACGACCATATCATGGGCTACGGACCTCCGACTGACGCACCGTTAGTTTCTTAGCGATCCTTGGAACGAGACGGTCGTTTCAGTATATCGCACTCAAGGTTTCGGATTACTTTGTGTTCGGCCGAGTTGGTTCATACACGAAACCAACCGGGCCCTCGAAGCAGAAACACTCATATCTTGAGCTTCAGATGTCCGATTGACGTGTCGTCGACTTTGTTGAGTTTCTCTTTGTGAGACAGAACTTCTGGAATACTTAGGCCGAGATTTGGTTGCTGTTGGATAGTGGCCGGGTTGGATTGTACCCGAAATCCAACCGGGCCATTGGAATGGAAAAGCTGATATCATTCAGACCAGACGCCCGTTTGACGAACCGTCAGCTGCGTTGGTGATCATGTTGAGAAACAATACCTATGAGTATCCCCTATGAGTGTTCGGGGTATAGTTGAGTTACGGCCAGATTGGTTCGCACATGAAACCAACCGGGCCCCTGGGACGAAAAGGCTAATAACTCACAGACCGGTCGTCCGATTGACGCGCCGTCTGTTGCGTTGAGACCCCTATGACGAGGTGGTCCTTTGAGATACTTCTTCGTGGGGCTTTGAGATACTTGGAGTTTTGACCAGTAGCTCGTGGAGCGGACCCTCCCGGAGACGAGCGTGCATAGTACGGAGACCGTGTAGCCGGCTAAAACCTGACGACCACTTGACCGACTCAACTTGGAGTGAGTCGACTAGCCCAGTGGACAGAGCGCCCGATATTTGGCGACAGACCCACGGCGGACGGAGCGCCCGATAGTTGGCTGCAGACCCGTGGTACTCGACAGGAGGAGTACCTCTGTAGGCTATTAGAGGAAGCTCCTGATATTTGGCGACAGACCCTCAGCGGACGGAGCGCCCAATAGTTGGCCGCAGACCCACGATACTCGACAGGAGGAGTACCTCAGCAGTATTAGGTTAGTGAGCAGTACCTCGGAGTCGTGACAGGACCACTGTACACTCTAGAGACGGGGATCTTCAGCAGTTACATTTTTGATAACAAAAATCCTGGTTTGAGCTGAGACTTTTGACCTTTGTTTTTACCTCATGATTGAGATGGGTCACTTGATAACTTAGGTATATGTATGGGCATATACCTGGGTAGTGTTTATCCATTGATTCCATGATCCTTGTGTTTCCTCATGATTGAGACGGGTTGCTTGATAACTTAGGTATATGTATGGGCATATACCTAAGTAGAGGTTATCTGTTGAGATCTTCTTTGTGGTTATACTTGTTGGTTTTAGTGATACCTTGAGGGTCTCGGGGTCCCTACTGAGTATAGTTATACTCACCCATGAACGGGCTATGCCCGCACCTCGTTGTGTTGGTTGCAGACAACGGGCAGTGTTGACAGAGGCCGAGTGTTCGAGGACTGGACGGTACCCAGAGGTGGACTACATAACGAGCCAGTACCCGGAGGTGGACTACACGATGATTCAGTATCTGGAGGAGGACTTCACGGAGAGACGACACACGGAGGAGGTTGATGGGCGAGAGCGTTGAGGAGGCTATCTGTACCTACCCTTCAGGTAGGGTCCGTGGCGGACGATCCAGGAGCTGCGCTATCTGTACCTACCCTTCAGGTAGGATCCGAGGAGGACGACCCAGGACCTGCTTCCTTCTTCCAGCTGTTTGCCTTTTTCTTTTGTACTTTCGTTCAGTTGTAGCCACACTTTCAGTTGGGTTTGTATTCTGGCCCATTTACTTTTCAGCACTTTCTTTTGTACTTAGTGTTTTGCTTCCGCTTGTACTCTGTAGTGTTTTGTTTACTTTTATAAAGGCAATGCCTTCCCAGTTATCGGGATATTCACCTTTGGTGCTTGTCGCCAGCCCCTGACCTATGGAAGGCGGGTTTGGGGTAGTCACGGCACGGGCCCCGAGGACGGGTCGTGACAGTTTATATCAGATTGAAACATATCAAGTAAAAATAGTTTCTTAGATTATTATTCAGTAAAATAATAACCCAACTTTAAGAAAATGAATATGAAATATTTTTTTTCCAAATACCTTAATTTCTATTGAATTTATGACCTTCTAAATCATCAATGTTTTATGGCTTTGAGGACCCCAAAATTAATTTAATCATTCACATGTTTTTTTATTGATGACCTCTTTCAATCCAAATAAATAATTATTTTTTTCCTCCATGTATGTATCTCTAGTTTCCACTAATTTTCTCCTACTTATATTCCTTGTTAATTGGTATTCCACGTGACCTTGGTACATTACATTCTCTTTTTTATAGAGGATTACTTATGAACCCTTCCTATGATGTGGGATTTCAAAAAGATAATGTATCAAACAATATATAACAATTATTGATTTTAAATTGAGATAACACAATTTAAATATTGTGGGGAGAATGTGACGCCCTGAAAAACGAATGTAAGAACCTCGTATTCGATAGTGTGTATGACACACGACACCAAGCGTGTAAGGTAATTTCTTCATACTTAATAATATATTTACTATTTAAAATATATTCTATATATTTCAATATATTAAACAAAATGTTAGAGTACGTTACACACAAGAGACAACATCCTCAATAGCTTTAGTTATATGCAAAAGCAACCATCCTTGAAAATTTGCATTATACGCAAGACTGGGTTTCACCAAACAATGATATATTATTAAAATATTATTATTTAAAATAATAAGATATAAATCAGAAATTATGAATAGTATTAACTATCTTGTGAACATTTATGGTTTATATAAATATGAAATGAATCCATGTGTTAACAATTAATGAAAAATGAAAATTAGAACTAATATGGATATAAAATGAAATATTACTATTTTATGCTTCAAAATGAGTTTTATCTTAATAAACACAATTAATTACAATTATTTAATTATTTTAAAGAAATATATATTTTAAATATTAAAGAAAATATTTTTTATGTTTATCCAATAGGTTTTATATGAATATAATTATAACAAACCCAATTTTACACTTAAAAACCTATATTTTTATAAAGGTAATTTTACCACCATTTAATGGTGAACCCATTTTAAGTCAAAATTTTTACACTTTAATTGATTTAATATATCATAATTAACTTATTCATTTAAATAGAAACATTATAATTAGGTTAGGGTGAATTTTATATAATTTTCTGAGACATTTCATTTTATAATAAATAATTAAAAATACAAAATTTTGTTCAAAAATGCATTTTATTCTAATTTATTTATGAGGATAAATTATATATTGAAATAGTTTTAAAGATTAATTATATAGAAATTTTATCAATTAATAAATTTTATGTTATTGGGATAAATTTCACATTGAAATTAATTATAAAAACATAACGAACTTTGGGACATTTTTACTCTAAAAACACGCATTGTCGTCCTGCCAAAAGGGTTATTTTTAATTTAAAGTCATCAAATTAAATGATTATAATTTGGAAAAATGGATTCCATATTTGGAATAAGAATAATTTTAAATTTATAATAATTCCAACCTTTTTTTCACCTAAACAATTTGTGAATATGATTAAAATTAAATATAATAATTAAGGTTAAATGAATCTTAATAATGGACTAAACCATTATCTAAAGGGACCAAAAGACATGGCCACTTTTTAAACACCCATTTTATGGAAATAATTCGTCCCTTAAATTTAAATTAATTAGTTTGGTAGTTATTAGGACTTTTTAAGGTAATAACATGTGAACACCTAAATTGTTTCCAAAATTCCAATTGAGTCCTTTTCCTTCCCTATAAAAGGCCACCACCTCTCGCACTTAATCTCACATCTCAAACCTCTTAGGTCCAACAAATATATTCATAAATAACTTCCAAAAAATTCTCCCCTAGTCCTTTAAGCCTTCTTTTGGGTTGGAAGCATTGCAATGAAGACTTTTGGTACAAACCAAAAGTAGTTACCCAATCAAGAGGTAATGTCTTCACTCAAGCTTTCATGATTCATTTCCGTTATCCACTCCCTATAATATTATTATTTTTTACTAAAAATACATGTATTCCAACATAATATTGTATTTTTATGTTAATATTTATACCTACAGTTATACACACCACCATCTATTTGGTAATGAACTAACTTTTTCTATGTACGGTGAACTACTGCCTCACGAAACGATGATTGTTCAATGTTTCCATACCTCATCTCATGGTGTCTATTATGATGGAAATTATATGTAAATGTTATATATAAATATATATTAAATTTATGATATATATATATATATATATTCTTCTGTAATTTTTATTTATAACACACCATTATGCTTTCCGTGTTGTGTAAATTTGATAATTTCTTTAGAGGAATTGTGGACTACCGCCCCCTCAAATCAATACAACTCGTACATTCCATAAATGGAATGTATAGAAGATTATTTTAATAAACATATATAAAATATTAAACATTGATATTCCAATGGAATTTTAATATAAATATTTATCATATAGTTCTAATTCTTTTAATATAAAAATGAAATGAATGTAGTGTTCATGAATTCGTACTGCCTACCGTCCCCATGAATAGGGAACTTCATTTCTAATCTCAAAATATTATGAAATATTATAAATAAATATGTACTGAATATATAAGATAATTTATTCATGTTTTAAATTCTTTAGATGAGGAAATCATTATCTAATTAATAGGAACAACAAATCACATGTCAAAACGTAGTTGAGAAAACTAGGAAATTAACACCCAAAATAGTCAAAATATTGAATGATTGTTAACACAAGGGTAATAATATATTATATGAAATTAATATATGATATTATAAATTTTTAAAGGATTCTTAATCAATAACAAAATTAACTTAATTTTATTATACATGATGTCAATGATGTTTACCTAAAAGGAAACATAAGGTAAAGGATTTCGTCTAAATTTAAATTTCATTGATACTTATTTATTTTTATGCTCCATTTTTATTTTATATGGTGTATATACTACCATTTTACATGATAAATCATGAATCAAATTAATCTAATGATATTTTAGTCTTTTATATAATGTTATTCCTTAATTATTATTATGTTTTCAAATATTTCAAAGTGGTATGGGACAGTTTGGGATGTTTAAAGATTATTTTCCTCAACAATACCTTTAATAATATTTTATTAGTATATACATTAAAGGAAATTATATAAACATTTTTCAATAAAACCATTTAATATTCCATATTTATCAATTATCGTGTTCAATTATTTGTACAAATCTTCAATTCGTTGGTACTAAAAATGTTTTAGAAAATGTTTTTCAGAAAATCTAACATTATTTCTCCTTTTTTTCAGATAAACTATTTTCTTATAAAATCCATGTTTTTTAAATACTTTCAAAAACTTTTTTTCAAAAAATTTAAAGGCATTTTCCCCTTTCAATTATTTTATCAATTTTTTCTAGGGAATATTATTTTTTCTTTCTTAATGAGGCATTTTCTAACCATTTTCCATACAAAAGGAATATTCTTTTTTCCCCTTATGGAATGTAAGGATTTATCTATAATCATTTATTTGAAGCCTAATTTTCATGTTTAAATGTTTCATTTGTAAAGAAAAGTTTTCAAAAGGGATTTTAAAAGGGAAAAAATCAAAATGTTTTTCAAAAGAAAAGGATATCTTCCTACAAAATAATTTTAAATGTTATTATTTTATTTCATCAACGAATAAAACCATCTATTTCACTCCACTAGGTATTTTTTGAATTAATTCTATCCTTATTCTTCATCTAGATGATTTAAGATTTATTTGGGCCAATGATACTATTCACATTCACGTTATTGATTTATTTCTTAGTCCCCATGAAATATTCAATCCAATATGATCATTGAACATTGAATTTCTCCAAAACTATCCATTTCATTTATCCGTAATATTACAGTTTCCTAAACCATATACCATTTTACATATGTTGTCTACATTGAAATTTATTTTATTATTTGGGGAAATAATGATAAACATGTATACTATATTAAATATAGAAATTTGATAAGGAATATTGTTTATTTGATATGAGGAATACTTAATACATGAAATACATGGGTTTAGGACCTGTTAATGAAATTACCTTGATGCATTGGTAGCCTCATATGACAAATTAGTTACAAAAATTTTTATAGGTAAACTGTCTATTGGGAGTACTAGTTCCATGTAAAAGGGGGAACATTTCATCCAATAATCAAGAAATATCCCTAATATAGATTGATTTATTATTTATCCATGAAATATTGTGTCGAAATATATATGGATATATTTCATTTTTAGTTCATTGATTAAAGAACATGTATTTAAATTTCTTACCTTACTATATTTATTTCTCCTTATCTATTTACTTGAATGACATGTATTTCCATTTATTACATTGCCATGTTGATTACGCACTTCCATTCAGTTTATTGGTTACATGGAATGTGTGTTCATATATTTACATTTCTATATTGAATATTATCATTGATTCATTATTCCTCCCTCTATAATTTTCTCTTATAGAGCATTTGTTCTCACCCTTATTATATATCTTTCACCAGTAATCCAAAAAGATTACTATGATATATTTTTTGGAATTTACTTAATATATTATAGTTATCCTCAATGTTTTCAATTTATTTGTTTTGAAGAAATGAATTGTAATTACTTTATTAATTTGTAATAAAATACACATTTATGTATCTAGATTACCAAGACTACTAAATTGATTGGTTCTTAAGGGATTGATTCTATATAATCATGCCAATGTAATTGATATCAAACAACATCTCTAGGATATCAAGAGCATGGGCACCACATGTGAGGAATAGAATACTATATACCCAATCATACCCTACTCTTTTATCCTGGTTGTATTATATACTGGTATACATGGTGGTTATCATTATCATGTATGTGTGTAAAGGGAAGTGTTGATTTGTGGTTATTTAAGAAACATGTATATCTATATATAGTATCCTAAGGATTATTATAGGTATGACACATATGATATGTGATATCTTGAGGTACAATACACGATATACATGCTACAATGGTTCCAGAAAACTAATCGGTTACTATCTAGAGATGTAGATTGGATGATGATATAATGTGATGCACTGTTTCATGGTATATGATGATGATATTGTGTGATGAATGGGGTTCATTAGATAATATAGTAGACTATGTGTATCCAAACTAACGTACTTTTTGAGAGATATGGATCATGACATGAAATGTTAGGGAAAAGAAACAAACTAGTGGGGAAGTGGTGGTGGGGTAAATTATTTGATATTATGTTGGATATTATATTATTCTTATATGAAATACTTTTTGATATATCCATGCTCAATCTGAGAATGTATCATACCTATTTATGTTACTATCCAACTTTACTTTTTTATTCACATGGCTTTAGTATGCTTTCTTTAATGTTTTCATGAGTGGGTGTGGGGAGGATCCTATTGATTATAGATTTTATGCTCACACTATGTGTATATCAACTATTTTTATGACCAAAATATCTAGTTGGTGATCGGGCTAGAAATTCTTATCATGTGGTGTTGTTCATGAATTTTTGTTGGCTTTGAGGTCACTACCAAGGATTTTATGGTACTTATAGTTTACCTTATAGGTTTTTCTATAGGTATGACATTAAATGTATATATATCAGATCTTTTTTTATCTTGATCATGATTTTTATTGTGGTTTTATTATATCTCTCTTTCCTCATGTTCTTTTAATATGATAATTCCTCCCATTTTTGTATAGGATATACCATCAATGCTTTTTTCTAACCAATGACCAATTAGAGGTGGGATTTGAGCGTCATTATCTCCCTAATCCCATTTCTAGTCCAGGAGGGTATCTTTGGTGGGAGGGGGTCATGGAATTAACAGTAACCAAGATACTTGAGAATAAAGAATAATCATTCTTTTCCATGGTTGTATGAATAAACCAAAAAAACATTCTTTTTTAGTGTTCTTATAAAGAAACCACAAAACCATCACTTTAATGGTAGTGACCACCCAAGTACCTCACTTTTGTAAAAGTTAGTACCCAAGAAGAAAAATAAGGATTTGAGTTTTTTTAAACATAAAAACTTTACAAATAACACTTTTTATGATCTATAAGAAGCTGATACAAAAATATGTGAATTGATAGTAAGTATTAATGAGAAATTGAATATAAAAATGAAATGAAAATTAAGAGTTAATGATAAGGGAAAAATAATAGAAATATGGTGTAATAATAGGATCCAATACTTCATGGGGGTGTATATATAAGATACCTAGGTCCTTTGATGTTATTTTTGGTCTTTGGAGTCAATATTAGTTGTTTGTAGGAGAGCGAGGTCGAAGGAGATAAACCTTAGTATCTATCTAGACATTCTAAAAAAACACCACCAAATGGCTGAAAGGATCCACCAGCTAGCTAGTAGTATTTTCTATTGTAGGTTCTAATGTCTAGACTATACAAGCTCCCTATTTATCTTCTTCATCTATCACACAGGCTCTAGAAAGCACCAACTTCTACTAGAATTCCCACAATCTTACCAGTGGTTTCTCTTTACCATGCCTTTGTTATATCTCAACATTGAACATTAAAATGTAACTTAATGCTCTTATTTAAACCATGAATTATTCAGTTTATTACCTATGAATACAATAAAATATGAAATATGAAATAATAGGAAATTAAATGGATAGATCAATAAATGGTGTTTTTGATCATTAAAAAACTTAATAGAGTGATGTATAATAATAACCCCTTCTGTTGATCACAAACAGTTAAAATAAAAATGATAAATAATATGCATTTGACCTGATCGATTTCAAATAAAAAACAACCAAATAAATTTTTAAAGGAATTTCAATATTTCATAATAAAATTAAAACATGATGATAAATGGAATTTCAGAAATCACAGGGACTTAAAAAGATTTTAAATTTTGATAACATTTCCCCCCCTTTGTGATTATCAAAAATAATAACTATAATGATATAATTTTTTTTAATTCATAAAATTTTGAAAGAAATATTTAAATGAATAAAAATAATGTAACATTAAAATGGATTTAAATAAATAAAATTTAACTAGAAGTAGTTAAATTGAAAGAGGATTTGAACGAGTTGACCTTTATAGAATCTAATTTATTCTTCCCCTTTGATAATGTAAATAAAAAATCAAGCCTCATGTTATTGTTAGATAATTAAGAGATAATTCATCCTATATAAGTTATAAATGGCCTTAAAAGGTCAAACATATTCCACACCATAGAATATCCCTATAACTTATAAAGGGATATATAGATAATTGATAAATCATAATAAATGAGATTTATAAATAACGTATAAACCATCATAAATATAAAAAAAATCTCATAACAATGGAGAAAATATATAAAAATAGAATATAATGTGATAGATATTTTAAAATTAATAAATTCCAAATAATAACAAGAGATCAAAATACAAAAAACAAATAAAATCAAATTTAATGATCAATTAGAAAAATACTATTTCAAAATATCATCAATATAAATTTAGATTGAATACCAAAATCAAAGAATCTTTTCTATTTTATAATATTTCATTATTGATTATAATTCTATTAATATCATAAATGTTGAGATAAGGAATTATATGTAACACATGAACGTTAATCAAATAGATATTTTGAATTTCCCCTGATATCATGAATAATTTATCAACATGTATTACAAAGAAACAAATTAAGAAAAAATATTAATATAAAAAATAATAAACCATTAAAAATATAAAGATAAAATTCACTATAAGTTGGTCGCTCACCTTTAGTTTTAGAATCATATCAAAGAGGCTTACAAAGAGATGAATGCAAGGAAACAAATCAATGATTGACATATATATTAATATAGTGAAGATATGAATATGAAAATCATAATATAACAAACATAGTAGAAATCATGGTGTGAGGGAAAATAGGTTTTAATATAAGAATAACCCATCCACCGTGAGATTCAATTTTGGTTGTCCTAGCTCCACCAACGAGCCGATGAGAGCCACCAACTAACCGATGGAAGAATTCAAAAACTATTGTTTTATGAATCCCATTGGCTACCTAACGTGGTACCACTAGCTATCTAGTAATTACCTAGGTATTTTAAATATAAAATTTTAAAATAAAAATAGAACTTCCACAAAACCTTCTTAAAATAAATAGAATGTCCAATAATTAAATTAAATGAAAACGTGAATTAAAATATCTATTAAAAAGATTTTAAAAATCGCATAAGATTAGAATTTAAACCAAACTGAATGATCCAAATTCTCAATGAATTATTATATACATGATAAAATTTTAATTTTCTTATCATTTGAAATAGGAAATGAATAAATCATTAAGATATCAATTTTGAATGCATTTTCAAAATAAAAGAATATTCAATTCAATAATAAATTTAAATAAAAATTTTAAAACTCAAGAAAATATCTATATACATTTTAAAAATTATATTTTGAAATGATTCTCAATACTGTAACTTTAAGGAATATTAAAATAATAATAAAATTAAATCTATTAATGATCAATTTGAAATTTAAATAACAATTTCAAAATATGGGAACTAATTAACCCCATACATGACTTATTAAAATGTAAATGTCACAATATATATCCAAATATAACTCCCTCATTAATATAATAAACAAAATATAGAGTGCGGTTTTATTGAAAATATCATGTAAAAAAACATCTATATTTATAAATTATAATATTATATATCCTTTTTTAATCAAAATAAATAATCTCCCAAAAATTATATTTTTAAAATAATCACAATATTCCAAGAGTTTTTAAATAAAATTAAAACATTAATTAAAAATAATAGATAAAAATTTAAAAATAGAACTCCCCCTAAATATATGCTTCCACTTTGAGATGATTATATATTTAATTCATATTATTTGAAGAGATATCACATGATTTTACAAAGTTGAACTCATCTTATATAAGGATCTAAACTACAAGGATCTACTTAATATATTAAATATTTTTCAATAGTTAAGAATAAATGGTATAAAATAAATTAAAAATAAAAAAAACAATAATTTTAAAAATAAACATTCCTCATAAATCATAAAAATATTAAAGGAATTTAAAAAAAAATTGTGTAATTAAATATAATGGATATTTAATGAATTAAAAGCATATTTAAATGTTAAATGATAACAAAATTATACATGTAATATATATGTGGTAAAAATAATGGAATAAAACATTATGTTTTTCTCAATGATATAAAATTGTGAAAAAATAAATTACAATAAAAATTAAATAATGAATTCAAAAAACTCAATGGATTTAATAATTGTGTATTTATAGATTTTTATTTCATTGTTTAATTGCTAGAAAATTATTTGACATTTGAAATTAGTGTCATATCCCAAAACAAATATCAACAAAATATGCCTTTTGGTACCTATATGGTTTTGTGTCCAACAATCTTATCTAAAATTTATATAGGAATCCATGTGTTTTGAATAATAATTTCTAAAAAAATTAAGATATATGAACCCTTTTGGATGAACCATATCAAAAATATTTATAATTAAATTCATAGAAGAGATGCATATATTTTTGAAAATAATTAAACAATTTATTTTGAGATGAGCCTATTAAAAAACTTGGTAAATTTTGAGGTTATTTATTGATTTGAAAAAACAATCCAAAATTTATTTTTTGCATGATGTTGGAAACCTAACATTTTATTTGGATTTTTTTCACCTTAGGTGAAATTAACAATGGAATTTTTATGTTATTTAATATTATATTCTAATTCATGAACATTATACTCTTCTTTTAATTTATTATTTTCTATTTTATGATTTTTTACGCCTTTATATTTTCATCTTTTAGTTTATTATTTTTTTCTGAGAGTTTAATTTTTTCATTAACTACTTGATTATATTTATTTTTATGTTCCTAGATTTTTGTGGAGAGTTCAGAAAATACCACTTCGGTTTGACCCCTATAATATTTAGGATCTTAATAATTTAAATGAATTTAATAACAAGACAAAATTGAAAAATATACCTAATCATCCACTTATGTTTCATACATGATACATTTGAAAATATCATTTATTGTGTCAGTTAAGGAGACATAGTCATCACTAGAACTCCAAGATGACACTTTAAATTCCTTCTTTCTCTTCTTCAGTTATTTTATCATATTTTTGTAAACAGGGAACATCACCTTTAAGTGAAACTTATTTTTTCACTCATAGAAAGTTTTTTATGAATCCTTTTTTCTTGAAACTAATTTTTGTAATTATTAAGAGGTTTATTTCTATTAATGAATTTGTTCATCTTTTTTGAAAATATCATGGTCTTCACATTAATTTCATAAGAGAGTTTATCAATTATATTGAAGGAAACTATTCTATTGACTTAATTTTCCTCTATTTTTTCTTAAATATTCATTGAGATATCATAATTCATGAGTGATCCAATTTTTTATTAAACCCACACTATCTTGATATCCTTTTCATCTTGGTTTTTAATTATATTGGGTTCCTAACAACTAAAAAAACCATTTTTTCTTCTCCTTAAGAGTTTCTATATAAAGTTAATTACCAGTAGAGTTTATACCATTGTAAATTTCAATAATATGGGTATCATTAAACTAATAGAATCATTTAGATTCATAGTAAAACATTCAATATTATGATGGTACATTTTAAGCCTAGTTTTATTAATTGTATTGTCCCACACATGTGAAACATTTAAAAATTTCAAAATATCATGGGAAATTTTACATATATAAATTATATTTAATACATTTTTTCTAATAATAGTGAAGAGAATTCATGGTTTTCCCATCAATCTCATAGCCAGAAATGTCATTCAGAGTAAATTTTTCCTTTGATTCCTTAGTGTGAGTATGACTATGCACAACTATTTTCCATGTTGGACATTATATACTAGAAATAAATTTATACATGAATATTTTCTAATAAACCTAGTTTTTATTATAAAATAATGTGAATTTACCCATAGATTTTATTTAGGGAGTACATTGGGTGTTACAGGTAGTGGTCATCCTAAATGATATTTCCATAAAATTGGTGAAGGTCTAGAAACCAAGGATTGATTTGATATTAAATTTTGGTCTGTATATGGATGTCTAGAGTATGGGTGAATTTAACTTTAAATATTATTATAAATTTAAACTAAGAAATATTAAATAGTAAAAATTAAAGTGGGAAACTAAAATAAAAGAGTTAAAGAGCAGCATAAATATAAAATAAAAATCAAGGAAAAACACTTTGAAAATGGAGTTTTTATAAAACCAATAATGGGACCTTATATCTCCTCTAATAAATAATTGAGTGGTTTTAGATTAATCCATTAGATTTAATGGTAACTAAAATACTCAAGAAGAAGGAATAAACATTATTTTAAATGGTTGTTGCATGAAACCCAAAAACACTTGATTTATAGTGGTTGTAAAAATCTACCAACAAACCCTCACATTATTAGAAGTGAGCACCCATGTCCCCCACATTAGTGGTAGTGATCACTAAATAAGAAAAAGGATGAAGTGACAATTTGTTAAAAGGAAATCCTATAAAAATAGTAGTTTTATAATGTCCAAATATTATTATATCCATAAAGGGGGTGTATTTGTAGACTATAGAGGTCTGTTTATACTCTTGGAGATCTTCATATTCAATAGGATTCATTAGGAGGTGAGAGAGGTTAAATGAGATAATCCTTAATGGATATGTTGAATTTTTAGAAAAACTTCACCAGCTAACAGCTAAGATCCACTATCTGGTCAGTGGTTTTTCTAGTATATGGTTCCACTTTCCATATGTCATTACTTCCCAAATCAAAACTGATCCCCATTATCCTCTTATAACTATGAATTAGTCCATTTATTACCTAATAAGTTACTCATAAATAAAATTTAAAATAACACTAAATAATATGGTTTGATCAAAAAATTGTGCTTAAGATCATTTAAACACTTAGGAGAGACAGGTACAATAAGAGAGACTTGGGTGAACAAAAGGAATAAAAAGGAAAACTACTTAAATTATGTGGATGAAGGATGTTTTATAAATTATTAGATCATTTATTAAGGCTCTATAATGTAAGTCATCAAGTGAGAGACTTTTGGGAGGAAAAATCTATTTTAGTTCACTAGATGTTTGTTCAATGGAAATTTGTTTTCTATAAAATGGTAAATGGAAGGTGGAGAAAAATAATTTGTAGATTATAGATATATAGTATTTATAGTGTTAGGATAATAAATTAAAGCTTATATCTTTAGGTAGGGGTATGATGAAGCATTGAAGGTCTTAATGTTTGGTAAAACCAAGGAGTTAGTGGTTTGGTATCCAAGGTAAAGTAGTCATTCTAATAATTATCTAATTTCTAGGGAGCAGGTTTAGTTTTTTGAACAGATGAAACTTTGTATCTATGTGGGTTCGACCTCAATTATAAGTAGGAATGATGAAGATATTAATCATGAGATTCATTTATTGTGGAAGCTAAACACTTTTTTATATTACATGTACTTTGTAAAATTATTTTTTGTAATCTTATGAAAATATGTTTATAATGGAAAGAAGTAGTTGTGTATATTTCATTCTCATATAAAATTATTTTGGAAGAACATAATAATTTATGTTCTTTCATTACTTTCATATTTCTGATTAATGTATTTCCAATTCCTTGAATATTTGTGATTTTTATTTTGTGGGATGATATTGAATTTTTTGTGGTGAGTAGGGTGTGAAGTATAACTGTTTCTAGTATACTTATTCATGGAAAGTGAAATAATGTGGGATTTCATTTCCATTAGGTATATCCTCTATTGTATAAAGTTTTGGTTGATGAAGAATCCTATTTCAGATGGTTTTATCAGAAACATAGGAGGTAATCATGGGGTTTTATTCATAATACATTTTATATTATCCAAAATAAAAACATTAAATGTTTTGATATATATATATATATAATTTATATAAAATGTATAAATAATATTTTAAATATATATAATTTTTTATAACATTATGTGCATATATAATATAGATAATTATGCATATATAATGTTTGTATATAAGAGATTATATATATTATCATTATCAAACAAAAAATTATATATTATATTACCAATTTAATTTATGTTTTATATATTATATTTAAACACACATGAAATCATATTTTATCTACAAATTTAATAGATAATGTATTCTAAATGATGATTGGTTTCTCCATGTAAACATTTTTCTTGTTAAGGCTTCCTTAGTGGACCATTTTCTATTGATATGCCTTTTCCCTCGTCCATTTATGGTCTTGGATCATCAAGGTAAGTTTTTTAACATTAAATTTCTTTCATACTATATTTTTATCTAATTCAAAAAAAAATCTAGTTGTAAATAATAAAAATTATACATCATACTATGATAATTTCTAAATCAATTCACCATCAAATTAATGTCATTGAAATTCTTCCACCATAAAATAACCATCAAAATGTCCTTTCCAACAATATTAAATCATAAAAATAATTAAATGAATAAATAAATTTATATTATATAAATAATAAAATTTTTTTTATTATATAACCATTATTCAAAACCATTCTACTAATTATGAATAAAATTATAGTTGTAAAATTATTTAACTAAACTTTAAAATAATTCATAACATAATACTATATGTTGATTTACCGAAGGTGATGAGGATTTGTGTCTATGAAATTTATGGTACACTAGTCTTAACATGAATTTTAAAATAATTAATTTTTTTATAAATTGTTTATTTTTTAATCTTTATATCCCAACCCTACTCTATTATACTTTTTAATATTCATAAAACTATCCTAATCCATTTTATTTTAATAAAAAATTATTTTTTTTAATAAATTAACGATAAATGTATATCTATGTGAATATATATATATTTTATAATTGTATCTCTATTTAAAAATATGTAGTTAATGAATTGAAAGGAATGAATGTAATTAAATTTAGCTTTTATATTAATTTATAAAACTAATTTGAACAAAAAAAATTAAATTTTCTAATGTCACCATTATTTAAAAATCTATACTTGGTATTGATGGATTATATAAAATAGAAAATAGGGAAAATGAAAATCTAAAATAAAAAATGGCAGTTAATCCTTATTAGGGATCCAAAAATGAGAATATTTCAATGAAATATGGATGGATTTCAAAATTCTAAAATGAAATGAGGTCCTCCATTTGAATTCTGAAGAGGTAGGTTTATAACTAGAATTAATGTGCTATTTTGTACCAATAATGTAATTTACCTTAGAAACAATCTAGACATATTCACTGGGATAGGTGGGATAGACATTATCTCTCCCACTATAGTATAAAACCACCCTCAATTTATCAAAAGTATTTAAATGGCCTGAAATCCCATGAACATTTGGATTATATATTTCATGGACGCCTATCCCTAATTCTGGTTGTTAAAACACTTTTTTTATTAATCCCAACACCACCACTGCCATTCAAACCAACCATATTCATCCCCATTTCAAATGTTTTAATTAAATCTCTATCCATTAATGATTACATGAATATATCCAAAACTAACCCTGATAATCCCAAATATTATTGTTTACCAAGACCTAAACAAAATTTTTATCCATAAATTGATATTTATACATAACAATGAGAATTTGTTTCTTATTTATGGCCATATAATTTGGATTTCATAGCATGAGGTAATGATTTTATTACCCCAAGGATATATCTCCTTAAATCCATGAACTTTAAAAAATCTTCACTCAATCTTCCACATCCACATACCATGATTTCCCCACTTGTGTTACACAATCCTATCTTCCCACAACACAAAAAATTCTATTCTATACCACAATACACGTGATCACTCAAATAGATATCTAATGTTTCTAATTGAATGTAAAACTATGGGCTATGGCCTCTAGGACCACTTTATTATATTCTTTATTTTATGATATAAATAATTCAAATGGGATAAGATGAAAAAAATTGATCACATTATATGGATATAAAAAATAAATAATTTTCATGAATGTCATCCATTTTTCATTTATTTGGGAAAAATTATAATCTACGTAATTCTATTCTAGTATTAAAATATTAAGTATATTTATTCCCATTTTCAAGCACAAAATATATAAAAATTTTATGTTCCCTTCTCCATGATCAAGTGGTACTCCCCACTGGCCTCCAAATCCAGGAGACTAGAGTTTGAATCCTAATATCCATCTTAGGGTATTTATGATGTAAGAGGTAACACAAGCTTGTGGATATGTAGTATTGATTTATAAAGGAATGAAGACCCATGTAATGGCCTTCAATTCACTAGGAATTTGAGCCAGCCAATGTAATTGGATTTCTGTAGAGTGGGTCATCCCTTTCAGGGGGTGTGTCTTATTCTTGTGGGGCTAGGGGTGTGTGAAATGTTTCCATTTATTTTAACCTCTATGGAATTCTATTTTATATAAAAATTTCATTCAAATAGATCATGTAACAAAACATTCCTTGAATTGTCAATACCATGTTTTTTAAAACATATTTTAGAAATTAAATAATATTTTTATTACTGTTTGATATATCCACTACTATAGAAATGTGAAAAAAATGTAATATCCTTTATCAGTGATTTTTATATGCATAAAAAATAATTTTAGTAGTGAAAAAACATTATCTTAATAAAAATATAAAATATGACTTTTATCAAATCATCTTTTAACAAAAATAAAAGTTATGAATTTATCCACATTTTATTTATAAGTGATAAAATTTAGTTTTATTAGTACTTGTGATATCATTGATAAAATAGTTTTCTATTTATTTATGGTGAAATATTTATATATGTTGATTATATTTAAAAATTTTAAAATTTAATTTTTAAATTAATTAATTAATTAAATAAAAATTTTATAATGATTCACTTATGGTTTTTTATAATAGTAATATTATATATAATTATTCCATATTTATATATAAAAATTGTAAGTAATTTTAGTTAAATGTATTAATTTTACTATAAATTACAATGTAACTAATATTATATGCATCATATATAGTTGTATAAATGCATATGTATGGGTTGGGTTTTACACACCACACACCCTTGGGTTTCACTAATGTCAGTCATTATCAATATCATATGATTTTTTCTTGTTTGAAAACCTTTGTTGTTATTATAAATTGATATTCAACACCCTTAACTCTTCAATCCAAATAATTTTTTCTATAAGTACAGGGTGGATAATTCTTTTATTATATCATCATTTTCAATTAATACTCATAATGTTACCTTTCATTATTTTTAGTTCTGTGTTCTGGATGTTCCCATATCTTTTATAAACAAGAAATTTCATGTTAATTTTTGAGGCTGTGGTCTTTAAATTTAAAGTATTTTCACATTTCAATGTTGAATGAATTTAAACTATTAAATGATCTATGATTAAATGATCTATAAAATCACTAGAAAATATGTGATAAACTCTTCTCTGGTCTTCCAAAAATCCAATATATATTCAAAAACTAAATCTTTGGGATCATCAAATTAAAAATTCATCATTTTAACTTTTAATTTTTACTTTATATAAATGATAAGTCCCTAAAATTTTTCTGGTGCACTTACTTATATATAATTCAATAATTTTCTCATGAACATTTATTCTATTTTATTTTATTGGACATATATTCTTCCCATAAATCTATCAAACTCATGATTTTAAAATAGTTTATCTTATGTATGCATGTGATAATCAACATCAATATTCCAGTCGCAAAAAAATCATGCATGTATGTATATCTTATATTCACTATTTGGTGCTCTTATTCCCAATGAAATATATCATTTCTATGTGGACTTTATTCATCATATTATTTGGATGCATGACTTTGTCTCCTAAACACTCAACCTATTATAGCCTTTAATTCTTCGAAAACACTCCAACTTTATACATATTATTCTCATGTTATTCATTAAATACACTTTCATTTCATTCATGATTTTTCTTGCATCTTTTCCTTTTGACCAACTCATATTTCAGCCAGCTCCATCTTCTCTATAAAACTTGAATATATTTTTTTGTAATGATTTTTCATCTTTGGTTTATCATCACCCAAGGTTATTCAAAAATATTTATTCATTAACAGCTTTTTATGATAACCTTCATCTTCCAGATTTCTCTCAATATCATGGATCAAAATTAATTTCGATTGAAGTGGATTTTGGCCATGCTATATTAATTTCACATTCATTATCACTCTTCTAAAAAAATTGTTCCTTACTTTATTCCACCTACTTCAGTTTTATTCTAGAGGTACTATATAGTAACCTTTATATTAGGTTGTAAAAATAATTTTCAAACAACTCAAAAATATTATATTGGAAAAAGATATTTATAGTTAAAGAAAAAATAAAATCAAAGGTTTTGTATTCCTAAGAAATTGTACACTCTGAAAATTCCTCAAGCATCACAAAGACTATTCCTATAATTATGTTTATAGGAATACATTTAGTTCTTTAACTCACAATGTCTTTTCTAATCCATGATTCTTCCAAGAGTATCCATAACTCATGAATCTCTATCCTTTATTTTATATCATCTATAATTAGAGTTGATACTCAATTCACTATGGTGTATTTTCTATTTAAAGAACTAAATAAAATCATGTCACTTAATATCCAAGCCACTTAGATCATTAGATCTTCATTTTCCACATAGCTTATTTTTCATATGATAACATTGAACAACATTGTACATTGTTCATTATCTAACAATATAAAGTTAAGATTAAGTTAATGCTAAAAATTTAGAAACTCAAGGATTTTATACCATTTTACATATGTTTTTTCTCAACGTTATTTTCATAGGGTTGAATGAAAAATATGATATTATGAAAAAAAATATAAATATTTGTCTCAACCTTATGAATTCCTTGCATAATCATTATAAAGTTCATTATTTTTACACATTCTCATAACTCTACACATGTTAATCCTTATTAAGTTCAAAAGTTAATCTTATTAACTCATGTTAAGTTCCCTAGTACTTTTTTAATTATTCAGTTATTTCAGCTTCTAGTCATATTTCTTCTGGACATCCTGGTTTCTTCTCTTCCTCCCTGAAGGACTTTTTATAGTTATACTTGATAGGTTTCTTTTTATTATTAGTAGTTTGAGAGAACACAAAACAATTAAAAACATATCTCTATGAATATTATGTGTAAATGTATTTGGAAAATAGAGTATGTAAATGGAATACCTAAAACACTAGAACATCAGCAACATCCACCTTTATCTTAAATGGAGTTATCTTGTTAATGATTATGAGGAGTAGTTGATGATTCCTACAACCTTATGGGGTATTTGACTGACCAATTTATTAAAAAACACTTCACAAGGAATTATAATTATTGATGTGGTTCTAGAACCTTCATTGAGTGATTAACATATTTCATGAAGAGAAGCTATACTCATCTAGTATTCAATCAACATTGGAACCAATATCCCCCTATAAGAGAAGATCACATCCTCTTATATATCTAATATCTATTCTATTGATTAAATGAATTGGTTTATTTTTATGTGACTATATGAATTCCATCATAGGACATCCAATAATTTCAACCTTTTAGTTTTTATTCAATGAAAACATCTATGAATGAACATAAAATTCAATAAATTAACCAACTCTACTGTTCATAAAAGATGAGAAACTGTTGTGGATGATGATGTGGAACCCACATGCATCAAATTCATGTTAATATTATCATGGTTATCAACCATGAAATTAAATTTTACCCTAATATACAATAGTTCATATTTTTTTCATACCAAAAAATAGTCCACATGCATTAAAATCCCATAAGGACTTTATGAAAAATTTCACAACTCTTTATGAATCTATACAAAGCTTCTTTGGAAATAATTTAATGAAAACTCTATTAATTTTGGAGAAAAAATTTGTCAAAACTTAATCCTTAAACAAGGTCATAATTCTATGACCCTTTATGCTTTAGTAGTGATGATAATAAATATAAAATTCACATTTAATATATTTAAGCAGAGAACTACCTTTTAGAAAGATCTAGTTTTACATAAGTTACTTGGGTTCTGGTGTGACCTCCCTCAAATATACTCATATTTGTATATGAACATGTCCACTAAAATATGTATTAAACACACCATATGCATACATATATAATCCCCATTTCCACGACAATGATTATCCACTATACATAGAACATGTAAATCTAGTACAAACCACTCATTAATTCTTGATTATCCAAAAAATATTGACAAAGATAATGAATCCATCAAATCTTATTCATCTATCTGACAATCATATAACATTTCACATATCTAAGTAATTTAGCACTTCATATTTGAAATGAATATTAATGGAAACAAATTTCTTCAGTATAATTAAATCATGGTCATTATGTGTTTTCTTATCACACAAGTAGAAAAATATTATCTTTTTTATTCTCCAAATGATGATATGTTCTACACCAAAACCTACCACCCCTTAAATAGTTTATTTTATATAATGATTTTGGTAAATAGTGTATTGAAGTATTAAGGTTCCAATTATTGGAATATTGATAACTATAGGTAAAAAGGATTGATAATAAGAATCCACCACTATGTATATAGATGACTCCATAATATTATATGAGATATACTTTATCAAATAAATATAATAAAAAGGTATTTACTTATCACCCATTGAAACTACCCTTAATACCTCGTATACAACCAATTGAATGGAGTACGAGATTGTATCCATGATAATATTTCTATTTCATCACAACCCATAACAATTATAAGGACCAGACCATAAACAATAAATATTCTAGTTACTCTATACTATAACTCACATTTTTACATTCCCAAATATCTTTTATGATTAATGTTTTAGAGATTCAGGCCATAAATATTAAATTAAAACCCCATATATATAAAAATTGGACACTTATAACAGTATCAATTGTTTCCAAAATATAAATTTTTTAAATAAATACATGATTCCTTTTCATGAAGAATCTCCATGACTTCCAAATTTAATTTTTAAAAGTTTTTACCCATCCTTAAACCATATGAATTTTTTTTAAAACATGTTATATGAATCAATAGAACAATATCAAACATAAAATTATGAAACTTGTTATTCCAATGGAAAAAATGGAAACCCCTATAATTGTTACCTTTATATTCAATGTTAGTTTACCATATAAAATTATATATTTCTATATGAAAAAAACATACTTTTTCCTCAAATAAAACCTTTAAAACTCTTATCTATGAAACAAATACCCCTTTTTTGAAACATAGAACCTCATATTCATAAAAATGATTCAAAACAATTTCAATTGAAAGAAGAATATGACAAAATTACAATAAAAGTCTCAATAGAAAATAATCACTACCCAATACATTATTGATATATATTGGGTGTCGCCCTTCATATAAGCTATCTTAGTTTCACCCATTTCTCATTATATATATGGGGGATCTACCCTTCATATAAACTATATCGGGCTCACCTGTGATCTATAATGGGGATCAACCCATCATATATTATGTATCGGGGTCACCTATTTCTAATATATAATTTAGAAGTAACATATCATGAATAAATTTTTTTATTATTGTACATTTTTATCATAAAAAACATTAAAAATTACTTTTTTAACCAATAAGAAAAAGCATCTTGGATATTGAAATTTCCTTTTTTTTCAATACATAAATAATCAAAAAAATTGAAATATGGGGTTTCATTGAATAAAAAAAGAAATATTTTAAATGAAACCAAAAATCAAATAATATTTATGACTATAGGAAGATTCTCTGTCATTTTATAAATTTAAATTGAGCATTCTATTTATCTTTTTGTCAAAACATTCCATATAAAACATTTATAATATTTTTTTTTAAAAAAATTTGTAATAATGTTAAAAGAGACATAAAATTACCTTTATAAATTGTTTATTTTCATATATAAACTTTCAGAAAATAATTTTAAAAATATATACATGTAGGAAAAAGGTTTGAAAAATAAATCCTTAAGACATTTAATAAATAAATAAATTCCCTTACCATTTTGGAAAAAATTGAAACATGAGCCCCATGAAAGAATAAAATTAAACAAAACAAAAAATATCTTTAAAATAGAAAAATTCATGATATTACATATAAAAGGGGATATATATACACCTCATAAAATAATATATGTTCATGACATCAAAATATGCCTCAATGAAAGGAAATTGTGACGATGTCCATTACCTTGTGTTTGACTCATCAAGTATGTTTTTCATTATCAAAAATAATAATCTTATGTTCATTATTTACATGATTAAGAGACTTTATCGAGTTTATACTTCATTTTACTTCACTAATTTAATTATTAAATATTATTAATCAATCAATTAAGTTTACATCATATGTTTTGATGATATTCAGCTTATATGTGAAAAATAACTTCGGTAGGCTGACTATAGTCAAATAGGTCATTATTACATAATATTAAGAACTATAATAATGAAATAATTATATTTTTTTATAAAAAAGTATACTTTTAAAAACAATTATGAAATAATTTTATGAAAAATGAACCATGTTATAATCATGTATACTGTAGGTCGTACATACAAATTAGCAACATTTCAATTTCTCAATGATCATTATATAAAGAAGGTAAGTATTATTTTATCTTTAAAGATTTATTATAATATTTTAAATAAAATTTTAATTATTTTAATATACTTATATATAATCCATGTGATTTGGTGATAAAAATAATAAACACAATTCTTCATTCAGGAGGTAGTCCAGACGTACGCATGAACGATGTTGTTATTTTTCAGTTAGTGGAGAGGAACGAAAGAAAATAATATATTATATTTTAGGAATTACAAATATGTCATTAATATTATATTTATTTAATATATATCACATATAATCATTAACATTGTCCTTTAACCTTATATAAAAAATCTTAGTGAAAAATGAATAACACTGCTTCATGAGGTGATGATTTACTATAAAAATGATCAACATTATTGTATCCCCCATGGAATGGAAATTATGAATATATATGAGATATAATAATTATATAAGTATAATTATATTAAAAATACAATATATATATACATTAAATAAATATTTATCACAATCTATGATAGGTGATGATGAAAAAATAAGTACATATATTCATGAGGTGGAAGTCTATCGTACACAAAAATGAGGGTTTCATTTCACATTTTATGAAAGATGAGATGGATTTATGTTATTAAATTAAAATAATAAAAAATATTTATATTTATGATAATGGTGTTATTATATCATCATAATTTAATAATATGTGTAGGAGGTTGAAGAATAAAATAATAAAAATTATCGGTTAAGCACGATACATCTTCTTTGGACCACCTCCGTAGCTTAGCACAAAAATAATTCGTAGGATGGATTTATTATCAAAATAGTGGATATAATTTTTTTTAGGGAATTAAAGAAGTTATTTGGGAAGTTCTTGGATGATACAAATGTCTTTAAAGGTTTTAAGAGGATAGGATAGGGGATGACATTTTATATGTGAGGGGAGTGGAAGAGTTATATGTTTTTAAAAGAAAAAGGTGTACCCACATTTTTTACATGCAAAAAGGATAAAAAATATACCATTATTTATTTTTAGAATTTATATTGTATAAATATATCTATAAAATATGTTTTAGATAAGTTTATATGTCATTTTAACATATATTGTTTTTAGTTTAACCCTTGATAAACACATTTTACCTTTACCGTAGTAAACGATTTTTAAAGTTTTCACTATTCATTATGCCCAAAAAATAGTTTTCCTTATTAGATAATAAGAATTATTCTGATTTAGAATATTTAATACATTTTTCTAAATTCAATTCACATAATATTCATAATTTAATTTAATAATAAAACCAAGATACACGACAAAAAAGATGTTTCTCATGAAATATATTTGATAAAATAAAATGATTTTATATTAACTTTATGACTAGTAATAATCATTATATGAATTTAAATCAATATTTATTTAACTATAATCTATAAATTTCATTTATATAATTCATAATTAGGTATTTTTTAATTAATTATAATGTAGAAACATTATGCACTTTGAACCGGTTTTAAAAAAACCTGTTTTTAAACCCATAATTAAAATTATAAAAAAATATTTTATAAAGATGATTCAAAAGTAATTAATTGGGTTAAATATAACTAAATAAAAATTATGATACTTAAAATAAAATTAATGTCACAGTGTTTTTTTAATTACTTAATTTATAGGAAATAAATGAGTGTTTTACAAATATCGATATGTTTCACTATTTACTAAAAGTCAATATTTTTCGAAAAACACAACACGTTCACCAAAAGTTAATTATCATATAATGATTTAAAAAATTTAATTATTTTTATCAAATAAATATTTTAAATGTTTAAAAATTAATTATAAAATTTTGCAACAAAAATAAATAAAAAATAATTTTTGAAGAAAACATATTTTTTTTGAATAAAACAAATTAAGAAAAAAATTCTTGATTATTTATTAAGAATTTATGAATAAATTTATATTTAGTTTGAAATTTATTTATATATTTTATAAATCATATAACATTATTTATAATGACTGAGATCCCATAGGGTGTTTTCAATATCGTACAGGGCTAAACAAATTTCCTAAATAATAAAACCTAGAAAACCTACGAAAAATGTAGTACTTGGAAAGATCATGTATAGAACCCATAGGGATGATACATATTCCTAAGAAAATTAAAAGCATTCAAATAAATTTTTTGGTTGATTATAAAGAGAGAGAAAATAAATCAAAGACATGGTTTGATATTTGGAGATGAAGCATGATAGGTTCAGTTTTTTTAGGTTTTTTTGTTATAGATTTAATTGATTATGGGTTAATTCATGTTTTGTGTTGTAATGTGGTCATTATGAATCCTTGGTTTGGTAACCCTACACTAATCCTATAATTGAAACATTTGAATGGTCATCTATTAGGTGAAATCACACAACTATGCGACCCAAAACTCAATTTAAACATAATAAACCTAATCTACATAATGGTCATACATAATCTAGGGAAATTAATTGATGTAAAAAGATAAAAATCCCAAAATATAAAATAATTGGAATGGAAAATTAAATGAAGAATAATTAGAATTTATTAATAGAATAGATTCAATCCAAAACGTGAATAAAAATTGAAATAATACCTAACAACACATCCCCAACAATTAAATCACCTAACACAAAAAAAACTACTCGCTCATTCTAGGTATGATTATAACAAGTATCATGGATACCCAAGAAAGAATGACAGTGACTAATGAAGGCAATTTAAGGCTCCATAGATAATTTTTTTGTCTAGAAGTGGTCATTTGATTTCTAGGATCCCTGTGAGATTCACTCAAAAGGATTGGATAAGGGTTTTATAAATATGCCACTTCATCAAAAACCATATATCTAGAGCATTAAAACTAATCTTCCTGATAAGTTGACATTGTGTAAGGATTACACAGTGTGTAAGGTATGGAAACAGTAGATTCTCTAAACTTTATTTTATCCCAATATATACATGTAGTGTGTTGATTTCATGATGTGTAATGAATTTACACAACATGAATTAATTTATGAATTTCAATGGGGTTGATGATGGATTTTCTCTTGACAACTTGACATTGTGTAATGTTTACAAGAAGTGAAAAACATCTTATTTCAGTTCTGCAACATGCTCTTCTTCTATGTAATGTTTTCATTTGGATTTAAAAATATGGTTTCATGCTGATTCTATTCACCTGCATCATGAAGTGTATTTTAGATCTTATATTCATATTTTTTCTCTCCTTTTCAATTATGTATTATCTATTACCATAAAACATAAAACAAGTCAAATTGTACAAGATTTTTCCACATGAATCATTTGTTAACCAAATGTTTTTTAATGAAACACCCTAAAATGTACGCATAAAATACATTATCACCCACTAATTTTATGGCTAGGTTATAATAGTCATATTTAATTTAATATAATTTAATTTCTCATTTAAACTTGGTGTTGCATGTATTGTATGCTTCCAATAATTGATTTATTTTTTTAAATCATGGGGTGTTACATTATCCCGCAATTTAACAAATTGCATACCTATAATTTTATCTTTATCTCAATGATCAATTTTAAACATTTTATAATACCATTGTTGGAAATCCAAATCCTTAAAAGACTTAGTAAAACATCCCCTTGATAATAGAGAATGGGACATATAAAGTTCATCTAGTATATTTCATATATATGTTTACAAGTATAAAAAAATTAGTGTTGGGTGAGGATATTAACATGGAAGAAAAAAATAATTCCTAAATACTGATGGAGAGTAATAGAGATCATTGATCATAACAAATTGAATGATCATGATAGGGCCAACACCAATTAAACTATAAACCGAAGAGGTGTGGAAATGACCATCATTTCATTGTAAAAGAATGTAATTGGATAAAATTTTCATTTTTATATCCTTTTAATAGGGTTTATGAATTACTTACCATCTATAATAAGAACATAAAGAAGTATACATACATGATATGTTGGATTTCATCATGTAATCAATTTTCATGAAAATATCATCATTTTCTCCAAATGATGAGTATTCAAAATGAATTTCTCATGCTTCAATAACTAAAATATACCATTAAAGGATCACTTAACCATAAAAGGGTAATAATTTATTCCTCATATATTTATATGTAAACAAAAAATTGTTAGCATGAGGTAATATAATTCCCAAAATGAGCAATCCTTCATATTGTGAAATACAAAATTAATCTCTAAAGCCTCAAAAATAACACCCAATGATTAGCTTAGATCATTCAATAAATATATATCTTCAAAATTTTCAAAACTATTAATAACTGAGATTGAAACCAAAAAATCATAAGGGTTTGATCACATATTCTTTTGAGATTTATTTAATATTCTTCTATAAATAAAACCAATAAATTTTAAAGTCTCATACCAAAAATGTATATGCCTTTATCATATAATATATAAGAGATACTGATAATTTATATAAACTCATTTAATTATGAAACCACCACAGTAAAAAAGATAATTTAACCATTATTACTTAAATAAAATCCCATAATATTCGATCTACCTTAATCATAAAAGGTTTGTATAATCAAGAAATTATTTTGAAATAACATTAATCACCAACATTGCAAATCACTTTTAAATTCATTGGTCATCTCTATGATAAAACATAGTTACAAAAAAAATTAATCACTATCTATAGAACTATTTCAGCGAAAAAAATAGGACATCACATAGGCCAAAAGTAGGAGATACACCCTTGTCTCCCTTCAGTTGCGCGTTTAATCCCTACAACCTTTCAAGATCAGACAAGTTGTCCAATTCTCAAAAACAGTACTAATATAATTCATATAAAATTCATAGAAACATGTTGAAGACCCTGAAAAGTAATATTAATCATAAATGGTTATGTAAACCAAAAAATGTCAAAAATTTTAATCTTTTGTCCAAAAAAGGTGCATTCTATCAAAAATAAAATTTTCACATGTTAAAATTAGGGTTACATATACCTTACACAACTTCCAAAACTCAATAAATTTTCCTAAAATTAATACCGTAACATAAAATATCAAAAGAGTATTAACTATTTTAAATGTATGATCATCCTGAAATCTATCACTATATCATAACCCTCAAATATATTGATATAGAAACCTTAATCACTCAACATTCGTCATAATCCATTAACCATTATTTTCCATCTTATTCCTTAATAATTCCATCATACAAACAAAAATATAACTCATGAATTGAGATTTGAAAATTTAATAACATTATTTAGGATAAAATCCATACTATTCACATGTCTTATATAGTTTCCTCCTTTTTAATTGTAATAAAATTAATAATTTCTAGTCATTTTTATATACAATCTTATTGATCATTTTCTTGAGATTTCCCCCTTAAGAAATCAATTTTTATAATACCAAAATCAACACATTAAACAAAAATCTCCCTTGTGGAGAATTTTATTCCCTTTTACGGTTTTAACTGAATGCATCCTTTTTTCATTGGAATATTATTTATTTATTTCCCCTTTTACCATAAATCATGATATTCTAATTCTCCTAATATAATTTACTCGGTGTTTATTACCAAATTCATAACACACATTTCATTGAATATTTTTACCCTTTTGATCTTCACCACCTACAAATATATGGAAGTATATTTTTATCTTATTTTGTAAATTTTTAATCTCACCTAGGTCCAATTTTTCAATCATAACTTATGATAGTTAGGTAATAACAATCAAAAATATTTTTACTATACCTCCCAGTATATTTTGTTGCTTTTTCAGACAATAACAACACTTTCCTTCACATCCATTATTAATTTGGTTCCTAATGGATCCATAAATTTAATAAAATATGAAAAATTAATATAATTATATCAAATAAAATATAAGAAACCATCTTATGTGGATGATAAATGCTAAGATATCCTTAGCCATTCCATTCTCTATTAAACTCTCTCTATTTATACAAAATTATTGTAATTATCAATATCATACTAATATTTTTGGTTTAAAATTCCTTTTAACTTAATGTTAAATAAAAGACTAACCTCTAATGTTTTATATATATTTTATATAATAAAAACTACAATGAGAAAGCCTTAAACATTACAAATTCTAGTGACTTTAAATAAGAATTATTTTTCTATCATTCCCAATGATATTTTAGGATTATATTTTTAAAGAAATAATTTATAAATTTTACATAAAAACCCATATATATAAAAAGTGGACACTTCAAATCAGTATACATTTTCCCCACAACATAAAACATTTAAAATAAAAAAAAATTCATGAAAAATCTCAACAACTTTCATCCTGACTTTTTCCTTATTTGTACACTTCTTTAAACCCTATGAAAACATTTTAAAACATGGTATGTGCACAAAAATCTTTTTAATAGTCATAAAAAAAGAATAAATGAATTAATTTGATGAAAAATATGAAAACACATTTAATTAATATCTTTATCATCAATATTTATTTATTATATGAAAAAAAAAATTTCCACATGAAAAACATAGAAACGTTTTTCTCAAAGAGATCCATTAATACCCATAAAAATAAAATAAAAACCATTTTTTTGAAACATAGATAATTATATTCATAAAAACCATTCGAAAACCTTCAATTAAAATCATAATATAGAATAATTTAAATATAATTATTTAGAGAACATTATCATTACCCAATAAATTGGAGAGGAATGATGGAGCTCACCCTTCATAAAAGCTATATTAGGCTCACCCATTTTTTATATGATATAATGGGGATCTACCCTTCCCATAATCTAGATAGGGATCACCCATGAGTTGTAATGGGGATAAAAAAACAATATAAGATGTATCTGGATCACCCATTTCTCATATATAATTTTTTAGTCTAGTTAATAAAAAATAATTATTATTGCACCTTTTTATCAGAAAACCCTTTGAAAAATATTTTTTTAACACATACAAAAAAACTTTTCAGAGATTGAAATTCATTTTCCTTTTAAATTATAATTTTCATAAAACAATATCTTGTAAAATATATATACGGCTTAGTTTATAAAAAACATGAAATATTATAAATGAATCTATGTATTAAATAAGGGTTATTGAGGTGGGAAAATACATTGTGACTATATGCGTTAAAATAAAATATTCACTTTTTCTTTTTGTCAAAACATTCCTTATAAAACACTTAAAATGATTCATTTAGAAAACCATCGAAATATAGTAAAAAGAGGCATAAAATTCCCTTTATAAATATTTTATACCTTTATAAAAACATCTATAAAATAATTTTAAAAATACCTAGATAGAGGAAAAATAGTTGAAAACTACACCTTTAAAAGAATATGTTTTTTAAAAGAAAGTCCCATACCACTTTGGTATCATTTGAATCGTAATCCCAGTGAAATAATAACCTAAATAAATGTTTAATATCATTTTATGATATAAATTCATGATACAACATGTCAAATGGTCTTTATATATGCATTATAAATTAATATATACGTATAACATCAAAATATACCTCAATGAAAAGAAATTGAGGTGAAGTACCAAAAATTGAGTCTAAATCATTATGTAAATTGTTTATATTTTTTAACAATAAAATTATATTAATTTTTTAATTTTTTAATGAACTTATTAAATTTTATTAATCCTTTTAATTTCCTTATTCCCATGTTATATATGACTACTTAATTAATTAATTTTACATCATATGTTTTGATGATATTCAGCTTATGTGTCAAAAATGACTTTGGTAGGTTTCCTATAGTCAAGGATGTTATTATTACATAATATAATAAAACAATGAAATAATTATAATTTTTATAAATAATTTATTCTTTTAAGAAAACCATTAAACAAGGTTATGAAAAATTAACTATGTTACAATCTGGGAGATTTTTTTTCATACGTACGCATGAGTAACATTTCCATTATTCAACAATCATTATGAAAAGATTTTAAGTATTATTTAAAAATTAATGGAGTATTATAATATCATATAATAATATATAAATTTTTTAAAAATACTTATATATATAATCTAAGTGATGTTATGATGTAAAAAAAATTACATCGCTTCGTAGAGACGATAGTCCACACGTACACACGAATGAAATTATTATTAAGCGAGTGGAAAGTAAAACAATAAAATGACATATTAGGTTTTAAAATTGATAAATATTTCATGAATATTATATTTATTTCATATATATAACATGTATTCATTAAAATTATCCATTTTACCATCCATTAAAAAAATTAGTGAAAAATGATTCACATTGCTTCGCAAGGTGATGGTCCACCTTAAACCCGACTGAAATTATCATATCTCCCAAGTAATGTAATGTAGAAAGGTATATGTGATAAAATAATTAAAGAATTATAATTCTTTAACAAGAATCATGTATATTCATTAAATTCATAATTATAACAAACCATGAGAAAAGATTTTGAAAAACCAATTGCATCGGATCACATGGTTGTAGTCCGTCTTACACAAGAATTCTAGTTTCATTTCCCATTTGAAGGAATATGAGATGGATTTTTTTTGTACAATAAACATAATAACATATAATTATATGGGATATAATGTTTTTAATATATCATCATCATTATTTAATATTTGAAAGAGGTGGATGAAGAAATAAAATAAAAATACTCGATTAAGCACAACACCTCTTCTTCAGACAACCTCCTCAAGTTAATAATGAAATCCGAATTATTATGAATTATTTAGAAAATATTGGGATATATTATATATATATTTTTGTAATTCATGTATTTTTGGTTTTATTAGCTAATACAACGTTTTCATTTTAGTTTAACCCCTGATAAAATATTTTTATTGTTTTCACGGTTCATTATGACCCAAAATTAAGTTTAACTAATTAGATAATATAAATTATGATGATTAAAAGTATTTAAAACATTTTAAATAATTAAATTCACATAATTTATATATTTTAATTTAAAAATAAAACCCATATAAACGATGAAAAATCAATTTTTCATGTAATGTATTTTTCAAGCATAAGATGATTTTATATTAAATCTATGACTATTAATCATCATTTTATAAATTAAAATTAATATCTATTGATATATAATTTATATATTTAATTTAATTTTTTCATAATTTTGGGTTATTTTTTAATTAAATTGTAGAAACATTATTCACTTTGAAGTAGTTTTCAGAAAAAATATGTTCTTAAACCCAAAAAAACTTATACTAAAATATATAATAATGAAGATTAAAATGTAATTAATTATATTAAATAAAACTAAATAATAATAAATTAATTTAAAATAAAATTAAAACATTAATGTGACTTTTAAATTAATTAATTCATTATAAATAAATTTTAGTTTTACATAAATCAGTATTTTACCAAATTCACAGAAAAATCAATATTTTACAAAAAATACCAAAATTTAAGCATAAGTTAATTTTGATTTAATGATTTAAAAATAAATTTAATTTTTTCAAAAAAAATTTATAATGGTTCAATAAATTAATTATAATATTTTCCAAAAAAAAATAAATAACAAAACTTTTTTTAGGAAAACATAATTTTTTGAATAAAATGAATTTACTCAAAATTGATTGATTATTTGCTAATAATTTATCAATAAATATATTTTCATTAGGAAATTTATA
The DNA here is from genome assembly GCA_963277665.1 of Viscum album. Classification (NCBI taxonomy): domain Eukaryota; kingdom Viridiplantae; phylum Streptophyta; class Magnoliopsida; order Santalales; family Viscaceae; genus Viscum; species Viscum album. The sequence goes on from OY728145.1 coordinate 1,455,448,583, forward strand.
TATATATATATTTCATAAATTAGTTATTAATATTCATACTCCCCAATTTAACACCTAGGTTATAACAGTTATATTTAAAATAATATTATTTCATTGTTTGTTTAATCTCAGTGTTGCGTGTCTTGTATTCTATTGGGGATATATTATTTTTTTTAAATAATGGGGTGTTACTCTAATAAATGATTAAAATTGACTAAGAGCAAATAAAAATCATAATTTAAGGCGATACTATAATTCATTCATTCATGTAAAAGAAATTGTATCATAGATGAATGAATTATAATTAGATATTTAATTTTTAATAATAACATGACACATTTATAACTATTAATTAGATATATAAATTATCATATTCCAAAATAATAAATAGGACCTTCATTAATTTTTGGTGATTAATATTTTTTTAAGGGATTCACTGCAAAATCACCCCGCTGATCATTACATCCCCTATCAATAATAACTCATATATGATTGTATTTGGAAATGATGTGTTTGGTCTTTGTGTGAGATCAAAGTTCATTAGTCATAGAAATAACCTCATTGTTGACACAATATATCACAGGTTCTCCATTGATGATATAAAATATTCTAGTTTTAGAATTTAACTTCTAGAACAAAATATATTACCATACAACATCTGATGTTGTGATGTACTCTGACATCATTGTCGAGTCTGTTATGGAATCTTGTTTGGTACATTTTTAAATAATAGCTTCACCATTTTGGAAAAACATGAATCTATGTTGAAATTTCATATAATATTTTTTATTTTGGAAACTATCATATGTGTAACCCTTTAAACAAAATAATCATCTCCTTCAATGACCAAGAACATATTCGTAGTCCTTTTTAAGTAATTATAGATGTTATTTATATAACACTACTAAATTTTACTAGGATCAGTTTAATATATACATGTTATTCTATGAAAATAGGAGATATATGGTCAAGTACACAACAAATAATTCATCATAGATCCTATAGTAGTTGCATAAGGAATCTTATACATCCTTTATAACAAAATAGAAGGATCCTAAATCTTCCTAAGATTCATTCCATGAAACACTGGTAAATACCCCTTCTCAGAGATCTCCATTATAAAAAACATTAGAACATTACCAATATATGTGTTCTGACTTAGTCCAAGAAACCATTTAAATATATCTATATTGATTTTTGTACTGAGTATATAAGAATCTTCACCCATGTATTTCATAAAGAAACATTTATCCAGTTATGAATTCAAATGATGAATCATCAACCCATAATTTATGATAATAAGTTTTTCATATTCATTCAGTATCAGAAATACAATGAAATTTCCACCATCCCAATTATACACACAGGAATTATCCATGTTTTCTATGAAAAACAACTCTTCCATTATATTATCAAACTATATATTCCAACCCTGAGAAGGTTTCTTTAGTCAATAAATGGATTATTGAAACTTTAAAATCTTAGTAGTCTCATTTGGTAATTCCAAACCATAATCATGTGTTATATACATTACCTTAGATAAATTATAATTAAGGAAGGGGATTTTAATTCCATTTGATATATATTATAATGAAAATGATCAACTATTTCAAGAAAAATTAGAATGAGGTTTATCATCTCAATAGGTGAAAATTTCTCCTCATAGTCAGTAAAATGAATTCTTTTGTACTATATTTCCACAAGACATTCATTATAGTTATATAATTTACCATCAATTTAATTTTTTCATACTGAAAACACACTTACTCCCTATGGGGCTTACCCCTCATACTACATCTATTATGTTCCAAAATTAGTTAGTGTACATGGAGTAGATCTTGAAATCAATGGATTTTAAAATTTTATCAGAATCAATGTCCTAAATTTCATAATAATAGGTGGTAGGTTTAACACCTATGAAAAATACATCACCATAATTCACTACGTGAAATAAATATCTCATTATATCTTGATGGATCCTACAATACCTTCAAGGATCTTGTGTAACCGGTGTTAGTTATTCTTCCACAACTCATTATGGAGCCAAATCAACTTCTATATTATGATCATTTAGAGTTTTGTATCTTAATTTTCTCCATGTTCAAATTCTCTCCAACCGAACCATTAATCCATAAGTTATTTCTATATTAATATACTAAATGGGTCCACAAACACATTTTTTATAGAATGATTATAAAAGTAAGATCCCCTTGTTTCATGGGGACAAATGACAAGTAATAATTTATCCAACTTAGTATAATGTTTGTATGAATCCAATAATCATATGAATTATTCATAACCCCAAATACTCTTTAATTACAACTTGTAATGTTTCCTAATATATATCTCATATATTGTCTTTATTACTTCTTTAGATGGTATATAGTTTAGTATAAATTTAGCAGTCTCTGGGGCATAATTCCAAAACGAAGTTGAAAGGTGACAAAGAATCATAGTTATATGAACCATGTATAAAATGGTATGATTCCTCATTTTATACACACCATTCCATTATGTTGATTCATGTGGTGTGAGTTCAAAAACAACTCCAAAATCTTTCATATGAGATATGAATTCTTGCATCATGTATTCACCACCCAACCTGATTGAATAATCCTAAAAATATTTCCCAATTAATCATATACATTTTTTCATTCTTTGATATTTAAAAAAAATCAAAGTAATGTTTCGTCAGAAAAAAATAACTATACTAACTATGGTAATTAGTGAAATTAACAATATACCCAAATCTACCATTTTACTATATACAATTTTTTCCATACACAACCCTATGTATGAGATCCAATATCCCATCAGTCGTATCATTTTTCTCCTAGAAATTAACTTTATCATTTTTTCTAATTAAAAATATTAACATATATTAGTCAATTCATAAATTAATGTGTCTAAAAACCCATCTCTATGGAGTCTTTGAATAGGTTTCTCATTTTTATGTCTAAAGAGACAATGTCAATGAAATATGGGATTAGAATCAACCATGAAATTCTTATTCTAAATGTTATAAATATGATTATCCATGTCAATAATATAGAAATTGTTCATCATATCCCCAACATCATAAAACATTTCATATATATATATATATTGGGAGAAAATTATTCTTAATAATGAATTAATGTCCCATTTTTCTAAATAATATAAAAAACAAAACTATTGTTTATGGAAGGAACATAATAATATTTTTTTCAATTATAGGTTCAATCTAATAAGTAAATTCAATCCAGAAGTGCCGACCTGTAAGGCAAAAACTCTTTCTCCATTACCATCATGTTGATCCACTTCAACCTTCATCAATTTCCACATATCACTATGTATGTGTTTGTCAAAAAAAAAATTGATTTATGTATAAATGATATATAATACCCATGAGTTAGTGTTGTTATAATTTATCTCAACAACATGAACATGTGGGTTCTCTAAATGTTTTTCCTTAAGAAATTTTTTTAATCCTAAATATAAATATTTAATTATTTAATGGGTCATACCTATTAGTGGTATCAATATGATTGTGATTATGTATTCCACAATGCACACTAAGGGAATATCAGTTATTGAGTATCATTTATTAAATCATTCCATTAATGAATTTAAATGAAATTATTCCCACAAATAATTATTACCTAGAACAACATATCATTTTAGTGGGATGAGATCCATATTTCATTGAGTGATGAGTTTTCTTTATCATTACTCACAAAACATAATTATTTAGGAATGGATAAATCCCAACCATAATAGTTATTATTATTGTATTATTGAGTGGATAACCACATATCCAAATCTATTATCTAGATTTACTCAAATCTAATCCAATTATATCCTGCTTATGGGTTTCTTAGCTATGTGTTTCCTAAATAAAATACCAAAAACATACTAACAAAATAAAATCTAGAAGCACCCTCGTTTGGAAAAACCAACCCATGGATTATCTATTGATAAATATAACCTTCTTTACTTATAAATTATATCCTAGGGGTACCATGATTTGAAGGATCCTACCAGATTCAATGGTAGAGGCCTTCAAAAGTGATGCTTTGGAAGGTATCTTGATCTTAGTATTTTAGGGGTTTTCATGTATCATTAATTTAATATACATAATATGCATATTAAATTCATAACTACTACATCATTATTAATGTTTATAATATCCTTTTTTATTATTTTTTTCTATGTATGCTTCTAATGATTTAGTTTTGGAATTCCTATTCTAATGACTAAATTAACATGTTCACACCACATTAATGAGTAACCCTTTAAATAATCCAAAAGTTTTTCTTACTCACCCAAAAATAAATATCAGGTTTATTTATACATATTAAATTAATCTCTTATAAAATTTTCATGAAATATTCATGTAATGAAATATTTTTATATGATATTGAAAAACACAACATAAGTAAGACAAGAGGGATAGATGTCCCACCCCAATCACTTTTTGGAAAAGGGATATGTCTCTAGGCTAGTAGGTGGTCTGACCCAATGTTACACTACTAATGGAGGCTTTACTCAAGAAATAATTCAATTCATTATATATCTAACACACAATATGTAAAAACTATATTCAATAACTATTCTCAATATCATAATTATAATTAAAAACAATGTTCAAAGTTGATGAAAACTAAATTTTATAATATCAAACCTATCATGACATGTAAATATCTATCCTAGAAATATTTTATCACATAAAATATAACATATTAAATATTAACATTTAATAAAAAAATTATTAAACATGAACATTAATATAATTAAACAAATAAATAAACATTTTATTTATTTTCTGAAACATGAGACATTGATGAACTATTCTAAAAACAAGCTAACTATAAAACTTTTATAATAGATAAAACATGAATAAAAAAATTTATATTCAAAGAAAATATGAACTATTTCATAGTATCATTATATTTAATTTATAACATAATTTAAACCATTATCCATATTGTTCAGAAGAACCATTTTGATATGGTATAAATAATATCTTTAAACAAGGCATACCTTTAAATTTGAAAAGTTTACAATTTATTAAATATAGAAAATTCATAATTATAAATATAAACACTTTTATATTTTAGCCTTAAACTTTTTGACCTTTATAAATTATATCTCATGATTTTTAAATAAAAATTATATTTCTATATCAAAAGATATGAAATATAATTTTAAAAAAGTATTTTAAAAATTAACATTCAATATTTTTTTAAATATAATAAATTTTTAAAAACATTTGATTAAATGTAAATATTTTATACTTAATTAATTTATTAACCTTTTAGAAATTAAAATATCCCAAAATACCTTCTACATTGATTTATACACCAATTAAATCAAAATGTAAATTTTTTTAAAGCATTTTCTGAATCACCATGGATTACAAAATGATATTGTGATAAAACACTAGACATTATTATTTTTAATAACCACCATGGTCATCATTACACTATAGAGTTAGTGACCCGGGAGTTTTGGAGTTTCTATAGCTACCCCACATTCACTTACAATCCATATAAAGAGTAAAAATTTTAAAAAAATCAAACCAAACAAATTTATATCTTGAAGAAACATTATTTTATATCACTAATAGGTATTTTTGATCGTATAATGATCATTTTTGTAAAATTAAATCCAATAAAATAAATGAAAATACCTCTAATAATCAATCATGCTAATGTATTCAAAAAATAGAGCATGTAAATAGTATCCCTGAAACACGTGAACCACATGAACATCCAAAATGATATTTTATGGAGTAATGTTGATGATAATCATGAGGAGAGATGAATTAATCCATACTTCCTTCAAGGGTAATACAGCAGCCAATAGATCCAAGAATGGTTTGTGAGGACTCTTGGGTTTTCAATGCAGTGCTAACAACCTCTTTAAGTGATGAACAAGTTTGGGGAAGAAAAGAGAGATTTGGATAACATGAAATCATCACAGGAATCAATCAACCCTATAATGAGATTATTACATAATATTATATGTCCAACCTCAATTATATTCATTATATAAAGAGAATTATCCATATTTGATAATGCAGATGTCATTAGTTGACATCCATTAATTTCAACATGTTTTCATTTATTTGTTGAAAAATTCAATAAATGAACTTCATATGTTATGAATGTACCAACTTCTAAGTTCATAAAGTATGAGAAAATATAGTATAGGAGGATTTGGCATGCACATAAATCACATGCATGCTAAAATTGACGAGGCTATCAACCAAAAATTTAATTGCACCACCGTAACATGGTGGTGTTTGTTTTAGTATATAACCAAAAGTAAATTAAGGCGACCACCCTATAATAGAAAGTACTTTAAATTTTCATGTGGTATCTATCAATGTGCTTATATTTTTAATGCTCATCAATTTTACCATCCACTTATCATTTTATATTCATATTATCTTCTTCCATATAACATGTATCTTCAACTAAACGTATAAATGATAATACATTTTCAACATATAACAATCATCATGAAATATTAAAAAATATAAGTTCCAAAATTGTTATTTGTTTAAGATGATTATAGATAAAATAATCTATATTAATTCACCCTTCATCAATCAATAAAACTAAATTAATTATTATGTATTATTGTGTGTTACTTAGTTCCTCCTATCAATCATTCATTGGGTATATTACTGTAGTAGAATATGTAACCACTTATGTTCCTTCATCTGATGGTTTACCCTTATAGTGTATATAATTCTGATGTGTTGTCCTCCAGAACACCCATAGGAAGTTTGTACTTATTTATTCATTTTCTTGCATTACTTACTCATTGAATTTTACAAAAATCCATTGACAAAAAATAAATCACATCGTCATCATAACTTCTTTTGTACTTAAATATCCACTTTTTGATTTGATTTAAATAAAAAATAGATGATAAAGTAAATTTTATATTCTCCCTTTTATTGAAAATAAATTCACATTATTACTCATGAGCGACTACCCATCATTATTTTTCATATTATATCTTTCTATTTTATTGAAATCAAAGAATCACGTAAATTATTTGAGGGAAGGACAACATCCGTTTTCTTATTGAAATGATCTAAAAATCAAACAACACTATTTCTATTTGAAAACTTCAGTGTAAAAAAATAGTGATTAACTAGGAAATAAAATTTATACATTAATGAGTGATTAAGTGATAAAAATTTAGAGATATTATTTTATTGTTTTTATAAAATATTTTCATTCAACTTATTTCCAACAACCATCTCAATAAATAGATTAAAAAAATTTAATCCAATAGTATATTATTGTGGATTTCATGCCTTAGAACAAATTTTTGTGTACTTTATGATTACCTATATTAATGGTCTCAAATATCCCTAAAGTTATTATCAAATCATCATTACTATTTTGAGTGACATTGTATGTGATAATGTAATAATGGTACTTGTCACACTGAAATATTATAGCCTCCCTCCATTATGATTAGAACCAAAAAGAGAAATTATAGTATTATTAAATATATTTTTTATAAATATATTATATTATATAATGACACATAGAATATACATGATATTAGGGGTGTGAGGCTCATAAGAAATTAAGTATCCTTCTCATGATGTCTATCCTTGGTAATCTCAATAAAAAACGTTATGAGAACATGACCCTCTAGTAGGAAATCCATCGTTACATATATAATGGGATATTTCTAAATGTGGATGTGTGTGATGGTCTTTATAATTTAATATTATAATTAATTTATATCTATTTTAATATAATTTGATGCATCGATGAAAACTATGACATGATATGATTGTGATGAGGTACGATATGTTGGGTACATCAAGAATGATATTGTATTACTAAATAATGTGAGAAGAAATTTTTCCCTTATATTATTCAATAAACATTGATTTATCACCCCATTAATGATAATGTAACTTCTTAATTAATTCCATGACAATGTAATTATGTTGGAAATTTCATTTCGGGAAAGTAAAAAAAAAGATGCATCAAGCACATAGGTTGAAGACACCACTATGCAACCTTATTTAATAGAAATATTGAGATAAAATGATTTTATTACACCATGTTCATTAATATAAGGTAGTGTGTTGGACCCCATGGTTAGATGGGGTGGTACGGGTGGATTGGGGTTTGGGGCGTGATCACATGGTCAAGTCGCTGGACCAGCAGATTTACTTGTAGTTTCTTTATAGAATGTGTGATTTTCCATTGGCAGTTGTAATGAAATATAATATAAGGTTGTTTGTCACTTCAAAAGTAAATTATTTGTATATAGGTTCCTTGGATTTTTTCTAGATTCTAACCATGAACCTTATGTAGTGTTGTAGAATGTTGTTGAGAAAGTGTCCTAGACAGTCGCACACTATGTTTATCTAAAACCTCAGTTAAATTCAAAATGAATTTAACATGTTGAATAAATATTACACTCATGTTTGGTTTAATAATTATAAATGTTTGGTTGATCAAAAATATTCTATCATTAGTTATTTTAGAAAATATATGTTATCTCAATATTTAATAAATAATTATTCTATATTATACCCAATATAATATTTATCTATTTATCATAGAAGAATTAAATTATATTAATTTTTTTAAATAAATATTCATTATTCATGGTTTGAATAATATCAATGAGGAATGATGGTATAATGTACTAGTTCAATGAGAAATGATATATTTAATATTTTTTTGAATAATTGTTAATATATTTTTTCAAAAAATAATATTTATTTATCTACAAGGTTAGAACATGTTAGGTAAATAATAAAAATAATATTATTATTATTTAGACAAGTCCTTTACTAGGTATTAATAGAATAATAGGACCCTATGATCAATTATTTATAGGGATCATGATGTTTATTAAATTCATTATAATTTCACTTACTGAAAGTTCATACTATTGTAGTTCACCGTGGGATTATCAGAATAAAAATTTCATGGACCTTCAATATAAAGGTTAGATCACTAAATGTTCAAAAACATATGATAGATGATGCGAAGTCTGTTATTTAGTTGTGGTTAATAGTGTACCAACTGGTATTGTTGATTAACTGGGAGACTCAATTAAATTACTAAGTCAATAGATGGATGAGTGAAAATTTGCAGGTCAGTGTTTCCAGTTTGGCTAGAAATGGACAACTATAAAATGAGGTGGGACCTGCTACTGATGTGTTTGTAGTACTAAATTATGAAAAGTGTATCACTAGATTACTAAGATACCATTTTTTCGAATATTCTACTTTTAATAATACAAAGAGTTTCTAGTGATCTCTCATGAACATAGGAAAAAACTCCTAACCACATAACACCAGTGTTCCTTTATTTTTCACATTATTTGAATACATTATTGTGTCCTTAAATGTGTATGTGACTCATGTTTTTATGATTTGTTAGAGTATTTATTGAATTCTTAATAAATATTCTTTAATAACCAAAGGTAATATTGAATTTTTGAAATTTCATAGTGTCGAACTATCAAGGGGTAAAAATTTCTTGTGAACTTAAGGATTAACCATAGGGTTTTAGTATCGACTGTTCATGAGCCTCCTCCTTCCCCAAAAAGTGGCATCAGAGGGTATATGGTTTGGAAACACTTGATAATTCATGTAAATTTATCTCTTTCCTTGGAGTCTTATAAAATTTTATTTGTTTATATGGTCCTGAGAATATATTGAAACAAATTAAGACACGGTTCAGATCAGTCAGTTCAATCAAACCAACATTTTTTTTCTAGAAGATACAGATAGAGTAAAATCTTAATCAAAAGGATATAAACCTTTAAATGGTCGAGAAATATAAAAAATATATAGAAATGTGGATGAAAAAATCTATTTATAAAATAAGTTGCCTTGGTGAGGATAACATTGGAAGAGAATGCAGGCTTAAATATCTGGAATAACAATACAAAAAATGACATTATGGATGCCCTATATGAGATATTTGATAAAATTATCTCCTAAAAAAAGTTTTTAGGATCAGGTATTTTTTATCTTGTCGATATCAAAATGGTGGGTAGTGAAATATTATGTGAATGATTTTAATATGATTAAAATAATTATCTTGGGTTAGTGAAAAGTAACTTTCAGAGATTATGTGTGGGATATACTAATAATTTCATGTTTCCTAGAACCATGGTATATAATGGTTATAATGATAAGTAATTCCTATGAGAAGACTGAATTTTTACTCTGGATATGTTGAATTTGATCCTATATGATGATTTCAAGAGAAGAGAGGTTCATGTACCATCTAGTAGTGTGTTCAAGACTAATTAAATTGGTTGATCATATCATCAAAATAATCATCAACATACAAAAGGAAAATCTAGGGAAAAGGTCTTGGGATTTTAAAAGGTCTAGTTATTACCCTATGGAATTAAGGGAATAAAGGAAATATTTAGAGAGAATACTTAAAATGGAAATGAGACACTATAATAATGACCATCAGAAGATCAAAATTCATTATGCAGTGGATGGTGGTAGTGACATACTTCTCACTATTCATAATGTAGTGGATTCTTGTGTAGTTGTCTCTGGTGCATCCTTACAATCAACGACCGATCACTAATGCATGAAAAGATCTGTATCTATAAGCACCATGAAAGTGTTCGTGATAGATGATCATTCTTTCGAAGTAGTTGGAATATGATACGTAAATCTACAGATGGAAAATGGTAGAATTATTTGGATGAAAGGTGTGAGACATATTCCATGTCTCAAAAGGAATCTCAGTTCAGTTGGGTAGTTGAATAATGATGGATTATGTTCTACATTAAAAAAATGGAGTTTTTAAAGTGACTGGGGTATCTATAGTCATGTCTGGACCAGTTAATTACATGACTCATAATATAAATAGAAGTTTATATATGAGTGTAGAGGATTAAATTTTATCCTCTAAAAATCTATAGGTCTGGTATTTCAGTCTTGGTCACTTTATTGAGAATAATATAAAGGTTCTAGTTGGGAAGGGTATTCTAAAGATCTACCATAAAACTATTAGAAGTTATTAGATCTATGTTCTTAGAAGTCAAAATAGGGTTTCATTATCTTGAATGGATGGAATCCTAGAGACCTAAACTTAGATCTAGTTCACATATATGTATAAGGTACTCCTTTGGTTAAATATTATAGAGGATCATGATAATTTTTCACATTCATTGACAATTCCATGAGGAAGTTATATGTTTATTTTCATAAAAATAAATATGATTTGTTTGATTCCTTTGTATACTGGAAATCCATGGTTGAGATAAAAAGTGGACATAAATTGAATCAATTAATATTAAATAATAGGATTTAATATAACTATAGAAACATCTATAATTTCTATTAGAAGAAGGTTATTAAGAATGATTAAAAAATACCTAGAACCCCACAATAGATTAGTGATACAAATAGAATGAACCATACTTTGACAGAGAAGGAAAGATTAATGGTTGTGCACTCCAAAAGGTTAAAATACATTTTTATAGAAGAAATTAACACAAAAATATAATTTGTCAGTAGAACTATATCCTCTATAGTAGGAAAATGTATACCTAAAATAATTTTGATTCATAAGAAACCAAATATTTCACACCACAAAATATTTATCTATATTTCTTAAACTCTTATTGATGAAAATTAAATAAATAAGATGGTGGAAAATTCCAATGATAGTTTCCTTTTAGGATATAAAAATGAAAATATTGGTTAACAACTGTGGATTGATGATCAATGGAAGATCACCATATGTCAAGATGGAAACTTCAATTAGATAATCTTATAGATGGATTGGAAAATGGATGAATCAAAACATGAGGAAAATAAGTAAATGACTGAAGTACAAGTTATTCAAGATGAAAATAAAAAAAACTCATAAATGTCGATAATACCAATAGTTAACATGAATGAATTGAAAATTTCACCAATGAATAATGTTCCCGATTTCTCTATAACTAAATAAATATGAGAAAATTATTGGTTAGTAGGGTGAATGGAAATAGGAGTACTATAAGTTAAGTCACTAAAAACTAACCTTCAAGTGAATACAAAAACATATCATGGAAGACATTTTAATGTGGATGACCAGTCCAGTGGTATGAGGTTGAAAACAAATTATTACTTCTAATGTACCTTGGTAAAACCAAATTTCTAGATATATAGAAATATTAAATGACTCAAAATAGTGAGATTCATCCATGTAGGAAGAAATTAATTCTATACTGTTCAATGTAACTTGAGAGATGAATAAACTACTGAAAGGAAAATGATCACTTGAGAAAAAAATTTCCTATCATTTGAAAGAAGAATATTGTGAATGTAGAAGATACAAGGAATTTTTGGCGGTGAAAGGATTCCAACAAAATGAAAGAATTAATTTCAAAAAAAAAAGTTCAGTGGTAACAAATAATATAATAATATGAACAATGCTAAGAATTATTGTATTTAATGGTTTTTACTATCATAAGTGGTTTTATGATCATAAATAAGATGTCCTTGTTTTTAAACTGAATTGAAGTCTATAAGGGTTGAAACAAACACCTTGATAGAGGAACTATAATTTTGATACTTTCATGAATTAGGATGGTTTTATAAGGAGTGTCTCTGACCACATTTTCTATTAAAATCTATGAAATGATGGAACTAAAATAACTATGAAACTCTACAAGGATGATATACTATTATAAATCCCCTATAATATATATATTAAAGATATAAAGGGAATTATTTCTAGTATATTTTAAATAAAATATCTTGGTCAAGATAAGAAAATTAATGGGATGAGGATAAAGTGGGATAAAAAATATGATACTCTTGTGTTATCCTAGAAGGAATAAATATATAAAATATTTAAATGGTTGAAAATGTCATGATTGAAATCTATAAGAATTACCATCATTGGACACTTCACGTTATCCAAGTCACATACACCTTCAATGAAAGATGAGTTCTAGTTCATGACAAAAGTATCATATTATTTAGCTTTCAAAAGCATGATGTATGTAATGGTTTGTACATGGCCATACATTTCCTTTATATGGAGAGTGGTAATTCATTTCATGTATAAAAATGGGAAGGGGAACTAGTAAGCTATGTAGTGGATCATCTGATACTTGAATGGATTAGTAGATACAACATTGTGATTCAAGGAAAATAATTTTTTATATGGTTTTGTTGATACAGATTCTACTGGTGATTCTATTCATTAGAAAAGTATAATGGTTTTTGTGTATACCTTTGATGGAATGATGATTAACTGGATGTTATAAATACAACAAATGGTGATTTTTTTACAAATAAATAATAGTATTTTGTAGCTAAAGAAGTGAAAAATTATTTGATCTAGGTAATCCCTTTGATAAAGTTACTCAAAAAGGAACTTGAGGGAGGAAAATTATTCTGTGAAAATTAGAGTGATATCGATCTTATAAATAATATCATATTTCATGAAAGAATGAAAAAAATTGAACGAAAGTTCCATTTCATCATGAATCTATTCTAGAAAATGTTTTTGAGCTATAAAAGATTGTAGGGAATAAAAATCCATCTGACATATTCTTAAATGTGTTAGTTTAAGAGATCCTAATGAAACATCGTGCATTAGTTATTTATGAATGAGAAAATGGAAATGGTAAACATTTCATTAAACTTAAAAGTATGTTTTGGTATTCCCAAAGTGTTGGAGTATAATTAAGAGGTCCCTTTAAAAAATATTTAAGTGGGGGATTTTTAGGATCATAAAGTCTCTCCATGTAACTGGAAGTATACTCACCATAATTTCATACTACTATAGTAAACTTCAGAATTTTCAAAAAAATAAGAACATGAAGCTTCATCATATGGTTAAGATCAATAGAAGTTTAAAAAATTCCAATAAATGATGTGTATTTTAGTCTTTGGGCATGGTGAAAAATGTATCAGTCGGGATGGTTGAGTCGGTGGAATCCTCAGTTTGATAAGGAAGTCAATGTATGGGACCAGATACTAATGTATGCACTATAAATAATTATTAAAAGTGCAATTTTTTCTTACTAAGATATAATTTTTGTAGATATTGTACTTTAGGTAATATAAATAGTTTTCAATGGTCTCTTGTATAAATAGGACGAAGTTATGAACTATATAAAACTGGTGTTTCTTATTTATTTTATTGTTCATTGAAATCTTGTGTGTATGCTCGAATGGTATCATGACTCATATATTGAGTGGTGATTAAGATGGTTCTTAACATCCTAAATCTGGTTCACTAAGACATCAAGGGAATATCTGATAGTTGAAATTTTACTGTGCTTAAGTATTGGTGGATATAAATTTCCGGTGAACAGAAGGTTTAACCGTTTCATGTTTTAATCATTTTTCAGGATCCAAATTATTCACCAATATTATTTATATAGAGACCCCATACTTTTACATATATCATTACATGAATTTAAGAATAATTAAACATAAAATTACAAACCAAGGATTGAAATGTAGTGTGTCTTATAAGAATAGGTTCATAAAACAAAAAACATGGGACTATAAAAAACATTTCATTATTTAAATTTGTTAAACAAACCTATCTTCCATTATGCTAATGGATATTCATAGGATATCCTGGGGACAACATAAACAAAGGGATGAGCTAAAAATCTCAATAAGGGAATAAATATAAGAATAAATCTTAGCACTTGTCTTAGATGGCATGGCATAATGATATAAGATGGCTTGGTAAATGATTAAATATAAGGAATTATAAAATATAAAACATGGGATTATATATCCATGGAATCACGATAATTTTGAAGACACATAAAAAATGACTTTATCATGATTCAAGGATCACTGCACATAGAGGAGATGAGTCAAGGATAACCATCACGACGGTTTTCCATGGAGCATGTGTCAAGGAAAACCACCAAGACCGTTGCACACAACGTATCATGAAACTAAAATTTACCCAATTAATTGGAGTGATATCTAGGTTAAACCATCATAACATGATCATGAATATGTGTTCCACATGTGGAATCATATATAATAAATCAATCATAAACATATGGGTTACAGATAGTAAGAATTGGGTATCATAATTTTGTCAAAAGGAATAACACATGGGAATATCACAATGCGGTCCATGAAAGAAAGAAATTAAACCATACATGGACTTTTATAAGGTAAATTAGGCATAGATCATGACAATTTATGCCAAACAAGAGTGATAACATGTAAAAATTGTATTTAGAAACTTTAGAATTTAAACATTTTAGTTTGGTTTAAGGGAAATATTAAAGAAATTTTAAAATATAATATGGTAGAATGTTTTCAATAAAAGAAGGTTTTCATGTCAAAAATTGTGATTGTATAAAATTAATGGTGGATAAAAATAGATTATATAGTGCACTTTCAAATGGGTAATAATTCTGGTAGTTACCTTAAATCGATATTGCTTATTGTGAATAATTGAGTGGGGAACATTTTTAAAACATATATATCCATGAAAAATAAGGACAATTGGATCTTGATAAATGGTTTTGAAACATATAAATAACATTTAAAAAATGTAAATAATTGGAAAATATAATTTCATTGGGGTAAAAAGGGAGAAATAATAACGCAAAGAATAATGGTGGTTAGGGTAGAATCCCTTACCTTAAGTTTGAAGGTGTTCTTCACATGATCTTAATGTCATGAATAATCAAAATAGATTCATTAATTAATAATTATATAACCCTTTTGAACATGTATTTGATTTATTATAACTTTATTGAGTTCATTTATGTTTTTTTATTGGTTAAGAGATTCAATATCATTTTTTGGGAGCATTGGTTTCCTTGGTTTTAAATATCACTATACTTGTATACATGTACGAAAGATCGTGTTGAGTGGGGGTAATTATATATAATTTAACTTATGAGTTATTAATTATCTTAAATAGGTTAAATTGGTCTTATATGTCCTTTTTTATATGGAATGATGATGAATCATTAGATAAATAGTTAATGGTAATTGTTTGAGTTTATTTTATTGGGTTTTCGATCACAAGGAACTCCTTTTTTTTATAAATGAATATCATGTGTTAAAAAATATTCTATAACAATATATAAGTTATAATAAATATATTATAATATGGTTCACCCATAAAAATGTTTCCATTTCTTGATTTTAATATGGTAATAGAAATTTAAAACCCATTGTCCTTGAATGCGATAAATTAACACATCTCGAATGGTTTTTTCATTTTAATATCAAAGGAGGGGGAAAGAGAGATGATGATGAATTATTCCATTATAAAAAAAATCTATTATATTTAATCTACTGGAGTTTTCATACCTATTGGATGAGGGGATGTTAGGAGAGAAAAATATAATAAAGGAACTTGAAAGGAAATTAAAAGAAAAGGATGAGGGGTTTACCTATTGATTCCTTCTTCTTGAGAACATCCTCAGTGGATTTTTTTTGGTATTTTATTAAGAAAAAACAATCCTGGATGTGGGAGAGGGGTTGGGAAGATATTTTAGTATAATTTGGACTATGAAAACAGCTAGAGAGGTGTGAGGAGAAGAGGTGGTGAGGGGTGGTATTTATAGTGGAGGAGAAGTCTGTTTTCTCATTATTTAATTCATTAGTTTATTATTTTGATAAAGACGAGAAACTAATGTTTCTTATTAAAAAATAAATATTAATTATATCATTTTAGTTCGAACCAAAAGTGATTACATCATCATAACATTATCCATGACTCAATAAATCAATTATTTAGACAATATTGCAAATTACTATATTTTACTATTCATAAAATATTCATGTAATTATTAAAAATAAAAAAATTTAACCATAACCATTTAATGATTTTTATAGTTCAAAAAATAATTGTTTTTAAAAAAAATAGATTTCTAAATATGATAAATTTAATGTTTAATTAAACTCACAATTTACTTGAAAAATACAGATTTTAAAATTATAACTGATTTTATGATACTTGAAAATTAACTAAGGGCTCATAATATTATATTATAATCATAAGGAATAAAAATATTAATTTATTAATACATTTTATGAAAATAAATTTCATTTTAAATAATTAAATTAATAAAAAATTTAATTAAATATATATGGATTAAAAAATATCAACACTTATTTAATAATTTTTAAAATTTTTATTTACCTATTATATGATATAATTATACCATATTGTCACTTATAAGATGGATAAAATTATTTATAAATTAATTGGTGATTTTATTATTCAATTTTCTAGTTTAATATTCATAAGTTCCATATTAATATTCCAAAGATCATGTTACTATTCTTTTGGCATAGGTTTCTTAACTTCTAGAGATACCTTATATTTTACTCATTATTCATTTATAAAGTTTTTATTGCGTTCTATATGTAATTATATGTAATTATACAATATGAAATAATTATAATAAAGTAATTTCATTGATAAAATATTGGGTCGTGACATTCATCCCCCTTAGGAATATTCACCCTCAAAATTTACTTTTACATTATAAGCTGAAAACAAGCGTGGGAATGTTTCCTTCATCACATCCTTAAGTTTCCAAGTTACCTGTTCGTACTTATGGTTCTGCCATAATACATTGACGAGGTGTGTAGTCTTGTTGCATATAAATTTATCTCTATGATCCATGATCTTCACTAGATTCTCCTCGTAAGAAAGATCATTTTCTAACCATACCACCTTTGATGTATGTACATGTAAAGAATCTAGTTTATAATTCCTTAAGAGGGAAAATAGAATACATCATGTACTTTAGACATGGTAGGTGGAGGTTCTTGTCAATACGCCATATCTATGACACAACAAAGGATCTCAAAGATGTTGATGTACTTTAGAGAAAGTTTTCCTTTCTTCCCAAATCTCATGACACTATTCCATAGTGATATGTAGAGGAATACCATGTCTCCAACTTTAAACAAATGGTCTTATCGATGATTGTCAGCATAAATTTTTTTTGACTATAGGATTCCTTGTTGTGTTGCTGAATGGTTTTCACCTTTTCCACCATTTCATCAACCATTTCATGTCCTAGTAGTTTACTCTCACCGAATTCATCCCAACACATTGATGTTCTTTGCCTTTTTTCCATAAAGGGATTAATATAGTTCCATTTGGCTGCTCGATTAGAAACTATTGTTATAAGAAAACTCAACCAGAGGGATATGTTGGTCCTATACTCCTTTGAAGTCTATAGAACATGATCTCATCATGTCTTCCATTGTCTGAATATTTCATTTATATTGGTCATCAGTTTGAGGATGATAGGTTGTACTGAAATTTAGCTCATTTCTTAGAGAATTCTGGAGACTTTTCCATATATTTAAGGTGAATCTCGGTTCTTGACTAGATAAAATAGATAGTGTTCCTCCATTCATACACCACCTATTTGATATATATCTGTTCAAGTTGATCCAATGAGAATTCATCTCAAATTGTGATAAATTGTTTATTCTTTGTAAGATAATCGATAATAACCCATATAGAATTGTTTCCTCTAGATTTCTATGGATGTCCAGTGACAATGTCCTTGGTAATGTTGTCCCACCTCCATGTTGGTATGGGTTTTGGTTTCATCATCTCATTATACTTCATACTTTCATCCTTCACTTAATAAAAAACGAAGCACATTGATATATATTCAGTAATCTCCTCCTTCAAATGGTCTCATCGTAAATTCTCTCAGAGATCTCGATACATCTTTGTGTTACATGGGTGAATAGAGAGGGTTCAGCTATGTGCATTATTCAGAAGCTACTTCTTTATTTATGGATTGAATGGTACACATAATATTGACCCAAATCTTGCAAATCCTTACTTATCTATTTGTAACTCTAAGGATTTATCATTTCTGATATCTTCCACCCTTTTCATAATTTCCACATCATTTCTATATGTATCCTTTATTTTATCTATGAGGGATAATAAATCCTTCATTTGAGAAAGGATTGATTATGGTCCTTCCATAATTAATCTCATTTCCATCCTCTTAAAATATAATATGATTGGATACCTCTCAATTATACTCATTGATAATGTTAAAGTATCCTTTCTACTTATAACATTTTCTAACTTAATTTTTTACTATGATGGTAGTGGATTGAGCAGTCATAATCATTGATGAGATCCAAAAATATTTTCTTGTGCATATTAATATTCTTCTATGTTAATATAAATTTGAGACTCATTTGATCAGTATATATCCCACACTTATCCCCATATAGATAATGCCACCAAATTTTAAATGAAAAGATCACAACTACGAACTCTAGATCATGTGTGGGATTGTTTTTCATAGGGATTTTCAACTACTGTGAGGTGTAGGCTATCAATTTATCATTTTTCATTAGTAAAAATCCTAATCCTTTATTTGAGCATAAAAATACACCATATAGAGTTCTCCACCTGTCAGAAGTGTCAGTATTGGAAAAGTAATAAGCCTCATTCGAGCTCCCTAAAGCATTCCTCACATTATTGGGTACATAAAAACTTCCTTCCATTCCATTTAATCTTGGTTATTGGGTTTTTAAATCATGATATGTTATTTGAAAATTATAAATAATACCTAGCTTGTCCATGTAAACTACGGATCTCTGTTACAGATGTTAGCATGGTCCACTCCTCGAAGCCTTTGTCTTGGAAGGATCCAAAGATATCTCTTGGATGGTGATAACGTTTCCCAAGAATGATACTTTATTCCTTCAAAATTCACATTTAATATACATTTCATATATATTATCCCATCAAAAATCTTTAAAATGGTTTTCAAATACTCATCATGTTCTTCCTTGTTATTGGATTATATCAAAATATCATCAATTATGACTACCAAAAATTTATCGAGGTAATCTCTAAGGAAACAATTCATTTAATCCCTGAAAATTGTTAGAGGATTAGTGGGTCTAAAAGGAATCACTAGGAACTCATAGTTTCCAAAACTTAATCAAAAGGCGGTCTTGGGAATATCTTCCTTCCTCACCTTTAATTAGTGATATCCTGACCGAATGTCCAACTTAGAGAAATAACTATCCCCACATAGTTGATTGAAAAAATTCATCCATCTCTAGAATGTGTTACTTTTTATTTATCATGATTCTATTGAGATCACAATAATCAATTCAGAGGTTCATTGATCCATATTTCTTCTTGATGAAGAGAACTGGTTCACCAAAATGGTGAAGCACTCGGTCATATAAAACCATTATCCATATTCTCCTATAACTGCTTCTTAATATCTTCCATATCTACAGTGGACATTTTATAAGGTACCTTTATTATAGGTTGAAATATAGGAATAAGTTCAATTGATAACTCATCCTCTCAATCTGGATGAGGCTAGGAAACTCTTCAGGGAATACATCAGTTTAGTCCCTTACAATGGTAAATTCTTTGAGCATGATTTTATCCCTTGTCTCAGTAATTTGAGTTATATATATATGCTTATAAGGATGTAATTTATACAATTGAGACAATTATTTTATAGGATATTTATACTCCTTACACATGTATAGAATTAGAGGATTCTTTAGGATGTGATGAGTGATCTCCCTTTATCGACAAATGATGTTGGATTTATATAAAGATAGCCAATAATTAACCAATATAGCATCTAACTCCTCCATATGAAGTATAAAAAGATTTTCCACGAGGTTAATTCTAAAAAAAATAATTTGGGAGGTTTTTTATATTTTAGATGATATAATTTCTGCATTTTCAGTTCTCACAGATAACAAAACATCCATATTTTGAGGTGATGATTAAATAGTTCTACTAAACTTTCTATATATCATTGAATGCATATAACTATAATAAAATAGTATGATTTCTATTATTAAATGAATAATCAATGTAAATTTCACCACATCATTGTCCACCTCCACCTCAGTAGTAGTGATAACACAAGACCTTCCTTGTTTCCTTGGAGGTTGTTGTTGATTGACTCTGATAGGACTTGTCTTAGGGAAATGGTTCATATAATTCCCATGAACCTTGCAGTTGAAACACTGTGATACTATATGAGCATCAATATGAACCGTTCTTTCTTCTTCAGTATTAGCGGAAGTCATCATATTCCTTCGATAATTCTCATCTATATGTCTCATTCTTCCACATTTGAGTCAATTCATGGTTCCATTTATATAGTTACCAGGATTCGTTTACCCACAATTTTGACAAGTGATATGTTCATTCTTCCTTCCATCATGTGATCTATTTGATGAATCACCCATATTAGATGCTATATTATACATTTTTCATCGGGGCCCTTAGACCATTGAGAGTATCTGATCTCCATTTCAACCTTCAGGGCACAACATAAAATATCCTCATAACCATCAAAGTCACCAATTGACAAAAAATTTCAAAGACGCATATTTAATCTACTAAATACGTTATCCACATTTCATTCAGTGTTCATGAAAAATCTAGAGTTATATCTTGTAATCCTTGTAAATTTTTCTTCATATGCCCCGATAGACCCATCTTCCTTCTACTTAATTATAAAGAACTCTCTTTCTATCTTTAGATTGATTGTTCGGGGAAAATATTGATTAAAATTTTTATCTTGAATTCATCCTAATAAATAGACTCAATTTTATCTTTGGATTTTTTATATTTTATCAATTCCCACCACTGATCAGATCCCCATAGAAATGGTAGACCACTAAAATGACTTTTTCTTCTTATAAGCACTATAGGATAAATAATATCATTTTAATGGAGTTAATAAACTATTCTATGATGAGGTTTTAATAATATCTACTAAACATTAGAGTCTTTTTCCACATGAAGGATTCAACGAAAAAATTCTCTTTCTTTGGATAAGAAGAGAGTTCCACCCGATTCATGGTATTATTCATAACATGTGATAGCTGAGAATGTACTTTCATAATGTTTTTAGCACCCGTTCGCTTCATATTTAGAATATCATTAGAGAAATCATAAAATTTACTATCTCATTGATTGTTCTCCCATTTTTTTCTATTTACCCACATTAACTAATAAAAATAATGTGCAATTAGGGGGCTTGAATACTTAACTAATAAGCATAAAATAGAAACATCAAACAAAAAAGGGTAAACTTTTAACAGATAAGTATATTGTATTTTTTGATTCCATAGGTTTAAATATAGGTTATCCATGATCTTTTTCCTAAAATATATTCTTATGGTATTTTTTTTCTTTATTAATGGTTCATAATTAGGTTATGAATTTATGAATTCATATCCCCTGAGCCTATCAAACCAAGTCCGTAGTAAGGCCCATTTTCATAAAAAAATCTTAATAAAAGTATAGAAAATAACACCTTATCCGAATTATTATTCCTAGGTTCATCTATTCCATAACCATGTCCACTTGTAGTATCCATACATAGATTTATTTTCTTTATAAACCACTTACTCTATACATTTCAAAATTTAGGGATGTTCTCTTGGACTTAGCCTTAACCCTAAGGTTCTTACGAAAGTTCTGTAGTCCTAATCTCCAAAAATAACTAGAAATTCATCTGACACCAACAATTTTGACCCTATAATTTTACACATATCATTACATGATTTTACGAAAAATTAAACTTCAAATTACAATCCATGGATCGTAAAGTCTATTTTCTCTGATTACTATGTACATAAATCATAAAATGTGGGACTAAATAAAACATTTCATTTTTTAATAATAATAAATAGATCCTAGATAAAATTATGTTCATAAATAATCATAGGATATCTTGGGGATTAAATTAACAAAGCTATTATCTAAAAATACAAGTAAGGAAATAAAAATAAGAATAAAGCTTAACACATGGGTTAGAAGGCATTACAAAATAATACAAAAATTTACGATACATGATTAAATGTAAGCAATCATAAAATATAAAACATGGGATAATATAGTCATGGAATCACATTAATATGGAAGCAACATAAAACATGAATTTATCATGAGTCAAGGCTCATTACATATATAGGATCACGAGTCAAGGCTAACCACCATGACTGATGCACACAGAGCATGAGTCAAGGGCAACCACCAAGAATTTTTCACATAATGTCCCATGTGACTAAATATTACCCAATTCATTGGAGTGCTATATGCGTGCACCCATCATGAAATGTTCATGAATATGTGTTCCACATGAAGAATCATACTTAAATAATCAACTATAAACACAGGGGTTACCCATGGTAATAATTGGGTATCATAATCTTGTCAAAAGGCATAACATAATGAAATATCTAAGTGGGTCCATAAAAGAAAGGATTTAAATAATACATGGACGTTAATAAGGTTAAATAGTAATAGATCATGATATTTTATGTCAAATTGAAGTGACAACATCTAAAAAGAGAATCTAGGAAACATTAGAATTAAAACATTTTAGTGCGGTTTGAGGGAAATATTAACGAGATTTTAAAATATAAAGGGAATAAAATTTTATATAAAACCAGAATTGAAAAAATAAGGTTTTTATTAGAAAGATTTTTATTTTATAAAATTAAAGGTGGCTTAAAATTTATTATCTGGTGAACTTTAAAATGGGTAAGAATTTGGGTAGTTCCCTTAAATCGGGCTTGCTTACCAAGAAGTATTGAGTGGGGAACCCATTAAAAACATGTATATCTCAAAAAAAGAAGAATGAATGAATATAAATACTTTATTTTGGAATATATAAACAAAATTTATAAGATTTGAATAATAATAGTAGATAATTTCCTTTGTGAAAAAAGAGAGAAATAATAACTTGATTGAATAATGAAGGTTTGGGTAGAATCCCTCACCTTAAGTCTTAATGTGTTATTCACATGATCATAATGTACCGGATAATCAAATTAGATTCATTAATTTAAAATTAAAGGACCATTTTTAAATTTATTTTATTTACTACAAATTTAAAAAGTTAATTTATGGTTTTTATGGGTTAAGAGATTCAATTTAATTTTTTGGGAGCGTTGGTTTCCTGGGTTTTCATGACCAGTTTAGTTTTATACATGTGTGGAAGATCATATAGAGTGCGAGTAATTATCTATAATTGAAATTATATGTTATTAATGACATTAGTTAGGTTAAATTGTTATATTATATAATTCTTTCATTGAATTATGATGAATCATTAGATAAATAGTTAATGATAATAGTTTGGGTTTATTTTGGAGGTTTTCTTATCACAACAAAATCATTTTGTTTTATAAAATAATATCATGTGTAAAAAATTATTATATAATAATAAATAAGTTATAATAAATCTATTATAGTCTTATTCCACCATAAAAATGGTTTTATGTCTAGATTTGAATATGGTAATAGAAATTGAAAACTCGTCGTCCTTGAATGTGATAAATAAACACAACTTGAATGATGTTTTCATTTTAATATAAAAGGAGTGGGAAATAGAGACAATGATGAATAATTCCATTACCATAAAAAATTAATTTATATTTAATATAATGGTGTTTTTATACCTTTTTTATGATGGGAGGTTCAGAGAGAAAAATAAAAGAAAGGAACTTGAAAAGAAATTAAAAGAAAATGAAGAGGGGTTTTCCTCTTGATCCCTTCTTCTTGAGAACCTCCTTAGGGGATTGGTTTTGGTCTTTTATTAATACTAAATTCTTTCAGATGTGGTAGAGGGTATTGTTAATCCATTTCAGTAGAATTTTTACAAAGCATAAAGCATGATATGTGTGATGAGAAGAAGTGGTGAGGGGTGTAATTTATAGTGGATTAGAGGAGTGGTTTCTCATTATTTAATTCATTAGTTTATTATTTTTCTCATGACAAGAAATAGTATTGATTAATGAGACTAAAAATAGTAATAAGATAATGTGATTTTTAACCAATGGTTCTTAAATCAGCAGAACATCATCCATGACTCAATAAATCATGTATTTAGACAAAATTGTAAATTACTGTGTTTAACTATTCATACAAAATTCTAGTATTTTCGAAAAATCCCAAAAATTAACACTAACAATTTGTAGAAATTTAGAATTAAAAAATGAACTATATTTTAAAAAAATAATGTTATAAATACGATAGATTTAATTTTTAATTTAAATTATAATCTACTTGAAAAATACATATTTTAAAATTATAAGTGATTTTATAATAATTTGAAAAATTAACAAACGCCTCATAATATTATCTTATAATAAAAAGATATTAAGAAATTAATTTATTAATACATTTAATGAAAATAAATTTTATTTTAAATTATTAAATTAATCAAAAAAATTGTAATTAAATATTTATGACTTACAAAAATACCCACGCTTATTTAATAATTTTAAAAATATTTATTTACTTATATTATGGTATAATTATACAATATTGTAACTTATAAGATTGATAAATTTTATTTATAATTTCATTGTTGAGGTTACTATTCTCTTTTCCAATTTACTATTCATAAGGGCCATGTTACTATTCCAATGTTCATGTTACTATTCCTTTGGGGTAGCTTCCTTAACATCTATAGATACCTTTTATTTCTCTCATTATTCATTTATAATGTGTGTATTGTCTTCCATATATAATCTTATGGGACTATACTATAAGGCATAATTATAAGAAAGGAATTGCATCAATTAAACATTAGATCGTTAAATTTATTCTATAACCATAGGTTTATAAATACCTAATTATGTCATTATATAACTCTATCCTAACCACTCTAATCATTGAATATAATGAATTGTAGAGAATATGTCCTCAATCCCTGGAGATAATTTCTCCTACAACACTCTCAAAAATGAAGAGAGATCCTCCTCCTCTAGACTCTGGAATCAATAGATAATAAAAATATTCATTCCACTGTGAAGATATATTTATAGAAATCAATAATGAATGAAATAACTATTAGAGTATCCCATGATAGTACCCAAAGATTTATGAATCAATGTTTATAGGTTTGCAGACCACATGTAGATCCCCTCCAATGGGATTCTAACCTTGAATGCTCTCCCTATAATGATGGTACTCCAATAAGTGGTCTGTCGAGTCCTCCAAAAAGTATTAATTATGTTTTGAGTTAATTATTATTCTATATAAATTAAATATTAATTATATGTGAATGTCTTATATTGTTGGTTATATCATTTATCTAAATTAATTGTTAACTTAATTCTTTTATCATGAATAACCATTGTCATGAACAACTCGGATTATTCATCGATTACAACAAAAATCTATGTTGGATATTTACCAAAATGTTATTTCACTATGTTTTGACATTCAAGTAGTATCTAGGTGGTTAAATAATAATTTATAATTACTTTTTAATCATTGATCGTTATATTCATTTGAAACTAGTTTATCTTTTTAGTTTAATTGTTCTTTAATTCTAAACATCGATATATGTTCTTATTCTTATTCATTATCTATAATATAACCAATAAAATGTTAAAAACATATAATGAACATCTGATGGACCCATCATGGGGTGTTGAGAATTCTAGCTATATATCATGGGGCTATATAATGTGTAACTCCAAGGTACACATCGTTTACCTGTGTTCAATGCACCTAGATGAACCTCAAAGTTAATTCAAAATAGTGTTCATTGGATTATATGTGGCTTACTTAAAAAACCACATATTGATTATGCTAAATTAGAAGATGATTTTATTGAATATACACCATGTATTCCACATGTTTTCATAGCATAAAATATAGAGTCAAATTTTTATTGTTTATTTATTACATGACAGATGTGACTAAAAACCATGTAACTCAGAGGTCATGAGATGCGTAACTCTAGTACACGTCATTTACCACATAAATATCTATGGATTACATGAATTCTTAGTAACTAGGGATGTTCTATGAATAGATAGTGAAAAAACATACATGGTGTGTAGATGGAATGATCCCACTATGTATCCTACCTATTTACAGAGAAAGTAAAATTTATTATTTTTTACATTTAAAATTAATTAACACATGTATGTATGTTATTTATTAATATCATATTCTGTGTGATAATATATATATATATATATATATATTAAATTCATATTTAGATTCCTTGTAATATTCAGAGCTACATACTATGTATAGTCATAATATATCAACTACTCTACACACATTAAAATAATTACACACTATATAAATTGACACGTGGTCATGTTTTATTTATTGATAGTACACATCATATATGTTTTTAAAAAAATTTATTCTATCTGTTGTATGAATATAAAATATATGACTAAAATAAAAATCTCTAATTTTAGATGGTTACTCACCATGTTTCATCAAAGTACATGTTTTGTATGAAGTTAATTTTAAATAAAAATTAATTAATTTTATTTTATTTGAAATTAAAATGGATGGGAATATCAAGGACTGTATAAATGGAAATAAAGATAAATGAATTTATTAAATAATAAATATAATTAATTAATTCTAGTGAATTTTATCTCACTTTTGAACGATTGAACTGAATGCTAGTTTTTTAAATGTGTATTTTTTACATGCATTGAAGATCAGGATATTAGGAAGATCTATGTATGTGAATAACTCATTTTAATTTATTATTATTATTAAATTAAAATTAGGGTCTATGTGTCATTCCCTCATCTGTATTATGGAATGGATGGCTTTCCTGCAATATCTTTAATGTTTGAGCACCTAAACCAATCCATTGGTTCCCCTCACCTATGTACGAGTAAAAGAATTTGTTAAGGATAGATCTTGTGAGAATGTGGAGGTATTTCTCATATAATGTTATTAGGAAACCAACCTAGTAAATACATGGGGCACATGTGGAATGATATAACCCGAACAAGGGTTTGGTTCCAGGGGATTTCTCTCTTGGTTCAACGGTTGGTTTATCATCCACTTGATAAAACAACCATTAGAAAATATCATGATCTTAATATTAATTATATTATTTCTATCAATTTCATAGTTCTTGATTTATGGATTGTTTATCATAACCAACTAATAAATGAATCAACAAGCATGAAAGATGTAATTAAAATAAAATGGATTATGAAAAAATTTATCTTGACATGGGTAATCACTGAAGTAAAATACACATAAAATTAACAATTATATATTAAGATAAAATGGTTCATTTACATATAATGTTAAAAAAAATTCATCAAGATAAAATAGTAACTCATAAAAGCCTTCCAATATGTTTGTTTAAATCAAACCATATTTAAAAGTGATTTACTGACCTATATTTGGGTGCTTTAAATTATCAATAAATTTATAACTTGAGTTTTTTGTTAACTTAACCTAGTTCAAATTAAGTTCATATATCTTTTATTGGACATAGTGAAACTAATAAGAAAGATTTGAGGAAATCCATGTCCATAATTTTAGGATTTCGGAGTCCACTTAGTGGATCAAGTAGTAGCAAGTTAATGTAGTTGGAAATTTACACCTACCTAAATAACTTTGAATAGCTTAACAGGCCACTATCTAGGTTATGTGAAGGTACAAATAGATCCTCACAACTAAAATATCTATGAGATTAGATATTCCACAAACAATGGAGTGGGAAATTATATTTTGATAAAATAGTGGGAGATCAAAAAAATTAATTTTCATACAAATATTTTACAATCTTGGTAAAGTACCAAAACCCACTATTATTTATTTAGAAATGGAAATTCATAAGACATCAAATTTAACACTATGATATGTATTATAAAATTATATCCTCCTCATAAGCTTTAATATCAATTTATGGTAGTAGTTCCTGTGCATTATACTACACTATAAGTGAAAATTATACATGTTGCAAACCCATATTTCTAACGCACTTGGTAAAAAGGATAATGGGGAAGAACTTTCTCTCTATATGAACATTTGGATGATTCCATAGACTTCCAATGTTTGATTCTATCATCTATATCCTGTTATATTATGAATCATAACGATGAAATGGATGCATGTATCATGATATCTCACCTTCAAGATCTTTATCAAGATAAGGAAAGACAAAAGATATTTGAGATCTCTAATGTACTATTCATGTAAAAGAATGTAGAGTTATTGCCAATATGGAATCATGCTTTCAGGCTGATTTGATAAATATAATTCTTGGACATTTTGATTTAGAGTAAAAATTATTTCATTTTATCTCCATTATCATTGACCTTCCTTAGTTTTAATTTATATTATAATATGAGAAATAGTGATATGTCTCTCTCAAGACTCCTTACCCTGATTCACCAAGTTGATAAGGAGACATGGTATCAAAAACATATTATCCTTATATTCAATAAGAGGAAGAAAAAGTTAAAGGGCCCGATGACTCACTCAAAGTCTATATATCATGTGCACCATCCTTATAAGAAGAGTAATATCTATTGATAGATGATGGAAAAAATATTTAGTATGTTTGTCTTATGGAATGATAGGAGACCGGAAGAAGAACATCACCCAATTAAAGAAGAAAAGGGAAAATCTGTGTGAAATCATTATCATGTGTAATTTTTCAATATTTTCTAATTGGGTATCAGATATAGCTTTTGGTACTCACATATATATGAAAATTAATGAACTAATAAAATTCCAAAATATTTACAGTTGAGAGGTTGATTTTTTAGTACTGAAAAGTGAATGACTTTCTTCTTTATACATATAAGACTATCACCTTTCATTTCCAACATTAATGATCTTGGTTTAAATAATCTATTATTATATTCCAACATTCACCAAAATCATAATTTCTATATACTTACATGATACATATGGTTTTATTTTCAAATTATGAAATAAAATTTGTTTATTTTATAAAGAAAAAATATTTTATAGTATGATGAATTTAAATAATAGTCTATCTGTATTAAAATATTAAAATAAAGTATTTGAGACTGATAACAAATCGGGTTCACTTGACTCATTTTACACCCAATTGTTGCATCACTAACTTTTGCATGAAAACAAAAAGTGACTGAAAAATATCAATCATGATGGATATTTAGATTATTTTCAAATAAAACCCATTTTTATATATCTATCATGTTTCCAAGGTAATATGGCCAAGGTAACTTTTGGAGGATTGGGTGAAAGCACCATAGTGATTATAAAATTAAAACACACTGATGTTTGTAGAACTTTTTTAGTAGAATATAGAGGTGGTTATTCTTACTTAATTACATTTAATAATGACTTGAGAAGAAATAGAAGTGTGTAATTGATGAGGAATAAGTATAAATATATTAATAAATTTAAATAATTTAACAATAAATTATAGAATCTACTTAGTATAAAGATAAATATGCTTTTATCTAATTAGGGTGGTGACTATCTTAAACATGATTTCATTGATTTTTTTATCCATGTTTGGGATTTTATCTCAACTCTATCCTCCTAATACACAATAGTGGAATGGTTCTAGTGAATTTAGGAACCATATCTTCATTAACATGGTAAGGTGGAATATGATTCATTCGAATAATCCATTATCCTTTTGGGGATATGAATTACATATTACATCACACATTCTAATCCATATTCAAACTAATGTAGTAAAAGTAATACCATATGAATTAATGGATGGAATGAAATTTTTGTTATTAAATACTCCATCATGTGCTAGTGATGCATTTTTTATGGTTAATTTTGGAAATTAACTAGCACCATGGGGTGTGAAGTGTATCTTAATCTTATATCCCAAGGAAACAAGGGGATATTATCTACACAAACCCTTAGATAAGAATTTAATTGTGGTATGAAAATAAATATTTATTTATAGGGATAACATAACTAAATGTTATAGTGGGATAAATAATGACTTTGATGAACTTAATTCTTAGGATACATAAGATTTGGTGAAGTAAAAAACTCCATAGGTCATTATAATAGAAGTCATTCCTAAGAAACAGGTACTACATAAGATCACTAAAGAGGATAGGGATCCGGAATGATATTATTTTCTAGTCATCAAGGGTGTTGAATAATTGTTGGTTGATAATAATTTTCATATTTACTAGAATGAGGTAGTAGAGATCTCAGAAGATAAAATGTAGAAAGAATCCATAAATTTTGAGTTATATTTCATGTATAATAACAATGTATGGGTTATAGTCAATATTCTAATTGGTGTAAAGCATGTTGGGTTAAAATGGGTATTCAATAGAAAAATAGACATGGAAGGAAAAGTGTGTTGATATAAAGAACAACTAGTGGTTGCAGAGTTTAATAATTATCTTGTAATAGACTATGATAAAACATTTTATCCATTTTTCATGTTTAAATACTTAATAAGTCTAATTAATATAATAGATTTCCATGAATATAATATTTAACAAATGGATATAAAAATGAATTTTCTTAAATAGGAACTTCAAGGAGATATATTCATGACACAACCAACATGTTTTGTGAATCTATGTAATTATAATAAATAATGAATGTTGTCGAGATATATTTTCTGATTTAAGAAAATATAATGGTTATAGAATATTTGATTGGATGAATCTATGAGATAATTCTGTTTTATAATTATTTAATTTTATTCATGTGTTTAAAACAAGCTTAGTGGTAGTGTGTTAATTTTTACTAGTATTATATGTTTAGTATATACTACTTATTATAAATGAAAAAATAATCCTATACTATGTTGAGGATTGGTTAAATAAGTTGTTCTTTAAGAATGAAATAGGTGAAAAAACCTTTATTATTGGCATTAAGATCATTAATGATCGATCTAAGATTATTATTGGGCTAAGTCAAATAATATATATTTACCAGATATTGAATAGATTTATTTTCTAAATTTCTAATAACGTATTCACATGATATACATTTCTCCAAGAAAATGTGTCCTCAAACACAATAGGAGAGTGATAGAGAGAGGTTGAGTAAAACCCCATATTATTTTTTAATATGATTCATCATGTATGCACTTTATATACTAGTATTGATGTTTCATGTTCCTTAAGAATTGTTAGAATACATCCATCTAACCTAGAAGAACAATATTTATCTACAATTAAGGATATCCTTATGTATCTGAGGTGGACTACAACGACCATCAATTTTATCATTGGAAATTCAATTCATATAATTATTTCATATAGTATATATCATATAAAAACACATATATAACATAATAAAAACTTTATAAATGAATAATTAATTAAATAAGAGGCATTTATATAAGTAAACTTATATATTCCAAAGGAATAGTAACTTGACATTTGGAATAGTACAATGACCATTAGGAATACTAATTTGACCAGTAGAATAGTAACCTATGCTATGAAAGAGTAAATAAAATTTTGGTATCTTATAAATGGAAATATGATATAATTATTTCATATTTAAAGTAAATATATAATTTTAAAATGATAAATTAATTGTTGACATTTTTGTGAAACATAAATGTTTATTTCTAATTTTATAATTAATATAATAATTTAAAAGTGAATTTATTTTCATAAAATACAACTATAAATTTATATTTTTTTGTCTTATGATTATAAGATAATTTTATGTAACCTTAATTAATTTTTGAAAGTGCTATAAAAGTAGTTATAATTTTAAAATCAGTATTTATTGAGTAAATGATTATTTTAATTAAAAAAATAAAAATTTCATATTTAGAAAAAAATATATCATAAAATGGAGTTAAAATTTTCATTGTAAATGTTGAAAAAAAATTACGGTGAATTGTTCGGATTTTTTAAAATAGTCAATTTTTTCATGAATACTGAAATTCGACAATTTACATTATAAGATAAATATATGGGTTTTTGAGTCATGGATGATGTATGGATGATTTTAGAACTATTATATAGAACTAAAATTCTCTAGATACTTTATTTTAGTAATAATAATCAACAATATTTCTTGTCATGATCCAAAATAATAAACAAAGGAAAAAAGTTATCGAAAACAGCCCACTCCTCCACTATAAATAACAGCCATAACCACCTTTTCTCTTCCCACCTTTTAAAATTGGATCTTTTCCAATTTCTACCCATTCAAATTCCAAAGTAAATACCCCACATCCATGATCATTTTACCTCAAAAAAATATCATTTTCAAGTCCCTTATGGTGGTTCTAAAGGAGGATACATTCATGAGGTAAAATCCTTTTTAATTTCTCTATTATTTTCTTTTCAATTTAATAAATTTTTATTATTCTATCCTTACCTACTATATAAAAATATTAATGATGACTACAATATCTTATATATACTTTAATTTTATTGTGTTAATGTAATATCAATCATCAAACCCATTATTCTCTCGGTTTTATTTCGTAAATGAAAACATCAACCTTGAGGTGTCTATTCACCACCTTCATGGATGATGAATTTTCATTTCATAATTACACATTCAAGGATGGTCATTAAATAATTATAAAGGTTAAACAAGACTTTAAAATTTAGGTTATAAGCTTTTTTATGTTCTATAACTAAGATATATATAATATTAAATAACAAAAACATATCTATTTTGTGATGATCGAAAAGATGCCAAAATAATTTAAATGGTTGTAATTAACATATTATCAAATGAATCAGCCACATATATGAAAAAATGATATATATATATATATATATATGCATATGCACATTTAATCTTATGTAATTTCATTTAAGAAAAATAAATTAAATTCTAGATAACTAATCTCATTTTACATTATCTTCTATACATGTATATAAGTGAACCAATCATCAAAACCAAGGAAATGACCACGCCCGAACTATGAAATCGTTTCTTATAACTCATAAAAATGGACATAAATGAACTTAATAAGATTATAATAAATAAAATTCATGTATAAAAATTTTCTTAATTAATTAATTAGTGTTTATAACTTGATTATCTATAATATAAAGTTCAAGTGCAGAATACTTTCCGACATAAGTTAAGGGATTCTCTCTGAACATCCATGATTTTCCTTTAGGTTATGCTTTATCTCTCTTTAACCCAATTTAATTCTTAGCTATTTTTATTTACTCCTCCTAAATTAAATTTTTATGTTCCATATATATATTTCCCTTTCTAAATTATTCTTTATTTTATGGGGAAATGCTTGTTTTATAAGGTTCACATTTAAGTTCCCCCTTAAAAGAAAGCCAGATTAAAGGGAAATACCTGATTTCATACTCATATTAAAGGGAACTCCATAATCTATTATTAAGTTAACAATATTTTTCTAAAATCAATTATTTTACCAAAAAAAATATCTTGCTTCATTTCTGGTTTTATATAAACAACGATTCCTTTTCCATTTGAAAGAATCATTAAACATTTTCCCTTAAACCACACTAATATTTCTCATTTATAAGGTTTCATAAACAATATTTTTACATTTTTTGGCTTTAGTTTTACATAACTTATCATTTTATATTCCTATTTTCCCTTATGAATGTCCGTGTATGTTTTAAATCCATTCCTCTATGGACATCCATATATTATGCTCATTTGTTATGTATTATGATGTGATTATGATACCCATTTCTTTCCATGGGTTACCCTTATATTTATGTATTATTATTCATATGGAACACATATGTATGAACATGTTATGATGGGCGCACTGGGATAACATTCCAATTCATTGAGAAATATTTAGTCAAAAGAAATTTCATATCAGAATTGGGAGTGAATATGAATCCTTTATGTGACTTTTTCCACCATGTGAAATGGTCTTGGTATTCATCCTTGAATCATGATCCTCCATGTGAAATGATCCTTGACTCATTATTATGTAATGATGAATGTTTTTTACACATTCCTATGATGTCAGGAATATATGATCACATGATATGATTATTATGTTTATTTATGTTCCATGAATTTTTATGTCATCATGTTATGCCTTCTGAACCATGTTATATGATTCATTCATATGATTATTTGCTTACTGAGATTTTTAGATCTTCCCATTTTCATGTATTCCACAAGTTATCCTATGCAGATGTAAGGGATCAAATAAAAATATAATCTCATTATGATTATTAAATAAATTATTTTTTTAATCCCATGTTTAGTGATTTATGTATCTAATCTTCCAAGTACACCCGACTATAAAATCCATGTTTTGTATTTGAAGGCTATTTATGCTTAAAATCATGCAATAATATGTGTACATGGATAAGGTTACTATACTTGGTATCCGAGAATGGTCTAGTTATTTTTTATATTGAGACTAGAAAAAAATCTGTAAGAACCCCTGGGATAATTCAATCACCATGGATAACCAAGATTTAAAAATAGGGAATCATAGGACATAATATACTTTTCTTCTATATGATTATCCTTATATGCATAAAGTTACCTTTTCAAATGATTATTAGCTATGTATTCAAGATCCCCCTTATATTACATTATTTTTCATAGTTAATGGAGAGAAATAGGAGAACTTCTGTCAACAATCAATGTGATATGAAATATAACAATTAACCTAATGACATGCCAAATCTTGTGAAAATGGGATCTCAAAACTTCATGATAATAATTTCTCAACTGGCTCAAGTTATGAATAATAAATTTTATATTTCACAATTCACTACTCCTCCTAAGAAAGACAAATTTGTAGGTGAATCCTTCATGCGTCAAAGGCCTCTAATATTTAGTGGATCTCTTGATCCCCTAATTGAAGAAAATTGGATTATATCCCTTGAAAAGATATTCTCTCCCCTATAGTTCCTATAATAAGATAAATTTGTGTGGGAATTCAATCATTTAGATGGGGAATTTGATCAGTGGTGGACACTGATCAAGAACATTAATTCCTAGTATAAAATGGAATCCATGGAATGGTAATCATTCATTAAAATATTCGTTGATTAATATTTTCTCCAAACACTATATCTTAAAATGGAAATGGGGTTCCTTGGACTAATGAAAAAGAAAGACGAGTCTATTGGGAAGTATGAGGAAAAATTTACAAGGATTGAATTATTTATCTCTAGTTTTTTCATTAACACTAGAAGGAATGTGGATCTATTCTTTATAGGATTAAATCTAAGGCTTTGAAAAGCATTGGTGATTGGAAACATTGATAGCTGTGAGGATATTGTATGATTTTTCCTTATGTTTGATAAGAATATAAAAGACTCTCAGTGGTCTCATGGTATTAGAGATAAAAAATGATATATTGAGTTTAATATGGGTGGATCAATAGATAAATACCATGGTGGAAAGAAAACCCAGTATCCCACATGTCAAAATTGTTTTAAGAAGCATCCTGGGAAACATCTAATGGGAATATAGAGATGCTAAAAATGTGGAAGAGTGGTGAATATGGATAATAATTTCCAAATTTATATGACGAATCCCACCAATGTGTAAGAAAATAGGAATGTTAAAATAAACACCCATCTTGTAGTGATGTGTTTCAAATTCATGGAACATGTGCATTATGCTAGACATTCCCATAATCTAATGGTTTTCGGAGGCAGTCAACAAAAATAACCTCCAAGGAAACAAGTAAGGTCAAATTTTATCACTACTGCTAAGGTGGAGACTGAAATGATGTTGTGATAGGTTCTCAATTTATTAATTAAATAATATATAATGTATTATTTTATTTTGGTTCTTTAAATTAATTCATATCATGAAAGTTTAGTAGAAATATTGAAACAATTTCTCAATCCACTTCCATCCAGGTAATGAAAATAAAAGTGGTGGATACTCTAAGTAGAAAAGATCTTGAAAAATTATCCATGATGAGAATTGAGAAGGATATATTCTTCTTAGATGTTCAAAGGATGGGCATGGTAATCATTAATGAATAACCCTTTCTCAAAGGATTCCTCAAGAATCCATTATGGAGAAAATAAAGGATGCTCAAATAAATGAAGAGGACATTTAGAAAATGGTGGAAGTTATTAGAAAAGGTAGAATCATTAGAGTTCAGAATTAGTAAGGATGAAGTAATAATATTTGTGACATGATCATGTGTATAATATGATTCAGTGATAAAGAAAGAGATTATAAATTAAGCACATAGATCAAATTTCTCTATTCAACCATGATGCACAAATATGTATCAAGATCTCTGAGAGAACTATTGGTGGGACAATATGAAGAAGGAGATTACTGAATATAAATCAATGTTCCAAGTATTTCATAAATTGAGTGATTAAAGGTAAAATTATAAGGGGTGATGCAACCATTACCTATACCAACATGGAAATGGTAAGTGATCAAAATGGTCTTTGTCACTAGAATTTCAATGAAAATTAAAGCAAATACTGTATAGGTCATTGTGGACCTTCTTACAAAGAAAACTCACCTTATCACAATTCAAAAGGACATCTCACTTAACCAACTTGTGTGTATACACATAAAATAAGTGGTTAGGCTACATGGAGTACCACTATCGATTGTATCCGATTGTGATCTGAGATTTAAGTTATTGTTTTGTAAAAGTCTTCAAAATTCTCTAAACAGTGACTATATTTTAGTATGGCCTATCATAACCAAACTGCCGACCAATATGAGAGGAATATTTTGACACTAGAATACATTTTGAGATCATGATTTATGGAATTCAAGGTAGGACGGGACCAAAATATACCTATGTTCTAGTTCTACTACAACAATAGTTTCCACTCATGTATCCAAATGGATCTATATAAATTCTTTTATGAGGAAATATGATGAAAACTAAAATGAGGGGATGAATTAGGTTAATGTAAGCATCTAGGACCTGAAATGGTTGACGAAATAGCGGAAAAGGTGGAAACTATTCTACATCACATCTAGGCATCCCATATTTGACAGAAGAATTATCTTGAAATTCATTGAAAAGACTTGTATTTTATGGTTAGATACATGGTATTCCCCATATATCTATATGTAATAGGATCATGAGATTTGGGAAGAAAGGAAAACTAATTCTCAGGTACATCGGCCAATTTGATATTCTTGATCATGTTGGAGTTATAGCCTAAAACTAGAACTTCCACTAACCATGTCTCAAGTATGATATGTATTCAATTTATCCCTCTTGGGAAGTATATACCAGACCCCTCACATGTACTGAATTCAGAGGTGGTATAGTCGGTAAATGATGAATTTTACAAGGATCATTTAGTGAA
Source organism: Viscum album (assembly GCA_963277665.1). NCBI lineage: Eukaryota > Viridiplantae > Streptophyta > Magnoliopsida > Santalales > Viscaceae > Viscum > Viscum album. The sequence goes on from OY728145.1 coordinate 1,455,486,591, forward strand.
GATCTTAGACTATAGATATAATGTTCCACACACAAAAAATACTCACCTAGTAAAAGTACTATGGTGGAACCATAAGAATGAAGAGGCAACATGGGAATCTTTAGAAATAATGATGAAGATATACCACCACCTATTGTTTACATTAGATTTTAAAATGATATTTTGAGGGGAATATTTCATAATGGGGGGAGAATGTAACAACTGAAAATTTTATCTATGGAAATTAAAGGATTACAATTATTTTATATAGTAGAGACCATATAAAACACATAGATAGCAAAATAATAACATTATAAATTAAGAATGAATGAAAGAAGAGTCATTTCCAGAAGTTAAGGACCATACACCAAATGTATAGTAACATGACCTTTGCAATAACAACATTATAAATAGGAATATTATTATGAACAATAGAATAATAACATCACCTATAAAATTTAAATAGAGTTTGGGTATCATAAAAATAAAAATTTGATATAATTGTATCATAGTTTATGTAAATAATTATTTTAAAATGGTAAATTAATTATTTCTATTTCTGTGAAACATAAATGTTTATTCACAATTTATAATTTATATAATAAATTAAATTAAAATTTATTTTTATAATGTGCGTTAATAAATTAAAATTTTGATGTATTGTTATTATAAGAATTTTTTATGAGACCCTAATTAATTTTTTTCAAAATGTTATTAAATCAATCATAATATTAAAATCAGTCTTTTTCAAGTACAACATAATTTTAATTAAAAAATAAATTTCTCATATTTAGAAAATTATTTTAATAAAATGGAGTTCATTTTTGAATTCTATAAAATAGGAAATGGTTGGGTGGAATTTTTGGGATGTTTTTAAAATAGTTTAATTTTTTGTGGATAATGAAATACTGTAATTTATGGTATCAGATAAATACATAAATTTTTGAGTCATGTATGATGTATGTATAATGTTAGAACCATTATATCAAAATAAAATGATCTATTTAGTGTATTTACTCGCAATAATCATCACTATTTATTTTCATGAGACTGAATAATAAACAGATGAATAAAATAATAAAAAAACACCCCCTCCTCCATTATAAATACCACCCCTCACCACATCTTTTCCTCATAATTCTAAGACTTGGAGGTTTTCAAATTTCATCCAAATCCTTTTCCAAATCCTGTTCACCACATCTATGATACTTTGGAATCAATAAAAGACTATTTCCATGTCCCTTAAAGTGGTTCTCATTGAGGGTAATCCACTTTCATTTTTATTTTATTTTCTTCTCAATATTGCTTATTTTCTTATTCTACACTTAACTCCAAATAAATTTTGTTATTATTTTCCAAAAACTTATTTTTGTTTAATTTGTAACCTCAAATTTAATTGTATTCAAACCAATACACTATATAAGGACTCGACCTTAAAAAATTACATAATCTTGAATTAAAATAATAATTCACATAAAATCTTTTTAGGTTTAGAGATTGAGATAACTATGCCATAAAATATACATAACAATTTGAATATTACATGCAGACACTTTTTCTCAGTATACATTTTTTTCATAAAATACAAACTCTTGAAAAAAATAGTCATTTGCAGTTCAATATTTTAGACATCATGAATTTCCCTTGATCCCATCCTAGAACTAATTCATCATTATGTCTGGTGAACATTATTTAAAAAAATGCGATGAGCATAAAAAGATCAGTAAGGGACTCACAAAGAAAAAAATTGTTAGTTTTTTAAAACAAAAAGTAAACCATGAATACTGTATCTATAGTAATTATTTTCACCTTTATGAATTAGTAAATACTCTTCAATGAATAAAATATCATTACTTACCCTTTTGTAATAAGAAATTACCATGAAACCCATAGAAAGAACAGATAACATATAAATGTAACTTAGGATGTAAACATACTTATAGAGAATAACCATATAGTCAACTTCCACACATATCACTAAATGGTATAACCATAAAACTGACTTGCATACCTAATGAATTGGAGGTTATAACAAGACACCCATCCTGGTATATCACATCACCATCCATCATTTGGTTTATCACGTAACCACCCGACAAATGCCCAAGAACCATTATAAAATAATAACACATAAAATATTATAAATATAAAAATTTCACTAATAACATTTCATTTGAAATAAAAAGAAATAATTTCAAGATATATAAATAATCAATCCATTTCAAAAAACATTTTCAATACCAAAACACCAAAAAACAGAATAAGGGATTCTTTTTCATTTTAAAAACACTAAGGCTTATAGAGGATGTCAAATAACCATTACAGTGGTGGAGAGGTCATTGTCTCCATATATGTTAACCAAACTATCCTTTGTGTCATTTAGTAAAATGATTCATAGAAAAATATTCCCATTGAATGAATGTAAATTTCAAATGGTTTTATTTTATATTAGGTAGTTGAAGGAGGGGTATATTATCAAAACATTCCTCAATAAATGGAGATTGAGACGAAGTCCCTTACCTGGTGTCTGACTTGACCCATTCATTCTTTCATTTCCTAAATAATAAACTTATGTTAATTTATACTTTCTTAAGATCATTTTTCATGTTTATTTTTCATTTTACATGACTTATTACCTAGCTATAATAATTAGTGAATTATTTTAGTTCATATCGAACATTTTGTCGATGTTCAGAACTTGAGTAAAAATCAACTTGTTATAATTATAAATTGTTCATATGGCCAAAATAACATTATATCCATAATTATATTCATTATTTAGATATCATATATATCATATATATCTAGTATATATATTTATTTATAATAGTACATAACATTTGGAGATAAGAAATGAAATGCACCGTTCATGGAGACCGTAAGTTGTACGTAAGCATGAACACTAATGTCATTTCTATTTTTTATTTAATGGAATTAAAACATAATGATACATAGGTATATTATAGTTACAGTATAATTTCATATATAATTTCAGAAATTCCATCCTTTATACGTCTCTTGTATGGCATGAATGAATCATATCACTTTTAGGGGGCGGTAGTCCGCACTTCCTCAAATGAAATTATCGTATTTACCCATTATGAAAACCATAAAGGTATGATATAAATGAAAAATATATAAGAATAGAAAAAACCTAAACATAATATATATCATATATAAATAAAATTCAATTATAAATGCCACTATGAGAGGCGGTTGGAGATATTTGACCAGTCATCATTTCGTGAGGCAGTAGTTCACCGTCCACAGATTCAGTATGTTCGTATCCATTAGATGGAGGTGTGTGGAAGTGTATCTAGAATACATATCATAACAAAAAACTAGTATATTGAGGATACTATTGTTTTTATAAAATAAATGAATAAAATTAGTTTAGGGGGTTGGAGAAGTAAAATAAAAGAAAAGAACTTCAGAGAAGATGTTACCTTTAAATCGGGTAACCCCCTTTTGTTTGAACCAAAAGGCTTCCATTATGTGACTTATGAATATGGTAAGGCTTCTAGGATGAATATAGGTACGTTTAGGGATTCTTGGAGTAGAGTTTGGATGAGCCAAGGGGCGTGATATGTGTGTGTAATGGGTTAGAGATAATGACATTTTATAAGAGGGGGAGGGGCTCTTTAGGAAAGCTTGAAAGTATTATTTTATTATATAATGATTTTTAGTTTCAAAAGGACCAAAACTTATTTAATTAGAAGATAAGATTCATATATGTCGAAATAAAATCATTCAATATGAATTGTACATGTTTTGGATATTTTTTTAATCATTATAATTTTTATTTAACCCTTTGTTAACTTATTTAACCTTTTCCATGTCCTCTTATATATTCATACTATATGGTTAATATATTTACAATAAAATTACAAGAGACCAATAATGGACAATTAAGGGAATTTTTAATATTATATAGTTCATTTTTCTGAATCTAATATTTTTAGGACTATTTTATCATTTAATGAAATATTCATTGATTTTAAAACTGATTTATGTCAATTTATAAACTACTCATATCAGGACTTTTAAAAAAATACATAACAACTTTATTATTTAGAAAAGGCTATATTAATTCAAAGATAACAAGTCATAGTCATCTATAAAATTTTTTTATGGCATAAAAAGTTTAAGAATAATTTTATTTTAATATTTATAATATAATATATTTGAATCCTTTATTAATGAAGCAATTATTGCATCACCATTAGGTCATTATTAAGTTTATTTATTTAATTTATAAAAATTATAAATAAAATAACATGATATATTAAATATTTTTAGATTTAAAATTAATGTTTATAGTCAAAGTGGTCACTTATATAACCCCATATGAAAATTATTTTACTAAAAGATATATGATTATGTCATTTTTGTCTTCACTTTAAATTAATTAATATAAAGTGTCATTATCACTCCCATGTAGCTCCATGGGGTCCCAAAATCGACCCAAGGTTTCCCGTGGAATTTATTTTATCATAAAATGGGATTATGACACATGTTAGGATAATTTAATATTATTATAATATTATTTTTACTCTTATTTACAAGATTTACCCTTTAACCATGGTAAATAAAATATTTAGTGAAGTAAATATTCATAATGGATAAAATTGAAAGTTTATTATTTACACAATTTGGACCTCCTGATTCCAAATATTGAATCCATTTTTCCAAATTCAAAACACATAAGTGGAATTAATTAATTTAAAATTAATTCCCCTTGTCAAAACAACTATCAAAATATTGGCGCTTGTTTATGTCCAATTTCAATGTGACATTATATCCAATGACAAAAATTGTATTAAATGGTAAAAATATAATCTATTTACACTTTAAAACCATCTATAATGATAATCTAACCAAATAAATAAATTATATTAAAAGGTATTTTTGAGTTAAAATAAAATATGTTTCACTATTGAATAGAAAACGATCTTTATCAGAAAAATACCAAAAATTTACCCAAAGTAAATTTTGATGTTCTGATTCTAAAGAAGAATTTTATTTTTTCATATAGAACATAAAAAAGTGAAAAAATGAGATTTAAAAAGAGTTCTCCATTAAACAGTGGTAAATCGACCTTTTAACGAATATTAGAGTATTTATGCTTAAAATTGGATTCATTTACATTTTAATCCTTTAACTTTTATTGGATAAATGTAAAAAACATTTTACAAACATATATAATCATATTTTAGTTAGTTCTTTTCATTAACTCTAATACAATGTATAGGCGTTAAATACCATTTAAAATAATAATATTATATTAATATTTTTCAGTATAACTCAACGGTTTGTGCAACGTAAGTTTCCAAAAAAAAATCATTGTTGTTTATTAGGTATTCCATTAAACATAGAATCCACATTAAATTAAAATTAATATTTAATTCACAAATATTAATAAATAAGAAAATTTCATATTCTTTATTTACCTGGGATGTTAAATCCTTCCCCCATTTTTGAAATTCTGTTTTCACAATTTTATTAACTTATCAAATATATGGGGGTATGTATCCCTCATTGAATTTAAAATTCCCATATTGCATCGTCAAACATATGGTTTTTCCACAAAACCTTTACTGGATGAATTACCTTATTCCGTAACACTTTCTCTCTTCGGTCAGGAATCTGGACTAGTTGTTCCTCATAAGAGGGATTCTATTCCAACAGAACTACCTAAGGGCTCAAAACATGAGATGGATCTGGAAAATACTTTCTCAACATTGAAACATGAAAAACATTGACTACTTAGGATAAATTTGGAGGTAAATTCACTCTATAGGAAACTGATCCAACGTTAACCATGATTTTATAGGGTCCAATGAACCTCAGACTCAGGTTTCGCTTCTTACCAAAACATATGACAATTTTCCATGCTGAAACATTAATAAATACATGATCACCTTCCTTGAAAGAAATATCCTTCCTTTGGTTATCAGCATAAAGTTTCTACCTACTCTGAGATTTACTCATGCAATTAGGAATCAACTGAAATTTTTCGACCATCTCTTTTACCAATTATTGTCCCATCAACTTCCTTTCGCCTACTTCATCCCAAAAATTTGAAGTTCAACACTACTTTCCATATAATGCGTCAAATGGAGCCTTCTGTATACTGGACTGAAAACTGTTATTATAAGAAAATTAAACTACAGAAAGATTTCAGTACAAACATCCCTAGTAATCCATTTAACAATCACATAGCATATCCTCTATGTTCAGAATTTTTCATTATGACTGTACATTTTATTGAGGATGAAAATCCGTACTAAAATTTAATTCAGTACCCAACGACTTATAAAGTCTATTCCAAAATATAGAAGTAAACCTATGATCATGATCAGATACAACTGAGAGGGGAACTCTCTGAAGCCTGACTATCTCTTTAACATACAATTGAGAAAGTTGATCTAGAGACAAAGTATCTTGAATAAGATGGAAGTGAGTAGATTTAGTCAATCAATCAACAATAACCCAGATTGCATTATTACATTGAGATGTCTTCAATAATACCCCAATGAAGTCCATGGATATATTTTCCCATTTTCAATCTGGTATCGGTAAAGGCTGAAGCATCCCTTTCGGTAACTGCTTTTATGATTTAACCATCTAACAAGTCAAACACTTCCCATTAAATCCAGAAATATACATTTTCATTCCATACAACTAGTAATACTCTTGAAGATCTCTGTAAATATTAGTACATATAGGATGAACTGAAAATAGAGAACTATGAGATTCACATAACAACTATTTCTTCAACTATGATTTACAAGGAACACATAATATTTTAATAAATCTCAAAATACAATCATTATCAAAGTTAAAATCAGGAAACTTACCCTTCTGAACCAACTCTACCATTTTCTCCAAATCACTGTCTTCTATCTATACTTGCATAATTATGTCTAATAGAGATGATTTCACTGACACCTAAAACAATATAGAGAAATTTGATACACTAACAACTTCTATGCCAAAATTCATCAAACCATTAATTAAAGGATCTTGTTCCAAACTTAACTTGGTCAATGTAGCATTACTTTTCTGACTCAAAACGTCATCAAATTTATTTTCCTTTCCCGGATGGTAATGGATTGTACAATAATAATCCTTGATTAATTATAACCATCCCCTCTGTCTCATTTTCAATTCTTTCTGAGTGAATATATACTTTAAACTTTTGTGATCAGTATATATTTCACACTTTTCTCTATACAAATGCCTCCTCCAAATTTTTAAATAACAAATAATAAAATCTAATTCCAAATCATGCGTATGATAATTTAACTCATGAGGTTTCAATTGACGTAAATCATAAGAAATTACCTGATCATTATTCATAAGGACACAACCATGTCCTTTCAACAAATCATCAATATAGATAACAAACTCACCATTTCTGGAAGGCAGTACATAAACTAGAGCATTCAACAATCTTCTTTTCAATTCATGAAAAAAATCATCACATTATGTTGTCCAAATGAACTTAACACCTTTTTGAATTATCATATAAATTAGAATAGATAATAGTTATAAATTTTTGAAAACCCCCCAGTAATAACCTTCCAAACCAAAAAACTAAGAATCTATGTGATATTGGTAGGTCTTGGCCATTATCTAACAAATTTTTTTAGCATGATCAACAATTATGACATTTTTTGAAACAATGTGACCAAGGAAAGAAATTTGTTCTAACCAAAACTCACACTTGCGGAATTTACCATATAGACTCTTTTTAAGGTTCACAAGACAACCAATAAATTAATTTCATCATCCTCTTTACTTATATAATAAACCATAATATCATTTATAAAAGAAACCACCATTTATCACCTAAGTCAACTGATCCATCACTGCAACAAACTGTTCGACTTTGATTCCAACTATATCCAGATACTGATTTTGAAGGTTATTTACCTATTTAAGCCTTAAAATAATAACTTCCCAATTTCCTCTATGAAAAATCCTACTGAACACAAAAATATCTAAGGTGAATAATCATGGTAATCTATTAATTCACTATCATTTCAATCTTATAATAAATTAATTTATGGATATTAATTTAATAATATCCTAACTCCTAATGTTATCTAAAATGACTTCTGATATCAACTACAAAGAACTGGCCTTAAAAAATTACATAATATTTATTTAAATGAATAATTCACATTGAGGATCATTTCAGGTTTAGAGCATTAGAGAATTAGGCCATAACAAATATAATTTTTTTTGAATATTACATGTTGAAACTTCTACTCTGTATCCATTTTTTTATAAAATAAAAACTTTTGGAAAAAAGTTTCATTTCTAGTTCCTTATTTTAAATATCATGACTTTTCCTTGATCCCATCCTTAACCCTATTAATCTTTAAGTCATGTGAAAAAAATTTAAAAAACATGGGATGAGCATAAAAATCTCAGTAAGGGATACACAAAGAAGAAACACTATTAGTTTTTCAAAACAACAAGTAAACCATGAATAATTTTTCATAAGTAATACTTTTCACCTTTATGAATTAGTAAATACTCTTTATTAAATAAAAGATCATTTCTTACCCTTTTGTAACCAAAATATTACCCGAAAACCCATAGAAAGAACACATAACATATAAATTTAACTTGGAACATAAACATACTTAGATGGAATAACCATATGGTCAACTTCCACACATACCACAAAATGGAATAGCCATACGGCCAACTTCCATACCCAATGTATCAGAGATTATAACATAACCACCCTTCCAAGATTATCACAAAACCACCCGTCATTTGGTATATCAAGTAATCCCCCGTCAAATGTCCAAGTACCACTATAAAATCATAACACATAAAATATTGAAAACATAAAAATTTCACAAATAACCTTTAATTTTCAATCACAAGAAATTATTTAAAGATATAGAAATAATAAATCCATTTCAAAAACCATTTTCAATACCAAAGCACCCAACAACAAAATTAGGGGTTTCTTTTTCATTTTAAAAACACTAAGTCTTATAGAGGAAGTCAAATAACAATTACAGTGGTGGATAGGTCATTGTCACCTCATATGTTAAAAACACATTCCTTTTTGTCATTTATTAAAACAATTAATAGAAAAAAAATTCACTTTTAGTGATAGTAAAATTCAAAGAGTTCTATTATACACCCGATAGAAGAAGGAGGTGTATATTATCAAAACATACATCAATAAAAAGAGATTGAGATGAAGTCCATTACATCGTGTCCGACTTGGCCCGTTCATTTTTTAATTTACTGAATAATTAAATTAAGTTAATTTTTAATTTATTAAGAAAAAATTTCAAGTTTATTATTCCTTTTATATCACTTATTACCTTTCTATAACAATTATTGAATTATTTGAGTTCATATTGGACATTTTGTCGATGTTCGGAAGTTGAGTCCAAAATGAACTTGTTCTAATTATAAATTGTCCATGTGGTCGAAATTCCATGATCTCTAGAATGATATTCATGATTTATATGTACTATATATCATATATATCCATTATATATGTGTATTTATAATAGTACATATCATTTGGAGATAATAAATGAAATGCACCGTTCATGGAGACGGTAAGTCATACGTATCCATAAAAACTAATTTCAATTTCAATTTCTTATTTAATGGAATTAAAAATTAATGATACATAGTTATATTATAATTCTAGTGTAATATCATATATACTTTAAGTAACTATATCCTTTATACGTTCCATATATTGTATGAATTAGACATATCACTTTGAGGGGGTGGTAGTCTGCACTTCCTCAAATCAAATTATCGTATTTACACATTATGGAAACCATAAAGGTATGATATAAATAGAAAATATAGAAACATAGAGAAATAATAAACATAATATATATCATATATAAACATAGTTCCATCATAATGGCCACCATGATAGGTGGTTGTAGATATTTGAACAATCATCGTTTCGCGAGGCTGTAGTTCTCCGTCCACAGAAACTGTATGTTCGTATCCATTAGTTGGAGGTGGGTGTTAGTGTAGTTCAAATACATCTAATAAAAACATCATAGTATATTTAGGATACTATTTTTATTATAAATGAAAGGAATAAAAAGAGTTTATGGGGTTGGATAAGTAAAAGAAAAGAAAAGAACTTCAGAGAAGACGTTACCCCTAAATAGGGTAACTCCCTTTGGTTTGAACTAAAAGGATATCTGGAAGTGCCTTGTTCCTAAAGTAAGGCTTATAGAAATAATATAAGGATTTTTAGGGATTATTTGAGAAGATTTTGGATGAGCCAAGGGGCTTGAGAGGTTTTTTAATGGATTAGAGGTGATGACCCTTTATAAAAGGGAGGAGGGGCTGTTTAGGAAAGTTTGAATGTATTATTTTATTATAAAATGATTTTTGTTTTCAAAAATATAAAAACTTATTTAAATCCAATATAAGGTGCATATATTAGAAATAAATCATCCAATAATAATTGGACAGGTTTTGGATATTTTTATAATCCTTATCATTTTTATATAACCCTTTGTTAACTTATTTAACCTTTCCCATGTCCTCTTATATATTCATACATTATAGTTAATATATTTACTATAAAATTACAAGTGACTCAAAATGGATAATCAATAAAAAATTTAATATTATATATTTCATTTGGAAGAATCATTTATTTTTAGGACTATATTATCATTTAATAAAATATTTATTGTTTTAAAAACTCATTTATGTCAATTTATAAAATATTCATATAAGGACTTTTAAAAATTTCTATAAAAACATGATTATTTCGAAAAATCTTCATTAATTAAAATATAACAAGTAATAATCATCTCTAAAATTTTTGTATGGTTGAAAAATGTCTAAAATAAATTTATTTTAATATTTATAATATAATTGTTTTTGAATCATTTATTAATGAAAAAACTACCACATCACCATTGTGTAATTATTGTATTTATTTATTTAAAGTCTAAAAATTATAAATAAAATACCATGATGTAAATAATCCTTTTATATTTCAAATTAATATTTATAGTCTAAGAGATCGCTTATATAACCCCATATAAAAATTATTTTTCTAAAAGATTTATGTTTTTTTTTCATTTTTGTCATTACTTTAAATTAATTAATATAAAGTGTCATTATCACTCCCATGTGGCTCCATGGGGTCCCAAAATCAACCCAACGATGATCATGGTAGGAAATGTATCTTCTAATATAATTAGGATAATTGTTAGGGTAATTTAATATTATTATAATATTATTTTTACCCTTATTTACAAGATTTACCCTTTAACCATGGTAAATATAATATTCAATGAAGTAAATATTCCTAATTTATAAAAATAAAAGTAACCTATTTATAAAATTTGGTCCTCCTAATTCCAAATATGGAATCCATTTTTCAAAATTCGAAATACTAAAGTGGAAAAAATTAATTTAAAATTAATTCACGTTGCCAAATAAAAAGCGTGTTTTTTAGAAATAATAACTATAAAAAGATTGAAACTTGTTTATGTCCAATTTCAAAGTGAAATAATTTCCAATGAACTAAATTTTATTAAATGGTAAAAATATAATCTAATTAAACTATAAAACCATTTATAAATATGATATGACCATATAAATATATCATATTAAATTGTAGTTCTGAATTATAATACAATATTTTTCACAATTCATAAAAAATGAACTTTATCAGAAAAATTCCAAAAAATTTACCCAAAGCTAATTATGATGTTCCAATTATAAATAAGAATTTTATTTTTTCTAATAAAACATATAAAAGTGACAAAAACTATATTTAAAAAAGATTTTTCTATTAAAAGGTGGTAAATCGACCTTTTAAAGAATATTAGAGTATTTATGCTTATAATTGGATTCATTAACATTCTAAAACTATAACTTTTTTGTGGATGAATTAAAAAAAATTACAAACATATATAATCATATTTTAGTTAGTTATTCTCATTCACACCATTAAAATGCCTAGGCGTTAACTACAATTTAAAATAATAATATTATATTAATATTTTTCTGTATTACTAAACATTTTGTGCAACATAAATTTTCAAAAAAAGAACCATTGTTCTGTATCAGGTAATCCATAAAACATAGAATCCAATTTAAAGTAAAATTAATATTTAATTCAAAAATATTAATAAATATGAAAATGTAATATTCTTTATTTACTTGGGATGTTACACACTAAATATCTAAATTCAAATTCATGAGGTAAGACAATGAAAAACACCAAATATCAAAATTCAAATTCAATATAGTAGACAAGCATAGTTCCAAAATTAAAAATTCAAAAATATCCATGCACACCTTAGGTAAAAAATATTGAGTAGTGATCCACCTTGAGCCACTCCCCCTGACAGTTTTACCTACGTCGCGTCCACATCACAGGAACTGGAACCCACCAGCCATCGTCTTATTTGCAAGTAATAACCACCCACCAGAGTCCAACCTCACCACTTTTAAAACACAATTGTTGTCGCACATGAAATAAGAAAACTGAAAGACATCATAACATCAAACATGTAATGGATAAAATCTCATCATAGTGCTAGTAATTATCACTGAACCAATCACCGCTGACATGAGAGATCACCACAAAAAATCAAACTTTGATTAAAACTCCCAAATCTTTAATAAGGGTGAAATATCCCCAAGAATAATTACCTCAAAACCAATCACCAAACAACGTCAAAACTACTAATGTAGACAAGATTTTTGATCCTCCTTTACCACCACTATCTTTTCCAACAACATATCCCAAATCCACTTCTAGAACAAATGCACTAAACAACACTTGGGAGTAATATAACATAGGATCCAGAGCTTAGTGTTAGTGGAAAAGGGATTTGGGATCAATCATCAGCCATTCCAAGACCATAAACCCAAAAAATATGAACACTTTAGTCACCTCTTCAATATATGTACAGTTCGATAACCCAAAAAAATTCTCCGAACAGACATCACTAAAAATAACACCTGAAAAACAAGAAACTAGATCTACATAACACCATGAGATCACTATAGTCGAAACAACAAAACACCACAAGCAAAAAATAAAAACACCACGGATAAAAAAGACCTTGAACTAGAAATACCAAATCCATAAACCAATGCTCCACCATTACAATCCCAAGACATAATTGGAACCATCCAATTGGACCAATATAGGCTCTAGAATGATAAGGATGACAAAAAGAGTATAGGAGGAGGGAGACTGAAGCTTAGGTCCCAGAACACCATGAAAGAAGATGAAACCAAGAATCCCCCTAAGGTGGAAGGAAGAACACCGAATAAGGAGAGCAATCAATCCTTGAAAATAAAATTAAATCTCCACACTGAGGAGGATCTTACTTAGCTATAAAATGTTTTAGGGGAAACCCAAGCTATCACCGAGAGAGTTGAGCGGGCTGCTCCCTAGAAAATGTAGAGACATCCTATTCTCTCCTTACACCCTCTATAAAAATAAGAATGATAACTATATTATCTCATATATAAATTAATTTAATTATATTAATGGAATATCAATATTAAAACTTCTTCTCCTATCCATTTTTTTCCAAAAGTGATAATATCACCTGTGAGGTGTCGATTCACCACCTTCATAGATGATGATTTTTTGTTTTCTAATATCACCTTTAATGATTGTTATAAAATAATTATAATGTTTAACATATATTGTAAAATTTATGTTATAATATTTTTTATGTTCTAAAACTAACATATATACCTAATATTAAATAATAAAACAAAACTAGTTAATGATGATAGAAAAGATGCCAAAATAATCTAAACGGTTATCATTAACATATTACATAATGAATCATCCTAATATATGTAAAAAGTGACATATAAGAACGGTTAATCTTATTTAAATTCATTAATAACCTATAATTTCAATTCTAGATAACTATTTTCATTTTACATGTTCCTCCCTACACCTATATAAGTAAACAGACCATGAAAACCAAGGAAACGAATACTCCTAAATGATGAAATTGTATCTTATAACTCATAAAAAATATAAAAAATGAATTTAATATAATTATAATAAATCCAATACAAGTATAAAAGGTTCATATTTAATTAATTAATGTATCTATGTTTGATAATATATTACATTATGTTCAAGTGAAGAGCACTTTCAAACATATAGTAAGGGGTTATCCACAAATATCCAATTTTCCTTTAGGCTACTTATTATATCTCTTTACCAAAAAGTAATTATTAATTATTATTATTATTTAATCCTTCTAAATGATGTTTTTATTTTACAAACATATTTAGGTATCTTAAATATTCATTTTTATTTTGGGAAATGCAGGTTTGATAAGTTTCCCTTTTCAGTTCCTCCAAACAAACAAGCCCAATTAAAAGAAGATTTCCAATTTCTTACCCATATTCAATTTCAATCCATAATCAATTTTCAAGTCACAATTATTTTTATAAAATCACTCATTTTATCATATAAAAATTATAGTTCATTTATGGTTTTATACAAATAATTATTCCTTTTTTATTTTAAAGAATCATTAAAATCCCCTCTTAAACCACACTAAAGTGGATCATTAATAATGTTTCTTAAACAACCTTTTTATATGTTTTCAATTCATTTTTAAATAACTTATCATTTTCTATGCCAATTGTTTTTATTATTAATGTAAATTTATATTCAAAATCCATTTTTTTCATGGACGCCCTTATGATATGCTCATTTGTTATGCCTTATGACATGATAATGATACCCATTTTTTCCATGGGAAACCCTTATTTATAGGTTTTATTATTCATGTTCGACACATATTCATGAGAATTTAATAATGGGTTCACCGAAATAGAACTCAAATGCATTGCGTAATGTATTGTCTCATGATATTTTATGTTGTAATATGTAGTGAACCAGAATACTTTATGGAAATTTTTCCTCCGTGTGAAATGGCCTTGGAAGCTATCCTTGACTCATGATCCTCCATGTGCAATAAGCCTTGAATCATGCTTATGTCATGTTTTATGTTTTTTTCCAAATTCCTGTGATTCCATTATTATACGATCCCTTGTTATCCATGTTATTCTTACTTACAATTATTTATGCTTTATACCTTTTTATGTCATCATGTTTTGCCTTATATACCATGTGCTATACTTCATTAATTTGTTTATTCCTTTTCTAGGATTTTAGCTCATCACATTGTTCATGTATTCCCCTAGCTATCCTATTTGTACGTAAGGGCTCAATGGAAGATGTGATATCATTATGAAGCTTAGATAAAAGTTTTTTAGTCCTATGTTTTCAGTTTAATGTACCAATTCTTTTAAATACATTATACATTATGGTCTACTATTTGTATTTGAACACTATTTTTCCTAAAATCATTTAATTAAATTTGTAAAAGGATAATGTCTCTACATTCACTGTACCACCCTAAGATTTTATGATATATTTCTAATCAATAAAGTTAAAGTGTTCAATAGATTTATTTACATGAAACACTAAAATTATATAGATATTTATTATAAAATACACAATGAAGAAAATTATATTCTATTTAAATTAAATATAATTATCAAAAATAATTTCTATTCTATTAGGAAATAATATTTATCCTAAAGAACTATTTTGAAATATTTTTTTATAAGAATTGTTTTTATCACGGATGTTTTAAAGGGTTAATTTGTATTTTTGAAAAATTAATCTATAGTATCATATATATTATTTTTTTACACATTTATAAAATGAATTCATTAGTTATCAATTGGTTATAAATTTTAATAAAATCATTCTAATGTAAAAAAGAGATATTTTATGGAAACCTATTTCTTATGCGTGTAATGTTCTTTTTATCTTAATAAATTTAAATAACTAATTAATATGAATGATTCTAATTTAATTTCATGATAATATATTCAATTAAAATTATCATAATTCATTTAATTATTATTACTAGGTAAGTAATGAGAATAAATTCAGTTTATGCTTAAAATTACATTTATCTAAAAATAGTTTTCATTTTGTTTTTTGTGATTATTTTAAAATGTATTTATTCTACATGTAGAAATTGAATTTGATAAAATATAATCTATATATGCAATCAAAATTTTTGGTAATGAGGCCACTAAAATTTTTGGTCACTATAAATAGTAACTGAGGTAATGATTCATTAGTATGGTAAATGTTAACAGAGTTAACGATGGGTTAAACTAATGATATAAGAGTTAAAATAAAATAAAACTTGTATAAATACTATTATTTTATTTTATTTATATCCTGTATCATAGAAAATTAAAAAATGAGTCATTTTGGATCCAATTTTCCATGATAACTACTTTATTATTTCTTTTTATTCTTTATAATTACAAGTGTGCCACTCCCATCACATAAAACGGGAACCCCCTCTCATATCATCTCAACACCACCTAATCACATTATCTCAAAAAAATCAACCAATATATCTTCTAAAATTTCATATACATTTAAAATAGATTTTTATTTTCTTAAAATACAAACCCAAGGGTCCTTAAAAATATATTTAAAGGTCGTTTCTCAAAGAATTAGTATATGTTCATGCTGTTCTATTTCAAGTTTCATTATTCTTATAACACATATAAATATTATATAACCAAAAACATTTGATGACATTAGTATCTTTAATATACAAAAATTATGTTATTTCAGTGGTACAACCATTTTTTATATCATTTATTTCTAATGTGAAATAAAAACGTCAGTCATACGTGCATTTAAATTACAATTACCATGAAACGATGTATTTAATTTTTCATCACCATCTCTATTATATGGATATATAAATGAATTTAATTAATATATATTATTTTTATAACCCAATTATGATTCTAGATAAATAATATTTTATATACCTTATTACCCTTCAATCTATTATAAAATGAAAACATCCCTCGGGCATATGTGTGGACTACCACCTCTATGAAGTGATGTGATTCATTTTTCATTTCAATTTTACTTGGATGGTAATAATGATATATTTAATGAATATATATGATATTTATGATATAATAATGATTTTATATTGGTGGATTATTATTTAACATTTTAAATTCTATCTTTCAAAAGGAGGATCCATCATTTGAGTGTATATACATACTACCGTATCCATGAAGTGATATAATTCATTTTTCACCTCCAATTTTAATGAATTGTTATAAAATTGTATTGTATAGACCACAATTCCAATAACCCAAATATAGTGGCTACTTTATTAAATTATCATATGATACAAATGATTATATATTAAAGGACTGGATAGTTTAGTAGCCTTGGAAGACCAGATGCATACATTCTTATCATTTTACATTGGAAATGAAATATAAAACATAGTGAGACTAATTTTTCAACATCCTTGAATGCATTCAACGATTCCTTATTAATATCATAGGGAAATATAAAAAATAATGGTGATATAATATTCTTTGTTAATGTTACTTATAGAGGAAGCTATCTGAGTAAATAATGCATAATCAATATGGCAAGGTAAATAAATGAAAAAAACATGCCACAAAATTAATAACGTAAGCATGAAAAATATTATGTAAGGAATAAATGATGATAAAATATTTCTATATAACTAATAATATAAAAGGGGACTAATTAAATGGAAAATATAAAAAAATAAATAATCATATGGATAATAATAAATAGTTTCATAATAATAAAATACATAATGTTATATATCATAAACATACTGTTAAGGCCTTGTGAAAAGAAATATTACATAAATGTGTAAATACACAATCATATACCACAAATAAGTTTTTTATGAGACATAATGATGTATATAGAGGATATATTGGTTCACTCCTATCACTTACTAAGTACAATTCATTTATTAAATGAACCGGGTGCATAACAATTCAATACATAACCAACATAAAAAATTCATATCGGAAAACTAGAATACAAATGTTAACAATTTCCTCGGTCAAAATTATCATAAACTATCTAGATAAGGAATAAAGATTTTAACATTACAACATATCTATAGTGTAGTAAAACAAAGGGTTATTATGGTTGATGAATAGACATACCATAACAATATCATCAAAAAATTCTTAAGGAAAATAACCTTTTCACTTTGAAATTTACTTTTAAAAAGTAAAAATTTCTAAAATATTAGGAAAAAAATTTCTTCTTAATAGAAACATGGAAATTTCATTCATTCAATTCATGTTAAAAGAAATATTTATCTCATATTTTTGGTAAAAAATAAAAAATTAACACATTAAAAAAATGAAAAGAAGATTCTTAAAAAAAATTAAAAGTAAAAATTGGTGAATAATTTCCTTAATAAACATTATAGAATAGTAAAATAATTTATGGAAAATATGAAAATAGAAAAAAATATATTCCAAACCGAATATAAAATAAAGATCATGTTCCTTAAAAACATGATTTTGATATCTTGAGTACATAATATATATATAATGAATGTAAAAAATTATAGTTTTCCAGAAAAAACTATAGTAAAATTAAATATATTAGTTTTAATATAGAAATATAAAATAATTATTATAATGGATCCTTAAACATAACAATCCTAAATAATGGTGAAATTGGTAAATAAACTATTTATGCTTTCAAAACTTTTGAATCATAACCCCATAAAAGAAATAAAATAAAATGAAAATTTAAATTCAATAAATCTAAAGGTATTAATTTTATAACATATCAATGGGTAAGTAGATACAAATTATAAAATAGTATTTGTGTATACCATAACATATGTCTTAAAGAATACAATTTGAGATGAAAAACCCTCACAAAGATCTTATCATTGATATGATAATTAGTAAATAAGGTGATTATATATAATAAATTTTATTCAATACAAATAATTTTTAAATAAAAAATAATAAAATCATAGTTTATTTCATACATAATCATGTAATTACATAGTAAATGAAGTTGAGCTATATGCTAATAAATGAAAATTATGTTAAGAAACCCCTTACCACTTGGTAACTTTTGAGTAAAATACCCTTAAATAAAATAATTTTAATTGAAAACTCAAATAAAATGAATTATGAATAATTCATGCTATAAAATTAAAAACGTTAGTGTATACACCATATAATATAATTTAGTTCATAAGATTAAAATATGCCTCTATGAAAGGAAATTGAGATGGAATATCTTACCTCAAGTTTGAATCGTCATATACATTATTTATATTCATGAATAATAAACTTATGTTAATTATTTACTTTATTAATAACCCTTTTAAAGTTTATTATTCCTTTTATTTTATTTATTATAATTTTATAATTATTTACTTAATCAATTATGTTCACTTAAAATGTTTTTATGATATTCAGTTCATATGTCTAAAAGGATTTCGGTAGGTTGAAAAGGACTAAATATGTAATTGTTACATCATGTTATGAAGAAATTATTATCAATTTTATACATTGATTATAATTATTACACCAACTAGGAAATATTGAAAATAAAAATGAAATACATTTGAATCATGGATATGGCATGTCATACACATGCATGAGTAACATTTTCATTTTTTATGATTATGATGGAAAGAATGTAAATATTATTTTATATTTATATAACTATAAATATAATATAAATATAATATAATTTATTTATATAAACTTATATATAATTCATGGGACATGATTATGAAAAATTAATCGCATTGTTTTATGGAGGTGGTATTCCACACGTACGCACGAACGACATTATCATTTATATTTGAATGGAAAGGTATGAAATAAGATGATATATTATATTTTAATAATAATAAATATTTTATAAATAATATATATATATATATTTTAAATAAATCATTTAAATCATCCATGAGTGGTGGTGATGGAAAATGAATGATATTGGTTCATGAGGTGGTAGTCCACCATGCACATGACGACAGTTTTGTTTCCCATTAGATGAAAATGGAGATGGATATAGGGTACTCCAATAAAATATAAATATATTAGTATATGGGATATAATTATATAATTATATCATCATGTTTTAATAATATTTTAAAGGTGTTGAAAAATAAATAAAACAAGAATTCTCAGTTAAGAATGATATCTCTTCTTTGGACAACCTCTTTAGGTTTAAACTAAAATCCTTCATAAGATTTTTTTATAATATAAAAAAGTCCCAATGAAAATGTAATTGAAGTATGTAAGGAATTTATATTGAGTATTAATAAACTAAATGGTTATTTAAGATTGAATAAAATCATATAGGAGGAACCCTTTTCTAAGTGAGAGTATGGGAACTTTTGGAATTTCTTAAAATATTAATTTAATATAAATCATTTCTCATTGAAAAATTACTCAAAAATGATATATGTATAAGGTAATATGAGTGTGGGTCATAATAATATCATTAAATAAAATTTTTAAATGACTATATTATATATTTACCCTTATATTTTTTTTAACCAGTGTTAATCATTTTTCATAATGACCATGACAACAATATTTTTACATTTTTGGGGTCTAGATAGTTGATATAAAAGCAAAATTGGAAAATAAATCAACCATTATTGATATTTTAAACCATATATTAATAAATTGCAAATTTTAGGTTTTTTATGAACATTAAATTAATTGATATAATATTATTTATTATAAAATTTAATTAATTCCAATTTTGACATTATTATTTTAATTTGACTATGAAAACAACATTAAATTAAAGGAATTAAAATAAATTCCATTAACACATCACTAAAATGTTATATTTCTCTTAAATATTAATTTACCATGACAATTAATTCAATGTATATTAGTTTTAATAATTTTAAAATTATTTATTTCATTTTTATATTAATTGAATAAATATTGTGTTAGCATTGCATACAAATTTAATGTAATTATTTCCATACTAAATATTAGAGAGAAATTACCATGAAAGAAAATTATTTATATGTGAAATGAATATTTATAACCAAGAATAATTTTTTTCTCCTTATCACCAAAAAAATATAGATATTAAAATCAAGAAAATGACTTTTTTTGTCTTTTTCTTTTACTTCATTATTATAAAGGTTAAAATCAAAGAAATATGTCTGGAAGTGGAAATATATAATATAATTAGATGAAAATGGATTAAATAAACAAATATAATAGGATTAATAAAAGTTTTATGTTCAATTTTTAGTAAATTTCATATTATTTTTAAACACAATTACGCAATTTATCCTTACCGTGGTAATATTTTTTTTACTATAGTTACTATTCATAAAGAATAAAAATTATTTTAACTTTATTAACCAATATTAGTTATTATTATTAAAAATATAGAATCGATTTTATAAAATTCACTTAATATATATCAGAATATTTAATATAAAATTAAATAAACAAACGTGGCGAAAAGTTATTTTTTAGAAAAATATCTTTCAAGTATAATTTTTTATACTATATCTAAGTATTAAATTAATTACAATTAATATAATTAATTTATTCTTAAAAATTACCCAAATAAATTTTATGAATAATCCAAAATATAATTTTACTATAAATACATGAAAAAAATACAGATTTCAATAAAAATTGGTTTGTTTCGCTATTCATTGAAAAATAAAACCTTTCATTCAAATATAAGAATTTTACAATGAGATAATTTTGATATTTTTATTTCAAAAACTATATCCACTTAATAAAAAAAATTTCTAAAATTTAGAGAAATACATAATTTTTTTTCATGAATAGAAATAAAAACCATTTTTGAAGAAAATAATTTTTATGACTAAAATTACTTTACTAAAAATTAAGAAAATATTTACTATGATTTTATAAGTAAATTTATATTTATTAGGAACATTATATATACTTAAAAAATTATTAAATCCTACTCATAACCTCTAATTTAACAACTATGTTATAATAGCCATATTTAAATAAAAATATTTCATGGTTCGTTTAAGCTCGGTATTGCGTGTTGTATACGCTATCGAACATAGTATTCATTTAAAATATTAGGGTGTTACTAGTATAAAATAGATAAATATGATATTTATTAAATGATTGATATTATAGAGATGATGAAATTATCACCAAGTGCATGAACTGAAACTGAAAAATTGAAACATGTATGGAAAATAGACAAGTTTTCACATAAATAATGATTTTAATGAGGAATTATTAATAACAAGGGTAATTGAAAATTACAGAATAATGATATAATATATATTTATATATTTCTTGTGTATTTATATAAAAAATCTATATTTACTAGACTAGTGTTCTGAATGCGTATGATGTAGGATGAGACTTGAGGTGAGGGATTTATGTTACGATCTTATTTATTTGTGAGATTATCTATGTTAAATACCCTTTGAGGGAAATTTTATAACCCTTATCCTTTAAACCCCGTATAATTTATTCTAATTTTTTTAATTATGGGGTTTTCATTTTTTCTTTCCTTCCCTTCTCTTTGGTATATAAAATAATTAAGAATTGTTTTTAAAGAAAAGTCGACATTATTTTCTCTTTGGTCGAAAAAATTATTGTCAATGTTCTTGTTCGATAAAATTATTTAAATATTGTTTTTTAATTTTAAAATAAATATTTAAATTATTGATTGTTAATATTTTAAATTATTTGTAATGTTTTAAAATTAATCTTCTTATCATTTTATAAATGAACTACTTTTTAAATTTTTTAAAAAATATTTGAAAGGAATAATTTTTTACCGATTACTATAAGAATATATTTTCCCACTATAATGACCATTATTTTAATTCAATATTACCGTGTAATTTTCCATGGTAATTATCAATTAAAATACTTTTCTTAATATTCTTAAAATTTTTTGTTTTAAAGATATTGAAATAAAATGATATTCTTCTTTATTTTCAGAGAAAGTTTCTTATAGTCTTTTAAAGGAATATTTCATATATGTAAATAACATTTGATGATTATTATGATCCAATAGATATATAATCTAATACTACCATCAATGTTATTTCTCTATGTGGATTATGATTATTTGATTATTAAATTTTTATGAAACCCATTTCATTTCCATAGGTTATGCTATAATGAATTGATTAATGTTTTTATGATGTAGTGTCCCATATATATGAATGGTTTTAATTATGATATGGGTGGGTCCTTGAAAAAAACCCCCAACTAATTGGGTAATATAATATAGATATCTAATAAGATGATGATGATAAGTGTGGATATAATTGTTAATATATATGTTCACATTTTGATGTGTTAACATGATTTCTACTATCATGTTCACAAGGTTATGAATATATATTATTGAGAATAGATATGTTTATAAGATTGTGATTTCATATGCTTATGATTCCAGAAGCCTATGTTATGATTCATGAATTATGATTTCTTCTTTGACACCCTTATTAGTTTTTATTCTTAATATAACAAGATTTCAGAGTTTAAGATCTATGATATTTTCGGTTATGAATCTTGTACACTGATAACATGCATTTGATTATTGTATTATATACTTATTATCAAATTTTGTTCAATTATGAATAATATATCCCATGTTTACCCTTACTGAGCATATGATATCACCATTTAATATGTTTTCCTTTACTAGGTTTTGATTACAGGTTTTAAGTAAGATATGTCTATAATGGGTGCTAATATGAATAAGTTTAAGAGGATATATTTAATATTTTTCATATATATGTTTATTATGTATATAGTCTTGAAGAAACAAATATTTGTTTGTTTTTGGGGATGTATATTTGTGATATGGAATGCATATTCATATAAAATGACATAATACTTGTCTAATTTTATACTTGGTTCACCATAGTTGGTATCAATGTAGGTTTTTGTTATTTTGTGAGATTATGTTATAAAGAATACGAAGATAAAAGATAAGAAAACAGAGGATTAACCTAAAGTGTCCTAGGATGATAAGAATATGTCATAAATTATGATATATCATGAATGGTTCTCTTATGATTTCTTACTCTATTTATTGTTTCTCAATAATAATTTCATCTATTTTTATTTTCTGTAAATGTCTATAACCAAAATTAATTTGTCTAAAAATGAATTTAATAGGAAATGAAATGGCCTTACTCATGGGAAAACAAATGGTTTAGAGCTTGGATGTAATATATATTGGGTTTATATCACTAAACTATCTCAATTGATGGGAATTAAAATGAACCATATTGAGATTTAAAATGCACTAATTAGGGGAAAATTTCCATTGAGTCTTTTATTTATCAATATCTTACCACAAACGGTGGGTCTTCAAATCCACTACATTCTAAGAAAAATATCATTTTAATGGAAAATATATTTTACATTCTTCATTTCTCAGGTCATTATAATGATTTCATAGTATTCAATCACTTTGAAGAAATATATGATCAACGGTGGACTCTTGTTAAGGACATAAGGAATTAGAAATAAATAAACTCCATGGAATGGGACGAGTTTAAGAGGGTATTTATTATAAAATACTATACAAAAAACTCCATTACAATATGGAAAGAGACATTTTGGTGATGAAATCGAAGGATGATTAATCCATCGGTACCTATGAAGAAAAAATTACAACACTTTCAAGATATTATTCTGGCATTATCATTGACCCAGTAAGAAATATTAATTGATTCTTCAGCAGAATGAACCCATTTCCTAAAATGTTTTTATCCCCAAGTGAATTATATAACTATGAGTAGAAGTTAAATGTTCTTTTAAGGTATAAATAAGGAGCGTGAACTCAAATTATTCTTCATGATTTAGTGAATAGAATAAAAAAATAGAGTTTAATGGAAACTCAAATTGTAAATCCCATAGAGGAAATAAATTACAACCACCTACATGACAACAATGTGGGAAAAAGTACTCAATAAAGTTTCTTAAAGGAAATTTGAAATTCTTCAAATGTGTAAATGAAAGCCATTGATATAGAGATATAGTATGAGTGATGAAATGGTTGGTAAATGCAATATAGGAGAGGATAGATTCAACCAATGAATTTTAATGTTTCAGATGTGAGAAAATTGTGAATTAATCTAATAATTTACCTAATATAATACATAAGGGGGATGATAGTACTCAACAAATCCATTCAAAAAAGTATAATTGGAAGTCCATTTCTATCATAACTAAAATGTTCTATGAGAATAATGTGGTGAAGAGTAAACATACCATCCATATAGAACTGAAAATGTATTATTTGGTATTGGATCCACCTAAACATTTATATATAAAGAATTTACTAATGGTATCACATAACCACCACAATGATTAGATGTTGAGATGATATTAAATCCTTTTAATGGAATGATAATCACATTCAAGTTTATAGCTCCCCTATGATAGAAGTTTGTGGGAATGTCCTTCTAATAAATCTTGTAATTCACCCTATAATTAAATTTGATGTTATTTTTGGCATGTATTGGATTTATTTATAAAGACCCCATGTCAATTTCTAAGTAAGTTATGTCACATTTGATATTCATAATCAGCCTATGATTTTCTATCAACAAGAGGAAAAATATGAACTTATATTTTAAATCACATACATTTAATGACTCATAATACCAATTCATGAGGGATATTTATCTCAAATGGTTGGGGAGAAACTCAAAATTAAAGATATTCCTATTTTTTTAGAACATGGTTATGCATTTATGAAATAATTCCCAATTATTCCCCCTAATCATTAAGTTTTGTTTCCAATAGAAATAGTACATGGTGCTGCAATTATTTGAAATACTACTTATATAATTTCCCCAATTTAGTTACACGAATTTAATAGTAAAATATAAAATAATTTATAATATGGATTCATACACCCAAGTTCATAATCATGGTGTTCAATTTGTCTTTTTTAGGAATAAATATTGGAAAATGTGTCTTTTCATTTATTATAGAGAACATAACATGATCACCCTCAAGAAAAAGTACCATTTACCCATTTGGATGACTTTTTTCACCTATTTAGAACTCATTAATTTTCATATATTGATTTTTTTGGATATCATCAATTTAGGATGAGTAAGGATGTTATATCAATATTTCCTTTCCTAAGATATACAATCATTATTTATTTATAGTAACTTCATTTGAGATTACCATTTCCACCTATATATTCTTGGTTATAACAAATAATGTATTTAGATATTACCTTGATCAGTTTGTGGAAGTATTTATAGATGATATAATTATATATTAATATATTAAGGAAAATCATGAATATAATTTGATGAATTTTTAGGAAAATATAAAGATAGAGAAGTTATTTTCAAAGTTTACCATGTGTGAATTTTGGATACATAAGGTTTCATTACTAGGTGATATAATCTCAAGTGATAGTATCTCAATGGACACATAAAAGATAGAACATATTGGTAAATTTCCCATACCACCCATGGTAATTTAGATTCATAGTTTTTGTAGGATATATGGATATCATTAATGCTTTTTGAAATATTTCACACAACTATATAATCTACTAACAATGTTTACAGAAAAGGTATATAAGTATATATATATATATATATGAATGTGAGTAAATTTTCAAGGAGATGAAAATAAGGATGGTCATCACACCTATGACCACATTACCCTACAACAGGGAAGGGTTTTTTATCTATAGTGATGAAATAAACAATAGAAAATGATGTTTTATTGTGTAGAATTATATGGTGATAGCATATCCCCTATACTTATTAAAAATTCATCAGAAAATTACCCAACCCATGATTTAGATATAGAAGGAGTATTTTTTTCATTAAAAATGTATATACATTATTTTTATAGAGAAAGGATTGACATATATTGGGAACATTAAATCATAAAGTACATATTTATATGGAAATAAATGAATATTCTCTAAAACATATAGTTGGGCTTGATTAAATATTATGAAAGATAAATACACTACCACAATTTTATGGGTGAATAATGTGGATGATGCTCTAAGTTAGAAGAACCATGCTAGTTTGTACATGAGGAGGATTGAAATAGATTAATTATTTACGGATTTATCAAATATAGATCCTGAAATCACGAGGGAAGGGTAAAGATAATATCTTTCTCATATTAATGATCAACCATCCATCCATGTGAGGATTAAAGAGGTGTAGGAGAAGGATGTGGAACTATAAAAGGTGTGAAATATTTTTGAGTTAAACCATAATTATAATTGAAAGATAAGTTTTAACAATCGATTATGTGTCCCATCAATACCTTGAATAAGGAGAAGTTGGGTAAATCTCGTAGTTATATGCATTCAAGAATTATGAACATGTATATAGATATAAAAGAGTATTTATGGATGGATTGAATAAAAATGGTTATTTTAGAGTATGTATCATGAAGTCTAGTATGTGATTAAGTTAAGGATAAGGCAAAAATGTACTAAGGGATGTTACAACCAATACCCATACTACAATGGAAATGAGAAAACATTAACATGGACTTTTTCATATGAATCCCAAAATATTCTAAATGGAAGAATGATATTTGGGTTGTAGTCAACCACATTATGCAATAAAAACATTTTATTACTCTCAGTGAATATTGTACTCATGATCTGTTTTCAAGGAGATACATCAAGGATGTGATACGATTTCATAGAGTTCCACATTCTATTATATCTGATCAGGATCAGATGTTTATCTCAAAGTTCCAAAGAATTATTTACTATAAATTGAATATGGATTTTAAATTTAATAATATATATAATATTCCAATATATTTTTTTGTTTGTGTGTATAATACAAACCCTAGAAGATTTGCTGAGATCTCATTATATGGATTAAAAAGGTGATTTTGGATCATCACCATCATTTCAATGATTTTTCGTTCAAAAATATATTTTAATCATTCATTTATATGGATCCTAATGAATACATATATTAATGTTAATGAATTACTTGAATGTTATGGGATAAATATGTAGAAATATAGATATTGGGACTCAAGATATATGAGGAAATGAAAAGAACGTTAGAGACTTTTAGAAGCACATTAGGGCCTCTCTGATTTGACAGAAATGTTATGATAACAATAATTTATGATACATGGAGTTAAAGGTTGGTGAAAATGTTTTATTATGAATATAAACTTGGATTAAACTGATGATATTTTGATATAAGGGATAGTTACGCCCTGGATATAGTAGAACTTTCGATATTATTGATTGGACAATGATAATTGCTTTTTTTCATGATGCTTCCACCAAATTTATCTCATGTTCATGATGTGTTCCATTAATAGATTTTGATTAATCTTGTAATTTATCCATCGTGAGTACACAATTCAATGTTTTTATCACTGTAGAATGATATCTCTTATAAGAAAAAACCAATATTGATGTTAGACTATAGATAAAAAGTGTTGCGAACAATACAACTCACCTGGTCAATGTTTTGTGGAGAAACCATAAATTTAATGAAAATATGATGGAAACTGAGGATGTTATGAGGTAGAAGTGTCCTTTATTTTTTTATTCAACTGATGTAATTTTGAGGGTGAAATTATTATAAGGGTGTAAAATACAACACCCCAAGATTTTATGATATATTTATCTTCAATAAATATGAAGTGTTAAAAATATTTATCTACACACAACACTAAACTAATATGAATAATTATGAAAAAATATAAAATGAATCACATTATATGATTAAATGAAATATATTTATAAACAATAATTTTTAATTTACTTTGTAAATACTTTTGATCTTAAATAATTATTTTTAAATATTCGGTTAACAAGAATTGTTTTTATCATGTATGTTATATTCAAGGTATTATTTCTATAATTAAAAAATTAATCCATATTAACAAACTTATAAAAAATATTTATTTCACATTTAGAAAAAAAAACATTTGTTATCAACTGTCTTAAAATGGAACTAAAAACATTTGAATGTAAAAAAGAGATATTTTTTAAAAAGACAATTTTTTTCCACGCAGCGTATTTTTATCTTAGTAAATTAAATTAATCACTATTTAAGAATTGTTTTAATTAAATGTGTATAAAATATTTTCAATAAAATATATTAAAATTCATTTAATGGTTATTACTCAAAAATTAAACATACAAATTATAGTTTTATGCTTTAAAATGGATTTTTCCTAAAATAGATTTCATTATGTTATGTAAACTTATCTAAAAATGAATTTCTATAACATATAGTAATTTAATTTTATAAAATGGATTCCATATTTGTAATAATTTTTTAATAAATTAATACACTTTCATTTTTGGTTATTATGAATATTAATCAAGGTAAAAATACATTACTATAGTATAGGTTAAAAAAGTTAATGAGGGGTTAAACTAAAGAGATAAGGTATAAAATAACCTAAAAACATTATATATCCTTTTGGTTAATTGGATTTAAATATCATATCATCCTAACTTAATAATTGATTCAAATTGGATCCAATTTACCATGGGATTTACTTTATTACATTTTATAATTCTTAATGATTAAAAGTGTGCCACTCCCCTCACATATAAAAGGGAACCCAATATTATATTTTATCCACAGAACTGGAGAAAGATATCTTGACCCAAACCCTACCAAATCTCTTCTAAACGTCCCTATCCTCATCCTAGAGGTGTTAATCTTCTTAAATGACCTACCCAAGGGTCTTTAATAAGATATTCAATGGAGGTTTCTCAAAGAAGAGGTATATGTTCTTTTTAAGCTTTTATAAGTTTAATTTTTCTTTTATTACCTATAATTTTATTATGGACATCTCAAAATAATGATATAAATATATTTTTGGATCTGATTAAGATCACTAAGAGGGTGGTATTGAATCACTGATATCTTTTTCTTTTATGATTTTCATTTTTTGAAACTCATCCTCTTGAACCAATGAAGGTTCTTGGTCGACTCAAAATAATATCTCAATTGCCACATATACAGAGATAAAATAAATAGTACAACACATGATATTTTCAAGCTTCTACTACCAATGCCTACAATTTTCTAGGTTGTGTAGTCCCTCTAGAAAAGATTTTCTACTATTCCAACAATGTCATTACAATATAGAGTCCATTGTGTTCTCTTTAGTTCCTGATTCCATTAGAACATACAAATATTTTACAAATATGATCCAATATAAAAATAATTATTAGAAATACTTTATGATATATATACCTCTTGATTATTTTACTCCTCCACTAATAAATAGTTTGAGGGATTTTTACTCGTACTGTTTCAACAACTTCAATAACCGATGATGTGTGCCTACTGTTCATAAAACATTAACCAGATTCTTGATGATCTGGGTCTTCTAACCATCTATCCTTGATATAAAGAGTATCTGGCCTCACTTATTCATTAGAAATATCTTCCTCATGCACGTAACACTAGTAATTTATTCTCTATTTTCTCAATCCTTTTAGATTTCCCATCTTACACTGTTCATGTTGGTCAATACCCTAAATAGATTATGGGATCCATGGAAAATAAATTTTCACTTGTAACCATCTTTGTGGGATTTGAAAACTTCCCATAACTCTGAAATAAATTCTTAATGATTCTATAACGATATTCCCCTCTATACTTTATTCATGGTCCATTTAGTTCTCTATGAATCCTGAATAATTCACCATTTAAGTCATTGAAAAATCCATCGAATCATGCTAGAATCATGGACTAAAATCGAAGAAATGATTACGGAAGCATTCAAGAACTTTTCAATCATCCTCTTAATCATTTTTATGGATTTTGTGGCATTTCCTACTAACAAACTGTTCACTAAGGTGTGGTAAAAAACATTTCACTATTTTGGCCTTAACAATCCTAACAATATGAATTAGTTCCCTCCCAATTCCTATTCTTCATAGGCACACCTCCATCATATATGAACATTTCTATGGCTGTTTTGGGTTCACCATTTCTCAATGGTGGAACCTAAACTCAACATTCCTAATGCTATAGTGTAGTGAAAAAAACCATAGATGTTTTCTACTCAACATCACATGCACTATATTGTGGTCATCCCTTTTTGGTCATGTTAATAATCCTCAAACTAAAATGACTTATTTTATGGAATGGAATACTCATCCCTTGATCAAAGATATTTTTTTATTGTCTTATTTATCTCATCTCATAACATATTGACTTCAAAACACACTTACAATATTGAAAAAATTGAAATCAAATCCAACAGTCCAAATAATATCCAAATTTAGATTTATTATCAATACCACCATCATTGATAAAACCAAAAACCATAAAAAATATTAACATGTTAATATTTGAATTATTTTACTTTATAATATTATCCTCTTTATTTTCTTCACAACTATATTGAAAACCAAATATAATGGTAAAATAATGGGGTCTTCTCATCTCATGTTCTTAGAAACATATTCTCCTCCATTTTTTCACTTTAAAGAGAGGTATGATATAAAATGTTATTTAAAAAAGTGCCTTTTATTAATCCAATCTAAATCTATATGGTAATACTTGGTATAGAAAATAGGAGAGAAATAAGTAAGGCTATCTATGTTTTCTAAAAAATCTCATCATGTGATAACATGCTTGAAAAAATTAATATTTCCCAACATTAGGGTTGCATAAAATAGATTTAGCATGAGTCTTCTACACACATATAAACACACTATCAAAATAGTTCATATGTATGAAATATAACTCCCCATTTATCTCATGTAATGATCAAAAAATACTCCCATTGATAAATTTATTAAGAAAATTCATAAAAAATGAGTTTCATGGAGTTTTTCATACCTCCAATTGGCTCCCCAGAGTGAAATAATGTTTTTTCACTTAATCATGAAATAATACTCCATATAAAACTCATAAACTTTTCTATACAGAAGGGAAAAACTATAAATTATCCTTAGATTCACAACAAGTTAGTATAAAATATATTAAATGTTATAGTAATAAGAAAAAACCTATTATTTTATCAGCAGTAACATTAAGGCTAAGAGATTCCTCTCAACCTAGGACACTCTTTCCCGGCAATAACAATATTTAAATTATGTGAAACATAACTTTATACTATTATAATTTGAGAATATAATATTTTAGGTGATTTTTATTTATTTGACAATATCTCATTGTATTTAGGTAGAATCTCCATGATGTTTTTTGAAGCATGTACAGATTTACTACACCTTTCACAAAAGTCACTATCATTCTTCATGTTTCCACTTGTTGGAATATTTCCATCTCTCTCTTATATCTTTGGAGTTTTTGGATCATTGATTTTATTTTTTTACTCCTCCATGAATACTCATGTTTTATTTATTTTTTTCTTTAAATTTTGATCAGTTGGTTTTCTCATTTCATTATTTTTTGTCCCCCTTAATTATGGTCTTCTAATATTTTGATGAATTGAAAAGTTATTCCAAAATTCCAATGATATGTTCCCAAACTTATGGTAAAAACAAAAATCACATATAAATCTTAATCTATTTTTGGTATAATCAATCTAAATTTCATGGGTTGTGTTCCATGATGATTTTGATTAGATTCTCCACTGTTTTGGACACCTACTGAGGAATAAAAATTCATACATCTTATCTAATAGACCCTTGATGATTTGGTGGGTTTAATAAAAAATTTCACCATGAATATTTTCCCAATATTTTATTTTATAACTGTCCTAGGAATTGAAATAGTTCAAGTACAATAATAAAGAGTTGGGTTGTGGTTTACCTTCCTTTTGGAGGATTTTTTCACTGAAATGGATGATGATCCCACAATCTTCTTGTAACTAGTACGATACCTCCTAGATACAAGGCTCATAATGGAAGTTTGAGTGGTATAATCTTTATATTAAATAACATGGTAAAGTCATGTTTGTGTGTATTGAATACTTTTCATACTTACCTCAAGCTCAATGAAATTCATTTTGAGGGAGTCCATCTCATCCTCAACCAATATAAGGTTTTCTTACTCATCTTAAATTATATTATTGTTTTTATCTTTATGTGCTATTTTTAATTCCTATAAATAATTATATAACTCTTTGATTCATTTTTCAATAACTTCCAATTGATAATATTTGACATCTATAGATATTTTATCTATTATGGATGTTCATGGAAAAAATTATATAAAAACAATCTAAAAAAATTATTATAAAAATAACTTTGTAATTATTCATCAATAAGAAGAAATTATTGATCACATGATTATATTAGGTTTGTGAGAGTGATTAGATTTTTTATCTTCCTACTTAGTGAATCCTTAATTTCTTCATCTTATTCTTCTACCTGTGTTTTATCAGAAAGATTACCTTGGATTGTATCCCCAGTAAATTTTATTACTTACTTAAGAACCTT
This sequence comes from Viscum album, assembly GCA_963277665.1. Classification (NCBI taxonomy): domain Eukaryota; kingdom Viridiplantae; phylum Streptophyta; class Magnoliopsida; order Santalales; family Viscaceae; genus Viscum; species Viscum album. Next base: position 1,455,519,901 of record OY728145.1, read on the forward strand.
TTACTGGTTTTCCTTAAAAAATAATGAAGATTACTAATGTATAAATCATTTAAAATTATTGAAAAATATTCATAAAAAATATTCACAATCAAAATAATTATTAATACTTAGACCACTGTAATTAAAATTAACTAGTTGTGTTTTTCCGTTTACTTTTGGAGTATTATTCAACTTCCATGCCTCACTTTTCTTCCTATTTTTATGAGCCCTAGAAGAACTATCAATATTTTTATCATTTTGAGAATATTCCATTTTCCACATATAAGGTAGCTCAAACACTTCCTAATATTTGCACATAATCATAGATACTAAAAAAATACATGAGAATCATTGGATATTTAGTGGGAAACCCCTTTGATAACACTTATTTTGATATAATTGGATCAATGAGATGTGAAGGGGGGAATTAGTGATCCCATTTTCTTTTAAAATTTATTCCCTATTAAACTCAACCTCAAGAACATGTAAATTTTCTTGATCCACTAAAAATAATATTTCAACCTTTCCTCATAAGTAGAGATAAGATAAAGAGCACAAAACATGATATTTACAAGGTTTGGCTATCCATTACCACTCCTTTCCATATTGTTTATCCCCACAACATGGATTCTATACTATTACAAAAACATCTTTACAATACAAATCCCTTGATTTTATCTCCACTTCCAAAATATTACAACCTATTATTTTTTACATAAATATGACATATTTTTTGATAAATATTTTATAAATTTCAAAAACACTTGATTGAGGACCAAAATATTTTTGTATATTTGGAGACTAAAATAACAATATTCTTATTTCATAAAATATATTCAACATATCCCACAATTATCTTCTCCCAATTTACACTTCTTAGATATATCCTACCTAAAAATTTCTTCATAGCCAAGGGAATAAAACATAAGAAATGGTGATATCATACTCTTAGTAAGGGTATACATAAAAGATATTGATATATGATCATAAAAAATCATAATATAATAATAATGGTACGTGATCATGAAAAAAACTTACGAAGTTTATACCCAACTGGTCATTGACGGTATAGATGATTAATTCTATAAAACATTATCATTTTCGAAAACATCTCCTATAAGAGTTAAAAATTATTTTAAATTAATCACAAAATATAAGATCATTGCATAAATGTGTGTCATCCTTATAAATATATAAAAATATTTCATATTTCAAGGTTAACTACTAGGAACATCGATATAGTGGATTGGGACTCATCACCAATTTACCATTGTTGATCAAGATGCACTTGTGTTTCCCATAGTAGATCAAGACACACAATTTTCCTATAGTGGATCAGGACTCACCTATTTCGTATACTCGATGAATCCCATTGAATTGTTTCTCATTTTTATCTAATGGCATATAAATATTTACCCAATGAATTATATTGAGATATAGGTCCCATACATTTCATAATTTAAAACAATCTTATATGTTCTAAAATATCAAAAAAATCATCACATCATTAAATAATAACCCATGTAAAGAAAACAAGTTTCATAAAAATTTCTTAAATTCACCATTTCATAAACTATAAAAAATGGTTTCATAAAAATTTCATTAACATAAAAATTAAACATCTATAGAAATAATATTTATGGTATCAATAAAAATTATCCCTAGGGAAGAATAAGTAATATAAAATGATCTCATCTTAGATGTAAATGGTTTTTAAAGATCAATTGGAACATTTCTAGAGTAAAATAGCTTTTCCATTATGAAAAATACTTTTTAAAACATAAAACATTACCAAAATTCTTCTCTATGAAAATAACCTTAGAGACTTATGAAAGAATATTTAAAAATAATTTAAACCATTCATTGAGGAAAATATCCTTTACATTTAGAAAATAACAATAAATTCATAAAATACTTTTAAAATAACATTACTTGAAATTAATATTTCAAACATATAAATGATTCTTTAAAAAATCAGTTTTCATGATGGTAAAAAATTCTATTCATGTTTTTTACTTTAAAAAATGCAATCCTTTCACATTGTTGGTAAAAGTTAAATGAACCTAATTCAAAAAATGACAAGAATAATCCTTTTAAATAATTTTTTGAAAGGTTAAATAAGGGTAAAAATGAATTTAATCAATCTTTAGAGATTTATTAAAACAAATTTTATTGTTTTTTGAAAACATGGATATGGAAGAAGAATAATTATTGAACAAAGAGAGAAATAAAAGCGTATTTTATTAAAAACATTCTTTTGGAATCATGAGTACATAAAGAGATTAAAAATAAGGGATAATACGTATTATCATTACATTACCATAAAAGAATAAATTTCATGAGTTCCTTATTATATGGATCATAATATTTCATCATCGATGTAAGAACCCGGTTTTTGTTGTGAAAGACTTTGGAATATTGTTGATGATATTCCAGAGGAGCGCCTTCAGACGGTGTGCGATTCCGAGCCCCAGAGTGGCCAGAATTAAATTATCAGTGCGTTCACACTCGAAATGCTAAATAAATGGGATAACTCTTAAACGGAGCTACAAATCAGAGATCCGAGTGTACAGATGGGTCCAGAATGGGGTGTTTACCCTTGGGATGGCATAAAACTTGTCGGCGTGGGATGTTTGGACCCCTCGCCCGCTTCTGGGATGTTAAACGGATTAAATTAATTAATTAATTCGTTTGATGTTGAAACATAGCTATCTATTAAACGGTGGCTCGGATTGGGAAAACGAGGGCACCGCTGAGTTCGGAGCGTGCCTTTTACACTAGGAGGGGTATAAGTTTCGCGGGCGCAGGCCGTTTGTGAAAAATGGATCCAGGGGCGTTTTCGTAATTTGGTAGCCTCAGACGTTCAGTTTTATAACTTTTGAACGGGGTCTCGGATTAAAATTCTGAGACCGCTGTTGCTCTTGGAGCGTGGTTTTTAGCCTATGGGAGGCTTAACCCTGACCGTGCCGCAATTTTGGGTTCGGGGCTGTCGAGCGGGCGTTAAGTGATTTGTACTTAAACACCCCCACCACCCCCCTTCCTCTTCTTCTTCCTCAAACCCTCCCCTCCCCTTCACCTCCGGCGAGGCAGCTCCGGCGAGGCGCAACCACCCCGGCTGGTTGACGGCGAAGCGACGGGCTTAGTCCCAAGAGGTAGGTGGTGTTTGTTTGAGTTTTAAATCCCAAACCCCCCTTAGAACCACAATTTTAGCATCGGTTCGTCTTTTAATCTACTAAAAAATTCCATGGTCGTGTAGTACGCATTTTTATCTTTCTGACGCTTGTTTTGGATTTGAAATCGGAGTTTGGAGGCATTCACAATCGTTCACCGAAGTTTGTGGGAATTTTCGGGTTGTCCCGGCGGTTTCCAGCTGGTTTTGGTGTTCCGGCGGTCCGGCGTTTTCCCAGGGTGGCGGCGGCTCGGGCATTAGGCAGTGCGGAGGTGGCTCGGGCTTCAGGCGGCCTGGCGGCGGCAGCCTCGCGCGGGGCAGAGTGGAAGGACCGGCAGGCTGTGCCGGCCGGTTGACCCGGGAGACCGGGGTCGCACGCCGCGACCCCGCGGAGGAGGTAGAGACCCGCGTCTGGTGGGTCTTCGCGCGGAGAGGCGACCGACCCTCATGGCCAGTCTGCAGGCGGGCCACGAACCGGCACCGGTCGGCGCGGCTGAGCCGCGGGCCGGGCCATGTCGGGCGGACCGGCCGGTCCAGGCCGGTCCAGCCCAAGGGGTTCCCCCCCCCCCCTTCGGACGCCCGTAATTCTCAATACGGGTGTCCGATTTGTATGCTGTTTGTGGCTGTGGGGCCATATCGTCGAGGCGGACATTTTGAGATGTTTTTGGGAATTTTTAGTTCCCGAAACGAGGGCCCGCAGAGGCACGACGTGTCTTTAAGTGGATGAGCGTTTCTCTTGAGATTCTTGTTTTGAGCGGCGCAGACGCATCCGACGTCCGTTTTTAGTGCCGTCAGTGGCGTTGGAACCCTGGCATCGAGGCGGAGGTTTCCAGGGTGGTTCTGGGTGTTGAATCCAGAGTTGAGGCATGGGCCCCATGACCCGTCTTTTGAGCTGTGTGTAGCTTTAAGCGACTTTTTCCTCGGACGTCCGTTCGGGGCGTGCGAGCAGTCGATGTTGGGTGTTTTTTCGAGGGCATTGCATTGGCGCAGTCTGCCCGCTGTAATTCCGCACGACTGTCCAGGCCCCGCGGGGGCCATTTCGGGAGTTGAGGGTGATTTCCAGTTTTATAACCGGGCGACCGTTTTGGAAAAGTGAATAGTCCATTTCGTGTACTTTTTCGAGAGGATCGCAGCGGTGCGATCCGTTCGTTGAGTTTTGGGACCGGGATGCGGGTCCCACGTGGCCCCGCTCATGTGCGGTGCACCGGGATGCATCTTTTTCTCCGGATATCCATTGCACTCATGTGGGTAGTGCTTTTGACGTGTTTTCCCGAGGGGATCGCAATGGTACGATGCGCCCGACTGTTTTCGGGCCCGAGGCTCGGGATCACAGGATGTCGTTCGGGAGTGAGGTGGTGTTGGTGAATTTTCCGTCGGATATCTGTTTGAGGCGAGTGAGTAGTCTATCTCGGGTGTTTTTTTCACAAGGATTACAACGGTGCGATCCGTTTGGTTGTGCGAAGAGTCTTGCACGATCTTGTTAAATGTAGAAATGTGGAGGTTCCCCGGTGGCGGTCCTTCTACTGTGTTTGTAGCGGACCTTTGGTGAGTGATCGCGTGCACTCCCGTGTGAGTGATGTAAATTCTTGAAGTGATTTGGTTGGTCGTGCCTGGGCCTTTAAGGTGGAGTTGATATGTGATGCCTTCGCGTTGACGTTGGGTGCCGTGTGCACGATAGCCCTTGGGCTGGAGACGTGGTATACTCTGGGAGTATACGAAAGCGCTTGGAGGTACGTGTGGTTTTTTGTACCTGAGGATGTATGTACGCATGGTTGGGGTTGAGATGGGGCCACATGTTTTGTGGGCCCCACGTGCATGTCGGGTTCTGCTTTACGTACTTTGACCTCTCGTGACGTAGAGGGCCCCTCTGTGCTCATTTGTCTGACCATCAGGGTGGATTTTTTCACCTGGCTCGGTGCTCGTTGGTTTAACCAGTAGGGTTGAGTGGTCTCCCCTAGTTTCGTTCTCGATGGATCGGCCGGTAGCGGTGCAAGTGACACCCAGTGATGGAGCAGGCGTTGAAACCCTTTGGGTGAGTTGTGCTGGAGTTGGGTAGTTGTGCAATACCCACTCCAAGTTTGGTTGGCCAGTGCTGTACCCTCCAGTGGAGATGGCCAGGGCAGTTCTGAGTTTTACCCTCCAACGGGGCTAGGCAGTGGGTTAATCATCGACTTCTAGGGTCTACCCTCCAGCAGAGACTAGGCAGTGGGTCACCCGACACACGTAGGGTATACCCTACAACAGAGACTGGGCAATGGGTCACCGGATGACCTCTTAGGGTCTACCCTCCGGCAGGGCTGGGCAGTGGGTCGCCTGTCATCTAGTTCCATGTCTACCCTCCAGCACGACTGGGCAGTGGGTCGCCTATCGACTTATTCCAGTTCTACCCTCCAATGGGGTTGGGCAGTGGGTCGCCTGATGATTTGTTATGCTATACCATCCAGCACGGCTGGGTAGTGGGTCGCCTGTCGACTGATTCCAGTTCTACCCTCCAGTGGGGCTGGGCAGTGGGTCGCCTGATGATGTGTTAAGGTCTACGCTCCAGCAGGGTTGGGCAGTGGGTCGCCTATCCACTGATTCCAGGTCTACCCTCCAGCGGGGCTGGGAATTGGGTCGCCTAATGATGTGTCAAGGTCTACCATCCAGCGGGGCTGGGCAGTGGGTCGCCTAATGATGTATTATGGTTTACCCTTTAGCAGGGATGGGTAGTGGGTCACCCGATATCATATTATGAATTACCCTACAGCAGAGCTGGGCAGTGGGGCACTCGTTGACATTCCAAACTTAGTCCTTTCTACTAGGCTAGCCTGTGGCTTTCCTCCATGATTACCGGAGCGGGACCCTTGGTTATATGGGTCAGTGTTGTGATGGGCTTTGATTTTGAGGAGACCTCTCGACTATGGGGTAGTGACGTGGTGTGGTTTGACGTTCCCCCAGAACTCTCAAGTACGAGGGGCGCTTTCCCCCATCGAGACACGTCCTTGTGACGTGACCTAAAACCGTGTGGGCGAGTCAGTGCAGCCCAAAGCGGATAGTGTCGAGGTGTGGTGGTTTGAGCCCCCTTGACATTTAGTTCAGGGAAGACGTGTGGGATGCTAGGCATCGATGGTGTTACTTCTGAGACTGTTGGCTACTCTTTTCTTGGGCTGAGCTATGGGACGGAGATCCCCTTATGACGTTGTTCGGGTTTCTGGTTGAGCATACAAATATGTATATACGTTGTTTCTGGTACCCACTTCCTGGGTTTGGTTACTCTCCTTCTAGGAGAGGTGAAGACGTGCGGGGTATGCCACGTGATTTCCGTGTCTATCTTCTCGTGGTTGGACAAGTCTACTCTCCTACTAAAGGTAGCGAATACTCGATGGGAAGTTCGTCTTCTCACCATTTCCAGCTCCTTGTGTCTGGAAGAGTCTACCTTCTTTCCTCCTGTTGGGTTGAGCTGGACTCTTTACTGTACTCTCTGTTGTACCCCTTTACTTTCCTATTCGCTACACTGCTCACCCTTTGGTACCTCCTTTTGTTTCTCCCTCGAGCCTTCGGGTTATCCTACTGAATATTTTTATACTCACCCCTGCTTGGGATTTTCCCGCACTTGGTGTGCCCTTGAAGATGACAGACAGGTGGAGCGTGAATTCAGTGGATCGTAGGATTTTGGGATCTTGAACCGTGTGCGGTGGTCATAGCCGGGTTCCAGGTGGGAGACCAATCAACAGTTTCTTCTGTTTACCTGTTGCCTGGTTGTGGCACTTTTTGGTTGGGCGCGTGTTTTTCCAATTTTCTTTTCAGTTTGTACTTTGTACTTGTAGAGGTCGATGCACTCTGTGGTTTATATATATAAGTTTTTATTTTTTACTCTTCTTGTTCTTTCTTTTTACTCTATACTTTTGCATTGAGTGTGCTGTGTGTGGGTGTGTACAGGTACTTAGGCAAAGGCCTCCCCGAGTTGTTGTGCCTTCAGCGCTGGTCGCTAGCCCCTGTCCTATGGAGGCGGTCTTGGGGTAGTTGCGGCTCGAGCCCGGGTAGGGTCGGATCATGAAAAAGAGGTATCAGAGGTGGTTCGTTCCTTGGGACGTTGTGTGGACATCCTTAAAAGAGGAATTGGTTGGGATATAGGGAAACAGTGTTTACGTGTCTCGAGAGTGGCTCTCAGGCTAGGGAGTCCAGTGATGGTGCGGCGGCCGACGTATCCATTCACCAGGACCCTGATAACCCACTTGTAGACTCGGCATGCTGAGACACTTGTTGCAGGGAAATTTTTTTTGTGCATCACCTAGGGCTGAGTCTTGACTATCCTTCTTGAGTCAGCTCCCCATCATTGTTTTATTGGTATATACATATATACTCATCTCACCGCGGAACTCCTTGATAATATTCAGGATGTCTCTGTGAAGACAGCCAGCCAGGATACCAGCTTTGGTTCGTGACGACGACCATGTGAGCTACGAGGCCACAGTCCAGGACCCATCATGCGAGCCCTTTTTCTTCGGGAGGGCCGGTAGCAGCACCCCCACCTGTTGAGCAGCAGGAAGTTTCAGCAGAGCAGGCTGAGCTTGAGCGTAGGTTGAGCGCGCTTCGTGAGTTCCAGCGGCAGAGACCGCTGAGGTTCAGTGGTGAGCCATACCCTCAGGCAGTAGAGGTTTTGCTCGAGGTAGTGGTTTGCCTTTTTAGGCTTGTGCCGACACCGACAGATCAGAGAGAGGATTTGGCAGCCAGCCTTTTTGTGGATCAGCTTGGCGTTGGTGGAGTCTAGTGACTCAGCTTCTTGACGAGTCGTCGCTTTCATGGGGCAATTTTCATTTGTTTCTCTGTGAGGAGTTTTTCCCATCCTGCTTGCGCTCCATTCGGATTCAGGAGCTCCTGCAGTTTCAGCAGGGAGGGATGACGGTGGCCGAGTATGTGGCTAGTTTTGCAGACCATGCACACTTTTACCTGGACTTGGTCCGTGACGACAACCTCCAAGCACGGATGTCTGAGCCGGTTCTCTGCCGAGATATTTGTGCTATCATAGTACCCTTGGGAATTTCCACATATTCCGAGGTGCTAGAGAAGGTATTGGTGACAGAGGGCTTCCTGTCGCGGTCTAGTGTTGGTGGTGGCAGCAGACACGTTGGAGCTGAGACGTCTGCCGCAGCTAGTGGGCGTCGGCAAGCAGAACATTAACGCAGGTGGATTACTGAAAACCGGACTCAGGGGTGTGGTCATACACCACAGTGGCTCCGGAGGGCACCAGCGCATCCTAGAGAGATTCGGTTCTATGCTTGTGACGGGCGAGGTCACTTGGCATGAGACTGCCCGACCTGAGTTGCTGGGAGCTTCGGTGAGGCAGCATGCGCACCCCCATGGCAGATGCAGCGCCATGATCGGAGTAGTACCCAGGGAAGGGGTGATAGCAGAGGAGCGGGAGGATATGGTAGTGGGGGACAACTTTTTGAGATCTCCCCATCACCACTATGTGGTCCATGTCAAGCTCCGGGAGCTGACAATTGGGACCACGGACAGCCGCGGGCTTTGGATGTCTACGATCCTGTAGAGCATGGGATGGTGAGAGGTACCCCTTGCTACTCTTCTACTTTTTGCAGTAGAATTGTAAGGCTCTGCGTGTGAAATGATTTTCTTCTTGCTCCTTGTTTGAGGTGTTACCAGGGTGATGCATAGCGTCGGGTGTAACCCTGTGTTGTTAAGGAAAAAGGTGTGAGACCTTTTCTTTTAGTCGATGATGTTGACTCTTTCGCTTCCAAGCGTGTAAGAGAGTCTCGGTTGAGATACATCGACTGTGGAACCTTACGTGACCAGATATCATTGGGTGTTTCACCATATGGATACTCTGAAGGAGGGAATTACCGGGCCTTGTTTCAGATGCGGGCGGTGATTCCAATCGCGGCGTGCGACGTCGAGGTTCGTTCGGGTAGGTGAGCTACCCCTGAGAGCCTTTGGGTCGTTTGAGACCGTGAAAAGGGATGGCGAGGTGCCCTACTGCCTTGCACTAACCCCAAAGTCTAGAGTGGGTGCACGACGTCGGCAAGGGATGACCTCACGTGAACGGATCAATCCTTTGGTCCGTGTGCGGTGACGCAGAGCTGTGTGTGGGTTCTTCTGGGTATGGGAAAGCCAGGTGTGGGCTTAGTACCCTGTGTTGCTCCCTAGTTTTTCTTTTCGGGGATGAAAATATTGAAGGATGGAATGATGTAAGAACCCGATTTTTGCTGTGAAAGACTTTGGAATATTCTTGATGATATTCCAGAGCAGCACCTTCAGACGACGTGCGATTCCGAGCCCCGGAGTGGCCGAAATTAAATTTTCAGTGCGTTCACACTGGAAATGCTAAATAAATGGGATAACTCCTAAACGGAGCTTCAAATCAGAGATCCGAGTATACGGATGGGTCCGGAATTGGGTGTTTACCCTAGGGATGACATAAAACATGTCGGCGCGGGATGTTTGGACCCCTCGCCCGGTTCTGGAACGTTAAACAGATTAAATTAATTAATTAATTCGTTTGATGTTGAAACGCATATATCTCTTAAAAAGTGACTCAGATTGGGAAACCGAGGGCACCGTTGAGTTCGGAGCGTGCCGTTTACCTTATGAGGGGTATAAGTTTCGCGGGCGCGGGCCGTTTGTGAAAAATGGCTCCAGGGGATTTTCATAATTTGGAAGCCTCAGACGTTTAGTTTTATAACTTTTGAACGAGGTCTCAGATTAAAATTCCGAGATAGACATTGTTCTTGGAGCGTGGATTTTAGCATAGGGGAGGCTTAACCCCGACCCTGCCGTAATTTTGGGTTCGGGGCTGTCGGGCGGGCGTTAAGTGATTTGTACTTAAACACCCCACCCCCTTCTTCTTCTTCTTATTCTTCCTCAAACCCACCCCTCCCCTTCATCTCCGGTGATGCAGATCCGGTGAGGTAGTTCCGGCAAGGCGCGACCACCCCGGCGGGTTGACGGCGAAGCGACGAGCTTAGTCCCAAGAGGTAGGTGGTGTTTGTTTGAGATTTAAATCCCGAACCCCCCTTCGACCACAATTTTATCATCGGTTCGTCATTTAATCTTTGAAAAAATTCCATGGTCGTGTAGTACGCATTTCTCTCTTTCCGACGGTTGTTTTGGATTTGAAATCGGAGTTCGGAGGCGTTCGCAATCGTTCGCTGAAGATTGCAGGAATTTTCGAGTTGTCCCGGCGGTTTTCGGCCGGTTTTGGTGTTCTGGTGGTCCGGCGTTTTCCCAGGGCGGCTGCGGCTCTGGCTTCAGGTGGTGCGGCGGTGGCTCGGGCTTCAGGAGGCCTGGCGGCGGCACTCTTCGGCGCGGCGGGGAGCTCCGGCCGCGGAAGCCTCGTGCGGCGCGGAGCGGAAGGACCGGCCAGCTGTGCCGGCCGGTTGACCCGGGAGACCGGGGTCGCACACCGTGACCCCGCGGAGGAGGCAGAGACCTGCGCTTGGCGGGTATTCGCACGGCGAGGCGACCGGCCCTCGTGGCCGGTCTGCAGGCGGGCCGCGAACCGGCGCTGGTCCGCGCGGCTGAGCCGCGGGCCGGGCCATGTCGGGCGGACCGGCCGGTCCAGGCCAAGGTGTCCCCCCCCTTCGGACGCCCGTAATTCTCAATATGGGTGTCCGATTTGTACACAATCTGCGGCTGTGGGGCCTTATCATCGTGGAATACATTTTGAGATGGTTTGGGGAATTTTTAATTCCTGAAATGAGGGGCCACGGAGGCACGATGTGTCTTTAAGTGGACGAGCATTTCTCCCGAGATTCTTGTTTTGAGCGGCACGGACGCATCCGACGTCCGTTTTGAGTGCCATCAGCGGCGTTGGAACCCTGGAATCGAGTTAGAGGTTTCCAGGGTGGTTTCGGGCGTTGAAGCCAGAGTTGAGGCGTGGGCCCCATGACCCGTCTTTTGAGCTGCGTGCAGCTTTTAGCGACTTTTTCCTCGGACGTCCGTTCTAGGCGTGCGAGCAGTCGGTGTTGGGTGTTTTTTCGAGGGCATTGCATTGGCGCAGTCTACCCGCTATAATTCTACCGACAGTGCGGGCCCCATGAGGGCCGTTTCGGGAGTTGACGGTGATTTCTAGCTTAATCACCGGGCGACCGTTTTGGCCAAGTGAATATTAAATTTCATGTACTTTTTCGAGAGGTTCACAGCGGTGCGATCCGTTCGAAGAGTTTTGGGACCGGGATGCGGGTCCCACGTGGCACCGCTCGTGTGCGGTGCGCCGGGATGCATCTTTTTCTCCGGATATCCGTTGCACTCATGTGGGTAGTGCTTTTGACGTGTTTTCTCGAGGGGATCGCAATGGTGTGATGCGATCGACTATTTTCGGGGCCGAGGCTCGGGATCACGGGATGCCGTTCGGGCGTGAGGCGGTGTTGGTGACTTTTCCGTCGGATATCCATTTGAGGCAAGTGAGTAGTCTATCTTGCGTGTTTTTCCACGAGGATTACAACGGTCCGATACATTTGGTTGTGCAGAGCCTCTTTCATGATCTTGTTAAATGTGCATATGTGGAGGTGCCCCGGTGGCGGTCCTTCTACCGTGTTTGTAGCGAACCTTTGGCGAGTGATCGCATGCACTCCCATGTGAGTGATGTAAATGCTTGGAGTGATGTGGCTGTCCATGCCTGGGCCTTTGAGGTGGAGTTGATAAGTCACGCCTTTGCGTTGACGTTGGGTGTCGTGTGCACGATAGACAATGGGATGGAAATGTGGTATTCTCTGGGAGTATATGAAAGCGCATGGAGGTAACTATGGTTGTTTGTACCTGAGGACGTTTGTACGCTTGGTTGGGGTTGAGATGGGGCCACACGTTGTGTGGGCCCCACATGCGTGCCGGGTTCTGCTTTACGTACTTTGACCTCTCGTGGTGTAGAGGGCCCCTCTGTGCTCGTTTGTTTGACCAGTAGGGTGGAGTTTTTCCTCTGGCTCGATGCTCGTTGGTTTAACCAGCAGGGTTGAGTGGTCTCCCCCTGGTTTCGTTCTAGATGGATTGGCCGGTAGCGGTGCTAGTGACACCCAGTGATGAAGCAGGTGCTGAAACCCTTTGGGTGAGTTGTGCTAGAGTTGGGTGGTTGTGCGATACCCACTCCATTTTTGGTTGGCCAGTGTTGTACCCTCCAGTGGAGATGGCCAGGGCAGTTCTGAGTTTTACCATCCAGCGGGGCTGGGCAGTGGGTTACTCATCAACTTCTAGGGACTACCCTCTAGCAGAGACTGGGTAGTGGGTCACCTGAAGCACTTAGGGTCTACCCTCCAGCAGAGAGTGGGCAGTGGGTCACCCGACGACCTCTTAGGGTCTACCCTCCGGTAGGGATGGGTAGTGGGTCGCCTGTCGTCTAGTTCCAGGTCTACCCTCTAGAACGGCTGGGCAGTGGGTCGCCTGTCGACTTATTCCAGGTCTACCCTCCAGCGGGGCTGGGCAGTGGGTCGCCTGATAATGTGTTAACGTCTACCCTCTAGCACGGCTGGGTAGTGGGTCGCCTGTCGACTGATTCCAGGTCTACCCTCCAGCGGGGCTGTGCAGTGGGTCGCCTGATGATGTGTTAAGGTCTACCCTCTAGCACGGCTGGGCAGTGGGTCGCCTATCGACTGATTCCATGTCTACCCTCTAGCGGGGCTGGGCAGTGGGTCACCTGATGATGTGTGAAGGTCTACCCTCCAGCGGGGCTGGGCAGTGGGTCTCCTGATGAAGTATTATGGTTTACCCTCCAGCTGGGCTGGGCAGTGGGTCACCCGATATCATATTATGAATTACCCTCCAGCAGGGCTGGGCAGTGGGGCACTCGTTGACATTCCAGGCTTAGTCCTTTCTACTAGGCTAGCCTGTGGCTTTCCTCCATGATTACCAGAGCGGGACCCTTGGTTATATGGGTCAGTTTTGTGATGGGATTTGATTTTGAGGAGACCTCTCGACTACGGGGTAGTGATGTGGTGTGGTTTGACGTTCCCCCAGAACTCTCTAGTACGATTGGCGCTTTCCCCACCTAGACGCATACTTCTAACATGTCCTAAAACCGTGCGGATGAGTCAGTGCCGCCCAAAGCAGATAGTGTCGAGGTGTGGTGGTTTGAGCCCCCTTGACTTGTAGTTCGGGGCAGACGTGTGGGATGCTGGGCATCGATGGTGTTACTTCTGGGACTGTTGGATACTCTTTTCTTGGGCTGAGCTATGGGACGGATATCCCCTTACAATATTTTTCGGGTTTCTGGTTGAGCATACAGATATATATATATACCTTGTTTCCGGTACCCACTTTCTGGGTTTGTTTACTCTTCTTCCAGGAGAGGCGAAGACATGTGGGGTATGCCACGTGCTTTCCGTGTCTATCTTCTCGTGGTTGGATGAGTCTACTCTCCTGCTAAAGGTAGCGAAGACTCGATGGGAATTTCGTCTTCTCACCGTTTCCATCTCCTTGTGTCTGGACGAGTCTACCATCTTTCCTCCTGTTGGGTTGAGTTGTACTCTTTACTATACTCTCTGTTGTACCCCTTTACTTTCCTATTCGCTCTACTTCTCACCCTTCGGTACCTCCTTTTGTTTCTCCCTAGAGCCTTCGGGTTATCCTACTGAGTATTTTTATAATCACCACTGCTTGGGCTTTTCCCGCACTTGGTGTGCCCTTGCAGATGACGGACATGTGGAGCGTGACTTCAGTGGAGTGTAGGAGCCTGGGAGCTTGGACCGCGTGCGGTGGTCGTAGCCGGGTTCCAGGTGGGAGACCCGTCAGCAGTTTCTTTTGTTTACATGTTTCCCGGTTGTGGCACTTTTTGGTTGGGCACATGTTTTGCCCATTTTCTTTTCGTTTTGTACTTTGTACTTGTAGAGGTCGATGCACTCTGTGGATTATATATAGAAGTTTTTCTTTTTACTCTGCTTGTTCTTTCTTTTTTACTCTGCACTTTTTCATTGAGTGTGCCGTGTATGGGTGTGTACAGGTACTTAGGCAAAGGCCTCCCTGAGTTGTTGTGCCTTCGGCGCTGGTCGCCAGCCCCTGACCTATAGTGGTGGGCTTGGGGTAGTTGCGGCTCCAGACCGGGTAGGGTCGGGTCGTGACAATCGAAATCATAATCATAAATAGTCCTGATGAACAATGATATCGTAACATCAATCCATTACCACTTTGGTAACTTTTAAATATAGTCCCTATTAAAGAATAGCATAAAAATAGACATCAAATATCATTAATAAAAGATAATACATTATATAACATATTAAAGGGGTTGTATATACACCTCATAAAATAATATAGGTGTATAACATAGCATATGTTTTAAACAAGACAAATTAAAATAGAAATCCCTAACCTTAAGTATAAGCTTCCTTCATACATGTTTGGACATTCTGTATAATAAACACTAGATTATTATAAATCTATTATTTGACCATAATAATATATATTATACCATATATTATTTACATATGACCTTTTATTACCCATTTTTTAAAAATTCCATGTCAGTCATGTTTATGGTAACAACTGTTTTGTTTCTCATGTCTCTTTTGATTTTTTATTTTTAGTTATATTTATTTTATTATGCTTAAAAAATAACAATAATATTAACCATGATATAAATATCATATATATTCACTATATATGTATTTACAGTAATACATAAATTATTGAGATGGAAAATGAAACACTTCATTCATGGAGATGGTACACCTCGCGTATGCATAAACATTGTTTAGAATTTCTCGATGGTTAAAATAAAAGAAATTTAAAAAATATATTATAATTAAATAATAATTTTTATTTCATATATATCACATATATTCATTAAATTTACCCAAATTACCTTCCATAAAATGGGTTAGTGAAAAATGAATCACATCATTTCGGAAGGTGGTAGTCCACCACACACACAAATGATATTATAGTATCCCCGATAGAATGAAAGGTAACAATGTATATTTTATATAATAATTAAAAAATTATATTTATATTAACTATAATATATATATATATATTATTTCAATCATCTTAGCCAATCATGAGAGGTTTTTAGGGAAAACTTGTCACATCGGTTCGCAAGGCAGTAGTCTGTCGTACACATTAGCGACGTTCTCATTTCCCATTTGAGGGAAGATGAGATGTATATAGCTTTCACCCACAGTTTAATAATAGCTCATTATATGAAATAAAATAATTTTATTATATTATAATAGATTAATAATATTTATATATGTGGAGGAATAAATAAAATAAAAATGCACATTGAAGAATGTTACCTCTTCTTCAGGTTACCTCCTCGGGATTGCACTAAAATCCTTACTATGTTCAATTTATGATGAAAATAATGGACATTGGATGATATTATATATGTAATTAATGGATTTGAGAAGGTATTATATGAAGAAAATGGCTTTGGAAGTGTGAAGAGAGGGGACGAGGTGAACTTTTATATGTGAGGTAAGTGGAACACTTGTAATTTTTGAAAAGAAAAAGATGAACCCACAATATCTACATGGTAAAAGGATAAAAAAGGCTAAATTTAAAAACAATTATATTTTATAAGTTGTAAATATTCCATACATTTTTTTACTAGTATATAGTTCATTTTACCTCATATATTATTGTTTTTACCCCTATAACAAATTTTCATTCTAACCAAAGTAAATAATTTTTACTGGTTTACAATTCATAATGGTTGAAATTTAAGTCAAAATTAAGGGAAAATATAAATTATAATGATTATTAAAATGAGACATATATTTTTAAATTTAATTTATAGAATTGGAAGGATTTAATTTAAAATTAGTCTCACAAATGCCACCTAAAAAGGGTTTTCCAAAGAGGAAATTCTTATAAGCATATAAAGTTTTAATATTCAAATTAAATATTGAATTGATTAAAATAACCTAAATTCGATTAATAAATATATAATTGAACAAATTTTATTACTAAAACCATATTAAAATTATATGGATGTTTTTAACAGTTTTAAATGGAAAGTCAATTCTCAATATAAACCAATATTTTCACTATTCAATTAAAAATCCTTATTTTAGAAAATTATAAAAAATTTACTCCAAGATAATTTTGATATGTAGATTTAAATAATTTGTTTTATTTTTTCAAATAAATTTTCTAAAATGGGTAAAAGTTTCTTTTATTAATTTTTCACAAAATTCAATAAAAACATTTTTTTAGAAATTGGTATTTTTGAAACATATAAGGACTTTTCTAAAAACTAATTACATTTTATGAATATTTTTTCTTTATATAAAACTACTATAACTTATATTTAAAAATTATTTATTAATATTCATACCACTATGTTGAATGGTCAGGTTATAATGGTTGGGTTTAAATAATAAAATTTATAATATATCATGGTTTGTTAAAACACAATGTCATGTATAACACGAGATAAACACGTTATTTCCTATTACACAAGATATCGATGGAATTTATTTTATTCCAATATAGTAAATCATAAAAATATCATGGTGTTACAAAAATTCCACTAGAAAGTATAACTCTTTTCAAAATATGATCCAGAAAATAAATGCCTCATACAAAAACATGGTGATCTCTAAACCTCTTGATGATGGTCCTCCCCCACAAAAGGATGTCTCAAATGATATTCATTTGTAATCTTTCTCCATGGTATTTAAAAACTAATGATGTATTCCTTGTAGTATTGAAACTTGTGACTTAATAGGCCCACTTCACTAATAAGTAACTAAACCAGAGGACCACATGAACTCTTGCACACCTCCCCATATTCCAGAAGATTCTGACTAGTAGCAAGGGTATAAAGGTGGTGTAGTTTGGAGACTATAACCTATGAATTGGTAATATATATCGAAAAGAAAAAAATATATGAAATTGACATTAAAATAAAATAATAACTGATAACATGGAAAGTTACAATAAAACCAACCATACATGAGTAATAATGATACATATATAAGGAATATAAGAATATAACATGTAATACATAAATAAAGGCTAGACAGATTAAAGAATAAATAAAAAATCCAACTCCAATAAGTATTCTGAGCACACGCTCATCCCACTTCTCCCATTCCATGGCCCGGTCCAAAAATAATAATAGTAAATAAACAATATTCAAGCATTTATATATTGTAAAAAGATCTTCTTGGGCACCAAACGGTGGTCTGAACAGGGTGTGAGTATGACATAGTAGGCCTCCACCATTGGTGCATAATGAAATATGGTCTTTGAGTATAAAACATAATAGTGTGTAATATATAAATATGGAATGTATTAAAGTGGATATTAATCAGGTAATAACACCTTCTTCCATGATAGTTATACTAAATTTGATGAAAGTAATGATAATATAGTCTTAGGAACTATGGATATAAGCCCAAGAATCCTATATCAAGTATCCATATGAAACCAAAAAATAGGTCTGGGTAATCCCATGTATCTATACCAATCATAATCCAATGAGAAAATACAGGGAATTATAATTTATAAAGGTGATCTAATAAATCGTGATGAAGTAGTCCAAGGTAATACTGGGATAGACTGGATTAGGATCCAAGGAGATAATTTGAAGCATCAAATATCCAAGGAAATTAAGTTGAATTTTGTTATATCATCCAAAACATTCTAATTTTAACAGAGTTTGGTGGTGAATCATTCGTGACATGCCAATTCATTCATGAATATAAGAAAATGATTATATTTAAAGGGAGATTACATCCTATAATTCACATCAATGAATCATGTGACATCCATCATGATAGCACATGGAATTAAAAATTGTAATCCAAGTAATACCTATGGATAGACTCATTATATCCATGATTTGTCTCATTATATTAACATGACTCAAGGATGATAATGAAATTAATAGTACTAGTTAATCAAGCAGTTCTCTCTATAAAATATTTTCATTAAAATTATACAAAAATTTCATTATTTATAACTAACTAGGTTCAATATACATGTTCAAAATGTTATCTAATTTAGAAAGGTGTATCAGAATTTACCAACACCATTTAATTTGATTTTAAAAATATTTTCCCATAGAAATAATCAATATGTTAAATGGAATTCTAGAATTGAATAAAAATATATTATTGTATAATTCATATTCACAAATAAACTAATCATAACATGGTTTCTATTGAAAGTAAACCATAATATTTTAGAAATATCACAAGGTTTCCTAGAATGTTCTTATGTCATTTGATAATTAAATTAGTCTATTACTTTTTATGAAAGCATAAAAAGGTTATAACCTGGGATATAGTATTTATTTATGAGACCCAATGTTTTTAAAAATGTATAAATAAATAAATACAATCCCGAGGTCCGTCTAAAAGTTACATTATTTAAGATACAATCCCAAAAACACGCTAAGGGGTGATTACATTTCTCAAGGGGAGATTAAAATTAGGGGTTTAATAATAATCAATCTAAAAACGCTTTATATGGTGTTTTGGATTCATAAAATGTAATGATTTCAAGGTTGTTAATCCAAACTCACCCTAAGGGGTGGTTTGAGTTTAGGTTGTCAACATCTAATGGTATATAACTGGATTATACCACATACAGGTGAGGATTTTTCTGAGAAAATAAAGGAATCAATAATTTTAGGGAAAATTCCTGGAATTACTAATGTTCTCCACAACAAATCCATATATAAATGAACAAAATTTTATATAAAATCATATTGACCTCTGACCTTATTCTTAGGAAACATTACTCATCAGGTATGGAAATTTGATTCAAACCAAAATTAGAGGACAAGTAGACGAAACAAATTCCCAATAAATAGTTCATATTATATTTCACAGTGGTAAATCTTTAGATGATGAAAAATTGATAAAAGAGGAAAAAGGAGTGATAGAATTACATCTAGGATTCCAACTCATCCGACGGAGAGCGAAACTAACCAAGAAAGAAGTTTATATCTCATAGAGGAAGGGAGGAAGAGGAGGGTGTGTGGGGTGGAGTTTATGGGTAAAAGAAGGTGAAAAAGAATTACATAAGCTTATAATGGATGAATGTATAAATGAAAAAAAAAATTCATTTCTAAAGAGTTTCATGGTTAAGACGAATGGTAAGGTAAACCATTTGTAATTAATTTCTAAAACACACCCCATCCCACATGGTGGTAGTGAATAGTCTCCCAAATAATGTTCCAACCATGTGAGAGGTCTATAATAAATACAATAATATTCATGTTTTTCTAGGGAATGCTTCATGATTCAACATGTTTCACAAGTATATAAAATTGACTGCACAGTTGGGGTGCATGGTTATCACTAAATTTTCACTATCCATGTGACCCAAGATATTTATCATGAAAGAAATTATTCATATAAAAATGATACTGAGAATTATATAGGAACCCAAGGTACCTCATAGTCCCTAAAACATATCTATATATAAAACTTTAATGCATTCAAACTCCCATAATTTCATTTCAATGCATGGTTTGTGATTTAGTCTATCCGCAAAACAAAAACAAATAACCCCCCATAACTCTCAGACCATATGAAACATTAGATCTTTTAACCCCCCCACCTTATCACTTTTCATCCTTGAGAATCCTTATTGGATATCTTAATGGATCACATGATCTATAATAATTGTTAAATCTAATTCAACTGTCACCATTTCATTTTGGACTATCTGAAGCACTTCCAAACACATATATTAGAACAAGGAATGAGATCACTCAAACTAAAGATGAAACTCATATTAATTATTTAATTTCAATAATATTACCCATATATACCATCTAGAATGGGAAATTTACATTATCTCTTATAGTATTTTTCTTGTCCATGGTGCTCCCTACCACAGGGCTTTGTTCACAAGGTCAATTATGAGCATCGGTGCCTCCCACCATCAGAATTTCCTATCAAGAACATTATCAGTGGTTCACCAACCCATTCAAAATAGTTTCCTATGTACCTCACATCAAAACACATGAGAAAACAATTACTCTCGGACACACCTTTTTATTTGAAAACCCAAGGTAGAATGGACGTGCCTCATCTACATTCACAAAATGTGTATGTCGATGTTTCCTTGATAGGCCTATAACCATAGCCAGAAACACTTCTATCATATCCAAAATTCCATTCATGATATAGTTTCCAATAGACCACATCTAATTAAAAGTGGGAATGAGATTTAAACTATCTCTAGATGACTTTTTTCAGAAACCCTAAGTTGTACCCATTGTCACATCATCACTACCCGATCACTATGGGTTTACTCATAGAGTCATCCTTTGATCATCTAACATTGCTTCCTAAGGCTCAGACCCATCCCTTAGTGAAATTACATGATTGGAATATCATCCTATGTTACCATAAATTAACTTATGAAAACATAGAGTTATCCTTTAGTAACATAAGAAAACATCATAATACCCTAAAAAAATTGAAAAAACTAGAGTTAGGGTGGCTATTGATAACAACTAACACATATCTATTCCCTAGACACCGAAAAAACATCATCCGACCTTGAAAAATATACTTGTTTAAATTAAAACACCACAATATTTTTTTAGTGAAAAAACCAATTGAACAACTTCAGGTTGACCCACTAAAAGGATATCCAGCTAAAAATACAACATTTATTTTAAGGGATTGATCACATTTTCATAAATCTCAATGGTAACTAATATAGTTAATATATAAAAAAACTCATCTAACTAATATGAGGCATGATTTAATAGTTTCACACATAACCATATCATTATCATGTTCCCTTATAGGAACCGACTCTCCACTAATTTTTCATAGGTCCATATTTTTCATGCATCCTGAGACCGAATCTAGAATCAAGACTCATACTAAACATTCAACTAAAATTAAAATTTAGAAACTTCCTTGATAATAAAACACATGAAAGTTTTGGATCATCGACTTCTAAAAGACATTATGACCATTCCCATTCAGTCATATATGACCATGTTCCCCCTCCCTTAAAGGAAACACATTTTGTGATCCTTATGATTCCCCCAACCATAGGCGTGTCTTGGTATTAATTTCACTATAAATGAAAACTTATTCCCACAAAACAATCTTCATTCACCATCGAACATAGTTTCTGGATGTTTTCAACATGCATATACTTTGTGCCAAAACAAAACTCTTAATGAAGAGGTCTCTCTACTCTATGAGTGACCCGTGAACACAAATTATTAAATTTTCACATGACCCATTACTAAAAAGTCATGAACAAACACTCATAAAGGTTTTACATGATCAAAATTATAAAAAATTTGTAAGAGTTGAATGAATATCATGAAACTATACAAGGCTTCTTGTTCCATTTCTTAATTTAGTGGGAACAACATATGGTAACATGCAATTCCCTCTGATTTTTTCAGTATAATGAGTATACCAATTTCAATAGATTCACAAGCCTAGAAGAACTACACATTCAACTATGAAGCTTACCTTACAAAACGTCAAACCAAGATTTCATGGTGTTTCTCACGACCAAAACTATATCAATGACTTTCCAAGTCATACACAATTGGAAAAGGAAGGGTCACATGACTAACTATGAGTTCGTCCATGAAATTATCATTCAAGTCCATCTAAATGTAAGCATCCATAATGATCACATCTACAATGAGACATAACTTACCAAATGTAAACCTTCCTACCCAGGGTGTTGCTCTAAAAAATAAGAGTCATACCCAATCTAAAACGGAAAAAATATATATAACTTGACTGAAAACTCAATGAAATCATTCATTAATGATTCATATATATATGTTTGGAACCACAACCACCTAACCCATCCCTATAAACAAGTCATAGACTCTATTATAGGGTCATGTATCAATATAACTAGTATCATATATTTAACTTCTATTACCATGATAATAAATCATCAATCATGAATAATGGACAATACTCATGTTCCCATTCAAGGAATTCTCACGACATTCTAAAAATAACACCCACACCATGGTCCTTACTATTAAAAAATAAAAAGTTTTTATTTAATCCATTACACCGGTTCACATTTAACGTAATCATTGTAGAGGCCTAGAGAAATGAAATTTCAAGTACCAATTTTAAAGTATTTTTTTAATAAATTTTATTACAAATTTTATTTACCTTCCCACAAAAAGAAATCTAGGAAAAATAACATATTATTATTTACTTTAATCCATTTAATTATCCATAAATTCTAAAAACAATGTTTATTTAAAGAAAAATTCAATCACAGGTTATAGAGGGAAAAAATATTTTGTTTGTAACTGGTATTTTAATTAAACGAATACCCAAAAAATTAAGACCCACAACACACAATAGTTCTTTTATTATAGTAAGGGAATCAATTATGTAAGTTGTCACCATAAATTTACATTAAATACCATATGAATGGCTGTTTAAATTTAAAATATCCATCATAATTAACATCAATATACCCCAAATAGGTTAATTACTATGTCATGTAATGATAGATTCTAACTATGAGGTTCAATCCAAGAAAACCTATGTTTAGTTATATAGGAATTCATTCCCAATTTATGGAGTTAACACTCAATAAATTACAATTGGAATCCCATTTAAGTGAAACCCATTAATAATTAATTTAGTAAGATTTTAATACATCCTCAATGGGTTTATCTCAATGTAATACAGTGTTATGACTGACCTATAATGATTGAATCGAGCATAAGAGGATTAAGTTATATGGGTCACCATTCCCAATTCATGGAGGTACAAGAATTTATAAGTAGAAATTCAAACACCATTTAACATAAATCCTACATTAACCACATGGGTTGAGTAAAATAAGAACCATCCCCATTAACATTAAGTTTTTTGACTTTATATAACTCATTTAATATTTTAAAACCAATTCATTTCATTGATGAATTTGAGGTTGGTTAGATAGAATTCCATCATCATGTTATACAAGAAAAAAATATTTTGGATAATATAGACACTTTATTTAACCAAACGAATATTTTAATTATAACAAGAAATGTTATCACATTAGTTGAAAATAATGTTATACAATTTTAAAAATCACACAATCATGGTTTTAATATATTCATTCTAATGACATATGGATCCTATGTTCTTGAAATGATGCATAATCACAAATCCAATATTGTTATAATGGTCCAAGAATAAATCCCACAAATTAATAACTATATAAAATTCTAACAATAACTAAAGGTGAAACAAAATATATTAACAAACAACATGGATAAAATTCCTCTCCTATCAAACTTGATCATTCCCTATATGAATCTTAACAATTACAAAAAATGAGATATTTACAATGTTTAAAAAGATTATTAGTCAACTATCAACTATACCGAATTATCAAGAAAAAGTGAAATAAACGTCTGATACCACTTTGTGATATTTTGGGTTAATCCCACTAATAAGTAATTGAACTTGAGGGAAGCATGGCCTCTAGAACACCTCCTCATACACTATAGAATACCAAATAATAGTGAGTATCTAAAGGATTTATGGTGTGGGGATATGATACCCTATGAATCAATACAAAATATGGTGGAGAAAAAAATAAATTAAATGAACAATGGAAGATAATAACAACTAATAACTCGAAAAGTGCCAATAAACCCAACCACACATGAGTAATGAATTTTAATATATAAGTAAATCAAGAATATAATAGGTAATACATACAAAAAAATCTAGATAGAATAATGAATAAATAAAAAATAACCCACTCTAGTAATAAATTTGATACATTCTTGGTCTACTGCTCCAATTCCATGTCTTAATAGAAAATGAGTTACAGAAAAAGGGCATCATAGTCCAATCCTGCTACTAATAAATTGGTATCCCAAACAAGGTGTGAGAAAAACTCAATAGTCCACTACTAACGATTTCTATCACAATCTAGTCCATTAGTATAAAATGTAATAGTGTTTAGTATATAAATATAAAAATTTATAGTGAGGGTGAACTAGGGAATACCACTTTCTTAGGAATAGGTGAGACTACCACTGATCGTAAGAAGAGTAATATAATCATGGGACCCATGGCTGTAAGCCTAGATATCCTGGAAATGTATCCATATGAAACCTAAAAATGGGTATAGGAAATCTCATGTATCTATACCAAGTGTAATTTATGGTGTAAAACCAAGGAATTTTACTATAAAAATTGGCACTAACTGATCCCTAGGAACAAGTCCAAGGTAATATCAGGATAGACTTGATTGGGATCCAAGGATATAATTTGATTTTTGATGTTTTTGAGGACATCAATCTAAATCCTAGAAGATCATCCTAGGAATTATAATTTCTCTAAAGTTTGGAGGTGAATCAATAGTTCCACATTGAGGAATTAATGAATGTAATACATTGACTTGATCCAAGGGGGAATACCCCATTGAATTAACATCAATGATTCAAGTGGCATCCATCAAGTTCACACATAGCCTTTGAAACTAGAATCCAAGTCTTACCCACAAAATAATTAACTATAACCATAATAAGTATAATTATATTATTATGGATAACATTTGAAAATGAAATAAATAAAATATGCAAAAAACTTTGTTCATAGGATTGAGTATTCTCATTGAAATTATACCAAACATTTATTTGTTATGACCCACAAGGTTTGATATACATAATTGGAAGGTTGTCATATATAGAAAGGGTTATCACAATTGACAAATATATTTAATTTAATTTATAAAACCAAGTTTCCCATAGAAATAATCCATAATCATTATGTCATACCATAAGATAATCTAAGACCTTCATGGTATAAGTAATAGGAACAAGAAAAGTAATCATATCAATGATTTTATTGAAATTAAACCACAACCATGGATTTGTATCCAAATGTTTCCCATATGGTACTTATTTAATTTGATAATTAAAGTATTATATTCATTTTAAGAATACATATATAGGGAATAACTTGGGATTTAGTATTTATTCAAGACACCCTAAGTGTTTAAAAATGTTTATGTAAAATAAGATATTCTCAAGGTACATCTAGAAGTTCCATTGTTTAATAAAAATAAAAACAATTCCCTAAGGGGTGGAGAAAATTTATTAAGGGGAGAACAGAATTAGGGTTTTACTATGAATAAAACTAAACATGCCTTATAAAGTGTTTTTATTTCATAAAAAAAGTATGGTTTTCAAGGGTGTTGAGCTAAAAACGCCCTAAGGGTTTGTCTAAGTTGAATTTTTCAACTTCCAATGATATAACAGAGGATTATAATACAAATAAGTCATGATTTATGATAAAACATAAATAAATACCCAATTTTATGGGAAATTCTCAGAATTAAAAATTTGTGGGGAAACAAAACATTTTATAAATATAAAGACTTTTCGGGAAAATTATGTAGACCACTTTCTATATTTTTATGAAATTTTAAACATCATGTATCAGCCTTTGATTCAATCCAAAATGAGTGGAAATGTGAAAATAAACAACCACCCTAAAAATATGGGCCTAATAACTCACAGAAAAATAAATCTTAAATGGGTGAATAATAACAACAAAGGAGGAAATAAGAGTGATAAAATAACATCTACAATTAAAATTCATCCAACAATGAGTGGAACATACCATGAATGAAGGAGTTATCCTTGGGAGAAAGGGAGGAAAAGGAAGGAATATATGGGGGAGATTTTGGAAAAAATAAGTATGAAATGTGGGTAGAAACTTATAAGGGTATAGGGGAAAATAGAAATTTTTTCCACTGTAAAAAGTCACAATGTTTGGTTGTACAATTTGCTCAACTGTGTGTCAACCATGATGACTCCACTTCCCAATCACACCCCTTCTCATATGGTTGTGGTCCCTGATCTCCAAAACCATTTGATGGTCATGATATATGGTTGAAATTCATTACATAAATCTTTATGGTTTTTTGGGGTATGTAGTATGGTTCAACATGGGATGTGTTGAATAGGACACACAATTGGGTTGTTCGGTTATCACGAGTTGTAAGCTAACCATGCACCAGGGTATGGTTATATATAAACTATTTCTTATAAACCCAATTATTTTTAAACATATATAAACACCCACGATACCTCTTGGACACTAAACCATATAAAAAAACAAGTTAATTTATTAAAATTGTTAGAATTACATTCCGAAATCTATTCGAGATTTGGTCTTCCCACCAGAAAAAAACTCAAAAAGCATTAGATTTCTCAACCCTTGTGAAATATTATATTTTACTAAACATCAACCATATTCTTGATGATCTGGGTCTTCTCACCTTCTCACCTTGATACAGAGTGTACGAGGCCTCACTTATTCATGTAACTTATCTTTCTCTCACACATAACACCATGAGACTCTCCTTTATCATATCAATCCATTTAGCTTTCCCCACCAATGTTTCTCATATTTATAAATATATTAGGAAACCATGGAAATTAAATTCTAACTATTCATCAACATTATAGGTAATAAAAACCACCCATAACCCCTCAATAACTTCTCCTGGATTCCATAATCACAGTTCACCTACATAACATCTTTTTGGACCATCACATTCTCTTTATAACATGAATTAATTAGACAATCAATTCACAATTTGTATTGCTAAAAAATAATTCAAATAATGATAAAATCATTTCCTAAAACCAAATCCAATGATTATGGAATCATTTATGATTTAATCAAGCATCACCATATTCAGTTCTCAAAATTTTGACGTGTCACCTACTAAAAATACCTTCACCATGGAATGGATAAAAACCATTTTCCATTTTGTACAAAATATTTTGAAAATTTTTATTTTTTACTTTACTATTTCATGTTTATTATTTTTCAAAACTCAATCAAACCATATTCATCACTTTGAAATTTTTAGTTTACCATGTCTAACAGGTTCAACCTCAATTCAGAACACCTAGTGCCAGGATATAGTGACAAAAAGTTCCATGTTTTTAACTCACCATGAAATGTGATTTAGTGTGGTAATACCTTTATGTATATGTTAACCATACTCATATAGAAACACCTTATTCTATGGAATATCCAAATACTACATTTCTTAGGAATCTTCTTTATTGTCTTCTTCATCTCATCTCAAATCATATTTACATAAATATATCTTCCCTCATTGAAAACAAATAAAATGAAATCCAATAGTTCTAATTGTATAATTACTATTCTAAAATATTCTTATTTTAAAGGTATAATCATTTTATATCACCTTAATATCAAATTAAAAATAAAAATATCCTCATGCACGCATACAAATTACCTTCTCCATGAAGTAATGTCTTTTATTTTTCGTCATATAGTTATATAAATGAATTTAATGGATATATATGATTCTTATAACATAAATATGATTCATTATATATTATTTATTTTCGTC
The DNA here is from genome assembly GCA_963277665.1 of Viscum album. Lineage (NCBI taxonomy): Eukaryota > Viridiplantae > Streptophyta > Magnoliopsida > Santalales > Viscaceae > Viscum > Viscum album. The sequence goes on from OY728145.1 coordinate 1,455,547,358, forward strand.
CTTTTTCCCCTTTCATCTATTTGGAAATGATAGTGTCGCTCGTGCATACGTGTGGACTACCACCTCCACAAAGCGATATGATTTGTTTTCATTTATGATCTACATGGTTGGTAATAAAGATATATTTAATGAGATTATATGATATTTATAATATAATAACAGTTTTATAAAGGGTTATTAATAGATACCTTTCTTTCGTTCTATCCATCAAAAAGAGAAAACATCACTAGGGCGTATATACGGACTTCGTCTTCACAATGTGATGTAATTATTTTTTCACCATCAATTTTTATGAATGGTTATACATGAGTCTAAATTGGATAAATATGATATTTATTACATGATTATTATTATATATATTATGAAACCATTTCTATGGTTCAATAAATGAAATCATCGAACCACAACATGCATGGAAAATGAACCCATATTCACTAGAATAATGTTTTTGATTAAGAATTGTTAATTAGAAGTGTTATTAGAAATTATAAGGGGATGATATATAATAATATATATATATACACACATAGTTATTTTATATATTTATAACTACATTTATTATAAATGATGTCTAAACACATGCAAAAAATGATGAGACTTAAGGTAAGGGATTTATGTTGTAATCTCATTTATTTTCGGGATTGTCAATGTTAAATTTCCATTGTGGGAAATTATATGATCCTTATCCTATAAAACCCATATATTTTCTTATAATTTGATTATTTCTAGGATTTTCAGGTCTTTATTTAATTCTCATTCATTTCGTATATAAAATGATTTAGAAACTCTTTCTTGAAGAAAAGGTAACTTTAATTCTTATTTGGTTGATGAACTCTTTCTTCTGTGTCCATGCTATTTAAAATATTTTCAATAATTTTCTTTTTTATGATCAAATTATTATTCATATTAATTTTCAAAAATATTATAATTTCATTTAAATTTTTTAAACGGTGTCATATTATCATTTTCTTAATAAGGAACTTATATTTTTTTACATAATGTTTGAAAGGAATATTTGTTTTAACAATTACTACAAGAATGAATTTTTTTGTTTTCATAATCATTATATTATTTAAAACATCCACTAAAATTAACCTTGTTTTTTCTATTAATTATTTCTCTCAATATTACATAACTTTTTTTAAATACACTGAAGGAAAATTATATTTTCCCTATCATAAATTTAATGTTTAGATTCATTTTTTATGGTAATTTTCATATATGTCAGCATCCTTTCACAATTTTTATTATTCATTATGGATATAATCTAATGATAACATCAATGTTATTTCTTTGGATGGATTATGATTATGTGATGATGAAATGTTTATGCAACCAATTTATTTTCCATGGGTTATGATATAATGAATTGATGAATCTTTTTATGATATTGTGGTACATATATATATGGTTTTAATTATGTGGTGGTTGGTTCCATTAAATACCTATAATTAAATAGGTAACAAGATATTGATATCTCATGCGATGATAGTGATATGCCTATAAATTATTTTTAATATCCATGTTTACATTTTGATGCGTGAGTATGATTTCTTCTATCTATGACTATATGATTATGTGTAGACATGATTTGGAAAATATATTTTCACAAGATTATGATTTTAGATGATTATGATTCCAGATGACTATGTACTAACACTTGAACGATGAATTATAATTTAACATCCTTATTAATCATGCTTATTGATATGATATGATTTTAGAGTTTATAATATAATAGTTTTAGTGTATAAATCTGTTATATTGAGAACATGTAATTTTTTAAATTATCATACCCTTGTGATCATATTATGTTTAATTATAATTGATATCTCCCATATTTTCCCTTAATGAGAATCTAAGGTCACACTTTATTATGTTTTCCTTCCCTTGGTTTTAATCGAATGTTCTATGTATGATATGCCTATAAGGAGTAATAATGTGAATAATGTTTATGGGAGATGTTAAAAAAAATTTATAAATAAGTTTATTGTGTATATAATCTCCAAGATACTAAAACTTTATGATTATTGGGCATGTATATTAGTGATATGTATTGAATATGTATTTAAAATGTTGTTATATTTATCTATTTTATGGTCAGGTCACCTCATGGAATAAGGACATGTTTCTGTTATATTGAGGAGATGAGGAACTAATCATAAAAAGATATATAGATTCTAGTTTCCATATAGATTATAATTATTTGATGTCATAGTTAGGATATATCACCAAAATCAAAGGAGGGAGTGTGAGCAAAAAGAGTTTAATAAAGCCATTTGTCACCGATTCTTTATTGGAATTCAAATATATTGTGGCTTATGATGTAGGTAAGGAAGCAATTTGGATACTTAATTTCATATATGATCTCAGCCTGGTGACTAATATTAATGAACCTATCACATTATATTTTCATAATACTATTGAGGTGGATATTTTTGAGGAGATAAGGTCAAATTAATGGATGATGTGCAAACATTGGAGATATTATCGCTTGTGATATTTTTCTCAAATGAGTGAGGTCATGGTGAGTAGATTTTTTATGGAGTTTAATGTGGTAGACCCATTTAATAAAGATTTATCCTAGAAAAATAATTAATATCATGTAAGAGATATCACACTAAGAGTTATTAGTAGTTGGATATATTAAATGTGGGAAACTATTACAGTTTTTCCCAAGAACCAACTTCTATATGATTTTTGATTTCTTTAGTATGGGAATATGTATATTAATAATGTTTTTATCACATAATTATTATTATTATATGGGAAATTTTATGTGATAATGTCTAAAGTGTACTTATTATACCGAAAGTTCATAACAATTCCCTGTTATGATGAGAACATGGAAGTGAAATGATAATATTCATAAATACATGTTTTAAAGTTGGATAAAGTTTTATTATGGGGCATAAATGATATATAGAATCACGGTTTAGAGGATCATAAGAATTTGATACTTCTTACCTTGAATTTCATCCTTTGTAATCTAAATAAAAGATGTTTTGAGAATGTAATCCACTAGTATAAAATCCACATATATATTTCTTGTTAGATATTTCTGTCATAAGATGTCTAAAATTTTCCTTATTTTTAAACTATTATTAATTCATAATATAATTCACATTGTTTGATAAGTCAATGAAAATTGTGAAGACATATGTTCATAATATGGAAGGATACATTGAGTGTGTCATAATTTATGTTTCATTATTGAATAACATAAGAAAGAAATTTTCCATTAAATTATTTAACAAAAAGTTGATATCATGTTCCCTATAATGGTAATTTAACTACCTAATTAAATATATCTCCATGTTATTTCATCCACAATTTTATTTTAATTAATTTAATGAATGAAATATTGGCACATTGGTTGGCGAAACCATTATAAAACCTTATTTATTATAGATATTGAGAGAGAAGGGTTATATTTTACAGTGTGAATTCATATGAGTTATATGTTTTTATGACATTAACTTTATTCTATATGGATTGCATGGTGTGTTTCTAAACACCGAACTAGAACATTAGGCGTCATTTCCTAATGCAACTATGAAAGAGGAAAATATAGTAACACACTAAATATATTCATAAACTCAGCTAAATACTATATGAATTTAACATTTTGAATACATTATATTTTCATACATGGTTTAATAATTATTCATGTTTGGTTGACCACAAATATGTAGTCGCCAGTCTTCTAGAGAATATGTGTGATGAATATCTAATAAATATTTATTCACTATTTTAGTGGATATAGTTTTTATCTATTTAATAGTAAATCATAAAAGTAAATTTAATTATTCAAATTAATAGTCATTATTCAATGTTTATGAAATATCAAGGAGGAATAAGGGGTCAAGTTAAAAGTCTAGTGAGAAAGGATAAATTAAATATTTTTTGAATAAATGTTAATTTGTTTCATTAAGAAATAGTATTTATTTATACATGAGTTTAGTGTATGTTGTGTTAATAATAATAATAATATTATTATTTATACATGAGGTTCACCAAGTGTTAAGAGAATAATATGGTACCATGAGAAATTATTTATTCTCTAAGTCAAGATTTATAAATACAAGATTATGTTAATATCTAACTCTAGACTAGCCATTATAATCACCACGCATGATGAATTCTAGATAACATATTCTCAAGCCTTTAAATTATTTTCTCATAAAATTCTATTAGGAATAAAGAGATATCCTATTACATCAAATTTTTTGGTCTATAAAGAAAAAAATATTCATTCCACATTGATGGGATTATTGTGGTGATCAACATAAAATGACATAGGAGTTAGAGTCTTCTGAGTTTGTATCCAAGGATTTAGATGACAATGTTAAGAGGTTTTCAAAAAATATATAGATCACCACTTGGGGTATTATACCCATTAATCATCTCATTAAAACAATGATATTCCCAAATATTTTCTACAAAACTTTTAATGAAAAAATAATTCCAGGAAAAGTTAATTCTTATTTTATATAAATTAAATATTAATTATATATGGTGATCCTATATTAATAGTTCTAACAATTATGTCAATTAATTATAAATTTTTTTTGCTAATGACTAACCATTTTCATGTAAAACTCATATTATTCATCAGTTATGATAAAATTATTTTTAGGATACTACTTAATAGGTATTCCATCTCATTAGGAACCCTCAGTTTCCCCCCTTTGAATTTTTTTCCTTTTTATCAACAATTCAATTATCCTATTTTGATTTAGAATTTAATTTTATAAATATAGGAGAAAACATCAATGTACCCAAGATAAGAAATAATAAATCTCCATAATTTCAATATCTGAAGCTTATGAAGAAATTGTGTGGATATTACTTTTCCCATTAGTTATTGAAATATAATTGAGAATTATTTTTCAATAATGAAACTACCTTAAATTTAACCGCACCATTATTCTTGATTTTACCCTTTATTTTCTAAGTAATAATCTCTTTGGGTTGAATGGGTTTATTCCATTAACTTTCAACGTTCACATTATGTGGAATTTTCTTCTTAACAACTTCCAGTAACGAACATACACAATTATTTTCGTTTTCTTATAAATTTAATTCAACATATAAAAATCTAGGAATGATTGTCATTCAAATCTTCAAAACATGTTCTAGTTTCTTTTGGTGTTGAGAAACTCTTATATCTTTCTTATTTTACTTCCTTTTGTTCACCAAATTCTCCAATACTTGTAGCATTGTCATATACTTTTTAAGGGTGTGTTTTTCCATCTTAAATTTTTCACAAAACTTCTTAATTACTGTAAAGTTACCCTTATGTGGTAACTTTTGATCAAATTTAATGTCTTAATTATATATTTTTTCCACAAAACAAATCTATATATTTATTTTTTAATTGGTTTTCTTTATTTCCAAATATGGATTCTCATTAATTTAAAATTTGCGTATTTCCTTTACTTTTAAATGATGTGGAATTTCCTACCACATAATAATCATATTTTCATTGAGATGAAATCTTCTATTACATTATTCTTAGTCACACTATATATGATAATTTTTTTAAAGAATAATGTATAATTGTAATCTATAATTTTTTTATTTCTCTTTAGATTTTTTGGAATACTTCAATAATTATTAATTGATTCGTTTTTGGTGGACATAAATCATCACTCATCATTACCATGACTAAATCCATTAAACCTTTCACAAATGACATCAAGGTATTCAAATTTAATCAAACAAAAAAAATTTATGTTCTTCAATAAGAGTTAGTTGTACTTAGATAAATCCTTATTAAATTATATTTTTATCCACCTTAATTAAATCTTTCTCTAGTTTTTAGTGGTTTAAAAGTTCGTCCAATAATTATTGTCCAGATTTTTAAATTTTCTATGGAACTAGAAATATCCAAAAAATATTCTTTTCTTACTTTTTATTTTAGTCTAGCCGATGTCATTATATTCTAGATCATAAATATGAATAAATTTATTTTATAAAAACCTATAGAGAACCGCCTGTTATTTTCTTTTTTTCACATGTTGATAGGTTTTGGGTTTCTCCACACTTTTCTTTTCTTATATTTTTCCAATGATTTAATTGTTTTATACAGTACTCAAAATATCAAAATTATTGAAAATAGTTTTACCAAAACATGATATTACCATGTTTGATGAACTTAAAGAATTTTTATCCTTCAATGTGCTTAAATTCCTTTCACTATTATAATTAGTTTTCCCAAACATTAGACTCTTTTATGAAAATTAATTAAAGTGGATCTTCCCTCTAATTCACGTGAATATTTATCTTGAATAACTTATATGTTTATAAATTTCACTTCCAACTCAAGAAACTATATATTTAAAACGTTTTTTAAATATTAAAGTGATTTTACATTATCTAAAAATTCAACTTTCAACTTTTAAATATGTTCTTCAGTCAATTTTCATTCTTCAATTATATAATTGTTTTTAAATGTTGGGGTCGAAGCCTCATTTTTATTAATAAATCAAATCAAAGACCTATTTTAACTGGGTAGAGGGAGACCCATTACATAGCTCGAAGGCCCAATGGGCTTGTAGCCCTTGACATAGCCCGTAGGCCCAAATTTTTGACCAAATTCCTATTATGTGAATAGTAACCCGGCTGCTACAGCATCGCACAGTACCGCCGCTGCTACAGTGCCCTGCCATTGCTACAGTACCCACCGATCAATAGTACCGCCACTGCTACTGTACCCGCTATAGTACTGCTACTGTACTGCAACAGTAACTTACGCCCAATGGGTTTTGAACCCCCATTTTTCATGTAGTATTACGGGGTGCTTACCACTAAGCCAAACCCCAACTACTTCTTTAATTTTATAATTTTCAAGTAATGTCATCCATTTATCTTTAACTTCCAATTACTAATTCTACGCATTTATTGTAATTTTTTTCATGTGAATAATTTTATCAAAATAATTTTTAAACACTACCTTCTCATAAACACTTATTTTATATTCTTCTTCAACCATGGAAAGATTTTCATTCAAATGTTGTTTGTATTGTTCTTTTGATTCATTAACATCTATGAGGATTTTTAATTTTCATAATTTCTTATCCAATGTATTAATTATCAAATTATATTCTTGTTCCAACATTTTATTTTCATCCTATATTCCCTTGATAAATTTAAGTATATATTTGAATACTTTATCAGAAACACTTTTCAGATAATCCTTTATTTTAGAGCAAAAAATTACCAACTATTTAAACTATTTCAACTATTTCATACTCTTCATAGATCATGAGTGATTATTTAAGGTGATATTTCTTAACAGAATTATTATAAAAACTATCACACTTCATTACTTATAGTAGTAGTGGATACTCCTTCCATGGATTTATAAGAATTTTACTTCCATAACTTAAGATACTCTTACTTATTCTAGTTTCTCATCATTTTGGTTGAATCCTCTATAATAGAGACCATATAGATATATTCTATTTTCTAAAATTGTGGAATCATTGTAACTTTTTTACATTTAATATATTCTAAAGGATGTATTTCTATAACTTTCATAACTTTAAAGTTCATATAATCATTGAAAATATATTTCCAAAAAATATTAAATATAAATAGAGGGAACCATTACTCTAATACCACTTGTTAGTCCCATGAGATCATGGAGACAAATGGGAGGTGAATCATGTGTATCCAAATTTTATTTAACTATTCTAACTAAAATATTTACCCTATTTAATATGTTTGAACCACTATATTGGTAAGGATGTACGATTATTTTATATATTACTAATAAAATATCACCACATGGAAAATATAAAATTTGGAAAATTAGTAAGTGGGGTTTTTATAAGGTTCGACCTCAGTGTGAGAATATACACCTTTGTGTGTTCAATAGTTATCCAAAGGCATAGCTTTTACACTATAATCTTATTATCAATTAAAATTAGTGTGGGATCATTATCATATGATACCCACGGTGCATCCTAAACAATATATCTCCCAACAAGATTATATTAGATCCCACTAGCTATTAATATTCTCTATGAACCTAAATAGGTCTTATAATTCCAATTTCTCATCCATTACAATATCATTCACATTGTCCTTATTCATTATTTTATATAAAACTGATTTTTAGAGCCCTCAAACCTCCAAGAACATCAATTTATAAATATTATATTGTTATAAGTGACATTTATATTTATCTATATCTTCTAGTTTCTAACTGTCAAGAAACCACAACTATCTTTAGAACTTGTTGTTCTTGACCTTCAACTCTTTGACACAACTAATATTCTGGTAAGTTATAGTAGTATAGTCCCTCAGTTATATAATTCATTTCACTCAATACCCATCATCTTATCTTTCACTATACTCAGTCCAAATTTTTGGATGATTTCCATCCATTTATCTATAATCCATTTCCTGATAAGTTCATATGTTTGTGGTCTTTTAACTTCAAGACATTAATTTTTTTTATTTTAAATGCATTTAATTTTTTTCAAATATATCAGAGTTATTGGTTTTCCAAATCTCTAAAAATCCAGCATCAACACTTCTATAGCCATTCATAAATCATAGATGGAATCATAAACAAAATACTTTTGATCATTGAACATCTAGATCAAAATCAAAATTTTAATTGTTACTTCACATAAATTAAAATTCCATCAACATTTGTTAGTTCACTTACCTATAAAGAATTCAAAAATTCTTGTATGAAATTTTATTCTATTGTATTTTATTGCACATGACTTATACTACTACTTCACACAAACTCTTGATTCTCAAATTATTTAATCATCTCAAGACATGTTATGGTCATGTTTAATCATGGGATCACAAAACCTACAACATGAATAAAAATCTTATATTAATTATCTAGTGCTCTTACATTGGAATAATTCAATAATTTAAAAATGGACTTCTTTATATATATAATTTGGATTTATTTCAATGTCTTAACTATAATCAACCTCTCATAGGCTTAAATTATTTGAAAAAACTAAAACTTGATACCTTTTATTTCAGTTATCTTCATACACAACATAAATATTTCTTTTGGGATTTGGATTGAGTATTCTTATTTTGAATAAACCATATTTTGAATGACTCTTTATCCACTAAAACACATAGAAAAATTAGGTTGTTATAATGACTTTGACAATTAGGTTTATCATCACAAAAGACTATCCACACAACACACTATATTAACTTCATATGCCTATACCCTTCATCTTTCACCTTTCACAATTTCATACATTAGTATGAAATTTGTTTTATGTGGAATCTGATCATTAAATATTTGGATCACATTAATTATCTCTCTTATAAAAAAATTCTTCTAGATTCATGTAATGTTATTTAATTTCATCCACTAGTTCTTTATGATATCCTTTATATTAGGTTTTACAAATATTTTTATTTTTTCGTTTCTCAAGTAACTTAAAAAATAATATTTTTATAAAACATGTTTAACATTACAAGATAAATTAAATAATGGGTTATGTCATCATGAGACCTATGAACTCAAAATATTTATCAATATTTATAATTTATCTTCCTCTTGGTTTTTCAATAGGACACATTTTGTTGCTTCATCATCCACTGACCATACTAATCCACGATGCTTACAAGATAATCCATAACTTTCAGTGATTTAGCCTTTGTTAAATCTTAGTAATATTTAAAATTGATAATTAACTCATTGTGATGTATTTTATATTGAATTTAATATATTAAATAATTTTTCTTAATTTCTAAACAACTTAGATATTTTTTCTTCATTTTCCTCATGGTCTCCTTTTCATCGTAACATTGCAATATATCATCCAGAAATCATCATATGGTAGAGTGATGTTCAGATCCTTTGACTCCTCAAATTTTGAAAAAATATTGAACTTTTTGATCATATTCCCTTTTTCATATTTTTTGTCAACTTCTATTACCTAGGATTTAATTAAATTTATGAAGTTGTGCACAAACCTTATAAAAACTGTTTTCAACCTTCTAAATTCCCTATATGAACTTTATGATATGAATGTCTTTTATTTATGGTCCCAACTTTAAAAAATTACATAATCATATATTTTAGTCAAGAACATACATTATTACACATATAGGATATTTTCAAGTTTATATTATTAAATAATTTTGACATATTAAATACATAACATACCACATTTATAAAAATACGATACTATAAAAAACACTATCCATTTTTTGAAAAATATATAATATTACAAATAAAATGTTATTTCATTGTAAACTATTCATAAAATTCATCAATAATTCCATATTTATATTACCCATCCTTATAACCTATTAAAAAAATTCAAAATATTGGGATAAGAACCAAAATATAAATAAGGGATATGGTGAAAGTAATCATTTTTCAAGTGATCGCTTAAAAAACATTTCATTAAATAAGATTAGAATGAAAAGAAACATCATGAAGTTTACATCAGAAATATTTACCATATCACTCTAACATTCATCCTTACACATTGAATAACTAATTTTTGAAATTCCATATCCTGATTACCCAATGCATCAGAGTGCTATAATGGATCTCACCTGTCATATCTTAAACAATAATAGGCTTAAACCATCATATCATGGGAAATAATGGGTTTTAAACATAATATAAAAATGTATACTAGGATAAACAAAAAATAAACAATGTAAAAGGAACATATCAGGAATAAAACACTTGATAACTCAATTAAACCCTTGAGAAAAAATACATTTAGATTTCAAAATACCTATTTTCTTGTAAAAATCACATTCAAAATATAAAATTATGCACATAATAATGAAATCATAATTATAAAAAATTAATGATAAAAAAATTTAAATGGAAAATTATAGTAATATAAAATCATGAAATCGAAATAAAAATATCATCAAAATAAAAAATATTTTTTTTATTTTCATAAAAGGGACATTTAAAAGTATTTTAAAAGGAAAGTCCCTTACCTCATGTTCAAATTTCTTAAAATTTGTTCAAAACACCTATATAATGGTATTAATAGTGTTATTATATTATTAATGATCTAATTTTTTTTATAATACCATAAATTATCTTATTATAACATTTTCCACCAATTTATTAATAATATCTTATTATTTCTATTGTTTCGGGTGTGTTATTTTCACAAATTCCAATGTCGGTTTATTACATTCTTACTTTTTATAATGAAATAAAATCAATAAATGATAAGATATATATATATATATATATGCAATTTTAAAAAATTACTTATGAATTTAAACATTCCATGATTTTAGTAAGTGTGAAATATAAAAATCATTATCCATGAAGGTGGTGAATTAACACCCAGAGATGGTGATTTTGTTATTTAAGAATAATAGGATAATAAGATAGATTTTATGAAGAATATATGATAAAAAAATTAAAATTTTAATATGTTACTATAGTTTTATGAATTAATGGTTAATAGGTAAGGATAATGTAGAATTGAAACATTTTAAAAGTGGAGAAGAACTAATCTTACCACTTGAGAATTTCTCCTTGATAACCACATTAATGCTCTTTGAAGTGGTATTTTTGTGAGACCATAAGCAAAATAATGTGGTAAGGAGTGAGGAGGATGAAATTTGGTATTTTTTTTTGAAAAATATGGTTTATGGAAATGAAATGTTTTAGAGGAGGGAGACTCCTATTATAATTGAGGTGAGGGGTAACATATGAATCTGAGGAAAATAAAAATATAATAAAAATATTATAGGGTTTAAGGATTCCAAAAGTCCTAAAAATCATATTTTATCCCATTTTAAATAGAATATTATCATTTTTGGCCTTATTCATGTTTTTTATTTTTAAATGATTTAATAAAATATTTTATTCATGGTAAAATTGTTTTTCAAATTAAAATTGTTCACAATATTGACTTTAGACACATCAAAACAGTGTTTCCAAAATGAAATAATTTTTTTAATATATATCATTTGTATTATATTACCTATATTAATCATGAAGTGACTTAAAAATATAATATTATATTTATTTTACTATTTTTAAAATCATTAATTTGGTTTATTCATTGATTAAATATTTATTGCGTCATAATTTTTTAATCCATTAATGTAACAATTTATTACGTAAATATTAAAAAAAAATATAAGAAATATAATTTTAGTATATTTACAAAGACTATTATTTTTATATAAAAACATTTGATAAACATTCTGTAAAAATATTATACTTAATGAAAGTTATAATTTGAACAAGTAGTCTTTCTCTTTAATAAAATAATATAAAGGGACCAATGTGATCCATGTGAATTGAAAATATCCCAAACCCAAATCACAACATTATTATTGTAAAACTGTGATTATATAAAAAACATTATCCATAAATTAGTTCATTTAATAATTCTATAAATTTAATTAAAAACATTTTATTAATATTTCTTATGCTTTCCCAAGAACTGCATCAGCGTTGTATATGCATTAATGTTAATTAATTAATATATAATAATCAAACAAAATTACTATCATAAAATTATGTTAATTACGTTCAAAATAAAATTCAAGATTCATTCATTGTTTATATTCACTCATGTTCATATCAAGATAACATCTTAAATTTGTTATTTTCTCCTTTCATGTCCAACACAAGCACTTTATAGGAATTTTGATAATATTAATGTAATATAACTATGAAATTCGATATTAATAGTCAAAAACCTAAATAAAAATCAATATTTAATAAAAAAGTCTATAAAATAATTTTTATCAGTCAATTATTATTTAAAAAATCCAAATTTGACATTTCCAAGGTTGTAAAGGAATTACGTCAGCAATGACAATAATTTTTATACATATCATGAATAGAATATTGTTTCCATGTTTTAAGTTATTTCTATATGATATTCCTTCTATAATATCATTATTTAGTTATTAAATTGTTTAAATAAAATTTATATCATAATATTTTCTTTATGAAGTCACAAAAAATATCATATTTAAAAAAAGTATATTTTATAATATTCCCAAAAAATTACAAAAATAAAAAAATTCAAAAAAATTCATAATAAGATAATTTCAACAATATTAATTAAAAATGAAATTATTATGTTCAAATAAAAAATATATAATTAAAAAATTAATTATTTAAAATAAATAACCATCTAATAAATTCTTTATTTTATGAAATACTATTTAAATCAAGAATACTAATAAATATGAAAACAAATTATTCTATAAATTAATGGGTTTTTACATTCCCCCCATCATTTCAAATTACATCCCCAATATTTTATTCACTTATTAATCAAATGTGGTTACTTTTACCTCATAGCATTTTTAACTTCCCATGTTTCTTCTTCTACCATGTGGTTTCTCTAAAAAACCTTAACCTAGTAAATTACTTTACCCCACAATACTATCACTCCACAATCAAAAATCTTAATAGTTTTATCTTAATAAGAAAGGTTCTCTTCCATGTTAAGTACTTCTAGGATCATAACATGATATGGATTTGGGACATACCTTCTTAACATCAAAACATCAAAAACATTATGTACCTAAGATAAACTTGAAGGAAAGTATACTATATAAGAAATTGTTCCAAAATTATCCAAAATTTTATATGTTCCAACAAATCATTGAAATATCTTTTCTTTTTTCCCAAAAGGCATAACGCTTTTACAAGAAGATATTTTAAGGAAAACATGATCACCTCCCTCAAATGAATGGTATTTCATCCTATTATCTACATAAATTTTATTCTTGCTCTCAATTGTTCTCATGTGTTTCTATATCATCATAAATTCCTTTCCCATTTCCTCCACTAATTATGGTCCTTTCAACTTATTTTCCTTAACATCATATTTAAAGATTGGATTTCAACACTTCTTTCCATATAGTGCCTCAATAGTTTCCATATGTATACTGAAATGAAACTGTTTTTATAAGAAAACTCAACTAAAGACATATGTTGATCACAACTTCCCCAGTAATCAATTTAACCTTCTTATAACATGTCATCCAATGTCTGAATTGTTTTCTGGGTCATTCCATCATATTGAGTATGAAAAGAAGTGCTGAAATTTAATTCTATTCCCAATTCCTTTTAAAGGACTTTCAAATAGATAAAATTAAATATGGTATCATGATCCAATATAATGGATATATGAAATCCATGATTCCTAAAAATCTCATTTAGGTATATTCATTAAAGAGTATATATAGAAATAGTGTCTTAAATAGGAAGAAAATGAGAAAATTTTGTTAAATGATAAACAATAACCCATATTACATTTTTACATAAATAAGTTATTGGGAGTCCCACCATGAATTCTATGTATATATTTTCTCATTTCCATTATGGAATTGGAAAATGATGAATCATCCCCTTTGGTAACTATAACTCTGATTTAACCTTTTTAAAATTTAAACATTCCATGCTAAAATCAATAATATATAGTTTCATTCTTTCCCACCAATAATACTCTCGTTGGTCTATGTATATATTTGGGCTTCACATAACAATTATTTCTTCAACTGGGAGTCACAAATGAGACATAATCTCCTCCAAAACCTAAAAACACAACATTTTTCTATGTCAAACTCAGGTTAATTTCCCTATAAAACCAATCCCTTTTTTTGTAACTTACGGTCTTCCTTCTAAACATGCTTTATTCTCTCTGATAGATATGACTACAGTGTCACCTGAAAAAATAGATAATTTACTACACCAAAAACTTCAAAAAAAATTCATCAAATCATTAACAAAGGGATACATTCTAAACATACCATGATTAATTTGGAACTACTTTTTTGACTCAATTCACTAGCCACTCTGTTAGCTTTTCTTGAATGGTAATGAATTTTGAAATCATAATACTGGATTAGTTTTTTCCATTTTATCTATATCATGTTAAATTACCTTTGAGTAAATATATAGATAAATATTTTATGGTCAATATATATATATATATCATATTTTACTCCATACAAATGATGCCTCCAAATTTTTAATGAAAAAATAACAAAAGCAAATTGCAGATCATGTGTAGGGTAATTTTACTCTTGCGGTTTCAGCTAATATCAAAAATAATAAATTACATAATCATTCTGCATTATTGAACAATAGAGTCCTTTTAATGAAGTAACATTATAGGTGATAAATTCACCATTTCTAAAAGGAATTGTTAGAACTAGAGAATTCACTAATCTTATTTTCAATTCCAGAATATGATCATCACATTGTTTTTTCCAAACTAACATAACACCTTTTCAAGTTAACATAGTCAGTGGTCTCGATAACCATACAAATGTTTCAACAAACCCCATATAATGGCCTCCCAAAAAAGGAAACCAAGAATCATTGTTATATTATTGGGTCTTTTCCAATCTTCAACAATGTTTGTTTTAGCAAGATCAATATTTATTCCATATTTAGAAACAATGTGTCCAAGAAAAGAAATTTGTTTCCCCCAAAATTCACTCTTGATGAATTTTCAATATAGTTTCTTTTATTTTATTATTTTTAAAACAACCCTTATATTTATTTCATGCTGCTATTTACTTTTATAATATACCATAATTTCATCAATAGAAACTACCACAAACTTATACAAGAACTCATTAAATTTTCTATTCATAATATCCATGAATACATTAGGTGTAGTAGTTAACCCAAATAGAATAACTAAAAATTCATAGTGCCTATATCTAGTATTAAACATGGTCTTATGAATTTCTACTTATTTTAATTTCAACCGATGGTACCGAAACCTCATTTAAACCTTCGAAAAATATTGTGCTTGTTGGAGCTGATCAATAAAATCATTTATATGAGTTAAATGATACTTTTTCTTAATATTGATGTTATTCATGGATCTATAATAAAAGAAAATTAAAATTGAACCACACATGTTTTTAACAAAAAAGATAGGATCACCCGATGTTGAAGTTCTAGGTTAGATGAAGCATTTGTCTAATAATTCCTGGAACGTATTTTTTATTTCAAGATGTTCCATTTGAGTTATTCGATAAGGGGGTTTAGAAATTATATTAGCATCAAGAACTAACTCAATAGTAAACTCAACCTCTCGATCAGGAACAAAACTAGTAAAATCATCAGGAAAAATATCAAGATTCTCATTCACCATAGACACATCATTAATTTGAATTATAAATTTTTTTTCAATAATGTGTGAAAGATAAAATTCATTTCCATATTATAACAGTTTCTTAGCTTCCTGAATTTTGTTCAGTGGTATGGGTTAATTATTATATAAAAACTGAAACTATTTTTGAAAAACAACTTCTTTATCTCTGAAATCTACCTTGGCATGGTAAACTCAAATCCATTCTATTTGAAAAATAACATAAAACTCTACTAATAGAAATGCAATATGGTTTCTAGGTAAATTAATTCCCTAGAAAAATATAGGTATATTCTTATAAGTTATTTTTTCCTCAATATTTACTCTATATGTTTTTTTTATGAGTTCTAGATTCATGTATTATGATGGAATTTCCAATTTAGAAGAAAATTTCTCATAAATGATGGAATTTGTAGGCCTTAAACCAAAAAACACAATGGAATATTCTATAAAAACAAGAAATGTATCAGACACCACATTGTTTAATGAATCAATATTTTTTGAAGTAGTCTCAAATGAGTTTTCCATGCACTTCTGTTTCCAATCTTCCTGATTTCCTACTTGAGTGACTGGTTTTGGACAAACATTATAAAAATGACTCAATTACTTACAATTAAATCATCTCACCATTGCCTTATTTTTATTTTTTAGATCATTTTACTTAGAATCATGAGACATGTTCCCAAAAATTCCACATTGGTATCATTTCCGAAAATTTACAATACATTCACCGTGAAACTTTTTACAACACTTTTCATAAAAAAGGAAATTTATTTGCCTATCTTTAGATTTCATTAATTAATTCATTCCCATTCTCTAACAACCTAATTGCTTATTATTCTTTTCATCAAAAGGCACATACATGTCAGAAAACTCCATCTAATTGTTTTAGCACAATGAGTAAGTTTCTCGTAGATTTTAAACTCTCATAAAGCCAATGATCTCCATAAAAATGGTTTCAAACCAAAGTAAAATAAAATAATTTTACTATCAAAGACCTGAGTAAAATTTGGTATATTCTTGGTCAGTTTTATAAAATTATCTTTATACACTGTCACAAAATAATCAACATTTTACTTCAATTCCATGAATGGTGTATAAATTCTGATTCAAATAGTTTAAGGAAAATAGTTTTCCAAAACAATACTATTAAAATCACCCCTTTACAGACTATCAAGATCATATATTTCTCTAATAGTTTTTACCATAGACCACCAATGATCAAATCCTCATTCCAAATGATAAATTACTAGTGTTTCCTTTTGGAAGTTTGATCATCGCATGAAATCAAATATCTTTTCCAAAGAATTGATCTATCCTTTATCTACCATTGAATCTGATCTTACAATAAAATATAGAGGAAGTTTTCTCATAAAATTATCCATAAAATACATGTTTATTTGTGGTAGATAAGGTTCCACTCTAGAAGGGATACCAATACCTTTTATTTCCTAAGTCAACTAATCCATTACTCTCAAAAACTGCATGGTTCTGATTCCCACCATTCCAGGCTACATATTTGGAAGGATATCATTCTACTGGTGCCTTTCTATTTAGTCTTCCCTATATCATCTATAGAAAACCATCATGATATATATATATTAGACAAAGAAACATGGAAATATTTAAATGCTATATCATTTCAAATTAACTATAAAGTAAAAAAATCATTTACGGTATTCCCTTAACATCATCCTAACCCATATGGATATCTAAACCATCGTATGATACCAAATATAAGGACAGAGCCTTAAAACATTACATAATATTGAGTTTTAGTCCAGAAAATACATTCTAACACATTGAAAATCTTTTCAGGATTAGAGTATTAGAGAATTAGGACACGTTACAAAAAATAACATACTACATTAATACAAATGGGATACTACTAAAGCAATATTTGTTTTTTATAAATTATAAAATATTAAAAATAAAACATGATTTATTTGAAAAATATTCATAACCTTAATAATGAATTAATTCATTATATTACCCATACTTATAACCTGTCAACACATTTTAAAATATTGGGATGATCACGAAAAGCTTACTATGGGATATAAAGAAAGAAATCATTAGTCAAGTGATAACAAAAAAAAACAATTAAAACCCATTTCATAAAAACTCATTAGATTGTATAAAAAAATTATGTAGTTTCTTGGGGGAATATTTACCATATCACTCTTACATTCACCCTTACATGTGGAATAACCATTCAGCCGACTTCCATCTCTAGAGTACACAATGAATTAGAGAGCTATAATGGGGATCACCTATCATATCTTAAGAGATAACGGGCTAAACCCAACTTATCCTGAGCTATAATGGGTATCACCCATCATATATTGAAATATAATGGGGTCAAAAAAACATAATATTGTCTAAGTAAGATATCATGATGAAAACAATTTATAACTCATTTAAACCCTTGATCAAAACACATTCATATTTTAAAATAAAAAATTTCTTCTAAAAATCACTTTCAAAATACAAAAACTGTGCACATTATAATGAAATCATAATTCATAAAAAATAAAAATAAAAACATATAATGAGAACATTATAGTAATATAAAATCATGAAATCATAAGAAAATAATCATTCCATTAAAAAGGAACAATTTTTTTTGAATTTCCTAAAAGAGGCATTGAAATGTATTTTACGAGAAAAGTCCCTTACCTCTGGTTCAAATTTATTAAAATTTATTAAAACCTTCTATACAATGGTTTTAATAGTGTTTTAATATATTAAATAACTAAAATCATGTTTATAATAACTCGCATCATCTTCTTATAACATTTTCTACTCATTTATTAATAATATCTTGTTATTTCCATTATTTTGGGCTCGTTCTTTTCACAATTTTTGAGGTCAGTTTATTATGGCCTTCCTTTTTAAAATGATATAATAATCCAGAAGTGATAAAATATTTATATTGAGTTTATTTTAAAAAATTACTTATGAGATTAATCTTTACATGATTTTGGTAAAAGGGAAACGCAAAATCATCATCCATGAAGGTAGTAAATTGACAACCATGGATTTAGATTCTGTTATTTAACAATAAAAGCAGAATATGATATATTTTATGATGAATATACCAAAGAACAAAATTCCAATTCATATATGATTTTGGTTTTTTTCTGATTTAATGGATAATAGGTAAGGATAAGGTAGAAGTAAAAAATAATTTAAAAGAGAAGAAGAATGAATCTTACCACATCAGAATTTCTCCTTCAGAACCTCTTTATGGATCATGAAAGTGGCCTTTTTGTGAGACTAGAAGCACAAAAATGTGGTGAGGAGTGAAGAGGATGGAATTTGTTAGAGGTGTTCTGAATAATTTGGCTTAATTTGATGAAAATGTTTGGATGAGGGAGCCTCCATTTTATAATTGAGGTGAGGGGTAACGTATGAATTACTCAGATTATTAAAATATAATAAATCTATTATAGGGTATAACATTTAAAAAAGGCCTCAAATCATATTTTCTCCCATTTTCAATGTAATATTATAATTTTTGGCCTTATTCATGAATTTTTTAATTTTAAATAATTTAATAATTTTTTTTCCTGGGAAATGTTTTTTTTAAAATTAAAACAATTCACAATCATGACTTTAAAAACATCAATAAAAGTTTCGAATTCGAATAAAAAATTTAATTATATATTATACATATAATAATTACCATAAAAATCATGAAGTGACTAAAAATGTCAAATTATATTTATTTTACTATTTTTAAAATCATTAATTTTATTTATTCATTAATTAAATGTTTACTATATCATAATAGTTCGAGGCATTAATGTAATTATTTATTACCTAAAAATTAAGAAAAAAATTCTCAAAGAAAAATAATTTTATTATATTTCCAAATACTATTATTTTTTCAAAAATAAATTTTCTAAAATATCATATTGTAATATTATACTTACTGAAAGTTATAATGTGAACTAGTTCGTTTTCTCTTTAATAAAATACTATAAAGGTAAAATTTGATCTTTATGGGTCCAAAATTTCTAAAATATGAATAAAAAATTTATAATTGTATAAATTTGATTAAATTAAAATTTATTTCAATATATTAGGTAATTTAATAATTATTTTAATTTTAATAAAACTATTTTATTTATTTTTCTAATGCTTGCACAAGAACTACATCAGCTTTTTGAAAACATTAATGTTTATTAATTAATATATAAAAATTAAAAATAAATTATTATCATGTAAATAAGTTAACTAATTTCAGAATAAAATTCTAGATTCATTCATTATTTATATTCAATCATATTCATGTCAAGATAACATCTTAAACTTTTTATTTTTTCTTCTTTTTCCCTGTGCATACATTACAATGAAAATAGGATATTATTAATGTAATATGACTATAAAATTGGGAATTAATAGTAAAACACATCAATAATACCTAATAATTAACAATCGATCCTTGAAAATAATTTTTAGCACTCAATTATTATTTATAAAAACAAATATTGACATTTCCAATGCTGCGCAGGCACTGCATCAACACTGACAATAATGACTAATCTTATCCTGAATAGAATATATTTTTCATATTTTAAATTATTTTACTGTATTATTCCTCTTATAATATCATTATATAGTTATTAAATAGTTTAAATAAATTTTATATCATAATTATGTCTTTATGATTTCACAAAAAATTGCATATTTTTAAAAAAAATTTTTTTACTATTCAACAAAAATTAACCTTTTTCACTCAATTCTCAAAAATTACTACTAAGATATTTTGAAAATTCTAAATTCAAAAATGAAATTAGTTTTTTCAAAAAAAATTATGATTGATAGATTAGTTTTTTTAAAATAAATTACCATATAATAAATATTTTATTTTAAAAAGTACTATTTAAATCAACAATACCAATAAATATAAAAACAAATTATTCTATAAATACAAGGGTTGTTAAAATTTTTATATTCAAATAACACTACCTAGGGTCATCCTTAAAAAGTATGAAAGTTAAATTTATGATCTTTTGGTGATTCCTCTATGACATTATCAATTCTTCAATTAATTTATCTTCTAATCATCTATATTTCAAACTCCCTAGTTTCTTGTCTTCTTCATTGAGTGAGATACAATGGTTGTACATTCATGCTAACATCCTTCAACATATCATATTTTAACATCTAATGTTCTGTCTACTGGTGTGCTCAAATTTCAAATAATATTAAATTTTAATATCCACTTATCATCCCATATTTTGATTCTATTCTTTTATAGAAATTGTCTCTTCAAATAAACATATTGTTGAGAGTACATATTCATCTTTCAGAACATTTCATGAAATCTTACTAAATATCAATTTAATAGTCATTATATGTACAAGCTATTTTCAGGTAGAATAATCTCTATGAATTCATCCTTTATCCACAGATAACAGCAACTCCATTTTTATTTATTACTACCAATGATCCAATTCACCCTATCTTCCAGATAGACCACTCAACCGTCTTCAATTGGTATATTCTGGTAGTATAATGTGCATCTACTGGTGTTCCCTCATCTGATGGTTTAACCATCTGTTGTATGTACTTCTAGTGTTTTAACATCCAGAACACCCATAGGTAACATCAAATTTATTCTTCAATCTCCTTCATTACTTATTTAATTTGACAACAATACAGTTACAAAAAATACAACACTTTATCATTATAATCACTTGGGAAGCTCATATACATATACAATCAGTTTGGTAGTGATTCATTGAAATATAATCATTCAAAATTAGTTTGTTGGTATAATATAATATAATATTGAATCCCACTAAATATGGAAAATTGGGTTTCATCCATTTGTGGGTGGAAACCATTTTGTAGAAAGTGAATTGGAATTTTCAACAAAAACAAACCTATGAAATATTTATAAATCTATATGGTTACTCCCATATCATGAGAAAAAATATCTATTTTTCCCTAAAACATATCAAAACCAAAACCCTACCACTATGTCTTTAAATTGAGTGTATTAAATACATATCTTATCACAACTCCCGAAAGAATATTATTCATAATTCTAAAAGTGTTAAACTTAATAGTGACATTTCAAACAATCCCCTTTCACAACATACACAAACGGACATCATATATGATAGCTCTATCATTTCTTATTTTATCTTCAATAATTCTCAGTCACATCTATGAAAAACCAAATCACTTGAGCTGTATATATGTAAGAATATTGCAGTAGGGTTAAAATGTTCAATTTTTTTTAAAATAATAGACTGTGTATTATTTACAAGAATCAAATCATTATTTATATTTTGGATTTGATACTATAATTTTTGTTTATTTTTGATCGTCTATTGAGTCCTCCATCATAAAAAGGATTATTTCAGTTTATTTATTACTTTTAATCTAATAGGCCATGTTGATAATTAGGCCTTATAAAATTTATTGGAAATACTTATTTGTGAATAAATTCAATGTCAAATAATTATAATTTTATATAACATTTATTCTAATTGATAATCATATATGAATTTTATGTTTTTTTGCATTCCAAAATAGTATTTATTCATGGTCATAAATATGAACTATTGTGTCAATTTTGATTTTATTTTAATAATTTGTTTGTTGGAGTTTTTTTATAATATATGTTTTACTCTAGGGAGTTTAATGGAGTTTTATGTTTTTACTTCATTCAATAAATTTGTTAAAATTACATGGTATGTCATTATATAGAGACCAATTTAAAATAAATATTATAATAAGGTTTATTTTTATGATGGTTCGTAGACATGAGCCACACAGTGAAAGTATTTGTTATCATTATATCTTTGGAATATACAATGAGGATAAAAATTATTTGTATTGTACCATGCATAGTTGAATTTTATACTATAAGGAAATATATGAATTGTTTCGTTTACAAAAATTAATCACATATTTCCTTAGAAACTTTTTAATTTCACATATTATTATTACATCATTTCTAATATAATAAAAAAAATATTACAATTCAGAATTTATTGGTTCAATATCTTATTAAAATTTTATTCATATAACTTGGTTTCATATGAAAATTTTAATATTTTTTAATCCTTTGGAATAGTTCTAATAATATCTTTCATATTCATCTTAATATATGTAATCACCTGAGGAGATACATCAAATAAAGGGTGATCTGAAATCCCAACATGGGGAATAATAGAAGGTAAGGAGTATGATACATTAATGAATGAATTATGAGACATTAATTATTGAATTACATGGGTTAGAATGATCATAATCATCATATCAGAAGAAAATAATCATCATAATAAGCATGAGGGAATCATTTTAAAGATACATGTAATATTAAACATTCATAATAATGAGACATCAATATTATTGTGGTCAAATCCTACCCATAAATTTTGATTAAAGATATTATCTTGATCATACATAACATATGTGTATAAATCATCACTTTAAAAAATGTGGACAAATATATCACCATTTTCACACATAATACACATAATATCATGCGATATATCACATTACCAAATGAATTGGGAATAAATGAAATTTTAATCCCTCCCATAACGTCATTAAATACTCATAATAATGCATTCCACATATAAATAAAAGCATACATATATCATAAACATGATATGAACCCATGAGAAAAAAATTGGTTCTATTTTTATTTCAAAAAGAATAAGTCAATGAATATACTTGTAGGATCCCAAAATAGGAATGGAAGAAATTATTTTGTACATAATAGGGTTGAATTTTCAAATATGAGATCATATTTCTTAGAGACAATAAAATAAATATAAGGATAGTTAATGGGAGATTTGAAAAAAGTTCTTTATCAAAAATACTGAATGTAAATTAGAATGAATTTAAATGATGTAGAAAAATACATATCATCAAAATAATAAATGGTATATAAAATTGAAATATGACTAGAGTAATTTTTTAGAAGAATCATATAGACAGGATATGAGAAGATAATATAGACCTAAAA
Organism: Viscum album; assembly: GCA_963277665.1. Lineage (NCBI taxonomy): Eukaryota > Viridiplantae > Streptophyta > Magnoliopsida > Santalales > Viscaceae > Viscum > Viscum album. The sequence continues at coordinate 1,455,571,487 of OY728145.1, forward strand.
AAGTGTATGTTTCGAGAGTCGCCTCACCTTAGGTCCCGTTTTGTTTTATCATATTTATGCCTTTGGTATAATTATTGTATGTTAATTAAAATAGTATTATAGAAGTATATTATTTCCATTATTTTACATTTTTTTTAATTATAATCAATTTAATTCATTTATTACTATTTTTTTGAAGAGATAATAGCTCAAAGATATGTTTATTTGAATTTTCTCATTAAGGTTTCAATATCACATTTTCAATTATTTATAATTTATCATATTGTAAAATGATATCCAGAATCTTAGAATACAAAAAACTAAATTTATAATATAATATATAATATATACTAATCATCTCAAAAGAAAGTGATAAGTAAATTCTTGTCAATTTCCTCATAGAATGATGAAATCATCCATTAATATGATTTTTAGAAAGAGGGGGAGGGAGAATATATATACTTTAAATATATTAATATATTTAAAAAACATAATAATAATAATATGTTATATAACTTTAAATTATATAATCTTTTAGGATATAAAAAAGATAATAGAATAGTATAAAGAAGGAGAGGGGAAATGGAAAAAGGGGATTGCATGGTTACCTCTTCATCTTTTATATATAACTAAATACTTTGGGGCCTAGGGTAGATAAAAATAGAATTCCCTAAGGTTATAAAGATACCTAGTAGAAGAAAGCTGTTAAGATATTTAAATCTAATAAGTGAATGAGAATTGATTTCCAATGGGATGGTTGATGGGGTATTTATACATAAGGGGTTGGGTATTTTTTTGTTAAAATATTTTATAAATCATTATTTCCAAAGTAAAACATTAAAAAATGGTATTTTCGAAATTATTAAGTATATTTAATTTTAAAAATATTTTCCTTGTACTTTCACACCATTTAAAAATTAAATTTCTTAGTTTAGATAAAATGAATGAAGTAAAATTAAAATTTATTTTTTAATGTTATATTTTACATTTTTAGACTATGAAAATTATTTTTTTATGTTTGGAAATTAATATTATTATTTTAAAATTTTAAAATTATCTTATTAATTGAAATTTTTGTTGATTAAACTAGTTTAGGATTTATTAGGTCATTATAATATCATGACTATCTCATAATACATTTGATATTTGAAAACCTGTTTTTTTTCAATTCACCTTAATATTAATGTTTTTTAGAAAATCACCAATAACATACCCCTAAGAAATTTCAAATAGATAATATAAATAATGGAACTAATTTTATTAAAATAACTTTATAAAAGAGACAATTTTAATTATTAACATAAAAATAATGGTTTTACAATATAATTTTAAATATCCATTATAAAAAATGAACTAATATTTTTTATGAGTTTGAATATTTGTTTTATAGAATTATAATATTTAGATTTAATTTATTAGTCCTAGTGAATATTACTTATATTAAATTTGTACTATTTTGTTTGTTAAATTTCTATTCTAACGGTTGGATTATTATTCGAATAGTCCTGTTACTATTTTCAATGGTTATGTTACTATTCCCAAGGACCAGGTTACTATTCCTACAGTCATATTAGTTTTATAATTAATTTAATAATCACTTATTTCCATTATTCATCATTCAATTCGATTCCACTTAATGATATATATTTTTCATTTTCAAAATGTTAATTTTATTACTAATATTTTGTTTCTTTTTTACTGTTCTGTTAATAGGTGTGATATTTCCAGGAGATCAAAATGATCTAAAATTTTCTATTTGAGTTATTTTATTCTTTTGTTTTTATTCTCCCATTATAATAAATTCAATTTTATTGGGTATATTTATTCTCTAAATGTAATGTTAAAAATTAACATTGAAAAGGTTTTTGTTGTTTATTATGTGGTTCATGTGTGTTATACTATATAATATTCCTAAATATGAGACACACATGTTTATTCAGAATCCAAATTCCACATATATAAAATTACTTATTATTAAATTCTTGTCACTTTTAAAAACCTCTTCCTCAAAATTTCATCTCATATTCTCAGTTGAGAATATATGAGATACTTCTATTTCATTGCATCCTTAGGTTCCCATGTTTTCTCATCATGCTAATGGTTTCAACAAAGTAATTTTATGAGGTGAGTTTTCTTATTTTCTTTGAGAATTTACTCTTTGGTCCAGAATATTTACTAGTTTCTCCATATAAGATATGTTTTTCTCCATTTTTACAACTTCTGGGTTCTATACAAATGAGGTATAACTTACGTACTTCCTTATGATAGATACATGGAACACATCACCCAATCCATGCTTGGTGAAGGTTTCAATTGACATTCCAAAACACATATAAAATCAAAAAACGTAAAGGGAACAATATACCTAGGTCTATGATTTGCATTATTTCAAAACGATTATAATGTACCTCTTCCTTGGACCACTCAATAGTTCCAAGATCACTGGTCTCTATTTAGACCTCAACCGATCCTACCCATACACCAGAGGTGGCTGACTAGAAGTGAGGGTTTATTGTGTAATAGTGAGAAGAATTTACCCCGATATCATAGTGGACAATAATAGTAAAATAACCAAAAATAAACCATGAAAAATAAAATTAGATAAAAAAGAATAAAAAAACTAGAATCAATGATAAAAAAAATATTGAAGGTAAGGAGTCATTCAAATTCACCACATATGAAACTTTATGGACCAAGAAGATGATAACATATATAAAATAAACCAAGGTTGTTAAATGTACAAGGATTATCTAAACCCATGATCCATTCCCCACCTATCAATCCAATCTTGGCAAATATATCCTACTCAATTATACTACTTCGGTCCTATACCCTACCATTAGTTGTGATCAGTAATGAATTCTCAGGCGCCGAAGTTTCATAAACACCTGAAAAGGGTGTGAGTATAACTCAGAAAGGAACCACCAATAAAATCCTATATATATAAAATAAATGTAGTGTACATATAAGATATTCTTAAATAAATAGATTATGATATCAAAAACAAATTACCCTTATCGATCCTTAGGTTATTACATTTAACTCGGGATCATCCCAAACATGCCTTGGCCAGTACTGAGGTCTCTATGAGCACATCCCACAATTATTACTACTAATATCATGCCCATTGATTTATTTATATAATCGTTTCCTATAAAATAAAAATCATGTCCATAGGGTATTGTTACCTAGAGCCAGGGCATAACCTTCCTGAAAAAACACATCATCCAAGTCCAAGGGTGCCACTCTCCACTACCAGAAAACACCTCATCTGAGTCTTGGGCTGTGGTCCCATTAGTGAATATCAAAACAATGGGATTTTCATCCCACTATATAGATCCATGGAGTGTTTCCAAGGATTCCCAAACTGATAGAATAATTCTTCCTACGAGAATATCCTAGGAAATCCAAACTCATCTTGAAATATATTATAATTCCTTGTCATGAATCCATCACTGTGAGAAAAAGCGTACCCTTCTAGTAATCTATTAATTATATTTAGGGGTGAGATTATACTCTTATAAGAATATATCGCATATATCTAGGAAATAACCTTCTAGGTAAAATACATCTATACAGTCAAGGGGGATTCCCTGCTATGAATCCATTACCTCGATCTAGGGTATACCTTGCTTTGCATGACCACATCTAAGTATAGGGGTGTCTCTCTCCCCTACCAGATAGAAAATGCAGTTGAGTCCATGTGTGTGGTCCCCCTATCAGATATCACATAATATAATTCCATGGGTGTGGTTCCCTTACTGGACTTCATATAATCTTGATCCATGTAGAATATCTAGGGAATCCCAATCCAATATTATGCATAACGTTTTGATCAGAGGAGAATTTCCACGATATCCCATATATCTAAATACATTATGGTAGTAAGTGTGTCCTAGATAAACTATCATAAATCATAGTCACCATAACCATATAATTCTCATATCATCCATCTGGGATCTAATGTGACACGAGCAATCATTACTGGACATTACCAACACACACTCTCGCTAAGGTTAATATTTCACTTGGGAACCCATCGGGTCCCCTAGGAAAGATGAAGAATAGACACCATGAAGAACCTTTGTGGTGTTTTTTTTAAAAACTTTTTTATTTATTGACAACTAAAGTTTTTTCGTTGGATAATTTTTTGTATATAGAGGAATATGGAGTTATTGGTTGCTAGAATATTTTCATTATCATAATCAGAGAAATAAAGAAGTTTCCGAGTTTGAAAGAAGTTGTTGAGTTTGAAAGATTTTTCTTAAAGATGAATTCATGTTGTTGTTGTGTTGTTTTTAAAGTGGATGTTGTTGAAGAGGGAAAAGTCATAAGTTAGAATGTTTCTCAAACATTATAAACATAATCAAGTAATGATTGTATGTTCATGATGTTATCACATATCATGATAACTTTCATGGTAAAAGATTTTGAAGAAATAGTGGTAAAGCATGTAGAAATCAGAATTTCATTTTGGATGATGTTTCTGGCACAAATCGGAACCTGAATTATGCAAAAATTGAAACTTGAATCCTGTGCAAATAATAACTAGAATTCTGAGCAATTTAGAACCTGAATTCTAAGAAATTCATAACCTGAATTCTGAGAATATCGCTGCCCGAATCTTGTATAAATCAGAACCTGAAATCTGTAAAAATTTGAACTAGAATTCTAAAAAAAAATTAGATCCTAAATTATACATAATTCAGAACCTCAAATATGCACAAATCAGATCCTGAATTCTACAAAAATTAGAACTTAAATTTTGAAAAAATCGGAAACTGAATTCTGTAAAAATTAGAACCTAAATTGTTTACAAATCGAAACCTAAATTATGCAAAAATCATAAACTAAATTCTGAAAAATCTGGAACCTGAAATTTGAGAAAATATAGAAATGAGTTTTGAGAAAATTGAAATATTCATTCTAAGAAAATCATAACCTCAATTCTGAGAAAATTGAAACAGGAATTCTAAGAAAATCAGAACCTATTTTCTGAACAAATTATGTACTATTTTTTGAAGAAAACTAAACTATTTTTAAGATAATGTTTCTAAAATAAATTGAACCACTTTTCCAAGAATGTTTATGAGAAAAATTTATGCACATTTTTTACAATTTTTATGAGAAAAACCGAACCACATTTCTAAGCATGCTTTTTGAAAAATCAGAACCATGATTCAGCATTTTCGTATTGAGTGAAGTGTTAAAGAAATCAAACCTGAATTTTAAATTTGTTTAAATCTCAGAGAAATTCAAGGAGGTTGGACGAAGATAAATTTGATGTTTTAATATGGTAGATTTCCAAGTTTTTTTTAGATTTGAGGAAGCTGTAAAGCTTTTCAAGATTCCAAACATTGTTTTTTGAGTTTCCTATAAATACTTACTCAGATTACTTGTTCATTTGAAACATTGATACAATTGTAAAATTCATAGCTATGGATAATTCAAATTAAAATGTTCCACTCAGATTAAAGGAGTTTTCCTTGAGTGTTTGAGCAGGGAAAAATCATAATCATCCTTACCGTACCGAAAAGATCGGACTTACCCAAATCGGATTGAGGATTCAGACTTAGCATTTATGGGGTAGATTAACCAAAGTTTTTATTCAATTTTTTTGCTTATTTTTTTATAAGAAAACATTGTAAACTGACAAGAGTGTGTAAAATCTTTCTTATCAAGATATAGAATGTGTCTAATGGGAGTTGCCACAAGCTGTATTCACTTCTTCATTATAGTGGATTTCTATAAACTCATGTGAGTGTCTATGTCAAGGAGTTTAGATCTCACATTGAGGCTAAACCATTTAAATCATGTATACCATATATGATTAACTATTCTTACATTCATATGTATTTTTTGAAGATTGATAAAGAAATAAATATTGATTGGTTTTAGGGTTTCTGTTTCTAAATTTGATACTTATAAAAAGTGAAGAACTGAATCAACCCCCCTCCCCCTTAGTTGTTATTCGATCCTTGGAACCTCAATTGGTTTTAGAGAAAGGATCCCTTGTTGAATCCTTATCACAGATAATATCAATTTTTTTAAAAGTAGAGGAATTCCTACATTCAATGGAAATAATTATTATGGATCTAAAAATTGGATGATTCCTTATCTATTTTATGTTGGCCTTGATGTTTTCTATGATGATACTCTTGGTTTTCCACCAATTGAGAAAGATTCTCTTATGAAGTTTGATAATAAAAGAAACATATAAGTTGAGGGAAAGAAAATAAATGCAATCCTTATGTCCTTCTCATAGAATTTTTATCAAAAGGTAATGTTTCTCAAAACATCAAAAAGTATATGGGAAACTGTTGAAAGTGTTTTTGAAGGGAAGACTATTGTAAAGGAATAAAAGCTACAAATATGGTATAGTATGTATGAAGACATTAGAATGAGGGATGAAGAAATAATTGATGAATACTTCACTCGAGAAAATGAAATTGTTTTTATCATCAATGGATTCAGAGATGTCTTATAATATTATACAATATTGAAAAAACATATGAAAAACATTTTGGATAGGTCATATTCCAATTTTTTTTGTAATATCAGGATGATTTATCTTTTGATGAATTGCATACCATTCTTTTTTCATATTAAATGAGGAAAGACCCAATTTTTTAAAAGAAGATGAAAGATGAAATGTCTTTTGAAGCTATGAGAAAGATGAAAATCCACGATATTGAAGAAGCAAATCCTTGTGAGTCTGAAGATAAAGGGGATAATGACATGAATGAAAAAATATATTCTCTTATATCCAATAACTATTTAAGAGGAATAATGAATTGTAGAGGAAAACATACTCTCAAATTTTTTAAGTGTGGTGGAATCGGTAAATTTTCTATGAATTTCACCAAGAAGAAAGATGGAGAATATTGAGATGATTTTGATGAAATAACTTTTTGTAAGAAGTTGAACAAAAATGATAAAGAAGGGAAGTCTTCTAAAAAATTCAAGAATAAGTATTCATAAAATAAAATAAGTATAATGAGTAATAAGGTTGATTAAAACTCAAATGAAAATGATTCTTCTGAAGATGAAAGTTCAGAAAAAATCAGATCCTTTATTAAAAAAGTTGAGAAAACAAAATACTCATTAGAGAGTGAAGAAGGTGGTGAATAATATTATAGATATTATCATATAAGAACCTAAATTATTGAGTATTTTGAGAAAAATAAATCACTCATGAATGAAATTAGAGTAATGAAGAAAGATCGTGAATAATTTTTTATTGTAAGAAAAGTTGTCATCAAGTAGGTGGATAAATAAATTTAGGAAATTTTATGTTACAAACTTAGAATTATTAAATAGGGATATAAAATTGAATATATTATTAAGAATCTTGAAGATAATGAAGAAGTGGTCAAAAAGTTTCAATCAAAACTTATTGAGTCTAAAAACACCCTAAAGAAGATGAATGAAAAATTCAAAAAAATCAATAGATGTAAAAGCTGATACTTACAAAATTGTCGAGAAGGATCATTATAGGAATCAATTGAAATATTGTTTTTCCAAAAATAATGTTTTTTCTAATTCAAATTACATTTAAGGTTATGGAAAAAGTAACGGTAAAGCTTTGGTGGAGAAATGATGTGAGAAACCTATCAAATCTAAAAATCTGAAAACACAGTCAAAAGAAAATATTGTCCAATTACGGAGTATGTTAGAGCTGAATGAAGTTATCAACCTGAATAATGTTTCAATAGAGAAATATCTTTCTTCAACAGAAAATCACTATTTAAAGGCTATTGCTGGTGCTGCAGAATCTATGGGCATAGAGCTTATAATTTTTGGCACAATTTATCTCTACTCGGAATAATGTTTGAGAAAATTTGAAGAAATAGTGATAGAAGATTGAGTAGCTTCAATAACTCACAAAAATTTAAATAGGTGATTTCTTAATATATCAGAAAAATTCCAACAAAGAATCAATTTGAATGTCTAGAAATTTTTTTTCAAATATGTGATCAGTCTGGTCATCGTGGTGAAATATGTATGACACTCCTTCCAGAACAAGTTTCTTATAATGGGAATGAAAAGAAAGAAAAAATATGAAGTTTGAGGGAAGATATTTTTTTTTGAGACAACTTTTAAATAAATCAAAAGGAACAGACCATGGATACATGATATTGGTTTTTCTTCACATATGACTAGTGGTATAAAATTTGGGGAGCATTTTTAAATTCTTGATGGAGGAGAAGTTACTTTTGGTTATGATGGTTCCTTAAAAATCAGAGGAATCAGAATGCTAGATTTTGAAGCTGAAAAATTATAATCCAAGGAAGTTCTACTTGTTAATAGCTTAAAACATAACTTACATAGTGTAAGTCAACTCTGTGATGATAGAAAATAAGTAATCTGTTCAAAGGATTCTTGTGTCATCAAATGTGTGAAATATGGAAAAGTTATCGCAAAAGTAGAAAGAACCAATGGGATTGTCTTCAAAATTGGAGAACCCAATGACTCCTTTAACTTGATTACAGAAGATGAAAGCAAATTGTGTCACCTAATACTTGGTAACCTTGGATAGAAATTTATGAATAAACTTTCCAAAGTTGATGTCATTTTTAACCATCCAGAGCTAAAAAGAAGTGATGGAGATGTTTGCATTACTTGTTAGAAGTGAAAGATTACTAACAAAAGTAATTAAAGAGTTTAGATTCAATCTATCAGACAACATAATCTTATTCAATCCAATCTATGTTGATCTATGAGTCATCAATCAATAAAAGGGGATTTGAAATTTATCACTTTTATTGTTGATTTCACTCGGATGAAAAACATCATGTTCATGAAGCATAATTTAGAGTGAATTGAAATGTTTAAATTCATCAGAAAAGATGTTTAGAAATAATTGGGAGTTTCCATAATGAAGATAAAATAAATAATGGTAACAAATTCACAAATAATGCTATTGAAACTTATCTGAGAAAGAAAGGCATCAAACATTATTATAATTCTCCCAATACTCCACAACAAAATGGAGTAGTATAAAGGAAGAATAGATTCTTGGTGGAAATGGGAAGAAGTATATTTGCATAATACAGACATTCAAAATTATTTTGTAGAGAATCTATTATTAATTATATACATGTTCAAAATAAATTCTTTTTGAGACTAGAAAAAAACACGACTCCTTTTGAAATGTGGTATAAAAAAATTCATTGAAATAATTCAATGTCTTTGGAACTCCTTGTTTGGTCAAAATAAAAAATCTATGTATGGGAAACATTAATGTGAAAGATGAGGAAGTAACTTTCCTCGGTTATTCAACAAACAGAAGAAGTTAAAAATAATAGAATAAATGTTTAAAAAATTTAGTGGACTCATATGATGTATAGGTAATTGAAAAAATATGTTCCTTCACAAAACTTGTTGAGAATACTAAGGAGGTTAAATCGAAGAATCCCCACAGAATTTATTGTAACTTAGATGCTTCACATGGTGAAGAAATTGATTTTGGGAAATAAACTGTCATATTTCCTAGAATATGAAAGCATATTGAATTTGAAAACATTATTAGGAATCAGAAGACTATTATTCAGACAAGAAGAAAGATAATATTATAAAATCAGACTTCACATACCTCAAAAGCTGAACTAAAATAATTTTCAGAGGCTATTTAACAAAAATAATCGGTGGATGCTATGAATGAAGAGTTGGATAGACTAAAAAGAATGAAACATGAGAAATTATTCCAAGTACAGTAAATAAAAATGTTATCGGAACCAAGTGGGTTTACAGAAATAAACTGAATGAGTATGGAGAAGTTTCAAAAAACAATGCAAGACTTGTTTGTAAAGGATATGGACAGGTTTAAGGTGTCGATTTTTATGAAACCATTCCCCTATTGGAAGGCTAAAAACTATTTGAATGTTTCCTATAGTGGCTTCTCATTATCATTACAATTTTTAACATATGGATGTAATGTCATATTTCTTATATGGTGATATTGAGTAAGATGTTTACATTGAACAACATTGTGGGTTTTTACTGGATTAAGATGAACACAATGTTTTTTAATTGAAGAATGCTTTGTATGCGCAAAAACAAGCTCCACATGATTGGTTTTTAAAGCTCAAAAATTGTTTGAGAATAATGAACTTTTATAAAGAAAAAGATTATAGAAACTTTTATGTGAATGATTTTTACTTCGAAACATTAATTTTAATTATTTATGTGGATGATATAATTTCTACTAGGGATGAATAAAAGGATTTTGAATAGTTTTCTGATGAGATGAAGAAAAACTCTGAAATGTCAATGTTGGGAGGATTATCTTTATGCCTTGGATTACATGTTTGAAAGGAAAAATATATATTTTTATCCCAAGAAAAGTATTCCAAGGAATTGTTAAAGAAGTTTGGGATGGATGAATCCAAAGAAGTTTTAAATCATATTTCAGTGAGCACAAAGTTGAGTAAAGAAGAATCTGGAATAAGTGTGAATCAGATATAATTTCAAAAGTTGATAGGAAGTCTTATTTACATTACATCTTCAAGGCCTGATATTGTTTATGTTCTAACATGATGTTCGAGGTATCAAAGTAATCTGAAAGAATCACATATGTTGGCTGCAAAGGGGATTTTGAAATATTTCGAAGGAACAACTTCACATGGGTTGTTATACAAAAGAAATAGTGAGATGATGTTTTTTTGTTATACTGATGCTGATTGGGCTATAGATTGTAATGATAGAAGTTCAAACTCAAGGGAACATTTTTTCTTGGTGAATATTGTGTGAGATGGCACAGTAAGAAACAAAGTTCAATAACAATGAGCATAGATGAATCTGAATATGTTGCATCCACTCAGGATTCTAGTAAAATGTTATGGAAGAATGTTCAGTTGGAATATTTGAATGTAAATATTTCTAAATCATTGAATATAATTTTTTGTAATTAGAGTGAAAATGATCTTTCTAAGAATCATATCCAACATTCAAGATTAAATGAAATTTATATAATGTTTCACTTTATAAGATATAACGTTTCTGATGGGGATGTTTGTCTAGAATACATTTCAACAAAGTATCAGATTGCAGATATCATTACAAAAGAAATGTCTATGGAAAGGTTTGTTGAATTAAGGATACAACTTCTTGTTCATACTTCTCCCATGTCTTCCTAAACCTCATAATTAATGTCCCCATGCATTTTTTATATTATGTTGAAAAAGAGGGGGATAAAGTAATAACATTTGGCTTTGTAAACATTTTACATATCTTTATTTTTTTTAATCTGAAGTTGTGTTTATCATATAATGGGGGACATAAAAAGAAAAGTGATAAAATAAAATATCATATTGAGAGAGGAATAAAATAATGGGGTATTTATACTTACATGGATGTAAAACTTTCTTGTCACTAAGGGATGTAATTCCTTCAAAAACATTACTTTATCCAGTAGTGTGGTGTTCAGAAACTCTATTTTGATAAAGGATCTGTTTTGATAAAATTAAAAGAATATTATTTTCTTGAAAAATATGAGTTTAGGAAAACATTGAGAGTTATAAAAGTTGTTAACGAGGGTTGTCAAAAAATCCAAAGGGGAGATTGAAGAAACATTGTGGTGTTTTGTTTTAATAATATTTTTTTATTTGTTGACTACTAAAATTTCTTGTTAAATAAAATTTTTGTAATAGGGGAAGATTAAGTTGTTGGTTATAGTATATTTTCATTATCATAATCAGAGAAAGAAATAATTTTTTGAGTTTTAAATAAGATTCTATGTTTTTAAGATGCAGGGTTCAATTGTCATGGCAGTGCCTATATCTTGTTGTTATGACATTGGTCTATTTGGAACTTTCCTCTGGATCCAGGATCCCCCATTATTCTCCAAGTCAGATTCGAACGGTGGTACTTGAGGGGTTTTGGGAGGTGAGTTTCAAGTAGTCGATGCATTTCAGTTCCTGTGGGTCTCACCAGTGAGATTGGAAGGACGTCGAGCTGCTGCTACTAATGAAGACGATGAAAATTCGAGATGATGTCATTCTTTTGATGATATGAAGAAGGTGATGGGATCGAGATGTTTATGTGGGAAGATCAGAGCTTGGTGGAAGAATTTTCCAGTGATATGATGCGTGATTTCAGGGTGCATAGCACGAGGTGGTTAGTTGGTAGTGATGTGAGGTGTCACGTGCTCCGAGGTCGATGTTTAATTTGTTTAAAATTTGAATGTTTGTACTGTTTAAGAGGGAGAGTTGAATTTGAATTTTTAATTCCTACAATCAGTTACCGCTAACCCTTAAAGCGGCTTTGTGAAAATGAAAAAATGGATTGGAGAAGTCATGTTGTTGCTAAAGTGTTTTTGAAAGAGGATGTTGTTGAAGAGTGAAATGTAAGAAGTTAAAAAGTTCCTCAAACAAACTACACATAATCATATGATGATTTTTTGACCAAGATGTTCTCACATATCATGAAAAATTTCATGGTAAAATATTTTTAAGAAATGGTGGAAAATTATGATGAAATTAGAATTAGTTTTATGAGCATGTTTCTGGCACAAATCGAAAGCTAAATTCTGTACAAATCAGAACCTAAATTCTGCAATAATCGGAATCCGAATTCTTCACAAATTAAAACCTGAATTCTAAGAAAATAGGAACTTGAATTCAAATAATATCAGAACCTAAATTTATCACAAATTTAAATATAAATTATATACAGATCAGAAGCTAAATTCTTCACAAATATAAGCCTGAATTATTTACAAATTTGATCCTAAATTCTGCAAAAATCAGAACCAGAATTCTGTACAAATCAGAACCTGAATTCTACAAAAATAGGAACTTGAATTATGCACTAATAAAAACCAAAATTAAGAACAAATAGGAACCTGAATTATATACAAATCAGAACCTGAATTCTGAGAAAATTGGAACTTAACTTCTAAGACAATCAGAACCTGAATTCTGAGATAATCGGAACCTAAATTTTGAGCAAACCAAAACCTGTTTTCTAAACATATCAGATCCTATTTTCTGAAGAAAATTGAAACACATTCTAGGTCAAGTTTTAGAGAAAACTGAATCACTTTTATGTGCATGTTTTTGAGAAAAATTGATCCAAATTATTGAGCTTGTTTCTGAGAAAATATGAAACACATTTCTAAGCATGCTTCTGGAAAAATCAGATCCATGATTCAGAATTATTGTACTGAGTGAAGAGTTCAAGAAGTCAAACCTGAATTACAATATTTTTTAAATCTCATATTAGTTTAATTCGGTTTGATGAAGTCAAATTTGATGTTTTAATGCGAGATATTTTTGGACATTATAAGATTTTAGTATGTGGGAATGTTTTTCAAGATTCCTGCCTCTGTTTTCCAAGTTGCCTATAAATACTTTCTTAGATCATTTGTTCATTTGTAACATTGATACACACATAAAAGGAGGAGCTTTGGAGAAATCAAAGAGATAAGTTCCAACCATATTTAAGAAGGTTTATTTGAGTGTTTGAGTAGGGAAAATTCAAAATCGTCTTTATCTTATTGAGAAGATCATACATAGCCAAATCGGATTGAGGATTCAAACTGAGAATTTGTAGAGTAGATTCAACAATGTTTTTATTATTTTTTGGCTCAATTTTTCTTTAATAAAACATTGTAAACTAACACGTGTCATTAAAATAATTCTTATCAAGAGATAAAATGTGTCTAAAAGGAGTTGGCATAGGTTGTATTGACTTATTCATTATAGTGAATTTTCATAGACCCACGGGAGTGGCTCTAAAAAGGATGTAGGTTCTCATATTGAGGAAGAACTTTGTAAATTATGTGTTCCGTAATTGCATTACGATTATTGAATGCATAATTATTTTATAAATTTTGATACATAAATAAATCTTAACATTTTATAGGGGATATGTTTCTTAATGTTTTGAAACTTATAAAAAGTGACCAACTGACTCACCCCCCCTCTCAGTTGTTATTCGATCATTTAAACATCAAACCCTTCATGGTTTTCTTATATTAAACCCATCAATCAGGTTTATAATAGTCATGTAATACATCAACATCACCATATTCATAATAATTTATCATTGGAATCCTTGTAAAATCCATATAGTCACCTCTCTAGAGAGAATCCTTAAGCCCCTTTTATTACCCAGTCATCCCAGGCCAGTGTACACACCCATACTAATGTCAATCTATGAAAAGATTGTCAACTTGATTATCATACACTAGATTTAATGGAACACTCACCCCAAACTCATCCCATGTAGATCAATGTCGCTAAGGTATCTTAGGATTCCCACATGGCCAATCCCTTGGAAATTCATCTCATGTAACTTGTAACATCTACATGGAGGTCACTTGGGGAACCTATTTCTTGGGCTCCTATATCACATCCATTTTATTTCATTTAATTTACAATACAAAAATCATGGACCAAGTATCATATGGATTTCAATTATAATTTAGTCATTAGCCATCAGTTGGTGAGGTAGACAAGCTAGTGCACAAGGGTCCATCATGGCCCTTGTCCCTTTATTCAATTCATCACGGAATTTCATTTTAAATAAAATAATTCGTTTAAATTAAACAGACTGATTTATCTTATAAGGGAGACATCATATCATCAAAAAAGAATAAATAAATAGAAACAATTACTAAAGTGATATGTAAATTGGACCACCCACCACAATTTAAAGCCAAATCCATTTTTAATTCACTACTTGACATCTCATTCAAATGCCTGTTCAAATCCAACAAGATGCCTCATGTCGCTTCTAGTCCATAACTCAAGTCAAAACATCTAATTTAATTAATTATAATAATTTAATATTTATTAATAAATTTACAAAAAAAATGAGAAATTTAATCCAAATTAATTTACATAGGAAAACATGACTAAAATATCAATAATCCTCAAATTCTTTCTCAAATCTCGAACAATGGGGTGAAAAGCACTCTTAACACACCTTAGAATCTATTCCATGGAAAATTTAAAATTTATACATCAATTTCAATGGCCAAATAAATTTTATTTCACCTAACCCTAGTAAAAGTCACATAGTGATGTACCTTCACATAAACAACACTCAACGATGTGCAGACATTGTGTTAGGTCCTCCATTATATAGGAAAAGAAAAATACCCTTCGACTAGGATGATTTACACCATGTTCCAATTTTAAATATTCAAAATACATAACCAAGAATCATTAGAAATAAATAGTAATAAATATAAGGAACTCTGAAGAAGGGGACTTACCTGAACATTCTTCCAAAATAATTCCCTCTTAAGGGGGGTCTAGAGGGGGATAAGAGAGGGGAGGAGCCATCTAAATGACCCTCCCTGTGTGTCCTTGGATGAGAAAAAAATGGGTATTTTCCACCATTTTTATTTAAAAAAATCACCTATAAAACTTTCCCATCACGAACATATGTTCACACCATGAACTGCCTTGAAAGATGGAGGGTATTTTAATCCCCGAGACATTTATAATGTGACTAATAGGTCACACTATGAATGTGATACTGCTACTATTTTTTATTATACTGAACACCTTTCTATTCTCATATGTCCTCCCGAACACTCAAAACACCACATGAGCCTTGAAACCCATCCAAAACACTGTTTAATGATGTTAAAACTATCAAAATCTCATTCTGAGTCCCAATTCTAAAAAGAACCAACCACTAAAATAGAAAAAATTAAAATTCCTCCTGAATTTATGATCCCATGTAGACACATGGTATTATAATTTCCCCACCAAAACACTTATCATTCTCAATGAATCTCATTAATCATTCAATATTAATTCCATAAATATCATAATCATAAAAACCCAATCAATTTTACATTTTCTACCATGAATTACAAATGATCCTCCCCCACACACCTCCAAACATGAGACACATTGTTCATCGGAACCCAAGTCACCACTCATCACTTTCCCCAAAACACCAATTAAATAATTAATAATTCCCATATATCTTGAGACACTATATTTCCATCAATAAATTTATCGTCAATCTTATGGAGCATCCCACAATATGAATCTTCTCATACAATCCAATTTCAGTCCATTGTTCCCCCAATATTGGAATTTTCCACTAAAATACTTTTCCAACATCCCAGTGACCCATTCAGTGCAGTCTCCACATCAATAAACCCAAATACATAAAAAAAATAATCAAAACCAAAAAATTCCCCTAACCATTTATTTTGAACCAAATCATATGAGTTTCTAACACTAAATCACAAGATTTAGTATACTTTTTTTCAACAAAAATCACCATCTAATCTAAAAAACACACCCATCTTACTTGATGCATTGTTCCAAATGAGGCTTCCAACCCACCAGATCCAACTGTACACAAAAGCTTTGGTTGAATCTCCTCCAACTTACCTTTCCTTAAAATGATCAGCCACAGCCAACAAAACCCAATCACATCACCCAATCATAATGCCTTAACTCTTGGAGGCATCATGATAATTTTCAAGATACACACCTATGTCTGGATCTGGCATCAAGTTCAATTCAATTATTGGATCCCCATGCGACCAAAACCATAGTTATACTCCACTCAAAAGTATTGAAACACCATTGATCAAACTCAATATCTAATAATGTTAAATTCATCTCAATACCAACACCAACATTCAAACTCCATCAAAAAAATCAACCAAATCTCAAATATAGTATTTAAAATGTGACTAGATAAATTAGTTTCACCTGATCACCAGCTTCCAAACACCACCTTGACCATCCAAAATCTAGTCTCATCACTCCCCTGACCCTAAAAAATGATTTTGTTCCTCCATGACCCATGATCTATCCATTACCTTACATAATGACTAAATGTGTTCATACCGATCACAATAGAGTTCCAGTGAAAAAAATGTTACTACACATTCCTGGATTATGAGAATTTCTTCCTCTAAACATATTGAATTTGATCCATAACCAGGGTTACATCCTCAAATAGACAATGGTGTATACCACACTATACAAATTCCATTATATCATTCCATGAGAGATACCTCAAAAGTTTCCATAATGTATGTCATTTTCCCAGATCCACTCTCACCCATCCTATAAATACCTAATTGGGATAAACATGGATCACCCATGTCATTGCATCTGATCCTTTTCGATGTATCATCTACCATAGATGGACTTATCTCATTTTCATTATGTTCTAGGTTAAAAGGCCCATATTATTTTATCAAAATCATCAATCCTTATCTCCTACATTACCAATCACTACTTCATAATTTGACATCATCATGCATCCCAAGAATGTGATGCCCAATAAAATATAAATCTAATTATGGAATTATTTTATTCTAATTGATTTATTCAACTGACTCATGCTCCCAGGGGTCTCATTTTATCATACCTATGATCACACGACTAAGATGATAACCTTGATACACAATCATGTCAATATAATCTGACCAAAATCATACTTAACACTTCTCTTTATAATCAATATCACACCCATTTTAGGCTATATTGCACAATCATCCCCAACCTACATGATCACTAAAATAGTATCATATACCTACTCCAAAATTGAACTCCTAAAAGTGAATTTACAATATATAGGATTAGGAATCTTTCAAATAATTCCCTCAAAAACCAAGCCTCGATACCCCATAACCAGTACTCAAAGTTATCTATCTCCAAATGTTCAAGGCACCTCCATGACATACCACATACCTGTTATAAAATCATATGAACTAATATAATAACCCAATTCATCTATCCATGATTATTATGTCTAAGTAACTCACAAACTTGGGCTAAAACCTCGCCATTTTTACCCTCATAAAAAAAACTTCAACAAGAATAGGGAATGTGTACCGCTTCTCAATTGTAATAACAGACTCGTAGATATTCCAAGCCCCCTCTCAGGTCATCAGGATCTACAAACTAACTCATAGGTCATGTATCACATAGGAAACCACTCCAAGGGAACACCTCTAATCCCATATAAAATATCACCCAATTGTTATCTCTTATACACAACTGATATCCCATGCCAACTCATCAGCCTACTCAGAAGAACTAAATCTCACAGAGTATCCACACATGGACTACCCTATTAAGGATCAGAATATGAGACTGATACAAATATATACATAAAGACATCAACCAACCATGATCCATGTTGAGTATCTTAAATTTATATAGTCAAGCTAAATAAAATTATACCAATAAGATATATTGAAAAACACCATAGAGGTTTTTTCTAACACATTAAATGAACAAAAAACTTTTGATTCAAGAACACTATCATAATCACCCAAAATGGGGCTCACTACTAAGGAATCATATTCCTATACCAACAAACTAACGTCAAAATACATTCCTTATATTAGGTATTATATAGTTCTCACCACCGTGTATCCCATCATAAGATCTAAATTTCTTTTCCTCATAAGAAAAATACATTTTGGTACACCTGAATAGAAAGAAACAAAAATTTTGTATAGGAAGAACTATATAAATTGTTATTAACAATTTAAAAATCAAAACACTCATCATCAGTGATATAAATCACACACAA
Organism: Viscum album; assembly: GCA_963277665.1. NCBI lineage: Eukaryota > Viridiplantae > Streptophyta > Magnoliopsida > Santalales > Viscaceae > Viscum > Viscum album. Next base: position 1,455,589,997 of record OY728145.1, read on the forward strand.
GAACACAAATTTCATGTGAATTATACATTCTGATGTCGATGCATGTAAACAAGTCTATTTCTAATGGGTTAAGAAAAAAAGAACACATATCATATCTTGAGAATACAAGTGTTTTAAACATTTTGAAATAAAATAACCATAACATAAAAATCCTAAAGAAGCATCCCCATTCCCCTCATAACCTAGACTTAGAATTAGAAAATTTGTTATCAATGCACCAGACTGATATCCATCACAAGAACTAACACATTACTATATCACCTGCCTACCATATCTCCAAATATTAAGGTAATATAAAACTCTCTTACAATCTGTGATGTGAGTTAAATCAATATTATGGTACCAATTTATAACATCCCCCCCAAGTCGTGACCACTGTGTAGTTCTTAAACTGGAGTAGTGATGTTGATTTTATTTGATTATAGTTTTCTACATCATTTATTATAAGTAATTGTGTTTATAATGTCAAAATAATGTTTTTACTTGAATAATGTTCAACATTTATTTAATATTTTTTTAATAATTAAAACTATGAATTGTATGTTAAAATATATATTTTATTGATTATTTTTGTTATTTGAATAATCTATATTTAAAAAAAATGATTACTGTTCATCACTTTTATGTTAAATTATGAACTAAAATTAATTTATTCTTTTGATTTTATACACTTCCAAATAATAATTATCAAATACTAACTATTATTATTCTATTCATTTATTTTAATTTCATTAATATTTCAAAATAAAAAATATCAAGTGTTTTTAATATGAGTATTAAATTAATCTATAAATTATTTTTTATTGGTATATAATGTAATTTATTTTTATTTTTATTTCAGTTATTTTTATGTAATTTTAATTTGAATCTAATATTTTTATTTATTTGTTTTTAGGAAATTTACATGTTACAGTCATTATATTGACTGCACATTTAAGGGCCAAAATCAGTATACAAACTGTGTGAACCTACCACATGGGTAAATTGGGAAGATATAGTATGAAGGCCATGGTCATTATACTAACCGCACAAAAAGGGTGGACACCTTTCATGAGAATCGAATCTCAAATGACCCTGATCATATAAACTACTTATCGCATGGCCACCATCTCTCACATTCAATATACTAATCATGAGGAGAAATCCTTCAAACTAACCATGCACTTAGGAAGTTTTCATGTGGTCATATTGAATACCTATAATGTATTTCCTTCTGACCTATAGTACTTAAGTTAATCTACCGACCATGATATTGAGAAACCAATTAAGGAACCATGCTGAAGAAGTAGTCTAGACCCTAAGGAACCACCTGAGGAGATGTCTCCCTCATTAAAAAACTGATTGAGAATATACTGATGCCACTGCACAGGTTTTGTACCACTTAGTTGTGCAAGACATACTTCCCTATTGAATCCTTGATTCCACCATGCATTGTTGAAGAATTACTTTCCAAACAACACCCCAATCCACCATCGTGAACATTCATGGTAGAAGAAAAATCATGATGCCGCCAGATCCACTTCCAAAAAACAGGGCAAGGGAAGCACCTCTTTTTATTAGACCTAAGCCGAAAGTGCTGAAAAAGGGGTGACCTTTATCAGCACTAGCTAAAATCACTCATAAATGTACCCTTTATCAGCACTAAGAAAAGCACTGATAAAAGGTACACCTTTATCAGTGTTTTCTTAGTGCTGATAAAGGGGTCATTTATCATTGCTATTTTTAGCACTGATAAATATTTTTAATAAATAACATTACTAATTTATATAAAATTATTTTATTTATAATAAAAAATAAGGTTTATTTCTATACATTAAATAGAAAATGAAGGTTTATAATTTATATTTTTTAATAATAAATATATATATATATATATATAATGTTTTAAAAAAGTATTTCTATGAATATAATTAAATATATATATTTAACTAATTAGATTACAATAAATTTCATTGACTAATAAATATATTTATTCGATTTAATCATTTTTTTAGATTTATTATATTTATATTTATTAGACATATTAGATATATTTAATTTATATATTTATTATATTTATTATATTTTTTATTATATTTATTAGAATTATTGGATTTGATAGATTTATTAGATTCGTTATAATTATTATATTTTTTATATTTGTTATATTTAATATATTTATTTTATTTATAATTAAAATATATAAATTCTTTTTAAATAGATATATTTATAATTATAATTATTAAATTTATATGTACTTCTAATGAATTTGGTCAATTAATATATTGATCATGTGTGCATATATGTTATGTGTCATCATAAAAGTTAATTTATACATTACACCCTTCTTATTTTTCATGTTTTCCATATATGTTATGGATCATATTTTTATATTTTGTGTATATGAGTAATTCGTGTTATCCATATGAATATTATGTTCTTAAAAATACTTATAAAAATAAGTAAAATATATTTGAATAATAAATATATTTAAAATTATTAAATTTTAATTATATATAAATAATTTTTATATTTATGTATTTGTAATTATAATTATAACTATATATATTTAAATATTTCTAAAATTACAAAAAAACATATATTATAATTATATATATATATATATATATTTATAATTACATACAAATATTTTGAAATATATTTATTTATAGTTAATTATAACTTCAAATAAATATATATATATATTTTAAAATTATAATAAATATATTTTTTATACTACTTATAAAGTTATAAATATATAATTAAATAAATATATTTATAAATATATTAAAAATTTAAAAATAATTAATAATAGTTATAATTATAATTCATAAATAAATATATAGATATTTTTAAATAATTAAAAAATAATAATAAATATATTAATTGTATATATTTATAAATAAATATTTATAAATAAATACAATAAGTTATAATTATAATCTAAATAAATGTACAAATATTTAAATAATTACAAAATTATAATAAATATTTTAATTATATATATTTATAAAATTATAAATATATTTGTTATAGTTGTATAATTATTTAAATATATATATATATAATTAGAAATAAAAATAAATATTTATTTATTATAATGTTTAATTACAGATAAATATATATTTATTTATTAGTTATAAATATAAATAAATATGTATTTGTTTAAATAATTGTTAATTTAAAAAAAAATATTTACTTTCATATATAATTTTATATTTAATTAAATAAATATATTTATAAATATATACAAATATTGATAAATAAATACAAATATTTATATTTATATTTATAAATAAATACATATATATATTTATAATAAATATTTTCAATATATGTAATTACAAATATAATAAAAAATTTTGTTGTAAATTTATAAATATAAATAAATTTATAAATATTCTGAAATATTTATTTATTTATAGTTATTATTATAAATATATATATTTATTTATTATACATGTAATTATATAAATATATATAAATACCTATAATTTATTATCATTATAGTTTTTTCAGTGATTTCTAGTTTAGCACTAATAAAAAAAAACATTATCAACACTTTTTAGCTAGTGCTGATAAATGATTTTGCTGGTTTTATAAATGACCCCCAACAGTTTCCTCCTTTCGCACCACTCAGACTCTCATGGAAGCCTTACCCTATTGTCGCTGATGTCTCCTCCTCCTCATCCTCATTTGCTTCCACATACTCCTCCTCTGCCACCGTGAAGTCCTCCTCCACTACTGCGAAGCTCTCCTCTGCCACCTCTTATGAATTCACGTCCTCCTTGGCTATCAACTCCTCCTCCTCCTCCATGAATCCCTCCTCTGCCACCGCAAACCCTCCTCCTCCTCCACTTCCACTGATTCATTCCATCGTGAAGCTCTCTACAGTTGGGCATTGTAACTTGATTCATTATTCATGCAAAAATAAATATATTACATGGATCATTTGGATTTTGTTTTAGTTTTGATCCCTCGTGTATGATGGGATCATTTGGTATATTTCAATCCTAGAGTTTTGGAACATTACGGATTGTAATGGAGTTTTTCTTTCTTATTTAGTTGGTCTCTATTGAAGGCGGCATGTTTCAGCTTGGTTTATTCTTCTTCCAAATAAGTTTTTCAATGAAATTGTTTCATTTTGTATTTAAAAGTTTTATTGTTCTTTCTAAATTCATTTTTTTTGAAATTTTGAATATATTTTATATCCATGTTATGATTTAAATAGTTTTATGGTTCTTTGATCATGGAATAAATGGGCTCTCTATTAAATTTCATTTTTCCATGTATGAAATTTAATGTTTTCATGTATTTTGTTTTTTTTAAATGACTATGAGGATTTTTAAAATGGTTCGAATGGTGTGTTTTGTATTATAATCTAGTTTTGTTTTTCAATGAAATAAAAAAATGTTTTGATGTTTAAATTATTTTACAGTGAGTTTTTTATTTTAAAATGATTTTAAAAGGGGTTTGTATTATAAATTTGAAATTTTTATTTGAAATGATCATTTGGTTTACCACTTGTGATAAAGTCCTTATTGGATTCATTAAATTTGTGTTTATGGAAATGGTTTGATTTTGGCTTTGTTTATGATTTCAGTGCTTGAGACCCATGTTTTTAAGTGTAGCTTAAAAAATTTTATAACATATGTGATTCTCATACAGAAGGTCCACGTACATTATGTTTGAATACATCATTGCATATCACATAGAGCCTATCCAATAGAGACCTTCACATATTCTTGATTTGGAAGCATTTTTTCAAGGTTATATTTTTATTTAGATGGTTTTATAAAGTGGGATGATTTTCATTTGTAAATTTGGCGTACATGGGTAAAAATGGGTTGTTTTAGTAAAGGGTGTTTATAGGGGAGATGATTATTTTCTTTAGGTAATTTTGATTTTCTGTGATTGACTTCATGGTTGATTTTGATATCCTCCATTTCTTTTTTCATTACAACCCCAGTTACTTTGGTGGGACTTAGGAAATATACTTTCTAGACATTTATCTTCTCTCCCTAGTATGGTATTACATCCCCACACTTACTAGGAATCAATATTCTCTCCCATGATATAGATCAAAACACTTCACTTTATAGGCAGTGTTACATTCTCACAGAGAACCACAATTTCAACAAAACCTAGACCAATCATAATCCTTGATCCCTCGCTCTACTACACATCCACCTTTAATTATTAAAATAATTGAGTCATGTCATTCTTCACTCTTAGATAAATATTATCTTTTACACACCTTTAAAAAAATAATATTTTTATCTCATGGTTTCCCATTCTAATGAACACCTCGCTTTTGACTAATTAAAAATCAATGTAAATTTTGAACACTCTAAGAGTAAGAAGTACATTTCCCCCCAAAGTATGAATCCTACACCATTTAATATCAATCCAAACCTTACCCATTTCAATGGCACCACTACATTTTTACTAGTGCAGTTCCACTAAATCATAGAAAACAAGTTCGCTAGAGGAATCCTAGTAGTCTTGAAACCAAGACTTTCTATCCAATGTTGAAAAAATAATCAACATATGTTATGTAACCAATATTTAATACCACATTTTGGTAACTAATATTAGAATAAGAAAAAGAGCTAATACCACTACTCAGATTAGTTAAAAATTAGCAAACTTAATGTTAAACTCCTAAAGCATTAATTAATCCCCTCAAACTTGCAAATAACTGAGCTAATTCTATAACATACCTAAATTAAAACAAATACCCAAACCTGGTATACCATAAAATAGAAGTAATGATACAGCTAAGTCACTACATCATATATCTAATTTTTAGTTCCAGTGACCTCTTGGTTTTGAAAATACCCCTAGTGGAAAATGAGAAATAAATGATAAACACATGACCTAAATGGAATAAGAATTCCACATGAAATTTATGTTGTTTGTATGATAAACCTACTTAATAGGGGAATATATTGACATTTTTATTAATGGAAAAATTGGGTTATAAAGGAAAAAATATATTTTGTTAGCTCTACCTATCCAAGGCTACATGAGACACTTTATAGACACCCTTGTCAAATAATCATAACAACACTTGCAATGAATCCTTCCACCCACAAGCACTTTATGGTGAATCCCTTCAAAGGGAAAAAAGATATAATTCAAGTGACTATCAAATCATATTTTATTCTTAGCATAAATTTATATTTAATTATATAATATATTATTTTATTAAATCTTTAACAAATTAAATTAAAGAATTATTAACTATTGCTATTTAATGTTATGAAGTGGTCGTGACATTTAGGTTGATACATCAATCAAAGGTACCATGCCTAAATTTTCCTTATCAAATGTTCATTAAAAGGTTTTATACTATTTTGGGACATGATGTTGTCAACCTCATGAATGAGTTTTGGAGAGGTAAGAATTCTATTGAGACTTATAATAAAACTCTCATCAGTTTGATTCAAGAGGTTACTGATATGAGTTCAATTAAGAATTCAAGAATGACTAGTCATTTTAATGTCATTTATAAAGTCTTTCTTATGATTTTGGAAAATATACTATGGAAAATCATACCATCTATTAGTATTTTACCAAATTTCTTTTCTTATTTTTACTTGAGACATGTTATACATAAAACGATCAGGAAATAAACATAATTTCTTATAGTGATGAGTGGTATAGGGAAATTATTTGTGTGAAAGTAATGACACTTAAGAAATTTTTTATTATGTAATGGTTTCATGCTTATAGATTTTCTTAGTTGTATTTATAAAGGATGAATCCAATAGTACTTCATGTGAGATAAATATACATTGTTCTTGGGGTGTAAAACTAATTGATTTAGTGAGATCCAAGGATCATTGGGATAATGTAGTGTTTGTAGTAGACTGGAACACAGGTGTTTCATGGTTGTGAGTGTCGTCATAGACCATGGAACATATCTGTTGGGTCTCTAGTGTTGTGGCTAATGATAATTGATATAAATCTACAATAGGAGCATGGATAAGGGATATCCAATGGTGTGGAGCACAATCTAAAATGATTATGGAAATTATTATTATGACACCTACCGCTGGAATAATGTGATGGAATCATACGACACTAATCGATTAGGGTTGCATCAAGTTGTTTTCTATGAGTATTTTATAATGTGTCTCTATTGGGATCTATGTATTTGTGGTAATACTTATGTGGAACTTTTTAAATGAATCAAGTTTTTTGAATTTTTTCTTAGAGGGACGTCTCTAATTTTAAATGATTAATACTATTTGGTCATGACGTTGTCTTGAATGATTTAAAAAATGAATTTTGGTTTTTTGAAAGAGTATTTGGAACTGATTTATTTATTTTAAAAAGGGCGCGTTATTTTAAAGAGGAATTTGTATAAATGGTTGGTTTCATTAATGGGATTTCAAGTGTGATTTTTTAAATAGTTTTCAAAGGAAAATTGAACCGTAGTTTTTTCATAATCATTTATATTTATATTATTATAAAATTAGGAAAAATATTACATTATATAAATATTTTGTTTATTTATTTTGTTGAATACTAATATCTCTGAATCAAATAGGATGGATATGAATAAAGAATGGATGGATGAAAATCATTTTACAAGAGAGTATGAAGATGGAGTTAAAGAGTTCATCAATTTTGAAAAATATCATGAATATAAATATTCTCAAATCCTTTTTCCTTGTTTATGTTATTGTTATTAAAGAAAAGTTATTCCAGAGGAGTGGGAAGAACACTTGGTCTATCGCGGAATAGATCAAAGTTATAAATGTTGGAATGAACACCAGGAAAAAGAGAATGTATCTAGTGGTGGGTTACAGTGTATTTTATGGATCATCTAATATGATTATAATTGTGGAAAATGAAGATGACCATATAGAGGGAATGATTACATATGTGAATGATGATGAAGATCATATTAAGGAAATAACAAAGACATTTGATGATGAACTTCATGATTTCCCAAAAATTTTGAGCAGTTAAAGATCCATGCAATGGTGCCTTTTGAATGGTGGTTGCATTAAATATACAACATTTTCAGTCGTACTAAAGCGGTATAATTTGAATGCAGGAAACAGATAGAGTGATATATGTTTTATAGAATTACTTTCTCTCTTGGATGACATGATCCCAAAATATAATTAGCTCATGACCCCAACATATGATGCCAAAAGACATCTATGTTTGATGGGTATGACCTCTGAATGAATACTCGCATGCCCAGATGATTGTATACTGTTTCTGAAGGAACAAAAATCACTTAGAAAATGCCCAAAGTGTGTCGATTCTTGATACAAAAAAGATGAATCTGGTCCCACGAAATTTTTATGCTACTTTTGATTCATTATAAGGTTTAGGCACATATATGGAAGTGAGGATACTACAAGGAAATTGATATGGCATGAAGACAAAAGAAATAAATATGGAAACTATGTCACCTGACCAACTATCCTCATTAGAAAAGAATTGATCATAAGTATCCCGATTTTGGAAATGAGACAAAAAAACCTTTTCCTTGTGTTATCTATAGATGGAGTGAATCCTTCTGGTTTTCAATGAAACACTCATAGTACAACTCCGGTTTTGTTAGTAAATTAAAACCTTTCACTGTGGTTATGCATTAAATGAAAACACATCATGCTATCTATTCTTATATTAGGACCGAAACAATCAGGTAGTGATATTGATGTTTATTGGGATCCATTGATTGAGGATTTGAAATTAATATGGGATTCAAGTGTTATGTTGTATGATGCTAATAGAAATAAGGATTTCACATTGAGAACCATGTTTTATGGGATGATAAATGACATTTCTACTTATGGAATTTTTTTAGGAAATAGCATTAAAGTAATTCATTGGAATCCCATCTACGAATAAGGTACACAATAAATTATGTTGAAAAATTCATAAAAACCCATGTTTCTAGGACTTCACAGATTTCTACCCTAATGACATAAGTACCGATCATGGATGAAATTATTCGATGAAAGTTCAGAAGAATGTACATCACTGTCCCCACTAACAGGTGATCAACTATTTGAGAAAGTAAAAGATATAGACAATGCTTTAGTAAAAGATTTTTGAAAACCCTCACGAAAACCAGTTGGAAAGGGAGATCGGATTTTTTTGAATTACCATACTAGAAGTTTCTGTATGTCAGACACTTTCTTTATGTTATGGATGTTGAAAAAAATGTATATGATAGTGTCATCAGAACGTTCCAAAATGCACCCAAAAATAAAGGATGGTATTAAGTCTAGGTTGGATATGGTTGAAATGGAAATATGAGAATAATTAGCACTAGTGAAGGGTGAAAATGAACTTTTCTTCCTACAGCTGCTTACGCTCTTTCCTGGAAGGAGAGATATCATTTTTGCAACTTTTTTAATGATGTAATGGTTCCATAGTGGTATTCAAGGAATATCAAAGACATCATGTCAATGAACATTTTAAAGTTAAATGGTCTGAAATCACATGAATTCCACATTTTGATGCATGATATAATTCCAATAGATTTACATTTCATTTTGACCAAGAATTTCCATTATACATTAATGATGCTCTATTTTTTATTCAAATCTATATGCAGTAATGTTATCGACGTGAAGAAATTTATGAGTATAGAAAGAGACATTTCCATCATATTTTGTGAATTGGAAATGTTATTTCCACCAACATTTTTTGATATAATTGTTCATTTGATGGTTTACTTGGTGTGAGAAATTCGACTATGTGGTATTATACACTACAGATGGATGTACATCATAGAATGGTATATGATTCGTTTGAAAGGGTATGTCAAAATTTAAAATCAACCAGAGGTTTGTATTGTAGAGTCATATATTTTTGAGGCAGCTATTAAATTCTGTACCGAATACCTGTTCGGTGCGAACATATTTGGTCTACTGAAATCGCATCACACTAGGTGTCTTATGGGTGAATTAATTAATGGAAGAGAGATTGCCACAATAAATAATATAGATCAAGAGTAGGCCCACCTTTATGTTTTACATAATATTTTAGAGGTTTTACCATATGTAAAAACCCACAAAGAATTTTTTTGGCATTTGAATTCATCAAGGGTATAAAAAGGGATATCAAATACATATAATTGACAGTTTATAGGATGGTTATGAGACCATATATTTAAGGAGTCAGATGAAAATCTGTAATCAATTTTACAACGACTTCGATGGCTAGCTGGAGGACCAATTGTGTATGTATTATCTTAAAATTCATATTCAATTAATGGTTATACATTCTATAATAATGAACATGATGAAGAAAATACCATACAGAATAGTGGAGTTCCACTTATGGTTGAAGAGATAAGTGTTTTGGGTGCTATGTATAGAAATCCAATTTATGCGAATATGTCATACTTTGGAATCATGAAACAAATATTGGAGTTGGATTATATGAACATACAAGTATTGATTTTTCAATGAAAATGGGTTAAAAACAGGACTGTTGTTAAAATAGATGAGTTGGGATTTGAGAATTTTTATTTTAATAAGGATGGGTACAAAGATGAACGATTTATAATGGAATCAATTGTAGAACAAGTATTTTATGATATAGATCCTATAAACTGAAAGTGGTAAATTGTTCTATTATCAACCAAAACCATTGAATTGTTATATGAAATTTAAATGGAGGATGAACCTTTCATTGGAATTTCGTAATCATTTCACAGTGGTCCCAATGTAGATGGTGTTTTTTATGTTAGTGGAGACCACGATGAAGGGATTTGGATAGTCAATAGAGGGGTCAAATCCCTTTATAATTAAAAAAAGTGTTCAATAATCAGGTTATATATTTTTTGTAATGTACATCATGTTAACTTATGTCATTAATTGTTTGCTACTACTTTTATGTAATCTTAATTAAATGATAAACCACTTTTACAGATAATAACTTTTTCATGTGATTATGCTCCCAATACTGAGGCACAAAGGGTCTCTCAACCTACTATTTCTTGTACTATAGAGGAACAACCGGTCTCTCAACCTGCTGCTACTCCCAGTGTAAACGTACAACCACCATCTACACATACTGATGCTATCGCTTTGGAGGAACGTATTGATGATGTTGGAACTAATGAAATGGTAAGTAACGAAACACTAGTGGTGCAGTAAAAGCAGGAGTGTCTTAGTTTGATGGTGTTGGCAAAAATACTTAAGGATAAAGGGAAAAGTATCAAATTCAAGGTTGGATGGAATAAGTGGGGCCAACATTTTATCCCCAACAAGGCCATTTTCAGTAGTTACTTTAGAATAAACACTCAACATTAAGTGTCGATTGATATGAAGTAATTGAACCATGTCGGAACCAGTCTTAAGACACTAATATGGGGAGATATTATGATAACATTATGATATAATTTCATTAATTTACTAAAATAATAATATAATGAAACATTTAATTACTCTTCTTCTTCCTTATAGAGTGCATTTATAGTGGATTACTTGCACGAGTACTTTTATTAAGGGATGCTAGAAGGATTCAAATTGGATTTTGAAAAACTTTAACAGGATTTTATCTTAATTTTGATGAAGGTAAAATAATACTTCACCCAAATTTTATTTATGAACACCTAATAACCCAAGGAGTGTGGGATGCGTTTAGTAGTCACCATATAGAGCATTTTTTTCAGGTATATTTTCTTTGGTAAAATGCTATTTGATGATACGTGTATTAATCACTTTGATTGATTGTTTTTTTGTGACATCAACTTAGTTCTAAAAATAAGGAAAAAGTAAAAAAACCAACGTACCCATACTGTAAAGAAAAAATGGCATACGCTTCCCTTGAAAAAAAATTAGTATGTATTCTAAATCTACCATAATAAATTTATGTGACATAAAATAATACCATAACTATGAACAACTATTTATATGAAGATTGATGAATCCAAATCCCAAGTCACTTCCATCCCATGCCATGTACTATAGAAAGAGGCATGTGTAAATAAGGATGAGGTACAAACAGATGAAAACACACAAAATTTTTGGGAAACATGTGTAAGTATGACATAATAAATATTTGTTTTTAAATAAATTGATATTACATAACAATTATTACTTATTTTCCTATATTTTCTATTTGAAATAGTCACTAAAATCAGTAACATCCAAACCAGAAGGAGACATACATTCAGTGGCCTTGAAGCAGACAGAAAATTATGGCTGCATTAATGGTGTGAGTTTTGGGGTGACACTACAAACATTTATTGAGAAAAAAACAAGAGGGGGATCAATGTAATGAAATAAAAATGATGAGATAAATAGTAGATATCTTTGAAGAACATATGAAATTGTTGAGAGAGTTTGTGGAAAATTTGATGGTGGAGGAGCAAAGAGAAGAAAGAAATAAAGAACAACCAGCGTGTGAGGATCACAACCCACCCCCACTTGATTTTAGGTGAGACATTCCCATCAAAGGCCTTTCTTAGTTAAGGTAATCAATGTTCTAATAATTGTTTCAATGAATTTTGAATTTTATAGACACTGATACCATTCCTGTTCTAATATTTTATAGAGTGAAAATTATTTTGATTTAAATCTATCAGTACCCACCCATCGCCTTGAAGTGAGGGCTATAGTGTTCAATATCAAGAATACCATTATACACAATTGACCACTTCCAATAGGTCATGTCAATGTGTTGATTAATTTATCCTATGAAACGAGTGCTAAGCTACCTATTCCAATTGATGATGAAGTTATTTATAATGTCAAACAATCTCTTGGAACATTCATCGCATGGATGTCAATACTTCTAAAAAACATGTTGACAAAGAGGTATTCATTTCCAATTTATTATTCAGGATAAAAATTTAACATTTAATGAAAAACGTTTTGAACTAATGAATGTTATTACATAGGAACAAGGGAAGTGGGGTGAAAATAAAGAATGACTCAAAACCATATCAAGGATCAACGAACTGATCAAAACAATATATCGAAATCACCTTAAACCCGCACATTTATTATCTGCATTTATTATCATTACATGCTCATGTGGATACGAAGTTGAAAGATGGTAGTACTCACACAATTTTTTTTGATGAAAATATGTACGGAGGGGAAGATCCATATTTCATTAGTGTTGAAAATGTAAGTGAAATCTTTATGTATTATTTACTAAGAGGCTCAATTGTAAATGTATACATGAGGTGTGTTTTCATGATTTGATTTTCCAAAAGATGAAATAATATGATTATTATGTCTAAATAAATTCCATATATTTCGCATTAATATGTAGGAAAAAATTGAAGGTATTTTCCCATGATTTTTTTTGGATTCATTAGCCCTCATGTTACCACTACAGAACAAAAAAATAGTATCCGAGAAAGAGGGTGAAATAGTGTCAGACCTACTCAAATCTTTTAACAGAAAAAATACAGAAGACAGAGTCTTCTTAATACCAATGATGTAGGGGAAAAACTCTAAAATTTAATCATATCAATTATATTTTAATTTCATTCATTTCTTATTACATTTTTTGTTTTTAGGCAGCATTGAATGCTCATTGCACTAAATTTGGATACTCTAAAGATTTATTTATTGGATTCAATGCATGGATATCCATCAAACCAACCACACATAACAATGTTTATAAATTTATAATACACTAAATACAACATTTTATAACTAAACATCGAGTTATATAATTTAAATTATAATTTAATGAGGATTATGTAATGATAGGACGGTGTGTGAATATCATCTACATCATGGAATTAGGCGAGCAGAAAAGTAAATGGAACATCACAAGTACTAAGAATTGATATATATCTGTGTATATATAATAATATTTCACTATCCCAACACATATAATAGATAATTACTTATTTTTCTCAAAATCTCTGCATTGTCAGAAAAAAATAAATGAAAATGATTGTGGTTATTAGGTTTGTAAATTTATGAAAGAGATCATATTTCATGAACAAAAGAGAATATCTGAAGAGGCATTTTCGAAGATAATTACTATTTCATGTAAAATATTTATTAATCCTTTGTGTGCTTATATTTTTTTAGTACAACCATGATTGTCGAAAAAGCACCTATTCACAAGACGATATAGATTTTATTAGAAATGAATGGGCAGAATACCTGATGGAAGAATGTACAAAAATTGCATGAATATGTGACAGGTATAACTTGAACTGTCTATTTTTATTTAAAATTTCCATTTTTTAGTAAAAAGAACAATTAGAATACTTAAAACTGAGAAAAAATATTATGATTAACTTGAAACATTATTATAATGATCCATAAGTCATTTGCAACATGTTTGAATCAACCACACCTAAATCCGACACATGGTGTCACTGCTATGAATTTAAGTGTGTATTTTTATTTTAGATTAACAATAAATTTAACAAAAAAAAGAAATGACATACTGAAAACTGAGAAAATGCATTCAAATTATTTTGATACTTTCAAAAAAATGACCCATCAATAATTTTTGTTGTGTAGTAATCAACCACACGTCAATCTGACTAATGGTGTGACTGATATGAGTAAAAGTGTGTGTTATTTGTTTAAAAATGACATTTTAGCTCAAAATGTGTTACTCACTGAAAACCAAGAAAAATCACTCTGATTGTCTTCATAATTTAGGATAATGATTCATAAGTTCTTTATGACGTGTATGAAGCAATATCATGTCAAAATGACAAATGATGCGACTGTTTTGAATCAAAATGTGTGTTTCCAGTTTGAAGTGATATTTTAGTAAAAAAACAAAATTGACATACTAAAAAATGAGAAAATGCATTCCGATTATTTTGATGCTTTAGTAAAATGATCTATGTGTCAATTTTGAAGTTTAGGAATCAACCACACCTCAATACGACACACATTGTGATCGGTATGACTCAAAGTGTCTCTTTTGATTTAAAATTGACATTAATTTTAATAAAAAAACACAACTGGCATACTGGAAACTGAGAAAACACAATTTTTTTTGATAATTTAGGAAAATGATCCATGAGTTATTTGTGATGTGTAGCAATCAATACCACCTCAATAAAACACATGATGTGACCGGTATAAGTCCAAAAGTTTCTTTTTATATAAAATTTAAACTAATTTATGTAAAAAAGAGCAACTAAAATACTAAAAACTAAGAAAAATCTTTAAAATTGTTTTGATACATTAGGATAGAGATACATGAGTCATTTTTTATGTGTAGTAACCAACCTTACCTAAATTTTAAGCATGGTGTGACAAGTATGACTAAAAGTTCATGTTATCAGTTTAGAATTTACATTATAGCTCAAAATGTGTCACCCACTAAAAACCAAGAAAAAACATTCCAATTATCTACATCATTTAGGACAATTATTCTTAAATAATTTCATAAATTTATGAAGTAGTCTGACATCAAAGAGATGCACGATGTGACCGGTATGACTGAAAAATCATGTTCCCGGTTTGAAATGATATTTTAGTAAAAAATCAAAACTAACATACTAAAACTGAGAAAACAAATTTGGATTGTTTTTATACCTTAGAAAGACGATCCATGAGTCATTTGTGAAATTTAAAAATCAACCACACCTCAATACGACAAATGATGTGACTAGTATAAATCCAAATGTGTTTTTATTTAAAATTGACATAAATTTAAGAAAAAAAGAACAAGTGACATACTGATAACCATGAAAATACATTCAGATTATTTTTATACATTATTAAAATGATCCATGAGTCATTTGTGATGTTTACGAATCAACCTCACCTTAATCCAATTCATGGTGTGACTAGTATGAAGTAAAGTGTATGTTATCAGTTTAAAATTATCATTTTTAGCTTGAAATGTTTCACTAATTTAAAACCAAGAAAACTCCCTCCAATTGTATTCATAAATTAGGATAGTGATTCGTAAATCCTTCGTGTTTTTTATTATGTAGTCTCTCCTTACACCGATGCGTGATGTGACTGGTATGACTGAAAATGGGTGTTTCTAGTTTGAAATTATATTTTAGTGAAAAAACACAACTGTCATACTAAAAACCAAGAAAACCTATTCGGATTATTTTGATACTTTTGAACAATGTTCCATGTGTCATTTTTGATGTGTAGGAATCAACAACACATCAATCATATAAACGATGTGACTGGTATAAATCCAAAGATGTCATTTGAATTTGATATTAATTTTAGTAAAAAATAAGGGACATACTCAAAACTAAGCAAACACATTCATATTTTTTTTGATATTTTATTAAAATGACCTATAACTCATTTCTCATGTGATGGAATCAACCCCACCTCAATATGATTCACAATGTGACCAGTATAACTTCGAATGTGTCATTTTTATAAAAAAATGACATATTATTAATGTGTTATTTTATATTAATGTTTAATTTGTTTCTTTATAGTATTGCTAACATAATATTTTTTTATATACGTGGAACCTTTTTCTTGACATGGTATGATTTTTTCAGAAACTAAAACCACGGGAGGACATTTTTGGGAGGGGATCAGGAATGTCAAAGAAGGAAACAATAATGTTTTTAACTATTTGTTATATAATTGTAAATTTAATTATATAAATCATTGTTTGAAATGTATATAGCATTGTTTTCTAAACCCGTGTGTGTATTTCTTTGTTCCTGTGTGAGCTGCTTTGTTCTTTTGTGTGATGTAAAGTTGGTGTGTGATGTACAGTTGGTGTGTGTGTTTGTTGTGCAGGTGTTGGTGGGTGTACTGTTATATAAATAGCACATCACATGCGGCTAAGAATTTATCTGTGCTATTTATAGAGCTAATAAAGGACCCCTTTATTAGTACTATTTATAGCATTGATAAAGTCCCAATTTATCAGTGCTATTTCGAGCACTCATAAAGGCCCACTTTATGAGTGATAAAAATAAAACTAATAAAATGGTCTTATATCCATGCTGAAATTTCCCTGATAAAGGGGGCCTTCATCTTTGATTTTTAGCACGAATAAAGGACAACCTTTATCAGAACTTTTTTATCATTATTAAACGGTACCCATAATCTTCACTTAGATTAACAGCACCTTTCTGACACTATTAAAAAGGTTTTCTATGGGTTCTAGAATCACTATCGGTAGTAGTGATCAAATCCACCATTACTTTACATGGAATACTTGAGTGAGATAACCCATATCCTATGAACCAAACTACATATGAATTTGAACCATGATGAATTTTATAGAAACCAGTAATCCACCACTATTTCATGTTTTCTCTTTTAGTCATTGAACCCCCAAATCCAATGTTGTGCACACCAATATTTAGCAAGGATGTGAGCATGTCTCGACTTGAATGAGAAGTCTGCACCACATGATATTGATTCTGTTGTAACCCCTTACCAATCTCAAAGTGAAAAATCCATCATTAAGCCAAGCTGAGTCAGTGGACGAATATGACCAGAAGCTGAGGTCCTCTATTAAATATTTACTTCAATTCACTATCGTTGTGGTAGAAGTGAAGCTCATGGGATAAGCCACCTGAATTTTTTAATACAATATTAATAATAAGAATAATATATATATATATATATAAATGATAATTTAATATATATATATATATATATATATATATTCTTTATGTCGGCTAGTGATGTCCGAACCATTATAATGGATCTGGGCATGCGGGTTAGGCACTGAAAGGTCCCAGAAAATTGTTCCAGCCTCACTGATGGACTAAAATTCCAAAGGGTAATTTATTTTAATAAAAATATCAAAAAATTATTAACATATAATATTCAATATCTGAATTAGGAAAAATAAAATGTGAAAGAGATCATAGAATGACTAAAATTCAATTCTGGTGATCATGACCATTGGTCCTTCCACATGGAGAGTATCCGAGATTTGGATTGTGGTTGCTACATGGAATCGAGTTTTTAGTGGTTGTGTATCTATTTAGTGGAAGGTTTCTTTTAATTTTTAACTATTGAGGATGATGTGTAGTAAAAACCATGCTACATGTATTTTGGGGAATGGTTACTAAGTAGTGATGGGGAGTGTGATATTTAGATGCGCAAGAATTTTCTGTTAAAAAGTAGAAGATACAGAGTGAAAGAGGGGTGATCATATATGATTAATATCCCTCATACATCATCAAAATAGAGTATATAAAGGGGATATATAAAATGTATTTTGATGTAGAATCTTATCTATAGTTGTAACTTGAGGATATACTTGATCTCACAAGAGATGTTTTCGTTTTCCTTTCTTCTTGCTCTTAAGATTCCTATTTTTATTAGTATGAGTAACTAAATAACCTAGGGAATTAATACTATAATGAAGTAATTTAAAATTATACATTATTATTTTGTTAAAACATTTCTTTAGGGAATTATTATATTTGGTGTTTGTCATCATTAATTTTAACATCATTACACAATACTCAAGAACTGATGAGTGACAATAGTGAATAATTTCCCCCTTGATCATAAACCTAAGTATTGAAAATCAAAAAATAAAGGATAATTTCCTCTAAATAATGAATATATTAATTCTAAATCTAAGATCAAATTATCTAAAAAATAAAGTTCATTAAAGTGTTGTAGTTCATAGAAGTGACAACTCAATGAATCACAACTTTTTTGTCAATGCACTGAATAATTGTAATGAATTGAGTACGATTATAAAATATCACTTTTATCTATTAAAAAAATTATGAGGAACCTAAATTAATCAATTAGATTTTATCTCTTTCTCTATATAATCTTTCATGACTTCACACACCACATTCACTATTTTCCCCAGAATCTCACATCACATCATCATCAACATTGTTTATTTCAATTTTCTTTTGTTTTTATCATTGATTTTGTTACTCACACACAAACAGCCTTCCATATGTAATCAACAATCATACTCTTCTCCATAATTGTTATATGTAGTTTTATAGTTTATAAATATTAAATTTTCATGAAATTCAATAATGTTATTTTCATATTTTGGTTCAATTATGAGGGAGGGAATGAGTGTCCAATTTAATGAAAAAAACATTCAAAAAATTTGAATATAAAACAAATTTAAAAAAATAAATGAACAAAAAATATATAAATAAAACCATATATATAAAATAAAATTGTTCAAAAAAAGTTCTAAAATATTTTCTGTGTGTTGTTCCATTTAACTATACATAAACATGAAAGGTCATATAAGATAATGATAACACACCATTTAAAGAAATCAATATGCACTTAACTAACTTAATGAGAACCAAAATCAAAAAAGAAAATTTGGAAAATTAAGGACCTAAAAATCTCAATAAGAATATGAAATTATATCATACCTTGGTCTCTACCCATGAGAGACCTATACTTATTTATATTCAACTACCAACAGTATCAAGTAATGCCTCTTTCATCTAGATGCCTCTATGCTCTAGGAACTATGTCATCATGTTGTCTCATATATCTATGTTTCCTTATTTCAATGGTTGACCTATAGAGTTTTCAATTGATTGTTTGGGTGATTTTCATGGTTTTGTATAAAAATTTCCACTATCAAGTTTGAGTAAATAGATGTTGAGATAAAGATTGTTTCCATTCTATTTTTAGGGGAGGTCCAGGACTGGGTTCCAAAACCTTGATGATGAAATTTTAAAAAAGTGGGACGATCTTTTCAATGTGTTTTTCTCCAAAATATACCATAGGAAAACAACCATCAAGGTTAGACACAAGATTTATGGTTTTTTCTATGATGAGGGAGAGTTGTTTCTTAAGGTTTGGGATAAGTTTAAAAGTATTAGTAGGCAGATTCAAAATCATTATTTAGTACCCCACCTGGTCATGGATAATTTTTAAAATGCTATCACCCTGCACAACTAGAACTTGGTGGACCAGTATTATAGTGGTGAATTATATGATTTGAATATTGATGATTTTAAGAAATTGTTTGGTAAATTTTCCAAAATTTAAAACCCAAGTGAACTATGAAAAAAACATTCATAGTCCTAAAGATAATACTCAAGATACCATTGTTAATGAACAAACACTTAGGGAGCTGTTTCCTCATTACGGAATGTTTGGTCACAATCAATATTGATGTCCCGTCATTGACCTCCCTATTCAGTCTAAGGATAATACATAGTTTTCCTATTAAATGACTAGAAATTAGGGTTAGAATGATTTATACTCTAACATGTATAATTTTAGATTAAAAATCACTCCAACATGTCTTGGAAATTATAAGGTGTAATTAAATTGTAAACAACCCTTAGTTACCAAGAAAATCCCAAAAATGATCTCTAAAATCAATATGGGTATGAATCTTTAAATTTTCAACGGTAAATTAAAGGTATCTTGCAAAAGGTCTTGGCTGAAATTGGTTCATTAAAAAAGGATATGAATACTATTATTTATTGTTTAGAATGTAAAATGTGTCAGATGGATTGATATTTAGGAGTAAGAGATAAAGGAAAACTACCCAACACAACTATGTCAATCCCAATATAAACTTTTATGGTAGTAATAACGAATAAAGGACAAAAATTCAATAACTAGTCAGGAAATAGTATAGGTATGAAGAAATAAATGTTCAAGATGAAACTAGAAATAAAAATTTGGTAAATCCCAAATCTAGAAATATATATAGTTCTTAAAAATATGAGAAAAATGATAATCCTCACTTGATAAAACCACAAAATAATGGAAAATCAAATGTTATTTAGTAATAGAGGTAATTTATAATCTCATTTTTGAGGATGAGTAGAATAATCCACCAGTTTTGAAGAATTATCTCATGTCATCCCTTTTCTAAAAATAATATAAAATAACAATGAACATGATTACTGGAAATTCCTTAAAATGTATAGGAGATTTATTGTTAACAATCCATTTGTGGAATATTTGAACAAAATTTCATCTTATTTGATGTTTCTTAAAATTTTCTGAAAAAAGGGGATTTGGGTGAGTGATCAATAGTAAATTTGAATGAGGAGTGTAGTAACATAGTTCTGAAGAACATTCCTCCCAAACTGAATCAATATGACAATTTTTTCATTTATAGTAGAATGGGTGGGAGGGGGGAGATTAGTTTCTTGTGTGATTTAAGAGATAGCAATAATCTTATGTCGTACTGCCTGTTAATTTTTTTTAAAATTATGCAGTTGAAACCAACTTTAGTGTCTCTGAATCTAGATGATAACTCACTTGCCTACCCTTATTGGAGGATAAATGACATATTGGTTTCTGTAGGGAAACTACCATTTCCCACTGAACTCCTTATTCTACACATAGAGTGTGATAGAAAAATTCTACTAATTTTATGTAGTATACGCTTAGCCATATTTGGGAATGTTATTTATGTCTCATAAAGAAATATTACCCTTCATGTTGGTGAGGATGAAGATGAATTTCACGTTTACAAATAGCCTCTACATGAGGTGATATTTTTGTTGATTGATGTTGTGAATGAGGGGTTTAGATATGAGGTTATAAATGGAAATCATTATCCCTTTTATTACATAATCACTGAATCAACTAATGAACATTTTGAAAGAAATTTTGTTCAACCTGAGTCTATATTTGAGCTAGAAAGACTGGAGAAAATTTAGAACCAAGTCAGGAAATAAATTTCCCAATGACATGAATTGGTCTTTTCTAAACAATGTTATCTTGTTGATAGTTTTTATCATTATGTTCAAATATTATATCCCTCCCATAAACCCAACCCTAAATTTACATCTTGTTCTTAAAAAAACTGATGAATGAATGTCTAGTTATTGGGATTATTCTGCTATAATGTAATCTTATGAGGCTGATTATAAGTCCATATTCAGTTTTTCTCATCATGGAGTTAATGTTATATTTTAACCATCTGTTAATTGTTATTTAGAGGAGTTTCTTATAATTTTATCACATGTAGACAATAGATTTTTTCCTGCTTCTTTGAATCACTTGGATGATGAGATTTTTGTCAATGAATTTTAGAATTTATGAGAAGCATTGAAAATTCCTCCCCTACCTCACCTATGGAATTTACCTCCATGAGTTATTCTGTTGTTCAAAGTGAGGCACTTATTTTCACTATTTCTTCTTTTTTGAACCTGTTAACGTCACTAGTTTGAGGGAGATTGTTGGTGAGAAACTGAAAAGAAAGTATGATCATTATGAAATATTTTCTAAGATATTTTCTAATTTTATTGACTCATTAAAGGGTAATATATATTTTTAATATTTTGATAGAAGGAGGTTTAGTCCTAGATTTTTGGAGATTTTAAGTGGAATTCTTCTGGATACTGAGTTTCATGAAATCTTGTGTGAACATGATCAATTTTTCAAATAAAATATAGAGGCTTCAATTAATAACAACTATTAACCATTGAATGATCATAACTAAAATATCTAGGGTATTTTTCCTAGTTGGGGACTATTAAACTTGAACTACATGGGATTAAAACCCATGATTTTATCATTTTTCTCTTTTAGTTTTGTTTAAATAAATTCTCCCTAATCTAAAACTTAACTCACTATGTTGATTAACTAATGTTCATGGAGTTTTATTGGAATATTTTTACTAATGATGTGTTCATTCATGTTTGAATGTTTTTTGATCTACTAATCATGAGGTGAATATGGTGTGTGGAATGTCATGTTACCATGAAAAGTGGTTATGTGGTGGTAAAAGTGATCATAGGAAGTGGTCACAGTCTCTTTCGAGAGAATATTACTAGTTGGAGAAACTTATTAAACTTCAAAAAATAAAGGACCTTCGAGTGGATAAAACCATATAAAACCTCCCTAAAATTCAACACTTGTTATTTTTAAAATTTTAAAAACTAATTATGATCTCTTATTTTTGTATGAACTTGAGATTTTGACCAGTGATTGATTCAATTACATAAACAGAGGTTACTTATTTGTTATTAAATATTGAAAATAGATTCTAAATATCTATGGAGTACCTATTATAATAGATTTATTATTCTGTTAATAGTATTTCTGTTGGATTCATTAAAGTCATTACTAAAAATCTATTGATAAAATTATGACTTACATATTTTAATGTCTTTAAACCTTATTGGTCACTCTATTTTTTGATTCAAACACATGATTCAATTTTTGATCCCTTGAAAATCATTCTTAGACTCTCATATTGCCTGAAAATTTTTGTAAATCATTATCTACTCATGAATACTTGGTAGGGGTAAGTATGGATCATTTATTCATGTTTTTTGTTCCATTATTGTTGTGTGGAAAAACAATTTTTGGACATCCCTACCAACCCTTAAAAAACCACTTTTATGTTTATAATCCAATTTATTTAATCCAAAATGTTTAATTGTGTCTCCCACATTGAGATTAAAAAATGGGGACATTGTTGAGTTTTAAGTGTGGGGAAGGGGTCTTAATTGAGCTGATATTAAATTCACTATCAATACATCAAAACCCTTATATTTTTTCCAAATTCCTCCCTTCCATGCATCGTTTTATTATTTCTATAAAAAAATTGTTTTTAGTGCATTATTTTGTCAAAAAAAGTCACACCATTTCATCCTACTGAGGTGATAATTTCATTCCAAATTAATGATTTTCACTCATTCTAAAATTTCAATAAATATGTGATTGTTGAGTGATGTCTCACTATTTTTTATGTAAATTCAGTTTAGGAACCAGTAATGGGAGTGTAATGAGATATATTTTTGAGTAATTGAAATTATAACTAGAGAAAACCTTAAATTTGAACATTAACCTACTTGACTCCCCCTTTTGAACAAACACCTCAGGAATCGAACTCAAAATATAACAATATGAGGCCTTTGTAACTAGTGTGCCATTTTTAATTGGAATCCCATAGTGAATCTCTGAGACTTTAAGAACTGGGTGTGTGTGTGAGACCTCTATACATATCCAATAACTGCTTTTCCATAGTGTTATGCATATACATTTCAAGGAATTTTTTTTAAAAAACACCATAAATTTACTACTAGTAAAAAAAAGAGTTCATTATTGTGAGTGGAATATTCAACCAAGATGAAGAAATAGAAATTTAATTATAAAACAATATTTAGAGAAGAATCAATGTATTGAAAATGACGCTTTGATTGTTGGAACCTAGTGGAGAGTGATAATTTTAAGAGTCTCTTGTAATCATTTTAAATAAACTTCTATTTAATTTGTTTCACTCCCAGTACATGAACTCATATTAGAATGGAAATATGTTAGTTGGTGGAACTCAAGTAAGAGGCAAGATTATTATATGAAATGGTAAAAAAAATTTACTTCCATTGATTTTTTTTGTAATTAGTAATTAGGTAGGAAAATCATTTATTTTTTACATTATTTGAGAATAAAAAATTCATTTAATTTCCAAGAAGTGAAATTGATCATGTTTGGGGGAATTTGATGTTACTTTTATTTCATTATAGTTTTCCTCATAATATTTTGCAATTAATTGTGTTTATAATGTCAAAAAAATGTTTTACATGAATGAGGTACACCATTGTTAATAATGTGTTAAATAATTAAAAATAATAATTTTAAGATCCCCCAAATTAAATTTTTGTTTCATTTTACAGGAAATCCCGCTTTTTTAAAAAGCATAAAACCTTACAAAATCGAAGCACCGCTACAACATGAAAAAACCATAAAAACAATCCAGAAAAAAATCTCACCTCCCTGGATAGGTTTCCCAGCCAAATCATCCCAGTACTTCCATCTTAAATCTCTAATATCAGTAATTGGTTGTGAGGCAACGAAACCCTCAAACTTTATTTTAAAAATATCAGCCAGCTCCAGAAATGAATCCATGTCAAACGAGGGGCCAAAATATAGGAATAAGACATCAATTTACAAGGTGTACCACACCATTTGATCTAATATGAGATTCTCTAGATAAATCCCTCTAGCAAGCTTATCCCACTCCTCTGTTGTCAATCCATCATCCCCAAGTCATTCCCTACTGATCCCTTCTTTTGTAGCCTTCCCTAACATACTAAATGCTACTATCATCTTTCCATTAAGAACTGAGGATCTCACAGAGTCTCCCTTTGGACCACCCTGCTATGCCCCTACCTTAGAGAATGGAGTATAATGGAGAGGTCCCCCCCCCCCATAACATTGTCCCATTTCTCCCTTGTAAACACCCCTCTTTCCCACTTCTCTAGTTAGTACCGGTTTGGGGAGGTAGGAGTAGTGTTTTCTTTTCTTAGTCTTCCTCTTTGTCGGGGATAAAAATTCCCAAGAATCCGAAGTTTATTTTTACCTTTTCTCCATCCTGAGTAGTTAAAACCATCAAAATGAACATCCTCTCTCCAACCACAAGGATAATTTTATCCTTCATCAACCTCTATTTAATTTGTGTGAATAGATTTGAGAGGAAAATGGTTGTCCACCACATTACCTATTACAACACCTCTAACTTGCTTCTTCTTCTTTCTGGGTCCCACTGATTTCCAACCATTGTCCACTTGGAGTTAGGGACGAGCTCTCATAAGGGCCCAAATTAGTTGGAAAATTGGTCCAATGTGAGTTCCCTGACTCCCGGTTGTATAATAGGGAATACATTTTCTATGACCTCATTTCGCTGCTTGGTGAGGGGGCTTAACAACAATGCCTAGGATGTCACTTTTCTCATACTGACCCTTAACTGTTAGCACCCCATCCAAATCTGTAGGCTTCCCTTAACAATTCTGGTTCATATAATACTCATGTTTTCTACTCACATCTGAGAATAGACCAGCAAAAATTATTGACACTCATGGCTCCCCTTTCTCTTGCCCATAAGAATACGTGTCTGTGACTATAGCCTTGAAGTGTGTTCCATCCACATTGAAGGGCTCCCTAACTTCCAACTAAGGGATCAGTGTCTCAAGGATCACCGCAAAACTCTCTTGGAGATCACTACCCATCCACTGTGGGTTGGGAACTACCCAAGACCCAAAATGGATCTCATGCTACAAATCAACTATAAGAGGATGAATGTTCTGTTGGGAAGAATCTCCATACACAACAGTCCAACCCTCCTCTGCTTCCTCCATCTGGGACGCTACGAGGTGCTTTCTGAAGACCGCCCTATGGAAAAAAATTGAAGATTTTCCCTGCCGGCAATTGTTTACACATAAAGGAGGACATGCTTTGTAAACTACCTATTGTTTGAAAAGATATTCCCCTACAATCTTGATCAAGATAAAATCCAGGATAGGATTGGATAAGTCAACTTCCATAGACATGCAGACATATAAAGGGTACTGTAGCAACATTGAATGTAGATCCGAGCATTAGAATCGACCTCATGTGTTCCCAACCAGTCAAAAAATAGTAGGATTGAAAAATAGAAGGGGTAAACCGGGGAGGCACACCTACCAGATTTTTTTCCTGGACGGCACCGCCGCCCCTGATTTGTCAAAGGGAGCTAGAGGGGTAGATGGTGGGTGGCCAACTCCACCCAATCCACTATCAGGAGTTTGCAGTTGGAATGGTAGAGGTAGCTTATTTTAAGTTCTCTCTCCCATCAATGTTTTTATTCCATCACCATCTCATCTAGTTATCCAATTCCCAATTTTTTTTGTTGTATTTGTGAGGTGGTTTCCCCATTATATTCAATAGGTTTTTTACAAGTGTTTTCTCCTCATAATATATGAGGGAGTGTGTACCCACTTTACCCATAGTGATACTTCTATTTTCTCATGGGGTTTTACCCCTTCTATTTGGGATGTTTTCCCATGTTACATCTGGTGTCCGTTTATTTTTCCCATTTTCACTTTATTTTTATCTCATAATTATTTCTTCACCAATGGGCTAATCATTTACGGTACCAACAAGTGGTATCAGAGGCAAGTTTCTGGCCCAGTGATATTCACGTTTTTGGGTATTAATAATTAATATAAATTTTAGTATGCCCTATCCTTGTGAATCTGGTTGAACATTCACATAAAAAAATATTGATATTATTAAATACACCATTGGGAAACAGAGAAGGTTTTAGACTGATAGCATGTCTAGATGGCAGTGAAATTTGAGATCAAAATATTCAACATGAATAATTTTTCATTGTGGAAAATAAAAATGCGGGCAGTACTGTGGAAGGATAATTGCCTACTAGATATTGGTGAACATCCGAAGGGTGTGACGGTGGAGAAATGAAATGATATGTTCAGGAATGCTATTTCCAATATCCATTTGGATTTGGCCTATGGGGTTTTATCTAGTATTGCGTAGAAAAAGATGGAAAAGGTAATATGGTATACTCTAAAGAAGTTATAATAATCTATGTCACAACACAACAAAATTATCTTGAAGAGAAAATTTACACTCTTCGGATGGCGAATTCATTATCGATGACCGACCACATCAACAAACTCAATACCCTATTTGCTCAGCTCACAACATTGGGCTATAAAATTGGGGATACTGAACGTCCCAAGATTGTACTCTAGATTTTCCAAAATTCAAGTTCTCAAATCACCATCAACCTCACCAAAAATATATTGATAGATATGTTTCTCTTTAATGATGTTGCAGCCGCAGTTCTTGAATAAGAAAGTCAACACAACAACAAGGAGGACAAATAGAAAAATTCGCAGAAAGCAGAGGCTCTGTCAATGGAGAGGGGAAGGATTATGGAGCGTGGTTCCAGTGGGAGCCAAAATCCTGGAGAGTATAAATAAAAGTCTATGAAGAAGAATTTCACATGTTTCTGTTGTGGAAAAAACGGCATGTCAAGAAGGATTGTTGGAACAAGAATAGTAGTTAAAAAACACTCAGGGGAATGTGCTAAGTACTTCTGGAAAGGGAGACATACTAGTCAGTGAAGTGAAAATGACTACTAGAAGCAAGAATCATCTCGACGATGCATGGATTATCGAATATATAGCAATATGGCACACGGCATCTTGACAGGAATGGTTTGACCAATATGAAACCATCCCGGAAGGAATTGTGTACATGGGGAATGATCACACTCTGAAGACCATTGGAGTCGGTACCATCAAACTAAAGATGCGTGATGGTATAATATAGACCATACAAGGACTATGTCATGTGAAGGGCCTAAAGAATAACATATTGTCCATGGGACAATATGATGACATCAAATTCAAGACTCACACATAGAATAGAGTGATGAGAATCTGAAGGGTTCACTTTTGGTAATGAAGGAGGAGAAGATCTCAAAGAACATGTATGTTCTTATTGGTGAAATTTAAAAGGAGGTGGAGATAGTTGTTACATCAACTACCTTGACAGTAGAATTGATGATGTTATGGCATCGAAAGCTTGGCCATATGTTAGAACGAAGCCTGAAAATTCTTGCTGATCAGATGTTGCTACCTGGGTTGACAAAGGTATCCTTAACATTTTGTGAGCATTGTGTTTTGAGAAAGCAACCCAACCTAATGTTCAGGATGTCAACAATGAGAAGTTTGGATATCATGGAGTTGATCCATTCCGATGTATGGAAAGCACCAATTATATCTCTGGGAGGAGAAAGGTACTTTGTATCATTCATTGATGATTATTCCAGGAGATGTTGGGTGTACCCAATCAAAATGAAGGAGGATGTTTTTGAAGTCTTCAAAACATTCAAACCATGGAAGGAAAATGAAAATGGAAATATGATCAAGTGTTTGAGGATAGACAATGGTGGAGAATATACTTGCAAGGAGTTTGATACTTTTTTTAACAAGAAGGAATCAAGAGATAGTTCATTGTGGAGGAAACTCCTTGGAAGAATGGAGTGGCAGAGCGGATGAATAGAACCCTGTTGGATAGATTAAGGGAGATGTTGAAGACTACATAAATTTCCAAAACATTTTGGGTAGAAGTAGTGAATACTGCCTGTTATGTGATAAACAAATCTCCTTCAATGGCGATTGATCTGAAGACATTGATGGAGATGTGGACAGGCAAACCCACTGACTATTCTCAGCTACATACTTATGGAAGTCATGTATATACATTGTTTAATGACCAAAAAAGATCGAAGTTGGATTCAAGATCCTGGAAATGTATCTTCTTGGGGTATGCTAATGGTGTGAAGGGGTATCATTTGTGGGACCCCACTGCCAACAAAGTTATCATCAGTACAGATGACATTTTTTCAGAAGACAAGGAGAAAATGACAACTAATCAAGACAATGATAAGGAGAATAAAGAAACTAAAATAGTCTAAGTAGAGGACAAATCCAAGGAAGTATTAGTTTCCTCTAAGACATTACCAGAGAATGATGATCAAGTAGTAGTTGAGTCAGGACAATGATGGTCATCTCAGGGGAAAAAAGAACCAGTATAGCACTCAGACTATGCCACTGAGAGAAATATTGTGTACTGCTTATTGATAGAGGATTGAGAGCCATCTTCATTTGTGGAGGTGACCCAGAGTGCAGATTTATCCTCAGGGATCATGGTGATGTAGAAGGAAACTGAATCCCTACACTGAAACAATACTTGGCATATTGTTCTATTACCTCATGAAAGGAAAGATATTAGTAACATATGGGTCTTTAAGATCAAGAAGGATGGAAAGGACTAGGTGGAAAGATATCGTATAATATTGGTGGTCAAAGGACTTTCTTAGAAGGAAGGTATTGATTTTAATGAAATATTTTCTCATGTTGTTAGACTGACAACTGTTTGGTTAGATCTAGCGGTGTGTGCAACCTATAGTTTATATCAGGAGCATATGGATGTAAAGAATTATTTTATTACATGGTGATCTTGATTAAGATATCTATATGCTCCAGCCAGAGAGTTTTGTAGATGAAGGTAAAGATAACTTGGTTTCCAGGTTGAACAAATATCTGTACGGTCACAAACATGTGCCGAAGTGTTGGTATAAGATATTTGATTCCTATATCATGAGCCTTGGATACAAAAAAATTCATTCAGAACCTTGTGCATATTTCAAGGGTTCGTATGGTAATGATTTCATCGTTCTTCTGTTGTCTGTGGATGACATGTTGGTTTCATGCCCGAACAATGATCAGATCTTGGAGACTAAGGGAAATTTGTCCAGGGAGTTTGATATGAATGACTTGGGTCCATCAAAAAAGATTCATGGGATGGAGTTTTACTGAGACAGAAATAATGGGAATATTTGTCTATCATAGAATATTTACTTACAGAGAGTCTTAAAATGCTTCAAATCAAAGACTATAATCCAATATCTACCCCTCTTCATTTTAATTTCATGTTATCCTAAATGACGAGTCCTATCAGTGAAGTAGAGAGGATGGAAATGTCTCAAGTACCATATGCATCAGTAGTGGGTAGTCTGATGTTCGCTTTGGTTTTTACTAGACCATACATTGCACATGAAATGGGAGAAGTTAGTGGATACATGGAGAATCCAAGAAGAAAGAATTGGAACACAGTGAAGAGAATCCTTAGCTACATCATAGAGACCTCAAATGCTGCATTATGTTATGAAAGATCAGATTTTACTATCAGAGAATATGTTAATACATATTTTGCTGGTGATTCTGACCAGAGGAAATCCACTAAATGTTATGTGTTTTCTCTTGTAGGATGATCTGTGAGATTGATTTCTATGATATAGTCAATTGTGGACTTATCCACGACAGAGGTAGAGTACATTGCAGCTACACAGGCTTGCAAAGTGGCAATTCTGATCCGAAAGCTGTTGGAGGTGCTCTGAAACAGATAAGAGAAGAATCCATTGTTTTGTGATAGTCACAAGTTCCTTTCACATTGAAAGGAATCCATGTTTTCATTCTAGGACAATTCTCATTGGGGAACAATATCACTTTGTCCAAGATGTGGTGGAGGAAGGAAGTGTGGACATGCAAATGATTCACACAAAAGAAAATCTGGCATATTTCTTGATGTAGGTGAATAACATTGATAAGTTTAGATGGTGTAGATCCTCAAGATTCCTTGCAGACACTTGAGAATCATGTTTGGTAGATAAAAAGGATCTGGAGATGTTATGGGTTCACAATCAAATCTCTAAGTGGGAGATGTGTCGGTAATTTTTTCCTGGACAACACCGCCCCCCTTGATTTTTCAAAGGGGGCTGGCGAGGTAGATGGTGGCTAGCCACCCCCACCCAATCCACAAGTGGGATTTTGCAGTAGTAAGGGGAGATATATCCTATATAAAGGGCTCTCTACCATTAGTTTTATCATTCCATCACCATCTCATCTGGTTCTCTAATTCTCTATTTATTTTTAGTATTTGTGAGGTGGTTTTACCATCATATTCAATAGAATTTTGATGAGTGTTTTCTCCTTCTAATAAGTGAGGGAGTGTGCACCCACTTTACCCATAGTGACCCTTCTATTTTCACATGGTTTTTTACACCTTCCATTTGGGGGTTTTCCCACGTTACATATCGTGTCCATTTATTTTTCGCATTTCCACTTTATTTTTATCACGTAATTATCGACGTAATGGTGGGCCAATCATGTACGGCCCCAAGAACACCCACACTGTAGCCGAAGGTAGATCTTGACCTATGTGATAATCAATCAACTAGAGAAACAAAAGGAATTGAAATAAAACGAAAAATCAGCTCTGACGTGACTATGCCCTTAGAAAATCGTCCTCCTCTTAAAACTGTAGCAAGAATATCTTTGAATCCAGAAGGACAATAAAAATGAATTTATTCAACCACCAAGATGACCTGAAGCCTTGATGCCACAATAGATTTCTGATGACTCCCTATTGAATCCTCAATGCCACCATAGATTGATAACAAATCCATTTCCGAAAAGCACCCTGATCCACCGTCATACGCCACCACGGTAAATGGAGAATCAAGCTTCTACAAGATCAAATCCACTCCCAATCAACAAGTATGACATGAAAGACACAACCCAAATCCTCTAAGACACATAAAAAATGAATCCAATATATGATGAATTGGGTGAAGTCCACTGATCCTCCATCATTTCACGTCTCCATTTTCGGCTGTTGAGCCCCCAAATCTGAAGTGATGTGCATTGAGTTTTAGAAGGGATACAATCATGTCGCAGATTCCACAATCCCATTCCATGATCTATGTGTGGATTCCATTATAAAATATGAGGTGATCTATTGTAGTAACATGAATCACTGTCGTGTTCCTGAATGGAATATTTACTTCGGGTCACCACTGCTATAGTAGAAGTCGATCATGTGGGATAAGCCACCTGATTTTTGAAACATAATAATAATAATAATATAATTTTAATAATAATAATTTAATAAATTTATAAATATATAAAAGAATATATATTTAATTAATTTCATCCAATGACATCCAAACCCTTATGATGGATTTGGGCATGCAGACTCGGCTCTATAAGGGCGTAGATAGTTGGTCCAGCCTCGCCCGGGGTCTAAAATTAGAAAGGAAAAATTAATTTCCAAAAAAAATTAAAGAATGCTTTAAGACTCATCTTTTCAGCCATTAGGTAAGAAAAACTCAATGGTGAAGGATATTGTGGCACAATCGATATTCAATTTCGGTGATGACGACCATTGATCATTCCACATAGAGAGAATTCATGTTTTGGATCATGGTTTCTGCATGGAAAAATCATTTGAGTAGTTTCTTATTCTATTAGTGGAGGGAGCTAGGATCTATTCACCATTGTGGATGATTTAAAGTCACAACCATACCACATGGAATTCTGGGAATGGTTACTAACTAGTGATAGTGAGCGTGCGATTATATGGCACACAAATTTTTTATTTAAAAGTAGAAGATACATAATTAAGGAGGGGTTGGTCATCTGTGATTGAAATTCATCGTCCATCATCACATTATAGTATATAAAGAGTAGGTATACAATGGGTAAATTAGTGAAACTGAATCCAATGTTGGACCTTGATGAAGGAGGTGATCTCTCCAGAGATGTTTCTATTTCTATTTCTTCTTGCTCTTAGGATTTCTATTTTCACACATTTGAGTAAATAAAAAACTTATAGATTTTATACTATGATGATCTAATATATATTTATCAATTATTATTTAGTTAAAACATTTTTTCATTGAAATTTTAAGTTTTATGTTCATTATTGTTCAATTATGAGCATCATTTCACACAGATCAAGAACTAATGGGCAAAGATAGTGAATAATTCCCCCCTTGATAAGAAACCAAAGTATTGAAAATCAGAAAAGGATGAAGAATTTATCCTCTATAATTAATCGATTAATTCTAATGCAATGACTGTGAGAACCAAATTAAATAATCTTCATAGAACTGTGTTAGTTCATTGAAGCATTAGATTAGTGAATCTACACTTTTTATCCAATAATTTAATAATTGTATTAACTTTAATAGGATTGTAGAACATAATTTTTATCAGTACAAAATAGTAAGAATACCCTAAATTCAACAATTGTCTTTTCTCTCTTTCTTTTTATCATCATTCTCCACTTCACACACCACACTCAACGTTTTCAACCAAATTTTGCATCACTACATTATCACCAATACTTTTATAGTTTTTTTTTAATTTGGATTCACTTGGTTACTCACACACAACTAGTATTATATATTTAATTAACACCCATAATCACCACTATACAAGGTTTAGATAGTTGTATGGTTTTAGAAATATAAAAGTTTCATGAACTTAAATGATGTTATTATTATGTAGTCCATGAAACCCCAAGTGTGCCTCCCCGTATTCCAGAGTATGTCAACCAGTAGTAAAGATCTATTTGGTAACATTGAGGAGACTATACCTTCAAATTTGAGTTCACAATATCAGTAAAATAACTAAACATAATCCATGAATAATAAATATTAGAGTACAGAAAATCAAATTACTCGAATCAATAATAAGTGAAATGATGTAAGTACAAAATCATATAGAATAATGTTATACAACTATTGAACACCCACAAAACTAATCACATATATAAAATAAACAAAAAAATAAATTATTTTATGCTCTGTAAGATTATAGATCCATACCTCGTACATCGATCTAGCCAATTCTGATTACTTTCACTCAATCATGCTACACTGGGCTTTTCCCAACCCGAACCTGTGACCAGTGAAGTCTGATTGGGTACCAGAGTCCCATGTCCCCACAAGCATGATGTGAGTGCAACACAATAGGGAACCACCCATGTGGTCTATTACATAACCTGTAAATATAGTGTATAGATGTGATATGATCAATTCAATAAATAAAAAAACTATATGATTTTTAAAAATAACCAATTTCTATCCTTGGATTATTCCAATAAACATGTGATCAACCTAAACCAGCTTCATCCTGTGTTAGAGTGTCTTTGAGCATCCCAAGAATTTGTGACT
Source organism: Viscum album (assembly GCA_963277665.1). Taxonomy (NCBI): domain Eukaryota; kingdom Viridiplantae; phylum Streptophyta; class Magnoliopsida; order Santalales; family Viscaceae; genus Viscum; species Viscum album. The sequence continues at coordinate 1,455,624,203 of OY728145.1, forward strand.
ACCAATATCACTCCTAGTGGCCATTTCATATGATTGTGTCCTAGGAAATCCAAATCATTCTCATAGACTACCCATTAACCGAATCCATGGAATACCATTCTTGAAAAAACACATCATCTGAGTCGAGGGATGTAGCTCTCTCTTGTCAAAAACTCCTCATATGAGAATAAGGTTATGGTTCCCCCTTATAGGTATCACCTTCTGGAATATGAATCCCACCATACAGATCTAAGAATCATGAAAAAGGCATCCCAAATTTATAGCATAAAAATTACTTAGCTAATTTTATTGGCAACCCAAACAAATCTAGAAACTCTTAGGATTTCACTTCTTGGAATCCATCACCTAGAGATAGGTAAAACCTTTTAGGAATCCATATCCTATAGAAAAGGGTGTGCCTCTCCCCTACTATAAATCCATCATCTATATCGAGGACATACCATACCAGTTAAACCACATCTAAAAACTCATGGGGATCCCTATACGAAATCCATCACCTAGAGACAAGGCGTACCATATCAGGAATCACCTCAACATAGTCTATGGGTTTCTCTCTCCCCCACCGGACATCCAAGTCATATGATTTCATTGGCGTGGCTCCCTGTAAAATCTATCACCTATACCGACTTTATGGGTGTAGTTTCCTGACAGGATATCACACCATCTAGATCCAAGGAGTGTGTCCAAGGCATCCAAAACTAATATCATGCATGAAGCCAGATCCTTGGATCATTTCCTAGGCATCCCATGCATCTCAATAAATCTTTATGGGAAGTGTGTCCCACCCAACCCATTACATTTATTATAAGTCTTGCATCATCGATCCTAGTTCTAAGATAACACACATGATCATCACGATGCATTACACGCGCAAAACCTCTACAGGGCCAACATATCATAAGGGAACCCGTTGGGGTCCCCCAGGTCTCATCAATATCTAAAACCATTTATGGGTTCCCTCACCTTAAACATTTATACCATGTCAACACCCATCACTTAGATTTCATGGTGTCCCTCGACATTATCAGAATCATATGAAGGACTCCTATGAAAATCCACATCGGAACCTCTCTAGTGAGAGGGGTCAAGACCCTCTGAATACCCATGCAAACATAGGCTGGTCTACACACCCAAACATACATCATGCCACCAAAGGATCATCATACCATTTACTATAAAATAGTGGGAATGAAACACTCACCCCATTCTTTTATCAACTAGCCTGAAGGATCTAATGAATCTCAAGGTTTCCACACGGCTTATTCCCTATCCATTCATCTCAAGATATTACTCACCTCTACCTAGAGGAAACTAGGGGAACCTATCCCTAGGCCTGATAAATCTCATCCAATTCATTTAATTTACAAAAAAACTCTTATGGTTCAAGTGTCCTAGGGATTTCAATTATAATTAGGGCCTCAGTCATTAGTGGCTATGAAAAACAAGGTAGTGCACATGGGTCCATCATGGCCCTTTGCACTTTGTTAAATTCATATAATCATTTCATTTCCAATAAAAGAATTTATTCAAATTAATAAGATCAAACACACTTATTGGAAAGAACACATATCACATGAAATTCATATATAATCTGATTAAATTACCATAGATATATGTCAATGGGGACATCAACCTAAACTCAATGATAAATATATTTATAATTCAACACATTATAGCTAATGTCTAAGAACATCTGAGTCCATCCAACCACGACACATCATTATGAGGCCCTAAATCATGAAATAATATAATATAATAATTAAAATTATTTATAATTATTTAAATAATTTACAATTAAATTAAAAAAAATGATCTAAATTAATTTAAATATTCATAACTTCCTAAAACTATACTAAGACTCAACATGTCACAACCTAACCCACCGAGGCCTCAGCAGTAAATACCCTATACCCTCCTCCAATAATCTTGGGGATGGTGACCAACACCGAGAAGGAATATCATAGACAAGGTAGGACTTAGCCTATAGTACTAATAGGTGCACACCAACATACATCTCTTTGAAACAGTGAAAATATAACAAAACTGGAATAAAGAATGCATGTATACTTATATCCCACAGTCAGAGTAAAACAAAACTACCAAAAGCGTTAAAAGGAAAAAAAATCCCACCAAAAACTAAAAAAGAGTCCAACCTACTCATATGGAGGGGAATGCTATCAAATGTAACCACCAGAATACACCTCAGTTAATAATCTATAAACACCTCAGTTTTTTATAGCTCACTATACTATGCATCCACTAGGTCCTCTTGGAAATATTTCAAAAGGTATATCATCAGCATAACACATGACATGTGTAGGTGAATCCCATGTAGGTGTTAGTATAAAAAATATAGAGTAAGAACCCCAAAAACCGTAAGTAAAAGGGAGACACTGAAAGTCAATAGTCTTCTCAACCCAATATAGAGGGAACCTAAGAGAGAGAAAAAGAAAATCCATCTCAATCACTTCGTATCTATACATAAATAGTCATCTAAATCCATATGGTGTGTTGACCAATATATGTGACATCACCACATGGAGTCCCATAATCAACCATACATACTCATCTCAGACTCCAATTCTAATGAGGTCATGACCTCACAACCATCTATAATATTCTACTCGAGGCTCAAAGGAAATGTTCATCCAGATGATCTCACCCCATGATCCCAACCATCCATGATGAAACTCATCCAAGTGATAAAATAACATCTGCTATCATATACCACTCCATATGTAATGTTCGACAGATATCACTCTATCAATAATAAATATTCCATATTTGATGGAACATTATAGATAATAATCTTCGTCTGGTATCACTATGTTGATGATACATACCTACCATCCCAGGTGGCACACAACTGAGGGAACATGTTAATCTGGTCTCTCGATGAATAATATCATGCTAGATCCCAGTGGGCCTTGATAATCAGATAGGGGATCATTTATCCCTGATAGGGGGCTCCACTAATCATAATGGTAACCCAGAAGATATTATCACTTAAAAATGGGTTCACACCAATCCCTGATGGGGCCCCCACAAACCGAATATGGAACTCTAGGTAACATAACACTCAGATAGAGGATTAATCACAGGACCATTGGGGGACACCACAAACCCATTTGAGACTCAATCAATGATACATAGATAGGGGATCATTCCCAGAACCACTAGGAGACAATAAAAACCCAAATCTGGGTCCAAATTCTATGTAGGGGGTCATACACTCAATGATACCATGAATCACATTAGAACCAACTACATAGTAGAGGATATTATACCTAATAATGCAAAAAACTACTAAAAACTCCCTCTATGTAGTGGATCATTGACCAAATGATGCCAAAAACCCTACTGTTTATCCTTCTAGATAGGGGATTGTCAGCCTGCATGATAGTCATGATGATACCAAGATCCCTACCTAGGGAAGTTGATATGATAAAGGATCATACCCTGACCTCCTAGAGGGATACACAAGCTCTATCTGAGCTAATCCAGTCAATAGTATTACAATAAATTGCTGAGGATGTAATGCCACATTATACCTTCATAGGGATATACTATGGGAACCCTCTCAACCGATAAAAGTCTATAAATCTCTATCAAGAGACCCAATAACATCTCCTCACGTCACATCTAGCACACCAAAACCATGGACACCATTGAATCCCATGTTGAAAACTACTCAAGATATGATACTCGTGGGGATTGAACAGAGTCTTGTAGATGGAGATGAATGAGGGAGAAATATACAAGCGTTGTAAATGGAATATACCGAAATTACAAGACATGTATATGGAAATCAGTCCATGTAGGTGTCCCCTCTCAGTACTTGGAATGTATTTAGTGATCTACATGGTGTTTACAAAATTCACATGATTTTTGAATTCGTTTGATCTCATGGGTGTGTCCCCGCCCATACATGACTAACTGTCCATGATAGACCACATGGAATTTACCCTCGGTACATGGTATGTTTTGGCTACCCATATCATTGGATGTGTTCGACACACTTTTCTCATGTTCCTAGCCATGTAATTCCACTTGGCATCGTCACTTGACATGATATGTATGGCTATTTACCATATACACACAACCTAGTCTCACTATATGGAGTATACCCTCATAGAAAGTATATAGTATACAACATTCATCACCCTAAAATTGGAAGAACACATGGAATGTGCTTCTACACTACTTGTTGCGTGATCTAGAATTCTAAATGGAAATTCCCTATGAACCTCTTGAAATGTCTTGGTTTCCACTGAATCTCAAAGATCTACCACCAAGGGATCACTAGCAGTCATAATAGGGTTCCAAAACAATAAAAGAACGTATCCAAGGGGGTTGGGATGTAAAAATAATAAATCATCTTAAATCATGGAAAATAAAGAAGCTTCAAGTGAAGATCCATGGTTTGAAGCTGTTGTACCATGATCTAGGAAATAACACTGTCACGATGTAATATTGATAATGGTTCCACTTTATAGTTCCTTCTCGTTTTATCTTTCTTGCAATGGAAATTACACCCTTATCCTCTGCTTTTTATGTGAACATGTGGGGTGGGAGGATATTATATCATTTTAATAAACTAATATCACCATCACACTCACCGTTGTTCCCTTAACTTTGATCCAAATGTAAAAAATATTTATATCATTATTAGGGTAAACACCATGTTTTTAACTCAACAATGGTATCATATTTATGATTTGATACTCCAGTCAATATTTGTTCCAATTTTAATAAAAAATTCACATGTGTGATAAAATATTTTTAATATTTTTAATATCACTAAATCGAAGATATCTAGGTCCTAGAATACCTCACTGACTAAGAACTTGGATTCAGAAAAATTCATATATATATTCTAAATTCTAAAATGGAAAAACTCAAGTCACTACACTCCACGTACCATATGGATTTTAATACCTAAAAAAACCTACACAAAAGAGGGAAATAATCTCTCAACAAAATATACCACATTATTGACCTCGCTAGAGGGTTCCAGTGTAGTCTATAAACATACACTCAGTTAAACCATAAAATCCAAACAACACCTAAAGCCCATCTCAAATTAGGACAACATCATGTAATGAAGCATGAATATTTTTCCTCGGCTACAACAGGTGGAAACCACCAAGCACCAGGTATATTGGTGGTAAAAAAACTATTGGTACACCACCCTAATAACATGATGTAGATACATTCATATCCTAACAATTCTCATCCACCCATGGATGGACCACACTATCAACATCTATTTCTAGCACCAATTCTAATCCTACAAATTCTGTCTCCATAGGATCTGAATAGTACAATAGTGATCTACAGAGCATGCAGAACATGGCCTCAACTTGTGCTATATTGATGGTAGAGATACAACTACACCCTGAAATCATTGAAACCCACATAATGTTCTAAAAACCCAAACATTTCACTCAAATTGGCATAACCACCCCTCTACTTGGTGTACAACTAAGGTAAAACAACTTCCTCATCATAATGTCAGGCTGCGTCACTAGTGTCACACTTAACCAATGAATGGTTGACACACTCCCCATCTTTAGAAACACATTATGCACATAACTAGTGGGTATCCAATCATGTGAGATGTGAGTAATAGAATCTCCTAGTGTTCCGTCCTACCTCTCTACAAAACAAGATGGGTAACCACTAAAAATGGGGGATATGTCGGTCTATCCTCAGGTTTCTCACATAAAACCCTGATGCAAATAACATAGTGGTACAAAAGAACACCACATGGTTTCAAAAGTAACACATTGGGTTTTACTAGGTCCTAAATTTGCAATCCTCCAGTTTCAACATGACTACTAAAGCTCCATAGGAGTCAATCAATATGATTCCAAAAATATTTGGGTTATCCTTGGGTACCAATCTATGAAAAACAAAAAATCTTAGTGGGGAGGAAAACCCATCATGTCCTCAGGTAGATATAATAAAATCCACCAATACAGTAGGAAACGAAAATCGCATGGAACTTATACTTAAAGGGTTATACTAGAAACATGATTAAAGATGTTGTATCTTACCACACATGAGCCCATCCTACTCGGCTTGAGATCACTCCTCAGAGGAGGTAAACTCCAGCCCAAAAGCAAGAAACATCAACAAACCCATTGATGACAACCATTTGAGCATGGATGGGAGGGAACCAATGCATACCAAGGAAGATCATATTATGGTCTCCATCCCAGTATAAAATTATTCCATGTGAGGCAATAACCGCCCAAAATCATGTCACAATATCTATAGAAGTGTGTAGTCACTGATCATTCCTATAGGAGCCTCTAACATAATGGTAGAGCCCAAAGGCTCCAAAGGTATCACCAGAGCCTACTATGGCACTCCAACATGTACCCCTACCCAAAACACACAGGCCCAAGGAACTCGTCTGCCATACCATTAAACTATTCTATTTGGGTAGCACTTACTCTCCCGCATGGTTTTTAATCATGTCATCAGAACATGTCTCAGGGTGGGATACATCCCTCTTACTCATGAGTTTGAACTAAGCCAGAAATCCCCATCTTAGGGCTTAACGAATACCCCTTGTCACTCTGGATAAACCTTAAGAAATTAGTAGATATAATAGAGTACCTAAAAATAGTGTATAAAAATTATACTTAAAAAGTAGAAAGGATACTGAGTGTGACTCTAATAATCCTCAAATCCTATTGGGAATAGGCCTATATAGAAAAAAGTTTTCCTCACTCCAATCCTTCAGATCATTATGCCTAGAGCAGACCACATGGGGGTTGTTTTGGAAACATATCAAACTATTTTCCATTTACTATTCCTCTTCCCCTCCTCCATAGTGTCCTCAATAAAGTATAACTCCATAATCTAGTTGCTATCTCTACCAGTGAAATCCATCGACCATCTCCCTCTTAGCAGAATGAGAGGTAGGATAATCTCATCCAAGATATCCCCCTACTTCACAACTGAATCACCACATATCCCACAACAGACTAGATCTAGCCTATGAGCCCTGAGATAATGTACCTCAGTCCTGATATCATCTCATGAAGTTTATCAAATGCTTGGATCCCAGATGCTATCGTTCATTACTAGAATTTTATGTTTGTTCTTCTGTGGGACAATCACTAACAACTGGAGTCTTCTTAGATAAATATCAATCCACCCTAAGGCCCACTCAAGAACCCCAACATAGAAAGTAATTCACAATGATATCATTAAATCCCTAATATCCCACTACAATCCTTGATTTATGGTCCATGAAATAGATCTCAATCCATATCTATGGATAATCATGAAAGGTATTTGAAGTTCTATGAATAATCTTCCAACAACATGATATCTTTCCAGATATGTATAAGCTCCGAGACATGTAGTAATCTCTATATGGATAGATAAAACTCACCCCAGAAGAATCACTCAAACTCTTTCCAAGTGAGAATGATCTCATCATGGGTCTTCTTCACTGGACTCCATAATCGTCTGGATGATCCCTAAATAAGATGCAACATAAGAACCACTATTAGAGAAGGAGGTTTCCATACAAAGAATAAAAAAAATCGTTACTACCTCAATCCAGTCATCATCTTCCTAGGGGTTGGGATCTCCTTAATACATCAAAGGTCAATTCCTCTGGAACTCATATAGTGCACTAAGCCTTCACGAATCCTAAGTATAAACTACTGGCATAACCTACTACAGAATGAGTGGTGGATAAACTAGGAGATCACCCTGAGGTACCACATCTATTATAGTGTTCTGTACTGAAGCCTCATCATTAGGCAGATCATCATCACAATCCCACCATGGAACCATATCTTGATATCATCGTAGTGGAATCCTGAAATTGAATCAATATGTTCCATAGTCAAAAAAAATATAGGGACCTGAATCATGAAGGGCATGGAAACCAAAACACAGTCCCATATAATAAATGTATTAGAATTTTACAACAACCATTTCTTAAATATTCTGATTTAGGATGAAGGTTATCAGAGTCTTGTTGAATGGGTATGTCAGTTTCCACAAAAGAATTAGAGTCCCTGTCCTGAAATCCAAACTCAAGACACTTTAATAATATTTCAATAAATTTAAAATGATTATCAAAGGTTATATTCCTAGGAATGGTCCTCCTCTAATACCACTTTGTCGTGACCTGACTGATCATGGTTTGATCCACAAAAACCCTAGGAAAACCTCCAATAGGCCAGGGGATGGTGACCATCACCGAGTAAGAATATCACTGACATGGTAATCCTTATCCTATGATACCTGTATTCATTAAAAGACATACATATCCATGAAATAGTGCATAGTTAATAAAAATGGAATAAAAATTGAATGAATACATATATCCCATAATCTGAGTAGAGAAAAAGTACAAAAATAAGAATGGAAATAATCAAATCCTACAATAATTGAAATGGAGTATAAACTACTTAGATTGAAGGTAATACTTTCAAATGGAACCACCCGAACACGCCTCAGTCAACCACTAGTATACACCTCAGTTGTTCCATCTCACTATGAATCACCTGCTCCGAGTCCTCAAAAGACTCAATTGAAAGGACTATCATTTACAACTGAAAAAACATTTGTAAGAAAATCCAATGCAGGGTTGAGTATAAAAATACCAAGTATGCACCCAAAATACAAAAAATAAAGGGAAACAACCAAAAGGAAATAGTATCCTCAACCAAAGCTAGTGGGATCCCAAGAAAGAGAGAATAAGAAACCCCATCTTGACCACACATCGACTATACATGACTAGTCAGATCAATACACAAGGTGTGTTGACCATGTTATGTGAAATAACTATAAGGAATATAATAATCACACATATACACTCATATTTGATTCTAAATCTCATGAGGTCCTGACCATACAACAATATATAGGATTATAATCGAGGCTCAAAGGTAATAGATATCGGTGGGATCTCACCCCATGAGCCACACCATCCCTAATAGAACCCATTTCAGAGATAACACACGTCAAGTTTTCCTCTACTATCCCATATGAAATGTATGGGAGATATCACTCCATTAGGAATAAATCTTCCATATGTGAGGGAACATCCAATAGAACACACACTATCGGGTATCACTAAGAGGATGAAACATCCCTACCATCCATATTGGCACACACTCGAGAGAACACGCACGTCCAGTCTCTCCAAGAGGAATGTCACACTAGATCCTAGAAGACCATGATTATCAGATAAGGGATCACTACCATCCTTGATGTGGGACTCCACTAACACATTTACAAACCTTGATGATCTCATCACTATGAATGGTTTTTATTCCCATCTTGGATTGTGGACAACAAGAACCCAATCTAGAACTCCATAGATCACAATTCTCTAATAGTGGAACATTCCTAGGACTATTGGGGGACACAAAAAACTCTTTATAGTCTGATGATACATTACATAGATAGGGGATCATATATAAAACCAATAGGAAATACCAAAAACCAAAATCTAGATCCAAATGCCACGTAGGGGATTTTACTCTTGATGATACTGCAAACCCCACAAGAACCAACTGCTAAGTAGGTTAACATATACCCTATGATTCCACTAACCTTTCTAAAACCTCCTTCTGTGTATGGGATCATATAACCAATGATTCCACAGACTTTACTGGATATACTTATAGATAGGGTATCTTCACCCTTCATGATGGTTTAGATGATTCCATGAAACCTACCTCAGGAATTCCATATGAAAGAGGTTCCCTCCAAATCCTCCTGATGGGATACAACAACTCTATCCAAGCTCATCATGACAAGGGGATCAAAATAATATGATGATGAAATAACTCCACATTGTACCCTCATAGATATAGAACAAGTTAGCACTCTCAACTGATACTGGTATATACATTACTTTCAAGAAACCTGTTAACATCATCTCACATCACATCACAAATGCCAAAAGCATGGAAGCCATCCTGTCTTATATAAAAAATGACTTAGTGTAGGCTACTTGTGAGCCTCTATCAAAGTCTTGAAGATGGAGATGTGTGTAACAGAAATATCTTAGGGGAGTACATGACATGTACCCATTGTACACAACGTTTCTCTTGAAACCGGACCCTTTCCATTTCCCCTCTCTATAATTTAAATTAATTTTTCAATTTACATGGTTGTTACCCAAGTCAAATGGCATGTGACTCTATTTTATCTTCTTGGAATTTCTCCACCCATACACAGATGACTAGATTTATTTCGCCAAACAATTTGTACAATTGATACACAAAGTGTCTTAGAATCCCAGCTCATTGGTTGATTCCTATTCCCATACCCATGTCTAGAAACTCATACCCATATTCTGGTCCATGTACATCCACATGACCCTATCCCATGACATATAATTTATGGCCATGTACCTCATTTACATAACCTGGGATCAATAAAATGTGTGTACCCACTATAAATGACGTGCAGCCCCAAACATTCATCTTCTCTAAATGGGAATAACAAAAAACGTGTTCTTATACACTACATGTCATCTAATCAGGGATTCTGAATGTAAATTTCCAACGATCCACCCAAAACACCCCGGTTTCCACTAAAACACACAGTTCTATCCCTAGGGGATCAATAAAATACATAAAGGGGATTTAAAACCTTAAAAAACACATAAAATTGGGTCATGATGTAAAATTGTGAATCCACCTACCTCGTTGCAAAAGAATAAATCATTATGTGTATATCTATGCTAATAATCTTCAATACCATGATATGGGAGAAAATAATTTTAAGATCGAAGATCGGAGGTGCCTCCTCTCATTGGTTCCACCCCAAAATCATATTCCAATTCAAATCCCCATTTGAAAAATATGCATAGAAATATTACAAATTATTACAAGAAAAAAAACTATGTTCCAACTTAGCTTCTCACTAAAACCAGGACCAAAAAGATGAAAACCACTCCCAACACACCCCCAATCCCTAATCCACATAGAAGACCCAATTTATTCAATCTTTTCAATAGTTAATTAAATTTAATTTAACCAAAAACCCTATTAAAAGTCATACAATTAAATACCTTTACTAAAATGACACACAAATTTGTAGAAACATCCCATGAAATCATCGTCTATGAAAGATGATAAATAACCCCATCATTTGAGAGAATTTTAACTAAAATCTAGTTAAAATCATAATGAATCTTAATAAAAAGTCTATCCAAAATTGATTCTATAAATTAATGTAATAAAATAGGAAGTCAATTACAAAGAATCATTACAAAAATCATCCCCACTCAAGGGGGAACCAATAGGGGAGATGATAGGGGGGATCCAACAAAACAACCATCCCTATAAACTCAAATTCGAGTAAAAAAAATTGGTGGATGACCCCCATTTTATTAAAGGAACACCATAGAAACCTTCCATGATATGAAGCAATGTTTAGTCTATAAATAAACTATAATGATAGAGGATCCCTATACCATTGATACATTCATGTATTTAATACTATTCCACAATTTGAATGGGTTACTGATACTATTTTTTAGAGGATCGACCATCCATACATTCTCCATCCACCTCATGAACAACTAAGACACCTCCCCAATCCTCAAAATTTATAAAAAACAACATTTAAGGATTTTCAAACACTCAAAATGTTATTTCATGTCTCGGTTCTTAAAAAAACTTCCACCAAAACTAAAATATTCACATTCCTTTAGGATTTCATAACCTTTCTGGAAAAAAATTATTACAATGACTCTCTTCATGGGTGTTATTCAAAGAAACAATTTCTATTCAACTTCAAAATACAAGTATATTCAATTATTTTTAGAGTGTATATTCTATTTAATATGAGAAAAATTAATCTATTTCTAAATTTACTACACATTTTCTATCTTTATTTACACAAGTTCAGGTCTATGCATTTTTTTCACAAACTTCATCTCAATATATAAGAGTTATACCCCACTTCCCATATAGAGATTCAAATTAAAATACCAATATACTTGATTGGAATTTTTTTTATTAGAAATAAAAAATGTAATACGTTTATACCATCCTCCTTTTATGTCCCGAAAGTAAGTTCTCAGGATGTCTTCGTGTGTATGGATGGTCAATTTGGATTGACCATAAATTTGGGAAAGATATGACGTATTTAAGTTCAATACAATATTAAATTTATAAGGAATAATCCTATAAAACATAGAGTTGAACCTTGGATATTGATCATATGTGACCAAAATTGGTTCCCCATGTGGACTCTCTATTTCCTTTATATACATCTTGGCATGTTGACTAAGTAATTAATATTCTTAATGTGTGATTAAGTGGTATGTCTTGGTGATTAAATCCAAAAAAACACATAAGTAATTTATTTATTTATATATTTTTTAAAGACCCATAGAAAATTATATTGTGTGGTTCCTGAATTTATATATTACTATGGGTAATGTTTTCAACATCCCTTTGTCTATCTAATGTAACGCTTTGATATTTTATGGTATATGTCTATTGAATATATTTTAATTATCTGATAGAATAATTTAAACACAAAACTGAAATTATATGAAAAAATGGGTATACATTAGAAAATAAATCACATTATATGGTATTAAAACTAAATATAAATAAAAAATAAATTCCAATTCACTTAGGAGATACTCTGGATCCTAATGAACTATTTCGAAATATTTTGTTTATGATCATTGTTTTTATCTTGTATAATTTATTAAATGGTTAAATTATATAATTTTAAATCTTATTTAAATGTATTAAACATATAAAAATATTTTTTAATCAAATAGAAAATTAAATTATTGGGTATCAATTAGTTAGAAATGAAAATAAATTCATTTTATGTTAAAATGGATTATTTTTTAGAAAACTATTTTTATCGGAAAACAATGTGTTTTTATCTTAAAAAATTAAATACATATCTCTTGATTAATTATATTAATTGAATTTATATAATATATATTAAATAAGGAATTTTATAATTTATTTAATAGTTTTTGTATGGAAATTATTTCAGGTATACACATTTTTATACTAATAAATTCATTTTTCAAAAAAAATGATTTTCATTACATTTTTTCAACTTTTTTTTAAAATGAATGTTTGCAACTTATAGAAATTTAATCTTGTAAAATAAATTCCATATTTAAAATTATCATAATTATCATAATTTTATTTGTTCATATTATTTTTTGATCATAATTAATAGTTAAAAAATACAATTTTCTAACCATGATTTGGGTTAAAAAGGGTTTATCGGGGGTTAAAATATCAAATATGGACAATAATGTTTCTCAAACATGTATAAACCCGATTGGTTGAATATTTTTAGAATTTATATTATCAAAACTTTTCCTTATTTTCCATTTTATCCACTTTCATTGTAATGTGACTTCATATTATTTAAATCTTTTATGTAATTCCATATGTGTCCCTCCCATCACATACAAAAGAAAACCACTTCTCCCCCCTTATCATCAAACATTGAGCACTGTATATTGAAAAATACGAACCAAAATACCTTCTAAAATTTATTCCCTGAATTCTTTATCACTTCGTATTAACCTATGTTCATGTTATAAATGATTAAGGTTTAAGCCAAAGAAGGTATCTCAAAGAACATGCAATCACTTTTCTCGGCCCTTTAAAAGTTCATCTATTATTATTCTTCTTAAAAATAAGTTTCATCCAACTAAACATGATGAATCAAATATCATAATTACACTATTATGTAATTATGATTATTTGGAAACCATTTTCCACCACATTCCTATCAAATGAGAAATGAAAGAATTGCTCGTATGTACATATAGACCACCACCTCCACGCAATAATGTGATATTTTTCCATCACCATATTTAATGGATGGATATTATGATGTATTTAATGTTTATTTATTTTGTTTATGAAATACTTATTATTTTTTTATTAAAATATATTATCTACCTTTTTAGCATCCACTCTATTGGAAAATGACAACGGCGATCGTGCGTACATATAAACAACCACCTCCATGAAGCTATGTCATTAATTGTTCATTTACAAATTAAATAGAAGGAAATGAAAATAGATTAAATATATATATATTAAAGTTATTATATAATAATTATTATTCAATTTTTAATTATTATTTACCTTCATTTTTTCCATTTATCGAATAGTGGAAACATTGCTCATGCATGAATATGAACTACCATCTCTGCAAAGTGATGTAATTAATTTTTAATCATATATTTACATTAATGGTTATAAAAGTGTATATTATGATAAATATTATGTTTATATAATTACTAATATTATATATATTATTAAATTAAGACTGTGGTTCATGTACCGGAACCATGAAATTGAAACATGTATGGATAAGATACCAGTTTTCACCCAAATTATCATTTTAATAAAGAAATTGTTAATAAAAGGATAGTTTAAAATTATAATGGAATGATACATTGTATTTTATTTAATAATACAGATCTATAATACATATATATTAATTATATTTGTATTATATAGTATATTTGAACATGCGCAGAGCAATAAATGACCTAAGGTAAGTTTTTAGGTAATTATCTTATATCATTTTGGAATTTCCTAGGTTAAATTTACATTGAGGGAAAGTATATGGATTTTATCTTTTAAAAACCATATATTTTCATCTCATATGTTTATTGAATAATATTTATGTATTATTACCATTTTCTTCTCTTTGGTACTTATCATGATCAAGAAAATTCAATTAAAGGAAAGTCCACCATATTTCCTCTTTTGTGGTAAAACACATTCTTTCATATCCATTATTTTCAAAATCAATTATTTATATATTTATCTATAATTTAAATTACATAAAAATTACATTTTCATTACCTTTTACTTTATTTAAACTATACTAGAAGAAATATTTTTAAATAATCATTTTCCAAAAAAATCAATGTTGTATTTTTTCAAAAATGTGAAAAGAATGTTTTCTTTTAATTTATACAGTATGAAAATATTTTCTATCCACAATGATGATTAATTTCTTTTAATATTCCAATTTTTCTTTGTTTTTTCCAATAAAATATTTTTACCAATATTCTGGGAATTTTATTTTAAAATGTTATGAAAAGAGAAGGATATTTTTTTCTTGTTTTCTAAGAATGGATCAGATGTTCTTATAAAGGTATTTTTATTCTATCTTAATATCCTTTAGGGATTTGTACACACTACTTTAGATATGATATTATAATACCATCCAATTTATTTTTCTAGATGTATTATCATGATGTGTATTTAAATATTATTTTATGAAATCTATTTCATTCATATGGGTTAATTACATTATGATGAAACCTTTATGAAACCTATTTCATTCCAAGAGTTATACTATGGTGAGATGATGACATTATTATGAAAGTTGTTTCAATTATATGGGTTATTATATGATGATAAGTTGAATATTTTATGATATTTTGGCACATGTATATATGATTTTAATAATGTGATGGGTGGGATTAAAATTTTATAACCTTCTAATTCATTTGATAAATATGGATTTCTCAAGGGATAGTAAGGAATGAAATGGGGAGTGCACATAATTTATTAAGGGAATTTTTTCACTATGATAGTCTTGGGAGTGAACTATGAAAAAGGAATTGATGTAATAGTGAGTGAACCCAATCCACTATGATATCCTTGGTAGTGATATTTAAATATGAAAATGATTTTTTGTGATTATGTTTATGCTAAAAATATTTTTCATATGCTTATGATATGTTCTCATGGTTCATGGTTGATTATTATTGATTCTACGCTCTTATAACTTATGTATTTTGCTTGAAAATACCTTATGAAATGATTCTAAATAAATGATATTTTATTGATTAGGTATGATAGTCTTATGTTAAGATCATGTTCTCGTACCCATATACTTTTACTCACTTAGGATCATTGTTTAATATATCCTATTTTTACCCTTATTGAGAATCTGAGGTCACCATTTCTTATACTTCCTTTGACCCCTTGTTATGAAGAAAGGTATTATGTATGAATTGCCCATGATGGGTATAATGATATAATAACACCATGGGAGATGTTAAAGATCTTTTATGAAATAATTTGATTATATATCTAGTCTCCAAATAAAATAAAATTAATGGTCCTTGGGCATGTATTACTAGGAAATGTACAAAATATTCATTTAAAATTATATAATATATTTGTATCAAATGACTGTGTGTCCTTATATGACACAGTTTTTTTGAATTGATGACATACCAAACACTTTGAAGTTTTGTTAAAAATCTCCATATTCATGTTATCCCACTAACAGTAATCTCAATGATCTCAGAATATTTTAGTACTTCCACGGTGGATGGAGAAAGATAATATATTTGAATCACACAATAACACATTCTTTATATATTGTGATAATGAAACCTAGAGTCTAGTTATAAATAAAAGGACTCCATATTTTTTGATGTTTTGTTTCATTAATCTCCCTTTACATTTTTTTCTTTAACTTTATTTTGAGGTTCCAAATCACCCCATTGTGATTTCTTGATTTTCTATTGAATAGATGGTTGAGAAATCATGTGGAAAAGGTAGGATGTCTTCCCAAATGTTATTATTTCTAGATACATCATATATATATCCATTAATATAGGTTCTTTATCAAAACCCATCCTGGATAGAGTAGTAGGTTCGTTTATATTGAGAGCATCAACAACTTTATTTACAATTCCATGATTGAATTTAATTGAGAAATTATATTCCTTGATTAACTCAAACTATCATTATTGATTCATGTTTATATCCTTATCTGCGAATATATAATTTAAACACATTTTATTAATATATATGTCACACTTCCATAAATAGATATAGTGTCTTTATATATTCAATTAAAAGATCATATATGATAACCCCAAATAATGCATTTTGTATTTTGATCACAGATCATCAATTGTCAGGAAGCATAGACTATGACATTATTATTTTTCATGAGCACACAAACCGAGAATCCCTTTTAAGCATTATTGTATATCATAAACCCCCATCTTCTTGAGTATGGTGTGATTATAGTTGTAGTGATTATCATGTTATTTATATCCTTAAATATTTTATCGTATTATTAAATCCAGACATAATTTTACCCTTTCATGGTAACATTGTTAATTGTCTAGAAAATCACGAAAAATATATCACAAAGCCTTTGTAGTACCCAAATATTACCAAAAAACTTTTAATATCCATGAAACCTATGGGTCTGGTATATTCCATAATCACCTTTTACTTATAAGGATCTATAAAAATCCCATCCCTGATGATAACATATGCTGATAATGTAATTTATTTTATTTAAAAGTAATACTTTATAAACATAATATACAATATATCCTTCCTTAATGTACTCATAAAAATAATTATACAATATTTTTTTCCTCTTTAATTTTGGATTATTTGATATTATCATCAATAAATACAATAAAAATTTTATCAATGTAGTCTCTACAGACTATATTTATCATGTCTATAAATATTTTCTAGGAATTTATAAGTCTAAATGGAATCACTAGAAACACATAGTGTCCATATCTTATATGAAAATATGTATTTTTAATATATTCTATCTTTACCTTTTTCTAAAGATATCTCTAATGAAGATATATATTTTGAGACATATTGATCTCATCAATGTTTGTCAAACAATTCATCAGTCCTTGGTAGTGGATACTTATTCATTATAGTTATCTTCCCATGATCTTGGTTGTTGATGAAAATCCGCATTGGCCCATATTTTTTTCGACAAAGAGAATTATTTCGCATCAAGGAGATATAGTAAGGATTTTGAACCATTTTTAAAAATTCTCTCATATTTGTTTTTTTATTTCCTCTAGTTATATTAGGTCTATCCAATAGGGGATCTTTCATATAGGTGTGGCTCTAGATATGAGTTCTATTAAGAACTCTAACTCATGATCCTAGGGAATATTTGACAATTCATTAGGGGAATTCATCATTATATTCCACTATAATGGGAATATACTCAAGGTTTATTCATTTCATCTAATCATCCATTTAAGAAAGATAGGCCTATTCATTGGGTATCAAAACCCACAACAATGATGGATTTTCTACAGGTAATTCATAGTCATACTTCTATTTATATCAAATGATGTGATTGTTTAAGATATGGAATGATATTTTATTTTAAAGATAGTTGATGTGAGATCTATATAAAGAGTTCTGAACTATAATAAGTACAACATCAAAATGCCCCAAAGGAATTTTATGATTTTCACTAGAAGAATTTTCCTATAGATGATAACTGGGGAAGATCCCAACTCTTGTGTTTAAATTACTACACCAGTACGTACATTTATAGATATCTCTATATAAATTGTTGACAATCACTTTTAATAAAGGAATTAATAAATATTATGAATATCACATTAGATATATTAAATTTTCAAGACAATTTATGAGAACAAAAGAATGTCTAAATGGACGTATGCAGCACATCTAGGAAGAAGAAGGTTTGGGAAGGTCCTGCCAGTGCATCCCAAAGGCATAGCCCCCTGTGTTGAGGACCTACACCAAGGACCTTCATAGTGGTTCAGTTTTTACACTCCTATATTGGAGAGATACTTTGCAGAGCTATTCTAATAACCTTTACTAGAAAATCACTTTCGACCAGGTCCTATCTTTACATATTAACAGGACCCTTAGGCTCTCCATTTGTATAAATGAAAAATTGGATGAACACTCGAGGATCTCATTGTACAGCTCCTTCTCCCAGGTCCCCTTAATTTTCTCATGTAGCACTCTAAAACACCATGTAAGAGAGTATTATAATGGATAAAAAAGATCAATGTCCTTTCATATTTTCAAATACAAAACATCTATTTTTGGGAACATATTCCATGAATAATAAATGACTTATCTGAGGCCCCTTCCAGAATGGAGGACCCACACGAGAATCTTCCAAGGAAATCAAGGGACACTGAGAGGCTTAGTTAAAACCTCACCTAAGTGATTTTGTCTTAGTAGTCCATTTAACAAGGAATATAAGGCCCACAGAAGGGAATTTTCCCTATGTATATCACTTCCAGTCACTCCTATGACATGTGAGGCACACCTACATAGAACACCTATAATGGGTACCTATAACTAGGACCTTTGAAAACTACCCATTAATCCTTCTTCAAAGCAACCTATGGTAGGTTCTCTCCTTCATTTTCTCCCTTTTCTGAATGGGACTAAGTTGAAACCTCCACCAAGACCTCATGAATTACTAAACCATTGGGAAAGGAACATCAACATTTCTTCTATTTGGAATTTTATTTCAAGAGTCAATGGTTTCCTACACTTGTATAACCAAATGGATAGGATCCTTAGGATGTCTGCAGATTTGTAAATATTTGGTCACACAGACCCTTACCCTAAGGATAGTTTTGCAGAGTTCCCAATCATGGAGATTAGGGTTAGGTCCAAGTGTTCTCTTTAATGTCTCTATGATTCAGAGAATATGATATCTTCTAGGGAAGGTAAGGTTCGCACCGACATTTTCTTTTGACAATGGAGAATTCTCCTTCCCCATAATGGGATCCATTTTAGGGTAGTCATCCTAGATTACGCCCCTATCCTTTCATGTATGAGGTTGCAGTCATTCTCCACTCAATCGACCCAATCTTTCACCTACATTAATTACTTACATTTGATTCATAATCCAATGTTATGTGAATATAGGGAAGGTTTGTAGACATGGACACATACATCTTAGGCCCATGCGCTTCCACCAGTGGAGGAGAAAGTGAGTGTTTGTTGAATCTTTAACATCCTCTTGCTTCTCACACCGAGCTTGACTCACAAGGGTTTAGAGTATTTTGATGATCACAACATAAACAAAATCCATATCATTGAATGAAATATTGGAACTATGATTCACACCATAATTGGGATAAGATAGATGCCTTCCTGAGGACTGAGCTCCATGTAATCTCATAAAAAATGATAAATCACACCCCTTCACTAGGCATCCTCTATAGGAGTGATCCCCTAATTTCCTTAATCTGGGCATCCTCCTTAGGAATAAGACCCAAATTAAACCCCCCAAACCAACATGAGTTAATACATCACTCATGGTACTATGTAATGGGTATACTAATCAGGATTGAACACCAATGATAATTCTATTAACCCAGGCATCATCTATATAAGTAAGACCTAAGTTAAACACCTAAATATACACGAGTTAAAATATCCCTAATGGACCATGTTACTAGGCATATTCAATAGGAGTAATCCTAAAATCATGTCTATTAAAGAACCATAATCTCCTATGAGACTTACCAAACTACATTGGATTGGCTACCCATACAAATATGATACGTAAGAAGCCCCCATGAGTTCCAAACCCAACACCCAAAATCAGACGTATCCTTTATCGGTCACATTTTTAGCAAGGTCTAATTCATCATGGATGGCCACATCCCTTTTAGATGTCCTTGGCTACTATAAAATTAAGTCCCACACCTGAACTACCCGGGTTCTAATTTCTTTTCCAAGGATACATAGGTAGTCCATCAATGGATTTGATCCCAACATCAAAAAAACTTCCACATACTTGGATAGTGATGAACTCTTGAGTAATCTCTCATCTCTTTGGATGATGATAAACTCCAAAGTAATCACTTAGTCGAATCGGATGACAATAAATTCTAGAGTGCCCCATTGAATGGATATAATACCAAAATCTTTTTAATAATGACCAAAGAATTTCTAACTAATTTATTAAAGGATACCATTGATGGAGAACCTTTGATATATATAGATTTCTCCATTAATGAAGCACCTCAAAAACCTATTGATGATTTTGAATTTCCATTCATGTTAAAAATTGATTGCTATGTTACAACAGAAACACATGTTATACACGGTAAATTAATAAGGATTTATGAACATCTCATAAATATATGAGAGTTTTTCGGAGTAGGAAATAATTCACCTCAAAAGGGTTTGATGAGCCAGACCACCCCTCATCTCAACCAACGCATGTTCTCAAGAATCGCCATCCAGACTTCCGGACAAATGCCTTCCTTTGGAAAGTAGGTCCATATGGATACAAAAAATTTGGGTGTTCACGGTTCCATAAATTAATCCTATAGAAACTGTTTTGTGATAATGATTCCTAAACAGAGTCACATTTCTAAGGGAAAAAAAATGGTGAAACAAACATGAATCCTTAACCATGTTAATGATATTACCCATTTTCCAGGACCCTTTTAATAAAAGTGGGTCGACAAGGAAATAAACAATGCATGTGATCATCCATAATATGGTGCTTTTAAAAGGTTTTCCTTGATCACTTCTGTAAAATATCAGTAGGAACTCTTTTTACAAGAAATATCTTCAATAAAAAATGTCTTCTTTAAGGTTTTCACTTGTGAACAATCTAATTTCTGCTCAAGATGGATCCTTGTCTTCTCGAAGGATGGAATCACCGACTCAACATCTTAAACACTGGGACTATAATGAACTAGTATGAGAGTACCATCACCATAATACTATTCTGGCCTAGAAGGTTGCCTGATAGGCTCTCTAGACAAACAATAACCATCAGTTTTCTACTCAACTATGACCAGTGTTTCAGAAGAAATCAACACCAACTGCCATCACCAACCGTTTTGGGAGCCTATCCACAAAATATAATAAATATTTTCTCCTATATTTTAGTGAGGTGGATGAAGAGGTTAAACATGGACTCATACTAAATACACATGGGTTTTTTCTTTAGGATCCGGTAATCAAATTCCACTACGAATGTCACATGACTGTAAATACTTAACAGGATAAGGGTGTCACCATCATCAATATAGTCCTAGTACCTTAGACTCAAACAAATAATACTAACTACGAAGAACTACAACGAGTTAATAGGTAGTCGGTTCCGACCTTTTCACCCTCTAAAGAATCCCACCAACCCAGTTTTGTGGAAAACAACAACCTGGAACATACACACATCCACCTTTATTCCACGGGCCATAAAACTCTTCTAGCATTTCCCAACCAATCATTCAATTCAAATCCGTTGGAGTGCCATGAACAGGTACATACACCTACATGTAATCATTCAGTATGCCAATAGAATCTCATGGAAATATCCAATTATGATTTCCAACCAAATTTTGTGGAAATCTACAAGGAGGAACACACACCTAACTGCACTCACAAATCCTTACTGCAATATCATCTGGTATCACACAAGAAAGACTACCAACCATGTTTGGTGGAAAAAAACTAGTAGGCACACACACCTTCCAACATCCATCAAGCCTGCCAACAGTCTCATTTGTAATTACCCATTGATGTTAAATGGAAAGCCCTAACGATGAGCTATGAGTTGACTTAGATCTCTAACCCCACACACAAGTATGGTCAGAATCCACTGACAAGTAATGGTGGATAATAGAATGTACATAAACCTACTCTGGATATATAATGGATGTATATTTTCAGTTCTTCCACTTATGTCACCAAGTATATTATGATAGTGGTGAAAGGGATGACAAAAATTCTTTCCCATATCCCTGATGCTTTTCTAGAATATCATAATGGCAACGTCAATAGTACAAATAGGATGAAAACAAAACCATATCCCTGCACCTGGTATAAATGATCATTGGAGTAGATCTATACCTCTATTCCAGTTGAGGTGTGATATGGGGAACACTCCCCCATATCATTTAGACAAACAGATCTGTCACATACACCCGCTCCAACTAGATATAATTCTCCCCCTTTGATGTACATTCCAGATGTAGGAAGATACACCAACCCATGATATCCATCTCTACCAGCACGTGACCTCATCTGTGTGTAATAAGGTATCCAAAAATATGCCTTATCAATCATAGTTGAAGAATCAAGATCCAATCTTTGATCTGGCTCTACTTTAATTTGGGAGTTCTTAATGACCTTAGGAATTTATCTATTGTACCTTATGATCCTACTCTCCCATTACCAAATTATGAGAGTAGTAGAAGTAAATATAATGGTAATCATTGTAAGAATCCACATAAAGGCTTTATTCGTGAAAATTTAGTCCATATCGAGAGCATATCTACTGATGTAAGCCATGAAAACCATTAGTGTGGCCAGAAGACCAAGGAGATAGCTAATCTATCCATTACTGGATTCCACCATGATGGTACTCACCATGATGGAATTCATTGTGAAAGTATTCTCCCTAGTAGTGTTTCACATTATCAAAACAATTCTCCAAAAAAATTTAGTGCTAATAAGGAGCTCTTATCTTGCAGCACTTTCAAACATGAGGCCAGTCATGTATGATGACTTATCACAAGAGGGTGAAATTCATTCTTAGCTAAAAGATATCCCAAGGCAATGTTCATTCTTTTAACCACCCTTGAGCCAATTCGAATTCACTTCCATAGTGTAAATTCCTACTGATCTTGCTGATTATGATAAAACGAAGGAAAATGAAAACACTAGTCATACCAAGTCAAGGAACCTCTAGAAAAAAATGAAGAGGACAAATTGAGCATGAGGAAGAAAATGTCTTAAAATGAATCACCAAACATGTTTTTTCCATTTCCCACTTTTCAATACAGTATTCTAGATATGTTGGCATAAGATTGTATTTATGATACCTGCCTCAACATATGGAAGACTCTTTGAAATCTAACGGTGAATATATTACCATATTATTAATATCAATGCCATGTGAATGAAATAGAATAGACACAACACCAAATTGATTGGAATATCTGACGATTTAAAGACATCCATAAATCAAGAATCAGTAAGGATCCCTTCAGCGTGCATGCATCGATGCACTAAAAAGGTGATGACAATTGATCGTAGATACCTCATTTTGTGTACATATCATATTATGGGGTTCACATGGGGAATTTCATTTCACTTCACTCCAAAGATAGTAATGTCCAAAAAAAAGTGGTATCATGCAATGTTATTTTCCAAGGCCGTCTACAAAATATCGATTTTTTTCAAGGATGAAGATTTACTTAGAAATATCAGGCATCAATAGACTATCACTAGAGTTAAGACCAATGAGAGTTGGTTTTTGAACGAATATTGCATCAATCATCTAAAACTATCAAGAAGGCCTCCCGTATAGAGGATGAAAATTTTAATATTTCACAAATTTCAGAAATAGTGGAATGTTCTTCCAAAATAGATTATTTAAGTCAGTTTCAAATAATTCAAACAACCAATGTTGATACCAGAATCCATAAAATCCGAAGAGAAGCAACAAAAATATCATCTATACTAGTTCAGGAGCCACCCTAGCCTACAAGGTAGGGGGATTTTTTAATGAAAACTTTAGATCCAAAGAACAGAACCCAGAGGTACATGAAGGAAGAATACGAAAAACCTCAACCTATAGTGTTGGTGTCTTTTCGCATTTACAATCTCCTCCTCGTTAAAAGAAAATTTTCTCACTGTTAGTGAAGATTCCATAAAATAAATGTGCATCCAAACTAGAAGTTTTCCTAATGCTTATGAATACCATTGAGTCATTAACAACTTGATTGGAAGCTATGGAAGGCTAGTGCAGACCAGTACATCTAGAAAAGAAGTGTTACCCTGAATGGGTAGATCCGACTCCTCCCCCGCCAATATTTTGGAATCCCACATTTCCAATCATCAATGGATCTGAAGATCTATATAAACACTTGATGAAATTCATATCTCATTGTAATCTGATGATGGGGACTCCTGGACAACAAGAAATAGTGAAACTCAAATTCTTTGTGAAATAACTGCAGGGGTCATCCTTTGTCTGATATACAAGCTTACAGTCTTGATCGATTACTAGATGAGAAGATCTATGTCAGAAATTTATTTTCTAGTTCAGTTCAATATTGTAAAAGTCGGTAGTTTTCAATCTTAAAACATAAATCAAATGGACAATGAAATAGTCTTAGATTTCATTGCTCAGTGGAAAGGATTGACATATTCCATGAATATTCGACTCCCTCAAGAAGATTTATTTCCAATCTATGTGACCAATATCCATGATGAGTTTCACACAAAACTCATACCAATGAAATACATAGGAGGGTTTCAAGACCTTTCTTTAATTTCACAGCATGTTGATCGTTCCATTGCAGAGACCAAGGAATAATCCTGAGTGATTACATAATCTCTGGGAATAAGAATATGAAAAGAAGATGATGCTACTGTTACACATAAGCAATCAACTATACCTACTTCTAATTCAAATACCTCATCATATCATAGAGATCCACCTCTGAAGTGTTAGAAATAATGGAAACCTTGTTAAGAAGATCAAAAAGATCATGGGTAAAGAAAGTTTGCTGAGTGGAATATCAAATCTTACTCTTTCTAGAATGAACAGGTTCCCGAATACATAATTTCAACTTTGGAAAACAATCTAGTCTAGTTACAAAATCCCATGATGCCAAATAAATAAGGTGAATAAGATCTACCAATATATTTCCCCTTCCATCAAATTTTTGGGCACCTCATATTAGATTTTTTTGTTTCCAACGTCCTCATATAAAAGGTGGTGGACTCTAGGAAAGTGAACTTAAAAAGTTCAATAGACAAGGTAGAATATATTTTTTCTATTGATCCAGATAAGGAAGGTGAATGAATGGAATTCAAAAGAAAGAATGCACAAAATATTGATGATAGTATGGTTAGGAAAATAACCAACCAAACTCATGTCATTCTATGAACATAGTTGAAACAACCGACTGGGCCTCCTACCACTTCCGCTGCAAAAAATACATCTTCATAAAAATTCAACTCCTCCAAAGGCCAATCCAAAAAAAAGAAACATGGCCAAAAGTATAAATTGTAATCATAAGAATGTGATCTTATGTCAAAGACAATGTTGTCCTTTAATTTGGTAGATTTCATGCCAACCATTTCCAAATCACAAACACATCAACACCGAATGACACAACCATAGTCGACTTGTCAATAAAAATCTTCACTAGAGGAATATTTAATTTTAGGTTTCATTAATGTAATTCATTTAGTAGAGCCTTTTTCAAATTATTATTATAGTTATGAATCTTATTTCTCTACACTTGATTGGGGAATTGAAGGACCTGATCATAAAATTATAGGATACATGGGAAGACGTGGTCATGTAATATGGTATTACTTCAACCACACCCCTGCTCAAACCATTTATGTAGAAAAAACTCATGGGAGATCCCTGAAATGGGATCAACTAGAACAAGGGAACTCCCCCACACATGATAGGGTCATCCCTAACATAATCAACTTGGGAGACCGTTTAAAGGCTATGCCACCACCTCATCAGCATGTGGGTAGGCCTAGCCAACCTAATATACCAATATAATAAGTACTTCCAGTTCCTGCTACAAAACATAGTCCATCCATGCTAGGGACATCTGCTCCCAAGGAATAAGAAAAATAGAATATCCATATT
Organism: Viscum album; assembly: GCA_963277665.1. Lineage (NCBI taxonomy): Eukaryota > Viridiplantae > Streptophyta > Magnoliopsida > Santalales > Viscaceae > Viscum > Viscum album. Next base: position 1,455,650,657 of record OY728145.1, read on the forward strand.
GGGAATCAATGACCTACAGACCATATGTACAATGTTATGAAGTAATTGTCCCAATTTCTGGCAACATTACTAATCATGTATGCTTTTAATCTATTGAAAGATCTTTGGGATTCACTTATTGAGGCTTTTTTCATACCTCAAGAGTTTAAAACTGAGGTTTCTGTTGATGAGTTCTACAGTATAGAGAATAATCTGTTGGAAATCCACGTGGTCATATTTTTCATCATCCTGGATGAAGATGATGTTGTTCAAGGGAACATTAGGCCCTTGAATCTATCTGGAATGATTAATGACATTGATTTCCAATGAGCATTCATTGAAAATAGATCAGGGGTAAATATCATTACAATTAAAACACTTTGCAGATTGGGACTTATTGAATCCCACTTGTCTCCCTCTACTTTTATGTTAACAGTTATGACAAAAATGATTAAGAACCTCTTGGTGAGATTTTTCTCAAAACTCAGTTCAGAGATCTTGTGTGTGATTACAATTTCATGTTTGCTGATAAGACACATCCTTCAACATTCTATTGGGGATACCCTGGTTACATCAACATGTGGTAAACCCTTCATATCACCATTAATGACATAAGTATTTCTTCAATGGTCAAATTGGGATATTATATGGTGACAAGGCCCCATTCAAAACATGTGAATATCAATATATTGATGCGGAGTTCTATCACACAAGGGGAAGACGGTCCATGGAAAATGATGTTACTAGAATCAATGCTCTAAATGGTCTGGAAAAGATCCTAGCTAACCCATTCAAGCATCTTAGTGCGGACTATGTGCTTCCTATCAATAAAATTGAAAGGATATGCCCAAATCTAGGCAATCACTCAAGTGATTCCATAATTCCAGTTTTGGAAACTGAATCCAAAGGTACATGAAAAATCATCAACACTCTACATAATGAAGAATTCCTGGATGAAATTCCATGTCTTGAGATTCAGCAAAGATCTCCTTCATCATCCAGGCTATAAGAATTTGTCACACGGATTGAAAAAGAAAAAGATTTTGATTCTTGTCCCATCATTTCCCATTCATAGATTCAGGAAGAACCTTTATCATTAGTTGGGTTAGAAATGGTTTCCTCTTCTTCAAGATATCCAAATACCAATTCGACACCTAACCCTAAAAATATTGCTTCATCGCCTGTCCTATAGAATATTTAACACGTGAGGAAGAGGAAAAAGTTGAATACTACAAGGATGCCCCTATGTAATTTGAGTAAGGCATCTCCACCAATGTGGATGAACTCAGAGAAATAAATCTAGGTATAGATAAGGAAAAATGGTAGACCTTCATTAGTGTGACCATGAATCCTAAAGGAAAAAAACTATATACTTAGTTTTTTAAATTAATAAAGCCATGTGTTTTCTTGGAATTATATAGAAATTATAGGTCATGATCTTGTCATGGCCTCCCATCATTTGGGTTTTCTAGAAAAACATTGGGGATATAAGCATGCATCAAGAAGAACACACCCGACTCACACCTCCAAAATTGAGGCTGAAGTCAAAAATAATTTCAAGGTCGACATTATATGAGAGGTGAAATATCCCAAATAGATAGCTAATATTGTAAAAGTGAAAAATAAGAATGGGAAAATCATAGTTTTCATTTATTTCATTGATCTAAACTGAAATTTTCCCAAAAAGGACTTCCTAGTTCTGATTACAAAGATCTCGATTAATTGAACAACTGACTATGAGGCTCTCTCCTTCATGGGTGGATACTCGGGGTACATCCAAATTAATATGCTCTAGAAAAAGAAGAATCCATAGCTTTTAGAGCCCCTCAAGGAATATTTTTCTATTGGATCATTCCCTTTGGCATTAATAATGCTTGTGCAACATACCAACGTGTAGTGAATAAAATATTTAAAAACTTCTTGGAAAAATTTATTGAATGCAATGTCAATGATTTAGTGGTCAAATCCATACAATGTTATGGTAATCTAGATAAGTTGGAAACCATATTCAACAATCTTCAGAAACATAATATGAAGATGAACCACTAAAAATGTGATTTTATGGTAACCTTAGGGAGATTTATTGGATTTTTTATTCACCATCATGACATAGATGTTTATCCTAGGAAGAGAAAAAAAAATAATTGGTATGTCACCTCCTAAAAACATAAAAGTGTTGAAAGGAATCCATGGAAACTTGGCCTATATCTAGCACTTCATATCAAATCTAGTAGGAAACTGTTTACCCTTCCCCAAATTAATTAATAAGTGTGACACATATTAATGGAAAAATGACTGGAAATATTCACTTTATACCCTCAGTAAATACCTCATGATCCCACTAGTATTAGTTCCACATATCGAAGAAAAGTTTCTTATTTTTTATGTGATAGTTTTGGAGTGATCTCTAGGAACTTTTATTGTGAAAAAAATGATGTCAGGAATGAAAATATCCTCTATTATATCAGTTGAACCATTCTCCTTGCAAAGAATCAATATTCACATATGGAAAATAGATTCCTGGAATTAATATTTGATGTTTGGAAGTTGTGGTAATATCTTTAGAAACAGGAGGTCCACTTGGTTTCTCATAATAACCCACTCAAATTTATCTTCATTCGTCCTATACAGATAGGAATTCTGGAATGGTGGGTAATTATTATACAATAGCTAGATATAAAGTTTTTTCCTAAAAAATAAGTGAAAGGCCAAGCATTAGAAAACTTCCTTGTTAAAAACCCATCTACGAAAGAGGCGTCGTTGAATAAAGAACTCCATAATGAAAAAATTTCTCTATTCTGTATAGTCCCTGAACATGGGAAATGTATTTTGAAGGTGCTTCCTAGAGTCCAATAGGGAAGATAATAGAGGACCCTAATGTCAACAAATTGGGATTTGGGATTGTTCTTATCTCCCTATAAAAGGTATTATTACCATACTACATCCTATTATAAGAAGGTTGTACAAACAATGAGGCAAAATATCAGGCTTTCATTCTAGGATTGGAATTGGAACTCTATGTATCAGTGAATCATATGGAAGTTAATGGTGATTAAGAGTTGGTAATCAATAAGATCAACAAGGATTGAACCATCAGAAAAGAAGATCTAATCCTATAGTGTGATTATGTCATAATATTAATGGATAAATTTCCCTTAGATCCAACATTGTATGACATCATGTGATCACAAAAGGACCAAGCAGATGCTTTTGAAAATGTAGCCACATCCCTAGAAGATCAAAATTGGGATGAAACAATCATCCTCATTGACCATAATTTTGTGGTTTCACCTTTTTTCAAATCATAATAGATGAAATAAATGAATGAAGTCCCATTTTAGAGCCATATGGTCATAACACATGATGGATGACACCCATCATGAAATATATCCAAAATAGGGTAAATCTACTAGATAGAGATAAAAAGCAAAAATTCTAGTGATGAGTGGTCAATTTGAATCTTTATAATGGCCTAGACCACTAGAAGATACTCTATAAATGATGCTTCAATAGAATAATCTTTAGATGCATTGATGGAAAAGAGAATGTGGCTGTCATGAAATAATGACATGCAAGAGTCTATGGTTCCCACCATTTAGGGTATAGGATCTCTGATCAAATCTGAAGGCTTGGATACTTGTTGACTTCAATGACACAGGATTGAATAGACTTATTAAGAAGTGTTATCACTACCAGATGCATGTCATCTTTATCCATCAACCCTCGGAGTTTCAACATATAGATAAATACTCATAGCCTTTTTCTATGTAGGAAATGGATGTAGTGGGACCATACCCTCCAGCTACAGCTAAGCAGTTAAAGTACATCCTTATTACTAAAGAATTCATCTCCAAATGGGATGAGGAATTCCCTCTAAAAGAAGTCAGATCCAAGAGCAATTTTAGATTTTTCAGATTTAACATGATAACTATATTTGGTGTCCCTCATACCTATTTATTGAAAATAGAACCAGTTTATGCTCTGGTAAGGTAAAGAAGCTATATCAAGAACATAATATCAATTCCAACCATTCATCCTGGTATCATGCAGTGACCAATGGACAAATATAGTATTTCAACAAAAACCTATCAAATATAATCTATAATATGATGTATAATGACAACATGTCTTATCTTGATAAGCTCGTGCATGCCTTGTGGGCTTACCAGACTACTACACATACTGCAAAACGAGCAACTCCATACTCATTAGTGTACAAAAGAGAAGCACCCCAGCACATTGAAGTTCAATTACCATCACTTTGAGTTTCTTTTTTTGATCAGCTATCAATAGATGAGTTTTCTTAGAAGTGACTAGATGATATATAACGATTGGATGATTTGAGGTTACAAACCTTTTTTCACCTGGAAGTATATTAGAATAAAATAACACATGATTTCAATAATAAAGTACAATTCAGTTCATTTCTCCAAGTATAATTGGTAGTAGTCCTTAGGACTCAAATGATGCTAGGATAGAATCATACAAAGCTTGATCCATAGTGGGAAGTACCCTATTCCATACACAAGGTCAACTCTAATGCAGATTATTCGATAATATCAAGGTATGGAGAGCTCATTATAACTCCAACCAATTAAAGGATTCTAAAGATATACATCATGAAATCATATAGAGTAATTCCTAGTCTAATGACATCAAAATGCATATAAACCACCGTCTTAGCCACATGGCATTAAATTACATAGCACCGTATATGTCTATGTTGCACGATGTTAGACTGCATATCACCTTCGTCCTTGTCTCATGATGTTAAATTGCACAACATCATTTTTCCTTTCTACATGACATTAAACTATACATTTAATGTCTCTTTAATATTATGTTGAATAATCCCCCAAGATACCACAAACAAACATTCTTTATGGTCCCTTAAAATATGTGTATTTTCCAAGTGTAAGAATTTCTCACATCAATGAAAACCCCTAGTCGCACTTGAAACCCATTTCTCTCTTTGTTTGAATCAGATATACAAAGGGACCCCTTTTGAAGAACTACGTGCATCTTTATTCATTCCCCCAATAAGATATGCAGTGACACCTAAGTATTATTCCTAGTTCCTTCCACAATTTTTCTTTCATGTCAGGAAACTTACGTCCACACCAGAAGATGTTAAATTGCATGGTTCATCATGAACTACGTATGGCTTGATTCCCATTATAATGAGATACATAGTGACACCCAAGGTCTTTAATCTTGGTTCCAACCATGATAAAAAATCACTCTTATTCCTTGTGTGTACGAGTCAAATCTTCACAAGAAATATCTTTTTCAAAGAACTATGTATGGGTTGATTCTCATTCCAATGAGATACATAGAGACACCTAGATCTCCAATCATCGGCCTAGCCAAGACCATAGAGAATCATTTCCCCCTTTTCCTGTATATGAACTAAACCTATACATAGGACTCTTCCAAAACATATTGTTTTATTCTTGTAATGTCTTGTGTATTGGGTCTAACCATTATCATGGATTTCATTAGATACCCCATGTTCCTCACAAAAAACATAGTTTATATGGGTAATCAACTTTAAAAACTATGTATGGACTGATTCTCACCCATATGAGATACGTAATGAAGCCCAGATCTCTAATCATTGGCCCAACCATGATAAAAAATCCCCTTCATTATCTTTTTTGATGGGTCAAAATTGCATAGGGAATGTTTCTAGAACTATGTGTCATTATATTCTTGCCTCAGTAGGATACATAGTGAGAAATGGGTTCTATCCCATGGTTCAGCTGCAATATTCCCATCTTTTCATGTTGGTTCATCTTTGTCCATACTACAAGACGTTAAATTGTATGGAAGTCCAAGAACTATGTGTGGCTTGATTATCATTCTAATGAGATATGTAGTGACACCTAGATCATCTATCTCGAGTCTATCTGAAAATATAAAAATTCCCCTTTACCCCATGTGTGTATAGATCAGACCTACACAAGGAACATTTCAAGAACTATGGGTGGCTAGATTTTCATCTTAGTAAGATACATAGTAACAATATGATCTCCAATCCCGGGTCTAGCTGTGACATTTGAAAAAACCCCTTTCATTTTATCCATTCATGAATCAGATCTGCATAGATTTTGTTTCAGGACAAATAGCTTGATACATTGAATTCATAATTTAGGTTGAACCATTAGTCTAAAAATTAGAAGAATACATCTTCTCCATGTCAGAACCTAATTGATATGGGGGGAAATTTCAAGAACTACGTGGGTAATCATTATTGCTCCAGTAAGATATATAGTGACACCAGGGTCTTATACCTTGGATTAACCACCATATAATCATCAGAACTTTATCCTTCACTTTTTTGTCGTTTTATTTCAAAATAATGATTTCCCACTCCTTGTTTCTCACAATGAGCAATGATCCCATGGTAATAATAATTGGGTAATAAAAAACATCTCTAAATAAATAACACGTCACAATTCCTATTTGGGTTTTCAGTTTTCATGGATATAAGACCATAAAAGGCACACATGATGTCCTTGTTTCATGACAATAAACTACACGACCATCTCAAGAACTACACGTGATTAAATTCTCATTAACATGAGGTATGTAGTTACACCCATATTTCAATATTCGGCTGAAACTACATTTTTTATCACTTCACATCAGGTCACCTTCATCCTTTCCTCATGAAGTTAAACAACATGGAATTAAAAGAAATTCATGTGTCTTGATTCTCATTTTATATAGATATGTAGTGACACCCATATCTCTTATCCCAGGTCTAAATACAATAAAAAATCCCCCAATCCCTGTGTATGGATCATACCTACCTATGGAATCATTTATGAACTACGTGTGGCTTGATTATAATCTATATAATAAATGTAGTGATGTACATACTCTCAATATTGGGACAAACCACAACATGATACAATTAATGAATCTTTTATCCCATGTATAAGTTAGATCTGTATGAGAAAATTTAATACAAGTTCTCATCTTATGTATGAGTCCTTATTTAAAATCCCCATTGTCCCACACTTGGGAATTCAATTTGGGCGGGGGACCTTTATTTAAGAACATTGAGTGGCTTTGTTCTTTCCCCTATAAATAAATATATATAGAAAACAAGGTTGTATTACTTGGTTAATCCACAATATCCCTTTTCCACGTTAGACCCATGCACATCCTCACCGCATGATGATAAACTGCATAGACCTTCAAGAACTAGGTGTAGCTTTATTATCACCCCTGTGAGATATGTAGTGACACCCATATCTGTAATATTTTACCAAGATTCCTCAAAACATGAATAATCCTTTAATCTCTTGTATATGAGTCAGATCTAAATGTGGAAGTCCAATATGATTTATCGAATTACACATGAAACCATATATATTAGAACTATGTGTTGATTGATTCTTTTTCTGACAAGATATGAGTAATTCTTGGGCCCTAATCCCTAGTTCGACCATATTTTCTTATGAAATTTCATGTCAACACAACTTTTATATTTTATGCATGACATTAAACTGTATGGATAATGTCCTCACCACATGAAATTAAACTACATTTACAGTGTCCTTGCCACATGATGTCAAAATCCATGATACATAGAGAACTATGTATGGATTTATTCTCATCCCATTAAAATATTTATTAAAAACTAGGACATAGATTCTTGTCCCTTCCACAAGATAATAGAAGATTCCCCATATCATATATACATATGAAAATTTATGTAGGAACTTTTATTTTCGGTCCTCTCTTTAAGAATCCATCAAGGAAACAAATGATGACCCCTTTTAATACATATGAATCAAATCGATGTAAGGTACTCTAAAATATTGGTTACTATTAGTCTAAGAACATCCTTTATGAATTGGACATTTCCTATTTTCCATGTCATACTCCTAGTCATGAAAACAGTCATATCTTCATAGTCATTCATTTGGTTTTTGTAATATAATGTATAATACATACGATCTATTTTTTATGAATATGCAGTACATTCTCTTGTTGTCTTTGCAACAGTTTCTCACACAACAGGTCTGTCAGCCAAAGGATGCAATTTTTTGTCTATGCAGCACATGCCCTAGTTGTCCTTGCATAATACAGTCCCTATAATGTTATTTTCAAATAGTGTTAGCTTCATTCTTCGTAGAAGCCTCTCCTATCCCTTTAATCATCAATGGTGTTATGATGGAACATGTAATTTAAAACATTTATCCTTTTCGTATTTTCCCCATATCCTTTATCCCGACTAGAAAGTATCTAAGACCATGGTTCAAAATTTTCCTCCATTATATGTTCAAAGAATATTGGAATACCCTTTTCCCATTTTAACACATATCATTCATTGATTACATGATATTATGGTCCTAGTTGTATGACCTAAAACTATAGGCATCATTATTAATACATTTGGGTTAGACCTTTTTATAGAACCTATTAATTTGATTCTTTGGAAATCATAACTAGAAATACCCCTTCAATATTCAGGTAATTTTATCCATAAATCAAACTCTGTACAAGGGAAGATTTTAATCTCCATAAAAATTAATAAAACTTCACAAGTAAAATGTTAGAATTATTTAGATCTTCTTTACCTAACTTTACAATACGTTCCCCAATCATCCTTGCATAAAATTCACCTATAAAACGGGAATGTAATCCAAATGATTCCACTATTTAGATATGAAACACATAACCTAATTTACCTACATATTAAAACCCATGTAATGGCTTTTTCAAATAGTGGTAACTTCATTCTTGGAAGATCACTCCTCAAATTCCATTATCCCTTTTCCCATTCCATTTTTTGGATCCATAAATCCCTAAGTCATATCTTACAATTACCCCTTTACATACCTAAATATATTAGAACATATCTAGACAAATTACCAATAATTTTAGAACCATCAACCCTTCAGTCAAAGCTAAACACTGTAAATCCAAGCCCCTAAATGTCCATTCTACATGACTTGAAACTGCACAACCCCTTAATGTCCTTTCTGCATTACTTGTAACTTCACAACCTCTTAATTTCTTTTCTACATGACTTGAAACTACACAATCCCATAATTTTCTTTTTTTCATGAAGTTAAACTACATAGATCCACTAATTTCCTTGGCACACAACTTCAAACTGCATAACATATTGTCAAAATCACTTAATGTTCTTATTGTACAACATTAAACTGCATTGCATGATGTCATTGATGGATGATTTTAAACTGCACAACACCGTCATCCTTTTTTAGAAATGATCCTTCTCTTCCTAATATTGGTTATTTAACAAAATATACCCTCCTTTATACACCAAATTAATGTAGGATTTGTTAAACATTCATTAATTATTTCGAAAAAAATTCTCCCATCTATTCTCAGACATATTTCCTTGGCAACGACACCCATTGTATCCTTGAGACATCCAAGCCATAAACATGCATTGTTCATCAGCAATAGAATGTCATAATTGATGATATCTCTTTATCCTATAACTATGTAGTACATACCTCTAGTTGTCCTAGAATCAGTTTCTAATATAACGGGTCTATCATCCAATGGATTTCATTTTTTGGATATGAAACATATTCCCTTATTGTCCCTTCATAATACAACCCCCCATAACAGGTTATTCAAATAGGTGTAACTTCATTCTTGGAAGATATATCTTCTATTCTTAAAATTTTAATTTTAGATTTGGGGACCATAAAATAACGAATCAAGATTCCCCTATGAAATATCTTAAAATATCTGGACCTTCCCTACCATGTAGCCCTTTTTGGGTTATAATTTCAAAATTCATATTCAAAGATATACAACCTAAAACAATTGATTTATTACTCTAATAGGCATTACATTAAAATACCCATTAAAAGAGACATAGTACTCACTAGGTTGAAAACCCGCAAAGGGAACCCTGAAAAAAAAAGATGAGTCTCTGCTCTCTATAATTACATTATTTACAATCTAGGAAATACTATGAAATAAAAAGATAAAAGACACAATATTTGTAAGGTTTCCCATATGATCCTATAAATAGTCAAACTACGCTCACTAGGCCCATTGGCTTTGGTAAATTTTAGATCACCCCATCTATGTCATTATAATTTTGATTAGTCGTCACAAAGATGTAATGTATAAAAATCATCGATGATGTTATGATTATAGGAAGGAATCAAGGATGATTTCATATATGATTAGAGAAAAAAGTTCCTTTTTTATTTATGTAAGAATCCATTGGAACATTCACTGAATGGATTCTCTATATCATATATTATAAGCGGCTTTCATCATAACTATTCATTTGTTGGACTGACTCCTAAGCCATATCAACTACATGTTGAGGCTCAGTCAACTGACCAGCTTTAGTCTCCTCATCTATGCGATGTTCCTACATGGAATCCCCAATGGTAATTAAAAATTATAGCTGATTGTCTCTTAATGATTGATTGAGTATTATAATTCCATCATGAGTAACATCCAAATCTTGATGAAGGTGAAACACATCATGCTGAAGGAGCCCCATATTAATTGATCAGTATTTGATTTTTTTATAAAATCTACAAACTTTGTGTTACGATTGACCTCTTCTCGGGATATTGTGGGTTGAAAATCCTCAACATTGCTAAGTATTTTGGCCTTTGTGAGTTTTTTTCAATGTTTATTCTCTTACTCCATTCGATTAACAGTTTCCCTCAACGTATTATAAATTTTATGATAATAAAATCCACTGAATCCTAGTACGCTAAATATTTATAGATGTTAGAAAATGTGAGGGAAAATCTTCCAAAGGTTCCTCTAAGATCATTTTAAAAATTATTTTCCATATCTGGACACACATGATACTGAGGGAAACCAAAAACTATATGTCTGAATCGTATTCACTCCCATGAGGTAGGATGTACTCCGGTATCAAAGCACATAAGGAAGTGCCTTTCTCTACTCCCTCTAAAGTAGTATATGCATCAACATCAGACCTATTTTTAGAATTTGATAATCCTAAATGATAAATCAAAATCATTATTACCCTTAAAAGAGTAACAGGAACATAGAATGATCAAAAAAATTAGTGAAATTTTCCCATTAATAAGTCAGAAGCTTGAGTGGATTCCACACTATCATTTTCAGTCTCAGAAGTCTAAATAAGTACTTCTTGAGAATGGGGAAACTATTCACCTTGTTCATCCATTGGGTTTAGAGGCTCTAGAGCATTTCCCAACTCTAGATTCTTAGTCAGGACGTCTCTGACATCAGCAAAGGATGGATGGAGAGGGATACCCCATTCATGGAGGGCCTTTGCAATGTTATCTTCATAAAAAACTACATGAGTTGAACTTTAATGTGAAATATCAGATAATCTGAGAACAAATATTTATAAAAAATGAAATAATGAGAACTTACATCCTTTTAGTTCCTCATTAAAGTCCCCAAACTCCTTGATGGAACCTAGAATATCAATTTATGGATTAAGAACATCCATCATTTTAGTGTATACAGATTTGTATATCATATCAAACTCAGCATTTAATGTATCCCAAAAAATTTGTTGATTCCAACATTGGATCCTCTAACATTTCTCTATACCGGCTATTTAACTAGAATTCTATTTTCAGGACTTACTGAATCAATATCAACACCAACACCTACCTCTGAATACCCAGGATCATCATTTCTCCATCATACAACAACAAGAGTATCAAAATTAATTTTTGAAGAGTATTTTGGAACATACTATATATCTGAATTATTATGGATAAAATAATGTAAGAAACAACATATGATACCATAAATGTGTTCATTTTACATTACCTTGACCCTTTTCCCTTTCTATAAAAGTGGGAGTAGATTCAGCCACACCCTTTGAAAATTCATCTATCAACATAACAGATTCATCTGCATGAATATGTACTCCCCCTGAGTATTATTATCAATAATTAAAGGAACATTACCAAATCCCTTAAGATTATAAAACTATGAAGATCCTATGAAAAGAAAAACACGGTCACAAAGCTGTGTTAAGAAAATTTTAATACCGAATAACAGTGAAAATAATCACTTTGATGTACTTTCTAGACCAACATCAATTCCCTCTTGCACTTATTTTCATATGATAATAGATAAATTGAACTAATCATCTTGGGAGTAGATATTTGAGGTAATTTATATGGTTTTTATGTCACCATTACCTCCATCATGTGTTTTCTTCTAAGAGAAAGTCTTGGGGAACCGAGGCTTTCATCCAATGAATCGATGGGGGTGCCCATAGGCCCACACTTTGGTGACTCAAGACCCATTCCTAATGTTACCCTTTGTGTATTCCTCAATCCATAATGTCTGATACTCGTTTTGAGGATGAAACCTGGTCATCAGTAGAATTTCTTAAAATATACTACTCCCTGATATACTCTATTACATCAACTAGATTATTGTATGGATTAAAATCCAAGGGTTCTTTAATATCACCCAACTCTGGAATTTGACGGCCATGATGAAAAAACACCCATGAATCCTTGATTTGATGAGTCAAGATATCTCAATATTAGATTTATAAGGGTAACACATAGATTGACTTTGATATGGTCAGTTGCGAGGAAAACTCAATGCCCTCTGATCGGAAAGCCTCTGCAGGCCTCCTTTCCCCTTCAGAAGTATCATAAGACAATATGGAGACTTCTTTATGATGATGGAGCCTATATCACCTTGGTAATGGGGATGTTGTATCACTAACATTTGTCTTTTGGTGGATTTTCTATAAGATTTTTTTTAAGGTTATAATGGCTTTGAATCCTCTTCATTTTATTTCTATTTTGGATTCTTTCCATGAATTCCATGACAAACAGTTATCGCGTCCTCTACTCGATGTGTGCCTTTTTTTTCAAAGACCAATGATGGTATGAGGAAACCAAGGATTTAGCATATCCAATCTCTAATCCAATTGATGCATTTGATGGAGGTAGAATAATTGAAATTTTGGATACCTCTAGATCCATCATAATCCATATTTTTCAAGCTGCAAGTGTGTGCTTCTCATGTGTCACGACCCATCCTCGGGGCCCATGCCGTGACTACCCCAAGCCCACCTTCTTTAGGCCAGGGGATGGTGACTAGCACCAAATGCGTAAATCCTGATAAAAGGGAAGGCATTGCCTTTATATAAGAAAACAAACACCATAGAGTATGCAAGATGAAGTAAACACTAAGTAAACTGAGTAAAAAAGTAAGTGCTGAAAAGTTAATGGGCCAAAATAAAAACCCAACTGAAAGTACAATACAACTGAAAAAAAAGTACTGAAGTAGTAAAGTAAATCAGCAACCACCGAGTTGTCCTCCGGCTATCCCACCTGAAGGGTGGGTACAGATGGTCCCCTCAGCTTCTCGGGTCCGGTCGTCCACTCCGTGTACGTCCCGCCTGATAGTCCACCTCCGGGTACCATCCTACTGCACAAGCCTCAACCACGATCAGCACTATCCATCATCTGCAACCAACACAACGTAGTGAGGGCATATCCTATGCAGGGGTGAGTATACGATACTTATTAGGGACCCTGAGACCCCCGAAGGTCTCCTAGAATCCACAAAGGATAAACCAAAAAGGAAGGGTACATACATGAAGTTTCAACCAACTCTACTTAGGTATATGCCCATACATATACCTAAGCCATCATTTCGAGTTCGGCTCCAACTCACGATCCCAAGTACAACCCAGTCCACACAAGAAATCACAACCCAATCCACACAAGAAAGCAAGTCAATCGTATCAATGATAATGATTTAAAGTCAAGACTTAGCTCACACGGGTATACTACTCACGAAGAGGGGTAGAGACGATTAGATGTAGCCTCTGAATCATATCCTCTACCGAAACCACATAGGATCCAAGTACAAAATTCATCACTGCTAAACTCACATAGGATCCAATTATAGTCTTCATCGCTGCCGAACCCATGGAGGATCCAAGTATAGTCGTCCTCGTTGCCGAACCCACGTAGGATCCAAGTATAATCGTCATCGTCATCGTAACCAGCTCTATGGTTTCCGCACCTAGCACGCTCGATTCTGGGTGGGTCCGCTCTATGAGCCAAGGGGGTCGATACATAAATTGTCTCAAAGTCCAGAGTTGATGTATCAAAAAGTTCCATCTCGTCAATAGGAACTCAACGTGATAGACGGCGCGTCAATCAGACTCCCGGTCTGAGAGTTATTAACTTCTTTGTCCCAGGGGCCCTATTGGGTTTTAAGCTAATACCAACCCAACCGTACTCCAGAAACATCCAAACCCCAAAAGGAGTAAGAAAAAAGAACCTTCTCACTAAGAGTAATTCAACGTAACTAACGACATGTCATTCGGACGTCCGATCATTATGTTATAGGCGTTTCCGTTCGAAGGGCCCGGTTGATTTCGGGTTTGAACCAACCTAGCCATACCCAAACATCACCGAACCCTCGAGTGTAATATACCGAAATGACCGTCTCGATCCAAGGATACCAAATTAACTGACAGTGCATCGATCGGAGGTCCGTAGCCCAAGATATGGATGTTTGAACGAAACTGGTCTGAAAATAGGGTGTTTCGGCCCGGTCCAACCCGGCCTAATACCCCCTGGGTCAGCCCGAACCAGGTCGACCCGACCTGGGTCCGGGTTTGGCATAGTTGGGCGTGGCTCGGCCCGGCTGGGCACGGCCCGGCCCGTAGCTGGGCACTGCCTGCGGCCTGGCTCGGAAGCTTATCGCGGCTCCGCTCGCGGCCGAGCGGGGTGCGAAGGGGGTGCCACCCCCTTGTCTCCGAAATGGCGGACCCTATGGGGTACGCCCTATGTGCTAGCTGGGGGTTTGAACCCCCCGGTTTTTTGGAAAACGGCCGGCCATTATGGCCGGCCGGTTGAGCTGCCGCGGGACCTATGGGGGTCCCGCCTCCTAGAGCGCCAGCGGCCGGTTTTCTGGCCACCCCTGTTGGACCGCCACAGCCTAAGACCGCGGCTCTTCCTCGACCGGCACGGCGCGACGGCGACACGCACCACCACCGCGGCCTGCTCCGGCCACAGTCCTCTTCATTTTCGTGTGGTGTGACGACACCGCGCCTCCTTCACCGCAAAGTTCAACTAGGATCAACAAGAAAAGGGCTAGAGGATCGGCTGTGTTTGTGCGGTCTGATCTTCCCCCGTTATGACGATAAAATCAGCCAAATTAATCAAAGAAGAATGTTAAATTAAACTTGAACGAAGATAACCCCTACCTCGATTTAACAATGTCATTTGTCAGCAACGCAGAAGATGGAACCGCAGGGAAAGGTATCGAAGACGGTGTTATCATGTGTCCATGGAGAGGACGACATCTCACACTATCTATGATGAGATGAAGGAACGACACGTCATCTCTCCTTGTGGTGTCGGCATTCTTCATCGAAGGGTGTATTTATTCGCGGGAGGATGATGTTCTTCAAAGGGACTTCAAGCTCTATCTCCCAAAATCCTCACAAAACAACCAACAACATAAAATAAGGCCTCCACTTATTTTATTATTTATCAATGCATTTAAAAAACTCAAAATTCAAAAACAAGTTCACTTAATTAATTAAACATGAGTTGTCTAATTAATTGGGTGTTATGTTGGAAAGTTTAATGAGGGAGCGAGAGAAGTTACTCACATGGGGGGGGGGGGTAGTTAGGGAATGTGAAGGGTTGGGATCATGTGGGCCCCACTTCACATTTATCCTCTCATGGGTAGTTAGTATCTGGTGGATCCCACCCTAACCCCCACACCTAGGATCTAACAACTTAGAAAAAGAAATAAAATTGTAACAAAATTTTATTTTACTTGTTATTTAATCCACAATTTTTTATCAACTCCTCCCGAGAAGACGCATCTTTGGTAAAGGTCCTCTTAAGAAATTACTAGCACTACAGTTCCATCGGTGCCCTCAGATTTCAGTTCTGAGCACAGGTTCAAAAGATAGAAAAACCAGCTCGTTCGTTCACTGAACGTACCCGAGCTAAAATTAGGAAACTGATTCTGGGCACACCGGGCCCCGGAATTAGGTTCCCTCAGAAACTGCATACTTGTAAAATCAAAAAGAATTTATGAAAAAAATTTCCTTGAAATTTTTTGGTCTTTACATTAATCCCACCTCAGGGAATTACGTCCCCGTAAAGATACATAAAAACTAGGGAAACAAATGAGGGTATTGTGCACACATCTGAGCCTCCCGCTCCCATGTTCTTTCCTGGAGGTTCCCGTTCTTCCACCTAATGCGCACTAGAGGAATAGAACGTCCATGTAGGAACCACTCCTGTCAATCCTCAACCTATACCTGGACCTCTGCAAAAGTCGCCCCGTCATCGATGTCGAGCTCCCCGTGATCAATGATAAGCATCGGGTCGTGCAAGCATCTTCTCAGCTGAGATACGTGGAAGATGTTGTGCACTCGGTGTAACTGATGTGGAAGAGCCAGGTGATAAGCCACCTCGCCTATCCTGCTGAGAACCTGGAATGGTCCAATTAAGCATGGAGATAACTTTCTGCCCCAACCAAATCTCTGTAATCCACATTGAGGTGAGACCCGTAGGAAAACGTGGTCGCCATCCTCGAACTCTAGTGGTCTCCACCTCCTGTCAGCATAGGACTTCTGTCAGCTCAGGGCAGTCCTAATCTGCTCCTAGATGATCTGCACATTCTCCTTCATGGCTCGGACCATCTCTATTCCTACAAGTTCTGGCTCCCTAGGGTCTATCCAGCACATAGATGATCTGCAAGGGTGGTCGTACAATGCCTTGTATGGTGCCATCCTGATGGTGGAGTGGTAACTGTTGTTGTACGCAAACTCCACCAAAGGTAGGTGATCCACCCAGCTGTGACCAAAGTCGAAGACACATGCACGAATCATGTCCTCGAGATTGTGATGGTCCTCTCCGTTTGGCCATCCATCTGAGGGTGAAAGGCAGTGCTCAGGCATAGCTGTGTCCCAAATGCCTCCTACAACCCCTTCTAAAGCCGGGAAGTAAAGGGAGCGTCTCGATCAGAGACGATATACGACAGTACACCATGAAGCCATACAATATCCTGAATGTAGAGGCATCCCAAGATCTCCACTGAGCCCTGCTCTGTGATGGGTAAGAAGTGGGCCGACTTGGTGAGTCGGTCGACAATCACCCAGATGGAGTCGTGTCCTCTAGAATTACGTGGAATTACCATCACAAAATCCATAGATATCCTGTCCCACTTCCACTCTGGGACTACTATGGGCTGTACCAAGCCTGCTGGTACCTGGTGCTCCACCTTCACCTGCTGGCAGGTGAGGCATCGTGAAATGAACTCCGCCACAACCTTCTTCATATATGGCCACCAGTGCTGTCGTCTGAGGTCTTGGTACATCTTCGCTACTCCAGGAAGTACTTCTAGAGAGGAAATGTGAAACTTACTTAGAACCTCCTCCCATAATGCAGCTGGTACCATGGTACGTCCCCTGAAAAGGATGACGTGCTCTCCTCTTATAGAAAATTCATCAGGTGCCATCCCTGTGGATATTTGAGCACATGGCGCCTCACAGTCATTGTCCCCACGTTGTGCCTCCCAAACCTACTGAAGTAGTGGAGGAGTGACTGTGAGCGACTGTAGAAAGGCTTCCCCATCTCTATCCACTAAGGATATCTCCAACGCGGCTAGCTGCTTTGTCACCTCTCTAAGTAGCTGGATTCACAACCTCCTACTGAGAGGATCATCTACTATGTTCACCTTCCCATGAGTATAGAATACCTCAATGTCATAGTTTTAGAGGATCTCGAGTCATCGCCGCTATCTCAGGTTTAGGTCCTTCTGCGAGAAGATGTACCTGAGACTCTGGTGGTCAGAGTAGACTATAAAGCGCTCGCCCATCAGATAGTGCCGCCACATCTTCAAGGCGAAGACCACTGCTTTTAACTCTAGGTCATGGGTAGAATAGTTATTCTCATTATGCCTCAACTGTCATGAAACATAAGCGATCACTTCCCACTCCTGCATCAGAACACACCCGAGTCTAGTCCCTAATGCATCGCAGTAAACTACGTACCCTACGCCCTTCTCTGGTATCCTCAAGATGGGTGCACTGGTCAATCTCTGTCTCAGCTCCTGGAAGCTCTACTGACATCTATCCGACCACACGAAGGGTTTCCCCTTCTTCATCAAAGCTTAAAGTGGTCCTGAAACTATGGATAAGTCTTGCACAAATCTCTGATAGTACCCAGCCAGACCTAAGAAACTCTGCACCTCTGTCACGCTCTTGGGTGGCTCCCAAGATAGCACTGCCTCGATCTTCACAGGATCCACTGCTACTATTTCCTCTGAGATGATGTGACCCAATAAGTGGACCTCTGGAATCCATAACTGACACTTCGAGATCTTACCATAAAGCTGGTGCTCTCGGAGTGTGTCCAGTACAACCCTCAAATGGTAGGCGTGCTCCTCCTCAATAGTCGAGTAAATCAATATGTCGTCAATGAAGACTATGACAAATTAATTGAGGTAAGGATAGAAGATCATGTTCATGAGACTCATAAACACTAATGGAGCATTGGTTAAACAGAAAAGCATAACCAAGAACTCATAGTGGCCATACCGACACCTTAAGTCCGTCTTCTGCACATCCTCATCTCGAACTCGGAGATGATGATAGCCTGACCTGAGGTCTATCTTTGAGAACTAGCGTGCTCCGTTGAGCTAATCTAAGAGGTCGTCAAACCTTGAAAGTGGATACTTGTTCTTCATGGTTACCTAGTTCAGGTGACGGTAGTCGACACACAGTCTCAAGCTCCTGTCTGCTTTCTTGGCGAACAAAATCGGGGAAGCCTAGGGGGAAACGCTGGGTTGGATGAATCCCTTTCCCTATAAGTCCTCCAGCTGTACCCGTAGCTCTTGAAGATCAGCGGGAGCCATCCGATATGCTAGAGTAGATATCGGGGCTGTCCCAGGGTACAGGTAAATATAAAAGTCTACCTCTCTGCGAGGAGGTAGTACTGGAACGTCGTTAGGAAAAACGTCCGCATACTGATCCACCACAACAGGAAAACTCAGACTCCTCACATCAACTGCTCCCAGGATGAGACTAGCCAACTGATGAGTGATCAGCTGCCCTCTCCTCTGCGTAAGTCCATACTGCGCTGTAAAGGCTCACTTCTCTCCGGTGAAGGTGAACCTTCTCCCATCTGTATGGACACACCGCACTTTTCACCTAATATAGTCAATCTGAGAATGAACTATAGATTACCAATCCATGCCCATGATGATGTTGTAAGGCCTCGACGCCGCTATAAGAAGATCCTAGACGAAGCTATCACATCTTAGAGTAAGCTCACATAGCCAGCACCAGTGCGTAATCGTCGAGTATACTCCTGTAGGATTCTCTAGTCGTAAGGATTGAGCCAATGGCTCCATCGGAATCTCTGAGATCCGAACAAGGGTAGCGACAATGAAAGAATGACTCACTCCTTTGTCTATAAGATCTGCAGAAATGGTGGGGTAGACACAGATAGTACCTTGAATCATCTCTGGTGCGCCGTGGTCGTAGGCCTCCACAGCCTGAAGCTGAGCCTGCCTCTACCCATCAGCTCCTTGTGGTCGGGGTGGACCTCCTGGGGGTGGTGGTGGTAGAGCCCCGAAGCGTCGTCCACCACCTGCTTCTCAGCCAGCTCATCTGCCTGCTCCCTGCATACCGCCACAGTTGAACCTCTGCCTCGGACTGGGTGGTCCCTCATATGTTTGATGCTCCTCTTCATGGCGGGTCGGGCAGTCCTGAGCCATGTGGCTCTGCCTGCTGCATGCATAGCACTGTCTGTCTCTCATATGACTAGCTCTTCAATGTGTGCCCTACTCCTCCAAACCAGTATCCTGAGGTCACCCACCTAATGGTCTGGTCCTCTTGGACCTCTGCGACATCTGTCTACTGCCGACAGCAGATGACTCTGCGACGTGTCACCCTGCGGTAGGCCTCACTGCTGGTGTAGGGTCACCAAGAAATCTCTCCATAAGATGGGCTCGCTTCAGTACTTCTGATTGCATCAGAATACTTAGGGAGATCATTGATGCCCTGATCTCATGCCTCAGTCCCTACTCTAAGGTCTAGGCCCGGAAGAATAGGTCTCGTACCATGTATGTGGAGTATTACGAGAGGTCGGTAAATCTCACCGAGTACTGGGCTACTATCATGTTTCCCTGTCGCAGCTATAGTAACTCCTGGATGTGCATCGCACGGAGGGTGTCTAGAAATAACTCCGTGCGGAAGAGGCTCTCGAAGTCCGTACAAAGAAGAGATGCCTCTTCGTGCACATTGAGCATCAGACTCCGCCATCTACCTACTGCTGTGTGCAGGAGACTTGCCACAAGGATCACCACGAGGTCAGCTGGTGTCCCTACTAATATGAAGACCCAAATAATAGCCTCCGGCCAATCCTTGGCTTCCTGAGGGCCCGTCTCCCCACAGAACCTGGGCGGTCTCTGAAGTTAAAACTCATGCAGTGCACTCAGGCGACGTGCACTCTCAATTGCTGGGCCTGGTGGCATCGATGGCTCGATGGGTAGAGGTACCATCGGTGTCTCCGCTGTAATGGGGCCCTACAATGAGGCCTCATCACTCGGTGGGCTTCCATCTCTCACAAATCTCTGAACCATATCTATCTTCCGTCGTGGGGCTATCCTGAAAAGAAACAGGTGCGCCACAGTTAATACAGTATACTTGGTGAGCTGACACAAAGTAATCACAACGAAAACTTTGAAACACACATGTAATCAATGTTTTCGTGCACTGAGTCAGAAATCAGAAGTTAGGGTCCTAGTGTATGGATACGTCGGCCGCCGCACCAACACTAGACTCCCTGGACTGATAACCACACTCAATACCCTTAACACTATTGCTTCACATAGAATAAATTATCAGAGTCTTGAGTTCTGCATTAGAACTGACGCCTCTGATACCAATTTTTCACAACCCTTCCTCGGGGCCCGTGCCGTGACTACCCCAAGCCCGCCTTCCATAGACCATTGGATGTCGACTAGCACCAAAGGCGTAAATCCTGATAAAAGGGAAGTCATTGCCTTTATATAAGAAAACAAACACCATAGAGTACGCAAGATGAAGTAAACACTAAGTAAACTGAGTACAAAATAATGTGATGAAAAGTAGACGGGCCAGAATACAAACCCAACTGAAAGTACAGTACAACTGAAAAGAAAGTACAACAGCAGTAAAGAAAATCATAAACCACCGAGTCATCCTCCGGCTATCCCACCTGAAGAGTGGGTACAAATGGTCCCTTCAGCTCCTCAGGTCCGGCCGTCCGCTCCGTGTACGTCCCGCCTGATAGTCCACATCTGGGTACCGTCCCGCTCCACAAGCCTCAACCACGATCAGCGCTGTCCGTTGTCTGCAACCAACACAATGTAGTGTGGGCATAGCCCGTGCTGGGGTGAGTATACGATACTTAGTAGGGACCTCGAGACCCCCAAAGGTCTCCCAGAATCCACAAAGGATAAACCAAAAAGGAAGGGTACAAACATGAATTATCAACCGACTCTACTTAGGTATATGCCCATACATATACCTAAGTCATTTTTTCCAATTCAGCTCCAACTCACGAGCCCAAGTATAACTCAGTCCACACAGGAAAACACAAACCAATCCACATAGTAAATCAAGTTAATCATATTGATGATAATGTTTGAAAGTCAAGATGCAGCTCACACAGGTATACTACTCACAAAGAGGGGTGGAGATGATTAGATGTAGCCTCTGAATCATCTCCTCTACCGAACCCACGTTGGTTTCAAATACAGGAGTCATCGCTGTCGAACCCACGTAGGATCCAAGTATAGTAACCATTGTTGCCGAACCCATGTAGGATCCAAGTACATTCGTCATCATTTCCGAACCCACAAAGGATCCAAGTACAGTCGTTCTCACTGCCGAACCCACGTAGGATCTAAGTACAATCATCATCATCGTCGCAGTCGCAGCTAGCTCTAGGGTTTCCCCACATAGCACGCTCGATTCTGAGAGGGTCCGCTCTAGGAGACAAGGGGGTCAATGTAGAGACCCAAAGCTTGATGTACATAGACATTACATTACTTTTGTGGAATACTTAATACATAACAAAAACAGACACCAAAGGGCTGTAATAGTTTAGTGTCTTTGGAAACATGGAACATAATCTTCTAATCATGGTGAAATATTTTCAACATCTCCCATAAAGATCTTCCCCTTTTTGTTTTCTTACCTATAACCTTTCTTGAAATCCCCAGGAAAAGAAAACATATAAAGGGTGAGCTCAAATCCTCAGTAAGGGTAATCATGGAGAAAATAAAACAAACCATATACATTTTAACTTAAAAACATGAACATAATGTTTAAACATCAAAATCTTGAGCAAAGACACAAATCATGGAAGTACGTAAGGCATGTATCATAATGGAACATCAATCTTGATAAAATAGCATGGGAATAAATCATGTAATTAGGGAAACCATTCATCACTTGTTTTGATTTCCATAGTAGCCAAGGCATTGGTGCCAATACCATCTTAGTGGACAAAGTCCCTTTCTGAAATCGAGTTCACTCCTCATTCCAGTCCTGTATCACTAAACCAGATTAACATACCGTTCAGCCATGTCTATATCATGAGATATAAATCTTTACCCAATGCATTGGAGAGAGATATAGGTCCCACCCATCTCATAATTAAATCATTCTTACTTTTGCCAAAACATAAACATAAATCATTCATCATAACCCAAAGAATAAAAATGGTTTCATAAACATCATCCCATCGTAACTTAATCCATATAAAACAAATGGATATCATGTAATCATAAGAAAAGTGAATCCATGTAAATCATAGAGACATTATACATGAAACATATTAATTCTGAATAAAGTCATCTTATATGGGATATAGTTTTGATAAAACATTTGAAAATAATTCTTGAGGAAAATATCCTTTCTTCTTAAAAATCATTTTCTTTTCACAAAATGTCACACAATTTTAGAAGAAAAGGATTTTGTTGAAAATAATAATTAAATATTGTAGAGTAAGATTCATGAAAATAAGGCATTATGAAACCGTAAAAAACTTGTTCATGCCATATAAGTTGAAAAAAACATTCTTCTCGTACTTTTGCCAGAAAAGTGAAAAAGTACCTCGTATGGTAAAGAAAAGAAAGATTCCTTCCATAATACAAAGTAAAATTCAAAGAGGGGTAAAAATGAAATTAGAAATACATTGAATAATATTAAACTCTTTATGTAAAAGATTTTATGGGCATGGATGAAAAATATAACCCCCGTAAATACATACGTATAAGCAATCTCAGATAAAAATGAGATTGCCAAATTATCCCTTACCATATGTCTGATATGCTTCGTATGTATACGAACCTCCTGAATGATGATTTAAATAATTTCATTGACTTATTACCTAATCATATTCATTGTTATGATATCATATATATTTTACTTATGACATTATATTAGTCGTTCATTTGTAAATTTGATGTAAAAGCAGTGATTTGGGTAAAATCGTTTCATTTATAGTACGTGTTTCAACTTGTTGTTCTTGATATTATTACTTATATCCTAATTTAATTAATTCCAGAATGTAAAACATGATTTATATATAATATATATTCAGTATATACATATATATATGATAGATCGATAAATGGAATGAAATACACCGTTCATGGAGACGGTAGGCCGTACGTATGCATGAACGCTGTTTTTGTTTCTTTATTTAATTGAATGGAATTAAGTAGATGAAATAAATATATATATAAATAAATCAAGTATCATTATTATGTCATATATCTCATTATTAATCATTATATATACTTTATAATCATTCATGAATGGTTAACATGGAGAATGAATCTCATTGCGTCGTGGAGACAGTAGTCCGTACGTACGCACGAGCGATGATATCATTCCCATGATCATATAATTGTATTGAAGTATATGTATAATATTTCAGAATCAATATCACTTTACAATAATCATATATAGTTATTTATTTACACCATTATACCCATCCAAGTAAGGTGGTGGTCAAAAACAGATTACACCATGGCATGGAGATGGTATTCCGTACGTAGGCACGTGCGGTGATTTCATTTTCCGTAGGATAGATAGAAGGTGAAATAGAGTTGTTTCATATTTATAATAACATATCAGTATATAAGTAATACTGATGTTATTACTTTATAATGATACAACTAAAGAAGAATAATTATAAGAAGAAAGAAACTTGAGAAAATCAGAAGAAGATATTACCTCTTCTTCGACGCACCTCCTTTAAGATTCCTCTTATGGAAGTAGAGTTGGTCTTTTGAGAAAAAGAGAACCTCCAGAATGTTTCTAGGGAAGTGGAGAAGATAAATTTTCAGGGTTTGGCCGAGCATCAAGGCTCAACAGGGTGTGAAGAGAAGAGGGAAGGGGTGACCTTTTTATAAGGGAGGAGAGGGGAACTTTTGAAAAAACTCAAAATATTATTTTATAATAAAGTCATATTCGGTTTATTATAGCTCAAAAATGATTTATTTCAAAGCTAAAGTGGGGATGGGTCGAAATACTCCCAACCAATAGATTTTATAGAGGTTTGGGTCATTATATTAACCTTATCTTTTAGTTTTAACTCTTAGTTAATTAGATTGACATTTACCATGTCACATTGTATTTTTATATTATATAGTTAATAAACATACCATATACATACAGGCGACCCCCAAGTGGTCCATTAATGATACACCTATCATGATATAAGTATCTTCTCCGAACCATAGATATTTATGAATTTAATAACAATTAATAATATTATATTTAGTTTAAAAAATATTTTATGTCAATTTGGACACTATTTGGTAATTGATTTTTGTGAAACTCATAAAAGCATTATTAGTTCGAAAATAGTTAATTAAATCAATAATAACATGTCATATTAACCTATTAAATTATTTTAATTCATAAAAAGTCTAAAATTACATTTATTTGGGTATTTATAACATCAATTATGTTAATATTTTATTAATAAGATAATTATTGCATCATCATTGTGTCATAAATAATTTAAATGATTTAATTTATAAAAATTATAAATAAAATACCTTTATATATGAAATCTCTTTATATTTATAATGAATATTTATAGTCTAATTTATCTTAAGTGTAACCCAATATTAAAAATTATTTAGTTATTAAACTTTGATTTTAACTATTTTAGCCCTTTTTTAAATAAATTAATAATAAATGTCTTAATCTAATCCAAGTGGACCAAAATGGTCATATTTTATTCATAAGGTTGTTTTTGGTAAAATTACACTTATCACATAGAATTAGGACATGTGTTAGGGTAATAATATTATTATTTTTACCCTTAATTACACTATTTACTTTTAACCATGGTAAATAAAAGTAAAAAGTTACTATTCACCAAAAAAAAAATTTATCTTATTGAACCACATTTTACTCCCTGATATTAACCATTATTCTTGGATTTTCAAAATTCCACTCACATAAGTGGTAAAATTAATTTTTATGTAAATTTTCAAACTCTCCTAGGAGGTGGGTAAAAGACGGTGCAAAGTTCAATAAAATTTTTATACGTCTAAAATTATAATAAAATGACTCCAATGAATTAAATTGAACTTATATAGGTATTATGTATCAATTTTGACCTAAAATAAATTTAAATTAAAATAAATAATTGTTTATATAAAATTCGGTTTTTAAATAGTAACCCAGTGTTTTCACTATTCATAAAAAATTGAATGTTTTTAGAAAAATACCAAAAAATCACCCTAGGCTAATTTCGATATTCTGAATCAAAAAATGAAGTCCATTTTGAAAAATAAAATTTATAAAATTTCATAAAGTGTGTAGTACTATTCATAACGTCTTGTTCATAATAATATTATAATAATATATCGTTTACTGAATCTCGGTATTGCGTACTACACACGCTATCGAGGAAAGTCTTGATTGCATGTAATGCAAGCCAGGTCAGGGATGCATGTATTGAAAGATCTGTTTTTTGTTTCATATAACATAATCAAAACATATTTTATTTATACATTAAACAAAATCTATACTGAAAGTTACGTAAAATAATATCCACAACATGAACGTGAAATTGTGTGTAACACGAGCCAAGAATAGTGTTTCGTATACTGCAAGCTAATACGGTGTTGCGTATAGCGCAAGCTAATTTTGGTGTAGCGTAAAACACAAGACATCAATGAAATTAAAAAGAATAATTCTCATAAATTCTTGGGTTGTTACATTCTACACCCCTTAAAATGAATTTCTCCCTCGAAATTCGTCCGGGTTATAAATGGTTTACTACTTGAAAGTTTCTTTCATAGAAACCCGTATCGTTAAAAGGAATACCAAAACTTAACTTTAAAAACTAAATTATGAAACGTAACGGGTATTCAAATTAACTAATAACTGGGTTTCCACATAGGATAACATAGGTTAAAATATGGATATGGAAGAGAAATCTAACCATCAAGTTCTGATGGAAAGTGGTAGAGGACATGGCTATGAAAAATCCAACAATCAGAAAGCCATAAATTTGTGATGATTTAAGGTACCTTCTGATTCATCGGATATAAAGACACTTGGACTACATTTTTTTATAGATCATTTCCCTAAATTTGAAAAATTGTTTAATTAAAAGAAATATTTACTTGATTTCGGTACAATCTTACTGTTGTTTGTGCCTTGAACAATTTCCACTTCATCTCTTAAAGAAATAAAGTTGAATTTGTCTTCCATTAAGTGTTATCAGATCATGCAATAGAATGATAGGTCATTCCATCTGTCTCAAACAAAAGGATAGAAAAAGTTATTATATATACATAAGTCCATATATAGAGAGGTTGGACTTATACTTAAAATATCATACCTCTTAATATAATAAAAATATTTTCTACTAACCAGGGACTTCCTGTAGGCCAGTGGTAGGTGATAAAGGCCTGTCACACTTCGGTTGTGGGTTCGATTCCCGCAACATTCTCCAATGCGACGGGTTGTTTCCCGTCCTGCCGGTTGTCCTTTTTCTTAAACTACATTATTATAACATTACATAAATAATATCGAAAAAATGTTCTATCCTTAAAAAATTCTATCTGATGTCCAACTTAATATACTCCAGCCTTTAAGCTTATCGAAAATACTTTTGTCCAATCTTATAGTATAAAGAAAACAATTACTAGAAATGTCATCTGGTGAGCATGTTAATACCATCATTTATCCCCCATATATCATATGATATATCTTTTTGGTCACATTACAAACATGTGAATACCTTAATCACGTATTTTCTTGAAAATGAATACTCATTGAACCTTAGTGAAAACATGAATGCTGTCAAAAGATAACTCTTTCCGCATACCAAAATCCCAAAATTTCTATATACTCAAACAATGATATCACATTGTCCTTATATCAGCCATGAGCTCATCAATACTATAAAACATCTCATTATCTCCATATCCCTTCATTATTAACATATCATATACTTTACAAAAATATATGAATTAACCCTTCATGGTTACTGGTACCATTCAACTTAAACTTTCAAATACTTTAGGGAAAAGAATTGTGTAACAATCCTTAGATGTGTCTTTATTCTATAGTACCATTACCTATACAACATAACTATTGGTAAACATAAATCATTCCACTTCCTTCTTAAACAATTGACCAAGCTTCAACACTTCTTTCATCTCATATATCATTTGTAGTCTCCTCATCATCATCCACATAAATACTACCCATATGACCATGCTGATTATCTTCATGAGATTTTCCTTTAGGGAATTGGTTTTCATAATGCCCATACATTCCAAATTTAAAACATCTATTCATTTTTGATGTCGTAGCAATACTATTATCCTTCTACATGGTGTTAACTGAACCTTTTCCTTTGGACTTACTGGATTTGTGTCCTTCTTTTCCACACCCAAAGCATCTTCCAGTTCCATTGGAACATTCTCTTTGATGCTTCTTCCCACATGATTTACATGAGAGAAATTGAACTTTCTTTCCTCTATGATCATCATGAAACTCTATCTTTCTCTTATTAGTTGAGTCGGTAAACTTACCAAAGTTGAGATTATTGATCATATTATGAGATTTCTGATTAGTCATAAAAACAATATGTAGACTTCCAAATCCAATTTCATTGGGTTGCTCATGAATTATATCATTCCATTGTCCATCATATCCTCCATTATCGTGAATCTTCCTGTTTCCAGCCATTTTCTAAAACCCAAAAAGAATCGTGTCAGAGGCCAAAATCATAATCAAGGGGGATTAACTTCAATATCTAACATCATAGGTTTAATTCTAATATTGTTACCATAATTCTAGGACTATGACCTATACTTATACATAACCTTAGTGACATCCCTAAACATACCTTATAAATACCTCTAGGGATCTCACTAAAGTTCTCGCATCCTAGTTTCAAAAGGCTGACTAAACCTCCCTCTGATACCAACTGTAGAGACCCAAAGCTTGACGTACATAGACATTACATTACTTTTGCGGAATACTTAATACATAAAAAAAAGACACCAAAGGACCATAATAGTTTAGTGCCATAGGAAAATCGAAACGTAATCTTCTAATAATGGTGAAAGATCTTCAACATCTCCCATAAAGATCTTCCCCTTTTGGTTTTCTTACCTATAACCTTTTGTGAAAACCTAGGGAAAAGAAAACATATAATGGGTGAGATTAAATTCTCAGCAAGGGTAAGCATGGGGAAAATAAAACAAACCATATACATTTGAACTTAAAAACATGAACATAATGTTTAAACATCAAAATCTTGAGCAAAGACATAAATCTTGGAAGTATGTAAGGTGTAACAAACCAAGATTTTATGAGGATTATTCTTTTTAATTTCATTGATATCTTGTGTTGTACGCTACACCAAGATTATCTTGCGCTATACGCAACATCGTATTAGCGTGCAGTATACGCAACACTATTTTTGGATTGTGTTACACACAATTTCGAGTTCGTTTGATAGTAGTCAATCTACGCAACATTGATTGTATATATATATATATATATATATTCAGTGTATAAATAAAATATGGTTGGATTCTGTTATATGAAACAACGAATGAGTCTTTCACAACACGCAACCCTGGTTTGGCTTACATTAAACACAATCACGACCTTCCACGATAGCGTATGTTGTACGCAATACTGAGTTTCACACAACAAAGATATCCTATTAAAATATTATATAAACTAGCTGTTATGAATAGTAATACCCAATTTTTGGAATATTATAAATTTTATCTTTCAAAATGGACTTAATTTTTGGATTCGGAATATCAATATTATCCTAGGGTGAATTTTTTGGTATTTTTCTGAAAACTTTCAATTTTTGATGAATAGGTAATACACTAGGTTACTATTTAAAAACCAAATTTTTATTTAAATAATTATTTATTTTATTTAAATGTATTTTAGGTAAAAACTGATACATAATACCTAAATAAGTTCAATTAAATTCATTGGAGTCATTTTATTATAATTCTAGATATATAAAAATTTTATTGAACTTTTCACCGTCTTTTACCCACCCTAGGAGAGTTTGGAAATTCACATAAAACATAATTTTACCACTTCAGTGAGTGGAATTTTGAAAATTCGAGAGACACAGTTAATATCATGGACTAAAATGTGGTTCAATGAGATGAAAATAATTTTTAGTGAATTGTAACTTTTTACTTTTATTTACCACGGTTAAAAGTAAATTGGGTAATTAAGGGTAAAAATGATATTATTATCACCCTAACACATGTACTAATTCTATTGGATAAGTGTAATTCGACAAAAAATAACCTTATGAATAAAATATGACCATTTAGGTCAACTTGGATTAGATTAGGACATTTGTTATTAATTTATTTAAAGAAGGGTTGAAATAGGTAAAATCAAAGTTTAATAACTAAATAATTTTTAATATAGGGTTATACATAAGATAAATTCGACTATAAATATTCATTAGAAATCTAAAAATATTTCCTACATAATGGTGTTTTATTTATAATTTTTAGACTTTATATATGTCAATTTATTTATGACACAACGATAATGTAGTAATTATCTTATTAATGAGATATTAACATAATTGATGTTAAAAATACCCAAATAAATGTAATTTGACAATTTTTATGAATTAAAATAATTTTATAGGTTAATATGACATGTTAGTATTGATTTAATTTAATTTTATTAAACTAATCATGATGTTATGATTTTCACAAAAATCAATTACCAATAGTGTCAAAATTGAAATAAAATAGTTTTTAAAACAAATATAATATTATTAATTGTTATTATATTCCTACAAATATATAGTTCGGACAAGATACTTATATCATGATAGGTGTATCATTAATGGATCAATTTGGGGTCACTTGGATATATATGGTATGTTTATTAACTATATAATATAAAAATACAAATTGACATGGTAAATGTCAATCTAATTAACTAAGAGTTAAAACTAAAAGATAAGGTTAACATAATGAACCAAACCGATTGAAAATCTATTGGATGAAATGATTTCAACACATCCCCACTTTATAAACTAAATAAATCATTTTAGAGCTATTATAAACCGAATATTACTTTATTATAAAATAATATTTTGAGTTTTTTCAAAGGTGCCCCTCTCCTCCCTTATAAAAAGGGCACCCCTTCCCTCTTCTCTTCACACCCTTTTGAGCCTTGAAGTTCAGAAAAACCCTGAACATTTATATTCTCTGCTTCCCTAGATAAATTATGGAGGTTCGGGTCTTCTCAAAAGACCAACTCTACTTCCTTAAGAGGAAGCTTAAAGGAGGTGCGTCGAAGAAGAGGGAACCTCTTCTTCCGATTCTCTCAAGTATATTTCTTCCTCTACTTATTCTTCTTTAGTTGTATCATTATAAATTAATAACATCAGTATTAATTATATACTGATATGTTATTATAAATATGAAAAAACCCTATTTCACCTTCTATCCATCCTACAGAAAATGAAATCACCGCGCGTGCGTACGTACGGAATACCGTCTCCACGCCGTGGTGTAATCTGTTTTCGACCACAACCTTACTTGGATGGGTATAATGGTGTAAATAAATAACTATATATGATTATTTTAAAGTTATATTGATTATGAAATATTATAAATACACTTCAATACAATTCCATGATCATGGGAATGATATCATCGCTCGTGCGTACGTACGGACTACCGTCTCCACGATGCGATGAGATGCATTCTCCATGTTAACCATTCATGAATGATTATAAAGTATATATAATGAATAATAATTAAATATATTAAATAATAATGATACTAGATTTATGTATATATATATGTATGTCATCTACTTAATTCCACTCAATTAAATAAGGAAAGGAAAATATCGTTCATGCGTACGTACGACCTACCGTCTCCATGAAAGGTGTATTTCTTTCCATTTATCGATCTATCATATATATTTATATGATGAATATATATTATATATAAATCTTACTTTAAATTATTGAATTATGTAAATCAGGATATAAGTAATAATATCAAGAACAACAGGTTGAAAATCATACGATAAATGAAACGATTTTACCCAAAACGGTGCTTTAACATGAAATTTACAAAAGAATGGGTAATATAAAGTCATAAGTGAACCATATATGATATCATAACAATGAATTTAATTCTTTAATAAGTCAATGACATTATTTAAATCATTATACATGAGGTTCGGATACATACAAATCATATCAGACAAAAGGATTTCAAGAAAGGTTTTAGGTAAGAAAACCAAAAGGGGATAATCTTTATGGGAGATGTTGAAGATCTTTCACCATGATTAGAAGATTACGTTCCGAGTTTCCAAAGACACTAAACTATTACGGTC
Organism: Viscum album; assembly: GCA_963277665.1. Taxonomy (NCBI): domain Eukaryota; kingdom Viridiplantae; phylum Streptophyta; class Magnoliopsida; order Santalales; family Viscaceae; genus Viscum; species Viscum album. The sequence goes on from OY728145.1 coordinate 1,455,682,581, forward strand.
CTTTGGTGTCAGTTTTTTTATGTATTAATTATTCTGCAAAAGTAATGTAATGTCTACGTACGTCAAGCTTTGGGTCTCAATAGTTGGTATCAGAGGAAAGGATTAGTTAACCTTTGGAAACTAGGATGCAAAAACTTTAGTGAGATCCCTAGAGATATTTCTAAGGTATGTCTATGGATGTCCCTAAGGTTAAGTATAATTATAGGTTATAGTACTATAATTACGGTAACGATCTTAGAATTTAACTTAAGATGTTAGATATTGAAGGTACTCCCCCTTTATAATCTTGTTTTCCTAGAATAAGTTTTGCCTCTTACACTATTCTTTTTGGGTTTTAGATGATGGATGGAACCCAAAGGAACCATGCTGATCGATGTAATGGGCTATGCAATGATTGTCCTCCTGAACACACCAATGTTTTGGGAGATGGAGTGAAAAATATTATTGTTATACTTACACAAGCTGTGAATCATTCTGGACTTCCGAATGAGCAGAGAAGGGAACAATATTCTATTGATCCCTTCATGAGGAAATGTCCACCATCTTTCAATGGGTCTTCTGATCCACTTGTTGCTGCACAAATGGATCAGTACCATTGAAAAGATATTTTTCATACTTCACTGTTTGGAACATGATAAAGTCATTCTAGCTGTTTACCGTTTAGAAGGTGAAGCAGACCGGTAGTGGACTCTAATTAAGAATACAAGGCCCCAAGATGAAATTGAATCCATTGAATGGGACAAGTTCAAGAACTTGTTTTCAGTAATTAATTCCCTCATATTGTTCAAAAAAAGATAGAAAATGAGTTCCTTGAGATTAAGCAAAAGGATGTTGATTCTTTTTCTATATACGAAGAAAATTTTACAAGGCGTGCAAGGTATACATCTGGATTTATCATCCATCCTGAAAGTAAAGTCAATCGATTCTTCAGTGGCTTAAAACCATGTCTTCGATGGGAATTAGCTATAAGAGACTTCAGTAGCTATGAAGAAATTGTGCGTTATCCTATAAAGGTATAACTGGAAGTTCGTGTAACATATCCATCTCACGGTTTTGACAAGAAACGAAAGATGGAGTTCATGGAGAAATCTCAGAATAATGGTGAAAAGAAGATGAATGTTTCTTTACGCTCAAAGTGTGGAAAGAAGCATGGTGGAGATTGTCTTAAAGGGACTAGAAAATGTTTTAAGTGTGGAAAATAAGGTCATCGAGCAGTTGAGTGTCAAAGTAATGGAAAACGCGTTGTTAATGATGTGAATAAAGAAAAGACTGCAGAGAATGCACCACCAACACTTCAATGCTTCAAGTGCAAGGAAATGGGGCATTAAGCTAATCAATTCCCTAATCCAAGGGTTAATGATGATCGACATGATAAACCACATAAAGAAAAGGAAAAATGGAAGTCACATTCGATAACTATTAGCGATGTTGAATATGACAACGATGTGGTGGAATGATTAAGTGTTTATGTAATGGGATTCCAAAATAATGTTGTATATAGTATCGTGGAATATTGGGATATTTATGTATTGGTCTATTGTGGTTTTCAATAATTTTATGGTACCAGTAACCATGGAAAGTGATTGAGATATTTTTGGAAAGAAGATGATATGCTCATAATGAAGGGATAAATAGAAAATGAAATGTTTGACAATATTCATGATCTCATCACTGATATAAGGAAAAAGTTATATCATGTTTTGAGTATATAGAATTATTGGATTTTGGTATGTGGAAAGAGTTAACTTTTGACAGCATTCATGTTTTCACTATGATTCAATGGGTATTCATTTTTCAAGAGAATACAAGATTAAGGTATTCACATGTTTGGAATGCGATCTACAAGGCATATCTTTTGATATATGAGGGATAAATGATGGTATTCACGTGCTTGTTATATGGAGTTTTTTGTAATCATTCTCTTTATACTATGAGTTTGGAAAGAAGTATTTTGGATAAGCCTAAATATTATAATGGATTATATTGAACATAAGTTAGTATTGTTTAAGGCTAGAAATTTTTTTTCGATATTATTGACATAATGAAAAGGGACAACCTGTAGAACGGGTGACAACCCTTTACATCGGACAAGGCTGTGGGAATCGAACCCACAACCAAAGTGTGACAGGCCTTTATCGCCTACCACTGGCCAACAGGAAGTCCATGGTTATTAGAAAATAGTTTTATTATATTAAGCAGTATGATAGATGAAGTATAAGTCCACTTTTTGGAATCATATACGATTAACCTCACCATATATGGACTTATGTATATTTGATAACTTTTTCTAACCTTTTGTTTGAGACAGATGGAATGACCCATCATTCTATCGCATGATATGCTAACACTTAATAGAAGACAAATTCAACTTCATTTCTTTAAGAGAAGATGTGGAAATTTTTCAAGGCACAAACAACCGTGAGATTGTACCAAAATCAAGTAAGTATTTCTTTTAATTATTCTTCAACTTTAGGGGAATGATCTTGAAAACCAAAACTATTGTCCTAATTTCCTCATATCCGATGAATTAGAAGGTACCTTAAATCATCACAAATTTATGGCTTGGTGATTGATGGATTTTTCATATCCATGTTCTCTACCACTCTCCATTAGAACATGATGGTTAGATTTCTCTTCCATATCCATATTTTCACCTATGTTGCCCTATGTAGAAACCCGATGCTGAGTTACATTGGGTGATCATTATGATTCTAACTTCCATTTTTAAAATGATGTTTTAGTAATCGTTTTTACGATGTGGGTTTCTATGAAAGAAACTTTCAAGTAGTAAACGATTTATAACCCCGATGAATTTCAAGGGTGAAATTCATTTTAAGGGGGGTAGAATGTAACAACCCGAGATTTTATGAGGATTATTCTTTTTAATTTAATTGATTTCTTGTGTTGTACATTACACCAAGATTATATTGCGCTATAATCAACACCGTACTAGCTTGCAGTATACGCAACACTATTCTTAGATTGTGTTACACACAATTTCATGTTCGTTTGATAGTAGTCATTCTACGCAACATTGAGTGTATATATATATATATATATTCAATGTATAAATGAAATATGGTTGGATTATGATATACAAAACAATGGAGTCTTACACAACATGCAACCCTAACTTGGATTACATTACACGCAACCACGACCTTCCACAATAGCGTGTGTTGTACGCAATACCGATTTTCACTAAATAAAGATATGTTATTAAAATATTATATAAACTAGCCGTTATGAATAGTTATACCCAATTTTTTGAATTTTATAAATTTTATCTTTCAAAATGGACTTCATTTTTGGATTCGGAATATCAAAATTAGCCTAGGGTGATTTTTTGGTATATTTCTGAAAACATTCAATTTTTTATGAATAGTGAAAACATTGGGTTACTATTTAAAAACCGACATTTTATTTAAATAATTATTTATTTTATTTAAGTTTATTTTAGGTAAAAATTGATACATAATACCAATATATGTTAAATGAAATTCATTGGAGTCATTTTATAATAAATTTAGATATATAAAAATTTTATTGAACTTTTCACCGTCTTTTACCCACCTCCTAGGAGAATTTGGAAATTCAAATAAAACATAATTATACCGCTTCTGTGAGTGGAATTTCAAAAATCTGAGAGACACAGTTAATATCAAGGACTAAAATTTGGTTCAACGAGATGAAAATAATTTTTGGTGAATAGTAACTTTTTACTTTTATTTTCCACGGTTAAAATTAAATAGGGTAATTAAGGGTAATAATGATATTATTATTACCCTAACACATGTCCTAATACTATTGAATAAGTTTAATTCATCAAAAACAACCTTAGGAATAAAATATGACCATTTAGGTCCACTTGGATTAGATTAGGACATTTATTATTAATTTATTTAAAGAAGGGTTAAAATAGTTAAAATCAAAGTTTAATAAATAATCATTTTTAATATAGGGTTATACATAAGATAAATTCGACTATAAATATTAATTAGAAAGATAAAAATATTTCCTACATAATGGTATTTGATTTATAATTTTTAGACATTAAATAATTTATTTTATTTATGACACAATGATGATGCAGTAATTATCTTATTAAAGAAATATTAACATAATTGATGTTATAAATACCCAAATAAATGTAATTTGAGACTTTTTATGAATTAAACTACTTTTATAGTTTAATATGAAATTTTAGTACTGATTTAATTTACTTTTATCGAACTAATCATGTTGTTATGATTTTCACAAAAATCAATTAACAAATAGTGTCAAAATTGACATAAAATAGTTTTTAAAACAAATATTATATTATTAATTGTTATTATATTTCTAAAAAAATACGTTTCGGCCAAGATACTTATATCATGATAGGTGTATCATTAATGGACCACTTGGGGGTCTCTTGGATGTATATGGTATGTTTATTGACTATATAATATAATGATACAATGTGACATAGTAAATGTCAATCTAATTAACTAAGAGTTAAAACTAAATGATAAGGTTAATATAATGACCCAAACCTGTCTGAAATCTATTGGTTGAGAGGATTTCGACCCATCCCCACTTTATCTTAGAAATAAATCATTTTAGAGCTATTATAAACTGAATATGACTTTATTATAATATAATATTTTGAGTTATTCCAAAGGTGCCCCTATCCTCCCTTATAAAAATGGCACCCCTTCCTTATTCTATTCACACCCTTTTGAGCCTTGAATCTCAGCCACCCACTGAACATTTCTCTTTTCCACTTCCCTAGAAACATTTTGGAGGTTCTGGTCTTCTCAAAAGTCCAACTCTACTTCCTTAAGAGGAAGCTTAAAGGAGGTGCGTCGAAGAAGAGGTAATCTCTTCTTCCGATTCTCTCAACTTTCATTCTTCTTCTACTTATTCTTCTTTAGTTGTCTCATTATAAAGTAATAACATAAGTATTACTTATATACTGATATGTTATTATAAATATGAAAAAACCCTATTTCTCCTTCTATCCATCCTACAGAAAATGAAATCACCACGCGTGCGTACGTACAGAATACCGTCTCCATGCTGTGGTGTAATCTGTTTTTGACCACCACCTTACTTGGATGGGTGTAATGGTGTAAATAAATAACTATATATAATTATTTTAATGTTATATTGATTATTAAATATTATACATACACTTCAATACAATTCCACGATCATGGGAATGATATCATTGCTCGTGCGTACGTGCGGACTACCGTCTCCACGACGCGATGAGATTCAATCTTCATGTTAACCATTCATGAATGATTATAAATTATATATAATGAATAATAATGAAATATATTACATAATGATGCTAATTTATTTATGTATATATATATATGTATGTCATATACTTAATTCCATTCAATTCAATTAGGAAACGGAAACATCGTTCATGCGTACGTACGACCTACCATCTCCATGAATGGTGTATTTCATTCCATTTATCGATCTATCATATATATTTATATGATGAATATATATTATATATAAATCATTTTATACATTCTGGAATTATGTAAATCAGGATATAAGTTATAATATCAAGAATAATAAGTCGAAACTTGTACAATAAAAGAAACGATTTTACCCAAAACGGTGCTTTAACATGGAATTTACAAAATAAAAGGTAATATAAAGTCATAAGTGAACCATATATGATATCATAACAATGAATATGATTCTGTAATAAGTCAATGGAATTATTTAAATCATTATACTGGAGGTTCGGAAACATACGAAGCATATCAGACAAAAGGATTTCACGAAAGGTTTTAGGCAAGAATACCAAAAGGGGAAGATCTTTATGGGATATGTTGAAGATCTTTCACCATTATTAGAATATTACGTTCCGAGTTTCCAAAGACACTAAACTATTATGGTCCTATGGTGTCTGTTTTTGTTATGTATTAAGTATTCCGCAAAAGTAATGTAATATCTATGTACATCAAGCTTTGGGTCTTTAAATAAGGCATGTATCATAATGGAACATCAATCTTGATAAAATAGTATCAGAATAAATCATGTAATTGTGGCAACCATTAAGAACTTATTATGATTTCCATAGTAGCCAATGCATTGCTTCCAAGACCATCTTAGTGGAAAAAGTCCCTTTTTTGAAATCGAGTTCAGTCCTCGTTCCAGTCCTGTATCACTAAACCGGATTAACTTACCGTCCCAGCCATGTCTATCTCATTAGATATAAATCTTTACCCAATTCATTGGAGGGAGATATAGGTCCCACGCATCTCATAATGAAATCATTCTTACTTGTGCCACAATATAAACATAAATCATTCATCATAACCCAAAGAATAAAAATGGGTTTCATAAACATCATCCCATCATAACATAATCCAAATAAAACAAATGGATATCATTTCATCATAAGAAAAGTGAAACCATGTAAATCATTGAGATATTATACTTGAAACATATTCATACTGAATAATTTCATCTTATATAGGAAATAGTTTTGATAAAACAATTGAAAAGAATTCTTGAGGAAAATATCCTTTCTTCTTAAAAATTATTTTCTTTTCACAAAATGTCAATAAATTTTAAAAGAAAAGGATTGCGTTGAAAATAATAATGAAATATTTTAGAGTAAGCTTCATGAAAATAAGGCATTATGAAATCGTAAAAATCCGTTCATGCCATATAAATTAAAAAAACATTCTTCTCATACTTTTGCTGGAAAAGTCAAAAAGTACCTCGTATGGCAAACAAAAGAAATATTCCTTCCATAATACAAAGTAAAAGTCAAATAGGGGTAAAAATGATATTAAAAATACATGGAATAATATTAAACTCTTTATGAAAAACATTTTATGGGCATGGATGAAAAATATAACCCCAGTAAATACTTACGTATAAGAAATCTCAGATAAAAATGAGATTTCCAAATTATCCCTTACCTTATGTCTAATATGCTTCGTATGTATCCTAACCTCCTGTATAATAATTTAAATAATGTCATTGACTTATTACAGAATCATATTCATTGTTATGATATCATATATAGTTTACATATGACTTTATATTACCTGTTCTTTTGTATATTCGATGTAAATGCAGCGATTTGGGTAAAATCGTTTCATTTATTGTATGTGTTTCGACTTGTTGTTATTGATATTATTACTTATATCCTGATTTAATTAATTCTAGAATGTAAAAAATGATTTATATATAATATATATTCAGCATATAAATATATATATATGATATATCGATAAATGGAATGAAATACACCGTTCATGGAGACGGTAGGCCGTAAGTACACATGAACATTATTTTCATTTCCTTATTGAATTGAATGGAATTAAGTAGATGACATACATATATAAGGGAGGAGAGGGGAACCTTTGGAATAAATAAATTACCTCTTCTTCGACGCACCTCTTTTAAGCTTCCTCTTAAGGAAGAGATTACTTCTTCTTCGACGCACCTCTTTTAAGATTCCTCTTAAGGATGTATATTTGGTCTTTTGAGAAGACCAGAACCTCCAGAACGTTTCTAGGGAAGTGGAGAAGAGAAATGGGCAGGGGTTGGCCAAGCTTCAAAGCTCAAACGGGTGTGAAGAGAAGAGGGAAGGGGTGCCGTTTTTATAAGGGAGGATAGGGGCACCTTTGGAAAAACTCAAAATATTATTTTATAATAAAGTCATATTTGGTTTATAATAGCTCCAAAATAATTTATTTCGAAGATAAAGTGGGGATGGGTCGAAATACGCTCAAAAAATAGATTTTAGACCGGTTTGGGTCATTATATTAACCTTATCGTTTAGTTTTAACTCTTAGTTAATTAGATTGACATTTACCATGTCACTTTGTATTTTTATATTATATAGTTAATAAACATTCCATATACATCCAAGATACCCCCAAGTGGTCCATTAATTATACATATATTATGATATAAGTATCTTGGCCGAACCTTAGAATTTTAGGAATATAATAACAATTAATAATATAATATTTGTTTTAAAAACTATTTTATGTCAGTTTTGACACTATTTGGTAATTGATTTTTTGAAAATCATAACAAAATTATTAGTTCAAAAAATGATAATTAAATCAATAATTACATATCATATTAACCTAAAAAATTATTGGAATTCCTAAAAAGTCTCAAATTACATTTATTTGGGTATTTATAACATCAATTATGTTAATATTCTATTAATAAGATAATTACTGCATCGTCATTGTGTCATAAATAAATTAAATTATTTAATGTATGAAAATTATAAATAAAATACCATTATGTAGGAAATATATTTATATTTCTAATAAATATTTATAGTCTAAATTTATCTGATGTATAACCTTATATTAAAAATGATTTAGTTATTAAACATTGATTTTAACTATTTTAACCCTTCATTAAATAAATTAATAATAAATGTCCTAATCTAATCCAAGGGGACCTAAATGGTCATATTTTATTCCTAAGGTTGTTTTTGGAAAAATTAAACTTATCCAATAGAATTAGGACATGTGTTAGGGTAATAATAATATCATTTTTACCCTTAATTACCCTATTTACTTTTAATCGTGGTAAATAAAAGTTAAAGTCACTATTCACCAAAAACATTTATATTATTGAACCACATTTTACTCCTTGAAATTAACCATGTCTCTCAGATTTTCAAAATTCCACTCACAGAAGCGGTAAAATTATGTTTTATGTAAATTTTTAAACTCTCCTAGGAGGTGGGTAAAAGACTGTGAAAAGTTCAATAAAATTTTTATACGTTTAAAATTATTATAAAATGACTCCAATGAATTAAATTGAACTTATATATGTATTATGTATCAATTTTGACCTAAAATAAATTAAAATAAAAATAAATAATTTTTTATATAAAAGTCGGTTTTTAAATAGTAACCCAGTGTTTTCACTATTCATCAAAAATTGAAAGTTTTCTGAAAAATACCAAAAATTCACCCCAGGCTAATTTCGATATTCCAAATCAAAAAATGAAGTCCATTTTAAAAAATAAAATTTAAAAAATTTCAAAAAGTGGGTATTACTATTCATAACGGCTGGTCAATAATAATATTATAATAATATATTGTTGAGTGAAACTCGGTATTGCGTATTACACACGCTTTCGAAGAAGGTCTTGATTGCATGTAATGCAAGCCTGGTCAGGGATGAGTATAGTGAAAGCTCCTTTTGGTGTTTCATATAACATAATTAAAACATATTTCATTAATACATTAAAAAAAATATACTTAATGTTGTGTAAGATAATTTCCAAAAAACGAAATCGAAATTCTGTGTAACATGAGCCAAGAATAGTGTTTCATATACTGCAAGCTAATACGGTGTTGCGTATAGCGCAACCTAATTTTGGTGTTGTGTAAAACACAAGACATCAATGAATTTAAAAAGAATAATTCTTATAAAATGTCGGGTTGTTACAGTCGATACATCAACTTTCATGATGTCCAGAGTTGATGTATTACAAAGTTCCGTCTCGTCAATAGGAACTCAACGTGATAGACGACGCGTCAATCAGAATCCCGGTCTAAGAGTTATTGGCTTCTTCGTCCCAAGGGCCCGGTTGGTTTTTAAGCTAAAACCAACCCGACAGTACTCCAGAAACATCCAAACCTCAAGTGGAGTAAGCCAAAAGAACCGTCTCACTAAGAGGAATTCAACGTAACTGACGGCACGTCATTCGGACGTCTGGTCGTTAAGTTATAGGCGTTTCTGGTCCAAGGGCCCGGTTGATTTCGGGTTCGAACAAACCCGACCGTACACAAACTTTGCTGAAACTCGAGTGTAATATAACGAAACGACCGTCTCAATCCAAGGATCTCAACACAACTGAAAGTGCGTCGATCAAAGGTCTGTAGCCCATGATATGGGTGTTTGAACCAACCTGGTCCGAAAATAGGGGGTTTGGGCCCAGTCTGACATGGCCCAATACCCCCTGAGTCAGGGTTCGGGTCCAGCCCGGTTGGGTGTGTCCCGGACCGGTGGGGCGCGGCCCGGCCCGCGGCAGGGCATGGCATGCATCCCGGCTCGGAAGTCGGCTACGGCTCCGCTCGCGGCCGAGCGGGGTGCGAAGGGGGCGCCACCCCCTTGTCTCCTAAATGGCGGACCCTATGGGGTCCGCCCTATGTGCTAGTCGGGGGTTTCAACCTCCTAGTTTTTCTAGAAAATGGCCGGCCGGTTGAGCCTTCGCGGGACCCACGGGGGTCCCGCCTCCTAGAGCGCCGACAGCCGGTTGTCCGGCTGCCCCTGCTGGACCGTTGTGGCCTAAGGCCGCGACTCTTCCTCGACCTGCGCAGCCTAAGGCCGCGTCTCTTCCTCGACCGGCGCAGAGCGACGGCACCGCGCCCCTTCGCTGCGGCGCACTCCGTCCGCGGCCTCCCTTGATTTCTCCAGCGCAGTGCGACGATGCCGCACACCACCGTCGTGGCCCGCTCCTTCTGTGGTCCTCTTCGTTTCAGCACGGTGCAACAGGACCGCGCTGCCTTCACTGCAAAGATCAATAAGGATCAACAAGAAAAGGGGTGGAGGATCGGCCGTGTTTGTGCGGTCTGATCTTCCCCCGTTTTGACGATAACAAGTGTTCAAATTAATTAACGAAGAACGTTAAATTAAACATGAATGAAGATAACCTCTACCTCGATTTAACGATGTCGTTTGCCGGCAACTTAGAAGATGGAACCGTGGGGTAAGGTTTCGAAGGCGGCGTTGGCATGCGTCCAAGTAGAGGACGACGTCTCACACTAGATGCAATGAGATGATGGAATGACACGTCATCTCTCCTTGTGGTGTCGGCATTCTTCATCGAAGGGTGTCGTTCTTCGCGGGAGGATGAAGTTCTTCAAAGGGACTTAGAGATCTCTCTCCCAAAATCCTCACACAACAACCCACAATATAAAATTAGGCCTCCCCTTATTTTATTATTTATCCATGCATTTCAAAAACATGAAATTCAAAAACAAGTTCACTTAATTAATCAAACTTGTGTTGTCTATTTAATTGGGTGATATGTTGGCAAGTTTAATGAGGGAGAGAGAGAAGTTACTCACATAAACGGGGGGGGGGGAGAGTTAGGGAATGTGAAGGGTTGGGCTCGTGTGGGCCCCACCAGACCTTTATCCTCACATGGGTTGTTAGTATCTAGTGGATCCAACCCCAACTCCCACACCTAGGATCTAACCACTTATAAAAAGAAATAAAATTGTAACACAATTTTATTTTAATTTTTATTTAATCCACATTTTTTTATCAACTCCTCCCGAGCAGACGCATCTTCAATAAAGGTCCTCTTTAGAAATTACCAGTGCTATGGTTCCATAGGTGACCACAGATTTCAATTCCAATCACCAGTTCAAAAGATAGAAATACCCACTCGTTCGTTCACTGAACGTACCCGAGCTAAACTTTGGAAATTGATTCCTGGCACACTGGGCTTCAGAATCAGGTTCCGTCAGAAACTGTGTACTCGTAAAATCCCAAAGAATTTAAGAAAAAAATTTCCGTGAAATTTATGGGATTTAAATCATGCCTAACATATGTGGGAGGGAAGGTGGGTGATTTTTGAAGATATTTGAATTAATTAGAAAACCAATAAGGGACATAAGCCTTATAGTTGATTTCTCTATCAATCCTAGTTATCATTACACATTACCTAAATTTCATCATTTATGACCTTAGCTCATAATTATCTTCCATTCCATTATAAAAAAATGTCACAGTTAGTGGGTAACCAAATGGAAAGAAGATTAATTATCTAGATACATTTATCAACATCATTATCTCATCTAGATTTAGGTTCAGAGGCTGAATCCTGAATAATTTATAAAAATGGGGAAATATAATGTTGGGGATCCTGACCAAATTAATCACTAAATATGAACTGAAATTTGATTCAATCTAACCCCAAATCACTTGGAATGGTCCTTCAAGTTTATATGGAAACTTCCCATTATATATGTGTAATAAGCAGTGATAAATTCTTCTATAACATGGACATCCAACCCAATATAATTTCCCTATTCTAACTTATCTGCAATAACAAAATTCCCAAGACTCACACCGCCACCGGAATCACTAACTGGAAGAAGATAAATAGTTATCCACATGGTAAGGAAGTCATCCAGGTGTACCTTTACATCAATAATTGGTTTGACCTCCTATCCTAATGTTTGTAATCAACCTTCTCTAATGTGGTCCACAATGTTCTTAAAGAATCTCGATTACCTATTTTTTTTTAAAATGGTAATATGTATTCAAGATGGATCATTATTTTTCACTTGTTATAAAAAAGCTTATATCAACACTTTCGCATGGATGTCGGCTCTTGGATAAGGATATTACTTTCCATTATATAAATACTTCTCTATTTTTAATAGATCATGAGATAATGGTGATCTCCTCTCAGCATCATACCATGTTGTCTTTGGTGGGATGAATTCATCCTACATCTCCCTGAGAATGACCAGATGCCCACCTCATTGTGCATCAAATGGAAAGAATTTGTTTCTAGACTCCATCAGATTATTAATCCATTAATGATGTCATTTTTCTAAATATATGTCTATCCTTTCTAGATAAATTATTAAATGTGAATATCCTCTAGTTCTATCTTAAAAATAGCACAAGTCTGGTTTACCCAAAACACCCACATCCATTCAAGCCTTACTACCCCTCTAGTGGGGAGATATCATTATTCTTTCCAGCCATTAGATTGATCTATCTTTGAGGCACAAATGGTTGATTCATAACAATGAGTAATTGGCTCTGCAATATTATCCTTCATATCAGGAGTATGAACATTGTGATGTAGGAAAAATACAATAGAAAATGTTACCATATTAATAGGGACATCATTTTCACAAATGTGGAAACAAGGATAACTGATGTGTTTCACAAAAAAAGTCTTCAGGAAATATTCCTTATGTGCTGGAATGTGGGAATCTTGTAGAATCCCTTTCCCATTCAACGTTATATAGTTTCCTCACATAAATTCATGTTGATATGGAGTCAAACCCCTTTAAAATTTAGGAAGGGTACTCTCAACAATGATGTAATAATCTAAACTAATGGATTTCATCACTTTATTCTGGTTAACATTAGTTTTCTCAGTCGAAGGCATTAAGTGAGTCATTTTCTGAAAATAAAATACAAAAATTTTCTCATTAAGTTGTAATATTAACCAAAAAATTTTCAAATTTTGACATATAATTCATGAAATTGGAAAAGGAAAATCCCCACACAACTCCTTCAAAGACATACCCCACCCATGTCATTTGATAAGGTACCTAGCACATGTCCCTCAATGAGGTCCTCCTGTGTAGATCCATTGAAAATTTGACTCAGCGTAGGTCGGTTTCTTATGTGGATATACCATGAGAAAGTTTACAAGGATATTTATGGGCGAACAATGAAATGTATCTGGATGGATGAGCTATGAAAAAATAAAAAAAATACATAAATGTAGGTGAAGCACATAAAAAAGGAATAAGGGTATTTGTAGGCACCACTGGCATATGCCACCGAGCTGTGCTAAATAACCTACATTGATGACCATTGTACAAAAGCTATGATTAATTCCTATACAATCAAGCATGAATTATTAATAATATTTTCCCAATAGTCTTACCTTAGGGTTAGACCACTTTTCTTTGGATCTATTCCTAAGGGGGGGGATTTTATTGACACTCTATTTTAATAAATGAAGTCTGAAGGATTATGAAGAAAACATTAGATATGCTAACATGTCAAGAAAATTTAATAGAAGAGAAGCATGTCTCACCCAACATATGTAGCATACCTACACACAATAAGGTCTTCATAGGACCTACAGGTGAAACCCAAAGGTTCAACCCCCTACGCCGAGGACCTACATCGAGGACCTATACCGGGGACCAGCATAGTTGTGAAATATTTACACTCCTACATGGGAGAGCTATTCCATGAAGCTATGCCAATGACCTATGTCAGCATATCCCTTTCGACCAGGTCCCTCTATGCTTATAAATAGAACCCTTATGCTCCCCATTTGAATTACTAAAAAATTGGAAGAACTCTCACAGCTCTCAATGCGCAGATCCTTCACCCAGGTGCTCCAAATTTTCTCAAGTAGCTCTCTAAAACATAGTAGAAGAGATAAATATAAGGGTTATGCAAGATAAATGTACATTCAATGATTAACATAAAAAACAACAAATTGAGGACCCTTCTTCCATAAATTAGAATTCACCTATGCAAGGCCCCTTCTCAAATGGAGGACCTTCTCTAGACTCTTCTAAGGACATCAAGGGACACCCTGAGTGCTTAGGATAAAACCTCACCCAAGTGTTGTTGTACCAATAGTCCATTTCCCAAGGAATATAAAGCTTGCATATGTCAGTTTTCTTTGTGAATATAACTTTCAGTCACTCCTAGGACCTATGCGGAACACCTATTCTTGGAATCAATTCTCACGACCTACATGAGCTATATTTTAAGATCTCTTAAATGTAGCCTATGGAAGGGCCTCTCCTTCCTTGGAATCCTTTTTAGAAAGGGACCAACTTGAAACCTCCCCCAATACCAATTTATTTTCTAAGACTTTTGGAAAGTCACATCAGCATGTCACCTATTAGGATTTTTATTTCTATAGTTAGATGTTTGACACCCTTGTCTGACCAAAGGGTTTGGATACTGAGGATGTCTTTAGATTTGTATATCTATTATCACACAGACCCTTACCCCATGGATAGTGTTGTGGGGTTCCTAGTTTTGGAGGATTAGTTCTCAAGACATGTCTTCCCCTGATCATCTCTATGATCCGAATCCTCTGGTCCCTGGTAGGGAAGGTACGCTACATACCTTTATTTTCTTTATAAAGGAAAAAATCATCTTCTCCACTATGATAACCATTTTAGGGAATCTATTCCATTATAAGCCCCTATCCTTTCATGTTGGAGGTTGTTGTCTTTATCCTCTCTACACACCACATCCTTTCATTTTATTCTTTCATTACATTGGATTAATATCAAATTTTAAGTGAATAGTGGGGATGTCTATATGCATGAACTCTTACTCCGTAGTCTCGTCCTCTTACACCAGGAGAGGAGAAAGTGTACCTTTTTTGAACCATCCACATCCTATTGTTTATCACATATATCATGACTCACATGGGCTTAGAGGTTTGTGATTATCACAACAACTGCACAATATACCTCATTTGATAAACTATGGTAACTCTAATTCCTACCATAACTAGGATACATAGGAATCCATCATAAGGCCCGAGCTCCAAGTAATCTCATCCAAAAAATGATAAATCACACCCATTCACTGGGAATCCTCCTAAAAATTATACTAAAACCCTAATATATGTATTCTCGGTATTCTTCTAAGGAATAATCCCCAAATTAAACCTCCAAACCACCATGAGTTAATACACCACTCGTGGTACCTTTAAAGGGGTATTATCCTCATAATTTAACCCCAATAATAATTCCATTAACCCAAGAATCCCCATTAGGGAGTAATCCTTGAGTTAAGACCCAAAAATTCCATGAGTTAAAACATCCCTCATGGACCTTGTTACTGGGAATCTTCCTTAGGGGTAAGCCCCAATTCATTTCTCTCAAAAGACCATACTATCATGCGATACTTATCAAACTACGTGAGATTTGATTCTCATCCAAACAAGATACGTTAGAAGCCTCCCTAATATCCAAATGAAACACCACAAATTAACCATGTCTTTTCCGGGCCACATTTCTAGTAGGTTCTAATTCAACTTAGAAGTTCACCTCCCTTCCAGGTGCCTCGGGCTGCTCTAGCATAATTCCCATGCTTGAACTACATGGGTTCTGATTCCTTTTACAAGAATATGTAGGTAGCCCATCCTTGTGTTCAATATGACCATTAAAACAACTTCTATCTCCCAGGATAATGATAAACTTCATTGTAATCTCACATCTCCCTAGATTGCAATAAACACTAGAGTAATCCCTTTATCTACCAGGATGAAAATAAATTATAGAGTTCCCTACTGTGCAACTATAAAACCAAAATTGTCATAATAATTACCAACGAATATGTAAGTAATTTATAAAAGGATATGATTGATAGAGAACCTCAGATACATATAGTTTTCCCCATTGATAAAGAACCACCATTAGATATAGATTATTCAGAATTTCCATTCATGCTAAAGATTTATTTCTATATTACAAGGGAAAATCATGTCTTAATTGGTATATTAATAAGTACTCATAAAACAATATCAAATCTATGAGAGAGTCTCGGACAAGGAAATAATTCCTCTCAAAAGGGTGCGATGAGCCTAACCATGCATCCTCTCGACCATTTCAGGTTCTCAAGAATCATCGACCAAACTTATAGAAGACTGCATACCTTTGGAAAGAAGGTCCCTATGGATATAGAACCATTGGGTGTTTTTGGTTCCAAAAATAAATTTGATGGTAACTATTTGGAGATAATTATTCCTAAATAGAGTCCCATTTTCTATGGAAAGATAATTGTATCTGGGATTTGATTCAATAGTTTTGTAAAATGTGATAGATATATTGGAATGTGTAAAAACCAAATCAAATAAAAAATTCTGCATTCTTATGTTAATAGTAAGTGTACCTTGTACTATTTTATTTTCTTAATCAAGATCAATAGTGGATATTACATAAAATTTACCATACTCCCTTATCTAATTTTTTTTATGTTTATCACCCTCGAAGATCTTTGGTTTGGTTTACTAACATCCATAGTTCCCATATTACTTAAATTTGAAGCATTAAACCATGGGTGTTTTATTGTGTGGTGCCTTACATTATTCCATTATACTGATAAATGTTATCATGTATCTTTAAAAATCATGAACATAGTGACCTCCCCTTTAACACATGAATTATTTACTCACCCCTTTATAGAAATTACAATGGTTTTTATTTACATATCATTGAAATGTGGGTGGTTGTATCTTCTTTCCTCCTTTATCATTTGATCCACCCACTTAAAATTACACCATTAATTTCTTATCTCTATGTTAATTCCACCATTGTAAATATTCTATCTCTTCTTTGATAGATAACTAAAAAATCAACTTTAAATCCCGATGTATCAGATAGCTAGAGATTATTAGAGATGAAATTTTAAACCAATAAATAATCTATCTATTTTTTAGTAATTATTTAAAAAAACCAGCAATGTACCTTTCTAGACTAGTGAAACTTCCCTCACAAGTACTGATTCACTCTCTTTCTAATTATTCTCTAGAAATCATCTCTCCATCCCGATATGAAAATTTCAATGGAAATACATGTTGAGAGATATATGTTTAAATTTTTTCCACTTTATTACTTCCACTTCATAATTTGGATTTATATTCTAGATTAATTTTAACAATTAATAAAATTTTCTTTCATAAATTTTATATGGATAGAGTAACACATTCCTTCTCTGATCATTAAATATATTAAAATATCTTTTCAATGTATATGACTGATTGTTAAAAAAAATAAGTTGATCGGAAGACCATTTAAATGTTCAAGGACATTGGATTATGATGGAATCAATGGAAAATTTATCAGTATTGGGTAAATTCATAAGTTCTACATGTTTTAATTTATTATTCATATCCCGGGAAAAGTGGTTATGTATCTCCATGAATTTTTGAACTATACCTCCTATTTCAATAAGAATAACATTCATAATATTGTTTGATAATCCATAACATGTTAGTTTGGTCTAGTTTCTCATGGTTCCCACTATTTTCTAAAATAGAAAAAGTTATAATAATTTATAAGTCAATAAATCATAGATAACTGAATTATTAACATGTGTAAATGAATTTCTAATGACTTTACGAAGGTGATTTCAAATCTTAGCCTAGGTTTTTTTGCTGATATAATTCCATGATTAACTAAATATTTCTTTTATAAAAACTATAGTGTACCAAAAAAATTATACTTGAGAATTACATCATTTTAAATATAAACAACATATTAATAATACAATCTAGAATCAAAATGTTCAGTGTCATGGTAAAATTAGGTATATACAACATGATAACATATGAAATTTTAAACATTATTTAAAACCATCGTCATGGGAAACCTAAAAAATCATATTCTTATTAATAAATGTAATCACCAGAGGAAATATATCAAAGGAATGGTGAGCTAAAATCCTTTTCAAAGAATAAATAACAGAGAAGGAACATGATACAAGAATCCATAATGTAAATGGGTGAGAACAATAATAATAAAAATATAATAAGAAATGAATTATCATAATAAGTATCTGGAAATCATTTAAGCAAGTTTGGAATATGGAATAATCAAAATAATGAAACATTATAAAATTTTGGTCAAATCCAACAAATAAATTTTGAAAAAACCTATTATTATGTGCAAATCATAACTTAAATAAACGTAAACAGTGATATCATTAAGTAAATGTATAGTAAAAATAATTTCATGAGATATATCATATTAACCAATGAATTAGAAGGTTATATAATTCTGGTCCAACCCATAACATCGTAAAACTCTCATAATCATTCATTCCACATAGAAAGGAAAATGTATATCAGTCAAAAATATAATATGAACCTATGTGAAAATAATGGGTTATATAATGATGATATAAATCATAAGTCAAATAATATACATGGAGGTTCCCCAAAGAGAAATGGGAAAAAGCGTTTTGGTAAAAAATGGTAGAACTAGAAACTAAAAGATCATATTTATAGGATATAAGAAGAAGAAAAATAAGAAAGATCAATGAGATATTAAAAAAGGTCTTTATCGAAAACTATGGACGTAAAAAATAATACATTTCAAAAATTTAGAAACATTTAGATACTAAAAAGAAGAAATTGGAAATAAAATTAAAATATATTTTCAATAAATATTCAGAATAAATATAGATAAAGGATAGAAGAAGGGAAGTTAATCCCAAAATAAGAGTTGGGTTCGAGAGTCCCCTTACCTTAGGTCCCATTTTATTTCATCACGATTATGCCTCTGATATAATAAATATATTTTTATAAAACAATAATAAATAAGTATATAATATTCCTTTTTTATTAATTATTAAATATAATAATTATATTTTTTTACTATTTCATTTTATGAGATAATGACTTGAAGAACTGTTCACTTAAATTTTCTCGTTTAGGTTTCGATATCATGGTTTTGGTCATTTATAATTAATATTATTTTAAAATTATATATAGACATATAGAATAAATTAAAATAAATTTATAAACATAATATATAATCCATACTAATCAAAAATTATGTCGTTTAAAATAAAATCATTTAAAACATCCTCATAGGTGGATGAAACCGACCATTAACGAGAAATGTAAAAAGATAGGGGAGTGCATAAATAGATTAAATAGATTTAAAAATTTATACCATATAATAATAAAATTAAAATATTATATAAATATTAATTAAATATTCTATTAAGGTAAAAAATTAATATATTATGAGATTAGAAAGAATATGAAGAGAAAAAAAGATAAATAAAGGATTTCAAGGTTACCTCTTTATTGAAGCTTACTCCATTGATATGGAACTAAAACATTGAGGTATTGGGATTAGATGACTCCATAATTACTGTAAGGTTTTATGTAGACTTATAAGGTGGTATTTGGTTATATATTTGTCTTTGAGAAGTGTATGGGAAGTGATTTTCCATGAAAAGGGAGAGGAGGTAATTATTATTGATGGTAATAGGATTTTTACTTTAAAATATTGAATAAATTATTATTTCATAAGAAAAACCTTCAGTAGATGTATTTATGAGAGTATGAACTATGTTTTATTAATAATATATAACTATTGGACTTCAAAAACATTTATACATTGATTTTTTTAGTTTCTATAAAAGGAAATATGAAAAATGAAAAATTGTTCATTTAATATAATAATTTAAATTTCAAGGCATTAGAAATTACATCATAGGTTTTTCAATCAAGGTCATACTTTTTAAATTTTATTATTTATCTTTTTAATTCATTTTCGGGAAAATATAACCATTTTTGGATATATTATGCCATTATTACATCATTATTATGTCGTAAAACAAGATGAATTTGAAAAACTATATTTTTACTAATCACATAAAAATTGAAATATTTTTGAAAATTACTAAAAAATACCCCTTAAGAATTTTTTGAAGTACTTATTCCAAAAATCGAATTCATTTTATTAAAATAAATTTTTAAACTAAATAATTTTAATTATTAAGATATATATTATGTTTTTTTATAAAATGCATTAAATATAATTTATCAAAATTTCACTTATACTTTGTTTGAGTTTGATTAAATGTTTTACAGAATTACAATATTTATATTTACTTAATTTCTTCCTGATAAATAGTATTCAAGTTTCATTTTACTAATTTATTGGTTAAGTTACTTTTATAATGGTTATAAAACTGTTCTAATAACCAAGTTATTATTCTTAATGATCATGTTTATATTCCAACCTATTATGTTACTATTCCAAACAGTTGTGTTACTATTCTAATGGTTATATTAGTTTTATAATTCCAATAGATACCTATTTTTTAATATGTTCATCATTAACATCAATTATCCTCAAGGTTATATATTCTTCATTTTCAAAATTTTAATTATATTACTAATGTTCTTTTTCTTTTTCACTATGTTATTCATTGGTGTGATAATTCTGCGGGATCAGAATAATCTAAAATTTCCTAGTCTTTTTATTTTATTATTTTATGTTTATTATCTTGTTATACTTCTTTCAATTTTATTGGGTATATTTATTATTGAAATTTAATTTTTTGAAATTAATATAATAATGTCTTAATGGTTTTTATTTTGTGGTGAATTTGTTTTTCCATATAGTACATTCCTAATTATTACACACACATGATTATTCTAAATGAAAACTCTATATCTGTAAATAACTAGGTTTTTGTAAATTTAACCTACTAAAAATGAATTGGAAAACGTTTTATAGGTTGTGTGACATTATTGAAATAGTGGAATAATTAATATTGACAATAATATGCTTATCAAGGAGCAAGTATCATTTTTTTATAGATTCTTTCACATAATATGAAGAACCATGTAGTACAATTCAAATTTGGTAGATTGGGTGACACAATAAAACATTATCAAAAGGTTTTACCCGATTCGTGCATATAGGAGGAATTCTAATGATGTCCCCTAAACCTATCCAAAATAAAATATCAAAAGTGAAGTGAACATGTTTCAATGTAGTCACTGTTTTGATATTATTTGGGAAAAAATAATTCCATATTGGTGATAAAGCATGTTTATTTGAATAATATATCATTTTCTTTCCAATAATTTCCAAGGTTTATTGGATGTGACACATAATAATGTGATAGTATCAATAGATGGAAATGAAAAATATTGATAAAGAAGTGGTGAGATTACAATTAATGTGTTGGGGTTTTATACACACAATTATTACTTATGTTATGTTCTTTGAGGTTGGGAAGGATATATAGGTAATGTTATGGTTTTATATGATGTGATAACCAGAATACATGATAGCATTATTCTGAAGGGACATTATTATTGGGTTGATGTGGGGTAAAAAAATGTAAAGGATTTCATTTACCATATCATGGATAACATTACCATTTATGGGAATGGATGAATGGTAAAAAACCCATAAATCCATAAATGTGTTTCAATTTATAGAACAATACATCTTTTAATATTTTTGATAGAAATTTTGGAATGTTTATTCTTAAGTGGGAATCAGTAATAATTCATTAATTAAACCGAGTACGAATACAAAATCAGGTGGTAATAATTTTTTATACTACATAATTTAATTCTCTAATATTTATAGGAAAAATATATCTAGAGATAGATATTGTAAACAAATGGATGTTGTCGATACCTAACAAATATACAATATGAATATCTACAAAGCATGGTCTACTTTTCCTAGGAGTGTTAAACCACAAATTTATAAGGATTATGTAAATGTCTGAAAAATAATATTTTTTGTGATTGTTTATTATTTATTTATTATATTGGTGCTATTAATAATTTCATTTCCATTATACCTTTTTAGCACTAAATTCTCCAGGAATTATTTAATAATGTTGTCACGTGTACCTAGTTAATATAATAATTTTTCATTAACATATTGTTTATAATAACAAGATTTTAATTTATATAAATATATAAACACAACCTACAAAGACAGATTTCTAGACACGGACTATTGGAGAATATTTAATGTTGATTCAATTGTGTGGGACATGAGGTAAGAAAAATATATTTCAGAAATTGGATTTTATGTAATAAATCATAGAGAATTAGAAAATATGCTTGAATAAATAGCCCTTGGTTTTGGAATCATGATACCACTTACATATAATCTTTCCTATAAATACTGAGGAGTGTTTACGACATAGTTTAGGAAATGTTTAATGCCTTTGGATTTGGTTGGGATAATGAATGGATTTTTATTACAAGTAAAAAAATATTGGATAAAAATGTTATGGTTTATTTGTTATTTTTAAAATAATTTGTAATATAAATTATTATTGTTAGTATTGTATATATTTTTTTGTTACATAGAGTAAAAATAAAGAATTTTCCATTAGAGGCGAGTTAGTTATGAATTTTGAGGTATTATGTATAATCATTGGTAAGAACTTTCTAAGAGGAAGATATGAACAATCATTCTGTGAGGATCTTGTAAAAGAAATAAATGAGGAAAAATAATGTCTTGATGATGAAAATGGTTTAGAAAATGTGTATATAAATTTTAATGTGCCATATCTATAGGTAAAAACTCACCTAGATGTAAGTTTTAGAAACACCAAAAATAAATAGGAGTGTAATATATTAGGATAAACTAATATAATGTTATTGGAAAACATGATAGATATTATGGTCCGAGCATTGAAATAATCTTTTGAATATTTAGGAAGCGATGATGGCCAATTAGAATGGGAGATTCACATTTTGATGGAAGAATTTTACTTTGTCTTATTGATTCTGGTGTATTTTTCTGATAAAAAATGAGTAATAACATAATTGAAGATCATATTAGAGGAAATCCTTCAGATCAATTTTGACATGATATGAGATAAAGAAAAATTAATCATGGTAAAAAATGTATTTGGTTAATATTCTATACAAAAAATTCTTCAGGATAATATGTTTTTTTTGTCTATTCGGATATGATTTTCTTGGTTTTGTGTTCATGTAAACCAATTTAATATTTTAGGGGATGTTATGAATGTTTTTACTTATAAATGTCTTGGTTCACTAAGTGGCTCCTTGCCTTTGTATTTTTTTGGTATTTAATTTTCCATCTTATTATTTTATATTATTTATATTATATTGTTTTTATTATTAATATATTTATTTTTAAAGGGAAATATATTTCATACATGCATATGGTTTTTCATACATACATCTTTTTAATTAATAAATAATGTTTATTGAAGGATTGGAAGGGATTACACATACACTTTTTTCTATTGCATTCATAATATTTTCTTTTTCATACATGATATTTTTTCATCTGGTTGTTTTCTACACTTCCATTAATTCTCATATTTATAATATTTTGTTATCAAAACATTCTAAAAAAACATCGTAACATAGATCTAATTCAATCCTAAATCAAATACCTTAAAACCACTTTATATAGAATCATTATAATACAATGGTGAATATTATATAGGTAAACCACTATGAATAAACCATAATTCATTTCAATATATAAAATTATAAAAGTTATGTATCAATACCATATCACAACTCAAAATATATTACACCAACTTCATTGGATCACTTTATTCTTTAGATATCGTTTGAAGCATCATAACCTTAAATTTCAACATGAGAGTGTGTTTTAGGTGGTGGCATATGGAGGATGTCCTATAAGATGAATTATATATGCATTTTAGTGTGAGAAAATTGTTTAGTATTTTTTCTTCCCAAAAAAATCACATCAAGTCCATTTCATATACTCTAATATCCTAATTTCATAAATTGGATTTTTTATAACACTTTTTTTATATCACATGTTGTAGCTTCCTATATCCCAATATCCTAATCCTCATTATGTATTCTCTACATCACGATTATGTATCTCAATAATAACCCTTATGAATCATTTACAAAAAATTATTACACATTTTATATAAAATCCTGACTCATTCGATAAAAAATATTATGCATTCATTCTTTTAATATGGATTTTTGATGCTACTATTATGACATGCTTATAATTTTTATTGATGTAAACCAATGTTATGTTATGGTTAATATTATTAATATTTTTATTTATAAGTGGTATTGTTTTTTGTGTCTCTCTTTTCCATATTTTATTGTGTTTTGATAATTAAAATCCCTTTTAAATGTTGTTTTACATTATATAGTTGTGTATATTAGTTTTCATATTTTTGTATTGTAATTTTTTTGTGCCTGTGTAAGGTTTTTTATGCGTCTTTTTTTCATGTATAATTTTTTTCAACTTCAGAGAAATGTTTTTTTATGAATGCATAACGTTTTTGTAAAGGATTTGATGAATTTATGTATATGTTTGTCTATTTAATGTTAACATTCTTTTATTTCATGATTTTTGTTTTTCAAATGGCTGTTTCTTAGCCACATATTGTATCTCATAAATATGATATTTCGATATCATAATATGGAATATAAATTTCACGACATAGATCTCATTCAATCCTTAATCAAATAACTTCAAACTAGTTCATATAGAATATTTAAAATATAAATACCATTATTGAATAGATAAACCATAGTGAATAAAAAATGCACTATAGAAAATATGAACATCAAAATGGGGGAGAAAGAGAGTATCAAAATTTCAATTACATTGTACGAACATCAATATGGAATGTGAAAGAAAAAAATATATCCATAAAATACCCACCATTTATAAGTTCACTAAAATAGAAAATACAAATTTTTCACTAATAACACACACAATACAAAATATATAATCTAAATAACAACGAAAGAAATATAAAATTTAATATTTAGTACACTATCTTCATAAAGAACAATAATGGTTCCAAGCACAGTGTTAGAAACATAAATCCCTTACCCAACTTGGATTTCATTGGATTCTACAAATAATATGCAAAATCATGATGAATAATTTTCATGTATAATAAATATACCCAATGAAAAATGAAAAATAATCCCAGAACCAAGAATAAATCATCATTAATGTTAAATTTATAGTTAATTTAATAACAGGGAAAATACATTAGTCTTGTGATATTTATTTAACGTAGTATTTGATCAATCCAGCACTATTAAAATTTTATCCTTTTGTGATAATATGATCCTAAGTAAAATCCCTCTAGTGGTATCCAAATATTTACCCTGATCTCCAAATGACGCTGATGGAAATCTAGGTGCTAGCATGAATGATGCAATCACCCTACATTGTTAAACTTTGATTAAAACACAAAAATTTGAGATTAAAGGATTTTCTCTCTCATTCTGTTGATATTGATAGGGAATAAGGATATGGTATCTTATCTTCATCGTGGGTGAAATCCTAGCATCATTCTTCATTCTTGAGGGGACTCTTTATTGAGGAAATTCTTTTTTCACAAAATTGATGATTTATTGACACTAGAAAAATGACATAACATGAGAATATATACCATGGGATTATTATTGAAAATTACAAATATTACCTTCTTTATATAATAAATCCAATATATACCCTATGGTAAATAATAATAATAAAATTATTATATCATGGAATTATACGACATATGAAAAGTAAATGTCAATTTATTAAATAAATAATCTCTTATTCATTTAAATGATATTTATGACAATTTCATTTTTATTACCAGGTCCTTAACTCAGCCTTCCCACCTTCTATGAAATTTTACAAACCTTGCAAAATAAATAAATATTATTCATTAGATAAATGAATATTTATAATATTTTTGTCCTTGGGAGTAAATATTCATTTTAATATTTGTGTAACCAAATAAATATTTAATTAAAAATCATTATTAATTATATTATGAGTATAACTAGTGTTGAAAAAATAAAATATTCAAGAAATTGAGAATAAATATATTTTATATATTCAACTCATATTTATATTATAACTCAAAAATAACTGGTGATTTAATATATTTGATTATGAAATCCTGAGTAATTATTATTCATAGATCATGAAAATAACATTTATTCAAACTGTTAAATTAAAATAGAATTTATCTAAAATAAATGGATATACTAAGTGTGTGACCATCAAGTATTTTTCCTTAGTTACATTAGGAATTCTCAGATATAGTTTATGATCAACATCCACCATCACATCATGTCACTCACAAAGGAAGTAGTTAATGTTGCAATGAAAAAAATGACATTCAAATGATCATTGTGTGATAAAATATCTTTGTCTTAATATTTAATCAAGTAGTTTTTATAGTCATATATTTAACCTATATTCTTTATATATCCTTGTTTGACATCCCTAGATGAATTATTCAATAACCATGCCCATGTATTTCAGTTCAACAATTTCATTCTATTCTATGGTCCTAGGATATCATCTTCTGTTCCTAGGAGGAAAAATCATATGTTGACTTATTCATTAATTCCATATTACTTGTAACACACCAAAAATATCATAATTATCAATGACCATAAGTAAGATTAGTTTTATAAAATAAAAAATGTATATGACTCATTCTTTTCATTAATAATAATCTCATGTAAATGGACTAAAACACATGTTTTCGTAAAAGAATATTCAATGACACAAAAACATGTGGAATTTTTTTAGCAGGTATATCCAAATTATCTCACATTATAGGGATTAAAAAGTGTGAAATTCATTAAATGATTCCTCATATGATTATGAAAATGTAATTTGTGATAGTCTTCATCATCTGTTTCCCATTAGATGATGTCAACCATCCACATGCCATATATGTTCTATAATATTGTCACAAAACTTAATGGTTGTCATCATAGTAGAGAAATTATACAACCATTCTATGTGTCAAATAATCCATGTAAATTTTTACATAAATTATACATATAAGAATAATAAATATGTGATAAGAAATTTATTAACATTAAAGTCATTGAATATAAATGTAATCTAAAGTAAACAATAGTTAGTTCTAGGGAAAAAATCCAATAAAATCCCACATTCACCCAAGTCAATTTTTAATGAATTATAGTTTAATGTCTCTTACATGATATTCATGCTTCTGATGAGATAAATTTTTTTTCACCAAGTCTACCGTGTTATCCTCCTTGGAAACATATATTATTGTGACCTCACCTATATGAGATAAATACCATAAGAGATGATACTTCTATAGTATATACTTCATTCACTGATGATACCATGGATCCTTTGTTATATACATAGATTCATTATTATCAAAATATAGTATGATATGATTGTTACTTTTAGGCACTACATCATTCTAATAGATAATGTTACGTATCCACCCTTCTTCACAAGAAACAAAATAAGAAAAGATATATTTAGAATCTACAATAGAATAAAAAAGAACAAAATTATTTGAGATTTTCTGGCTCAAAACCCCTCTATTGAGGAAGAATACATATCTCGGCTAATATTTAAGATCATAATGATATATATATAAACTAGTATCTATATACCCCCTAATGACTAATTCATCATCTCCTTTATAAACTAGGAAAATATCCCTAATAAAGCTTATATACTTTAGTATAGTCTTGAATGTCATCCAATGGTAGTCTATTGGGTATTTTTGATATCCTCCTTCAATGATCCAACTATAAGTAACATTAATCTACATAAATATCAAGACATTCATGACTAAAACTATCTCTAATATGGATGTGATACTATTCATCCTCTGCCTCTCCTCTTGTGTCCAAGGACACATTTTCTTTGGAGATATATATTCCAGCTGTCATTAAAAATAATACCCTATCATATTGTTTCATATTGAATGTCTTTGTTACCTTGTCAATATATATACCTTGACTTTGTCTAAGAAGCATGTTGGATATATGATGAAGGATCTTGATCAGAAGAATGTATCTTTATTACTATAAGTGCTAGATGGAGAAGAATGAATTAAACCATGTATTAACAGACTATAAGAATGGTATCTCATTTATAATTAGTAATATTTAATTAACAAAAATTATTAGGAAAAAACCCTAACTCCCAATAATCCTCTTCTAGACAAAGGGATTACATTTGTTCTATATGATCCTAAATTACCATATAGATTCATCAAAGTTAATGTTCCATGATATTGATGAAATATTCAACCCATAAATGTATTTATAAAACGTTCATACCTTATTGATATACTTTTCCATTGGTACCTGGCCCATGCACATTTTCACATGACAGCTTTCCGAGCTGCAATGGAAGGTGGAAACTGGAATTAATTTTTTTTATGTTGGGAGGGGATTTTCTTTTGTAGTGTGGGTAGTTTATGGTCTTGGGATGTTGGACTGTTTGGAAGGATTTTTTAATGTCTATGATTTCATTATGGGTTCCCCCTTATCCCATAAAAGGATTTTTATCTTAATAAAAAATTAATTTTCAGTCAGTCACATACTTTGGAGTCATAACCATTTTGGTTGTGAATATTGATGTCATCCAGAAATTTGTAATTAAGAATGGTTCTTTCTACATTCATTTTCCAAATCTCATAATCATAGTATTCCATTGTCCCATGTATGATTGTGAGGAATTTCAGAATAGATACTGGTGATAATATTTCATTATAGTCACCGACATGCCACTAGTTTAACCCTTTTTCAACCACCCTAGATTTATAAATACCAAATATACCTACCATGTATAGTTTATTCTTAAATACAAAATTCCAACCAATGGGAATTACATCCATTGGAGGATCTAAAAAAATCCCAATGTGGTTTTGGTACATGGAATCTATCTCATAATTCATGTCTTCTTTCCACATGGAAACTTTTGAGCCACTGACTACTTCCACATACGATATAAATGAATTATTGTATACTAATAATGAGTAACCACCATTTGTGACTAGATAACCATATATATCTTTCTCCGTAAACTCAATACCGACCCTACACAGTACTAGTGTCTATAGAATTTATTTTTATATGGGGCCTTGTGGAATATGTTCCTCTATGAACTCTTATATATCTTAACACCCAACTTCATCAATGGTTTTCCTACTCCCACTATTTATTTTTGGATACGTTCTACCAATCAAGAAAAGTGGGATGAAAGTTAACCATGAATGTGTTATTTTATGTGTCATGTAGGTAATATCATTTAGTTTTCTTATGATATCCTATGAAGATACATTTAGTTCCCCAACGTGAAGTTTCTTTGTATATATATCCTTCTAAAATTATTTTCAATCCCAAACTCATATATGTGAAAAAAACTAGTTTTCTGTCATACCAAAGATCATTTAGAATACCATTTTCTACTTTATTTGGATCCTAGATTAGTATGTCCATAGTTGTTTGTAATGTATATCCCAAATAGGATAATTGAATATTTACATGAATCATCATTGATATCACCATATTTGACAAGTTTTGGTTCCTCTTTTCACCTGCACTATTCCATTATGGTGTATTAGGTGGAGTGAGTTGATATAGGATCCCAAATTCCTTTATATAATCGATGAAATCATGTTCAATATACTCCCTACCAAGATATAAGTGTAGTTTTTTTAATATTATTACCTATAATACTATCAAAGTTTTTATTTTACTTCTTTTATTTCTCAATGGAATCCGATGTATACCTCATTAATTATACATATCCAAATATAAAAAATTTGTGAGTAAAATTTATGAAGTATGAGAATCCACCCCTTGGTTCAATTGGAAAAAGACTATACATATCTATATGGAATAATTCAGGATTCACTATGGGTCTTTCATCCTTTTTACTAAATAATTATTTAGGCATTTTACCTTTTAAAAAAGAAATAAACATACCAAGTGGGTTTAGTTTAAAATAATATAAATACCCATCTTGATATAATTGTGTCAAGTGAATCTCATTTACATGATTATGGAAGTGATTTTATATATTTCTGTGATATGATGCATGTTAAATAGATTCATTATTTATTTACAACATGTAATTATAATATTCTGGAACATAAAGGCTATTATTAAAATGTGAAGAATTATAAAATATTGAATTTTATATTTACAAATTTAAAAATAAATACATTTGTGTCTAGGTCATACATAGATATAATATTTTTAGTTTCACTTATAACAGAATAATAATGACATAGAAGTAGAATCCAACCCCATCAACAATGTGAGTGGGTAGTCTATGATAGACAATGTAATTTGTGCTACTCCATTGAAATCTTACTG
Organism: Viscum album; assembly: GCA_963277665.1. Classification (NCBI taxonomy): domain Eukaryota; kingdom Viridiplantae; phylum Streptophyta; class Magnoliopsida; order Santalales; family Viscaceae; genus Viscum; species Viscum album. Next base: position 1,455,712,999 of record OY728145.1, read on the forward strand.
ATCCACCCCACCATAGGGAACTATCCTTAATATAAATGTTTCCTATAATTGGATACAAATTCTATAAATAAAATCTATAGCTAATAAAATAAATTAGAAAAAAAATATTTCACTTGATAAAAAACACACTTGAGGATTGACCTTGTTTTTTCTTAAGGTTTATGTCTTATTTGAGTGGCCCTTCTCTCCCATGAAAAGTAGATGGAATCCTATTCTCTTACATTCCCCTTGATCTCCCTCATCTAAATTGGTAATTATGAAGATTCATTAGATATGGAGCTAGTATTGGGGTCATTCGCCTTTACCTTCCTTTTTTCATCATAATTTTAGAAGTATTATCCCTCTTTATAATTGTATATAAATAGAGAATCAGATTAAGGTGATTTTGGATAGAATTATATTTTTTTATATTAAAATTCCCCAAAAAATAAGAGAATATTTTATGGATAGAGGAAATTTTGAGATATTTGTGATGTTTTTTTGGATTTGTAAACCCCAGTACATATAAACACTCAATATAACCAATCATATTGACTACATAAGGCCAAATTGGCACACCCTCTAAAATATTTAACCAAAAAGAGTTCATTAGTAATACCATACAACACTCTAATTTCACTCTCTTGATAAATAGCATGGATATGGGTGATCAATGTACATGAATCAATGTTTTTGTGGAACGTATAATGTTCAATATATAGAGATGATAACATAAAACAATGGATATCTGGTGTAATATCTAATTTTTAATATTGAAATAGATCTCTTTTTCACTAGCCTCTTTAGTGGGTGGATTATTAATTGTGGACTCCAACATGTAAATCTTTCATTCTTGATGTTGTATAATGCATAATAATATGTATCACTCATGGAAGTTACTAATTGTCAATAGGATATCTTTCCTCAGTATAGATCATAAGGATATAAAGTCCATATAAATTCAATTTTTTTACAAAAAAATAAAATCATATATTTTTTGATTTATCATGATAATAAAAATATGTGAGTTGTAAAAATTTTAATTATCTTATTAGTATCCCATTAATTTTTATAGTCCCAATAACCCTCACCATTAGACTTGAAATGTCCAATCACATGGATATTCTAGTGCCCATGATTCATATTTCCCTTCTCACAACCCATAATATGTCCACGTAAATCCTATGAAGGAACTTAGGTAGGAAATATTTCCAAATACAACATAATGACCCTTTTTTCCTTGTAAGACTTTGAAAAATATTAAGGAATATTTTCATAGCCAAGAAGTGATAAGAGTGAGATTCCAAGGCCTGGTGCATCCAAAATTAATATTATAAAAATATGAAATATATTAGTATCATGGAAATACAATTTTTTAAGATTAATGAAATAACTCCTAAACATAGCCTCAAATAAAAAATCTATGACCATTGTTGATTCTCGGACATGGGGTTTAAACTACAATGAAACTGGGATTCCATAGCACCATACTTTATTAGTACTAAAAAAAGTGCTGAAAAAGGGGAGGTACTTTATCAAAACTATGAAAAGCCCTAATTAAGGGAACTTTTAACAGCACTAAAAAAAGCACTGTAAAAATTGACCCTTTATCAGCGCTTTTTTTAGCATTGTTAATGGGGACCCCTTTAATAGAATTTTTTTAGTAGTGCTGATAAGGGGTGGGCATTATCAGTTCTTTTTCCTAGTGCTAATAAAGTGTATATTTTAATAAAAAAATCATGAAAAATAATATATTGTTATATTTGTATATTTATGTTGACATAAATATAATATATATTTTTTAAATATGTTTTAGATAAGTATAAATATACTATTACATTAAATATATAATAAATTTAGTGAAAATGGCTTTAACATATTTTAGAATATATGGTTAATTAAAAATATGCTAATTATCATCGATTAATAATCATTTAATAACAATTTTAAGACACAAAAAATCAAAAAAATTAATAAAAGATCTAAAATAAGTTGAAAATGTAACTCAAACTTCAAACGACCATAATGTTTTATCCAAGTGTCTATTTGAGCTCTAAATCATATCAAATAGAATCTTTTTATGAGCTCTATGCATTAGTGACCCAGGGAAACCTTTTGTCACATTTTTTAGGCCCAAAAGTCCTAGAAGGCCTCCAAAACTGGGTTTTTAGTCAGGATACCCCGATTGTTTAACATTAAAAAAGGTATAACTTATAATCAAGATGTCTGCTAGTCATGTAATGAATTTTATATCGAAGAATGTTTTATTTTCATTGATTTGACTGGTTGTGATGTTTAAACGGACTTCTGGATTATAATTTATGGTGGTTTTAACATTCTATGGATTTTCAGATACACATATATATGTATTTATTGGTAAATCTCTATATATATATATATATGAGTGAGTGTTTTTGTGTGTAGGTATGTTTTTTATATATGTATGTATGTATGTATTTATTTATTTATAAATGCACATAAAAAACATAATTTATAAATGTATTTAAAACTAATCTTATAAATATATATTAATATTCAAATAAATATACGAATAAAAAATTATAACTAAAAATATATAAATAAATAAATAAATATATATATTAATATTAAAATAAATATATACATAATAATATATGAATAAATATATATGTATTAATATAACTAAATGTATTTATATTAATATGAATCTATATTAATATATGAATAAATCTAACTATAACTATATATATATATAAATATATATTAATATACGAATAAAAAAACATATATATATTTTAATATATGAATAAATATATATGTATTAATAGAACCAAAAAAAATTATATTAATATGAATCAGAATTTATATACGAATAAATATAACTATATATATTCAAATATATATATATATATACATTAATATAGGAATAAATATGTATGTATTAATATAACTTAACATATTTTTATTAATATGAATCTATATTTATATAATAATAAATATAACTATATATATCATTAAATGGAGAAAAAAACTAAATAGCTTAGTGGTAATGGTGCAGGCGTGGAAGGGGGGAGGTCTCAGGTTCGAGTTCGGGTGGAAACAAGGGTGTGCAGGCAAGTGGGGGATGCACGGGAAGTGCATCGTGCGGTGAGTGGGAGGGGGTCCGCCTAGCGCTGATAGGGGGATCAACCACTGTTAAAAGCTCCCAGACTAGTTTATTTTCTTTTTAACTTTTTTTATTTTTTTTTCTTTCATCAGTGCTAAAAAAATCACTCATAAAAGGGGTCTTTAATTAGCTCTAAAAAAGCACTAATAAAGGACAATTTTTAGTGCTTTTTAGTACTGATAAGAGGGACCCCCATTTATCTTCACCTTGATTAATAGTTCTTTTCTACCACTGTTAATTCCATATTCTATCACTGATAAAGGCCATATTTGCAGTAGCATTACCCTAGGCGTGACCTATGTTGGGTTATGACAAGATGTCTAGTTGAGATAGCTGTTGTCAGGTGTTTTTAATTAATATCAATAAATAATATATTTTTCAATTAAATAAATGAAAATATTAAAAATTATCAATAAATACCCTCTTATAATGAAATTACAATGGTTATCTACATAACCCTTGTGAGATATGAGAAGAGGTTTAGAGCATTCCTCATTGGAAAATTGGAATCAGATGATGAACGACAATCAGATTAAGTTGGATCATGAGGAATTGGATACATGGGGACTTCTAATTCACTAGAAAATGTTTTATTCTCTAACAATCAATCCTTTTTCAAGTTAGGACTCCTTAATTTGGGGTTTCAACCCTTTTATTAAAATTATTATCAAAGATTTTTTTATCTACTTTAATTTTATAACCTTACATTCTTTACATGAGCACTATTGATGAGTTAAATAATTTAATTTTTTTATTTCTTGATTTATTCTATGTTCTCACCCCATTTTACCTGATCTACGATCACTGAAAAAGAATGTTTTTCCAATGGTGGTTTGTTTTTTTTCCTTGTGCCTTTCCCATACCCCTTCTTCATGTTCTTCACCGTTGTTTCACACATGCATGGTTCGATATTTCTAGGGTGGTTTCAAGTGTGATTGAACCACTATATTCATGGTGGTTTGGAAAATGATGAATATATTGGTGTTTTAAATGAATATAGAGATGAATTATGAGTGATTTTTTGTGTATGTTGGATCCGAACCAGTGGTGAGTGGTGACACGAGGTGCTACGAGTGATGGTAGGCAATTATGCAGGCTCCAAGAGGATCATCAGATTTAATTTTTCGACTATTGGAGTTGGAGAAATGATGGTTAAAGTCAGATACCAAAAATTTTGGGTCTCCAATAGTAATGATTATTAGAGACCAAAACAGATCTATAACTCACATGGAAGAACATAAATTTCATCAAAACCCCGACTACAATCCATGTGTCGTGGAATAATACAAGTCGTGTAGTATCCCTAGGCTACAATGCTAGGGTTTTTGTTCATACATACTATTTATCCTAGATATAAATCCATGTACATAGATATATATTTCATATCCATGTCTATGGAGAACATGACTAGACTACATAGTGGGGCCACACACCCCTTGGCCCATATACATGTAGTATATTACTATACAAATCTTATATCTCCAATATGTCCTTTATTTTGATTCAGATTTCAGCATGAAAGTATCGTATCTTATGGTTTTTCATAAAGAACATGATGGTAGACTTTATAATGGGTTTTGAGATATGTAGCGACATGTCCTGATAAGTATACTTATTTAGGAGACACTTGATGATGGAAGTGATCTGGAGGGATCATTATATAGATGTGTGTGTCAGTACTCCCCTATTACACCATGGTTTAGGTTCTCTATTCTATCATATAAATGTTAGGGTTAATAATCCCCTGTTGAACCTCAACACTCCCTTATCACACTAGGGAATGAGTTCCTCAGGATAACAGAGAGAAAAAATGTTCACCACTCTCTTATCAAACCAAGAAATGGTCTCCCATTTTATTTATCTATGTAGGTTTAGTACATCCCTTTCTTCTATTGGAAACGATTTCTCTAGATAAAGACTGGTAATAAATCATCTTCGAGATCTGGAGGTGTACGGGTCCTCTATGGGGGATGTGTTTTCTCTTGGATTTGGAGTGCAGTTGTGAGGTGTGGACCCCTCCATTCTTATTCTTGTGGGGTTGTTTTTTATTTTGGGCATCATTGTTGAACATCTGGAACTTTATAATTACTCATTGACATCATCTATGTTATTATATGTAGATCCCCATTATCTCTTGTTTGTGTTTCTTTATGAGAATATATATATATATATATATATATTGGGGTTTTTCCCTCTTTATTTGGTCTAACATGACTACTATAATAACCCTATATCAATCCCTTAAGTTTTTTAGGCTTCCAAATTGCAATATATATATACTCACCCCTTCATGGGATTATTCCTCATGTTTCATGTTTTATAAAATTTACAGAAAGATTAACAATTATTGCATTGAATCATTGTGATACAGGGGTTCATTGAACACATGTGGTGGTCAGTCATGGAGATCAAGATCAAGGATCTCTTAACATTTATTGTTTTCTAGTTATTTTCTGTTTGGGACATCATTTCTAGTAGGGTCAGTATTTTCCCCTTTAAACATTGGTTGTATTTTTTTGTACTCTATTGTATTCCCTAGAGTTTATTGCATGCATGGTTTAGATATAGATGTAACAGTGCTTACCTTATATTCATCTACACTATTACATGGAGATGGTTGTGTATGTGCATACATGTTTACTAGGAAAATCCCCACAATATAGTTATTCCTTCTCATATTTGGTTTTAATCCATTATTCTATTAGAGGTGGGCTTTGGGTTTTGGTGGCCCAGCCTTTCGCTGGACAGGACGACCACTATGGGTTGGGTTGTTATAGAGTAGTATTAGATCTAGTTCATCCATAGGAAAGTGTTAGTAGTTGTCCCCTTTTGAAAATTAGGTAAATAGTGGAAGAGTATCTCAAGAGTAGATCTTAGGCCAAGGAAACAAGTGATGATCTAGTGATAGATGTATCCGTACACCAGGAGTATGATCACTGACTTATTAACTCATTATATTGGGGAATTGGTTTCTAGAATTATTGGCACATGCATTATATTGGATTGAGTCATTTGTATATCCTTCTTGAGTTAGATCATCATATATATATATATATATATATTATCATCTCACCTTGGTATGTATGGATTACTTTCATGATGCATTCCAGAAGACAAACATCTACGTTATCAAATCAGTATCATGATGATGATTTGATGAGTGATGAGGCCTCAATTTTGGGGCATAGAAAAATCTATTTCCCCTAGATGGGAATGTAAAAATATCCCCTACTATCAAGAAGCAGTTATTATAATTAGTTCAGGACAAATATTCATGTAGGCTTAGGGAACTCTATGATTTCTTATGTTAGATATTACTAAGGTTTTTTTTGTGATCTATATCACTAGACAACATTGGATTGGATATACTTGGTGGTATGAATCTCCATGATAGTTCGAACACCAAAAAATTAGATGGTAATGCTGGAGACTAGTCTTTTCCATGGAATCGCATGGAAATCATGGAATTTGGTTATAAATACCCATGATGAGATGATTCCATCATGGTATGACTTCCAAAATCTTATTCTTAAGTATAATTACTAATCATTCATTCACTAAATTAGGACCTAGGATCTTCCTGATCTAAAAAATAGTTGTATGGAATTATCTTTTTATTCCACAAGGTTCACTAAACTTATATAGCACTCCCTCAATATGGTATGAGACAAATTCTTACAAATGAGAAATTTTGAGCTGGGTATTCACTGAGAAGTTCATGCTAGTGTGGTATCCTTTTTTCTACCAACTTATACTAGAGTGAATGAAAATTTTCTAGTGATTGATAGATTCTTGGGGGAGGGGATCCAGACGATTGGACACAACCGTCGGTAGTATTTTGGTGATACCGTTCTATTAAGTATAAGTTTTTTGACATCTAGATATCAATAGAGGGGGTATTTTATGACTTAGAAACATGATTATATGGTTTTTCTATAATGTAGGTTATCCATTCATCTCAGATATGGGATTGATTATGATTTCAATTAGAGTGGTCACTTGGATCATGATTTATGGACCAATCACACTAATACGGACTGGCAGACAGTGAATATACCTCTATGAATGTGGTGGAATAGATATCATGGATCCCCTAGATGTGTCCAGGGAGGCCCTTAGGGTGGTGGTGATGGAATAGGATTAAGAAAAACTCCAAAGGGAGGTGAAGTTAGTGGGGGGATGTTATATGATCTTACAACTACCACCACTAGGTGTCCCGCATTAGGCTTGGAGAGTTATCAGATTATCCATCGGATGTTAAATTCTATAGAGGTTTGTGGCTAGGCTATACAAGATATGATACAAGGTATGTTATGTATTTATTAAACTCTTTAATCAGTACTAATAGACACATGTGAAATTCATAATTTCATCTCCTTATTCCTAATGTGAGAGCTATAAATTCTAGTTGAGACCTTATCCAAATAACTACATATAGAGGTTTATACAAGAAGTGATTATTTGATATCACTTATTTTCCAATAGTTTGAGTTATCACTGGGTTGATATAGTTTCACATTGAACTTCTTATTTATCACAAAGATACCTTATGATATCATATTCGGTATGGATTTGTTTTCCATGGTTATATATCAATTTGATTGTAATTATAGATTTTTCAGATTCCTTTAGAGAGATAGTAGGACAATATCCTTTGTGTGAGAGAGACTCATAGTTGGATGGGTGAGAATTTATTTTATAAGGCTATAACCCATCACCCATCAGTTGCAGTGTTCAGATCATGGTGAAGTGGGATCTTCATGTATCTATATTTCCATTGGTAGTGGATGAATTTAGGTATTTCCTCTATAACTATGTTTTGGTACTACCTCTGAGTCAAGAGATAAAATTTTGTATTGAATTTCACCTAGGGACTAAATCAAAATCATATGCAGCATATACGATGGACCATACCATGATTGAGAGACGAGGGTAAAATTGTAGGACCTTTGAGAAAATTGTTTTATCAAACCCATTGTCTCCATGTGGGAATCATGTGTTTTGTTTTTAAAAAGGAAAATGTGAGCTTTTAAATTTTTATTGATCACCTAAACATGGCCATGATAAAGAACAAGCACCCCTTATTGAGGATTGGTTACCTCTTTGATCAGTTGCAAGACATGATTTTGTTCCAAAAAATAGATATCAGGTCTGGATTCCACTGGATGAGTATTTTGAAGGTTAAAATTCCAAAGTTGGCATTACGATGTTGGTATAGATGATCGCACTGCGATTCACTGTTTCATTTTCACCCTAACTCCATTGTGCTAAACTTGTTTTATATTGAAAATTATAAAAATAATAAGAAATTGAACTCCATGTTTGAAGAATTTTTTTTCACTCTTAAAAAGGTCAATGTTACTTGTTTTGATGATTCCATTATAGGAGGAGGTGATTTGGGGGACCCATGAGGATTTCCAAGAAAACGGGCCAAACTGCACAACATCCATGCACTCCAGTGGACTCATCCACACACAGCTCCTGAAAAGTTCATCCAAATTGGATGCAATTTTGTGGGCTGGTCCTATATTCGCTGGGATACATTTCATATGAAGTAACTCAAGACTCATTCGGCCATCTGTTTACCCAACCGACCTAATCTGTAAAACATACTAAATCTGCACGAAGTCAAAAGTGGTATGCTGTGATCTATCCATATCTCAGGCTCCACTTGTCCGAAGGGTACCAAAATTTTGGTGGAGATAATAAAGAGGTGGGGATACAACTTTTTTATTTTCTCCAAAGCGAGATAATGGTTTCAGGATGTAGAAACACATGTGACAAGTGGTTTTATAAAATCTGTGAGCAAAAAACCACCTTCCCATTTTCCTATAAAATGAAACCTTGGTCTACCCATTTGTATGTTCAGCCCGGAGGCAATGATATATTATATTGGAGACTCAAAAGAGTTATCTTGTCATCCAAGGAGTTATGGAGTCCCCTATACTCCTAGGGGGATCAAGGATGAAGGCGATGTTCCACCCAAGCTTCCTCCCCCTCCCAATGTTGAGCTAAACAGTGGACGGTCATTTTGAAGGAGCAACACACATGGGAGAGAGATTCAACAATTGTTATTCTACTAGTTTTGTGTAATTTTTGTGATAAATATTTCACTTATTTCTTATTTTGACATTATTATCCACTGATTACATTTCTATTGTTAAAATAAGTGAATCACTTTTTATTTCAACACCCATTGGGTTGAGATTTCATGTGGGATTTTTGGGTTATTTAGATTGGACAATACATGTGTCCTATTTATCTCACACATACAAAATATTTAAATATTCTTTGGTTGCTTTTCTTCTCTATTCTTGATACCCAAACCATTACAACATGATTTTTGTGTCAAGGGGTGGTTCTTTGAGCATCGTTTAAGAGGAAAGAGGGAAGTTAAGATCCTTACAGCCCTCAACCAAATGATTCCATTCAACCATGTGTATTTTTCAGAATGATGAACTCACCAATATGTGTAGTGAACTTGAAATGATCTCCTTTTCACAAAATTCTAAATCACCAATTGTATTTATCAACTATTAAACTCTTTAATTAAGTCATTTTATTTTCAAAACTAATTTAAAAACCACACCATATTTTAGTAAATTTTATTAAAAATACACAATAAAAAGAAATTTAAGATCCTTGGGAGATGACCTAGGGTCTTAGCTAGACTATAAATAAATCTTAAAATCAAAATCAATTTGACCTTTCATGACTGTGCGGTCAAATTCTGGCGTTATTTTCGGGGAGCACTTTGGGTTTTAAGTACGTGATTTTGATATGATTTTTGTAAATTTTGTGAATATTTATTTGTTTTATATTATACCATTACCTGGGTTTTTGTGTTCTGATTTATTTCTTATGTAGGTTTTGTGCATGACGTATTCTAATCCGGGAGATTTACCACCTTTCAAACCCTGTCAAGAGAGAATCTTACGTCAGTGACCGCAAGACACACAAGAGAACCCTTTGACGGAGGACACACATGGCAACACCATTATTCTTGATCCTTCATCTTATTCTTCTAGAACCAACATTAAAAAAGAAATAAAATTGTATAACATGGCTAAAAACAATAGAACACTAAAATAACACACCTCACCTAATGTCGATATCCAACCCACATTTAATCAAAAGCAAGGCGAGACACCCAATTTTGAATTAAAAGCTGATCTAATTCACTTGTTTCCAAGATATCATGGACTCGTAAGAGAAGACCCACATAAACATTTAAAATAATTTCATACATTGTGTTCAATATTGAAACCTGAAAATGTGGATGAAGAACATGTAAAGCTTATGTAATTTCTATTTTCATTACAATACACTCTAAAAGACTAGATTTATTTTGTTAATTCACCAATAAGAGACTGGGCGGACATGAAATTCCATTTCCATGAAAAAATATTTCCCAACCATTAGAATTTCATGTATAAGTAAAGTAATATATGGTATAAGGAATTCTAAATGTGAAACATTACATGTAATTGGGAATGATTTAAAAGGTTATGTTCAAGTTGTCCACACCACCAAATAAGTGATCAACTTTTAATTCAGTGTTTTTATGAAGGTTTAATTCCTATTGACCGAAATATGATTGATGCTGCTGCAGGTGGTGCACTAGTTAATAAAACCCCAATCGATACAAGGTCCTTAATTGAGAACATGGCACAAAACACTCAACAATTTTGTTCAAGGTCCAATGTACCCATTTGAGGTGACCATGTGGTGGAATGTACTGAATTCGAGAAGAAGGTGGACACAATGTTTGAAGACCTAAGTACCCTTCTATGACAACTTTCTCTTTCCAAAGGGAAATCCCAATCTCCTCCTCCCATCCATTGTGGAATATGTTCTTCTAACACCAACAAATCGGATCAATTACCCTAACTAATAGAAACTTCTAAGAGTTGTGAGGAAATATTTCCAGGCTGCCCCTATAACCAACCCTTTAGGCAAGAACCATACTATCCATAAAATCCTTGGAGGAAAGAAAACCAAGACCATAAGAATGACAGATATTAAATCCAACCTCAACAAACATGGAAACAACAGGGTCAGAGTAGTCATCTACCACCACCACCCAAAAATCCTCATTCAAACCAAAGGCCTTTCCATAAACACCCTCCAAAAACCGACCCTAGCATAGAATACATGATGAAACATATGGCTTCCAAAAATATCAAATTCCAAAAAACCATCCATGCTTCCATACAAGACCTAAAAACCCAATTAGGACAACTTTCTAACTCTGTGGGGGATATCAAGAGACATAGGTCAGGCAAACTACATTCTCAACCAGTATTTAACCCTATAGATAAAGGAAATATCAGTGTTATCATCCTTCGGAGTGGAATAAAACTAAAAATCCAAATTAACCCTCCACTAGAGTCATCACCTCATATGGAAACCACCATCCCATCTTCTGGAAATACTCCAAATGAGGTAGAACCATGTCCAGATAGAATCCCCTCTAATGGAAAGAGTGTGTTGTTTGATGAGTCACATAGACCAACCATTCCTCTTCCATTTCCACAAAGGACCACCCAACCTAGAAAACAAAAGGAAACTGAACTAGATAAGTAAATTTTGGAGACTTTCAAAAAAAATTTAAGTAAACATTCCCTTGATTGATGTAGTGATACAAATTCCAAAATATGACAAGTTCCTAAATGAGATGTGTACACACCGAAGGAGACATCGAGGTGATGAAAAGGTGAGATTTGGGAGGAATGTTTCATCATTAATAGAGCCATCACTTCCCACCAAGTGAAATGATGCAGAAATATTCTAAATTCTATGCACCATATTAAAGTATTATTTTTCTAATACTATACTTGATTTAGGTGCTTCTATAAATGTGATTCCTCCCTCCATTTACTCTACATTTCAGGTCACGGAACTGAAGCCCATTGGAATTATTGTTCAACTGGCTAATCAGAGTACCACACACCCCCCTGGTGTGTTAGAGGATGTTCTCGTGAGGGTTAAAATTTTAATTTTTCCTCCAGCTTTTTATGTGCTAAAAATGGAAGATGATAGGACGAATGGACATGCCCCAATTATATTGGGAAGAGCCTTCTTAAAAACCTCCAAAACCATAATTAATGTCCATAATGGTACATTATCTATGGAATTTGGTGGTGACATAGTCCATTTCAACATCCTTGATTCCATGAAGCACCCCTTAGAAAAACATTCATCTCTCTCTATTAATTCAATTGATGTACTCCCCTATCTTGAATACACTTATAATCATTCCCCCGATCCGCTTTATGAGTTTTCATCCTTGATTGAAATTCTTGGTAATAAATCATTCATTGATTGTTGTAGTGGTCTAGAAAAATGTAATGCATGTTTATTAATTGATGATTTCTTGAACACTAAGTATCTAATGACCATCGATGTTACTGATAAGATTGTAAGATCTCATTCCACTATTGAGGATGATACCATTGAGAAGTTAGATGAGATAAATGACCTCTCACATTCACACACACTTCCCCAAATCACAAATCCACTTAAATTGGAAGTAAAACAACTACCTCAAGATTTAAAATATTTTTATCTTGAGAAAGGAAGCAAGTTTCCCGTCATCATTGTGATTTCACTCCCTCCTGATCATGAATTAATACTACTTTATCTTTTGAGGGAGTATAAAAAAGCTTTGGGATGGAAACTTTCTAACATTCATGGTACTAGTTTATCATCATGTACACATAATATGTTGTTAAATGAAGAGTCTAAACTAGTGAGGTAGGCACAATTTTGACCAAACCCAAACCTCCTAGATGTTGTAAAAAATGAGGTAACAAAATTATTTGATGCTGGAATAACTTACCCCATCTCTAGCAGAAAATGGGTCAGTCCCGTTCAAGTAGGTCCTAAATAAACTAGAATTACTATAATCAAAAATGAAAATAATGAATTGGTTCCAACTCGTATGCAGAATAGTTGGTGTGTTTTCATAGACAATCATCGACTAAACCGACACACTAGGAATGAACATTTCCCTTACACATTCATTGACAATATTCTAGAGAAGCTAGAGGGTAAGTCCCATTACTGTATTCATGATGGGTATTCTGGATACTTTCAAATCCATATTTCCCCCAAGGATCAGGAAAAGAATACCTTAACGTGCCCCTTTGGCACATTTGCGTATAGAAGGATGCCATTTGGTCTATGCAATGCTCCGAGTACATTCTAGTGATGCATGGTTAGTATTTTTTCGGATTATCTATAGAATTTCGTGGAAGTATTCATGGATGATTTCATTATTTATGTCTCTTATTCTGATGAATTTTTTAGTAGTCTTTCTTCATTCCTACGTCACTGTATTGAAAATAATCTCATATTAAATTATGAGAAATTCCATTTCATGGTGCGATAAGGAATAGTTTTGGGACATGTCGTTTTTGGGGATGACATAAAAGTATATAAATCAAAGGTGGATGTAATTTCTTCCCTACCATTCCAAAAAAATTTATGGGATGTGCGGCCTTTCTTATGTCATTATGAATTTTACCGTCATTTCATTTGTGAATTTAGTAAAATTGTACTCCCCCTATCCGAATTACTCTGAAAAGAAAAATAATTTTTATTGATAAAGAATGTGTGGAAAATTTTAATAAGTTAAAATGGATTCTAATTTCACCCACAGTAATCCAAACTCCTTATAGGGATTTAACATTTCAACACATATTTGATTCCTCTAACTATAATGTTGGGGAAGTCTTTTCACAAAGGGTCGATCGGGCTCGACATGTCATTGTCTATGCCTCAAGTACTTTGGACCTTGCCTAGGAAAACTACACCACAACTGAAAAATAATTCATTTCCATTGTGTTTTCCTTGTAAAAATTTAGGTCATACCTTTTAGGGTCCAATGTCATTGTGTTCTCAGAACATACAACCCTCCGGTATATCCTTAATAAACCGGAATCCAAGACACATATCATTCACTGGATACTCCACCTTTAAGAATTTAATCTAGAAATCACAGATAAAAAAGGAGCATAGAATGCAGTAGCTGACCATATTAGTACAATTTACCCATCCTTGAACATTGACTCATCCCCTTGTATTCCTATAAATGATAATTTTCCCGATGAGACATTGTAATGAGTGAAAGATGTTATTCCTTGGTATGCTGAAATTGTAAATTATTTGGTAGCATCTTTCCTTCCTACTGATTTCAATAAAAACCATGCTATCCATCTAAGAATTGAGTTTCGTTGGTACATTTGGGATGACCCCTACCTTTGGCCCACTTGTTATGATCATGTTCATAGGCATTGTGTTCCCGATAGATATTTTTAGTCAATCCGTAGATTTTGTCACACTCTTGCTTGTGGGGGCCACATTGGTCCCCAACTGACTACTTCTAAGGTCATTGATTCTGGTCTCTTTTGGACAATTCTTTTTTGGGATGCCCATGATTTTTGAAAATATAGTCCTCATTGTCAAAGAATGGGGAATGTCTCTAAAAAAATTAAATACCACAACAGCCGTTGATAGTTCATGACATTTTTTATGTTTGGGGCATTAAATATATGGGTCCATTTCCCAATTCCATTAGATACTTGTACATTCTTATGGTGGTCAATTATGTGTCAAAATGGGTAGAGGCCTGAGCCACAAGTATAGATGATTCCAAAAAGAGTTGTGGAATTTTTGAGAACTCATATCTTTTGTAGGTTTGGATTACCTAGGTTTGTCATTTGTGTCAAAGGTTCTCATTTCTACAACCGAAAAATTCAATCACTTATGTGTCGGTATGGGGTCAGTCATCCAGTGTCTACTGCTTATCATCCACATACCAATGGTCAAGCTGAGGAGTCAAATAGTGAGGTAAAACAGATTCTTGAAAAAACGGTTCAACCCAATATAAAATATTGGAGTCTTAAAATTGAGGATTCATTATGGGCTTACCGTACTACTTTCAAAACCACCATTAACATTTCACCATTTCGGCTAGTGTTTGGAAAGTTTTTCCACCTCCTTGTTGAGATTGAGAATTGGGCCTACTAGGCCATAAAACAATGAAATTATAATATTTCTAGTGCATGTGATCAAAGTAAGTTACAGATTCAGGAGGTAGAAGAAATTATAAGAGATGCATATGAGAACTATAGGATTTATAAGAAGAATACCATGGTTTCCCACAACCATCTCATCCTTCATCATCAATTCCACATTGGGAAGAAGGTCCTTCTCTAAAATTCAAGGCTGAAGTAGAATCCAGGTAATCTTTATTCCTACTGGTTTGGACCACACACTATTACTAACATCTCTCTATTTGGTGTTGTCCAGGTTCAAAAAGAAGAAACCAAGAAAACCTTAACTGTCAATGGGCAGCAGCTGAAGCACTTCCATGAATCCATTTTAGAGTCCCCAATGGAGGAACTCCATGTCAAAGAAGCAATCTATGAATGAAACTCACCAGGTTTTATCCTTTGTTCCCAAATTCTCTATTATTACAGTTAGGACACTACACACTTTAGGTGTGGGGGTGGGTATAATCTTGAGTTAGTTAATAATTTTCATCATCTTTCCTCTTATTCTCTTTTTAGATTGCTAAATTTTTTTATTACTTTCCTCCCTTCCCTCCCCCTCACCTTTGTGCCATAATATCAATTTTTTATGCACACTTTATCATAGAAAATAATGCTCGTTTAATCATGGAAGTAATTTAAAATGTCAGTGGAATGTCTATATTTCGTGTTGTTTTAACATTCAAAAAAAATCTGATGAAATGTACTTTTCCATAAGAATTCAATAATTTGGTGTGAATTTCTTGGGAAATTTGGCCGTTTTTCGATGATATAAATGGTTGTATCAATTTGAAACCTTTGAGAAGAATGGTGCCCTTTTTTGAATAGATTAAGGGAAAATTGCGTCAATTAATATCTCCAAACATTTTTTTCACGCAACCATGATGTGTAAAAATTTCATACTTAATTGAAGGTAAATATAATTTAGGTTGAGTTTTGTCTACTTTACAAAATCATTTTCCATACGTTCATTTCTTATCTGATCTATTTCATTACTATACTAGATTGACCTATGTGTGTGTACCTATTATCCGACTGTTGTACGCCCTAAAAAACAACAACAAAAAAAGGAGGTTGTATACTGGGCAGGTCATAAACCACCCTTCCTCTTGCTTAGATATTGTTTTAACTATTACAATTTGTTTGGTGGGAACATCAAACATGGGTTGGGAGAAGAGTGTGGGATTTGTTCCAATTGAAACTTTTGAAAAATTATTAAATGAGGGGAGTGATGAAATGTGCAACATATGGGTATATCTAGGTTAGGAGGTTATGGTCTGACATCTGAGAATGCTTAAGTGAGTGGGTCTTGAAATTTTATTGCAAATTATGTGGGTGAAGTTCAATGGAAATGATCATGTAAGTAGACAATTATTAATATTACTTAAATTTACTCGATACGAAGTGGAAAGAATAGAATGAAATGGTTGTCACACACACAAGGATAATTAGTGACATGATTAAATTGTGAATTATTTTCTTTTATTGTAATCATGCATCTCTTGGAATTTCATTTGGATACAATTTTTGAGATGTCTTTTCCCATGATCACAGAGAATAACTCCTCGGTGTGATTTTTTATTTGATCACATTTCTATCAGGAATTAAATTTTTATTGAATGAAAAATCTTTATGAAGTTGGAAGTATCAAAATTCATAATTTTTGGAATTATGACTTTTCCATGGAGAGAAAATGTTTAGGTGTGGGGGTTGTGATCGCTTCACGGTTCATTGTTTGATTTTCATATTTACACTACTATTCTAAAGTTGTCTTGTATTGAAAATTATAATAATAACAAAAAAAATTAATTCCATGTTTGAATTAGTTATTTTTTTATTATAAATGTTAAAATGGTCAATGTTACTTGTTTTGATGATTCCATTGCAGGAGGAGGTGATTTGGAGGACCCATGATGATGTCCAAGAAAAATGGGCCAAACTGTGCAAGATCCATGCACACCAGTGGACTCATCTGTATACGGATCCTGAACCGTGAATCCAAATTGGATGAAATTGTTTTGACTGGTCCAAATTTCATTGGGATACATTTCATAAGAAGTAACCAAAGACTCATTCAGCAATATGGTGGCCCAACTGACCGGATCTTTCCAGCACACCGAATCTGCACGATGTCAAACGTGGTGTCCCATGATCTGTCCAAATCTCACGCTCCACTTATCCAATGGGTGAAAAACATTCGGTGGAGACATTAAAGATGTTGGGATACAAGTTTTTTATTTTTTACAAAGTGATATAATGCTTTTTGGAGGTCTAAACTCATCTGAAAATTGTTTTTAAGAAATATGTGTCCTCAAAACCACCTTCCCATTTTCCTATAAAATGACACTTTCACTAGTGCAGAAAACGTTTTTTACGTCACCATTTTTTACGTCGGTTATATAAAACTGACATCATAATATGTAAAATGAGGTTTTTTACGTCGGTTATTTCTTAACCGACGTAAAAACCTGTATTCGGTACACCTTTAACGTCGGTTATTTTTATAACCGAAGTTATTAATCGCGCGGCTTCGTTTTTTACGTCGGTTATTTTTATAACCAACGTAAAAAACGCGGTTTTCGAAGGCCTTTTTACGTCAGTTATTGAATAACCGACGTAACAAACGTGGTTTTTGAAGGCTTTTTTACGTCGGTTATAAAATAACCGACGTAAAAAAAGAATCCGCAGATGATTTTGACGTCGGTTATTCCATAACCGACGTAAAAAAACGCGGATTTTGAGCCCTTTATAACATCGGTTATAAAATAACCGACGTAAAAAATGAATCGGAGGAAGGTTTTTACGTCGGTTATTGAAATAACCGACATTATAAATGTTTTTAAAACAATTATCACGTCGGTTATTGAATAACCGACGTGATAACTCATTTAAAAATTTACCCAGACCCGTGGATTGTCATTCGCGAGTTTACCTTCGACAGTCGCGACTCGTCTCTCTCGCGCGTAATCCCGAATCGGCTCGTCCATTTCATTGGTTTAGATTCGTTTTGCAATCATCGTTTCTCATATTTAATCTCCTCGGATCAATCATCTAAACTCGCAGCACTCAGGTAATCCTCCCACTCGTTCGTTTTTTTCACGGATAGTATATATATATGTGTTGTGATTTTTTTGTGGAAACTAGCTAAGATTCTTCGATTGCGAACCCTTTTAACTCGTTTTGGTACCATAATCTTATTTATCATCCCTAGATCTATTTGTTCGACTTGCAATATTGAGTAATTTTATGATTTCACTAATTTTTCATCGTTTTCTATAAATCCCCGAGAGGGTTGGGGCGTGTCCATTTGGATGGGTTGCCCTTTTACAGTTGTTACTACTTTATTCACACACAACCATGGCATAGGTGCATGGATTTGGGGTCGGGGGGTGTCCAGGGGGGTTTACAAGGGGGTGGGTGGGTGTGGGAGGCTGTCCAAGGGTGTGGGTGGGTGTTGGGGGGTGTCCAGGGGGGTGTCCAAGGGGGTAAGGGGTGGGGGTGGTGTTTAGGAGGGGTGGGGGGCTGTCCAGAGGGTTGGGGGGTGTCCAGGGGGGTGTCCAAGAAGGTCGGGGGTGGGGGGTTGTGTCCAGGAGGGGTGGGGGTGCTTTCTAGAGGGGTCGGGGGCTGTCCAGAGGGGTCGGGGGGTGTCCAGGGTGGTGTCCAAGGGGATGGGTGGGTGTGGGGGGGCTGTCCAAGGGGGTGTCGGCCTGTCCAGAGGGGTCGGTGGGGTGTTCAGGGGGGTGTCCAAGGGGGTGGATGGGTGTGGGGGCTGTCCAAGTGGGTGGCGGCCTCTCCAGAGGGTATTTGGGGTTGTCCGGGTGGGTGGGGGGCTGTCCAGAGGGTTGGGGGATGTCCAGGGGGGTGTCCAAGGGGGTAGGGGGTGGGGGTGGTGTCCAGGAGAGGCGGGGGGCTGTCCAGAGGGGTCGGGGGGTGTCCAGGGGGGTTTACAAGGGGGTGGGTGGGTGTGGGGGGCTGTCCAAGGGTGTGGGTGGGTGTTGGGGGTGTCTAGGGGGGTGTCCAAGGGGGTAGGGGGTGGGTGGTGGTGTTTAGGAGGGGTGGGGGGGCTGTCCAGAGGGTTGGGGGGTGTCCAGGGGGGTGTCCAAGCAGGTCGGTGGTGGGGGGTTGTGTCCAGGAGGGGTGGGGTGCTTTCTAGAGGGGTCGAGGGCGGTCCAGAGGGTTCGGGGGGTGTCCAGGGTGGTGTCCAAGGGGATGGGTGGGTGTGGGGGGCTGTCCAAGGGGGTGACGGCCTGTCCAGAGGGGTCGGTGGGGTGTCCAGGGGGGTGTCCAAGGGGGTGGATGGGTGTGGGGGGCTGTCCAAGTGGGTGGAGGCCTCTCCAGAGGGTATTTGGGGTTGTCCGGGTGGGTGGGGGGGCTGTCCAGAGGGTTGGGGGATGTCCAGGGGGGTGTCCAAGGGGGTAGGGGGTGGGGGGTGGTGTCCAGGAGGGGCGGGGGGCTGTCCAAAGGGGTCGGGGGGTGTCCAGGGGGGTTTACAAGGGGGTGGGTGGGTGTGGGGGGCTGTCCAAGGGTGTGGGTGGGTGTTGGGGGGTGTCCAGGGGGGTGTCCAAGGGGGTAGGGGGTGGGTGGTGGTGTTTAGGAGGGGTGGGGGGCTGTCCAGAGGGTTGGGGGGGTGTCCAGGGGGGTGTCCAAGCAGGTCGGGGGTGGGGGGTTGTGTCCAGGAGGGGTGGGGGTGCTTTCTAGAGGGGTCGGGGGCTGTCCAGAGGGGTCGGGGGTGTCCAGGGTGGTGTCCAGGGGGATGGGTGGGTGTGGGGGGCTGTCCAAGGGGGTGGCGGCCTGTCCAGAGGGGTCGGTGGGGTGTCCAGGGGGGTGTCCAAGGGGGTGGATGGGTGTGGGGGGCTGTCCAAGGGGGTGGATGGGTGTGGGGGCCTGTCCAAGTGGGTGGCGGCCTTTCCAGAGGGTATTTGTGGTTGTCCGGGTGGGTGGGGGGGCTGCCCAGAGGGTTGGGGGATGTCCAGGGGGTGTCCAAGGGGGTAGGGGGTGGGGGTGGTGTCCAGGAGGGGTGGGGGCTGTCCAGAGGGGTCGGGGGCTGTCCAGAGGGTTGGGGGGTGTCCAGGGGGTGTCCAAGCAGGTCGGGGGTGGGGGGTTGTGTCCAGGAGGGGTGGGGGTGCTTTCTATAGGGGTCGGGGGCTGTCCAGAGGGGTCGGGGGGTGTCTAGGGTGGTGTCCAAGGGGATGGGTGGGTGTGGGGGGCTGTCCAAGGGGGTGGCGGCCTGTCCAGAGGGGTCGGTGGGGTGTCCAGGGGGGTGTCCAAGGGGGTGGATGGGTGTGGGGGGCTGTCCAAGGGGGTGGATGGGTGTGGGGGGCTGTCCAAGTGGGTGGCGGCCTCTCCAGAGGGTATTTGGGGTTGTCCGGGTGGGTGGGGGGGCTGCCCAGAGGGTTGGGGGATGTCCAGGGGGGTGTCCAAGGGGGTAGGGGGTGGGGGGTGGTGTCCAGGAGGGGTGGGGGGCTGTCCAGAGGGGTCAAGGGGTGTCCAGGGGGGTTTACAAGGGGGTGGGTGGGTGTGGGGGGCTGTCCAAGGGTGTGGGTGGGCGTTGGGGGTGTCCAGGGGGGTGTCCAAGGGGGTAGGGGGTGGGGGTGGTGTTTAGGAGGGGTGTGGGGGCTGTCCAGAGGGTTGGGGGGTGTCCAGGGGGGTGTCCAAGCAGGTCGGGGTGGGGGGTTGTGTCCAGGAGGGGTGGGGGGCTGTCCAGAGGGGTCGGGGGGTGTCCAGGGGGGTTTACACATCGATTTGTTTTATATTTCAAAATTGTTTACATTCAAATTATGATTTTTTTCATATAAACATATATTTGTCTTATCTAAAAAATATATATATTTTTGCTATTTGTTATAGGTAATAATGAGTCGAAGTTGGATTACGGCACATCGAATGAGCAATGAATATGAGGAAGGTGTTGATGCCTTTTTGGAATTTGCTAAACGAAATGTTTCAAGTAGTGACATTTTTTTTGTCCATGCCTGAAATGTCTGAATATGAAGAAGATGAAAAGTAGAGAGATAAAAGATCATCTGATTTTTCATGGTTTCAATCCGAGTTACAACCCTTGGATTTGGCATGGCGAAACTGGACAGAATGTCACTGATGATAATGAATCGCAAGATGGTAACTCCGATGGAATTGAAGAAATGATTCGCGATATTGTAGCAGAACAAATTGAGATAGAACCGACAGTTGCACGTCTATATGGGGATGCCGAAAAACCATTATATCCTGGTTGTACAGATTTTACGGTTTTGTCGGTGGTGTTAAGATTGATTAACCTGAAGGCGAAACATGGATGGAGTGACAGAAGTTTTACAGAGCTGCTACAATTGATGAAAGACATTCTTCCAAAAGATAACGATCTTCCAGATTCACATTATAAGGCCAAAAAAATATTATGCCCGATGGGATTGGGATACAGGAAAATACATGCCTGTCCAAATGACTGCATTATATATAGGAAGGAATATGAATTTCTGAAAGAGTGTCTAAATGTGGGACATCACGGTATAAGGTGAAAGAAAAATCACAAGCTGATGTAGAGATTACAATGCTCCCTTCAAAGGTATTTTGGTATCTTTCTATAATTCCTCGTTTCAAACGTTTATTTGCTAATTCACATGATGCAAAAAGGTTAAGATGGCATGCTGATGAGTGGGTATGTGATGGAAAAATACGTCATCCAGCTGATTGTCCACAATGGAAGAAAATTGATGCCCAGTACCCTACATTTGGAAATGAAATTAGAAATCTGAGACTAGGCTTGTGCACAGATGGAATGAATCCATACCGAACCCTCAGTAGCACACATAGTTCATGGCCTGTTTTATTGGTAATTTACAACCTCTCTCCTGAAGTTTGTATGAAGCGCAAATATGTCATGTTGAGTATCATGATCTCTGGTCCAAAGCAACCCGGCAATGATATTGATGTATACTTGTCACCGCTGATTGATGATTTGAAACTGTTATGGGCTGATGGTATTAGGGTGTATGATTCTTATAAAATAGAATATTTTCAACTGCATGCAATGCTTCTATTCACTATAAATGACTTCCCAGCATATGGAAATTTGTCTGGATATAGTGTTAAAGGGCATAAAGCATGTCCAATTTGCGAACAACAGACGTCATATTGTCAATTTCATCATGGGAGGAAAACAGTGTACATGGGTCATCGAAAGTTTTTGCCTATGGATCACCCTTATAGAAGACTAAAAAAGGCATTCAATGGCTCACAAGAATTTGATACTGCTCCTCAACCTTTATCCCCAGAATTGTATTTTGAGAGGGTGAAAAACCTTGATGTGACATTGGGAAAGACACAGAAATCTGGTAATGATAGACATATTTGGAAGAAAAGGTCAATATTTTTTGAGCTACCATATTGGAGGTATCATGAAGTCAAACATAATATTGATGTCATGAACGTGGAGAAGAATATCTGTTTTTATTTGATCGGAACATTGCTAGATATTAAAGGAAAGACAAAAGATGGGTTGAATGCAAGGTTAGACCTACTGTCAATGGGAATACGTTTGGAGTTAGCTCCCACTCCTAAAGGAAGACGAACATTTCTTCCCCCGGCTTATCATACATTATCGAAGAGGGAGAAAAGTAGCTTCTGTCAGTGTCTTCATGATATCAAAGTGCCTCAAGGTTATTCTTCAAATGTAAAAAATTTTGTCTCATTGAAAGACTTGAAGTTGATAGGTATGAAATCACATGATTGTCATGTCATGATGCAACAAATTCTACCAGTTGCACTGCATGGAATATTGCCCATCCGTGTCAGAAAGACTATAATGAGGTTGTGTTATTTTTTCAATTCAGTTTGCAACAAGGAGATTGATGTGAATGCTTTGAACATTTTGGAAAAGGATGCAATTTTTATACTTTGTCATTTGGAAATGTATTTTCCTCCAACTTTTTTTGATATGATGGTGCATTTAATGATTCATCTGGTTCGAGAAATAAGGCTTTGTGGACCTGTATATCTTCGTTGGATGTATCCTTTTGAAAGGTATATGAAAATATTAAAGGGATATGTTAAAAATCCATATCGACCTAAAGCCTCCATTATTGAAAAGTATATTTCTGAGGAGGTATCAGAGTTTTGTACGAGCTACTTGGCTACGGCGCAACACATAGGTTTGCCTCCATCTCGCCATGAACGGGTTAATAATGAGGGAAAGGGGATTCGTGGCTTGAAAGTCAAATCACTGTCAGCTGGACATATGAAGAAGTTAGAATCATACATCTTGAATAACATAGCTGATGTTCAACCGTATATCACATTGCATATTAATGAGTTGAAACAATGTCATCCAAAGAAGAAAGAAATGTGGATTTTGAATGAGCACAACAAAACTTTTTTTCCATGGTTTAAAAAGACCTTGCTTGGTAGATCAGATGTATCAGAGACATTAAAATGGATAGTGGGTGGTCCATCTTTAAATGTGATAACATGGTCCGCTTATGACATTAATGGCAATACATTTCATACGAAAGCTCAGGACAACAGAAGTGCAGTTCAGAATAGTGGTGTATTGGTGTTTGCAGAAGCAATGCATTTTTCGAGTGCTAAGGACAGAAACCCAATTTCGGCATCAAGTGCATATTATGGAGTGATTGAAGACATATGGGAGGCTGATTACTTTAAAATTAAAGTTCCCGTTTTTAACTGTAAATGGTTTATCGGTAACAACAGTGTCAGACACGATGAATTTGGAATGACACTTGTTAATCTGAATAGATTGGAAGACATAGCTGATTCTTTTATAATGGCAACACATGCCAAACAAATTTTCTATGTAGTAGATCAATCAGATATGCAGTGGGCTGTTGTTTTACAAGGGAAAAACCAATATGTTGGTGAGGATGAATTTGATGAAGATGCTGATTTATGTGAGATCCATACTTCCATGGAAAGATTAACAGAACATAATGATGAGTATGTTGAAGACATGGTTTGTGCCATAAGGAACGATCACGACGAAGGAATTTGGGAAAACAATCCAACTGTACATTCCTAAAATTACAGGTAACACATGTTTATTTCTTGTTTAAATTTAGTTTTTTCATATAATGTTAGATACTGTAAATTTTTTACTTATTAAAACATGTATCAAACCAAAACGATAAAACAATAAAAACCGTAAAGAGGAGAAGTCATGGGCGCACCGGCTGGCCGGTGGTGGATCACCGGTTGGCCGGTGGTCCAGAACAAAGCTCTGTCTGGTCCACCGGCCGGCCGGTGCTGAGCCAGCGGCCGGCCGGTGTTGAGCCAGCGGCCGGACGGTGGTGCAGACAGAGAGGAAGGCTCTCTGTCTGGTCCACCGGCCGGCCGCTGGATCACCACCGGCCGGCCAGTGGACCAGACAGAGAGCCTTCCTCTCTGTCTGGATCACCAGCGGCCGGCCGGTGCTGAGCCAGCGACCGGCCGGTGGTCCAGACAGAGAGGAAGGCTCTCTGTCTGGTCCACCGGCCGGCCGGTGGTGATCCAGCGGCCGGCCGGTGGTCCAGACAGAGGAAGGCTGTCTGGTCCACCGGCCGGCCGGTGGTGAGCCAGCGGCCGGCCGGTGGCACCAGGAAGTGGGCAAGTCTACTGCCTGGGTCCTCCGGCGGGCCGGTGTGCTCACACCGGCTGACCGGTGGACTCAGTGAGTCCACTTTTCAGCTTTCTTGGGCCAACTCCTTGGCAACCTTTTCCCTGTGTTTACCATGTTTATCATTGTTTAACATGCTTACCATATTACCAATGTTTACTATTATGTAATTTAGTACACTTTTCTATTTGTGAACTAATGTTTGTTTTTTTGATTTGAAGGAAAATGACAGATCAATCAGTTGATCAGCCACATGATTCTGGAGATGAGAATATTGGTCATACATCTGGGGAGGAACATTCACATGATCCTATTACGAAAAAGAGTTCAAAGGTTGGTAAGCGTGGGTGCACACGTTTACCAAAATTATCACTTGCCCGTACGAAGGAGGAGAGGATAGTCGTAGAGTTTGATGATGATGATCTTCCTAGAGGTCCAAATGCTAAAGATTTTAAAGGTTTTGTAGCAACTCAGGCTATGAGCAAAGTAAGAATTCTCTATGATGATTGGAGAAGTGTGGATAAGGCGATAATTTCTCAGCTGTGGGAGACCATTTTGGTAAGATCTTTTGCTATTGTTTGACTGTTCTTTAAATGTTTCTAGTATATATAATATTTTTAACCTCTTTTTTATCAGATGACATTTGATATTCCTGACACTGGAGGAGTCAGGAAGAAATGATTATCGTTGGCTTCTAGGAGATGGAGGGATTTCAAATCAACCCTCTCATCTGATTTCATTTATGGTCATAGGAGTCGTGAGAATCCATGTCGTATATATCCTTTTTTAGATGAAGAAACATGGAGACAATTTTTTGAAAGTAGAAGAAAAGAATCATTTTTGGTAAGGGAAATGTAAACTTTTATAAGCTTTCTTATATAAATGATCTTATTATTGTTTTGTTAATGATTACTTATTCTTAATTTACAGCAAACAAGGAAAGCTCATCAAGAGATCCAATCTAAAAATGTATACCCTCATAGTTTATCTCGGGGAGGGTATGCATTATTGGAAGAACAAATGATGGCAGAAAAATTTCAACAACTAAGAGCTGAGTCTTCAAGCTCTGAAGAGGTGGCCCCTCCATCCCCTCCATCTAGACATGAGAAATGGAAAAGAGCTCGGAAGGGAAAAAAGGACAATATCTTTCGGAAGAATCGAGACTCGTAGTTGAGAGGATTGTAAGATATCTATTTTACTTATTTAAGTTTACTATTTTCGTCATATATTTCCAATCATTATAGAAATTTTCAATTAATTATTACAGGACTCTCTTGAGGAGCAGAGTTCACAGGGGACATTTACACCATCTGAGAGTGAAGATATTTTATCTGTGGCATTGGGAAAGCCCGAACATCCTTGCCGTGTAAGAGGATATCCGGCAGGTGTATCGGTAAGAAAAGTGTTGCCACGTTCCTCAACTTCTAACGTTGAGGGAGTTTATAAAAAAAAATAGAATCCTTGGAGGCTGAAGTCCATAATATTAATGCGACAATGGAGGACAAGATTAGAGCATCGGGTGCAGTTAATGTTTGCAGACTTGCAAAGACAATTTCAGGGTGCACCTCCCACTCCACCTCTCCCAGTAGCTCCCACTCCCCCACCTCAGCCTGCGGACCCCATTTTTGATCCTCCTCCTCCAGCCGCCAGCTAGCCTACATATTGTGAGTTGTATGTTGATGATCCTCAACATCATATAGTTGCATATGGGATGGTATATTGTATAGGAGATACAGTTCATCATCAACAGTTAGAGGTAGAGAATCAGAGGGTCACTGTACAGGATATTATAGATAGATCAGCTCGGATACCATTACCTACAGATGAGGTGACGACAGTTGGACATAGTATCGGCCATTTTTTACCTTTGGGCCATCCAGACTTTTTCGACTCATTA